>BSBM01001288.1:820000-2179455 GCA_027924585.1 Larix kaempferi
GCGCGCTCCTCACGTGTACGCACGAAAAACACGTGTGTGCGTGTTTTAACACGCGTGCACGGCCCTGTTACTAGTTAAAAAAAACAGAGCTCTCTGTTTCCCGGTAATTCTACCAAAATCACAGGTTTCACTTATTCCGCGGCTTTCAAGCTCTCACATGTTGCTCATTGGCTCACACTGATTGATATTTTGGACACTCTTTGATTTATTGGACACAAAATCACCCTTGGAATCTATCAAACATCTTCAGTGTTCTTGGAATCTAGTGGATTCATTCAAGCTACCAATTTCCATTGCAAGTGGAGATCATTTCTATAGAGATATGGTGAATTGTAAATGAGTCTTTTCATTCACAAGATTTGAGATGAGCCCATGCCTTTTTTTTTTGTCATATTCCCACAACAATATCCATGCATAGACAACAATGAATTTGACAAGAAGATTTTCCAAGTTCACATCTAAAAAAACTCATATGAACACTAGACAAGATGAAGTATGCAACCTCCTCATTGTGTAATTAGTTCCCAAGTTAATTTTGTTCTTTTCACCTCATATTATGCTAGCAAAAAAAACCACATTCACTAAACATAACTAAAAATATCACTTCAACTCATCCACAAAACCTCAACTCTCTCATCTCTTATTCAATACCATTGTATGGAATGAGGATATCTGTAAGTACATGCACCTTTCCTTTCTCTATGAATCCAAATATGATGATTTTCATCCATATTTGCCATCCTTACAATATCCCCTCACCTCTAACAATGATTTTTTTTCCAAAAACCAAGACTTCCCCACTTCATGCTCTATTCAACATGATGATTGTTGGTATAGTCCCTAGTTCCCCACTCTCCAACACCTCCCCACCCTAGATATTGCACATTGAAAGGTCAAATTATATTTCTCCTAATCACCCTTCTCAAGACCATGATCTTTGTTAGAAACCTTTGCATCCTCCTAAAGGTTTTGCACAAAACAAGGTATACATTCATTCTATTGTGATGCATTGTTGAATTCGACCATGTGTATTTTAAACTCAAAACCACATTCTATCATCTCAAGGTTTATAGATCTAAGGAAATAGTTTGTTGTTGTTTCTTCAACTCCTTAATGTGTTATATAACCTAGTAATTTACGATGGTAAAGGACATTGCCTCAAATGGAAGGATATACCATTCCACTAGGAAGACAAAGCAATCAAACTAGGTGCAAAGTCCTAGAATTGATAACATTAAGGCAGAAAGCAAAAAATGCAATTAATTAAGGTTACCTTATTTGATGTAGAAAAACTATCAAACTATTCCCAAGGCATCTCTAGCCATCTCTGTTGTAGGGTGTTACTACCATAATTTTTATGAATTCATGGCCAGGAAAGACACTAGTTTCTCCTCTCTACACTTGACCAAACATCATCTATATTGATTGGAATTGTAAGGGATAATGATGTTTATTCGAACACAAATAACCAACATAGTCTGTAGTTGTATATGTTAATTTGTAAAGTGGTAAGCTATGTTGGAATGTGTCAGGTTCATTGTATAATGGCACTAATATCTTATTTGTTGTTTCTTTTGCAGGGGTAGGCCTGATAGTTGTGTTAAAGAGACTTTTGGAGATGGGAAACTCACGAAACGCAAAAAAAAATAGAAGGAATCTGCCCATTGAAAAGGTCAATGAATTAAGAGAAAAGTCTAGGTTGGGAATGGAAAGATTGAGACATGGTTCTATCATTGCCCCAGATCCTAAAACAGTTGTTGACATGACAACCTCTTGTTCAGAACCACGGGTAAAGCGGTCGCGTCCAACGGACCCAACTCAAATTCCAACATCAACACAATCTCCAACCAACAATCCATCAATGAGTCATTCTGAAGTTCCTCATGACACAAGAATTTTGGGAGATGCTGCATGTGTAGAGATGGACATACAAGCCTTGCTTAATTTTCAATCTCCCCAAGAAGACCACAACCCTGTCGACCACACTCCCATTATGGCCCAATCTATGAACGAAGCACCACAACAAACAAGCTCCAGTATTCATGTCTCATGTCCACCCTCCCTACCTCGACTGTCCAGTGCAAGAAGAAGAACTCCTAGGCATATTCATGTGGATGAGAGTGCTATGTCGGAGCTTGAAGGCAAGTTTCCAAAACGCACTATCGAATGGCAATGCAACAAAATTGTGAAAGAATATTTTGAATCCAAAGGTGATGCAGGTAAATGTTAATTATTGCTATGTTTGTTAAAGTCACGTTCTTTAGCTATTGTTAGGAGAATTTTGGGAATAAAGATGGTTAAAAGTTCAGAGGCCAACAGTCATATTGTTAAAAATCTCCAATATGCATTTAATGCGATTGGGAAGAAGTCTCGTACAAAAGATCTTTGTATGGCTCGTCGTGTTTTAGCGAAATCAGTTGTAAGCAAGTCCACAAGGCAACGTCGCCTACTATCACACACTTCTCACATACTCAAATTAAATAGAAAAAATATTAAAAAGTACTTTGTTATAAGAGAAAATATTGACACTCTAGGTGGAAACGATTGTTGGGCTTTTGTTGGTAGGTTGCCTCGTGCAGATAGGAAGCGAATTGATGCTGTTAAGGAGTTAGTACAAAATTTTTGGCATGATCATACTAGACCTTCATCAAACCAAAGAGACATGCTAAAACTAAGAAAAGGTTCTACTGAACGTGAGCCCCATGTTAAACACTTCCTTGACACCACACAGACTAAACTCTATGAGAGATTCAGGAACGAGCACACACAATTGAACCTTGGCCAAAGGTCCTTTGAGAAATGCAAACCATGGTACATTCGTATATGCATTGATCGGAACACTTGTTGTTGTAGATACCACGTAGAATATGAATATTATTATGACACATATAAACATATATTCTGTGATTTGCATACTAACATTGTGCAGGGCTACAATGAATCCATACTACCACTGAATGCATCAAGATGCTTTATCCACAACATCATGTGTCCAAGGCCCGAAGGACAAAAGTATTATAAAAAAAATTGTGTCTATATGGGACATGTTCTATGTGCAGTGGGTTTTCTCTTTTGAACTGTTGCATTCATGAAAGCAAGGACACAGAATTTGGCATGATGGGTGTGGAGATGCAGAGCTTCAAGTATGTGACCTATCAATTAGATAGTGTCAGAGAATGTAAAAGATTGCATTGGTAAAGTCACAGGTAGAAATGAATATTGCATATTTTTCATATTACACGTTCAATTTATGGCATATACATTTTTCCAAAGGCCACATTGTAATATTTCCCTTGTTTCCATGGTAACAGGTACCGGTATGTGACTTCTTGACGGAATTCTACGAGAAAACCGAGCAGTATGTTCAACATGTGCATGTAGCGCGATGGCAAGATGAGCAGTACAGAAAATGCAGGGACACATTTCTCGTTGGAACCATAGTGTCAATTGTGGATTTTGCAGAAAATTACACCCTTCATCCACAAAATGAAATCCATAGTCAATACTACCATTCAAACCAAGTCAACATCATGGTACATATTATGTATAGGCATGGGCCAGAGAGCAGCAATGACAAGAGGATAATACTGAAGGAGACAAACTTTTACATAAGTGATGATAGAACCCATGATCTACATTATGTGCAACATTGTTTTCGAATTTTCTATGATCAATTGAAGGAGAGAGATATACAGATGGATCAGCATTGGATATGGTTGGATGGTTGTACGGGCCAGTTCAAAAATGCCCGAGTATTCCAATGGATGAGTACTTTGCATAAGACTTGCAATGTGTCACATATCTGGAACTATTTTGAGACCGGGCACGGCAAAGGCGAGCATGATGGGGCCGGTTCATGCATCAAGACTGCACTACGAAGGGAAGAGATGAGGTTTGACAAGGAACCTCATATCGGAGATGCAGAATCCATAGTTCAATGGTGCTCCACAACAATGTGAGAACGAGCAAGAGATCAACAAACATCATCGGTGGCAGGACGTGTGGTGAGAAATTTTTGGTTAGTGGTTGACATAGATCGATCGCGTTCCTATAGTTGTGGCACAGTACAAGGAACATGTGGATTTCATTCAGTTCGAAGCTCAAACAACCACATATTTGAAATATGGACGCGAAAGCTTGCATGCTTTTGCAACCCTTGCAGCAGCGGTGAATGGGATGAATGCGAATGCATGGACTGGGTTGATGAATGGGATCGTGTGTCACTTGCAGTAGACCAACATGCAGTTGTTGAAGCAACCTAGTTAGAGGAGGGCCAGTTAGCGATTTCTACAAACTACGAGCATATCTCAGATCTTGTACAACTAGGACACATATACACAGTTGTTGCATCGAAAGACAATGAATGGGGCTTGGATCATTGGTTGGCACGGTGCATCCAAGGTAAGCAAACCCTCTACGGATCATTAATCAACGATGAAGGAATTGAATTTCCTACTGGCTCGATGGTGGTTAAGGGGGAATATCTTACACTAGATGGGAAGTCAAGAAAGACTAGTTGGCATGTATTCATGGATTATAGACCAGGTTCAGTGGTGTATCACTTCACAAACTTGATCATTGGCACAAACATCCATCTTCAGACAATGTCAAGCAAGATCTCAACCAAGGTACGCTACTACCTGCCTCATTCAGAGCACGAGAGATTGATGGAGACAATTAGCAACAGAGAGGATCTAGATGAATTTATTGAATGAGGCCAGTCAACTTTACGTAAGAGAAAGAATTGCATCAAAGAATGTTATGTTCTACATCGAGGTATGTGTAGTTTTATGTTATTTCGTTGGTACATGCATTTTTTGTTGATACATACATACATACATGTCTTTGCCCATGTTTTTTATTTTTCCTATATGTATTAAACTGTTCCATGCTTCTCTTTTATGTTGAATAAAATGGTGATGTGATTTGGATCAAATTTGAGTAAATTGAGTTAGTATTTTCTTAAATATATCTATTTATGTTTGTAGCATTTGAAGATAGTGGTTTTGATAGGTTCTCAAGATTAGAATTACCTAGGTTTTAGGAAATTTTTTGAAGTGCATAGTCTATTACAATGGTCTTGAAAATTTAACTTGGTAGATGAAACCTTTTAGGAATCCATGTATGGATAGAAGGGTCTTCCACTTGGGGTAGGGAGTTATCATAAGGTTTCAAGGGTGGTATTTTTGAGATCTATACTTGAGAGGGACTTGTCATCATCATAGATAACCACTTAGAGGGACTTGTCATCATCATCACCAACATCATCTCTAGGCTCCTCATCAACATATCCATCATCATCTTCTTCTTCATCATCACCATCACCATCACCATCACCACCATCGTTAATGTCTTCATCATCGCCACCATCATCAATGTCTTCATCATCACCACCATCTTCATCATCATCATTAAGTCTAACTCTAACCCTAATTCAATTTCCTTATATAACTCTAGCCCCAACCCCCACCCAAACCCTAGCACTAATCCATCTTCTTCATCAATTCCATCACCATCACCATCACCATCACCATCACTGTCACCATCACCATTGCAGAGTTGGCCCCCGTGTGCAAAAATTGCACACTCCCTCACTGAGAAAAACCCTAGTTTCCAAGATGGACGTACAAGATGGCACCGGGGCCATGGGACTGGAGGAGAGGGGTGCACCTGGCACTATCCCAGCGTCTTGAATCCAATGGAGTCGACGGTTCATTGATCGGAGCCATGGTTGTCATTCTATGGCTCGTTCTGTCTCGCATCCAAAAGGCCTTCAGGGACACCTGCTGGATACCTGCCGGGGGCATAGAAGTCCAACCGTGTAGCAAAATCGGGCTCTCGGGAGTCCTAAAGGTGTGTCTAGGCAGGTTCCATCTAGGAACACTGGCTGTAAGTGCCCGGCGGACGATATTGCAGAGTTGACCCCCGTGTGCAAAAATTTCACACTCCTTCACTGAGCAAAACCCTAGTTTCCAAGATGGACGTTCAAGATGGCACCGAGGCCATGGGACTGGAGGAGAGGGGTGCCCCTGGCACTATCCCAATGTCCTGAATCCAACGGAGTCGATGGTTCGTCGATAGGAGCCACGGTCGTCATTCTATGGCTTGTTCCGTCTCGCATCCAAAAGGCCTTCAGGGACACCTGCTGGATACCTGCCGGGGGCATAAAAGTCCAACCGTGTAGCAAAACCGGGATCCAGGGAGTCCTGCAGGTGTGTCTAGGCAGGTTCCAATTAGGAACGCTGGCTGTAAGTGCCCGGTGGATGATTTTGCAGAGTTGACCCTCGTGTGCAAAAATTGCACACTCCCTCACTAAGTAAAACCCTAGTTTCCAAGATGGACATTAAAGATGGCACCAGGGAAACAGAACCTGAGGAGAGGGGCGCCCCTGGAACTATTCCGGCGTCCTGAATCCAACGGAGTCTACGGTTCGTCGATCGGAGACACGGTCGTCATTCTATGGCTTGTTCTGTCTCGCATCCAAAAGGCCTTCAGGGACACCTACTGGATACCTGCCGAGGGCATAGAAGTCCAACCGTGCAGCAAAACCGGGTTCCGGGGAGTCGTGTAGGTGTGTTTAGGCAGGTTCCGGTTGGGAACGCTAGCCATAAGTACCCGTTGGATGATTTTCCAAAGTTGACCCCAATGTGAGGGTCATCCAAATTTGCTCAAGGGGGCCATTTCTTGTTCGGAGGCCTCCGGGCGTGTGTGGTCACCGTGGATAGGTCCACTATGGCCGCGTGGACCTGTGGGGGCTGACGAAATCCAAGTCCACTCGCTGGTTTGGGTTTCGTGGCCCCGAGGCAAATCCTCCAAGTGTCACTGAATGGCACCGGGGTGCTCGACTAGAATGCCTGTGTCACCTGGACCATGGCTCAGTTCATGAATCCGTCGACTCCAGTGGGTCCGGGACGATAGGTTTCAACTAGGGGACCCCCCAAAGCATTCCCCGAAGACCCAGAAGCGGTGCCAACGAGCCATCTCTGGAGCTAGGGTTTTGCTCAGTGATGGCCATTCCATATTCGCTCAAGGGGGCCATTTCTCGTCCGGAGGTCCCCTGGTGTGCATGGCCACCGTGAACAGGTCCACTGTGGCCACGTGGACCTGTGGGGGCCAACGGAATCCAAGTATTCTCTCCGGTTTGGGTTCCGTGGCCCCAAGGCAAATCCTCTAGGTGTCCCTGAATGGCCCCGGGGTGCTCGACTAGAATGCCCGTAGCACCCGGCTCATGGCTCGGTTCGCAAATCCGTTGACTCCGACGGGTCCGAGATGGCGGGTTTCAGCTAGGGGACCCCCCATAGCGTGCCCCGAAGACCCGGAAGCAGTGCCAATGGGCCATCCATGGAGCTAGGGTTTTGCTCAGTGAAGGGCATTCCAGATTCGTTCAAGGGGGCCATTTCTCGTCCGGAGGCAAAAGAAGATCAATTTACGACAAAACAATGTAGTTAGCAGAAGAAGATCAATTTTCGACAAAACAATTTAGTTATTACATGTGGAGGCAACGGTTTCCCATGGAAAACAAGTGTAGGGTTGAGCAGAGGAAAGATGTTGGGAAATGGGCTATTACATTAGCTTTTCCGATGGGAAAGCAGTTTATAGAAGGAAATATGGCGGCTATAGGTATCTATTCTTTTCTTCCGACGGAAATAGGATTTCCCTTGGAAGAAAAGCGTATATACCTACAGTCGCTAAAGCATAGATACCTACAGCCACCCATCGGAAAAGCTAATGTAATAGCCCATTTCCCAACATCTTTCCTTTGCTCAACCCTACACTCGTTTTCCACAGGAAAGCACTGCCTCCACATATAAAAACTACATTGTTTTGTCAAAAATTGATCTTCTTCTACTAACTACATTGTTTTGTCAAAAATTGATCTTCTTCTACCTCCGGATGAGAAATGGCCCCCTTGAGCGAATATGGAATGGCCTTTGGGTGCTATGGGAATTCTAGTCGGGCACCCCGGGGCCGTTCAGGGACACTTTGGGCATTTGATCCACAGTCTCTGACCCACCAGAGTTGATGGATTCGCGAACTGAGCCACGATCTGGGTGCCACGGGCATTCTAGTCGGGCACCCCGAGGCCGTTCAGGGACACTTGGAGGATTTTCCCCGGGGCCACGGAACCCAAATCGACGAGCGGACTTGGATTCCGTTGGCCCCCATAGGTACATGTGGCCATTGTGTACATGTACATGGTGGCCACGCACGCCCAAGGGCATCCGGATGAGAAATGGCCCCCTTGAGCAAATCTAGAATGGCCATCACTGAGCAAAACCCTAGCTCCGGAGATGGCTCGTTGGAACCGCTTCCGGGTCTTCGGGGGATGCTGTGGGGGGTCTCCTAGCTGAAACCTACCATCTTGGACCCGCCAGAGTCAACGGATTCACGAACCGAGCCACAGTCTAGGTGCCACAGACATTCTAGTTGGGCACCCCGGGGCCGTTCAAGGACTCCTGGAGGATTTGCCCCGGGGCCACGGAACCCAAACCAGCGAGCGGAATTGGATTCCGTTGGCCCCCACAGGTCCACATGGCCATTGTGGACCTATCCACGGTGGCCACGCATGCTTGGGGGCATCCGGACGAGAAATGGCCCCCTTGAGCGAATATGGAATGGCCATCACTCAGCAAAACCCTAGCTCCGGAGATGGCTCATTGGCACCGCTTTCGGGTCTTCGGGGGACGCTGTGGGGGGTCCCTTAGATGAAAACCACCGTCCCGGACCTGCTAGAGTTGACGGATTCACGAACCAAGCAACGGTTCGGGTGCCACAGGCATTCTAGTCGGCCACCCCAAGGTCATTCAGGGATACCTGGAGGATTTGCCCCAGGTCCACGGAACCCAAATCGACGAGCGGACTTGGATTTCGTTGACTCCCACAAGTCCACGTGGCCATTATGGACCTGTCCACAATGGCCACGCACGCCTGAGGGCATCCGGACAAGAAATGGCCCCCTTGAGCGAATCTGGAATGGCCATCATTGAGCAAAACCCTAGCTTCAGAGATGGGTCATTGGCACCACTTCTGGGTCTTCGGGGGATGCTGTGGGGGGTCCCCTAGCTGAAACCCGCCGTCCTGAACCTGTCGGAGTCGACAGAATCGTGAACCGAGCCACGGTTTGGGTGCCACGGGCATTCTAGTCGGGCACCTCAGGGCTGTTCAGGGACACCTGGAGGATTTGCCTTGGGGCCACGGAACCCAACCTGACGAGAGGACTTGGATTTCATCACCTCCCACAGGTCCATGCGGCCATTGTGGACCTGTCCACGGTGGCCACGCACACCCGGGGGCATCCGAACGAGAAATGGCCCCCTTAAGAAAATTTGGAATGTCCATCACTGAGCAAAACCCTAGCTCTAGAGATGGCTCGTTGGCACCGCTTCCGGTTCTTCAAGGGATGCCTCAGGGGGTCCCCTAGCTGAAACCTGCTGTCCTAGACCCACCGGAGTCGACGGATTCATGAATCGAGCCACGGTCTGGGTGCCACGGGAATTCTAGTCGAGCACACCAGGGCCATTTAGGGACACCTAGAGGATTTTCCCTGGGGCCACGGAACCCAAACCGGTGAGCGGACATGGATTCCGTCGGCCCCCACAGGTCCACGTGGCCACAGTGGACCTGTCCACGGTGGCCATGCACACCTGGGGGCCTCTGGACAAGAAATGGCCCCCTTGAGCAAATTTGGATGGCCCTCACATTGGGGTCAACTTTGGAAAATCGTCCGGTGGGTACTTATGGCTAGCGTTCCCAACCAAAACTTGCCTAGACACACCTACACGACTCCCTAGAACCCGGTTTTGCTGCACGATTGGACTTCTATGCCCCCGACAGGTATCTAGCAGGTGTCCCTGAAGGCCTTTTGGATGCGAGATGGAACGAGCCATAGAATGACGACCGTGGATCCGATCAACGAACCGTCAACTCCGTTAGATTCAGGACGCCGGGATAGTGCTAGGGGTGCCCCTCTCCTCTAGTCTCGTGGCCCCGTTACCATCTTGTACGTCCGTCTTAGAAACTAGGGTTTTGCTCAATGAGGGAGTGTGCAATTTTTGCACACGGGGGTCAACTCTGCAAAATCGTCCGTCGGGCACTTATAGCCAGCATTCCCAGATGAAACCTGCCTAGACACACCTGCAGGACTCCCTGGAGCCCAGTTTTGCTGCACGGTTGGATTTATGTGCCCCCGGCAGGTATCCAGCAAGTGTCCCTATAGGCCTTTTGGATGTGAGACGGAATGAGCCATAGAATGATGACCGTGGCTCCGATCAATGAACCGTCGACTTCGTTGGATTCAGGACACCGGGATAGTGCCAAGGGCACCCCTCTCCTCCGGTCCTGTGGCCCCAGTGCCATCTTGTACGTCCATCTTGGAAACTAGGGTTTTGCTCAGTGAGGGAGTGTGCAATTTTTGCACACGGGGGCCAACTCTGCAAAATCATCCGCCAGGCACTTACGGCCAGTGTTCCTAGCCGGAACCTGCCTAGACATACCTGTAGAACTCCCCGAAGCCCAATTTTGTTGCATGGTTGGACTTCTATGCCCCCGGCAGGTATCCAGCAGGTGTCCCTGAAGGCCTTTTGGATGCGAGACAGAACGAGCCATAGAATGACGACCGTGGCTCCGATCGATGAACCGTCAACTTTGTTGGATTCAGGACATCGGTATAGTGCCAGGGGCATCCCTCTCCTCTGGTCCCATGGCCTCGATGCCATCTTGAACGTCCATCTTGGAAACTAGGGTTTTGCTCAGTGAGGGAGTGTGCAATTTTTGCACATGGGGGTCAACTCTGCAAAATCGTCTGTCGGGCACTTACAACCTGCGTTCCCAGATGAAACCTACCTAGACACACCTGCAGGACTCCCTGGAGCCTAGATTTGTTGCACGGTTGGACTTCTATGCGCCCGGCAGGTATCCAGCAAGTGTCCCTGAAGGCCTTTTGGATGTGAGACGGAATGAGCCATAGAATGACAACCGTGGCTCTGATCGACGAACCGTCGACTCCGTTAGATTCAGGACACCGGAATAGTGCCAGGGGCACCCCTCTCCTCTGGTCCCGTGGCCCCGGTGCCATCTTGTACATCCATCTTGGAAACTAAGGCTTTGCTCAGTGAGGGAGTGTGCAATTTTTGTACACGGGGGCCAACTCTGCAAAATCATCTGCCAGGCACTTATGATGATGATGATGATGATGGTGATGATGATGGTGATGGTGACAGTGATGGTGATGGTGATGATGATGGTGATGGTGATGAAGATGACGACGATGGAGAAGATGATGATGATGTAGATGTTGATGAGGAACCTAGAGTTAGAGTTAGAGTTAGGGTTAGAGTTAGAGTTAGTGATGATGATGGATATGGTGGTGATGATGAAGACGTTGATGATGATGGTGATGGTGATGGTGACAATGATGGTGATGGTGATGGTGAGGATGAAGAAGATGGATTAGTGTTAGGGTTTGGGTGAGGGTTAGGGATAGAGTTATAGAAGGAAATTGAATTAGGGTTAGAGTTACAGTTAATGATGATGATGAAGATGGTGGTGATGATGAAGACGTTGACGGTGGCGGTGATGGTGATGGTGAGGATGAAGAAGATGGTTTAGTGCTAGGGTTTGGGTGAGGGTTAGGGCTAGAGTTAGAGTTAATGATGATGATGAAGACATGATGATGATGGTGATGGTGACAGTGATGGTGATGGTGATGGTGAGGATGAAGAAGATGGCTTAGTGCTAGGGTTTGGGTGAGGGTTAGGGCTAGAATCATAGAAGGAAATTGAATCAGGGTTAGAGTTAGAGTTAATGATGATGATGAAGACATGATGATGACAGTGATGGTGATGGTGATGGTGATGGTGAGGATGAAGAAGATGGCTTAGTGCTAGGGTTTGGGTGAGGGTTAGGGCTAGATTTATAGAAGGAAATTGAATTAGGGTTAGAGTTAGAGTTAATGATGATGATGATGGTGACGGTGACGGTGACGGTGATGGTGATGGTGATGGTGAGGATGAAGAATATGGCTTAGTGCTAGGGTTTGGGTGAGGGTTAGGGCTAGAGTTATAGAAGGAAATTGAATTAGGGTTAGAGTTAGAGTTAATGATGATGATGAAGATGGTGGTGATGATGAAGACGTTGACGATGATGGTGATGGTGATGGTGAGGATGAAGAAGATGGTTTAGTGATAGGGTTTGGATGAGGGTATGTGCTAGGGTTTTGGAAGATGGTTTGGAAATAGTTCTTCATTGAATCTCATAATTTTCCTATAAATCAAAGCCATGGGGTAGACTTGAAGAAGAGAATAATTGTAAGGTCATGTGGGAAGAAAGAGCTTGGAGATCAAACACCTCATTCTCTCATCTTTACCATTCACTGTATTCATTCTTACTTGATTTATTTCATTAAGGAAGTAAGTGTTCTTCAGTCACTATAGCTAGAGAGAGATTTTAATAAGGAAAATGACCCATCCCAAGTAGAGTGTTGGAGCTAAATTGCCTCAAATCATTTTTTCTCAAATGATGTTACACATTTGTATGCTTTTCCATTTGAAGAATATATGAGTTTTGTTTTTTCCATCCATTTATTGTATTTGAATTACATTCTTGTATTTAATATTATGATATGATTGCTTGCATGCTTCTTAGTTATTTATTTTCTATTATAGTACTCTCATGCTTGTCAAATAAATAACCATTGTATGTTGTCTCGCTCATAACTTGGATATATTAACAAATTTTGCTCATCATTGCAACAAAATCCCTAAAATAGATTGACTACTCCATTTTGGGTTTAGAATCTTGATCAGTTAATCTTACTTAATAGGTTGTTTTTAGTTGTTTTCTAACCTCTAGTGACATGCAAAGTCATTAACTAGCATGCAAACTCACTTAGCAACCCTTGTAAGGAATCAAGGTTTTTGGAATTTTATTTTGCATGATCTTGGTGACTTGCACATTTTTTCTCTTTTTCTCAGAAGAGTTCAATGGTAGAATCCTTAATTTTCATTAGTGTTCCATAGTGGCCAATGTAATATGTATATAGAATCCTTAATTTTGTCAGTAGCTTAGCTTGAGGGAAACTTTAAATTTTCCAAGAATTGTAAGTTGATGTTCTTGTAATTTTACATCTCATCAACCACGATTATTAATTAAATCACTTAAGGGATAGAAGGTGGACTCATAATTCCTAAGTGTCTAATCACATAAATGGATTATCATTTGTCATTTGCACATGGATTCATAACTAAGGGCACTATATACTACCTTTTGAATTGTTATTTTCATTTATATTATTTAAACTCATCTCAAAAGAATAGTTAAGAATTTAATCAATTACCACTTGCAGTCATTTCCATTATGTCACGTCCCCTCCCATCGTTCCTGAGCAAGGCAAAGAACATGACACTAAAACCACTTGCGTAGGTTTGGTAACTTCTAGAATTAAATGATTAGATGATTGTAAACATTCATTCAATAAACCATAAACATTTAGGATATGTTGTGTGTAATTGCTTAAGACAAATTTGTGAAATAATAACCATTCAAATAACATGCAATTAACACTATGATCCATAGATGAGAGTTCTAAATCGAAGACAAAATCATGTATGCAAAAATGTAATCAAGGACAAACTCATATACACAAGTGCAAATCCATCTATTAATATGCAAAAATGATCCAATCATGTACAATTTTTGGAAAAATGGAACATCGTTCCCAGCATCTATATAATGGAAACTTGTTCCCTGTACAAAAAAAGGCAACTCATGCCCTATACAAAATATGGCCCATGGTGCCCCGTACAAAATATGGCAACTTGTGCTGAAAATGCCACATCGTGGCTACTGTACATAGGAGGGTCTCTCAATCCTCTTGCCCACCCTCGGAGCTCCCAGGTGCATCTCCAAAATCAATCTTCCTCTTCTTCGTGCTAGAGGAAGCTAGGTCCTTCCGACGTATTTGAGCACGTCCCCCTGAGCCCTGAAACGACAACCATAATATGTCAACTTTTCCTAGCAATTATACAAGTATAAAACATAATTTCAAACTAAAAATAGTTTTCAAATCTTGGATAACTCACCGCATGCGAGACTGTAAGTCGTGAGGGGGTCTCCCTCCTTCGTGATCCAAGTCTCTCGGAAATGCCACCCTACAACATTTAGAACAATCAGATCAATGCTGAAACTAGATGCATATAGTAATTTCCATTAAAATTGAACGAGAGTTAAATGCTAAACTAGTCAATCTCACCGTGAACAAAATCGGCTGGTATTCGGGGCTGGCGGATGGAGCAATCGGCTGGACAGCCTGCTCCGATGCTAGGGTGGATGGTAAATGGAAGGATGTAGCCACATCAACGGTGGCTACACCACTCAGGGTAACAATGGAAGAAGGGAGTGTGGTAGGAGGAGGCATGGATTGGGGTGGGGGAAGTGGAGATGTACGTCTAGGGCTATAAACCCCAATTGGTTGTAGTATGGATGGGCGCACCTTGGAAGGGGAAGCAAGTGTGGTGGGGGAATATGGCGGGGGCCGAGGTCTGTGTTGCAGTAGAGGGATGGGTGACTGTGGATGGGTGGTGTGCCGTGGTAGGATGGGGAAGGGTGGGAACATGGGAAACTGATACGGAGGTGGAGCTGGATATCAATGAGTAAGGGGGAACTGGATGGAATTGTGGTGCTATATAGGAGGGGGGGGCTGGATGGAATTGTGGTGCTATATAGGAGGGGGGGGCTGGATGGAAGGGGTTGGGGAATGGGACATGTATGCCATGGGATACAACTGGCATATAGGGTGGCCGAAAGGTCGGGGAGGGAGGAATAACGGCACTGGCAGGCCGAGGTGCTCGCACCTGCATACACATTTATAAATTCGTGGTTTAATATACAAAAATATAAATATACACAGACAAGCCATCATATTTGAAATTAAATTTATGATTTAATACACACAATACCTACACATGGGGATAATTGCTGGTCCCCGGTGGCGGTGGTTGGTCGCTAGAGCCCGCGGATACCTGTGCGAACACTACAATTTTTAGATTGAATTTATAAAAACAATATTAACAATATTAAACACAATGAAAATGAGAACGACAATGAAGGTACTTAGAAAACATGCCTGCAATAAATTTATATTCAAGTTAGATGATATCCAATATTCTGAAAGGATAGAAGGTGGCATGGAATGAAATTAAAATTAAATAAGGTGAGAGGGCATAGAAGGTGACATGGTGAGATTTTGATTTTCTAGAGTCATCTCCATGAGTAGGTGAGCTCTTCCTTTTCTAGAGTCATCCCCATGAGTAGGTGAGCTTTTCCTTTGTCCCTAGAGAGATGTGCAGTGTCTCATAAGCAAATGGAATTCATGTCCATTTACAAATTTGAATTGGAAACCTATGTAATGCGTTTGGGTTCTTGGTGAAGAGTTCCTAGGTTTTGATGTCTTCTTATAGATTTGTAGTTTCCTATAAGCTTGATTCACCCAGTGGAAAAGTATTTGCATCCCTAGAGTGAGGATCTTGAGTCCCTTTATTTCCATAACATTTACATCATCAAATAAAATGGCATCTCATTGTTTAAATTTGCAAAGAGGTGCTAAATAGCAGTTAAGTTAGTGTGCATGTTATTTAATACACTTTAGAGTGTTGATCGTTAGAAAAAGGAAGAAAGAGAAATCTTTTTCATGGTTAACTTACTTACAAGCTTGAATGTGCCATGTTCTTTTGCATTGAATGAGTAATTATGTGTTCTTGATTGAATAGCTATGTTGTCAGAATGATATCACTTGATTGAAATCAAAGAAATCTTGAGTGAAATGAGTATTCTTGATGCCAAATATTTTATCGAGTTGAATTTGAATCAAGATAATAGCAAGGCCCCATAGACCATATTTGTAAGATTATCGCTCTTCCTTATGGGCCTTACATCATTTTCAAAAACTTTAGTGACAATACATGTGATAAGTTGTTTTACGTTGTTTATATGTCTTTCCTAATAGCATGTTCTAGGAGTAGTTGTATGATTACTTTCAGTCTCAAGTATTAGAATAAATTGGAAATCCCGTGATAATAGACTAGGGTAATAAGGACATGAGAAACATCAGGTTCTTGAATTTCTAGAAGCTTGGCCACTGTGATTCTCTTTTGGCCACTATGAAGACGTTGACGGTGATGGTGATGGTGGTGACAACATTAATGACAAAGGCTTGAGGAATGGAAAAGAATATGATGATGTGGATGGCTTGAAGAACACACATGGCATGAAGAACCATGGAGGTGGGAATTGGAGCCATTGGAACACCTAATGAGCCAAATGACCCATTCTGTGGTCATTTGTGGTTTGATGGGGCAATGGAACCCTTGGTGATGGTCCATGCTACCATTTGATGATGGGATTGATGTCCATTGAAAGCATGTTGATTAAATACTAGATGATTGACTCTTGATGGTGGAACCCATATACAAATTGAATCAGCCCTTATCTAATGGCACTTATGATGGATGTTGAAGCCCTTGAACCTTGAAGATGTCCATATGTGGAATCCTTGGTGTATGGTGATGAAGACATAATGTATTGTTTCCTTGGGGTTCTTGGAATTGTTTGTGGTCTATTGTTGTGGGTGTGATGGAGCCCTTGCCCTTATAATTGCTTGACAAAACCTTTGATGTTGAAGTATTTAAACATGATGATGTAGAAGCCCACAAAAAAAATGAGGAAGCCCTGAGTTTCTAACGTGGCCTTTGATGTGGTTGTGTGAAGTCAAACCAAAACAAGCATGCAAATAAAACATTGTATGTGAACTATTATGTGTCCATTCAAAGGACAAAGTTGGCTCAACAATTAAAAATAAAAATAAAATGAAAATTACATAGACAGGTCGATTGAATATCATGTGATATGAAGAGACATGATGATCTAGATAGTATGAAGAGACTAATGATATTTTGGGAAGCAGTTTGGTGAAAGGAGAGAATGATGTATTTGTGTATATCTTGGTTAAAATTATGATAGAGTGATGATGAGCAGAAAGTGCTATAAATGTGGATATGTTTGATATCTTGACAGCAGAATGATAATTTGCCTATGGTTAATGACAGTTTGATGACAGGTTAAAGATGTGAATGTAGATAGAATATAGATATGTTTGAGAAGATGCTGGACATGATGAAACAGGGACAGAATGATGATTGAAGACAAGGTGCTGGCAACAGATTGATGAATGAGATGATGTGAATAATGACATGACTGTGATATGTATGATATGTGACAACTATGTAATCGTAAATACAAGTAGGGTCTTGTATCTATTTTCTTAGTAGGATCTAAGAAAAACTAGGCTGGGTCCTAGATGATGAGTTGGTGCTCATTGTATCAGTTGGTGCTGAATTGCCTCACGGTTGTAGCTGTTGAACCAAATACAAAAGATTACAAAAATTATATCTAGTCTCGTATTATGTGTTGATGTGTTTCATTAGTTGATAGTTAGTTCATTTATGAATATGATGTGAATGTGAAATAATGATATAAGAGTTGGTGATTGATGTTGAAATTAAATAAAGTATAGGCTCACTGATTCACCCCCCCCCTCTCAGTGAGCATTGTGTCTAAAACAAATGTTTATAGTTTTGTTAGGTTTTCATGTTTGATAAGGTTTCATTTTTTTTTTTGGTGGGATTATACGAATTTATATCTCTCAAATAAATTAGACAATATTATAAACACAACTGTAAAATATGATGATAATATGGTAATTACTCAATGCTAATTAATTTGTAATTACTAAACACAAATTACTCGTAACTAGATCTAATTATTCAAAGTAAAGAAGTTACCTGTGTGTATGGTGCCGCAATCTCCTCTGCTGCTGCCATGGCTCCATCGAGGTCAAAGGGACCAACGTCCTCCCACCTGGGGGGTGGAGACCCGACACCCAATAACTTAACATTAAAACAAATAAAGGCAACAATGTGTAATTCAAAGTTAAATATATTAAACAATACGATATCAAATAAAATACAACAAATACTTGAACATTAAATAAAACAATAGAAAACCTGATCCATGAAGTTCCCTGTGGCATGATACTGCGTATCACCATGGCAAGAATGACCACAGTGAGAACAACAATGTGCCGTTGTTCCAGCAGAACTAGAAGGCCCCGCCTGGGTTCCACTTGTACCCAGCATGTCTCGGCCACCACCCATAGACTGTGCAGTTGTCTGTGTCTCATCGATGTCCTCCCGGCTCTGGGAAGACATGGCCACAAATTTGGTATGTCTAAGCAAGTCATGTGTGGCATGTCTCATAGAGTCATGAATCTCATCTAGACCGCTACCTAACCCGGGTGGCTGAGGAGGGGGGTTTGGTTCTCTCCTGGGTGCAGGAGGTCCTCTAAGTGGGTTGCGGTGCGCCTGAGGTCGATCTTGGGAAGAGCCAAGACCGACACCCTGAAACTCAATGATGTCAAAATAGTTGACATGGTACCCTAGCTCAAACTCAGCCCACAATTTCTGAAGGAAATACTATGGGACCTCCAAATTGTTGCATGGGGAGTTGTCAAACACCATGAACCACATCTGTCTCCAGTTATCTCTCCATGGTTGGTAAATGCACTAGTCCATGCAAACCCGAGGCCTCATCAAAGCTAGAGGCTGTCCGGTTGAGGGAACTATGAACTTGCTATACAACTAGGCTTTACTGATGTTGAGGTCTTTTATTTGCTCTTTGGACAACCCAGTGGAGTAGTGTTCCCTCATTCGAGCCCTGTATTGGCTCAAGTTTGTTATCTCACTGTGTGCAATATTGATTGATTCAATAATGTTTTGAAGTGATGAAGCCAAGGAAACCCAAGAGGGTTCCCTGGTACTGTTCAATTCATTACTTAATGCCCTCAATTGATTTAAGTCTTGGTGTAATTGATCTTCAGGGTTTTCATTGGGTTCATTGTCGGTTCCCATATTCTCTTCTAGAGGTCGGGTTTTATCGGATGGTGGTGGTGTGTCTGACATCTTGTTAGGTGTGTAGATGGCTTGCAATTAAATTTCCCTGGTTTTTTAATGGATTGTAAATTTTTTTTAAAAATTAAAATTTAAATGGAAAACAAAAATAAAGACAAATGTGAGACAAATTTGTGCTTTGAGGAGCACTTACTTGGAGAAATGGATGGCACCGTGGTGTAGGGGTGACTGCTTGGTGTTGATGATGACGGGGGTGCATGAGGACACGTTCGCAGGGTTGAAGGTGCGCTCGCGGGTTGGTAATTTAGCTCACGGGTTTGTCAAAAATGACAAAACCCGTGAGCTCTGTTTTTTTTAATAAAAAAATAGAGGTGCGCACGTGCCACTAATGCGTGTGCGCCAATATGTGCGTATGCGTCAAGGGCACGTGCGCGCCCCTTTTGTCCATGTGGGATGAACCACATGGACGTTCGGCATTTCCGAAGCAGGGACACGTGCGCGCCTTTGGAGGCGCACGAGGTCCTTTTTTTTTCCGCTCACGCGCCCTTGTTCCGGTTATTTTGGGTACCAGCTTCGTGCAGGTACCCATCTGTGTATGCCATTTGATTCCTTTATTTTACAAAATGAAATAATAGTAAAATAAAATATTTGTATATATAATGCATATAGATGATATATTTTTATATTTTGTCTCTATTTCGCTAATGTGATTTTTGTTTTTTATTTTGCTTGTTTTGCAGTTAATTTATAAGTCTGTTTTGGGTGGCCCCTTAAGGTTAGATATTTTGAGCCTTCGGATCTAATACCATCTGTAGTGGTGTGACTTCTCAACAGAGAACTTAAGTGAAACTTTTCTAAGTTGTTTCCCTATGTTAAGCTCATTATGAGCTGGGTTCTTTTTCTAATAAAGTTTCAAGTAAGAAGACATGATGTTTCAATCATATTTATGTGTCTGCTTATCCTAACTCTATAAGCATGTACATGTATCCACAATAAATTCACAGATTTTCATAAATCTAGTCAATCTAACAGTTTTAGTATGCATAGATTTAGTGTATAAATAATTAAATTAATAGTAAAATACATGGCATTGGTGACTGTAGTAGATTCAGTAGTTTGACGCAGATCCAAGCCTTTGTTACCCAAAATGGATGAACCAACCTACCGACTAGCTCTTATCATGATGGCCCTAGGAAACCGATGGGTTTCCTAGCCCCCGATCCTACAAACCAATAATCCCGACAGTAGCTTCCTTCTTTTCTTACAATTCCTTCATTTTCCATAAATTTCTAAGTCCATGAGTTAACCCCCTCCTCAAGTGGTTTCTTCCCCCTTTCATCACAGTGCTAAGTCTACTCTTCTCCAGAAAATCCCCCCCTTCGTTCTCTGTGAGACCTCTCCTAAATACCATTTTCCTCCTTCCTTTGCTCCTACTCCACGACCTTCCAATAATTAATGCCATTACATTTTTCAAGATAAAATATTAATTAAATATGTTTATTGAATTCCCCATGTCCCTCGAGAAGTCACTTGGTTGAATGTCCATTAAGCAAGAAATCCTGACTTATCTATTTTAACTCTCGAGACAAGTTTTGACAATATAAAATTAATTTAACTGTTGTGTTTTAAATTTTTTTAAATCAAATTATAAAGTTTAATAATCATAACCTATTAAACATAATATTATTTAATTATACACTCCCTTCCATCGATTTAACATGCAATCACAATAATATTATTCCATCCCACACATAAAGCAATGTACACAATTTAGTAACCGACAAACACATAATGGACTTTATTGTTTGTTTAATAATAATAACAATAATAATTTTAGAACAAGATGACCTTAAAGGTTAAAAACACAACATTAATTGCTTATAACCAACACAATTTGATTGTTCGAATAGAGGGACAACTATGCTAGACCAAACAACGCTAATTGTGTAAACTAAACAGTAACTATGTTAAATACAACACTATCTCCAATGAAACAGAAAATGATTTTAAGCACAACAACTATTTCCAACAATTAGTTACTAATGCATGTAATTAACAACTAAGTGACTCATCCATTTATGCATATTTACATTATTAACAATCATCATTCGGACTTCACTAATTCATGACTGACTCTTATCTAGAATGTAATTACAACCAATAGTTATCATATTAATACTAGTGTACATGTACAAGGTGTGCATGCGTGGCCAGCATATGCATAGATTGTACTCGTACTATAAGAAAACATCATTTATCCTATGCATATTTATTAAGTGAAAAAATAATGATTCGTATTGAAAGAACAATCGTACATATAAACAATCACAAATACTTAACCCATTCAGGATACATACAACATAATCATTTCAACATCATTAGTCATTAATAATTAACCAATTAAGTTATAACATTTATGTTTTCCAGATTCACAATAATTAATCAATCAATTATTTTTAAGGAAGAGACACCTGCTACCACTAAATTTGGTGTCATAGATTTCCCCAACCCCATGTATTACTAACTATCACCTCCTCCCATCCTAACCTGCTTATGCATCCACCCTATCCTTCCTCTACTAGTAAAGATGTGGTCGGCTTCACTGACCTAGCCACATATAGAAATTGAGAGCAGTAGCATCGGCTATATAGCGGACCTATCCTTCCCCTAGCAGGCATCCGATCATCGTCATCACATGTCTAGGGGAGCGTGACTCAACACCGCCCTCCCATGACCTCGGGTATCATAGAAACATAGGGTGGAACATCCATCCATCCCTCTCAACATCCTGGGTCTATACCCTTTCCAAACCGTACTGCGTTGCTATCGAGATTATTCATTTGTGTTATTGTATCATTGACTTTGGTAAACAAGGCTCTCTATAAAATAGGTACTACACCATACTTCATATCAAGTATCTAGCTGTTACATAGCCCCTGTGTCCTACAGATTAGTGCTTCGCAACCATGCATTATAACAATTATTTCCATCCAATTATTAGTTGATCCACATTATCCACATCGTTTCATTTCATCACATAAAATCATTAAATCGATCACATAATGGGTTGGTATCCATGTACCACATCATATATATCATATTTCATCAAGGACGACAATTAAACATACATTGTGAGTATGAAAGAAAGGAATCTCATGATAACAACAACATCATAACTGCATATCATAATAACATTATGAGAATAGTAACATCCTAACATCACGATCATATTATCAATATAGCATAGTAACATCATAACCATAGCATCAACATATAATCATTTCTAATGTACCAAAAATATAGTTTACTCAGTCTTGCTCAGTCCAACATAAAATAAGCAAATAAAGTGCAGTGGGTATGACTGAAAAGCATGACTAGTCAAAATATGGGGTGTTACAGTGAATAAACCATGTGTGATAAAAGTCAAAACAAGTGGTTAGAAATTGATTGAATTTTAGCGAGTGTGGCCCTCTCATGCTTCACGTGGGGGATATGTGGTAGCCCACAAATGGATAAGGGGCACGCTCCTTTGATTTGAATCCAAATCAAATCAACCATAATCAGTCAAATCCCAATCAAATAAGAGAGGTTGAGTTATCCCTCAAAGGGAGGAGGCGCATATCTCCAAAAGAGCTTGTGTTTGCTTGCTTGGGAAACTTTCATTGGTGGGAGGATATCCCAAAGTGGAGGGGGCGCACCTCTTGTGAGGTGGCGCCTCCCTCGTTACTCAAAATCCCTAATCACCCTAAATCAAAGGGATTCAATCCCTCATTCTTCTCATATGATGCGCCCTCCTATCTTAATGAGCTCATGCGCCCTCCCCTCTCTCATTTGGGTTATAAAAGCAAGGTCCATCCTCTCATTTAGGGGGGGAAGTGTGGAACCTCTGCTCTCTTATGTAATAATTTTTTTGAAGCATTCTTGTGAATAAAAAGGCTTTGGAGGTCTATCTTGGTGTCTCTTGCAAATGGTGGATGATCATTGTCTTTCATATGTGTTGAGGTAATTTGAAGAATTTTCTTGCTTTCACTTGCTTGCTTTGTTAATACTATCTTAAGGAATGATTAGTATTAATCGGTAAGAATGAATATAGTGTTAGGAAATCTTAATACTCCATCCTTGTCCTACCTAGCATTATTTATTTTTCCTAGTTTTTGATGATGTCATTTTCCCCCTAGTGGTGTGCAGATGTCATCCAGGATCCATCTACCACCTTCTGAGCCCTGCATGCATCATTTTAGGACCACTTTAGTCAATTCCCTATTTTATAGGAACCAACTGAGAGTTCCAGTGTAGTTCACCTGAGTTAGTTGACTCTTGTGAGGAGTTAGAGCTCAGGATGCCACTGATTGTGGCCTCATGCACCCATTTCTGATTGACATGCATGACAAAATCACTATTGCGCCCTCCTTAGTCATTAAATTGTGACTTTAGTTAGCTGAGTTTAGGTTCAGTTCAGTTGAGTTTGAGTCTTCTGGAGCACTCCAGTGGTGATAATTGCTATGCTAGACCAACCGAGGTTTGAATTCTCCTGTGTGATTTGAATTCTCTCCATTGTAACATCATTGTTGATTATGCTGATTATTGGATCATGTGACATTATTCTGCTCCTATCTGAGTTCTGCTGCATAATTATTTCTCTGCTATTTTTTACCGCAGTTTTCACTCTTATTCAACTTTTCTACTCATTCTTTCTTTCTGAGGTATACTTAGCTCTTAGATCTGCCATGACATATAATTTCACTTCGTATTAGAGCCATTGAGCGAATAGTTTGAACAGTTGCTTTCGATAGTGCACTAGAAACCTTTGGATTTCCACAGCAAATCCTGTTGCCATTGCATTGAATTCATTGAAGAAATCCAATTAGGTCTAGCGAGGTGTGAAGGATCCAAATAAAAGTGCCTATTGTCCTAAAGCAATGCTCAATAGTAGTATAACTCCATTATTGGTAGTTTTTTGCAGGTTATTCAAATTTTTTTAGTACAGCAGCAGTTGCAGTAGTTACAACAGTTATTTTCACTTGCAGCAAGTTTTTGCACTTACAGCAGTTTTCTGCACTTGCAACAGTTTTTTGCACTTGCAGCAGTTTTCTGCACTTGCACCAATGTTTTTGCACCTGTTTTTTCCTTCACCAGTGTTTCAACACCTGTTTTTTTCTGTACCTGTGTTTTTACGCACCTTTGTTTCTGCACTCAATTTGCTTAGCAGCAATTTCACCTTGTATTCGCTCCAACATTTGTAATGGACAATTTGAACTCTCCTCTCTCTCCCAAGATCTTGACACCCTTCAATTACCTTGATTGGAGGGATGATATGAATATGGTATTTGCGCAACAAATCACTGTACAGGGTGACAATGGGGAAGGATCTCGAACCACAATCAGTTGTGCATAAAACCACGTATCTGAATAGATTGGATGAAGCATTTGGTTTCATGTGTATTCATATTTCCATATATCTACTCTTCCACATCGAAGGATTGAAGACTCCAAGAGAGATATGGTTGAATTTAGAGACCCTCTTCGACAAACAATATGAGCTAAGAGGCCATATTCTGTAGAATGAGTTGATTTCTCTTCAACCCAACAGTTTCGAGACCACCCAACAATTCTTTTCAAAATTCAAATCTATGGTTATGAAATGCAAGTAGTGTGGCATTGAAAAGAAGGATGAGTATTTGGTGCTATCCATTCTAAGCAAGATAGGTCCTAAGTTCTCCATATTTGTCTCTACCTTCCATTCTGGGAAAATATCAATCCCTGGTTGGAAAATTACCTCCTTTGATATTTTCGTTGAATCTCTCATCCAAGAACAAGATAAGTTGATCCAGATGGGCACCTTAATGGCCTCCAAAAATCAAGGTCTTTTGGATGGAGAACCAAAAAGTGTGAATGGGAAGGGGAAGCACAAAGGAAAGGATAAGATGCCATATGAACCCAAGGAGAATGAAAATTCAAGTCCATTGGAAGGAGCCTCCAGCTCCAACAAGGAAAAACAAAAGGGATTTGAGAAATCCAAGTGTTCCTATTGCAATAAAGGAAACCACCCAGAGATATCTTTCATGCAGAAGAAGATAGATCAGATGACCAAGCTTCTTGAACAACACAACATTTCCCTCCCAAAAGGTTGAAGAGAGACTGATTCTGGAAGTGAGTCTGATGGTCATGAGAGATGCCATGCACTGAAGGCTGTATTTTCAAAATCACAAGCCCTCCTCATAGATTCAGGAGCCTCCAATTACATGGTTTCCTCCAGAGAATCATTTGCTTCTCTAGATCTCAAATATGGTTTGATTATTCACATGGGAGACAACTCTCAGATCTCTGTCGAAGAGAAGGGAACAGTCCATATGGAGCACGATAAGTTAAAAAATGTTCTATTTGTGCCCTCTTTGTCAACAAATTTGTTGTATGTATATCAAATGACTCACACAAGTTCACCGAAGAAATTTGTCTTTGGTCCTGACATAGTTGAGATTGCAGAGATCTCTACTAGGAATATTATAGTGAAAGGGTTTGTAAACCACGCATCCAAGGCATATGAATTCTCACATTTTTTTTCCATACTCTTTGCCTACCCCATCAGAATCAAATGAAGATCAGAGTGATATCTCTTCTAATGAAAATGAGGATCAAGATCTTGATGATGAGAATAAAGTTCAAGGAGATTCAGATTCAGATCCAAATACAACACCTGCTCCCAATACATGGACAAGGCCAATATGGGCTCACAAAGTCCTTGTAGTTGTTGGGAACACAATTGGGGATCCATCTGACCATAGAACCACCAGATCTCAGTATCATGCAAAAATTTCTCTATGTCATGCATATCTACTTCTATCAGAGAGGTGCTACATGATGGTGGGGTTTGATCCATAATCTCTTGGAGAGACTTGCCATCATGGATCTATAACCAAGCAACAATCTCAATTGTCTAACAAAAGGTACTCAAAGGTTCATGATTTGGACCACAATGAACCATTTGCTCCAGTAGAAAGAAGGGTTCTTGAAAGACGTGTTTTGGCAAATACAAATTCTACATAGTGGGAGGTACATCAAAGGAGCAGATCTAGATCTAGCACTTGCAATGCTATCCTACATACGAGCAGCTTGCCAATATTTTTGCAAGGTATTTCACTAAGGAAAGTGTTTTCCTTCTCTGCTTAGTATGATGGTTCTTTGAGTTCCCTACTACTGTTCTTTTGAGGGGGGCTATTTTTCCCATGAGTTTTTTCCCCATTTCCTTGGTTCATTGATAGTTCTTTATTTTTATCATTTATTTGATTGTAGGGGTGATCTTTGGTATTAGTAACCAGGGCCCAGGACGCAAAAGTATGGATTAAGGGGGGGTGTTAGAATATTTTAATACTCCATCCTTGTCCTACCTAGCATTATTTATTTTTCCTAGTTTTTGATGATGTCATTTTCCCCCTAGTGGTGTGCAGATGTCATCCAGGATCCATCTACCACCTTCTGAGCCCTACATGCATATTTTAGGACCACTTCAGTCAGTTCCCTATTTTATAGGAACCAACTGAGTGTTCCATTGCAGTCCACCTGAGTTAGCTGACTCTTGTGGGGGGTTACATCTAAGGATTCCACTGATTGTGGCCTCATGCACACATTTTTTATTGACATGCATGAAAAAATCACCATTTCTCCCTCCTTAGTCAGTTAACTACTTGTGAATTCAATTAGCTGAGTTTAGGTTCAGTTCAGTTCAGTTTGAGTCTTCCAGAGCACTCTAGTGGTGATAATCCCTATGCTAGACCAACTGAGGTTCAAATTCTCCTATGTGATTTGACTTATCTCCATTGTAACATCATTGTTGAGTATACTGATTATTGGATCATGTGACATTATTCTACTCCTATCTGAGTTATGTTGCATAATTATTTCTCTGCTCTTTTTTACTGCAGTTTTCACTCTTATTCAACTTTTCTGTTCATTATTTCTCTATGAAGTATACTCAGCTCTTAGATCTGCTATGACATATAATTTCACATATAGAAGTCTCTTTAATTATTTTAAATCATGCTTAGTTCAATATCTATAATTTGCATGCTTATTCGTTTATATGTATGCTCTTCTTCTCTTTAGCTTAGATGTTTTACTAGATTTTACAAATTGTGTGGCAAGTGTGCAGGGTTTATTTTACAGGTTCCTTCATTGGATTGGTGGATGAGCTTGCTTGTTTCTAATACCCTCCAACAATTTTTTGCTTAAAGAATACATAGTCCTCCTAAGAATCCGTCAGAATAGCTCCATTGCCTAAAGTTCCAAGGGTCTTCTTTTCCATATTCTCAATTCTTTCAAAGATTTAATTTGTTACTTGTTCTCATGCTATAGCTTAGATATGATTTATTTATTAAGGTTTCATTTTTAAAAAAATAGACTTAGTTATAGTTTTGCATGCTTATATCTAAATATTTGTTAAAGGTTGATTTTTCATCTAGATCTAGCACTAAGTCTCTTTTATACAAGCTAGTTTAAGGTAAATATTGAAGTTTGTGCAAAGGAGTCTTTCAATTGGATTAAGCTTCATATTTAGCAAATTTAAAAGTGCTTCATTGGCTTCCCTCAAAATCAAGCCAAGATCCTCAAAAGGACTTGTCCTTTTGAGTCATTTTCAGTAATGTTTTACTAGTTTAGCTTAGAATTTTTCCATATTTTTTTTAGTTGCCCAAATCACTTTTAAAAGTAATTTTGGGAATTCTCTAACACTAAATGTCGTCTTGGATCGGAAAACCAGGTTGAAAAAATGGTCTACTAAATGTAAATCGAAACCATTAGACACCAAATATATTTACAAATTACAAGTACCCAAATTACGAGAAGACAATCACAAATTCGAGTCACAAATGAAAAATTATCACTAGATTTCACCATAATGATCCAACCAAACCAGCTCACTTTATAATTATGAATTACATTGATGATCAAAGCAAGAGAAACATAATTTGATTTAATAGTTAATTTCATAAAGAACCAAATAAAATCATCTCTAATAAGGATGCTAATTTCATTTCACACATCTCATAGGAGCTCCTTAATGGTTTTCCAACCTTTTTGAATTTCAACACTTTCTATGATGGCCAAAAAAACCAAGTGGTAATGGGAATAATATTTGGAATTGGTATAATTTTCTAAGA
Organism: Larix kaempferi; assembly: GCA_027924585.1. Taxonomy (NCBI): domain Eukaryota; kingdom Viridiplantae; phylum Streptophyta; class Pinopsida; order Pinales; family Pinaceae; genus Larix; species Larix kaempferi. Next base: position 848,112 of record BSBM01001288.1, read on the forward strand.
ATAATAGTTATCACACATCCCTTGGCATGAGTTAAATTAAAGCAATTTAAGTACAAAACAACACTAAGTTCAAACCAATTTAAAAGCAAGGCAATCTAAACCAAATATGCTTTGAGAAATGCAAGTGAATTTTGATCTCATTGGAAATAAGTTGAAGGAGACTTAAAGTAAGAAAAATAGATATGCATCTTCTCAAAGAGTACTAACAAGAAAATCAAGTGGAAGACCATGTTTTCTTTAAAGTAAAATGAGGGAGGACCTCACCGCAATTAAGAAAGGATGCCAAATAACAACAATAATTGTGTAGTGCTTTAAGATAGTGCTAGAACTTGCCTCCCCACCTAATATATTAATAATTCATGGTGTGTTTCATGTTTCTTTACTTGGGAAATATGTTTATGATCCTAATCATGTGTCTATCTAGTTGAAAATAAAAGTGGATCCCTTACCAAGAAAATATTGACTTTAGAGAACTAGTAATCGAGTGGGTAATGATCTAGTGGAAGAACTATTGACCTAAAGAATGTAGGAACTCCAAGAATCAAAGATAAGGTAACATTATATCCATCTTTTAGCATACTACTTAGGATAATGCTCTCACAATGAGGTGTAAAATGCAGTGACGATTTTTGCTCATTTATTTTTCACTCTCTATGAGTAAAGCAAATACCAACATATCCATAAAGAAAAGACCAACATCTCTATAGAAATGAGAGTACACCTTATTTAATATTTAGGTAAGGACATTAACAATATTGTATATGTGTAACCAATGATTGACATGGAATTGCAGAAAAGTAAGGAGGGAAAAAAACCTAAATACAAAGGAATATTGGTGGAAACTATATGTAGGGCACTCATAACTTTTGGAATGAATAAAAAGGGGTTCCCTTCTCCAAGATAAGAGAATATTTACTTTAGAAATCACTAGATGGGTGATATATAATGCACATGATGATTTAAGGATAAGTTTTATTATGTGATTGTTCACGGAGAGAGATGTTAATAAACAGAAAGAAATCCCATATCTATCATGCAAAGCTACATGTATACTAGACAATGTGAAAAAAAACTATGTATGCTTTAATGGGATACAGGAGAACTACATAAATTCATTCTTCATCTTTCTCATTACAATATTTTTGAACTATGATATGGTTTTAAATATATATGGTTATTCATTAAACCAAATTATTTTGGTATAAATGATTGGAGTTCGTTGTTAACATGGGTAGAAAAGACAATAAATAATTGGTGTGATAGGTAGCTATCAAATTTGTGATAGAGGCTATCCCCACTTGTTGGCATATCCCAGCCTATATCCCAAAGGAAGTTCTTGAGAAAACTTGGAAAATAAGCTTCAGATTTGTATGGTCTACGAACATGGATAAAGATGGAATTCCATTGATATAATGGAAAAAAATAGACAAGCTAAGGAAATGGGTGGATGGGACCTAAGGAAATAATCCATTTTAGAAAAAGCTTCAATAGAAGAGTATTTGAAAAAGTGGAAGCAAAAACCAAAAATCAAAGAATTTGAAGGCATCACCATTGATGGTATGGGGCATTTGGCTAGCCAAGAATGATAGAATTTTAAGAGATACACATTTTCCATGCCATGTCATCCTCCTAGAGCTAATGTGCCCAAAGCAACTCTTTGGAGAAAACAACATGGGCCCTTGAAGAGAAAGCCTACCATGATTTTAAAACCTAATCAAGAGCATCCAAGAACAAATGTTCCTAGCAAGTTAACCAATTCTTCTGCTCTAGTTTCCCTAAAGGATCTAATCAAAATCCCGTCTGTCAAGTATGACATTATGAAGTTCTTGGGTTTGAGTGTAAATGAAAAAGATAAAGAAAATCCCTAGAACTTAAACATTGATGTCACAGGGTTCTTGGGAAAAATGAACATGCCTATTCCTTTCTGTGAAATATTCAAGATCCCCTCCTTCCATAGGAGAGCTACCACCCATCTAGGAATCCAAACAAGGAAACAAATGACAAAGAAAGTTTTTGTAGAACCTAAGGATTCTCCTGTCATGATCCAAAGTATCTTGGGTGATAACTTTGGAGGTTTCCCTCCCTTTTATATAGCCTTGGAAGTTAATGGTTTGATTTTGAATAACTGCATGTTAGATTCGGGAGTTGAGGTAAACGTTATGCCCCTAAGAGTCATGGAACAAGTTGTGTTAGTTCCCACAAGACCTTACAGGAATGTATGTGGAATGGATTCCATAACTATGAAATCTATTGGGATAATAGAAAATTTGCCTATTAGGTTGGCTACCTATTCTAATATTGAGCTTTCAATGAACGTCCTAGTCCTAGATGTCCCTAATGTCTAGGGAATGTTGTTGTCTAGGGAATGGTCAGCAAGACTAGGTGGAAGTGTGCAGATGGATCTCACATATGCTACAATCCCAACTGGAAAGGGTTCATTCATAACCTTGTTTAATGAACCACCTATGCAAGATCATGTTGAGACACCTGAACACTTGTTTATTGAGGAAATGTACTCAAGTGATGAGATTGGGAACTTCATGGTTTTGGAAAATTATTAGGAGGAAGTTAAGAAACATCCTTTCCCACCTGATCAAATTTGGAAGATGCACTTTGACGTGGCCCATTCCCGACATGGTGCAGGAGCAGGGATTGTTTTGGCATCACCATCTGGAGAAGAAAGTTTGCTTTCCTTTCACTTGGAGTTTGATTGCACCAATAATGTAAGTGAGTATGAAGCCTTGCTCCTAGGATTAGAGCTTGCTCAGGAAAGAAACATTAAGACCTTATCTGTCATTGGGGATTCTGACCTCATTGTATCCCAGGTCAAGAATCAGTTTGCTGCCAAGAATAATAGACTTAGAGATTACAAAAATCCAGTTTGGGATACCATTAAATGTTTTGATGCCTTCGGAATTAAAGCAATTCCCCGTGAGCAAAACACTTTGGCTGATGAATTGTCTATCATAGCAAATACCCTCCAACCCTCTGAATCTTTGAAGCAAAGAAATTGCAAGGTTGAAGTTTTATTCAGACCCTCGGTTCCCGATAACCAAGATTATTAGCAAGTTTTTGATGATGATGCTCAAATCATCCAATTCTTGACTGTTGCTCAATCCCCAATGATCAAATTTGAAGATCAAATAAAGGGTAGTTCCATTGAAGGAATGGACATAACAGAAAGGGAACTACCTTAGTTAATCTATGTATATGTGTGTATGTCCATTCCATTCCTTCAATGGAACTACTCTTTATTTGAAGGAATGGACAGAACACACAAACACACACACATACACACCAGAAATCACTTTCCCTTTGGAGAAGAACTTCAAGGATGTGCATGCTTTTGTTAGAACTTGCCAAGAAAGTCAATTTTATTTAGGAAATCCTAGATTGCTTGCTTTATCTTTGACCCCAATCATTGTGGAAGCACCTTTCCAACAATGGGGAATGGATTTTGTAGGACCAATAGATCCTAGTTCTTTTGGTGGATATAAATACATATTAACTTGCACCGACTATTTCACCTCCTTGGGTAGAGGCTATCCCTACTAAAATAGCTACTGCGAAAGTTGTGGTTAAAATCTTAGAAGAAAACATAGTCTCTAGATATGGTTTCCCCTTTAAAATTACAACCAATAATGCAAAAGCTTTTAGCAAAGAGGAGATGTCCACCTTTTGCTCAAGTCATGGACTCACTTTGTCTCATTCCTCCAACTATTACCCACAAGGAAATGGCTTGGAAGAATCAAGTAATAAGAATCTAGTAAGGATTTTAAAAGAATGATTGGTGAAAACAAAAGAACTTGGGATATTAAGCTCAAGTATGCCCTTTGGGCAGACTGAACAACAATCAAGAGAATAACAGGTAAAGCTCCTTTTGAAATAGTGTATGGGAAAAATTGTAGGCTTCCCATAAATCTTCAAATCCCTGTTTTCAAAATCTTGCAGCAATGTTCCTCAGAACAAGAAGCCATGCAAGCCAGAATTGACAAATTAGTAGAACTGGATGAAACTAGAAGAGAAGCATGGAATAAAATGGTTTTGGAACAAGAAAGGGGAAAAGGAACTTTTTATCAACGAAGTAGAAGTGTAAGTTTTCGAGTAGGTGACATAGTTTTTCTATGGGACAAGAATAAAGAAAAACCAGGAAATCCTGGCAAGTTTGAGAAATTGTGGATGGGTCCTTATCGAGTAAACAGAATAGCAGGTAAAAACACTTTTTGGTTGGAAACATTTGATGGGGATGAATTAGAGTTTTGTAAATGGGGTATTGTTGAAACATTACTACCCCCTTGTCCCTCTAAGGTAGGGACATTTCTTGCATGCTTAGAGTAGGTAGGTTGTCGAATAATCTCATTTGAGCAGTAGGATTTGTGTGCCTTTCTTTTTTTGAGTGTTGATTATTGCAATTTTTCTTTTTCTGATGAGTTTTTCTTTTTGTTGAGTTGATGATTGAGTTGATTCTTGCTCCTTCCTAATCTTGTCTCACCTCCTGCATGCATTTGAGAGTGGTTAGAAACTTCTTGAGTTTTTGTTGTTTCTCTGTGTCAAGTGAGTTGAGTGTGCCTTCTTTGAAAAGCTTTCTTTTCCTCCTGCACAGTAAAATGAATAAAATTTATATGCTATGTTAGATTAGTATTTATATTATGCATTTCAATTTATGTTATAGTATAGATTTCATTTTCAGCTTTATTTTATATTTTTCCCATACATGCTTCATGAGGTATTTTAGTGGCCATGTGCGCAGATACATGTGCAAAATAAAAGCTGAAAGCAAGGATGATGAGTTGTTGGACTGAAGATTGATGCAGAGCAGTTCGAGACCAGATATTCTGAGGTTCTCAAGCACTCTATCCCTTAGAGAACTTTTCCTAGCTGGAGTCAGATGTTATCACACCATAGTAGCTGGGCTACTATTCTTGCTGAGCAGATATCTGCACTTTTCAGAGCTTTGCTTTTACAGAGATAAGCTAGGATGAGCTTGTTTATTTGAGATCACTTATGGATCAAGGAAGTATATGTATCAGACATTGATTAGACCTTGTGCCAAGGTTGAGCCTTGAGAGCTTAGATGTGATGACCGATGTGACGCTTTGTTCCATTCAGTTTCAGTTTAGTGCCTAGTTGTATTATTGTAGCAGTGTTTCAGTTATTTATGGATGATTAGTATGATATGATGTGACCTATAGACTTGTGATTATTAGCACTAGATTATTATCTTTTTGTTTTAGTCATCTTCATAGCATTGAATTAGTATATGATTCATGATGTGGCAGTACTATTTAAAATGAAATGAAATATCTTGGATGATGTTATAAATATAAAATTGGCTGTATTACTTGCACATTAAGGTTTCCTGACAATACTCATTGGTTTCATAACCCTCCCATGAGCATAGATATGGTCTTCCTTGACATTTTTTTCTGCTAACATAGGCACCACATTCACTTGACTCCATCCATCCATAACCTTCTTGATTTGGCTTTCACCCTTAACTTGATTTCTTGACTTTTTGATATGGAGGACTTCCCCATTTCTACCTCTGTGTTGGACTGCATCCACGTTTGTTTTGTGTCTCGGCTCTGAGTTGGTGACAGAACTTACCTTTGGTAAGTTGGATTGTATGCCTAAATCATTATGGTCGGTTGTCTCGATGTTTGGCACTATGCAAAAGTCCCTCTAGTCGCTTCAGTTGTTGTTGGCTAAAACTGAAAGCACATGTACTACTTATTATTGGAAATTATTATAAAGGCCGTGAACTTAAAATTCTAGAATGTGTTTGTCAACACACATGAATAAAGGCTATCGCAATGAACTACTAAAATACCCCATGAAGGGTATAAAAAAGGGTCCAAAAAAGCAATGGTTAATCAAATGTTTCATCGATTATTGTTGACCTTGTAAATGTGAATATGACCCGGATGCAAGCTGTGATTAGTTGTGCTTTTCAGCGCATGTGAAATCCCAAAGGGGTCATATAGGCCAAAAATTCCATGGAAATGAAATGAATGATCCTAATGAACCTGGATCAACTTGATGTAGAAATGATGCCTAAGTTGAATAAGCACTCTCTGAACAACTTATCCATTTGTGAGGCACAGCCCTTCCCTTTGTTATTTTGTCCAGCACAGAGTGTAGCTCCCCCTTTCCCCGTCCAAAGTGTCACTTAGTTGATTTTGGTCAAGCCATCCCCTTTGCCTAACCTTGTCCTTAGCCTTCATCCTTTGCTAGCAGTTAGGCCATATCCATTGGGTTTGTATGTCTTTAAAGCTTTTGTGCAAGTAAATTATAAATAACATTGAAATATATATATGTATTAACTGCCACTGAATGATGTTTATACTTTAAGTTAAGCTGTGAATGTGATTAAAGGAACATGTCTTAGTGTACTGTTATAATCTAGTCTTTGGTTGTATATAGACCTAGTCAAACATAGTTTGACCATGGTCATTCTTGGGATCAGTGATGAGATGGACCACTTATGCTTAAGGATGATGATTTATGGTCCGACATGCACTTATTCATGATTACATATGTTGGACATATGCTTCAGATGATGATTGATGCAGTTGATCAATTTTATTATTATTTCCATATCATCATATTTTACATTGTCTGGGTATGTTGGACCATGCTGATGACCCCACAAGTTGTCATGAGGTGTATGAGTACTCATTTATAGTGGATTTGGGTCTTCTGGATCCATTGAGACACTTATCTTTTAGTTCTAGACACTTCTGATGATGATAGTTGCATTTATCCACTTGTTGACCAGTTTGGGCATGTTGATCCCGCATGTCCAGCAGAAGCTTTTGAGGCCAGTTTTTGCCTAGGGAACTGTGTAGGAAGGGTGTGGTCCAGCCACTTTTTTTTACCATTATACCCCCCTTCTAGTCATCCTGGTGCACTCAGTTTGACAACGTAAGAACCCTGGGTGGCAATTTGGGTCACTTTGAGGGTTTTCAGGAGGATAAAAAAATGGAATAAAAGGGTCACAGAGGAATTCGATTTGGGAAATTGAGGCAAGGTTTTGGAACTTGTCTTCTCATAGGTATTCTATGTTGAACCCCCCTTCTTCTAGACCAGTTGGCATCAGTTAGTGGGGTCCATAGTGGCCACAGGAGGCCTTTTATTGCTTGTCTCTCTCAGATTTTGGGGGCAGGATTTGATCATTGTGTCACTTTGACATGTCATAGACTTATATTTTATATTATTGTGCCATCGGGACATGCTAGTGAAGGAAATTAATGCCTCCTAGCCCCACCATGAGCTTATAGTGACTTGTCTTGGTCTTGATGTTGTGGCACATGTATTTTAGCCACCCCTATGTATGGCATCACCCTCCATGAGTCTTTTGTAGCTATGGCGTCATCACTCACTTTAGTGATCCATGTGATATATTATATTGGATCATCTTAGTCATTGATTACATTGTTATATCTTTTGATCTGAACCACTTGTTGTTTTAAAAAGTGGTTTTGTGGTTTAGGGTTTTGTGTTAGGATATTCCTATATTTCATCCTAGTCCCACCGGTATTTTGATCATTTACATTTTCATTCATGCATCCCAGTCATCAGTCCAGCACCTAGCCCTCAGTTAGTCATCCCCCAAGAGCTTCTCACTATTCGGTTTTAGCCCTCTAGTTGCTTAATGTGCCCTTCTTCCTTGATTTTAGGGAGCAACTCGCCCTTTTTCACCTACCAGTCCAGTTGTCTTCAGTTTACACTCAGTTACACTACGTTACACCTACCAGAGTTAGTTTGATTGATGGTTGATAGTTACTTGAGCATTGATGACTCCACTGATGATGATGAAGACTTCCAGTTGTGCTCCGATGATCATGAGGACAGCTAGTTTTGCTCCAATGACACTATATTGATCTTATGATCACTTTGAGAGGCTAATTCGAATTGCCACCTTAGGCATTCGAATCCTCTCTACCATTGTACTATTTATTTGTCCATATTGTGATTAATTAACTAGTGTGTGTGAAGTATTATTGCTTTTATCTGATTTCTACTGTACCATATTATTCTGTTGCTTATTATACTGTATTGTTCACTCTTCTTCTATCTTCCTGCTTAATCATAATTACTCTTGTGAGGTACACATCATCTCTTAGATTTGCTGTGAGGATTTTTCACATGGTATCAGAGCATGTTGAGAGTATTGTTTATCTCCATTGTTGATTTTTTTTTGCAAGTTATTACCAAGATTTCGAGTGCAGCAGTTTCTGCATTTTTGCAGCAGTATTCTCTATTGTTTTTGCAAGTCTTCTACAGCTTCAATGTATACAGAATTAGAAGAAATCACTCCTCTTTCTCTATTCAACTATGATGAATGGAAACCAAAAATAATAACATATTTGAAGAGCCATGATCTCTTTGATTGCTATTTTGAAAGAGAGTTCGAATCCTCTGTAGAGAAGATTGACTAGTTGAATAAAGGTGACATGCACATTGGAAGAATGAAGCTTACTATGCCGGATTACATATTGTTCCCAATCATTATTTATATTGAAACTCCACAAGAGCTATGGGCTCACCTGGATGAAAAATTTGGTAGAAAGAATGAAGGACTTGGTCCTAACCCATTCGAAAGCAAGCAAAGTGATGCATTCGCTCCTCTTGATGGTCTCTCAGATCATGAACCAGTATCATCTCATATTGAAGTTGTTGACAAAGAACTTGTATATTCTCCACTCATGCTCAAAATTTCTTCTCTTTCTGTGCTAGCTCACACTCTAGATATTGCAGAAGGTCCTAAATCCTCTCTTGCACCAGAGTCTGTTGGTTTGCATCATGATCACATGATTATTTCGGAGGTCAAAACAGCTATTGAAGGTAATGCATTCACTCCTCTCCAGCTATCTCTTGTTTTATACTACCATATGATCATAATTCCATGATTTCAGAAGGTCATTGAAGAATATGGCCATTGCCATTCGCTTGGGATAATTTCTCATGCATCTACTGGTTTTGATCTCACCTCTCATGGTTCAAAGGAGATCTCAAGAAACCATGATTCAAGTCTTGTATCTAAATTGGGTTCTAAGCAATTACTGCTTGGGATAATTTCTCACGCATATGATAGTTTTGATCTCACCCCTGTTGGTTCAAAGGAGGTCTCAAGAAACTATTTTTTAAGTCTTAAATCTGATTTTGATTTCAAGCAAACATGTAATAGTTCTTTTTGGCATAATCTCACCCATGGTGGTTTGAAGGAGAAGACAAAAGACTATATACACATTCAAAAATTTGATCCTACCTCAGCTGATTCAAATCACAGGTTCAAGGATCATTCTCATATTGTTGGATTTGTTCTCATCACATTCGAACTGAAGAGCAAGTACAAACACATGATTTTTGAGCATGATCCACTTCTTCCCAAGAATAAGATACCTCCAGACATATGACCAAGCATCACACCTGCTTGAGTTTGGAGCATTTATTTTTGTGTGTGCCTTACAGTCTGTTTTTGAGGAGGGGTATGATTCCCATGAAATTTTCTCACTTCCTTGGTTTATTGACTTTTATTATTCATTGTAATGGGTGACCTTTGGTCTTAGTTACCAGGGACCAGGATGGATTAAGGGGGCGTGTTAGGATATTCCTATACTCCATCCCAGTCCCACCAATATTTTGATCATTTACATTTTCAGTCATGCATGCACTTTTAGGGTTTGCATGCATTCTAGGGTTTGCATGCATCCCAGTCATCAGTCCAGCACCTAGCCCTCAGTTAGCCAGCCCCCAGGAGCTTCTCACTATTCAGTTTTAGCCCTCCAATTGCTTAATGCACCCTCCAATTGCTTGATTTTAGGGAGAAACTCGCCCTTCTTCACCTACCAGTCCAGTTATCTTTAGTTTACACTTGGTTACACTTAGTTACACTCAGTTACACTTAGTTACACTCAGTTACAGTCAGTTACACTTAGTTACAGTCAGTTACACTTAGTTACACTCAGTTACACTTAGTTACACTGAGTTACACTCAGTTACACCTACCAGAGTTAGTTTGACTGATGGTTGATAGTTACTTGAGCATTGATGACTCCACTGATGATGATGAAGACTTCCAGTTGTGCTCCGATGATCATGAGGACACCTAGTTGTGCTCCGATGACACTCTATTTCTTATGATCACTCTGAGAGGCTAATTCGAATTGCCACCTTAGGCATTCGAATCCTCTCTACCATTGTACTATTTATTTGTCCATATTGTGATTAATTAACTAGTGTGTGTGAAGTATTATTGCTTCTATCTGAGTTCTACTGTACCATATTATTATGTTGCTCATTATACTGTATTGTTCACTCTTCTTCTATTTTCCTACTTAATCATAATTACTCTTGTGAGGTACACATCATCTCTTAGATCTGCTGTGAGGATTTTCACATTTTGGTCTTTATTATCCTATAAAAGGAGGAGACCCCCCTATTGTAAAAGCACCTCTAGAGCTCTTGAATATTGGAATAGAATACTTCTTTGTGGATCTACTTCTCTTGTCTTGATGGATTCTTTTGCACTTTGAATATACAGTATTTTCTCTATATATCATTGTGGATCTTGGGGCTACTAGTCGTTTTTCTGCAGGGAGGCCAAATTGGTGAGGAGGAGGACAATTTGAAGGAGGCTATTGTTGGGGGGACCCACATATATTCTCTTGGGTTGATCTTTGTGACAGGGAGTATCATTATTGTATCTTCGTGACATAGTTGATGCTTTCTCTTACATCTCTTCATCATTTTCATAATTTTTCTAGTTGGTCTATTTCTAACTTGATCTTGTCTTGTAGGAGGAGGAGGATTTGGCTACTCTTGGAGGAAGAAGTTTTGAATTGGAGCACTAGATCTCACTCTGGAATATACACATAGGGGAATGCTATCAATTTGCAAAGTGGCCACAAGCAATTGAGGTATGTTCTACAAGGTATGTACCTAGATCCATTCATTCTTCTTCATTGGTCATCAAACCCTTAAAATCAAAACCCTCAATTTTTACATTTTTCTAGATCTACTTGGATCTAGCAAGATTTTGGGGATAATTGAGACATTTGGCTCAAAGAAAAGGAGAATGGATTCACCTCAAGCAAGGTTGTAAGTAAGTGTCATTTCTTATTTGATGTTATATGAAGCAATTCAATTTTCTTCTAAGCCTATCACATGTGATCCATTTTTACATTTTTCTAGATCTACTTGGATCTAGCAAGATTTTGGGGATAATTGAGACATTTGGCTCAAAGAAAAGGAGAATGGATTCACCTCAAGCAAGGTTGTAAGTAAGTGCCATTTCTTATTTGATGTTATATGAAGCAATTCAATTTTCTTCTAAGCCTATCACATGTGATCCATTCGAATGCCCTTAGAGGTTCTCAAATTATCCCTATGGTATGTATTATATATTTTATTCATGTTATTGAATAAATATTACATGATGGAGTTTATTCCAATTGAGTTCTATCTCATATGTTTCTACTTCAATATTTCTTCTTATTTCTGTTAATCTTTGTGTAAATTCTTGGTGAGGACTACTTTGTTTCTAGATCCTGGCTTGTAAAATTCTTGCATGGTGTTGAACCTATTTATAAATTATACATGGTATCAAATCTTAGGGAGCTTAGGTTGAGCATAGATTCTTGCAGTAACGCACAAGAATTAGTGGAGTTACCACACAATTCTTGGGGATATTGTCTTGAGTCCTTTGGTTTTCCATTGGGGTCTTCCTAGGTGTGATGCAGTCCTGGATGTGCCTACTGACTAAAGCAGAGCTCATAGCTTAGATCCAAATACTCTTCCAGTATAATATTTTCCAGAGAGTTTGTTTTGTAGGTACGAAGATCAAATGGCAGAAAATCTCAACACAAAGTTCGAACTGGTGAAAGTCTCCTTGAAGTGACTCCTTCTCCTGTTGCTGTATAAGTTCAAGAGAAATTTGATTTCTCATCTTCACATGCAATTGATCCAAGAGAAGGAATTTGAACCTCCATTGTTGAAGAAAAACTCATATATCTCCATCTCTCATCATTTTTCTCCTATCATACTTCAGATACTGAGGATCCTATGCCAGTTATTTTGGAAGATCCATCTCCTTCCAATGAACTCACTGGTATGCAAGATGGTAATCTAATGGTTATTTGGAGGTCCAATATGCAGTGTGAAGCTTTTAGTTGCGCTCTCACTTCCACTATCCAGGCTCCTGCAAGCTCCTACATGGTTACTAGCACATTTCCTCAATAACTTGGAGTCACCCCTTTGTTCTCTCAGGATTCTTCTATTTCAAATTTTGAGGATCACCTAGTTGTTGCAGCTCATTCACACTCAGAGCCTTTCATTGGTTCTCAATTTGGTGTGTTATTGGATGTTATGGAGGATGAAATTTAGTATGGAGTTGTTGCATTCTCTCTCACTGGCATACTTCCTATCAAGTGCATGATTATGATTGGCACATGTATTTATTTATTAAAGTAAATACATTAAATATTTCATTAAAATAAATAAATAAATAATATAATAAAAATATTTTCATTAAAATATTTAATTATTTTATTTTTATTAAATTATAAATTTAAATGAGATAAATATTAATAATGTTTTATTAAAATTATAAAATTATAATATAATATAATTATATGTAAAATTTCTCATCCTTGTGCTTTGAAGACTTTGACTATAATATGTCTTTTTAAAATTAATCATGAAATCAAATAACTTCTTGTATACTTTTATTTTATATTAAAGATTTTTTAATAATATATATATATATATAATGAATATAATTATTAACTTAATTAATGTTGATATTTTATTAAAATTTTTAAATTTAATAAATTCTGAGTATATGAATAAAATTTTAGGTTGTCCATGAGGTTATCATTATAATATATTTATTTCTCAAAAAAATTTATTTTATTAAATATTTAATTATTTTAATAAAATATTCAATAAAATAAAGTATTTTACTCAAATTTAAAAGTTATTTCTAGATCAATGTAGTTTTTAGTATACACAAATTTTGATTATAAAGAGATTTCAATGCTAAAGAGAAATTTCTTTTAGAAGGTAAAACACTTTTTCTTTTATATAAAAGCTTTACTCATACTATAATTTTAATCTTAAATTATTTGCATAAAATTATTATCCAAATCACATAATCTAATATAAGAAAAGTGATATTCTAAAAATTTAGAAAAATCTTGGAAAAATTAAAAGATCTTTTTAAGTCAAAATCATATTTTACAAGAACTTGCACAAACTAGTAGGATGTTACCAAAGCACAGTTGGAAATTGCATAGTTACTTAGATTTGTAAATGATTGAAATTTGATGTATTAATTTGCAAAACAATACAAATTTAAATAAATGTGATGTTCATGTATTTAAATATTTTCTTTCATTTGACATTAATCCCAATATTACTTGAACCATAATGATATAAAAGGATAAAAAATTTAAAGCAAAATAAATTTCATATGTAATTCAAGTATTTCTTTATAAATATGTTAAAATCATTTGCAGTTGTGAAAAAAAAGATTCATACTAAATGAAATTTTGATTCACTAAATTTTCTTTTCAACCCAACTCTATCCTCAATGTTACATTAAGATCTAGTGTCTAACCTAAAACTTAAAACCTCGATACCTTAATAGTCGGTTTCTATATATATATAACTTTTGGACCTAGCATTTTTAAATTATTAATATTTTATTAAAAAGTGTTTTAAGATAAATTACACAATAGTGCTAGTAAATCTATGTTGCACACTAAGGTTGTTCAATATAATGAGGGCACTAACAAGGATCTTTTTTTAATATATGATTTTTGTTTAAAATATGTTAAATTACTTTGGTGCTTCTCATAGGGTTACACATAGATTCAACTAGTGAATTATAAGTTAACATTTATCCTGAATTCCTTTAAGAATCAATGTCTAAGCTAAAACCTAGGAAGTCCCTCGCATTACCTACAGATCTTATTTTTTAATTACAAAGTTTGGACCTCACATTTCCCATAAATCTTAGTTTAATTACAATTTTTTTGTTACAATGTACATTACATTAGACAACATGTATATGCCCTGATAAGAAACCATATATGCTAGGATATAAAAAACCATCAGATAGTCATCACAATTCATGTATCTATTTAAAAGAGACTCAAGAATCCACTTTCACTTTTCAAAAGAGACTCAAGAATCCTCCAAGTAAGCACATCTAGAGGGACACCTCAACCTGGCTCTTCTAACCATATATATTTTACAAGAGAATTTTTCTTCTTAGAGCCTCAATGCATATAGCCATTATGGCCTAAGCACCTATATCTTTACCATTTTCAACAATGTCAAAATATCTTGATTGCATCCAATTATGTACTTGCCATATCATTCTCTTAAATTATAATATATATACATATCATTCAATATATATATATATATATAGTATACAATATACACATCAATATAGATATACATGCATGTTCACATAGTATACCTAATAATATATATGCCAACATGCATGTATATCAATATATATACTAGATATACTAGTATACATAGAAGATTAATTTGTCACCATGTACATATACCTAAACATGTATACTTGTATGTATATCTATCATGCTAGGAATATATGAGTCAATGTTATTATTAGGTATGTAAGTTAGCATATGCTTTATAATATATATATACTTAGTGGTGTGTATGTGTGTGTATATGTGTACCTTAGTTAATTTATGTATATTTATATACTAACACATGTATTAATCAATATACTTTGATATATACAATAGCATATATATATTCAAGTATTAAATATATAGAACTAATCTAGATCTCTACCATTATATTCAACATATATACTAATATATATCAATATAGATATTAAAATTACCTATACATATATTATATAGATATTAAGATACATGTAAATATATACATAATATACAATTCATATGTTTTCAAAAATAAGTTGTTTTAAGGAATTCATCTTATATAAATATAACTCACCTCATTACTAATTGATTAGTATAATATAAAATAAATATAATTATCTAAATGCTAAATGCTAATTTTATGATATATAAATTTTACAATAAAATATATTTTATATTTTTGTTTTAAAATGGCAAACATGTTTTTCCATATATGTAAATAACATTTTTAATAAATTTATATGTTTTATAAATATTTGCTATTAAATAATATTGATATTTTAGATAAATTTTTGAAATAAATATTAATAAGAATTTATTTTTATGAATTCTTATGAAATCTAAATTTAATTATAAAAAAACTTTGGTTTTAATAATTTTATATAATATAAATATATATAACTATCTTTTAATTTTTTTTAATTTTCAAAACTTTAAGAATTTGATTTTTGTTAAATTGATGTATGTAACTTAGATTTTTGTAAAAAAACAAAAGATGTAGAGATTAAAACAACATTCCAAATCCTCAATCCTCAGAAGCCATTGTACGATAACGGCATTCTTGATCCAAGAAAGTACGCCGCCAATAAGTTGACGCCCGGAGCAACCAGGTCTGGTTTAAGGATCTCCGGAGCGACCAGAACAATACTCTGTCGGTTTGAATTTTGAATTACGGATTCCATTTTTCTTTGGTTCGCTAATATTTTCAAGTCGTCAAAAGGATTTATAATTTAATTTACCGAAGCTTTATGAGCTGAACATGATCCGAATGCTTTTTAACTATTAGATGATGGTAGTGATCTTGATCGCTTGACATATTATTTGAAATGTGCTGTGTCATTCGAAAATTTACATGCTTTGGATTTAATACCCTTACTTTATTTTCTGAGAAGATTCAGGGTATCCAATATGAATACACTATTATAAAAACTAGCAATGCAAAAAACTATTCTCATATGAAAACTATGCATGACAGCATGTATGTTTTCTAGAATTATTATTGTGATATTATTGTTTTATATTGTGATATTCACAAATATCATCGTAGTATTAGTTCATGATTAAGGAAAAGATATTTAAAATGAATTTATGAAAATAAAAATGGATAGAAAAAGGTATAAAATTAAATGATTCTTATATTCCAAGGATATGAATGGCCCAACATAATTATCTTGTACGTATTTTTTATATTAAAAAAACAAAAGTCAAATTAAACATATTTACTTTCTAAGTATTAAGAACAATTAAAGTATACTTTTATATTTGTATATTTAATATAACAGTTATATTAGTTAATGGCTACGAACAAGTTAATTAAAAAATGAACTCATAGAACATGCAAAGTATAGGGTTATGAGCGTAAGCCGCTAGAAGTCAAAATTAAAGAATAATTATATAAATATTAAATATTTTGAAAAGTCGTTGGAATGTACTGTAATATACATGATACGACTTATTTCAGTATAATGTAATGGCAACTAAAATCGTGATTTAAGCCAGAAGTATTTTAAATATTATAGGATTTGGATATCTATAGTTGATTATTTGAAGTTAGTTATATAATTTTAATAAATTATTATTGAAATTGTATTTATTAATGTGTATAAATTTAAAATCTTTAAAATAGCAACAATTAATAACTATAATTTAATATGCTAATAATTTTATTAAATTAAAAAAACCAAATTAATATGGAGAAAAAAAAGTTTCTAATCATATCGTGTTAAGAGTAATTCTAAAAATACGAAACAAAACCCTACGCCGACTGTTTTATCCTTATGCTAAAGAGTGAATTACAATGTCGCAATCGCCGAGTCAATATTTACTTGATAATTCCATAGCTAATAAATGATTCGACAACGGTTCAAGTGATCATTTCAAAGTATCCGGCAACAAGATTTCATCGAAAGATCAAAGGTTAGATTTGTAACGTCAAGCACTCATCACATAAATGAAAATGGATTCCCACAGAGTTGTAACATCGAGTCTCGGGGATTCCCAAGGAACTGCTATGCCGTCGACGTGTCAGATTTGGAAAAGCATCACATAAACTAATCATGTGATCATAACAGCAATTTTATAGAAGTTTCCAATTTGAATTACAGGGAAAAAAAACATCGCTTAAACTCACCGTTCGATCATAACAAGAGCATCGTTCAATTTGAATTACTTACTGACATCTATGTCAGTCGACGTGGCAGTTGGATTTAGAAAAGCATCGCAGAAACTGATCGTGTGATCATAACAAAAGCATGCAATTTGAATTGCAAGTTGTTAGTGATGATGAAAAAAGCATCACCTAAATTCACCGTTTGATCATCCGACGGTACAGTTTGAACTACTGACTCACATGTAATCTCAATCAACGGTTCAATTTGAAATTTGGTTGTCTGTGGATCATAAAGCAGATGGAACGGCTATGTTTAATCATGTGATATTCTTATTACAATCTCTTCAGCTCTCTACTTTCTATTTGCAATCTCTCTACTTTCACTTCATTTCTCTACTTTCTGTATGTTTATTACAATGCGTCTATGTGCTGTGTTTGTTATAATTTCTCTACTTTCTGTATGAATCTCTTCATTTATCTACTTTATGTGCTGGGAAAATGGTTCTACCGACTCTCTCCTGCTTTCCGGGATGGAGAACGTTGTTTCGGACGGAGTCGATCACGTGCTATCCGTATCGATTGGGAGGTGTAGTAATTATATTCTCCCTTATTACAGAGATTTTATAGCCATTGAGATTTTAGGGCTTTTTTGTGTCGTGTTCCTCTGGTAAAGAACGGCTGACTCCTTCTGCGATTTCCAATTCGGCGCCATGGATAACCACAGTAGGCGCCAGCACCATCGAAACAGAGTTCCCAGCTCCTCCCTTTACAAAGGCATGACGGCGGGCAGCTATCAATTCCCTTTGGTGTATGGAAAAACTGCGTCGATTAATGACCAGACTGCAATTCTCTGCGTCGATTATGATTTGTGGAAAAATTGTGGTATGTGATCTTGGGAAAGTGGCGAGGGCAGAGAAGGGATTGCTTGTGCGGGGATGATTCTTTCCAACGGGCCTGAGAGGGGAGGATTTGACGACGGATAGTCATATATTACCAGCAACGAGGGTCGGTTCCAAATCAACGCAAGACATTAAAGCGTATGGCCGACGGACTCACCGGTGGGTAAATTTAAAGCACGAGCTCTGGTGGTAACCGGCTTCTCGTCTAGAGGGCCGAATCTGGTCGCTCCGGAGATCTTTAAACCGGACCTAGTTGTTCCGGGCATCCACATAGGTTGGTTTGAATTCTGAAAACATTGGTGTGTTTGATTTATGATTATCGAATTATGTTGGTTTGAGTTCTGAAAACATTATTGAATTAGGTTGGTTTGAATTCTGAATGATGTCGCTCGGAGCCAACGAGACCCAACTCGGATTTTAGCCCTCCGGTGATAGACCCAATTGGTGGTCCTGAGATCTATCCCCAATTGGCTTGATGCAGGCGCTTGTGGTCTGGACGAGGCGGTGATGAATAAAATTCAAGAAAACGTAAATTTAAGAGAAACTATCAGTCCGAATCCCGTGAACGAAGGAGCGTTGAAACCATTGCTCGAATTACGATTCCAAGAACCATTTCCATCATCGTCCCGTATCAGTCGGAATCAGGGAAGACATCCTTTGTGAAGCGTCATCTTACGTGAGTATAAGATTTGTATTCGTTTTTATTATAGTAGAATCTCTATATACGTTGTCTCATGCAATATTTTGTTCAGAGGTTTTGTTATTTTTTTATTAAACTCCCATGCAATAAATAGTATTTATGTTCAGAGGGAGGGTTCTGTTATTTTTTATTAGATTCTCATGCAATGAAAACCTAAAACCTAAAACCTGTTGGATTTTGTTCAAAGGGTTTTGTTAGTGCAACCTCAGATGCTATTTTGTTCAGAGCTTTTTGTTATTTTTTTTATTTTAAACATTTGAATCCCCACTACAGTTAGATTAAATATAAATAGTTCAACACCTTAATACAATTAAGTCAAATTTTAAGGTCATGTAGGTGGCCATGTTAAATTTTAAACTGCCCAACACGTGCTCCTCTCACTATATGTAGTCTTTTGAAATCGTCATTTCCCTTTCCTATAAGCTGGCTCGAGACAATATCCCTCCTATATTTTTGTTAAAGTTTTTAGTTCTCAGTGCTCTACATCAAAGTTTTCATGCATAGATAAATGCCAAGGTGTCCTTTGTTCCGCTAAGTATAACACAATAGTGCACAAATAAATGACATAGTTGTCCTTAATTTCACTAAGTGTAAGGATTTTTACTCTCCAGCCTAGATTACGAGCATAGATCAATGAAAAAACACACATGGAAAACCCATAGCAAGGGAAATAGATAGTTTTTTTCCTACTATCTATGGTGATTCAGTCTCAATAACAGATTAGTTTTGGCACTTAACTTTATGTATCAAATACATATAATATTTTCATACAATTTCCTTCTATGAATCGTCTATATTTGCGTTCCTTTATGATTCTCCCGTATTAGTTTTTGCTTATTCACATTTGGAGGATTTTGTGTGTAAATGATCCCTATCTTCTCCAACTCCTCTCGTAATGAAGAGATTCCTATTATAGTTTTGAGAATCACCATTGACCAGAAAACATGATTATAACATTTCCCATTTTGTTTATTTTTAAACCATTCACCAGAAAAAATGATTATATTAATCACATCTATTTATCGTAACTTTATTGATTGAGAATTTTGTCTTCAATAACAGAAATAAAAAGCATATTTTGTATAAAGTTTCCCTTTTAACTAAAAGAATGGAAGACAAAAAGTGTCAATAAACTAAAGGCCAATGTAATCAATCT
The DNA here is from genome assembly GCA_027924585.1 of Larix kaempferi. NCBI lineage: Eukaryota > Viridiplantae > Streptophyta > Pinopsida > Pinales > Pinaceae > Larix > Larix kaempferi. The sequence goes on from BSBM01001288.1 coordinate 867,907, forward strand.
TTAGGTGAGACGAAATCCATTCACATGGTATTTCATATAGCTCCACTTTGAAGGGCTTTCGTTTATGTTCAGATTTTGGTGAGACTGGCATATGCATTTTGTGGTGATAAAAAATCTACCAGAAAGAGGGGCAGCCTGGGGAGTACTCATCTTGACGCATAATATTATATCTGTAATTTCTTTGGAAGGGAAATTATCAGTTGATGCAAGAAGAGACACGAGTTTAATGAAAGGTAACTGATTCTACCTAAGTTGTTCTCATTGAAAATTTCCTTTTGATACAATTATGTTGTTGCAAATAGTAAGAGATAGACATTATTTGAATTGTGTCGCAGTCTTCAAAGATTGTGTGTGCAGTCTCCAAAGAAGGATGACCCCCTTCTAATTCATCTATTTCTACTAAAAACGGAGAATGGTCTCTAAGAAGACAGAGCTGAACCCGGTCATTCCTTATTTATTTTGTTTATCTCTGTCTTGATAGAAAGATGACCTTTCTCCACAAAGGTTTGATTCTACAATTGTATATGTTTTTCTATTCATTTGAATTTTAAAGTCATAACTTCCCCGGATGAGGTGGCATGCACAACCCTAGTACATTGCATGAATGATTGTTTGCAAGCTCCCTCCATGATGACGATTGTTGTGATGATTGGTGTTATTGTGGTTCACCGTTGTTTATTGCGCATGTAATAGCAGGAAGCAACGACAATTATCAGACGAGACTCTGTATTTCACGTAACAGGTATTTGGGTTTTTCATATATATTACCTAGATTAAATATAAATAGTTGACCTACATTAAATTTAAATTTTTATATAAATAGTTAGATTGTTGTTTTTCCCAATTGGCTTGCAGAACATTTCATAAAACTTTGAAGAAGGATTTCCTCCATGTTTATTAAAAAAATAGATTTAATATATTGTTAAATAAATAATAATAAAAGTGCAAAGCAAAGGTTGAAGTAGATGATGAATTTTGAATTTTGAATTTTGAATATTTGTATTTTTGTATTTTTGTACACACCACTTTATAGAAATTCACAGTAAAAAATTGTTGTTTTTTGCAAGGAAACTGGCCGCCGCGACTTGAGCTTCAAGAAATTCAATCATCATCTGCAAAAAAGAATATACAAGATTAAAGGTTAAAGAAAGCTAGAGGAACAATAGAATATAAGCCACACGAATCAATGGAATTAATCCAAGCACTCTGGTAAATATTATTTCTACATTTTTTCATAATATTGGATTTTGTGAAGTTATTAAATTTTCATTCATAATATTGGATTTTGTGAAGTTATTAAATTTTCATTAAGTTGATGGTAAAACATTTTATTCGGGTTTTATTATTATTTTTTAATCTGAATTTTTTATGTAATTAACTTTTTTGTTTTTGCCAATTCTGAATACCAACATGATTAAATTTTATTAGATTCAATTCATTTTATAGCATTATACGATATTAAATTGCTCACTTGTTTTCTTTTAAAAGTTTATTACAATCGATCTTCATGAAGATTTACAGAGTGCATGTTGATGTTGTTGCCTTTCTGTGCTATGTATTCACCGTGGTGAACACTACCTTGGTTAGGTTTAGAGATCGATCTGCCATCACCACTAGCGGTATGAGAGAATAGATTGAGTGAGAGAGTATGTTTAGATATTTGAGCATTTAATGCGAGCGTAAAGTTAGACCCAACCATTTTCCTAAGGTTCATTGGGAATCGAATCATACATATCTTATCATTTTTTTTATAGTTTATTTGGTTATTTTTATTTAAGAAAAATCATACAACTAGAAACTTACAACCTTACTTCTCCATCGATGTAATGAAGTAACGTAATCATTGTACCAGATCGATGTAAGGAAGTGAGGTAATCATTGTAAGGAAGGGAACATTCCAAGCATTTGTATTTTTACCACATTCCCATGGCTTCATGTAGATCACGACGCAGAAAAAAGGTCAAAGTTCGATATCTAACCTCGGTGAGTGCATATGCATTTTTCTGTCCGTCCATCGAGGATTTCTAATATCGTTGGATGCTCAATACGAAGACAGTTGCTGCCTCCGTAAGTATCGTAATTAGGAATGAGTGTTCACAAATATCAAATCTAAATCTTAATAATGTGTAAGAGGGAAGTTGAAGCCGACACTAGGGTTGTGAATAGATGGATACACCATTTAGCAAGCCAAACTAGAACCACGGTTTTGAAGCCACATAGGTAAAATTATCGGGATCTTTTCATAAATTTGAAGTGCCATGAAATATTTTGTCTTTAGCGTTCAAACTAGTTTGACTATGAGCTTATGATTAGCTGCCACATGGTGTATTTTTTAAGGCCTGCCCCTAAAATAGAATTAAAATGAAAACTGAAACAACCAAGGAAATTTACTGCTATGGAATATTCACTGCTGATTCTTGCCTTCTGAAAGAGTAGTTTTTTCTTTACAATCTACAGGAATGGTTGAATATCGGATAGGTTGAATATGACAATATTTAATATTATAAAGGTATTTAGGTTTTTTCGATGTTTGTTTTTAATAATTAAAATTTTAATTTAATAAATAAATTATGTTTATTTTAATTTTGCTAATTTTTCTTATTTTTACTAAGTATTGTGATATTTTTATAATATTCTTCTATTAATTTAAAAATGAATACTTAATTTTCAATATTGTTTTTTTCTATAGAATTTTTTGAGATATGAAATATAAATTTTTTTGTGATTAGTACTATGATGTCGTACATTTTTTGTCAATGTTATTCTCAATAATTTAGTTTTTTTTCCATATTAAAATAGTTAGGATTAATAATTAAGAGTTTGTTGAAATAGTTTAGAGTTCAAGTTAATAATTATGAGTTTGTTTAAAGTTTTGTTAGACTATAAATTGCTATCTTGTTTACTTTTGGTAAATTGTTTTTCAATGTTGTTTTTATGGTTATATATATATATATAAATTGAATTGGAATATTTAAATGAGAATAAGATTGTAGAATTTTTTCTTTTGTTATGAATATTAATTTGTATACATTTTTTTATATTGTTTGGATTAGTATGCTGGCCATATAGGTTCTATTGAAAGTCTTGTATAGAGTGTTTTCAAAGGACCATTTTGGGAAATTGCCTGGAAACAATTTCCTAACTCGGAATCTTGACACATGTGCCTTTGTTGTAGCTGGAAACTGGGACGCCGTTGCGCTAGTAATAGGTGGAGGGAGGTAACTCCCAGAGAAGCCCTCCTAGTACGCCCCAAGTTGGGTGGTCGACCATGTATACACAAGGTTTTTAAAGTGGTCTAACGAGGGACCCCCCTTTGATGACACTCTATTCAAGCAACCTAGGAGTTAGGATCTCTTTCCTTGGTAATTATAACTTTAACCTCCTCTAAACCCTAACCACTTTAGCCACTCTCATCCAACCCATATAACTTGTAACCACTAACTTTTAGAACATAACACTTATAAATCATACAAATTTTAACATTTGTAAGTCCTAAAACCTTGGAAATTTATATAACACCAAAATCAAATTATCTTAACTACTTTAACCCATGTAATTACCTAAACATTAGTCTCTCTCTCTCTCTCTCTCTCTCTCTCTCTCCAAACTACTAACCCCAAATCTCTCTCTCTCTCTCTCTCTCTCTCTCTCTCTAAACCCCTAAACCCAAATCTCTCTCTCTCCATCTCTCCCCCCTCTCTCTAAACCCCTAACCATCTCTCTCTCTCTCTCTCTCTCTCTCTCTCTCTCTCTCTCTAAGCCCCAATATCTCTCTTTCTTTCTCTCTCTCTAATCCCCTACACCCCATTCTCTCTATCTCTCTAAAACCTTACCAACTAATATATCTCTATAAACCCCCGACGCCTTATATTTATTTCTCTCTCTCTAAACCCCAAGTCCCCAATCTCTCTCTCTTTAAACCCCTAACACCCAATCTCTCTCTCACTATATATCTATCTAACCTCCTAACCCCAATCTCTCTCTCTCTCTCTCTCTCTCTCTCTCAACCCCTAATCCCCAATCTCTTTCTCTAAACCCCTAACCAACAATATTTCTCTCTAAATCTATAACCCCTAATCTCTCTCTCTAAAATCCTAACATGAAGTCTCTCTCTTTAAACAACTAACCCCAAGTCTCACTTTCTCTAAACCCCTAACACCCAATCTCTCTCTCTCTCAACCCCCAACCCCCATTCTCTCACTCTCTAAAATTTTAACCCCCATCATCTCACTCTCTCTATAAACCCCTAATCCCTTACCTCTCTCTCTCAATCCCTAGCCCCAAATCTCTCTCTCTAAATCCTTGAACTCCATTCTCTCTCTCTCACTCTCTTTAAGCCCCTAATCCCCAATCTCCCTCTCTCTAAAACCCTAACCTCTAATCTCTCTCTCTTTAAACCCATAACCTACAATCTCTCTCTCTCTCTCTCTCTCTCTCTCTCTCTCTAAACCCCTAAATCAAAATCTTTCAATCTCTCTCTCTCTAAACCCCTAACCCCCCAATCTCTCTCTCTCTAAACCCCTAACCCCCAATCTCTCTCTCTCTCTCTCTCAACCCCTAACCCCCAATCTCTCTCTCTCTCTCTCTCTCTCAACCCATAACCCCCATTCTCTCTCTCTATCTAGACCCATAATCCCATATCTCTATTTATCTCTCTATCTAGACCCCTAACCCCTAATCTTTAATTTTCTCTCTAAACCCCTAACTTCCAATATCTCTATATCCCTCTCTCAAAACACCTAACCCCCAATCTCTCTCTCTCTCTCTAAACCCCTAACCCACAATCTCTATCTCTCTCCAAACCCCAATCTCTCTCTCTATGAACTTGTAACTCTCTCTCTCTCTCAACCCCTAACCCCCATTCTCTCTATCTCACTAAACCACTAACAACCAATCTCTCTCTCTCAACTGCTAATCCCCAATATCTCTCTCTCTCTCTAAACCTCAAACTCGCAATCTCTCTCTCTCTCTAAACCCCTAATCCCCAATCTCTCTCACTCTCTAAACCCCTAACTCTCAATAAATTTCTCTATTTAAACACCTAACCCCCAATATGTCTCTCTCCCTCTCCCTAAACCCCAATCTCTCTCTCTCTCTCTCTCTAAACCCCTAAGCACAAATCTCTCTCTATCTCTCTCACCCAAAACCCCCACTCACCTACCTACCCCTCCCCCCTCTCAATGTCTTTCTCCCTCCCACCACTAAAAATCCATACTCCTCTGGTGATATCTCTCTATCTCTAACCCCCTATTAACCCCCAATCTCTATCTATCTCTCTAAACCCCCAACCCCAATCTCTTTTCCCTTTAGACACCTAACCTCCAATATCTCTCTCTAAAACCATAACCTCTAATCTCACTCTCTCTATAAACCCCTAACACCCAATATTCCTCTTTCTACCTCTCTCTTTCTCTCTAAATCCATAAAACCTAATCAATCTCTCTCTCTAAATCCCTAACCCCCCAATCTCTCTACTTCTCTCCCTCTAAGAAATTAACCCGCAATCTCTATTTGTGTGTGTGTGTGTGTTTTTAAATCCCTAACCCTAAACATCTTTCTCTCTAAATGAAAAACCCCCTAATCTCTCTCTTTCTATCTCTCTCTCTCTCTCTCTTTCTATCTCTCTCTCTCTCTCTAGTCCCATAACCTCAAATCTCTTTCTCTCTCTAAACCCCTAACATCCAATCTCTCTCTCTCTCTCTCTCTCTCTCTCTCTCTACCCCTAACTCCCTATCTCTCTTTTTCTTTAGGACCCTAACCCCTACTCTCAGTCTTTCTCTCTCCAAACCCCCAACCCCCATTCTCTCTCACTCTCTCTAAACCCCTAATCCCCAATCTCTCTCTTTCTACCTATCTCTTCAAATCCATAACCCCTTGTCTCTCTCTCTATACCACTAACACCCTCTCTCTCTCTCTCTCTCTCTCCAAAACCCCACTCCTCACCCACCTAACCCTCTCCCTCTCTCTATGTCTCTCTCTCACCCCACCATTAACCATCCATACTCCTTCAGTGATCTCGCTCTATCTCTAAACCCCTATTAACCCCCAGTCTCTCTCTAAACCCCTAACCCCTAATCTCTCTCTCTAAACCCCTAGCTTCCAACCTCTCTCTCTCCAAACAGATAACCTCCATACTCTCTCTATGTAAATCCTTAACCCCCAATATCCCACTTTATATATATCTCTCTCTTAGACCCTAACCACCAATCCCTCTCTCTCTCTCTAAACCCTTAACCACCATTCTCTCTCTTTCTATCTTTATATTTTCCCCTAAACCCTAAATCCAAATCTCTTTATCTCTCCCTACACCCCTAACCCCCAATCTCTCTCATTCTCTCTCTCTAATCACCTAATCTTCAATATCTCTCTCCCTAAACCCCCAACCCCAACGTCTCTCTCTCTAAAACCATACCACCAATATCTCTCTAAAATCCTACCATCAATCTTTCTCCAAACCCCTAAACCCCTTTCTCTCTCTCTCTGAACCCCTAAGCCTCAATCTCTCTCTCTCTAAACCACTAATCTCCATTCTATCTCTCTCTCTATAAACCCCTAACCTCCAATCTCTCTCTCTTTGTCTCTCTCTAAACCCATAACCTCCAATCTCTTTCTCTCTCTCTCTCTAAACCTCTAAGCCCGAACCCCCAATCTTTCTATCTCTTTATAAACATTGAACCTAAATATATCTTTCTCTAAACCCCTAACCCCCAAATTCTCTCTCTAAATGCCTAACCTCCAATCTCTCTCTCTCTCTAAACCCCTAACCACTAATCTCTCTCTCTCTCTCAACCCCAAACAGCCAATATCTCCCTTTCTCTCTCTAAACCATAACCCGTAATCTTCGTCTCTCCGTAAACCAGTAAAATCCAATCTCCCTCTTCTTATCTCTCTCTCTCTCTAAACCCTTAACCTCCAATCTCTCTATCTATACCAATAACCACTAATCTCTCTCTCTCTAACACCCTAAACCCAATCCCTCTATCTATGTCTAAGCAACTAACCCCCAATATCTCTCTCCCTCTCTCTCTCCCTCTAAACCACTAAACTCCATTCTCTCTCTCTCTAAACCCCTAACCCCCAATATAGCCCTCTCTAAACCCCTAACCCCCAATATCTCCTTCTCGAAACCCCTATCTTCAAATCTCTCTCTCTCTCTCTAAACCCCTAACCCCTCTCTCTCTCTCTCTTTCTAAACCGCTAACCTCTCTCTCTCTCTCTCAAATCCGCCAACCTCTCTCTCTCTCTCTCTTTAAACCACTAACCTCTATGCCATAACCCCCAATCTTTCTCTCTAAACTCCTTAGCCCCAATATCTCTATCTCTCTCTCTCTAAACCCCTTACCAATAATCTCTCTCTCTCCCTCTCTCTCTCTCTCTCTCAATCCCTAGAACCTGATATTTCTCTCTTTCCTCTAACCCCTAATCTCTACCCCCCTCTCTCTCTCTCTCCAAACCACTAACCCTTAATCTCTCTCTTTATCTCCCTGTCTCTCTCTAAGTCCCTCACCTCCAATCGCTATCTATATCTATAAACCCCTAACCCCCAATCGCTATCTCTATCTATAAAACCCTAACCCCCAATATCTCTCTCTAAATCCATAACCTCCAATCTCTCTTTGTATCTCTCTCTCCCCCTCTCTCCCTCCCTCTCTCTATAATCCTCTAACCTCAAATATATCTCTCTCTAAACCCCTAATCTCTACTTTTTTTCTCTCTCTAAACCCCTAATGATATCTCTCTCTCTCTCTAAACCCATAACCCCTAAACCCTAACACCCAATATCTCTCTCCCTCTTTCTAAACACCTAACCCCCAACCTTTATCTCTCTCTAAAACACTAACCCATATCCCCCAATATCTTTCTCTCTCTCTCTCTCTCTCTCTAAACCCATAACCTCCTCTCTCTCTCTCTCTCAACCCCAACTCCTCACCCCTCCACCACTCTGTATGTCTCTCCCCCCCAACACTAACCATTCGTACACCCCCTTTGATCTCTCTTTATCTCTAAACCCCTATCAACCCCCAATCTCTCTCCCTCTCTCTCTATAATCCACTAACCCCTAATCTCTCTCCCCCTCTCTCTGTCTTATTCACTAACCCGCAATCTCTCTCACTCTAAATCCCTAACCTCCACTCTCTCTCTCTAAACCCCTAACTTCCATTCTCTCTCACTCTATTTCTCCAAACCCCTAACCCCCAATCTCTCTCTTTCTATCTCTCTTTCTCTAAGCCCCTAACTCCCAATATCTCTCTCTCTCTCTAAACCCTTAATGCCTAATTTCTCTTTCTCTCTCTCTACACCACTAATCACCAATCTATCTTTCTCTCTCAATCCCTAAACCCCAATATCTCTCCCTCTCTCTCTATAAACCCCTAACCACCAATCTCTCTCTCTTTCTATATATCTCTCTCTAACCCCTAACCTCCAATCTCTCTATCTCACACTAAACCCCTAAACCCCAATCTCTCTCTTTTTATCGATTTCTCTCTCTAAACCTTTAACCTCCAATCTCTCTCACTCTCTCTCTAAACCCCTAACCTCTAGTCTCTCACAATAAAACCCTAACCGCTAATTTCTCTCTCTCCCTCTCTATCTCTACAAATCCATAACCTTCAGTCTCTTTCTCTCTCTCTAAATCCCTAACCCCCATTCTCTCTCTCCATACCACTAACCTCCAATCTCTCTCTCTCTCTCTCTCTCTCTCTCTCTCTCTCTCTCCACCCCTAATACCTAATCCCTAACCCACACCCTCTCTCTCTAAACCCCTAACCCTACATCCATCTCTCCCTCTCTCTATTTATTTCTCCCTCTATCTCTTTAAACCCCTAACCTCAGATCTCTCTCACTCTCTACTTAAATCATAAACCACTAATCTCTCTCTCTCTCTCTCTCTCTCTCTCTCTCTCTCTCTCTACCCCAAACCACCAATCTCTCTATCTCTCTCTAAACCCCTAACGCCTAATCTATTTCTCTCTAAACAACTAATCCCCAATCTCTCTATTTCTATCACTCCATCTTTAAACCCCAAACTACCAATTTCTCTCTTTTTATCTCTCCCTCTCTATAAACCCCTAAGATCCAATATATATATCTCTCTCTATAATCCTAATCCCAAACTCTCTCTCTCTCTCTCTCTCTCTCTCTCTCACACACACACACACACACACCCATCTACCCCTCCCTTCCTATGCATGTCTCTCTCCCCCCATCACTAAGCATCCATACACCCCCTTTGATCTCTCTCTATATCTAAACCCCTATCAACCCCCAATCTCTTTCCCTCTCTATCCACTAACCACCAATCTCTCTCACACACTAAATCCCTAACCTCCACTCTCTCTCTCTCTCTCTCTAAACCCTTAACCTCCATTTTGTCTCTCTTTCTCCAAACCCCTAACCCCCAATCCTTCTATTTTTTTCTCTTTCTCTATAAGCACCTAACCTTAATATCTCTATCTCTCTCTAAACCCCTAGTGCCTAATCTCTCTCTCTCTCTCTCTAGCACTAATCACAAATCTCTCTCTGTCTATCACTCCATCTTTAAAACCCTAACTTCCAATATATCTCTCTTTAAACCCCTAACCCGCAATTTCACTCTTTTTGTCTCTCATTCTTTCTAAAAACCTAACCCTAATCCCAATCACTCTCTCTCTATGTAAATCTATAAATAAACTCTCTCTCTCTCTCTCTCTCTCTCACACACACACACCCATCTACCCCTCCCTTCCTATGCATGTCTCTCTCTCCCCATCACTAAGCATCCATACACCCCCTTTGATCTCCCTCTATATCTAAACCCCTATCAACCCCCAATCTCTTTCCCTATCTATCCACTAACCACCAATCTCTCTCTCACACTAAATCCCTAACCTCCACTCTCTCTCTCTCTCTCTAAACCCATAACCTCCATTTTGTCTCTCTTTCTCCAAACCCCTAATCCCCAATCCCTCTATTTTTTTCTCTTTCTCTACAAGCACCTAACCTTAATATCTATATCTCTCTAAACCCCTAGTGCATAATCTCTCTCTCTTTGTCTAGAACTAATCACAAATCTCTCTCTGTCTATCACTCCATCTTTAAAACCCTAACTTCCAATATATCTCTCTTTAAACCCCTAACCCACAATTTCACTCTTTCTATCTCTCATTCTTTCTAAAAACCTAACCCTAATCCCAATCACTCTCTCTCTATGTAAATCCCTAAACCTCAATATCTCACTTTATCTATCTATTTATATGTCTAAACCCATAACCTCCAATCTCTATCCCTCTCTATCTATATATCTAAACCCATGACCCCCCCCCTCTCTCTCTCTCTCTTTACGTGTGTGTGCATAAATCCCTAACGCCTAATATCTCTCTCTCTCTCTCTCTCTCTCTCTACGTGTGTGTGTGCGCGTAAATCCCTAATGCCCAATCTCTCTCTCTCTCTCTCTCTCTCTCTCTCTCTCTCTCCAAACTCTCACTCCTCAACCGTCTACACCTCCCCACCTATGTATGTATCTCTCCCCCCATCTCTAAGCATCCATACACCCCCCTTGATCTCTCTATATATCTAAACCCCTATCGACCCCCCAATATATCTCCCTCTCTATCTATAATCCACTAACCCTAAATATCTCTCTAACTCTAAATCCTTGACCTCCACTCTCTCTCTCTAAACCCCTAAACTCTATCTCTCTCTCTCTCTCTCTCCAAGCCACTAACCCCCAATCCCTCTCTTTTTATCTCTCTCTCTATCTAAGCACATATCCTTTAATCTCTCTATCACTCTCTTAACCCTAGCACCTAATCTCTCTCTCTCTCTCTCTCTCTCTCAATCAATCAATTTATTTATTTATCTATCTATCTATATAAACCCCTTACCCCAAAACTCTCTCTCTCTCTCTCTCTCTCTCTCTCTCTTTCTTTAAACCCCTAATGCTATATCTCTCTCTCTCTAAACTACTAACATCTAGTTTATCTCTCTCTCACTCTCTCTCTCTCTCTCTCTAAACCCATAACCCCCAATCTTTCTCTCTCTCTAAACCCATAACCCCCAATCTTTCTCTCTCTCTAAACCCCTAACCCCCAATCTCTCTCTCTAAAGCCCCACTCTTCACCCACCTACCCTTCTCTCACTCTCTATGTCTCCCTCCCCCAACCACTAACCATTCATACTCCCCCCCACAATCTGTCTCTATCTGTAAACCCCTATCAACCTATAATCTCTTTTTCTCTCTAAACCCCTAATCTCCAGTCACATTCTCTCTCAACTTCAAAACTCCAATCTCTCTCTCTCTAAAGAATTAACCTCTAATCCTTATCTCTCTCTAACTCACTCTCTCTCCCTAAATCCTTAACACCCAATCTTCATCGTTCTATCTCTCTCTCTCTCCAAAACCCTAACCACCAATCTCTCTCTAAAACTCTAGGCCTCTCTCTCTCTCTCTCTCTCTCTCTCTGAACTACTAACCCCAAATATCTCTCTCTCTCTCTAACCCCAATCTCTCTCTCTCTCACACACACACACAATCCCTATAAACTACTAACCCTCAATATCTATCTCTCTAAAGCGATAAACCCCAATCTCTCTCTCTCTCAATCCCTAACCCCTAAGCTCTCTCTCTCTCTCTCTCTACCCCTAAACCCTAACCTATCTCTTTCTCTCTCTCTCTATCTCTCCTAACCCCTAACAACAAATCTCTCTCTCTCTATAAACCCCTAACCCCAAATCTCTACCTCTCTCTAAACCCCTAACCCCAAATATATATATATATCTCTCTCTCTACCTAAACCTATAACCTCCAATCTCTATCTCTCTTTCTTTAAACCCCTAACACATAATCTTTCACTCTAAACCCATAGCACCCAATCTTTCTTTCTCTCTGTCAACCCCTAACCACAAATCTCTCTCTCTATCTCTAAACTCCTAACCCCAAATATCTCTCTTTCTAAACCACTAACCCCAAATCTCTCTCTCTCTCTCTCAACCCCTTACCCCCGATCTCCCTCTCTCTCTATTTAAACCGTTAACCTCCATTATCTCTCTCTCTAAACCCCTAAGCCCCAATCTTTCTCTCTCTAAATCCCTAACACCAAATGATTCTCTCTCTCTCTAAACCCCTAAACTCCAATCTCTCTCTCTTTTTAAACCCCTAATCCCCAACTTCTCTCTCTCTAAACCCTCAACCCCAATATATCTCTCTCTAATCTCCAATCTCTCTCTCTCTCTCTCTCTCTCTAAATCCATACATAACAATCTCTCACTCTCTCTCTAAACCCCTAACCTCCAATCACTCTATTTATCCCTCTCTCTCTCAAACCCTAACACTCATTCTCTCTCTCTAAACCCTTAAATCCCAAACTACATTTCTCTCTCTAAACCCCTAACCTCCAATATCTCTCTCATTGTCTCTCTAAACTGCTAACCCCTAATCTCTCTCTCTCTCTCTCTCTCTCTCTCTAACCCCTAAACCTGAATCTCTCTCTCTCCATCTCTCCCCCTCTCTCTAAACCCCTAACCATATCTCTCTCTCTCTCTCTCTCTCCCTAAGCCCTAATATCTATCTTTCTCTCTTTCTTTCTCTCTCTCTAAACCCTAAACCCCATTCTCTCTATCTCTCTAAAACCTTACCATCTAATATATCTCTTTAAACCCCCGAGCCCTGATATTTTTTTCTCTCTCTCTAAACCCACAGTCCCCAATATCTCTTTCTTTAAGCCCCTAACACCCAATCTCTCTCTCACTATATATCTATCTAACCCCCTTACCCCAAACTCTCTCTCTCTCTCTCTCTCTCTCTAAACCCCTAAACCCCAATCCCTTTATCTCTCTCTAAACACCCAACACCCAATATCTCTCTCTCTCACTATATATCTATATAAACCCCTAACCCAAATATCTCTCTCTGTAAACCCCTAAACCCCAACCCTCCCTCTCTAAACCCCTAACTCCCACTCCCTTTCTCTCTCTCTAAACCCCTAACCCTGAATATATGTCTCTCCCTCTCTCTATAAACCTGTAAACTCCAATCTCTCTCTCTCTCCCCCCCCACTCCCCCAATCTCTCTCTCTAAACCCTAACTCTCAAAATATCTATTTCTCTCTAAACCCTAACACCCAATCTCTCTCTCTCTCTCTCTCTCTCTCTCTCTCTTGCGCGCTAAGACCCTAACCCCCAATCTCTCTCTCTAAACCCCTAACCCCCAATCTCTCTCTCTAAACCCATAACCCCTAATCTCTCTCTCTAAAATCCTAACATGAAGTCTCTCTCTTTAAATGACTAGCCCCAAATATCACTCTCTCTAAACCCCTAACACCCAATCTCTCTCTCTCTCTCTAAACCCCTAACCCCCATTCTCTCTCTCTCTAAAATTTTAACCTCCATTGTCTCACTCTCTCTCTAAACCCCTAATCCCCTATCTGTCTCTCTCAATCCCTAGCCCTAAATCTCTCTCTCTAAATCCTTGAACTCCATTCTCTTTCTCACTTTCTTTAAGCCCTTAATCCCCAATCTCCCTCTCTCTAAAACCCTAACCTCTAATCTCTCTCTCCTTAAACCCATAACCTACAATATCTCTCTCACCCTCTCTCTCTCTCTCTCTCTCTCTCTAAACCCCTAAATCTAAATCTCTCTCTCTAAACCCCTAACCCCCAACCTCTCTCACTGTCTCTCTCTCTCACAACCCATTACCTCCATTCTCTCTCTATCTAGACCCCTAATACCCAATCTCTATTTCTCTCCTCTATCTAGACCCCTAACCACTAATCTCTATTTCTCTCTCTAAACCCCTAACTTCCAATAGCTTTATATCTCTCTCTCTAAACACCTAACCCCCAATCTCTCTCTCTCTATCTACCTATATAAACCGCTAACCACAATCTCTATCTCTCTCCAAACACCTAAACCCCAATATGTCTCTCTCTAAACTTATAACTCTCTCTCTCTCTCTCTCTCTCTCTCTCTTAGCCCCTAACCCCCATTCTCTCTATCTCTCTAAACCCCTAACTGCCAATCTCTCTCTATAAACCCTAACACCCTCTCTCTCTCTCTCACGTGCGTGCTAAGACCCTAACCCCCAATCTCTCTCTCTAAACCCCTAACCCCAAATCTCTCTCTCTCTAAACCCCTAACCCACAATATTTCTCGCTAAATCCATAACCCCTAATCTCTCTCTCTAAAATCCTAACATGAAGTCTCTCTCTTTAAACAACTAACCCCAAATCTCACTCTCTCTAAACCTCTAACACCCAATCTCTCTCTCTCTCTCTCTCTCTCAACCCGTAACCCCCATTCTCTCTCTCTCTCTCTCTCTCAACCCCTAACCCCCATTCTCTCTCTCTCTCTCTCTCTCAACCCATAACCCCCATTCTCTCTCTCTCTCTCAAATTTTAACCTCCATCATCTCACTCTCTCTCTAAACCCCTAATCCCCTATCTATCTCTCTCAATCCCTAGCCCCAAATCTCTCTCTCTAAATCCTCGAACTCCATTCTCTCTCTCACTCTCTTTACGCCCATAATCCCCAATCTCCCTCTCTCTTAAACCCTAACCTCTAATATCTATCTCTTTAAACCCATAACCTACAATCTCTCTCTCTCTCTCTCTCTCTCTAAACCCCTAAATCTAAATCTCTCAATCTCTCTCTCTAAACCCCTAACCCCCAATCTCTCTCCCTGTCTCTCTCTCTCTCTCAACCCATTACCCCCATTCTCTCTCTATCTAGACCCCTAATCCCCAATCTCTATTTCTCTCTCTATCTAGACCCCTAACCCCTAATCTCTATTTCTCTCTCTAAACCCCTGACTTCCAATATATCTATATCCCTCTCTCTAAACACCTAACCCCCAATCTCTCTCTCTCTCTCTCTCTCTCTCTCTCTCTATCTATATAAACCGCTAACCCACAATCTATATCTCTCTCCAAACACCTAAACCCCAATCTCTCTCTCTCTCTCTCTCTCTCTCTCTCTCTCTCAGCCCCTAACCCCCATTCTCTCTATCTCTCTAAACCCCTAACTGCCAATCTCTCTCTCTAAACCCTAACTCCCAAAATATCTATTTCTCTCTAAACCCTCTCTCTCTCTCTCTCGCGCACATGCTATACCCTAACCCCAATCTCTCTCTCTAAACCTCTAACCCCCAATCTCTCTCTCTAAACCCTAACCCACAATAGTTCTCTCTAAATCCATAACCCCTAATCTCTCTCTCTAAAATCCTAACATGAAGTCTCTCTCTTTAAACAACTAACACAACACCCAATCTCACTCTCTCTAAACCCCTAACACCCAATCTCTCTCTCTCTCTCAACCCCTAGCCCCCATTCTCTCTCTCTCTAAAATTTTAACCTCCATCGTCTCACTCTCTCTCTAAACCCCTATTCCCCTATCCATCTCTCTCAATCCCTAGCCCCAAATCTCTCTCTCTAATCCCTAAACTCCATTCTCTCTCTCACTCTCTTTAAGCCCCTAATCTCCAATCTCCCTCTCTCTAAAACCTTAACCTCTAATCTCTCTCTCTTTAAACCCATAACCTACAATATCTCTCTCACCCTCTCTCTCTCTTTAAACCTTTAACCCCAACTCTCTCTCTCTCTCTCTCTCTAAACCCCTAAATCTAAATCTCTCAATCTCTCTCTCTAAAATCCTAACCCCCAATCTCACTCTATCTCTCTCTCTCTCAACCCATTACCCCCATTCTCTCTCTATCTAGACCCCTAATCCCCAATCTCTATTTCTCTCTCTATCTAGATCTCTAACCCCTAATCTCTATTTCCCTCTCTAAACCCCTAACTTCCAATATCTCTATATCCCTCTCTCTAAACACCTAACCCCCAATCTCTCTTTATCTGTCTATCTACCTATATAAACCGCTAACCCACAATCTCTATCTCTCTCCAAACAACTAAACCCCAATATCTCTCTCTCTAAACTTGTAACTCTCTCTCTCTCTCTCTCTCTCTCTCTCTCTCTCTAAACTCCAAACCCGCAATCTCTCTCTCTCTCTCAACCCATAACACCCAATCTCTCTCTATATCTATCTATCTAAACCTCTAACCCCAATATCTCTTTCTCTCTCTCTCTCTAAACCCCTAATCCCCAATCTCTCTCTCTCTCTTTAAACCCATAACCCCTAATAACTTTCTCTATCTAAACACCTAACCCCTAATATATCTCTCTCCCTCTATCTAAACCCCTAAACCAAAATCTATCTCTCTCTCTGAACCCCTAAGCACAAATCTCTCTCTATCTCTCTCACCCAAAACCCCCACTCACCCACCTACCCCCTCCCCCCTCTCTATGTCTCTCTCCCTCCCACCACTAACAATCCATACTCCTCCAGTGACATCTCTCTATCTCTAACCCCCTATTAACCCCCAATCTCTATCTATCTCTCTAAACCCCCAACCCCAATCTCCTTTCTCTCAAAACACCTAACCTCCATTCTCTCTCTCTAAAACCGTAACCAATCTCACTCTCTCTCTAAATCCATAACACCCAATATTCCTCTTTCTACCTCTCTCTTTCTCTCTAAATCCCTAACCCCCAATCTCTCTACTTCTCTCTCTCTTTATAACATTAACCCACAATCTCTATATGTGTGTGTGTGTGTGTGTGTTTCTAAATCCCTAACACTAAACATCTCTCTCTCTCAATGAAAACCCCCAATCTCTCTCTCTCTCTCTCTCTCTCTAAATGAAAAACCCACAATCTCTCTCTCTCTATCTCTCTCTCTCTCAACCCCTAACTCCCTATCTCTCTTTTTCTTTAAGACCCTAACCCCCACCCCCATTCTCTCTCCTCTCCTCTAAACTCCTAACCCCCCAATCTCTCTCTTTCTATCTATCTCTTCAAATCCATAACCCTAGTCTCCTCTCTCTCTCAACCACTAACACCCACTCTCTCTCTCTCTCTCTCTCTCAACCACTAACACCCAATCTCTCTCTCTCTCTCTCTCCAAAACCCCACTCCTCACCCACCTAACCCTCTCCCTCTCTCTATGTCTCTCTCTCACACCACCACTAACCATCCATACTTCTTCGGTGATCTCGCTCTATCTCTAAACCCCTATTAACCCCCAATCTCTCTCTAAAACCCCTAACCCCCAATATCTCTCTCTAAATCCCTAGCTTCCAATCTCTCTCTCTCTCCAAACAGATAACCTCCATACTCTCTCTCTGTAAACCCTTAACCCCCAATCTCCCACTTTATATATCTCTCTCTCTTAGACCCTAACCACCAATCCCTCTTTCTATCTCTCTAAACCCTTAAACACCATTCTCTCTCTTTTTATCGTTATATTTTTCCCTAAACCCTATATCCAAATCTCTTTATATCTCCCTAAATATCTAACCCCCAATCTCTATCTCTCTAAAAGCTTAACTCCCAATATCTCTCCCTCTCTTTCTCTAATCACCTAACCTCCAATCTCTCTCTCCCTAAACCCCCCAACCTCAACGTCTCTCTCTCTAAAACCATACAACCAATATCTCTCTAAAATCCTACCATCATTCTCTATCCAAACCCCTAAACCCCTTTCTCTCTCTCTCTAAACCAAGGATAATTTTAGAGGCGAAATTTAGCCCATGGGCTATTTTTCCATGTTTTTTTTCCAAAAAATGATTCACCAATTTGTATTTTTTGAAGACCCATTTCGCCCAATTTTGATGCAGTAAACTTTTTTCACTCAAAATCACCAAATTATTATAAAAACTATATAAAACCCTTAGAAATTGAAATAAGTTTAGAAAAATATCGCCAAATATTTTATAGTTGACATTTTAAGAATTGGTAAGATTCGCGAAGGTTTATAAACTTTTAAATATATATGGGTCCTTAAAATTATCCCTGCTCTAAACCCCTAAGCCCCAATCTCTTTCTCTCTCTAAACCATTAATCTCCATTCTATCTCTCTCTCTCTCTAAACCCCTAACCTCCAATCTCCCTCTAAACCCATAACCTGCAATCTCTCTCTCTAAACTCCTAATCCCTAAGCCCTAACCCCCAATATTTATATCTCTCTCTAAACATTGAACCCCAATATATCTCTCTCTAAACCCCTAACCCCCAAATTATCTCTCTAAATCCCCAACCTCCAATCTCTCTCTCTCTAAATCCCTAACCACTAATCTCTCTCTCTCTCTCAACCCCAAACCTTCAATATCTGCTTCTCTCTCTAAACCATAACCCCTAATCTTTGTCTCTCTGTCTCTCCCTATCTCTCTCTCTCTAAACCCTTAACCTCCAATATCTCTATCTATGTCTAAAGAACTAACCCTCAATATCTCTCTCCCTCTAAACCACTAACCCCCATTCTCTCTCTTTATGTCTCTCTCGCTCTCTAAACTCCTCACCTCAAATCCCTCTCTCTCTAAACCCCTTCCCCCAATATCTCCCTCTCTAAACCCCTAACCCCCAATCTCTCCCTCTCTAAACCCTTATTCTCATATATATATATATATATATATATATCCCCCAATATATCTCTCTCTAAACCCCTAACCTCTCTCTCTCTCTCTCTCAAAAATCCCCCAACCTCTTTCTCTCCCTCTCTCTTTAAAACCATAACCTCTATACCATAACCCCCAATCTCTCTTTCTAAACCCCTTACCCCCAACCTCTCTATCTTTCTCTCTCTCACTCTCTCTCTAAACCCCTTACCCATAATCTCTCTCTCTCTCTCTCTCACCTAATATTTCTCTCTTCCCTCTAAACCCTAATCTCTACCTCTCTCTCTCTCCAAACCACTAACCCTTAATCTCTCCCTTGATCTCCTTGTCTCTCTCTAAGTCCCTCACCTCCAATCGCTATCTCTATCTATAAACCCCTAACCCCCAATATCTCTCTCTAAATCCATAACCTCCAATCTCTTTTTGTATCTCTCTCTCTCTCTCCCTCCCTCTCTCTCTCTCTTTAATCCTCTAACCTTGAATATCTCTCTATATAAACCCCTAACCCCTAATCTCTACCTCTCTATCTCTCTCTAAACCCCTAACCCCTAATCTCTACCTCTATATCTCTCTCTAAACCCCTAACCCCAAGCTCTCTCTCTCTAAACCCCTAATGATATCTCTCTCTCTCTCTAAACCCATAACCCCTAAAACCTAACACCCAATATCTCTCTCCCTCTTTCTAAAACACAAAACCCCCAATCTTTATCTCACTCTAAAACACTAACCCATATCCCCCAATATCTTTCTCTCTCTCTCTAAACCCATAACCTCCTCTCTATCTCTCTCTCAACCCCAACTCCTCACCCCTCCACCCCTTTGTATGTCTCTCTTCCCCCCACCACTAACCATCCGTACACCCCCTTTGATCTCTCGTTATCTCTAAACCCCTATCAACCCTCAATCTCTCTCCCTCTCTCTCTATAATCCACTAAACCCTAACCCTATCTCCCCCTCTCTCTCTAATTCACTAACCCCCAATCTCTCTCACTCTAAATCCCTAACCTCCACTCTCTCTCTCTAAACCCCTAACCTCCATTCTCTCTCTCTCTTTCTCCAAACCCCCAACCCTCAATCCCTCTCTTTCTATCTCTCTTTCTCTAAGCCCCTAACTCCCAATCTCTCTATCTCTTTCTAAACCCCTAATGCCTCATTTCTCTCTCTCTCTCTACACCATTAATCACTAATCTATCTCTCAATCCCTAACCCCCAATATCTCTCCCTCTCTCTCTCTCTAAAACCCTAACCACCAATCTCTCTCTTTCTATCTCTGTCTCTCTAACCCCTAACCTTCAATCTCTCTATCTCGCACTAAACCCCTAACCCCCTATCACTCTCTCTCTAAGCCCCTAAACCCCAGTCTCTCTCTTTTGATCACTTTCTCTCTCTAAACCCTTAACCTCCAATCTCTCTCTCTCACTCTCTCTCTAAACCCCTAACCTCTAGTCTCTCACAATAAAAACCTAGCCACTAATTTCTCTCTCCCCCCCTCTCTATCTCTTCAAATCCATAACCTTTAGTCCCTTTCTCTCTCTCTAAATCCCTAACCCCCATTCTCTCTCTCAATACCACTAACCTCCAATCTCTCTCCTCTCTCTCTCTCTCATACCTAATCCCTAACCCCCGCCCTCTCTTTCTCAACCCCTAACCCCCAATCTCTCTCTCTAAACCCCTAACCCTCAATCCCTCTCTCTATTTCTTTCTCCCTCTCTCTCTTTAAACCCCTAACCTCGGATTTCTCTCACTCTCTATTTAAATCATAAACCATTAATCTCTCTCTCTCTCTCTAAACCTCAAACCACTAATCTCTCTCTCTCTCTCTCTCCCTCTCTCTAAACCCAAAACCACCAATCTCTCTCTAAACCCCTAATGCCTAATCTATTTCCCTCTAAACCACTAATCCCCAATCTCTCTATTTCTATCACTCCATCTTTAAACCCCAAACTACCCATTTCTCTTTTTCTATCTCTCCCTCTCTCTAAACCACTAAGATCCAATATCTCTCTCTCTAGAATCATAATCCCAAACTCTCTCTCTCTCTCTCTCTCTCTCTATATATATATATATATATATATATATATATATGCATGTCTCTCCCCCCCCATCACTAAGCATCCATACAGCCCCTTTGATATCTCTTTATATATAAACCCCTATCAATCCCCTATCTCTTTCCCTCTCTATCTACTAACCACCAATCTCTCTTTCACACTAAATCCCTAACCTCCACTCTCTCTCTCTCTCTAAACAAACCCCTAACCTCCATTCTCTCTTTCTTTATCCAAACCCCTAACCCCCAATTCCTCTATTTTTTTCTCTTTCTCTATAAGCACCTAACCTTAATATCTATATCTCTCTCTAAACCCCTAGTGCTTAATCTCTCTCTCTCTAGAACTAATCCCAAATCTCTCTATGTCTATCACTCCATCTTTAAAACCCTAACTTCCATTATATCTCTCTTTAAACCCCTAACCCATAATTTCACTCTTTCTGTCTCTCAATATTTCTAAAACCCTAACCCTAATCCCAATCATTCTCTCTCTATGTAAATCCCTAAACACCAATATCTCACTTTCTCTATCTATTTATCTATCTGTCTATCTAAACCCCTAGCCCCCAATCTCTATCTCTCTCTATCTATATATCTAAACCCATGACCCCCATTTTTTCTCTCTCTCTCTCTACGTGTGTGTGCATGTAAATCCCTAACCCCCAATCTCTCTCTCTCTCTCCAAACTCCCACTCCTTACCCATCTACCCCTACCCTCCTATGTGTGTATCTCTCCCCCCATCTCTAAGCATCCATACACCCCCCTTGATCTCTCTAAATATCTAAACCCCTATCAACCCCCAATATCTCTCCCTCTCTCTCTATAATCCATTAACCCTAACTCTCTCTCTAACTCAAATCCTTGACCTCCACTCTCTCTCCTCTAAACCCCTAAACTCCATTCTCTCTCTCTCTCTCTCTTTCTCAAGCCACTAACCCCCAATCTCTCTCTTTTTATCTCTCTCTCTATCTAAGCACATAACCTTTAATCTCTCTATCACTCTCTAAACCCTAACACACCTAATCTCTCTCTCTCTCTCTCTCAATCAATGAATCTATCTATCTATCTATCTATCTAAACCCCAAACCCCCAAACTCTCTCTTTCTCTCTCTCTCTCCTCTCTCTCTCTCTCTCTCTCTATCTACCTAAATCATAACCCCCAATCTCTCTCTCTCTCTCTCTCTCTCTCTATCTATCTATCTACCTAAATCATAACCCCCAATCTCTCTCTCTTCTCTAAACCCCTAACCCTATCTCTCTCTCTTTAAACTATATGAACATCTAGTTTATCTCTTTCTCATTCTCACTCTCTATCTCTTTAAACCCATAACCCCCAATATTTCTCTCTATCTAAACCTCTAACCCCCAATCTCTCTCTCTCTCTCTAAATCCCCACTCTTCACCCGCGTACCCTTCCCTCACTCTCTATGTCTCCCTCCCCCCAACCACTAACCATCCATACTCCCCCCCACAATCTCTCTCTATATGCAAACCCCTATCAACCTGTAATCTCTTTTTCTCTCTAAACCCCTAATCCCCAGTCACACTCTCTCTCAAATCAAACCTCCAATCTCTCTCTCTCTAAAGCTGTAACCTCCAATCCTTATCTATATAACTCTCTCCTCTCTCTCTAAAGTTGTAACCTCCAATCCTTCTCTATCTAACTCACTCTCTCTCCCTAAACCCTTAACACCCAATATCCATCGTTCTATCTCTCTCTCTCTCCAAAACCCTAACCACCAATCTCTCTCTAAAAAATAACCTCTAATATCTCTCTCTAAAAATCTAGGCCCCCCCTCTCTCTATCTAAATCACTAAACCCTAAACCCTAATCCCTAATCTATGTCTTTCTCTAAACAGCTAACCCCTGAACTTTCTCTATCTCTCTCTCTCTTTAAAAAAACCCAATCTCTCTCTCTCTCTTTTCTCTCTCTCTCTCTCCCCAAACCTGCACTTGTCAACCCCCTACCCCACCACTAACCATCCATACTCCCCCTATGATCTCTCTCTATCCCTAATCCCCTATGAACCCTCAATATCTCTCTCACTCTAAACCCATAAACCCCAATCACTCTCTCTCTATAAATATGTAACCTCCAACCTCTCTCTCTCTCTAAACCCCTAACCTCCGATCTCTCTCTCTCTCTCTAAAACCCTTACCCCCAATCTCTCTCTTTTTATCTTTCTATCTCTAAACCCCTTAATCCCCAGTCTCTCTCTCTATAACAATGTAACCCCTAATGTCGAAACCCTCTCTCTCTCACTATCTCTAAGCCCCTCACCTCAAATATCACTATCTCTTTCACTCTCTATAAACCCTTAAACTCCATTCTCTCTCTCTCTTTCTCTGCTTTCTCCAAGCCAATAACCCCCAATCCCTCTCTTTTTATCTCTCTCTCTCTCTCTCTTTAAGCACCTAACCTTTAATATATCTATAACTCTCTAAACCCTAGCACCTAATCTCTCTCTCTCTCTCTCTCTCTAGAGAGAGAGAGAGAGAGAGAGAAATCTATCTATCTAAACCCCTAACCTCCAATCTCTTTATTTCTCTCTCTATAATCTATCTAAATCATAACCCCCAATCTCTTTCTCTCTCTCTCTCTCTCTCTCTCTCTAAACCCCTAACTCTCTCTCTCTCTCTCTCTAAACTTCTAACCTCTAATTTATCTCTCTCTCACTCTCACTATCTATCTCTCTAAACCCATAACCCCCAATATTTCTCTTTCTCTAAACCCCTAACCCCTACTCTCTCTCTCTCTCTCTAAACCCCCAATCCTCACCCCACCTACCTTTCCCCCACTCTCTATTTCTCCCTCCCCCACCACTTAACCATCCATACCCTCCCAATCTCTCTCTATTGGTAAACCCCTATCAACATGTAATCTCTTTTTCTCTTTAAACCCCTAATCCCCAGTCACACTCTCTCTCAACCTCAAACCTCCAACCTCTCTCTCTCTAAACCCATAACCTCCAATCCTTCTCTCTCTCTCACTCGTCTCTCTCTCCCTAAACCCTTAACACCTAATCTTCATCTTTCTATCTCTCTCTCTCTCCAAAACCTTAACCACCAATCTCTCTCTAAAAAACTAACATCTAATATCTCTCTCTCTAAACCACTCTCTCTCTCAAACTCTAGCCCCCCCCTCTCTATCTATATAAATCACTAAACCCTAACCACTAAACCCAATTTGTTTCTCTCTCTAAACAACTAACCCCTGAACTCTCTCTCTCTCTCTCTCTTCTCTCTCTCTCTCTCTCCCAAACTTGCATTGGTCAACCCCCTACCCCACCCATCCTTTATATGTCTCTCTCTTCCCCACCACTAACCATCCATACACCTCCTATGATCTCTCTCTATCCCTAAATCCTTATGAACCCCCAATATCTCTCTCTCTCTAAACCCATAAACCCCAATCACTCTCTCTCTCTATAAATATGTATCCTCCAACCTCTCTCTCTCTAAACCCCTAACCTCCAATCTCTTTCTCTCTCTCTAAAAACCTTACCCCCAATATCTATCTTTTTATCTCTCTATCTCTAACACCTAATCCTCAGTCTCTCTCTCTCAAAACACGTAACCCCCAATGTTGAACCCTCTCTCTCTCTCTCACTCTCTCTAAGCTCCTAACCTCCAATATCACTATCTCTTTCTTGTTTTGTAAACCCCTATCTCTCTCTCTATCTAATCTCTAACCCAAAACCTCTCTCTCTATATCGTTCTAAAAAACTAAACCCTAATATATCTCTCTCTAAACCCCTAATCTCAATATCTATCGCTCTCTAAACCCCTAGCTCCCATTCTCTCTCTCTCTCTCTCTCTCTCTCTCTCTCTCTCTCTCTCTTTCTCTAAACCCCCACTCCTCACCCTTCCCCCACTCTCTATGTCTCCGTCCCCCCACCACTAACCATCCATACCCCCCCAATCTCTCTCTATCTGTAAACCCCTATCAACATGTAATCTTTTTTTCTCTTTAAACCCCCAATCCCCAGTCACACTCTCTCTCAACCTCAAACCTCCAACCTCTCTCTTTCTAAACCCGTAACCTCCAATCCTTCTCTCTCTCTCTAACTCACTCTCTCTCCCTAAACCCTTGACACCCAATCTTCGTCTTTCTATCTCTCTCTCTCCAAAACCCTAACCACCAATCTCTCTCTAAAAAACTAGCCTCTAATATCTCTCTCTCTAAACCACTCTCTCTCTAAAACTCTATCCCCCCCTCTCTCTATATATAATTCACTAAACCCTAACCACTAAACCTCAATCTGTATCTCTCTCTAAACAACTAACCCCTGAACTCTCTCTCTCTTTCTAAACAATCCCAATCTCTCTCTCTCTCTCTCTCTCAAACTTGCACTAGTCAACCCCCTACCCCACCCACCCTTTATATGTCTCTCTCTTCCCCACCACTAACCATCCATTCTCCTTCTATGATCTATCCCTATCCCTAAACCCCTATGAACTCCCAATCTCTCTCTCTCTCTAAACCTGTAACCCCCAATCACTCTCTCTCTATAAATCTGTAACCTCCAACCTCTCTCTCTCTAAACCCCTAACCTCCAATCTCTCTCTCTCTCTCTAAAACCCTTACCCCCAATATCTATCTTTTTATCTCTCTATCTCTAAACACCTAATCCTCAGTCTCTCTCTCTTAAAACACGTAACCCCCAATGTTGAAACCCTCTCTCTCTCCTTTTCTCTCGCTCACTCTCTCTAAGCCCCTAGCCTTCAATATCACTATCTCTTTCTCTCTTTGTAAACCCCTATCTCTCTCTCTATCTAATCTCTAACCCAAAACCTCTTTCTCTATATCGTTCTAAACACCTAAACCCTAATATCTCTCTCTCTAAACCCTAATCCCAATATCTATCTCTCTCTGAACCCCTAGCCCTCTCTCTCTCTCTATATATATATGTATATGTATATGTATGCTCTCTCTCTCTATATATGTATATGTATATGTATATATGTATATGTATATGTATATGCATACATATACATATACATATATACATATACATATACATATATATAGAGAGAGAGAGAGAAAGAGAGAGAGAGAGAGAGAGAGAGAGGGGGGGGCTAGGGGTTATATATATCTAGACCCCTAACACTTAATATATCTATCTCTCTCTAATCCTCAAAACCCCAATTTCTCTCTCTCTCTCTCAAAACCCCAATCTCTCTCTCTCTCTCTCCCCAAACCCCTACTCCTCACCAATCTATGCCTCCCACCCTTAGTACATCTCTCTCCCCCCAACACTAACCATCCATACTCCCCCCTTGATATCTCTCAATCTATAAGCCTCTATCAACCCCTAATATCTCTCTTGCTCTCTATATAATCCACTAATCCCCAATATCTCTCTCACTCTAAATCCCTAACCTCCACTCTCTCTCTCACTCTAAACACCTAACCCCTAATATATATCTTTCTCTCTCTCCCTCCAAACCCCCAATCTCTCTCTCTCTCTGTGTCTCTCTCTAAACCCCTCTCTCTCTCTCTCTCAAAACCCCCACTCCTCACCCATACCCCCCTCCACCCATATTTATGTCTCTCTGCCCCCGTACACTGAGAATCCACACACCCCCCTTGATCTCTCTCTATTTATAAACACCTATCGACCTCCAATCTCTCTCCCTATCTCTCTATAATTCATTAATCCCCAATCTCTCTCTCTCTCTCTCTAAATACCTAGTGTCCACTCTCTTTGTCTCTCTAAACCCCCAACCTCTCTCTCTCTTTCTCTCTCTCTCTCTCCAAACCCCTAACCCCCAATCCCTCTCTTTCTATATTTATTTCTCTAAGGCCCTATCCCCCATTCTCTCTTTCTATATCTCTCTCTCCAAACCACTAATCCCCAATCTCTCTCTTTCTATCACTCAATATTTAAACCCCTAACCTCGAATATCTCTCTCTCTAAACCCTTAACCCCCAATATGTCTCTTTCTATCTCCCTCTCTCTAAACCCCTAACCTCCAATCTCTCTCTCTCTAGAACCCTAATCCCAATATCTCTCTCTAAAAATCCCTAACCCCCCTCTCTCTCTCCCTCTAAACCCCTAACCCCCAGTCTCTCTCTTTCTCTCTATCTATCCATCAAAACCCCTAACCCCAAATTTCTCTCTCTAAACCCCTAACACCAAGTCTCTCTCTCTCTCTAAACCCATAACCCCCAATATATATCTCTCTCTCCCTAAACCCATAACATCCAATATCTCTTCCTCTCTTTGTAAATCCCAAAACCCTGATCTCTTTATCTCTCTCTAAATTGCTAACCTCCAGTTTCTCTCACTCACTCTCTATCTATCTAAAGCCACAAAACCCAATCTCTCTCTCTCTCTCTCTCTCTCTCTCTAAATCCCTAACCTTTCTCTCTCTCTGCAGAAACCCCCAATTCCCAATCTCTCTCTCTCTCTAAACCATTAGCCTCTAGTTTCTCTCTCTCTCACTCTCTATCTCTCCAAATGCATAACCCCCAACCTCTCTCTCTCTCTCTCTCTCTCCAAACCCCCACTCTTCACCCACGTACCCTTCCCCCTCTCTATTTCTCCTTATCCCCCACCACAAGTCATTTATACTTCCCATAATATCTGTCTATTTGTAAACCCCTATTAACGCACAATCTCTTTCTCTCTCTAAAATACTAACCCCCACTCTCTTTCTTTGAACCCCTAACCTCTAATATCTCTCTCTAAACCCTTGACCTCCAATCTTCCTCTCTATTTGTCACTCACTCTCTCTCTAAACCCATAACCCCCAATCTTCATATCTCTCTCTTTCTCTCCAAATCACTAAAACCTAACCCCAATCTTTGTCTCTCTCTAAATAGTTAACCCCCAATATCTCTCTATCTCTCTCTCTAAACCTTCCCCCCTCTCTCTATAAACCCGTAACCTTGATCTCTAAACCCCCAATCTCTCTATGTGTCTCTCTCTAAACCCCTAACTGCCAATCTCTCTCTCTCTCTCTCTCTCTCTCTCTCTCTCTCCCCCAAACCCCTAATCCTCAAACATCTACCCCTTCCCCCATTTATATCTCTTCCTCCCAACACTAACCATCCATACTCCCCCCTTGATCTCTTTTAATCTATAAACCCCTATCAACCCCCAATCTCTCTCTTTGTATATATAATCCACTAATCCCCAATCCCTCTCTCACTCCAAATCCTTAACCTCCACTCTCTCTCTCTAAACCCATAACCCCTAATATCTCTCTTTCTCTCTATCTCTATCTCTAAATCCCCAATCTCTCTCTCTCTCTAAACCCCTAACCCCCAATCTCTAAACCCTAACCCCTAAACCTCAATCTTTGTCTCTCTCTAAACAACTAACCCTCAAAATGTCTCTATCTCTCTCTAAACAACCCCAATCTCTCTCTCTCTCTCTCTCTAAACTCCTAACCCCCAATCACTCTCTCTCTATAAATCCATAACCTCCAGTCTCTCTCTCTCTAAACCACTAACCTCCACTCTCTCTCTAAAAACCCTTACCCTCAATCTCTCTATTTTTATCTCTTTATCTCTAAACCCCTAATCCTTGGTTCCCCAAACCCCTACTCCTAACCCATCTACCCCGCCCCCCTTTGTATGTCTATACACACCCCAACACTAACCATCCATACCCCCCTTGATATCTCTCAATCTTTAAACCCCTATCAATCCCTAATATCTCCCCCTCCGTCTATATAATCCACTAATCCCCAATCTCTCTCTCACTCTAAATCCCTAACCTCCACTCTCTCTCACACTCTAAACCCCTAACCCCTAATCTATCTCTTTATCTCTCTTTGTGTCTCTCTCTAAACCCCTAACCACTCTCTCACTTTCTCTCTCTCTCTCTCTCTCTCTCTCTCCCCACCTCTCTTTATTTCTATCTCCCCCCCAACACTGAGCATCCATACACCCCCCTTGATATCTCTCTATCTTTAAACCCTTATCGATCACCAAGCTCTCTCCCTCTCTCTCTATAATCCACTAACCCCCAATCTCTCTCTCACTCTAAATCCCTAACCTCCACTCTCTCTCTCTCTCTAAACCCCCAACCTCCATTCTTTCTCTCTTTCTCCAAACCCTTAACCCCCAATCCCTCTCATTCTATCTCTCTTTCTTTAAGGAACTAACCCCCAATCTCTCTATCTCTCTCTAAAAACCTAATGCATAATATCTCTCTCTATACACCACTAATCCCCAATATCTCCCTCTCTAAACCCCTAACCTCAAATATCTCTCTCACTCTCTCTCTAAAATTTTATCCCCCCATCTCTCTCTCTCTCTCTCTAAAATCCCCCAACCTATTTCTCTCTCTCTTTAAACCCATAACACCTATGTCATAAACTCCAATCTCTCTCTCTAAACCCCTTACCTCCAATCTCTCTCTATCTCTTTGTATAAACTCCTTACCAACAATCTATCTCTCTCTCAACTCCTTACCAGCAATCTCTCTCTCGCTCTCTCCAAACCACTAACCCTTAATCTATCTAATTCTCTCTCTCTCTCTAAGTCCCTCGCCTCCAATCTTTATCACTCTCTTTAAACCCCTAACCCACAATCTCTCTATAAACATGTAACCTCCAATCTCTCTTTGTATCTCTATCTCTCTAAACCCTTATTCTCAAACTCCCTCTCCATCTCTCCTTCTCTCTCTATCTGTAATCATGTAACTCCAAATATCTCTCTCTCTAATCCCCTAACCCCTAACCCCTAATCTCTACCTCTCTATATCTCTCTCTAAACCCCTAACTCCCAATCTCTCTCTCTAAACCCCTAACCTCCAATCTCTCTATATCTATTTTTATCTCTTTAAACCCCTAACCCCAATCTCTCTCTCTCTCTAAACCCCTAATGCTCTCTCTCTCTAAACCCATAACCCCTAAACCCTAACACCCACTATATATCTCCCTCTTTCTAAACACCTAACCCCCAATATCTATCTCTCTCTAAACCACTAACCCATATCCCCCAATCTCTCTCTCTCTCTCTAAACCCATAACCTCCTCTCTCTCTCTCTCTCTAAACCCCAACTCCTCACCCATCCACCCCTCTGTATGTATCTCTCTCTCCAACACTAACCATTCGTACACCCCCTTTGATCTCTTTCTATCTCTAAACCCTTATCAACCCCCAATCACTCTCCTTCTCTCTCTATATTCCACTAACCCCTAATATCTCTTCCTCTCTCTCTCTAATCCACTAATCCCAATATCTCTCACTCTAAATTGCTAACCTCCTCTCTCTCTCTGTCTAAACCCCTAACCTCCATTCTCTCTCTCTATTTCTCCAAACCTCTAACCCACTTCCCTCTCTTTCTATCTCTCTTTCTCTAAGCCCCTAACTCCCATTCTCTCTATCTCTCTCTAAACACCTAATGCCTAATTTCTCTCTCTCTCTCTCTCTCTACACCACTAATAACCAATCCCTCTCTTTATATCACTCCATATTTAAACCCCTAACCTCCAATATTTCTCTCTTTAAATGCCTAACCCCCAATATCTCTCCCTCTCCCTCTAAATCCCTAACCCCCAATATCTCTCCCTCTCCCTCTCTAAACCCCTAATCACCAATCTCTCTCTTTCTATCTCCCTCTCTCTAACCCCTAACCTCCAATCTCTCTCTATATCTCACTAAATCCCTAACCCCCAATCACTCTCTCTCTCTCAAACCTAAACCCCAATCTCTCTCTTTTTATCTATTTCTCTCTCTAAACACTTAAACTCCCATATCTCTCTCTCGGTCTATCTCTAAACCCCTAACCTCTACTCTCTCTCTCTCTCTAAAACCCTAGTTGCTAATTTATCTATCTCTCCCTCTCTCTCTATTCAAACTCATAACCTTCACTCTCTCTCTCTCTCTCACCCCTAATCTCTCTCTCCATACCACTAACCTCGAATGTCTCTCTCTCTCTCTCTCTAACCTCTCTCTATCTCTCTCCTCCTAATATGTAAGCCCTAACCCCGACCATCTCTCTCTCTCAACCCCTAACCCCCAATATCTCTCTCTAAACCCCTAACCCTCTCTCCATCTCTTGATTTATTTCTCCCTCTCCCTCTCTCTAAACCCCTAACCTTGGATCTCTCTCACTCTCTCTTTAAACCATTAACCACTAATCTCTCTCTCTCTCTCTCTCTCTCTCTCTCTCTCTCTCTCCAAATCCCACTCCTCACCTATCTACCCCTCCCTTCCTATGTATGTCTCTCTCCCACCAACACTATGAATACATACACCCCCTTTGATCTCTCTTTATCTCTAAACCCCTATCGACCCCCAATCTTTTTCCCTCTCTATCAATAATCCACTAACCACCAATATCTCTCTCACACTAAATCCCTGACCTCCACTCTCTCTCTCTCTCTCTAAACCCCTAACCTCCATTCTCTCTCTCTTTCTCCAAAACCCTAACCTCCAATCCCTCTCTATAAGAACCTAACCTGTAATCTCTCTATTTTTGTCTAAACTCCTAGTGTCTAATCTCTCTCTCTCTCTCTCTCTCTCTAGCACTAATCCACAATCTCTCTCTTTCTATCACTCCATCTTTAAAACCCTAACTTCCAATATGTCTCTCTTTAAACCCCTAACTCACACAATTTCATTATTTTTGTCTCTCCCTCTTTCTAAAACCTTAACCCTAATCTCTCTCTCTCTCTCTATATATATATATATATAAACCCATGATTCCCATTCTCACTCTCTCTCTCTCTCTCTCTCTCACACACACACACACACACATTCCCCCTCCCTCTTTCTCTCTCTATGTGTGTGTGTACGTAAATCCCTAAACCCCAATCTCTCTTTGTCTCTCTCTCTCTCTCTAAATTGCTAACATCTAGTCTTTCTCTCTCTCTCTCTCTCCCCAAACTCCCACTCCTCACCCATCTACCCCTCCCCACATATGTATGTATCTCTCCCCCCAACACTAAGCATCCATACATCCCCATTGATCTCTCTCTATCTCTAAACCCCTATCTCTCTCTATACATACCCCTATCGACCCTCAATCTCTCTCCCTCTCTCTATATAATCCACTAAACCTGAATCTCTCTCTCACTCTAAATCCCTAACCTCCACTCTTTATATCTAAACCTCTCTCTCTCTCTCTCAATCTATCTATCTATCTATCTAACCCCCAATCTCTCTCTTTCTCTCTCTCTATCTATCTAAACCATAACCCACAATCTCTCTCTCACAACTGTTAACCTCTAGTTTATCTCTCTCTCACTCTCACTCTCTATCTCTCTAAACACATAACCCCCATTCTCTCTCTCTCTCTAAACCCCTAACCCCCAATATCTCTCTCTCTCTCTCTCTCTCTCTCTCTCAAACCCCCACTGTTGTGAGGAAAATGCACCTATAGTTCAGGGGAGAAACTACCAACTTACAGTGATAAAGATAGACTTACAAGCATTCTCCAAGTACAACAAATAAGTGAAGAAAGTACTACAAGCATTCTTCCCTTCCCTTTCCTTTTTCATTTTTTAACGAGCTTGACAAAGAACTAAAGCATGCTCGATGGTATTTTCATATTTAAGGAGTTTGAAAAACCTAGAAGAAAACTCCATACACCTATCCGTGGATTTTATATCGAGCCCGGATTGGTCTGTGCTCGGCGGTGTTTTCTTGCTTATAGAGTTGAAAAACTTAAACATTCCTCTATACACCTACTCGTGGATTTTAATATCGAGCCCAAGTAGGTTAATGCTTGCTGGTGTTTTCCTATTTATAGAGTCTGAAAAACTTAAACAATCCTCTTTTTACCCTCTCATGGATTTCACATCGATCCCAAGTAGGTGAATGCTCGCTTGGTGTTTTCACATTTTGAGAGTCTGAAAACCCTAAAGACGACTCCAAAAGTCCTTTTTCGTGAAGTTAGTCTCCTTCCCCAAAAAAGTGTAAAATAATGGAAGAAGAACTCTTCTAGCGCATACTAGAGTATACATTTTCTGTAAATTATCCACCAAGGCCCGGAAAAGGGGTAATTCTATACCTAAGTGGATATTGGTTTAGTTATTTTAACGAGCCTGAAAAGACAACTATGCTCGGCAAACTTTTCCTATTTAAGGAGTCTGAAAAAGGCTTAAAAGAACTCCATAGGGATCTTTTCTGTAAAGGTTTAATGAGCCCAAAAAAGTAAACTCGTGACCTCCTTACTATTTTTAACGAGCTCAAAGGAGATATAGAAAAATTAGCATAATTTCCTTACTGTTTTTAATGAGCTCGAAGTGAAGATGGAAGAAATGCTCGTAGCCTCCTTACTGTTTTTAACGAGCTCGAAGAAAAGGTAGAAGACTGCTCATAAACTACTTAATGTTTTTAACGAGCTTGAAGTACAGGTAGAAGAATGCTCGAAATGGGAGGAGATGAGTGTCAGGGACATGCGAAACTAGCTCCAAGCGCATGGAACAAAGCTATGCTTAATGCAAGGAACATGAGCAAGATAAGGACACTCAAGGTGTGTCTCCTCCAGGTAAAAGGTGTCAAATTGAGAAGGAAAAATGATACAAGGCTTAGCGGAAATGAAATCAGAGATGGAAGCTTATACAACGAGCTAAAAGAGTGGAAGTTGGCATCAAGCTCATAAGCGCAAGCGGGATCATAACAGATGCATATGCAACTTGAACACAAAGATGGGAGCCTTATCAGGGATGGCTAGAAATATATGAGAAAGAAAGATATGAGGCTTCTTCTCAAAGTCATGGTAGATCTAAAAAGGCTCCCGAGCCTATGAGAAAAAATCAGCATGGGTACCAAAATGGCATAAGGGTGCTGACAGGGTGACCCATGTTAGGTAGGCTCTGCTGTCGGACTGGTGCACAATGCATAAAGAGATGGCTAACACACCAATATCCAACAAGTTCGACCCTATGGCGAATTCGGATGGAAAAAGGTTCAAATGCAACATAACAGCGGGGAAGCCTAAACCTATATGCAAGGTTTCGAATATACCTAACATGGTCACACAAGGTGTCGAAAAGGACCAGTAAGCAAGTATAAATCTAGCTAAGAATCCTGTCTCCAAGAAACATTAGTACCAAGATCATATCTAAAACATATGTAAAGAAAGACCTGATACAAGTCACCGTGGTAGAAATACTTTCAACTTCACTATCATCAACAACAAGCATAAACAAGGCAGAGTTTTCAGATGAAGATTCTCTGGTACCCAAGCCCGAGGACTTATAATCAACAAGATCGACTTCAGAATGAAGATCAAAGTTGAAGAACATGATGGAATCTGCAAAAACAAATTCATCATCACGGGAGTTGAAAATTCTAGAAGCAGAATCAAACTCAGCAAGAACACTGATTTGCGGATCTGTAGGAGAGTCCAAAGACTCAACAGTAGGAAGATCAGACTTTAAGGTAAAATCAGGGCTAGACATGACTGCGACTGGATCAACATCCAAATGAATGGAAAACTATACTATAGACTCTAGGAAAACTTCATCAGAAGGAAGTATATCGTCCCAGATAGAACACATATCTAAACATTCAGATGGAGGTGTGACTTGGTCAAAAGATGGGACTAGATCCCGAGAAGGTAAGCATGAACTCAGAGACTTCTTCTCAGTAGCAGTTGAACTCAAGGAACAATATGCCACATAAGTCACATGTGACATAGTAGTGCCTAATGATGAGGGATCTGACTGGTCAACAGTTGGGTAATAAGGAGGATCAACGAATGTAAGCTGGTCGATAGTGATGATGCTTTCGTTATGAGGAAAATGCATCACACGAAAGAGCGTAGACACCACAACATGCATAGCATAAACTTAATCACGTCCGAGGATCATATCAAAGTCCACAGGGTCCTTTAAAACCATAAAATCAACTAAGACTATTTTTCCACCCAAAGTAACAAGTGCCTGATGGAGGAATCCGAACGGTTCACTAGGTCTTTTATCGAAGGTCAACGGTTAATTAATAGCTGGAATAACATTAGGAAAACCCAAATCTCTCCAAGCATAAGTGGATAAGATACTAACAGAAGCTCCTTCATCTGTAATGCATCGATCAACCGTGTGGTTCCCAATATCAACCTTTATCTGGAAAGGTATTGAAGAAGGAAGACGAGGTTCGACTAGACTATTCCAATCAAAGGAAACAATCCTAGGGCTTGGTAATGGTTCACATGGCACAGATGAAGTGTCCCCTTTTTCAGAAACATCCAAACTGGTAATGCAGAAGACTTCCATAGTAGGTGCATCAATCTTTGCAGGACTGATGGGATCGGTCGAAGATTGCATCGATTCGATCACTTCACTCTCCGAAGGAAGAGTGGGGTTGACCAAAGATTGCATTGGTTCAACCACTTTATCAACCAAAGGTTGATCTGACTATAGGGAATCTATAGACAACTTAGGAACAGAGGTTCCTTCAGACATGGACCACACTCTTCGTGCCTCTGGAATGGCAGGGAATCGGTGAGTAAGGTGATCTCCCTTACAAAGTTTACAAGGGAACCTTGGTTTCCATCCTATAGGTAGAGACTCCTTTACAATGTTGGTATTCTCAGCATGACTAGCATTGGCTGACAGCTTTCCCCTAGCATGACTTGCAGTGGCTGGTTGCTCAGAAGCAGAAGACTTTTGAACTAAGGACCACACTTTTTGCACTTCTAGAAGTACATGGCACAAGTAAGTAAGGTGATCTCCCTCGCAAAACTTACAAGGGAACTTAAGCTTCTGTTTGTTGGGTTTGTTGACAATGTCAACTCCCTCAGCATGACTTGCAGTGGCTAATCTAGTGTCTCCAGTATGACTCACAAGAACTGGTGACTTGTCATTAATATGACTAGCAGTAATCAATGACGTGTCCTCAACATGATCGATAGTGGTTGAAGACAAACTTTCAGTATGATTTTCAGTGACTAAAAGTTTTCTCCCAACATGACCTCCAGAGGCTGGGTAGGTGTCCCCTACATGATTTGCAGAGGTAGGATGCTTTCCCCCAGCATGAATTACAGAGGCTGGGTTGTTGCCCCCTTGTTTTGGCATCTTCTTCCCATTCTTCCTCCGGCTATTCCTTTTAGACTGCTGGTTACTAGTATTACTACTTTCACCACATGAGGTAGAAGTAGGAGGAGAAGATGTTACCAGCAAGGGAGGCACAGGGTTCTAATGCTCTTGATTTGAGATGCTTACAAAAGAAGCGTCAGGAGCATGTAAGGCATTCGGAGTGGAAAACAACCAATCCAGAAACCCTATGGTGAATCCAGGAAGATTCAGAGTAGCCATTAAGGGAGTGCCAATGTTTCCAATGAATGGAACAACACAAGGATCCCCCGGAACAGGGGTACCTTGATTGGCACTCGCTGGAATGCTAGACATAGTTTCTTGCTCAAATGAACAAGAAGTTCTCTAAAGAAAACTAAGACAAGTAGCACAAAGAGAAAACCACTAAAAAAGGTCCTAGGTAAATCAAACCAGGAAAACAGATGCCTTCTAGAGAAGAGCCTGGCATGATGAGGTCCCAGAAAAGCTCAATGAAGGATGAAGAATAGTTACCTGGGGTCCACAATACAATGACTAAAGGTGCAAGCACTAGAATCACCCAACCGCCCTCCCAAATACCTGCAAGGGATTTCCTCCCACGTCTATCCTAGGTACAACAAATATAACCCTCCACCGTCACCTTTGTATGATCCTATGGTCAAATACTAAGGATACCACCACACCGAAAACTCCTGGGCGAACAGTCTCTGGTCGAATCAGAAGGCGTGGGCAGGGTAGCTGAGCCCGAAACTCAAAAGAGTCCCCAAACGCAATCCAATCCTAGTATATGCTCGAAACAGAAAGTAGGAGGTGTATTCCCAACAATCTGATCTCACAAGACCTACTGCATAGATCCCAGGCAAGCTTTGAATGAGGTGGGTTTACCTGTGATAGTCGAACTACGATTTTTGCGTAATGTGTGATCTTGGGTGGTTTAAGGTGTTTTAAACCCATGATCCTAACCAAGACTAGTTGGTGTATAGTGTAACCTAGAAAAGAAAATGCTACTAGTACATTTTATTAGGGTTCATTTTAAAGGTTACTTGCTTACTCAAAAAGGTAGTGGGTGTGTGAGAGTTGTTATAACAGAGATAGAATACTGAAATGAAATGCTTACCACTAAACAAATCGTTTCTTTTCAATGCAAGTCTTAAAATTACGATCTAGAATGCATATGCAAATGCAATTTTTAATCTTTCGAATGCAAAAAAGGTAAAAATAAAGTCTAATTGTACAAAATTAAACTCAAAACCTAAGAATGCAGCGACTCAAACAAATAGGTATGCAAAAGAAAACTTCTTCTTTTTTATGCAAAGCACTCTTAAATCTTTTAATCCACTTGCAAGGTACTCTACTCAGAAAATAAATCAAAATTTTTTATGCTTTTCAAAGGTAAGAAACAAAACTGAAACTAACCTACTATCAAAGCAAAAGCAAAGAACTTTCAGGTTTCCTTATTGAAACAGTAAAAGCTACCAATACGACTTTCAGATTCTTATTGATGTAAGCATGCCAACCATTGGGAAAAGAGTATGAAACCTACTTTTAGACCCAAACAGAGAAAATGACCTACAAAGAAGTATGGTTTGGTAAAGTCAGGTCTGCACATAAATAGTGCAATCAAGGTCCTGAACAACAACAAAGACACTTGAGCTTTCACTACAAAAAGAAAAATAAAAGCATAAGGGAGGATAAGAAACCAATCTAAAGAGAAATTTCACTCAAATAGATACAAACAGGGTTAAGAAGACTCAATAGGTTTCAAATCTAGTGGAAATGGAGCAAGAAGGTTCAGTCCTACTCAAATTAGGGTACAAAACACCAAACCGGTCCACAACCCCCCAACTTGGGTCAACAAGCCCCAAAACTTTCCAAACAAGCCCAAATTGATCAAAAGAGGTCCAAATCATGAACATAGGATCAGTACAAGGATAGGAGACCACTTACAGTGGTTTAACTCAG
Organism: Larix kaempferi; assembly: GCA_027924585.1. Lineage (NCBI taxonomy): Eukaryota > Viridiplantae > Streptophyta > Pinopsida > Pinales > Pinaceae > Larix > Larix kaempferi. The sequence goes on from BSBM01001288.1 coordinate 905,331, forward strand.
ACCTAGGGTCATCAAGGACCCCAAAAATGCAGCCACAACCCCTAAATTTGGGTCCACAACCCAAAAACTCAAACCCAGAATGTGTGCGCTACTGTGTATGAGGCATACTAGTGCCCATGCACTACTATGTATGAGGCATACCAGCGCCCATAATAGGGGAATGCACTACTGTGCTTCACAACAGTAGCGCACAGGTGGGAAAAGTTGAAAAAATGGGGTTAAAACCCCCCAACTTGGGTCCACCAGGGTCTGAAAGGGCTAGGAAGGGTCTGTAAGAGCCACGGAGGGTCAAACAAATCCTAATAACTGATTCTAATCAAGAAATTGAACAAAGAACTTCAAAAAAAAACTAAATAAATGACCTTGGATACCCCTAAGTAGTTAGGCTGTCCCCAGCGGAGTCGCCATTCTGTTGTGAGGAAAATGCACCTATAGTTCAGGGGAGAAACTACCAACTTACGGTGATAAAGATAGACTTACAAGCATTATGCAAGTACAACAAATAAGTGAAGAGATTAAGGTTTATAGATGTATGCACCTTATTCATAAGGTTTATCCTAGCCTTTCCTCCCTCGCTCTTCAATGCTTATCCAGTGTCGCAATGCCTAGACCTACAAAACGACTTGATACCTTTCTCAAATACATTTGATTACATACATAAGATTGATATTCATAATAGAAGAAGACATCATATTATAAACAAACTGTAATCAAATCTGAGACACACATAACTAGGTCATATTTGGAAAGGGAAGAAATTCTGATCTTTATTGATGAATGAAAACAAGTACATAAAGTTATACCTTCTTTCAAGCTTGGCACTTCATGAAACCTAGATTCAAGGTCTCCTGCTTCTGTTCTCCAAGGATCCCAGCCTCTAATCAGCTATGCTAGGGTTTATGAGAAACTGAGGCACAAGAGAGGGGGATGAGGGTCTCCATTCCTCCAGCATAACAATGTTATAGGCTTGGTCCTCTCACATGGCCCTTCTACCCTCCTTATATAGTCAGCGAAGGAGAGGAAAAGAAGTTATAACCGAGTAGGATGTTCCCCAACCAACTTAACTTACCCAAATTTCAAGATTTTGACTAGTACATGAATGTGCTCTACTCTGCAGTAGAAAAACTAGCGCACATGTGGAGGTGGGCGCTACTTTAATGAAGCAGGGTAGCGCATATGCCCTACTATCATGCTTGTGTACCAGTGCACATGTGAAAAAATGGCCAAAAACAGGCTTTTCTGCTCATTTTCAGGAGATGGTTTGGTCTGGAAAAATGTTCCTAAGGGTTGTAATCATCAAATGGGTCAAGAATGAGGTAATTTCAACCATTTTTAGTGTCCCAAATTACCCCTCAATCCACAAGTGTCCTGTTGTGTGACTGAACTTGATCTCAAGAAGTGTCGTCATGCGACCAAGGAATTCAAGTGTCGTCACAGACAGAGAGGTGTCATTTTAAGCTATAACACCCACTCCTCACCCACATACCCTTCCCCAACTCTCTATGTCTCCCTCCCCCCACCACTAACCATCCATACTCCCCCCACAACCTCTCTCTATCTGTAAATTCCTATCAATATGTAATCTCTTTTTCTCTCTAAACCCCTAATCCCCAGTCATGCTCTCTCAACCTCAAACCTCCAATCTATCTCTCTCTAAACCCATAACCTCCAATCATTCTCTCTCCCTAACTCACTCTCTTTCCCTAAACCCTTAAAATCCAATCTTCGTCTCTCTCTCTCTCTCTCTCTCTCTCTCTCTCTCTCTCTCTCTCCAAAACCCTAACCACTGATCTCTCTCTAAAAAACTAACCTCTAATATCTCTTTCGATTCACCTTTTTTAATATCCTTGGATAATCTATGTCATTTTGATTTTCATAATCAATTCCATTGTCATTATCATCATCATCATCCTATTCATCAAAATTTCATCATCATCATGTAATCACATCATCCTCATTATCTTCATTGTCACATCATCATCATTATCATCATCATGTTCATCGTCATCATCTTTCTCATCGTCACGATCTTCATTGTCATCATCATCATCATCATCATCATCATCACCATCATCATCGTCATCATCATCACCCTCATCATGATATGTTATGTGCAAAACTAGACACAAAACTAGGTGCAACAACTAGCAAAAAGACCTAGGCGCAAAAGTAGACACAAAAGCAGGCACAAAGCATGGTGCCAATTTTGGCAAAACATACGATGCAATTTTTGGTGAAAATGATGGCACAAAACTTGGTGCAAAAATTTATACAATAAAATGGCACACAAGTTGGTGTAAAAAAAGATGCATCTTCGAGTGCAAAACTAGGCACAATACTTGGTGCAATGACATGGTGCAAACCGTAGTCATAAAAGTTGGAACAAAGCAAGGTACAAATTTTGGCACAAAAATTGGTGCAAATGATGGCACAACACCTGGAGCAATAGTTGCACAAAAAATGGCACATAAGTTGGTGAAAACCAAGGTGCAACTTCAAGTGCAAAACAGGGTGAAAACCTTAGCGCAACACTTGGAAATAAAAGTTGGTGCAAATTTGGATGTTAAATTATGCGTAAAAATCAGCTCAAATCTTGTCACAAATCTTATTGCAAAATTGGGTGCAAAAGTTGGCGCAAATTGTGCCTATTTTACATCTACTACTAGTAAGTGACGCAAATTGCATCTGGAATTGAGCCAAAACATGGATTAGTGCCTAGTTTGCATGGAGGATGAGGAATTTTACAATGAAAAAGTTTCTAGACACAAAGGGTGGAGCTAAAAGGGATGTTAATCATAGGGTGGTTTTGTAGTGATGTGAGCACACTAGGGTGCATAAGACAATTTAGGTGCACTAGCATAAAAACTTATGCTAAAACCTCCAGTTGCTCGCCTTTGCTGGTGTAACGTCCCCTCCCGTCATCAAATGCAGGGAAGGAAACGTTAACAACACACCGGGGCTTTTGGCAGACTTAGCCCCAATATTACATTACTTCAAAAATTCATGACAATTAAAAACTTCTATATGCAGATTCAACTCAATATAAACACAGCGGAATTAAACATAATAGAAAGCACACAAACAGTAATGCCTAACATATATACATATATCACCACAGAGGATGATTCAACATATAGAGACTCAATCTCGTTCCAATACCATGCGTGGATTCCAAATTAAGATAATCCATTCATTTCATTAAACATGGACAATTTAACATATTGCAGAACACAAAATGCAAATAATTTATAATACATAGAACACTTATCTTGAAGATGAAGCTGCCCCAACAACTGGCTATGTGAGAGCAACGTTCCACCCAACCATAGATCTCTGTCCAGCCTGTATTCTTTCAGCTGAGAGATCACCCCCGAGCTGGGCTGTGTATCCACTAAGGAAGAACTAGCTGGGCTCACTCACAGCCATGGTTTCGGTCATCAGCTATGCTAAGCCAACACACCGTTGGGTTTATAAAGCATACAAATGACAAATGAGGAGGATGCTAAGCCAGTGAGCTCAACCACAAAGCTACAGGCATCTCAAATGAACTCAGCAGTCATGGCACCCACAATACCTACCGCACCCCACACAAGGAAGGTCCCCTTCTCTGCTGCACAGTCCCTCAGGCGTCCCTTCCCTCCAGTGCTCTTCAGGGTGGGCATAGAAAGGTCCAGCTGCTAATTCCTTGAGATTCTAGCCTTCACTGGGTTTATCAAGCAAACCAAACCTCTGCTCAGTCATTCACACTTGGATTTCTCATAGTTCTGTTATCCAATAACTCAATCCCGTCACTTCATTTCTGGGCTGTAAAAACTGGGTATTCCCATGGATTTTGGGGTAGCTAATGCTCCCAAATTCGCCCCAAGGTTCATACCAATGGATCCCCCATTGGATTTCACTTTCCAATGCCAAATCTGGGCGTTTATGGCTTCCCAAAACGCGGGTTCTCTCACAGTCGCGATTTCTGGTTTTGCTCTCTGCTGGGAACTCGTAATGGATCCCAAAATGATGCTGGTTAGTTTCCCAATGGAATGGGGATGAGGAAGAAGCAACATCCCCGAGGTAGAGTAACTTGTGGTACAAGAAAACAGAGCCCATACTCTGCCATACGAATTTCTGGGCTGCCCATGCTCCATTAAAGCCATGGACTGATTTCTTCACCCATTTTCTTACAATAGCATTGAATGTCAGCAAGGAAGTCAAACGGGTTCACAAGGTGACATATGGCAGCCTATGGTTCAATCCCATAGCCCCCTCACCACTCCCTAGTGGATACACGTGGCCCCTTCTCATTCGTTGCCTCCATAGCCAGTCTTGGAATTTTATATTGCATGATGTTTATTTACATCCTATTACAATTTCCATGGCTTAAGAGCACATGGGCATCAAAATATCAATGCTTGCCTTTTAATCAAAATTCAGGCTTTCACTAGCGGGGCCTTGGCCTTGAGCTCCACGCTAGGAAAACATACATCACATGTACACATTATTTACATGAAAGCCAATATTTCCTAAGGGTCAAAATTGGGGTATTACAATCCCCTCCCCCTTAGAATAACACCATCCTCGGTGTTCCAAGACTTAGGCATACATATACAATTTACACATGTCCAAAACTTCAAAAACTTTACAGATCTGCCCTGCATTCTGTTCTTTACTTTGAACTTTCAGGACCAAGTCCCCTGATTTTCACGAGCTGCTCCTGCTGATTCGGATCTTCCAGCTCATCCATAAGTCCGAAAACTTTATGGCTGCTAGGACTCACACAGTTCCACTAGCCCCATTTTTCATTACTGCTCATGCTGAGCTCTTTAGGGTGGTTACATGTCCACACGCATCCTTGAGATGCTTTCATAGTCATTGCTTCCAGCAATACCTACACTCAAACATTGAATTAATTCACATGTTTAGTTTATTTTCATAGGAAATCATAACCAAATCATATACACATGTATATTCATAAGCAAGAAATTACAAGATAACCAAATACTTATCTGCATTAGATGTCTTCACTTTATTCCATAGGGTCCTTCTTTGCTTTACCAGCCATGGATCTCCTATGGGTTTGGGTGTTTGGCCAGCGCGCAGGCTGCCCCTCAACATCAAATAGTTTTGCATGTTTGGCCAACACGCAGGCTGCTCCACAACATCAAAAATCTCGCATGTTTGGCCAGCACACAGGCTGCTCCAAATCATCAAACAATCTTGCATGTTTGGCCAGCACGCAGGCTGCTCCAAATCATCAATAATCCTGCATGTTTGGCCAGCACGCAGGCTGCTCCAAAACATCAACAATCTTGCATGTTTGGCCAGCACGCAGGCTGCTCCAAATCATCAATAATTCTTGCCCAACCAGCCACTCTCTGGATTTACCAAGCAATTCATAGTTCTTTCAGGGTCCTTGCTTCCTGTATGACCAAGGTTTCCAACAAAGAAACAATAGTGCATCAGCTTAACTATTACAAGACTTATACTTGTAATCTTCATTATTCCAAACAAGAAATAAATGAAATTGAATACTTATCTGTATCGTGCATTTCTTCTCTGGTCCACAGGGTCCTGCTTTTACTTTATAAGCCTTGGGATCCTCCTGCGGACTAGGATGTTTGGCCAGCACGCAGGCTGCTCCAAATCATCAAATAATTAATGCCCTACCAGTACACCTTCACGCCGACTGGGTTTACCAAGCATTTGGTGGTGCCCAACCAGTCCCATACCTGGTTGGCCCTCTCCATTGCCGAGCCAGCACATACGTCTGGGTCATCGGCCAATGGAAGGTAACTGCGCCACCTGACCATTACAGGTCAAGGCTCCACTACTCTTGCCTTAGGCTTGCATCAGCCTTTCACATGTATCGCAATCCCTCAATGCGCATAACAATTCCTCACCCACACAAGGGTGGCACTTCTTCTCTTGTGTAAGCCGGTGGTTCCATTTAGGAATTATTTAGGTGACTTTCTTAACTGCAGGCTATCATGGCCCCATGATACCCACTCACCCTACACAAAGGTTACCACTGCTCATACAGTCCTCTTGAGTATTCTTTTCTTCACTTTTCCCTTTAATGTGCAGCACTGAATTTCATATGTATAATCTGCCATCACAAAATGAATAGCAAGCTCATTAGTATTGCTGCTCTAGAACTGTAAACATATTTCATAACATTCACTATCCAACCTTGAAACACCAGGAATGCGTCCATTCCCTTAAGGCGTAGTCAATATTGGCATCCCTAACACAACTCAACACCAGAAAGGCGTGCACTCCTTACTGATGTGAACTATGAAGGTCCTAATCATACTTCAAGCAGTCTACCATAATGGAAATAAAATCAAAACATGCTCTACATATTAACTCTAATAATTAGACATGCATGTATGTATATATATATATCATTCAGGGTTTATGGAACACTTATCCATTTTGCAGATGTTATTTCTCTTCTTCAATGAGGAATGGAGGCTCCTTCTCTGAGTTGACAGTCCCTCGGTTTGCCATCCCAATTCCTTTTGATGTTACATAACCTTCATATGTCTTACTGACATAATTTTCACCATCTCACTCATATTGTTTACCAATCATGTAGTGCAGATGAGACATTAATAATGTCTTATGGCATTTCACCTGAAACCCATTTTCAAATCATGGAGTCCCTTCCCATGAAGTTTGGCTTCTGCAGGACCTCTCTCTCTTGGTCTTACTGCAATGTGTCTCCCTGGCACACTTATTAAACAGCCAAACAGTCAGCAACATTTAACAGTACCATTCAAATCTGATTGTTCCATAACCAATCCATGGCACTAATAATTAAATTCAGCATGAATTTGCAACTCTGTCTACTACAGAAATTGGTTTTCTTATCCATGAGGCTATCCTCATATTGTTTGGCTCCTGTAAGTGACACCACTCTGCCCGTTATGGTCTTATGCCCGCTGCCATACATGAGCATCCACTTACAGCATGTCCTCCTGACACATTTTCATGTAAGCCAAACAGTCATTAGCAATTATTAGCAAATTTTCAAATCTGAAACATTTACAAATCTGAGATTTACAACTGTTCTTACTAACAGAACTTAGAGCTCTCAACCATGAGAACCTTCTCATAAAATTTGGCTTCTGCATTCATAACAGTCCATGAAATGATCCTAGAATTATCATCAATTCATCATTTCATTCATTATTTATTTTGCAATAACATATGCATCATCCCTATGCATTCATACAATGCATCACAAGATTTATAAAATCTCTTAATGTACATCTACTCAATGCCACCTTGCATTGTTTCATGAGTACTATGCATTCAAGCATATTATGATCGAAACATGACTATCTCATATAACTTGCATTACCATAATCAGGACCACTAGTCCTCACTTGCTTGGTTATTAAGCACATAACCAACATACACATGGCATGATATAAATTCATATGAATGCATTGAGATTTCTAAACAGTCATAGGGTGTAAGGATCATTTCCTTCACTTACCCACACCTCACCAAGCTTGGTAGGTTAACAGTCCCAATCGGTATTCAATATCACATGCAAACTAACTCAACATAGTTGAAGAGATCTTACCAAATCCTCTTTCAACATTCATGCAATTTGGCACCAATAATCATTACCTGCATGGTTACCATTAACATCATCTGATGTTACCTGATCAGTTGGCCTCTTACCAAGGCTGCTCAGTCATTTTGCCAACTTTATGATCATAGATTTGTTGCACCATCCTTTCTGCATAAGGTTGTTGGCTTCATGCAACAACATCCTCAACACATTTAGCCATGCTCTTTGTTATCTTTGGTCCTACAACCAATACCAACATCAATAGTGATTATCAACCACAATATTCTCCATTAGTGGTTCATTGCATATGCAGACTTCATTATTCTACCAATATGCAATATCCCATTTATGCACAAGCATTTCCATATGCACTATGCAATGTTTGTTAAGATGCCATCTAGTGCATATACATCTATGTAATCCCTTACATTTTTAACATTTTTATGCCATATGACAATTTCATAATTATAAGTATGATAACAAACAGGGGTTTAAAGAATTCTTCCCTTTTCGATCCCTCACTGTAACATGGAATTCCTCTTCCATATCATGCAATTGTAGAAATTGTCCACATTGACAACAAAATTTGTTTGTCAAAGAAGCCGCTGGCACTCTTCTGCACTAAATATCGATGATATATGTAGACCTCATTCAAACTCTGGTCATGCATCATTGTTCCCTGCTGGACAAGCTTTCTAATGCCTGTCTTCATGCTCCATTCCGACATCAGGTGCGGGAACTGCATCTCTTCAAAAATGACAACTTTTACTTCAATTCTGCACATTTTACACAGTTCTATTTTGGTCCAGAATGCCAACTTCAGCCACCTAGGGAAGAAAATCTATGAATAATCGCAAAAACTTTTACATCGGCAAAGTTAGTCCATATAACAAGGAACACTCGGCACTTCGCGGATCTCAATTTCGATGCACCATTCATCTTTTATAAAATTCTGGGTTTAACTACTTCTTACTTTTCACATTTTTAACTCCCTTTGCATCCTGTGCTCCACCTGTGCGCCACCTGCGCAAAACCTGCGCGCAATCCGCGCACTATCCGCGTGCAACCTGCACGCCATCTGCGCGCAATCCGCGCGCAACCTGTACGCCATCTGCGCGCAATCCGCGCGCAATCTGTGCGCGACCCGCACGCAATCCGTGCGCAATCTGCGCGCTACTGTGCGCGATCCGCGCGCAATCCGCGCACAATCTGTGCGCGATCCGCGCGCAATCTGTGCGCGATCCGCGCGCAATCTGTACGCCATCTGCGCGCAATCCGCGCGCAATCTGTGCGCGATCCGCGCGCAATCTGTGCGCGATCCGCGCGCAATCCGCGCACAATCTGTGCGCGATCCGCGCGCAATCCACGCGTGACCTGCGCACAATCCGCGCACAATCTGCATGCTTGCGGGGGTCATATCTCCCTCGTCCCTTAACCAAATTGGACGAATTTGGTACCGTTGGAAAGGTCTTGGAGAGGTCTATGCAATGGTGTGATCCTCTGCTACATCTGAGAAATTTGACCCTGTCATTTTTTCCAATCAAAATGTCTCCCCCAACTTCCCAATTTTACATCAAAACCATTCTGTCTCTTGCCTGCAACTGCAACTTTTCACAACAGTTAGAAAATTTTCTGGAATGTGCCCTTTCATCCCCTTACAGAGGTGAACTACTACAGATCAGACTTGCATAAAAACTTGCATAAAAACAGTAAGAGAATGACAAGAACTTGCATCTCTAATAAGGGATTTTCTTTTCATTTCACATTCAACAATCCAACCAATGGATTCACAATTAATCTTCAAGCAGCCAACAAGCATGGGCAAGGAAACTCATGAGTATAAGGGCGTAATTTGCAGGCTTTCCTCACTTCTGAAAACCATCAATTAGCCACACAATGTGGATTCATTGTAATTAACAATCATCATTAAGACATGGGGCTGTAACAACTGATTATTCATGCTTTTAAACAAACAGAACTCATTTCCAGCCATGCTCAACATTCAAGTTCATGCATTCAAAGCATCATGGACATTCAAGGAACATGGATTCATCATTAATCAAGGTCTCAAGCACATGATGCATCATCTCCTATGCACAGCAATTAACAACAACAACAACAAAACAATATAAGATGGCAGAGGTTGCCCCTCCTCTCTCTCCTCCATGGAGGCAAACAGACAAATACAAACTGAATGCTACAGCATTGGGGACAAATTAGAGCAAGCATTCATCCTGAAAATGAATTTTCTCGCTCCTTCCTCTATTTCATAGAATGCAATCAATGCAAGCAGCTTGCAAAAATCCCCAAACAGTCATAGAAATGATTTTCCCATTCCAACAAATAGAAGTCATGCAATCTTGAGGTTTCTTTAATGCATTTTAGTTCCAAATACAAAATGCATGTACACACAACGATTTATATCTCTATGAAGGGCCCAACAGCCGTAGTGTTGAACCTAGAGCTCTGATACCACTCTGTAACGTCCCCTCCCGTCATCAAATGCAGGGAAGGAAACGTTAACAACACACCGGGGCTTTTGGCAGACTTAGCCCCAATATTACATTACTTCAAAAATTCATGACAATTAAAAACTTCTATATGCAGATTCAACTCAATATAAACACAGCGGAATTAAACATAATAGAAAGCACACAAACAGTAATGCCTAACATATATACATATATCACCACAGAGGATGATTCAACATATAGAGACTCAATCTCGTTCCAATACCATGCGTGGATTCCAAATTAAGATAATCCATTCATTTCATTAAACATGGACAATTTAACATATTGCAGAACACAAAATGCAAATAATTTATAATACATAGAACACTTATCTTGAAGATGAAGCTGCCCCAACAACTGGCTATGTGAGAGCAACGTTCCACCCAACCATAGATCTCTGTCCAGCCTGTATTCTTTCAGCTGAGAGATCACCCCCGAGCTGGGCTGTGTATCCACTAAGGAAGAACTAGCTGGGCTCACTCACAGCCATGGTTTCGGTCATCAGCTATGCTAAGCCAACACACCGTTGGGTTTATCAAGCATACAAATGACAAATGAGGAGGATGCTAAGCCAGTGAGCTCAACCACAAAGCTACAGGCATCTCAAATGAACTCAGCAGTCATGGCACCCACAATACCTACCACACCCCACACAAGGAAGGTCCCCTTCTCTGCTGCACAGTCCCTCAGGCGTCCCTTCCCTCCAGTGCTCTTCAGGGTGGGCATAGAAAGGTCCAGCTGCTAATTCCTTGAGATTCTAGCCTTCACTGGGTTTATCAAGCAAACCAAACCTCTGCTCAGTCATTCACACTTGGATTTCTCATAGTTCTGTTATCCAATAACTCAATCCCGTCACTTCATTTCTGGGCTGTAAAAACTGGGTATTCCCATGGATTTCGGGGTAGCTAATGCTCCCAAATTCGCCCCAAGGTTCATACCAATGGATCCCCCATTGGATTTCACTGTCCAATGCCAAATCTGGGCGTTTATGGCTTCCCAAAACGCGGGTTCTCTCACAGTCGCGATTTCTGGTTTTGCTCTCTGCTGGGAACTCGTAATGGATCCCAAAATGATGCTGGTTAGTTTCCCAATGGAATGGGGATGAGGAAGAAGCAACATCCCCGAGGTAGAGTGACTTGTGGTACAAGAAAACAGAGCCCATACTCTGCCATACGAATTTCTGGGCTGCCCATGCTCCATTAAAGCCATGGACTGATTTCTTCACCCATTTTCTTACAATAGCATTGAATGTCAGCAAGGAAGTCAAACGGGTTCACAAGGTGACATATGGCAGCCTATGGTTCAATCCCATAGCCCCCTCACCACTCCCTAGTGGATACACGTGGCCCCTTCTCATTCGTTGCCTCCATAGCCAGTCTTGGAATTTTATATTGCATGATGTTTATTTACATCCTATTACAATTTCCATGGCTTAAGAGCACATGGGCATCAAAATATCAATGCTTGCCTTTTAATCAAAATTCAGGCTTTCACTAGCGGGGCCTTGGCCTTGAGCTCCACGCTAGGAAAACATACATCACATGTACACATTATTTACATGAAAGCCAATATTTCCTAAGGGTCAAAATTGGGGTATTACAGCTGGCAACTTCCAATATAAATGGAGTAGGAATAAAAATTTTGGGGAGGTTCTAAAAAACCCTTTGGTAAGTGATGCTTTTCTTGCAATGAAAGAACATATTGTCTTAGGAGTGTAGGTAATAGAAAACACAATCATTTACCAAAGGACACATTTTAGCATTATAACTCTCTATATGTCACGTCCCCACTTTGACCCTTGTAATATTTTGGGTTATAATGTAAATATTGTATGCATATTATGTATGATTTCTAGCGTGGAGCTCAAGGCCAAGGCCCCGCTAGTGAACGCTCAACCTAGAAGAGGCAAGTATTTGAAATTATGCCACCCATGTGCTAGTGAACCATGGGAATTGTAAATATGCATCTTAATATAAATTCCCACAACTAGTTATGCAATGCAACAAGAGATGGGGGCATGATGTTACAAGGAAATTGGGAGGGAAATATTCAAACCCTTGAGCCAATCAAGTCAAGCCAAGTGTCAATGAGAGAACCCAGGAACCCTCAACTATTCATGTTGACTTTTGTACCCAACCATTCATTTCTCCCAAGACTTGGTTGAGGTAGTTAATGCCTTGGGGAATGGAGAGGTATGGTTGTCCAAATTCGAGTATGGGCAAGCCACCCTTCCTAGAGATTCGTGTTTGGCTTCTTGGGCAAGTAAAGGGCCACAAAATTGCTCCCCAAGCCATTATTCACCTATTAGTATTTCCCTCTCAAGAGCTGAGAGCTACCTGGGCATTTTCCTTTATGGTTTTGTTGTGTTTACCTTCATTTTCCTAGCTGGGAAGGGAATTTTTGTTGTGGCTAACAGTGGGGGAGAAGGGGAAAACGATTTGGGGTTTTATTGAGGCCGTTTGGCCCACTGAATGCTCATACATCTATGGGAGAAATCGGTTTTCTTCCCTGGGATTGATTCCCTCTTCCCACAATCCATTTTTTTGGGTGTACCCATGTTTTGGGGAAAACCCATGTCCATCTAGTTTCTAAGTCCCATTGCTGAAAGTGTGTTCCTAAGCCCACATCTGAGTTTTGTGTGTAAGAGAGTGCTGGGGTTGAGATGGGTATCCATTGCTTTGGGCTGTGTTGTGATTGAGGGTTCCCTTTTCCTTGTAGATATCATGCCCAACTTGGGGGTGGTCTCTGAGTGCTGAAAGAATACAGGCTAGGCAGAGACCTATGGTTGGGTGGAACGTTGAGATGACATAGCTAGTTGTTTGGGACAACATTACATCAAGATGAGTAATTTATTATGTTTTACTTCTGCAATGATTAATTGATGATTATTTTGATATGTTGGATTAGTATGAAATGTGTGTGGATAGTTCTATTCCGCTGTGCATGTTTGTTGTGAGTTGCATCTACACCCATAGGAATTTTATTGTAATGCCATAACCTTTATTCATGATGAATTTGGCTAAGTTGTTCTAAAAAGCCCAGATTTTAGTGCCATGTTCCCTCCCTTGCATTGGATAGATAGGTGGGTACATGACAGAATGGTATCAGAGCGATGGTTGCAGCATTGGGCCTAATGGGCCAAATCAGGCAACATGCAGAGGTAAGTATGCTTCTTGTTCTGCACAAACCATTAAGAAAATTTACAGATTTCAAAAATTTTCTAAGTGTTTTGCCTAACTGTTTCAGCGAGTCTCGTGGAGTTGAGCCGATGTGTTTCGGCGAATCTCGCTAAGTTGCACCGAAGTTGCCGGCAAAACTTGGCGAGTTGTTCCGCAACGAATCAGAAGAAAATCTATAAGTTCGTCGAAAAAGGAAGGAAAATTTCGGCGGAAAGTTATGAGTTTTGGGCCAAAATGGCAGAAAAAGTTGGCGAGTTTTTCGCCGAAATGGCGGAAAAAGTTGGTGAGTTTTTCGCCGAAATGGCGGAAAAATTTGGCGAGTTTTTGCCGAAACGGCAAAAGGAATTAGCGAGTTTTTGTCGAAATGGTCGACCAGAAATTTTTGAGTTCGCCAACCGGAAGAACTCGGCGAGTTGGTTTGACACGGCGGTAGAACTCGGCGAGTTGCTTTGCAACAGGTCGGAAGAAATCAGCGAGTTTGTCCGCAACAGACCGGAGGAGAATTGCCAAGTCCGCCGAAACAAAGAATTCCAGCTGTTTTCCAGGGAGATTTTTCAGGTGCCAAAAGTTGAAAAATGCAGTCACAAGGGGGAAATCCCCCTTGACCCCCGTCGTTCCCCGCTGACAGTCGTTGAAAGTTTGAAGTGCATTCTCTATGCTTGGGATGAGAAGCAGGAATTGCATAGAAGGTTGTGGAGAGTAATTGGCTGTAATATGAATTGCAGAAGAGCAATGGGAGCAGTAAGAAAACATGATGAAAGGGAAATCTCTCACCTTAAAATATTTCTGTTTATAACATGAGTATTGCATGTTTGAAAAATAGTAAGAATGAATGTTATGCACGTATGTATATATTGAATTGCTAATTCGTGAGAAGATCATAGCTAATGATTGTGTGCTTGGTAGGAAAGCCCATGAAATTGGATCAGCTATGATGTGGAAGAGGAAACCCCATGCTACAATGAGGAAATTGGAAAGGGGAAATTCCTTAACTCCTCTCTTGCTATTTTTTTTGTATTTTACAAGTTTTATAGGCATAGAAACTATGGCATAGAAATGCTGAAAATGCAAAGGATCATATAGATGAATTAAACGTGCACTATTTGGCACATTAATAGATATTGCATAGTGCATATGAAGGTCTTTATGCATGAGCATGATGTTCCATATGCAATGAGCCACTTAAGATAATCATTGTAGTTGCTAATAATTAGTTGTGTTCGCATTGGTTGTAGGACCAAAGACAACCAAAGCATGGCTAAAGATGTACATGATGAAGTTGCATGTGACCAAAAGTCTTATGAAGAAAGGATGGTGCAACAAATCTATGAGCATGAGGTTGGAAAAAAGATTGTGAATCCTTGGTAAGAGGCCAACTGGTCAGGTAACATCAAGCGATGTTAAAGACAACCATACAGGTAATAGTTATTGGTGCTTAATTGCGTAAATGTTGAAAGAGGATTGGGTAAGATCCCTTCAACTATGTTCAAACTATGCCTAATGTGAATGTTAATCTACCGAGTATGATGAGGTGTGGGTAAGTGAGGGCAAGGATCCTTACACCCTATAATTACTTAGAAACCTTAATGCATTCACATGAAATTATAGCATGCCATTTGTGTATGCTGGATTATAAGTTTAAATAACCAAGGAAAGTGGGGACTTATGGCCCTGTCATGGTAGTGCATGCTATGTGTGGTAATCATGGTTAGGCCATAATATATTGAATGCATAGTATTCATAAATTAATGCAGGGTTGCATTGAGGAGATGTGCGTTGAAATATTATGTACAATCTTGTGGTTATGCATTGAGTAAATGCACATTAAAATATTATGAGAGTGATGTGAATGCGCATGCATAGGTCTGCGCACATGTTGAGATGCATTGTGTGAATGCATGATTGTGTAAATAGATGAAATGGTGAACTGTTTTCAATCCTAAGAGCATTTCATAAGATGTTGTGCATGCAACAGAATGATTGCATAAAGAAGGTAGACATGTTGATGGACTACCAAGAGTGCTCTGTTGAAAGCACAAAGTTGCATAAAATGATATGGCTATGAAGTAATGATTTGCATGAAGTAAACGATTTTTGTTGATATTAAGATGTTAACAACTGGAAATGTTTGAATTATGGAGTGTTATAATTCTGAGAATGTTTCAGTGACTGTGGTAGCAATGAAATATTATGTGCATAGAGACTTACAAAGCATTTGGCTGATTGAAGTTTCAGATTTTAGGTAGATTGTTTTGGGCATGGCAAATGCGGGTAAGTCCATGATGAAGATTGGAATCTACCATGAGCAAGAGCCAAACGATATTAGAATAGACTCATGGCTAAGCAAATCAATTTCTGTAGAGGACAGAATTGCAAATTCATACTTGAATTTAATTATTAATGCCATTGAATGATTAGAGAAATCATATTTGAATTTTATTGTTAAATACTATTGACTGTTTGGATATTTGATAAATGTGCCAAGAAGACACATTGCAGGAAGACCATGTGTGATGACCTGCAGAAACCAAAATCCATGGGAAGGACCCCATGCTTTGGAAATGGGTTTCAGGTGAAACACCATTTCATGTTGGAAAACCATGAGAGTGAGATGGTAAAGCTATGCCAAGAAGGCATGTGTGGATTATGGAACATGGAAGGATTGGGGTGGAAAACCGAAGAACTGTTGACTCAGAGAAGGGAGCCCCCACTCTCCGCAAATGAAGGAAAAGATACATCTGCAAAATGAATGAGCATTCTGTGACCCTAGATAAGAACATGCATGTCTAAATTATTAGGGTTAATATGCAAAGCATGCTCTATTCTATTTATATATCATTTTAGATTGCTTGAGTATGAGTAGGGCCTACATGGCTCACATTAGAAAGGGGGTGCACACCTTTCTGGTGCCGGGTCATGATAGGGTTTTCAATATTGACTACACCCTAAGGGAATGGATGCATTCCTAGTGTTTCAATACTTGATAGTGAATGTTATGGAATGTAGTTACGATTTTGAGCAGTAATACTGATAAGCTTGCTTATCCTTCTTGTGTTGTCAACCTACACAGATGCTAATTGGTACTGCACATTAAGAGGCAAAAGTGAAGAAGGCTACGCAGAAGGACTGTATAGGAATTGGTAACCTTTCTAGGCTCACACCAAATAGTACTAGAAGGGATGGATAAGCCCAAGGAGCTGTGTAGTGAAAAGGGGTATCATCCTTGTGTGAGTGGGGCCATGCTAACCTGCAATCAAGAAAGTCACCTATAAATTTCCTAAAAGGAACCACCGCTTTGCACAAAAGGAGTGGCATCCTTGTAAGAATGAAGAGTTGATGTGTGTGTGAAGGGTTGTGGAGCGAGAAGGTGTGGTGACATTGGTGAAGGCATAAAATATCTATTGGATCAGCAGTAAGAGGGGGTGTTGAGACTGACTGCAAACCCTAAGATGCCTATGGCTCCATAGTAGAGCCTTGACCTATAATGGTCGGTGGCGCAGTTCTCTTCCATTGACTGATGACCCAGACGAATGTGTTGGCTCAACACTGGAGAGGGCCAACCAGATATGGGACTGGTTGGGCACCACCAAATGCTTGGTAAATCTAGTCGACATGAAGGTGTACTGGTTAAGCATTAACTATATCCAAGTCCATAGGCGATTCCAAGGCTTGCAAAGCGAAGAAGGACCCTGTGGACTAGAGGGAAAACACACAATACAGATAAGTATTCGTTTTCATTTATGTCTTGTTTGGAATAATGAAGATTTCAGGTATAAGTCTTCTAACAGCTAAGCTAATACACTATTGTTTCTTGTTGGAAACCTTGGTCATTGCAGGAAAGCAAGACCCTGAAAGAACCATAAAATTACTGGTAAAATCCAGAGAGAAAATGAGTGGGCGATATAAATTATTGAGAAATCGAGAGAGTAACTGGTTGGGCATTAACTACTTAATATTGTGAAGCAACATGTATGCTGGCCCAATATCCCTTAGACAATTGATAAAACACACTCAGTGTACAGGCTTGGCATTGCCTATTCGAATGATTGTGGAGTAGCCTACATGCTGGCCCAACATTCGTTATTGTATCCACGGGAAATCCAAGGCTCGTAAGGCAAAGAAGGATCCCGTGGAATAAAGTGAATACATCCAATACAGATAAGTATTCGGTTACCTTGCAGTTTCTTGCTTATGAATATACGTGTGTATCTGATTTGGTTATGTTTTCCTAAACTCTTGTTTAAAGATAAACCCTATGGAAATAAACTAAACATGTGAATTGATTCAATGTTTGAGTGTAGGTATTGTCGAAAGCAAGGACTATGAAGGCATCATAGGGATGCAGATGGACATGTGACCGTCCTAAGGAGCTCAATATGAGCAGTAATGAAAGATGGTGCTAGTGGACATGAGTGGGTCATAACAACCAAAGGTTCTGTAGGAAACAATGGAGAAGGGTTCCTTAGTTGAAAATCATTAGACACACCTGTTATCACCTAAACTGTAGTTACCCCTGTGGATGTATCCATTAATGGATGGCAATAGGAAATGGAAACTCAAAAGGTGCAACCACGATCACCTCGACCTCCAATAAATGGTTGTCACGCCAGTTGAGGCAACCTTCACTTTATGCTATCTAGCCTAGACAACAAAGGGGGAGACCCGATCTACTCCCGACAGGAGAGATCAAACCAAGACACCAAATCAAGTTAAGACCAAGTGAGGTAAGGTGTATGGTTTATCCTAGACCTAAGGATGAAGTCACAATATGAGTGAGGGGTTCAATAAATATAGCTTTGGTTCATTGTTGATGTGAAAGTGACTTATAGTATTTGAAATGAGATCCAGGATTAAAGTACTAGTTCAATGTGAGAAAATCCACTGCCTTGGGAAACGTGTCCAATGCAGGGTTGAATTGCGGCTAACTAGTACAAGTGACAAGCTTGACCATGAGATATGATAACATCAAAGGGTTTAGTCCACCAAACAAGGATCATACCACAATTTAATCCAACAATCTAGGAAAGTCGAATTGACTTGGAGAGAGATCAGTGCCTTGGGAATTGGGATAAATGGAGTCAAGAAGAGATTAACTTATGGTTGATGAATCCTATGGAATAAGACAAGTGGGCTATTAATGGTTTGATGGATGAATAAGTCTAGATTTAATAATTCATGGTTTGACCTAAGTGGACCACAATCCCTTAAAACAAGGAATGTTATCCCCAAGGAAAGATTTCACAAAGTGACCCACTAGACCTAGGTTTTAAATTATGCTCGTTCCAAATACACCAAAATCTCATGTACCCATGTCCTAGAAGTGGACCAACTCAATCTCCCAAGGAAGTGCGACTTTTCCCAAGGAGGGTAAAAGGTGGGACAAATGGGATCAAGACAAGTCCAATGACATCCAAATTTTAGATCCAAGTAGGTTAATCAAGTGAAAATGTGGATCTACAGTTTCAAGGCAATCAAATGGTTATATCTTATTAGATCTAAGTTTTAAGATACCAAGTGGTCCAAAATTGGGATTAGATCCCTTAAAATGCGGAATAGGGCCCACAAGGCAGAAATTGCCAAAGTAATAGTCTAGGGGTAGGTTTTAAGACGTGTAGATTATGAATCAATTGAAATCTCAACTACCCATGTACTAGATCTAGGTCAACTCACCCTCACCAAGAAGTGCGCCCTTGCTTGGAGAAGCTAAGTTGGCTTGGGAAGAGGGTAAAATGGAGGTCAATCCTCACCAAACTATAGATCTAGGATGCCATGGATACTATAGAGGTGGGTTTTAAATATCTTGCCCAAGGAACCACTAGATCTTAGTAGATATGAGAAAATGTAACAATGAGGGTTTTGATTAATTAGGGTTTTATCAATTATATGTTTGTGCCAATGGATTGGAATCAAGATAAGAGAAACAAACCTATGGATCTTACCTAGGTAACCTTGTAGATGCCTTGATGATAATGATCTATGCAAACCCGATCAATTAGAAGCAATTTGGAGTAGATCTCTGTGAAGTTCGATTTGCCCAAGGAGACCAATGCACCCTCCCTCCTGCACAATAAATGTCAACAATATCAGATTTATTACATCAAGAGATAAAGACAAATGCTGCAAGAGAAATAACAGAAAGATAACATAGATCACAATGATACTAATGATAACCCCTTGTTACAAACGAATGCCAATCCAAGCGAGTTGAGGAAGCCCTACAAAAATGCCCAAGGTTGAAGTTGCCCTCCTGTAGACAAGACAAAGATTTCCAACATATATAGATCTTACCACAAATACCCAAATGCTAGGATGCAATAGACTTTCCAATCACCATCTAAGAACACCAGATGCAAAGGAGACCACAAGAATTTCCACAAGAGAATTTTTCTATATCAAGAATCCAAGAGCCAAAGACCCCTTTACAATGAGAGGCTCTCTCCTTTAAATAGATAGGAGAGGCACCAAAAACCTAACCACTTTTTGAATGAGTGGCTAAGATTAAAAGATACAAATGTCTAATCAATGGTTGAGATGAGATCAACAATAAAATACATGGATCACTAATAAAATATAACCATAAGCGGACAAAATCACCCTAAGAGAGGGGAATCCCACCAAATCATGATGACAAAATATAATAAAAAGCTCATGGTGGGTCCAAGGGGTAATTTTATCCACCCTTGGTCAATCCCCATAGCACAATAATAATAAAATAGTCATCAATATACCAAATCATGCCTCTATGGACAAATTGTGGGCCTTAAGAGGCCTCATAAATCATCAGAAAGTGCCATAAGTGATGGATGTGGGTCCCAATCAAGCTGAAACTACTGGAGAAGGTGCGGAAGACATCCACTCATCATCACTGATCATCCCATGCCAAGAGCTTGCCTTAGTAGCCCAAATTGAATTCCTCAGTAGCCATTTCTACCAATTCTGAAATGCCTCGGGAAGCGTGAAACTGCCCCAAACTACCTCCTGGAGTGCCTGCACTGTCAAGGTGAGGGCACCAGTGTGTCCGGGAGGGGGGTAATATGGTAAAAACAAGTGGATGGACCACCCCCTCCAAGAATAGCGCCCTAGGTCAACCGGATAAAAATAATCTCTGCTTTGACAGGGTCTCCGACAGACCAAAACTGCACTGGGATAGCCTACTGAGGCTCAATCATCACTGTAACTGCCCAGAACTGAAAATAGACTGTCTCATTGGACTCAGAAGGTCCAAATCTATCCAAGATGTGTACTCATACACCATATGGATCTCTGCATGATCATATAATACATCCAATATACCAAAACAAGTGAAATAATAATAATCTGTACATGATCAAATAATGTTGTAGACCATAAATCATCATCATAACCCTGTATATACTACATAGAACCATCATGTACATGTACATGGACCATATATCATCTATCTGTATCATCACAAGGTCCAACCATCTCATGTCCTGTGGTTGCCCTTGGTCAAACTAAGTTTGACCAGGTCAACATTGACCGAATATAACTCAAACTATCATCAGAAGCTGCTGCAAAGTGCCAAAGGTTAATGCATGCTCTACAACTTATTAAAACATCAATTATAACACAAAGTAATCGTTACTGGTGATCTAAATCCAAATATATAATATAATTAATTATTATTATTACTCAGTCTAGACTTTCAAGACCATACTCACTTCATAGCTGTGATCAATTTGCTATTGAAGGGTGAACGATAAAATAACTGGCTAGGCTAAAAGTTGACTTGACTGACTTAACATTGTGACACTTTGGAAAAGGGAAAGGGAATACACACCATAGTATATACTAAATGAGCAACAACACAAGGAATGGTGGTGTCTCACAAATGGATGAGTTATTCAAAGAGGGTTTATTCAACTTTAACAGATGCACACAATCCATAATACAAATGAGGCCAGCAATTATTTAGATATATCATTTAAGTTCCATTGCTTTTTTGGGCCTGAAGTTTCCATAGACTTTGATCTATGTGTGTTTATAAACACATTGCATAGATTTACATTTATTTGAGGATTTCTGCTGCAGGTGTGTTTTTAAGGCACTTGTTTACCTGAGCACTTCTAGGTGTGTCACAGACAACTTGTTTACCTAGGTATTTACATTTCCAAAAGATATAACATTTTATTTCATAGCCACTTTCATTTGGTTTGCCTTTCATTCATGTGTGTTTAGAAACACATTGCATGAATGGGATTTTCATACAAGATATAGCTTTTCATTTTCCAAATTTTGTATTCATGGAAGCACTAAAAGTTTCAGGTTAGCCAACATATCTTTAGTGACTAGGGGGAATTCACAAGGAAATCCAACTCACCATAGGTAAGTTTTGTCACCAACTCAGAGCCGAGACACAATATACAGGGAAGCTCATCCAATACAGAGGCTACAGTGGGGGAAAGATCCTCCATGTCACTAGTCAAGTAGTAAGTCAGGGTGATAAACTAAAAGGTAGGCAATGGATGGATGAAGACAATGAATAATGGAAACAATACTAGCAAGCCAAGGTATGGTGGAATGATCACCTCTATTCTCCCTAAGGAGGGTAAAACCAATGAGTATGGATAGTGAACTTCTAAATCTGAGTAGGGACAATGTAATATATATAATAAGGTCAACCAGATCCACATATCTATATGATCGCCAAATCATGACTCTAAGTGCTAAGACATGCTATAAGAATAAATGTAAAAGCAATATAACCACAACACTATGATATACCTGCTGAGTCATATACCTGAATGCTCATCCTCTGAACCATCATCTATCCTCTGAAACTACTACTGTAACTCTGGGTACTAATGACTACTCTGTACAAATGGTATAATGGCTACATCGGTCATCTCTCTGAGTGTCCTGAGACTTAGTCATGGCATGGCGAATACAACTGCTGTCCAAATCTGATAGTGATCCATAATAGATTCTCATCTCAGCATCTCAATGTAAGGGCACTTCCTGAATGGTGCACTGGAATTTGACAAAAAATGTATGGTAGCCCAGGTACTATATATGTGATAACATTTGGCTCCGGCTAGGACATGTGCTCTGCTGAAAAGAGCGCTTGAGAACCTCAGAATCTCTGGTCCTCGAACTCTGCTACTCGAATCCTCGATCCAACACTCTACAATTTTGCTTCCATTTTTTTATTTTTGCAACCTATTTCTGCATTCACAAACATGAAAATACCTCATGCAACATGTATGGGAAAAATATAAAATCCAACTGAAATAAAATCTATTCTATGTCAGAAATATAAATGCATGAAATATAAACGCAGAAAGTAAATTAAATCACTAACATAACTTGCAAAGTTTGAAATTTATTGTGCAAGAAAAAGAAAATGACAGGTACTCAGTTAGACTAGGAGCTTACAAAGGAGCTTAGGAAAAGATAATAAAAAAAGGTGCCAGACTCAATGGCTGAAAAACTAGCTACTGCCCAAGTAGGCTTATTTGGTTTCCTACCTACTCTAATCTACCAGGCAAGGCAAGCGGAGAGATCCCAACTATGTGGGATCAGGGATATGATCCCTTAAGTCCCTCTGATTTACAGGATATAAAATACGTCGTCCACTACTGTTGATGTATATGTAACTTCGAAATGTATTTAATCAATGTATTTCATATATATTTATTGTACCCTTATTAGAGATGTGTTATTCCTCTATAAGGAAGTGTCATCATGTGGATTGACAAGTGTCGCAAGTGTGTGTACTTGCCGATGGGTTATTAGACCACCATGTGTGGGGTCAACCCTAAAATATATATTATATTGTGGATGTACCTAGCTAGACAAGTCGGCCCCATAGTGTAACTGGGAAAACAGGTTAGTATAAATAGAGATCGAGAGATCTCTATTTTGATCATTCGGAAAGACACACTTCTCTCACTCAGAAAGTGGTGCACTAGTGAAGAGGAGGATCATCTGCTACTAGGAGACTATCTCAGTGTATTTTGGTTGTACTTTGGTTGAGCCATTGCTCTCTCTATCTCTGAGGAAGTTGTGGGGTTTTTCACCTTAGGGTTTTCCCCACGGAAACTCTGTGTCTCTTGTCTCTCATGCTTTTGATTCTTGTGATGCTTGTGATGCTTATTGTGATTGTTATGCATTGATATACTGTATATGTTATTCTCTTAGTGAAGATCCTAGAGTATTGTGAATTAATGCTCAAAATTTAACATGGTATCAGAGCTAACTTGAGAAGAAGACATTTTGCAGTGACAGAAACTTGAGTTTCTTGTTTATTGGGTTTCTCTCCATAGTTTTTGGAAAAGCAGTATAGTAGATTGACTCTACTCATCAAGGAGAATCTATCTATCCAATCAGAATTCAATTCTGAGCATTTTCATATTTGGCCCTAAAATTAGGGTTCCACAAAAATAGGAATTTCTGAAATCTGAAGACATAGCTAGAAGCTCCTTGCAAAAATCGAAGTTTAGAGTTTTGGATCGAGATTTTTGGCTGGGTAGATCTCCGGGAAACTCAAACCCTAATTCAGGGCTCTCCCTAGTGAACCCGGGAGGACAAAAAGGAAAATCTGGAGGGTAAATCTTTGCTGATCTCAAATTCTGAATACACCAGGCTGATCAGCTCATCAAGGCGCATCTTTCTATCCTTTCATAAAGTTGAAATTCACATTTTGAATTTTTAGGGTTTTTCCGACAAACCCTAATCCGGGACCAGATTCAGTTTTTAGCATTTCAAGTGGTAAGACCTAAATCTTTTCTATTTCCATTTGAAGTACTCTTTAAGATGTCTCACCACACCAAGCTTGAGGATAATCTAGAAGGGGCTGATAACTTCCGAGCTTGGAAGTATAGGATTGGGTTAATCCTGGAAGAGAATGAGTTGGACTCATATATAAAAGAAGACATCCCTATCCCAGAGGATGAAGAAGCTAAAGTATTGCATAAGAAGAAGTTGGTCAAGGAAAGAGAATAATTGTTGATTCTATCAAAGACCATCTCATACCCCATGTGTCTTCTCTAAAGACACCCAAAGAGATGTTTGACTCTTTGACCAAGCTATTTGAAAGGAAGAACATAAATTGGAAGATGACCCTGCGGAACCAATTGAAAGGAGTAAAGTTTCAGAATGGATAAACCATTCAATCTTATTTTTCAAGGGTCTCCCAGATCAAGGAACAATTAGAAGCAGTGGATGAAATGGTGGAGAATGGTGAAGTTGTCATGACCACTTTGAATGGCCTACCTAGGTCATGGGATTCCTTTATTCAAGGAATTTGTGCAAGGAAGAAGTTGATCTCCTTCAACAGATTGCAGGAAGAATGCTCACAATAAGAAGCAAGGCTTGTGGCATGATAAGAAAAGATGGGGAATGAAGATCAAGCTCTCACAGCTCACACCAAGAAAGGGAAGTCCAAGAGAGAGCCATCTCACTCCAAAAAATCTTCACATCACTTCAAAGAAAGAAGAATATGCTTCACCTGTAATGAAAAAGGACATATTGCCATAAATTGTCCCAAGAACAAGAAGGACAACAACAACTTCAACAAGAAGAAGAAGGGCAGAAAAAGAAGGTTTCATGCTCATGCTGCCGACGATGATGAACCACCCAAGAAGAAGGCTAGGGCAGAAAGTGATGATAGTAATGATGGCTCATCAAGTGAAAAAGAGTATGTTCTAATCTCTGCTCTCACAGGTACTATCTCCCATGGTTGTAATGATTGGTTAATTGACAGTGGGGCTTCCAAACATATGAATGGGTTTAAGAAATCTTTTGTGAACCTATCTGAACATGAATCACCCCATAAGGTGAAACTTGGGGATGATTATCAATACCCAATCAAAGGAAGTGGTGAAGCCTCCTACAACCTAGATTCTGGAAAATCTTTGAAGATGAAAGAAGTCCTTTATGTAACTGGGCTCAAGAAGAACTTACTCTCCATCTCTGCATTGGATGCAAAAGGTATGAGGGTTGCATTTGTGGATGGCCAAGTCCTAATGTGGCCAAAGGGAAAGACCATAGATGATGCAGTAGTGATTGGAGAGCAACAGGGAGGTTTGTATAAATTGAAGGGACAACTTGAACATGCCATGGAACCAAGTGAACTTTGGCATAGAAGACTTGCTCATATGCACTATAGGGCACTTCCAATTGCAAGCAAGGCTGTAGAGGGTCTTCCTGAAATCAAGACCAAACATGAAGGTGTTTGCAAAGGATGTGCAAAAGGTAAGAACATTAAGAAGGCTTTCCCAAGCAGTGAAAGCAAGGCAAAGGATATCTTGGAAATCATCCACTCAGATGTATGTGTTCCTATGTCATCCAGTTCTCTAAGTGGGTATGTTTACTATGTCTCATTTATTGATGACTTCTCCAGGAAGACTTGGGTATACTTCTTGAAGAACAAATATGAGGTGTTTGAAAAGTTCAAGGAATTCAAAACCTTGATGGAGGATCAAACTGACAAGAAGATCAAAACATTCAAATCCG
This sequence comes from Larix kaempferi, assembly GCA_027924585.1. Classification (NCBI taxonomy): domain Eukaryota; kingdom Viridiplantae; phylum Streptophyta; class Pinopsida; order Pinales; family Pinaceae; genus Larix; species Larix kaempferi. The sequence continues at coordinate 931,073 of BSBM01001288.1, forward strand.
AAAATGGTGGAGAATTCACCTCAGGTGACTTCAAGAAGCTTTGCAGTGATTCAGGGATTAAGAGGGAGTTGACCGCTCCTTACAATCCACAACAGAATGGAGTTGCAGAAAAGAAGAATGGAACAATCATGGAAGCAACAAGAGCAATGCTACATGACCAGGATCTACCTATGCATCTATGGGCAGAAGCAGCTAGAACAGCTGTATATGTGCAGAACAGAACACCCCACAAGATATTGGACATCAAGACACCAGAAGAAGTCTTTTCTAGTAAGAAACCTGAAGTCATCCATCTCAGAATATTTGGTTGTCCAGTATTCACTCATGTCCCAAAGGAAAAGAGGACCAAACTAGATCCTTCAGGAAAGAAGGGTATCTTTGTGGGTTACAGTGAAAGCTTGAAGGCTTACACAATATAATTTCCAGAATTCAAGAAGATTGATGTCAGTAGGGATGTAACATTTGATGAAAACTCAACATTCATCAAATCAAGGAAGGCACCTATCAAGTTTATGAAGAACCTAAGGAAACTAGATTTCAAGACACTACCATGACTGAAGCAATTCCAGAAGTTGTTCGTGAGTTTGAAGATCTGCAAGAACCTGTAGATCCACCTCGTGAGGATAACTCTCACAAGAGGAAACCTGCATGGGCTAGAGAGCTCATTCAAGATGCAAAAATATTTGGCATTCCAGAAGAAGAACATAGAGCAAAGAAGAGAACCAGATCACATACCAGCTATGTTGCTTTACTCTGTGACATCATGAATAAAGAACCTTCCAGTTATGAAGAAGCAGTGGAAAAGAAAGAATGAAAGGATGCCATGGTTTAGGAATACCAATCAATAATGAAGAATGATGTTTGGGATGTTGTTCCAAGACCTAAAGAGAAGTATGTTGTGACTTCCAAATGGATCTACAAAATCAAACATGCTGCAGATGGCAGTGTAGAGAAATACAAGGCAATATTTGTAGCTCGTGGCTTCTCTCAGAAAGAGGGAATAGATTATGAAGAAACTTTTTCTCCTGTAGCCAGGTACACTTCCATCAGAACAGTACTTTCCCTGGCTGCAACAATGAAATGGAAAATACACCAGATGGATGTCAAGACTACTTTCTTGAATGGTGTATTTGAATAGGAAGTATATGTGGAGCATCCACTCGACTTTGAAATACATGACAAGAAGTCATATGTATGCAGATTGAAGAAAGATTTGTATGGCTTGAAGCAAGCTCCCAGAACTTGGTATGGTAGGATGGACAATTTCCTATCTAGTTTGGGCTTTACCAAGAGTAAAGCGGATTCCAACCTTTACTACAAGGTTGAGGAAGGGAATCCTGTGATTCTACTCCTATATGTGGATGACTTATTTGTAACAGGAGATGACAGATTGATTGCAGATACTAAGAGGACGCTTGCTGTTGATTTCGATATGAAAGATTTGGGATTGATGCATTATTTCCTAGTTATGGAGGTGTGGCATAATGCTGGTGGGATCTTCCTTGGTCAAGGGAAGTACACAGTAGATATCCTGAAGAGATTCGGGATGATGGATTGCAAGGCCATGGCCACACCTATGGCATCGAACCTGAAGCTTCTATGTGATACTTCATCTGAGCCGATTGATGTCTCTATGTATTGTCAGATGATTGGGTCCTTGATGTACCTGACGAACACGAGACCAGATATTTTCTTTGCTGTGAACACATTGAGTCAGTTCCTAACAGATCCAAGGAGTGTTCATCTAGTTGCTGTAAATCATGTTCTGAGGTACCTAAAGGGTACAGTGGATTATGGGCTCAAGTATGAAGCGAATCAAAAGTTTAACCTACAGGGTTATGTTGATTCAAATTGGGCTGGCAGTGCTGCAAATAGGAAGAGCACATCTGGGTGCTGCTTCAGTATGGGATCAGCTGTGATCTCTTGGTTTAGCATGAAGCAGTCTTGCATAGCACTGAGTACCGCTAAGGCAGAGTATGTTGCAGCCTGTTCAGCTAGTTGTGAGGTAGTATGGCTACGGAAACTACTGTCTAAGTTATTTGATCTCCCATTGGATGCTATTGGTATCTTCTACGATAACCAGAGTTGTGTGAAGCTGTATGAGAACCCATTGTTTCATGACAGGTCGAAACACATAGAGATCAAATATCACTATATCAGGGATATGGTGCAGAGAGGAGCTATGAATCTCCTATATGTTGCGACGGACGAGCAGATTATAGATGTGCTGACGAAGACACTAGCCAGGGTGAAGTTCAAGTACTTCAGGGAGAGGCTTGGTGTTCTTCAGATCGACGACACTTCGAGGAAGAAGTGATGGACACATTTGCTGAAGCCATTCCAAGCATGTTGGAAGGAGGATACTTCAAATGGATGTGTATGTAAGCGTTGGATGATGAGCATCAGGATGATGTTCTAGTTTCTGCTTTGTATGATCAGTTGGATCATTTATATTTATATGTATGTATGCATCATGTTGGATGCTGGATATGATCAGTTGGATCATTTATATGTATGTATGCATCATGTTGGATGCTGGATATGATCAGTTGGATCATTTATATGTATGTACGCATCATGTTGGATGCTGGATATGATTGGTTGGATCATTTGTATGTATTTTGTATATGCATCATGTTGGATGCTTGGACCATGTATCTGTATATGTATCAGATGGATACATCATATGATCAGGTAGATCATGTATGTTGATATGTATCAGGTATGATCAAGTAGATCATGTATGTTGATGGATACATTGTGTGGATCATGTATCTATGTATCAGGTGGATACACTGTGTATGATGATATGTATCAGGTAGATACTTGGTGTGTATCAGGCGGATGCATTGTATGATCAGGGTGCTCGTGGATGACGAGCTTCTCCAGATGACATGCAACAGGATGTTGCAGTGATGATGATCAGGATGATCATGTGTACATCAGGATGATGTATGGTGAGTATCAGATGATACTTTGTGGCTGTGGATCAGGTTGTGTAGATGAGTATGTCTGGGAGATCCTATAGGTTGGAGTTGTGTACCCATAACAGCCTGGGATGCTCTTTCGAGACATTGCTTTGGGAGGACATGTAATTTTTTCCTTGGGAGATCTTTAGGTCAGAGTTGTGTACCCATAACATTCTAAGATGCTCTTGCGAGGTTTTTTCCTATGGCATGTAATTTGGTCCTGGGAGATCTGGACAGGATGAAAAAGGTCTCAGATGCTTCAACCACGTTTTGCCATGACCACATGTAATTTGCTCCTGGGAGATCTGGACAGGATGAAAAAGGCCTTAGATGCTTCAGCCAGGTTTTGTGGTGGACCACATGTAATGTGCTCCTGGGAGATCCAACAGGTAGAGCTATGTGCTCGTAATAGCCTGGGATGATTTAGCCAGGTTTTGTGGTGAGATCACATGTAATGTGCTCCTGGGAGATCTGACAGGTAGAGCTGTGTGCTCGTAACAACCTGGGATAATTTAGCCAGGTTTTGTGATGGGTCACATGTAATTTGCTCCTGGGAGATCCGACAGGTAGAGCTGTGTGCTCGTAACAGCCTGGGATGCTACCGCTAGGTTTTGTGATGCATGTAATAAGTCCTGAGGATTCCACAGTATGGCCAGTGATGATAAAGACCTGCAAGTGGTGGGCCTACATCCAATATGAAAAAGGACTGGCTCTGTAGAACTTCCTATGACGAGTAGAGTCAGAGATTGGTTGAGATAGCAGCAGCAGTGACGATGATGATGACGATGATCCTAAGAAGAAGACTTGTCTAGCATAACTGTGTCAAGAAATACCTTCCTAGTTAAGAGGGAGTGTTGATGTATATGTAACTTCGGAATGTATTTCATCTATGTATTTCATATATATTTATTGTACCCTTATTAGATATGTGTTATTCCTCTATGAGGAAGTGTCGTCATGTGGATTGACAAGTGTCGCAAGTGTGTGTACTTGCCGATGGGTTATTAGACCACCATGTGTGGGGTCGGCTCTGAAATATATATTATATTGTGGATGTACCTAGCTAGACAAGTTGGCCCCATAGTGTAACTGGGCAAACGGGTTAGTATAAATAGAGATCGGGAGATCTCTATTTTGATCATTCGGAAAGACACACTTCTCTCACTCAGAAAGTGGTGCACTAGTGAGGAGGAGGATCATCTGCTACTAGGAGACTATCTCAGTGTATTTTGGTTGTACTTTGATTGAGCCATTGCTCTCTCTATGTAATGTACCCACCTGCTGACCCAATGCAAGGAAGGGAACATGGCACTAAAATTTGGGCATTTCATAAAACTCAACCCACTAATTAGAATCATAAGAATTTAAAAATTGGTGTCCAGATATAAATTAGGAAATATGCACAGCGGAATTTAAATCTAATCCAAACACACAATTCATGCCCATCCAGCATATCAAAACAGTCATCAAATTGATGCATTGCAGAAGTAAATACATAGACAGAAAACACTTAACTTCATTGTGAAATTGTCCCAAGCAACTAGCTATTTCACTACAACGTTCCACCCAGCCATAGGCTCTTCGACAGCTTATACTGAGTCCGTCCAAAGGCCACCCCCGAGCTGGGCATGATTCTCACAAAGAAAAGGGGAACAAGCTCATTCACAGCCAATTAATCATTCCATATGATCCAAGCCAGTCCATAGCTAGGTTTATCAGGCTACCATTGAACCCTGGATGCTTACTCTCAAGCTCAAGCCAAAGCAATGAATACCCATACCCAAACCCCAACATATTTGTTTCTCACACAGCAAGCACAAACATTGGGCATAGATACACATTTCCAGCAATGGAATTCACAAACAAGATGGCCGTAGATTTTCCCCAAATCGTGGTTCACCCAAAACGAGCTGTGGGAAGGGAAATGCATCCACAGGGAGGAAAAAAGTTTTCTCCCCAACTCTCTCAGCATTTAACAACAAAAACGGTCTCTATGGAACCCCCGTTCCATCCCTCTTCTTCCCCACTGGTATACAACACAAAAACACCCTTCTCTACTGGGAGAATGAAGGAAAACACAGCCAACATGCCTGGAAAACGCCCAGGTAGCTCTCAACTCGTGAGGGAGAAGGAATGATCATGGATCATGGATTGGGGGAGAAATTCATGGCTCTTTTCTTGCCCAAGGAGACAAACACGTTTTTCCATAAAGGGTGGCTTGCCCATACCCGAATTTGGACAGCCATACCTCTCCATTCCGAAGGCATTAACTACCTCAACCAACTCTTGGGAGAAATCAATGGTTGGGTACAAAAGTCAACATGGGTAGTTGAGGGTTTGATGGGTTCTCTCATTGACACTTGGATTGACCTGATTGTCTCAATGGTTTGAATGTTTTCCCTCCCAATTCCTTGTGAAATCATGCCCCCATCTCTTTGTTGCATTGCATAGCTAGTTGTGGGTATTTTTATTAAAATGCATATTACATGATATTTGAATTTTCAATGTGCATTACTAGCACGCAAACCATATGCATCACTAAATCGATGGTGGGGCCTTGGCCTTGAGCTCCTTACCATGATTTCATAACAATATTACATCAGTTATAATGTTAATGCCATGGGGTCAAACTAGGGAAATTACATTCCCTTCCCCTTGGAATAACACCATCCTCGGTGTTCCAACACTTCGGACTATATACCCACTTTACACATGATTCAAAATTCACCCAAAATGTGACAGGTCTGGCCTGCGTTTCATCCCTTTACTCTGAGCTTTCGGTACCAATTCCTTTGGATTCCACAATCGTTCCTGCTGGCTTTGATCAGCTATCTCTGCAAGTGGGCATTGCCCTACAACAATCCCTTTCCGTTATTCACCTTCCAGCTAATCTACAAGTCTGGAATTTCATGGATGCCATCTTTCTTGTTGTCCTGGAAACTATCTGAGGAAGACTTCCAGCCAAAACAAATAGCTTTTGGCCTGCTGCCATGATCAATGTGCACAACTAGCTCTCGCTTTTCTCACTAGCAATCATTTGGCTAGTAACAACTGCAACAATGGTTTTCAATTTCTCACCTGTGAGACTCATCATGGCAATTCCTATTAGGACAAGCATAACACACTGTTAAAATTAGTCAATTATTTTTCCAATTGACATGGAACATCCATGCTTTACTCATGAGACTTCCACACATTTCATGATTTCTCACATACACATGAACTCATTCATGTTCATCCTTTCACAGGAAAATAACTATTTCAGCATTCATAATTCCTTTCAAGCAATTAAACACAATTGGTTTTCATTTATGACATGCACTCAACAATCCTTTGTTTCTAAGATGCATCAGTCAAAAGGAAAGAGAAGAGTAAGAGTTTTCCCCCTCTTAGTCTTGTTCCAATCTGGAGCCACACCATCACTGGTGGTTTTATGCTCCTTATCCCCTTTCACTTAAAGGTGATTGCTTGACTTTCCCTTTCTTGGATTTGACACTTTAGTGTCTAAGGTCTATCTAATGCCTTTCAACTAGGGAACTGTTTTCACCTAAGCTGTAGTTACCCCTATGGATATATCCAATCATGGATGGCAATAGGGAAGGGCAACTCAAAAGGTGCAACCACGATCACCTCCAATATATATGGTTGTCACGCCAGTCGAGGCAACCCTCACTTTATGTTATCTAGCCCAGACAACAAAGGGGGAGACCCGATCTACTCCCGACAGGAGAGATCAAAACCAAGACACCAAATCAGGGTATTTCTAAGTGAAGTTAGGTGTATGGTTTATCCTAGACCTTAGGATGAAGTCACAAGCCAAGTGAGGGGTTCAATGAGTATAGCTTTGGTCCATAGTTGATGTGAGAGTGACTTGAAATGTTTGAAATGAGACCTAGGATTAGAGTACTAGTTCAATGTTGGAAAATCCACTGCCTTGGGAACCGTGTCCAATGCAGGGTAGTTTAGAGTTTGAATTGGGGCTAACTAGTACAAGTGACAAGCTTGACCATGATACATGATGGCTTCAAGGGTTTAGTTCACCACACTAAGGTCAAACCATAAGTTAATCCAACAATCTAGGAAAGTCGAATTGACTTGGAGAGTAACCAGTGCCTTGGGAATTGGGATAATGGAGTCAAAGTAGGGTTGACTTGTGGTTTAGGACTCCTATTACATGAGATAAGTGGGCAAATAAGGTCTTGATGGATGAATAGGTCTAGATCTAAATCTTAACTAAAGTGGACCACGATCCCTTAAATTAAGGAATGCTATCCCCAAGGCAAGATTTGACAAGACGAAACACTAGACCTAGGTTTTGAGTTATTCCTGTTCCAAATCTCCAAGAATCTCAAGTACCCATGTCCTAGAAGTGAGTCAACTCACTTCTCCAAGGTGGTGCGACTTTACCCAAGGAGGCTAAAAATGTGGGTTAGGTGGGTCAAGACAAGTCCGATGGCATCCAAACTTTAGATCCGGGTAGGTTAGTCAAGTAGGAGTGTGGATCTATAATTTTACAACAATCCGACGGTTAGATCTTACTAGATCTGAGTTTGAATGTACCAAGTGGTCCAAAAATGGGGATAAATCCCTTAAAATGTGGAATAGGGCCCACAAGGTGAAAATCAAGAAAGTGACAATCTGGGGGTAGGTTATTTGATGTGTAGGTTAAGGATCAAGCAGGATCTCAACTACCCACCACCTAGATCTAAGTCAACTCACTACCACCAAGAAGTGCGCCTTGCTTTGGGAGAGCTAAGTTGGCTTGGGAAGGGGGTCAAACGGAAGCCAATCCTCACCAAACTATAGATCCGGGATGCCGTGGATGCTATAGAGGTGGGTTTTCAATATTATGCCCAACAACCCACTAGATCTAAGTAGATCTGAAAAAACATAAAAATGGGGGTTTTGATTAATTAGGGTTTTGAATATTTTAGACAAGTGGATAGATCATGGAGATAGAACTTACCTTGAGATCATACCTGAGTAATGTGAATGAGATGCCTTGATGTTGAGGAAGATTCCCGCAGAGATCAAATGAGAGATTGTTGATTTTGCTTGCCAAATTGATGCCCTAGCCCACAAGTGTGCCCTCCTCTACCTGTCAATCCAAGGAAAATCGATTTCAATCAGAGAGGTCAAGTATGGAGGAAATACAAGTAAAATGCAATGATAACATAGAATAGAAGGTCCTCGGACAATAATACTCCCTGTTACCAACGAAGAGATCCAAAGAAGAAGTAGGGAGAGTCTTCCCCTACCAATACTTCCTCCTCAAAGCAAATCGGCCTCCACCTGTAGATGCAAAAATGTGGTACAAAAGATATGGCAAACAAGATCTCCAATAACTTAGTGCAAAGGAAGAACCAATGAACGAACACCAAAAACATTCACCACAATACTGGAGATAGATGCAATAATGATTTTCTATTCGAATAATCCAGAGCCACAAGTCCCCTTTACAATGAGAGGCTCTCTCCTTTAAATAGGAAGGAGAGGCACCAAAACCCAATGAGTGGCTAAGATTAAAAGATACAAATGTCTAATCAATGGTTGAGATGAGCTCAACAATAAAATACATGGATCACTAATAAAATATTATGTGAGTGGACAAAATCGCCCTAGAAGAGGGGAATCCCACCAAATAATGATGACAAAATATAATAAGAGGCTTATGGTGGGTCCAAGGGGTAATTTTATCCCTCCTTGCTCAATCCCCATAGCACAATAATCAATAAATAATCATCAATGTACCAAATCGTGCCTCCATAGTCAAATCGTAGGCCTCAAAAAGACCTCAGAAAGTGCCATAAGTGATGGATGCGGGCCCCGATGAAGCTGAAACTGCTGGAGAAGGTGTGGAGGACCCCGATATATCATCACTGATCATCCCATGCCATAACCTTTCCTCAGTAGCCCAAATCGATTTCCTCAATAGCCATTTCTACCAATCCTGAAATGCCTTGGGAAGCGTGAAACTGCCCCAAACTGCCTCCTGGAGTGCCTGCGCTGTCAAGGTAAGGGCACCAGTGTGTTCGGGAGGGGGGTAATATGGTAAAAACAAGTGGCTGGACCACCCCCTCCATCATCAGCGCCCTAGGTCAACCGGATAAAAATCACATCTACTCTGACAGGGCCTCCGACAGACCAAAACTGCACGGGGATAGCCTACTGAGGCTCAATCATCACTGTAAGTGCCCGGAACTGAAAACAAACTGTCTCATTGGACTCAGAAGGTCCAAATCCATCCAAGATGTATACTCATACACCATATGAGTCTCTGCATGATCAAAATATATATCCAATATACCGGAACAGGGCCAATAATAATAATCTGTAAATGATCAAATAATGCTGTAAACCAAGAATCATCATCATAACCCTGTAGCTGCTGCATAGAATCATCATGTATGTATACATAGACCATATATCACATATCCATATCATCGTAAGGTCCAACCATCTCATGTCCTCTGGTTGACCATGGTCAGACTAGGCCTAACCAAGTCAACATGACCCAATATAACTCAAACCATCGTCATAAGCTGCTGCAAAGTGTCCAAGGTTAATGCATGCTCTACAACTTATTCAAATAACAATTATAGCACAAAGTAATCATTACTGGCGATCTACATCCAAATATATAATGTCATTAATTATTATTATTACTCAGACTAGACTTTCAAGATCATACTCACTTCATAGCTGTGATCAATTTGCTAGTGAAGGGTGAAGGTTAAAATGACTGGTTAGGCTAAGGGATAACTTGACTAACTTAACTTTGTGACACTTTGGCAAGGGAAAGGGAAAACACACCATAGTATATACTGAATGAGCAACAACACAGGGAATGGCGGTGTCTCACAAATGGATGAGTTGTTCAAAGAGGGTTTATTCACCTTTAACAGATGCGCACAATCCATAATACAAATAAGGCCAGCAATTGTTTTGATATAGCATTTAAGTTCCATTGCTTTTTGGGCCTGAAGTTTCCATAGCCTTGGTCTATGTGTGTTTATAAACACATTGCATAGATTTACATTTATTTTAGGCTTTCTGCTACAGGTGTGTTTTTAAGGCACTTGTTTACCTGAGCACTTCTAGGTGTGTCACAGACAGCTTGTTTACCTAGGTATTTACATTTCCAAAAGATATAAGATTTTATTTTCATGGCCATTTTCATTTGGCATGCCTTTCATTCATGTGTGTTTAGAAACACATTGCATGAATGGGCTTTTCATACAAGATACAGCATTTCATTTTTCCAGATTTTGTATTCATGGCAGCACTAAAAGTTTCAGGTTTAGCCAACACAACTTTAGTGACTAGGGGGAATTCACAAGGAATTCCAACTCACCATAGGCAAGTTTTGTCACCAACTCAGAGCCGAGACACAATAAACAGGGAAGCTCATCCAATACAGAGGCTACAGTGGGGAAAAGATCCTCCATGTCACTAGTCAAGTAGTAAGTCAAGGTGATAAACTAAAAGGTAGGCCATGGATGGATGAAGACAATGAATAATGGAGCCGACACTAGCAAGCCAAGGTATGGTTGAATGATCACCTCTATTCTCCCTAACGAGGGTAAAACCAATGAGTATGAATAGTGAACTTCTAAGTCTGAATAGGGACAATATAATATATATAATAAGATCAACCAGGTCCACATATCTATATGATCGCCAGATCATGACACTAAGTGCTAAGACATGCTATAAGAATAAATATAAAAGCAATATAACCATGACACAATGATATACCTACTGAGTCATATACCTGACTGCTCATCAACCTGTACCATCATCTGTCCTCTGAAACTGCTGATGTGACTCTGGGCACTACTGACTGCTCTGTACTAATGATATAATGGCTACATCAGTCATCTCTTTGATTGTCCCGAGACTCAGTCATGGCATGGGGAATATACACTGTTGTCCACAATCTGATAGTGATCCAATATAGATGCTCATCTCAGCATCTCAAATGTAGGGGAACTGGCTGAATAGTGTATTGGCATCAGAAAAATAATGTATGGTAGCCCGGCTACTATAAATGTGATAATAGGAACCCTTCCCCGTTGTTGCTTACAGAACCTTTGGCTGCTAGGACCCACACAGTTCCACTAGCACCATCTTCCATTACTGCTCATACTGAGCTCCTTAGGACAGTCATATGTCCACATGCATCCTCCAGATGCTTTCATAGTCCTTGCTTCCAGCAATACCTACACTCAAACATTGAGTCAATTCACATGTTTAGTGTATTTTCATAGGGTTTATCTCCAAATGAGAATTTAAGAAATCATAATTAAATCATATACACATGTATATTCATAAGCAAGAGTTGCAAGATAACCAAATACTTATCTTTATTGGATGTCTTCACTTTATCACACAGGATCCTTCTTCGCTTTCCAAGCATTGGATTTCCCGTGGATACAACAATGAATGTTGGGCCAGCACGCAGGCTACTCCACAACCATTCGAACAGGCAATGCTAGGCCAGTACGCTGACTAGTTTTATCAATTGTTTAAGGGAATGTTTGGCCAGCACGTCGGCTACTCCATAACATCAAGTGGTTAATGTTCCCACCAACTATTCTCTGAATTTACCAAGAATGTTATAGCGCCCAACCAATTACTCTCTGGCTTTACCAAGAATTTATAGCTCCAACCAGTTACTCTCTGGCTTTACCAAGCATTTATAGCTCTTTCAGGGTCCTTGCTTCCTGTAATGGCCAAGGTTTCCAATAAAGAAACAACAGTGCATTAGCTTGGTTGTCATAAGACTTATACCTGAAGTCTTCATTATTCCAAACAAGATATAAATGAAAATGAATACTTATCTGTATTGTGCATTTCTCCTCGCTACTCCATAGGTTCCCTTCTCTGCTTTACAAGCCTTGGATCACCTGTGGGGTGGATGCTTGGCCAGAACACATGCTTCTCCACAACATCATCCGAATAGGCAATGCCAAGCCAGTGCATCGACTGGGTTTATCAGGAATCCCAAAAATCAGTATGCTAAGCCAGTACACCGACTGGGTTTATCAAGCATTTCAAAAATCAGTACGCTAAGCCAGTACGCCGACTGGGTTTATCAAGCATACGACAATCATTTCCAAGCCAGTTCTCCGACTGGGTTTGTTAGGAAATAACACCCAAATAACCAATACCTCCACAACATGCAAATAACCAATGCCAAGCCAGTACACCGACTGGGTTTGTTAGTGTAATATCCCTTTTTCAAATTTTATTAAAATGCCAATTTTTCAACTTTTTCCCCAATTTCGACCTTTGACTAGTTTAACTGTTTTGACCTCCAAATCATCCCAAATGCTCCCAAATCTTCTGTATGAGTGTATTAATGGTATTTAGACTTGAATATCAGGTTCAGGGATGTTTTATGGACCTCCAAATACTGCTGCAAACTTGATTTGTATTCTGATCAATATAGGTAATTTTGACTAGTAATTTGTGCATCAAATCCCCCCCGGGTAACACTGAAAATGGCCTTCCAAATGCCTCCAAACTCCCACAAATTTATGAACAGAGGTATATAATGTGTTAAGTATGTTATTGAGGTCTCATATGCACCATTAATTGATTTTTACTACTGTTATAACTCTCTCACATTCAACAGCAAAAACCCCCAATTCGACCCTTGGGGAAATGGCACTATTTCATCTCCCAATACAACTAAACTGAGTAAAAATGCTTCAAATGCTCAAGTACAGTACATGAAACTTGTAGAAGACATCCATGGCATTATATTGATCACAAATATATCAGAGAATCATCCATCCATTCGAAATAATCAACATTATAGTGTCATACATCAATGCATTGGGGAAATGGACATTGTTTGCTCATTAATCAATAGTTTTGCATACAACCAGTGGGTATTTCGACCTGAAACTTTCTGAATATGAATAACAGAGGATATGAAGCTATTACAATCATAAATATATAATGAGAAGCTCTCTCAAGAAGCACAAGTGCTCACCAAAAACGCCCTCCTTCAAGGAGCATGAATATGCCTTCAAAACTAGAAACGGTGGAGAGAAAGTGCTGCACTAAACCAAACCAAGAAACTTCCTGTAGCTGATACCTGCAAATACAAACTCCATTAAAGCACCATGAAAGACCTGAGTGGCCTCTCCAAACACCAACTTGGATGGGAATCTTTCACCCTCGAAATTGGCTAAGGCAAGAAACTAGTCATCCACTAGCTCTCTCTTCACAAATGCAATTTTTCTCAAATCATCAAAAGCCGTTCTCATACTTGATTTCTACATTTTATAACCAACATTAGCCTTCAAGGGGTCGAAATCCTCTCAATAGATTCAATAATTTTCCATTTAGGAAATATTCCTCATTTGCCACTTGTCTCCTAGTTCCAACCTTCCATCTTCTCCCAAATTCGAATTTGAGTCTCTTTGGATTCCTCCAACTCCATGAGAGCCTTCCTTGAGCCTATTTTTGGGGCTGACATGTCATAATGGTCAGGTGTAAGAAGTCAGGTCTGAATTTTGTCATAAATGTCATAGATGCTTCATTATTGTTGTCATAGAACTAGGGAATCTAGCCCAAGTGTCCACTAGTCTCCAATTTGACTCTTCCTCTCCCATGGAGGTTACTATTCCATCCCATTTCGACCTAAGATGCTCAATGCCATGTGTTATGACTTACCAACTCACCCAAGAGTGTTCACCTTCCCATGAATTCGAATTGGCAAGAGAGAGCTGCCATGTGTCATTGAAAAATCAAGCTAGTGTGGGTCCCACCACCTCCATATGTCTCCAAAACCACTTGCCACCTAGAATTTCTCTTGAATTTATTTATTCATCATATTTATTAAATACTTGAACCCTTCTAATGTCTAAATATCATTTATTAGCTTCCTTATTACCATCCCACATGTTCCCATCCAACCTAGGAAACTAGTAGGATTGATGGGATTGTCTTACTATGCACTTATTTGAATGGGGACATTACAGTCCTCCCCACCCAAGATTGCTTGTCCTCAAGCAATTTCAAATTTGGATGCTGCAAAATCTTCTCCTCTTCCCATGTGGCATCTTCATTTGGTAATTCCTTCCATTGCACTAAATATTCTTTGATGATTCTACTCCTCAACCTTCTTTCCCGTGTCTTCAAAATCTTTTCCGGAACAAGTGTGAGCTGACCTTCATCATCCAAAGGAGGAAGTATTTCTGAAGTGATGATATGCTGACCAAGAGCTTTCTTAAGACAAGAAACATGAAATACATTGTGGATTTTACTCCCTTCCGGAAGTTCTAGTTCATATGCTACTTCTCCAACCTTCCGCACTACCTTGTATGGCCCATAGTACCTTGGTTTTAATTTTTCTGCTCCATTCTTTTTGAGAGATGTTTGTTTATAGGGCTGCAACCTTAAATATACTAAATCATTGACTTGAAAGGTTCTCTCTTCTCTATGTCTATCAGCATATTGTTTTTGCTGATTTTGAGCAACCTGCAAATTGTCTTTCAAGAGCTTTAAAATTTCTTGGCTCTCTTCCACCCAACCTTTAGCCTTTGGGGCTCTACTATCACCAAATATAATGTCATCAAATGTAAGTGCATCATAACCATATAATGCTTTGAAAGGAGACATTCCTATTGACATATGATAAGTGGTGTTGTAGCAAAACTCACCCAAGTGTAGCCATTTTGCCCATGCTTTTTGCTGCCCTCCCACATAGTTTCTTAGGTATCCTTCTAACCATTGGTTTACCCTCTCTGTTTGTCCATCAGTTTGTGGATGATAGCTGGTACTTGGAGTCAATTGAGTGCCTACCAATCTAAAAATTTCTTTCCAAAAAGAACCCATGAATCTACTATCTCTATCACTGACAATGCTCTTGGGAAGCCCATGCAATCTGAAGATTTCTTTGAAAAAAATATCAGCCACTTGTGCAGCACTAAAAGATGATGTAACAGCAAAAAAATGAGCAAATTTTGTCAACCTATCAACTACCACATAGATACAATCCTTACCCAAGGATTTAGGCAATCCGGTGATGAAATCCATGGAAATACTGTCCCATTTTTGCTCCGGAATGGGCAATGGTTGTAATAGGCCGGCTGGACATGTAAGTTCTGATTTGTTTTGTTGACATGATTTACATTCATTCACATACTTCTGAACATCTTCCTTCAGCCCCTTCCAAAAAAATCTTTGCCTCAACTGTCTATAAGTTTTGAAGATCCCCGGATGGCCCGCTAGTGGGGAATCATGTGCTTCTTGCAAAATTCGGTACTTGAGCTTGGAGTTATGAACTAAATAAATTCTTCCCTTATAATATATCAGCCCATTCAAAATCCTATAATTATCATCCCCTTTGATTCCATCCAACACATCACAAGCAAATTTGTCTTTGGCATATTCAACTAGTAGCATGTTTTTCCAATCCTTGGCAATATCCATGAGAGAAAAAGAAGGCCTTCTTGACAAAGCATCTGCTACTATATTATTCTTTCCTTTGACATATTCAATATCAAAATCATAAGCTTGAATCTTGCTTACCCACTTTTGTTGCCTTTCATTTAGATCTTTTTGGGTGAGAAAGTGTCTTAGACTATTGTGGTCAGTTTTCACCACAAACTTGCTGCCCACCAAGTATTGTCTGAATTTGGCCAATGCATGCATAATGGCCAGCATTTCTTTATCATAAATGGAGTAAAGTTTTTCATGAGGCTGCAACTTTCTGCTCTCAAAGGCTATGGGGTGTTGGCCTTGCTTTAGGACAGCCCCTATTCCTCCACCTGAAGCATCACATTCCACAACAAAAGGTTTAGTAAAATCAGGAAGTGCAAGTATGGGACAACTACTCATTACCTCTTTCATTTTTTGGAAGGCCTTTTCAGCCTCTTCATCCCACTTGAAAGCATCCTTCTTAGTCAAATCAGTGAGTGGAGAAGTCAACTTGGAGAATCCTTTCACAAATTTTCTGTAGTAGGTGCATATGCCAATAAAGCCTCTCAATTCGGTAATATTTTTTGGTGATGGCCATTCCAAGATAGCCCTGATTTTTTCCATGTGTACCTTCACTCCTTCTTGCCCAACAATGTGCCCAAGATACAGTAGTTCTTTCATTCCAAATTCACATTTTGATAATTTAGCAAATAAGGACTCTTCTTGCAAGATTTTCAACACAATCTCTAACTGCTGCAAATGCTCTTCCCATGTTTTACTGTAAATGAGAATATCATCAAAGAAAACCAAAACAAACCTTCTTAGTTGTTTGCAAAATATCCTATTCATACATGCTTGAAAGGTGGCTGGAGCATTTGTTAACCCAAAAGGCATGACAAGAAATTCAAAGTGGCCAAAATGACATCGAAAAGCGGTCTTTTGCACATCTTCATCTTTCATTCGAATTTGGTGATACCCTGATCTAAGGTCAATTTTTGAGAAGTATTTGGCCCCATGCAGCTCATCCATGAGCTCATCAATCCTAGGAATAGGATACCTATTCTTTATAGTCTTTTTGTTCAAGGCTCTAAAATCTATGCACATTCTCAATGTTCCATCTTTTTTCTTCACTAGCACAACTGAAGAAGCATAAGGGCTAGAGCTTGGTCTAATGAGTCCCAACTCTAGGAGTTCTTGGATAGCTTTTTCAATCTCATCTCTAAACCTTTTAGGATGTCTATAAGGTGGTATCTGAATGGGTGAAGTACCCTCCTCCAAAACAATACTGTGCTCAACCCCCCTATCCGGTGGCCTACCATGTGGAAGGTCTCTAAAAACCTTTTCATATTTTTGCAAGAGTCTCTCTATCTCCTTTGGGTGTTTGACAATATTTATAGTTGGCTTGGGAGATGTAATATGACATTCAGCAGCCCATTCTATATCCCCATGCCTCAATATAGATCTCATGCTATTGCAAGTCACTACTTGATTTGGATAAGTGTGTTGCCCTCTCACAACTCTTTGTACTCCTTTTGAATCTTGGAATTTCATTTCGGGAATTTGATAATTTACTGTATGCTCTCCTATTGAATACAACCATTGCACTCCCAAAACCACATTAGTATCAGCAACATCAACCACATAAAAAACTATCAACAAAAGTATAGTTACCTACGGTGACTTGCAGCTTTGGAACCCATGTTTTGCATTGCATTGTGTTGTGACCGGGAATGACAACTGTGAAGCCATCAAATGGTTCAATAGGTATCTTTCTTTTCTCTACCATCTCTGCATCAATGAAGTTATGAGTGGCTCCTCCATCTACCAAAACTGAAGTTCTTTGTCCTTGTACCACACCTTTGCAGCGGATAGTATGATAGCGAGGTACTGCTGAAAGCACTGCCATTCTTGCTTTGTCCGGTGAAGGCTGATTTTCTTCTTGTCTTTCCTCTTCTACTGCTGTCTCATATGCCTCTTCTTGATCTGAAATATGTCCATCTTCATCCATGCCCCCATCATACCCCTCATTATCAGAAAATACTTCTATGTATTGAGCCTTTCCTTTGGTACATTTGTGCCCCGGTGTCCATGGTTGGAAGCATGTGAAGCATAGTTTCTTTTTTCTAAGTTCATCCCTGTTTAGTCCCTCTTTTTTATTCCTCTCAAATGACTCTCTTTGCCAAGGTTTCTTATCATATCCATCCCTTTGCCAAGGTTTCTTTTCAAATTTATAGCTAGGCTTAGGAGGAAATCTCGTTCTAGGAAGCACATTCTGGAGATCCCTAGTCAAGCTCATTGCATCTTTTAATGTAGTTGGCTTGTGGGCTTTGACCAAACCTCTTAAGGGTTCAGCCAAACCTTCAGTGAACAGCAATACTAATCTTCCCATAGATACATCAGCCACCTTGACTGATAATTTTTGAAAGTCCAACATATATTCAGTAGGGGACCCAGTTTGCTTCAATTGAGCTAGTTCTTTGAAAGGCAATTCTGGATCTTTTTGTTCAAATCTTTCTAGTACCCTGTCAACAAATTCTCCATATGTTTTAACCTGATTATGACCCAAGGTTTTCAGCCCATGAAACCACCATTCATTGGCATCTCCTTCCAAATGCAAAATGGCCATTTTTAATGCATCCTCTTCCAACATAGGATTCAGCTGAAAATATACATCCAATTTTTGCACCCAAGTGTTAGCAGAATTTTGAGAAGAACCATCAAAAGTAGGAAGTGACATTTTTCCAATAGCACTATTTAATTCTTTGTTTTGGAATGGACTCCTATTGTCTCCCTTCCTATTAATCTTTTGCATAGCATCAATGTAGTCACTGAGTGGTACACCTCTTTTACACTCTTCATTCAAATCATTCCAATCATTTACTAGTTTCTTGTAATCCAATGCAAGATTGGGCTCTTCTTTGGGTGTGAGAAATTTAGGTGCAGTATGCCTTTGTGTGCTTTGAAATTCATCAGGTCTATTATGAGGTCCTGTACTTGAGAAAATATGCTCATTCCCTTTCATCTTTTCCCCTGAGTGTGAACCGCTATTATCTCCTATTATCCCTTTGCTTTGAAGCTGGCTAATCAACAATTCAAATCCTTGCAACAATTTATCACCTATCCTATCCATGTTTGCTGAAAGTTTAGAGAAACATGGATCTAAGGTTGCAATAAGTTCCTCCTTATGTTTTAATTTGTCATCCTCCTCTCTACCCATGGTTTCAGCAAAAGACTCCTCTTCTTCTACTACCTCTTCTTCAACAAAAACCTCTTCAACTACTGGTTCAAAGGGTGGTGGATTATTCTTTTGACTTCTTGTTAGGACCATCAGGTGCCAAGAACATGCTCTGATACCACTTGTAATATCCCTTTTTCAAATTTTATTAAAATGCCAATTTTTCAACTTTTTCCCCAATTTCGACCTTTGACTAGTTTAACTGTTTTGACCTCCAAATCATCCCAAATGCTCCCAAATCTTCTGTATGAGTGTATTAATGGTATTTAGACTTGAATATCAGGTTCAGGGATGTTTTATGGACCTCCAAATACTGCTGCAAACTTGATTTGTATTCTGATCAATATAGGTAATTTTGACTAGTAATTTGTGCATCAAATCCCCCCCGGGTAACACTGAAAATGGCCTTCCAAATGCCTCCAAACTCCCACAAATTTATGAACAGAGGTATATAATGTGTTAAGTATGTTATTGAGGTCTCATATTCACCATTAATTGATTTTTACTACTGTTATAACTCTCTCACATTCAACAGCAAAAACCCCCAATTCGACCCTTGGGGAAATGGCACTATTTCATCTCCCAATACAACTAAACTGAGTAAAAATGCTTCAAATGCTCAAGTACAGTACATGAAACTTGTAGAAGACATCCATGGCATTATATTGATCACAAATATATCAGAGAATCATCCATCCATTCGAAATAATCAACATTATAGTGTCATACATCAATGCATTGGGGAAATGGACATTGTTTGCTCATTAATCAATAGTTTTGCATACAACCAGTGGGTATTTCGACCTGAAACTTTCTGAATATGAATAAAAGAGGATATGAAGCTATTACAATCATAAATATATAATGAGAAGCTCTCTCAAGAAGCACAAGTGCTCACCAAAAACGCCCTCCTTCAAGGAGCATGAATATGCCTTCAAAACTAGAAACGGTGGAGAGAAAGTGCTGCACTAAACCAAACCAAGAAACTTCCTGTAGCTGATACCTGCAAATACAAACTCCATTAAAGCACCATGAAAGACCTGAGTGGCCTCTCCAAACACCAACTTGGATGGGAATCTTTCACCCTCGAAATTGGCTAAGACAAGAAACTAGTCATCCACTAGCTCTCTCTTCACAAATGCAATTTTTCTCAAATCATCAAAAGCCGTTCTCATACTTGATTTCTACATTTTATAACCAACATTAGCCTTCAAGGGGTCGAAATCCTCTCAATAGATTCAATAATTTTCCATTTAGGAAATATTCCTCATTTGCCACTTGTCTCCTAGTTCCAACCTTCCATCTTCTCCCAAATTCGAATTTGAGTCTCTTTGGATTCCTCCAACTCCATGAGAGCCTTCCTTGAGCCTATTTTTGGGGCTGACATGTCATAATGGTCAGGTGTAAGAAATCAGGTCTGAATTTTGTCATAAATGTCATAGATGCTTCATTATTGTTGTCATAGAACTAGGGAATCTAGCCCAAGTGTCCACTAGTCTCCAATTTGACTCTTCCTCTCCCATGGAGGTTACTATTCCATCCCATTTCGACCTAAGATGCTCAATGCCATGTGTTATGACTTACCAACTCACCCAAGAGTGTTCACCTTCCCATGAATTCGAATTGGCAAGAGAGAGCTGCCATGTGTCATTGAAAAATCAAGCTAGTGTGGGTCCCACCACCTCCATATGTCTCCAAAACCACTTGCCACCTAGAATTTCTCTTGAATTTATTTATTCATCATATTTATTAAATACTTGAACCCTTCTAATGTCTAAATATCATTTATTAGCTTCCTTATTACCATCCCACATGTTCCCATCCAACCTAGGAAACTAGTAGGATTGATGGGATTGTCTTACTATGCACTTATTTGAATGGGGACATTACAGTTAGGCATTAATTTAACAACATGCCAAGCCAGTACACCGACTGGGTTTATCAGGCATACAACAACCATTGCCAAGCCAGTACATCGACTGGGTTTATCAGGCAATATGAGCAACATAATATGATTACATGGCTCCTTTTCTTATGCAACCAGTGGTTCCCTCCTGGAACTCCATAGGTGACTCACTTGACCGCAGGCTAGCATGGCCCCACAATACCCACTCACACTACACAAGGATGATACCCCTTTTCTGCAACATAGCTCCTCGGGCCTATCCATCTCTTCTAGTGTCCTTTAGTGTGAGCGTAGAAAGGTTACCACTGTCCATACATTCCTCTTGAGCACCCTTCCTTCACTTTACCTCTTATGTGCAACACCAAATTGCATCTGTGTAAGCTGATAGCACAAGAAGGATAAGCAGACTCATCAGTATTGCTGCTCTAAAATTGTAACCATATTTCCTAACATTCACTATCAAGTATTGAAACACCAGGAATGCGTCCATTCCCTTAGGGTGTAGTCAATATTGAAACCCTAACATAACCCATCACCTGAAAGGTATACATCCCTTTCCGATGTGAGCCATGTAGGCCTTAGTCACACTCAAGTAGTCTGTAACAATAATGAAATAATAAAACATGCTCTGCATATTAAGTCTAATAACCAGACATGTATATCCTTGGTTAGGGTTACCGAATACTCATTTGTTTCACAGATGTATATTTTCTTCATTTGTGAAGAATGGGGGATCCCTTCTCTGAGTCAACAGTCCTTCGGTTTGCCACCCCAATCTTTTCACATGCCATAACCCACACATGCCTTCTTGGCATAATTTACTATCTCACTCACATGCTTTACCAACATGTAGTTCAGCTGAGACATTATCAACATTTACAATGGCGTTTCACCCGAAACCCATTCCCAAAGCATGGGATCCTTCTCATCTAGTTTGGCTTTTGCAGGCCATCACACATGGTCTTCCTGCAATGTGTCGTCCTGGCACACTTTATCAATAGCCAAACAATTAGCTACATTTAGCAATAAGCTTCAAATATGATCGTTCCATAACCAATCAATAGCATTAATAATTAAATTCAATATGAATTTATAATTCTGTCTCCTACAGAAATGGATTTGCTTAGCAATGAGGCCCTCCTCATATTGTTTGGATCTCGTAAGTGGTATCACTCTGTCCATTATGGTTGCACCATTGCTACCATACCTGAACATCCACCTACAACATGTCCTCCTGACACAATTCTATACAAGCTAAACAATCATTAGCAATTATAAGCAAATTCTCAAACCTGAAATTTTTAGCTCTGTTTTCTTACAGAAATTAGATTTGCAACTATGAGGCTATTCTCATAAACTTAAACCAGACAATTTTCAGATTTGTTTCATGCATAAATTTACAACCATGAGAACCTTCTCATAATCTTTGGCTTCTGCACATGGTAGATTTCGGTCTTTACTATGGACTTATCCTCATTGCCATACGCAAGACATTTCTACCTAAAAACTGAAACTTCAATTAGCCAAACACGTTGTGAGTATCTATGCACATAATCATTCATTGCCATAACAGTCACTGAAGTGATCTCAAAATTGTAATACTCAATAATTCAAACACCTTCAGCTGTTTAACATTTGAAATGCAATGAAGTATATATACATTTCTATATATGCATCATTATTACAATAAAATTGAAAGACATAGTCACACTATCCATGTAATTTAAATAATTGTAAATACTCATTACTTCATATTCCATGCAGCTCTGCCCTTCCAACACAGTGCTCTGGTAGCCCATCACATTTCTACCTTCTGTATTCAATCATCCTCCTATATTCATAGCAGCTTATGAAATGGTCTCAGGATTAGCAATAGTCCACCATTTCATCTATTATCTAACTGTATTGAAACATATATATATGTTACACTCATGCATTCACACAACGCTTTTCAACATGTGTACCTACACATGCATGCATATTTACAACATTTACCGAATATTTCAATGCACATGTCTTCGATGCCATCTTGCATGATTTCATAGATACTTATGCATTCAAACATACTATGGCCTAACCATGATTAATATGTACAACATGCACTACCATGACAGGTCCTTAAGTCCTCAGTTGCTTTGGTTGCTAAACTCACAACCAATACTCACAAATGGCATGATATGAATGCATTGAGGTTTCTAGAAACTATAGGGTGTAAGGCTCCTTGCCTTCATTTACCCACACCTGATCATACTTGTTAGGTTAACATTCACTTTTAGGCACTCAATACCACATACAAACCAAATCATCATAGTTTAACTGTAGTTGAAGGGATCTTACCAAATCCTCTTTCAACATTCATGCAATTAAGCACCGTTAACCCTTATTTGCATGGCTGTTATTAATATCGCTTGATGTTACCTGATCAGTCGGCCTCTTACCAAGGTTACTCAGTCCTTTTTCCAACATCATGATCATGGATTTGTTGCACCATCCTCTCTTCATGAGGTTGTAGGCAACAATCATCATCCACATCCTTAGCCATGCTTCGGTTGCCTCTGGTCCTACAACCAATGCGAACACAACTTAATTATTAGCAACCACCATCATTTGATATTAAGTGGCTCATTGCATATGTAAATTCTCACTTTTTTTACCAATATGCAATATCATATACATGCAAAACCATTTTCACGTGCACTGTGCAATATGCCATCTAGTACATATTCACTTCATCTATCTATCCTCTCGCATTTCCAGCATCCCTATGCCATAATTTTTCAGAATATAAATACAATAGCAAGAGAGGAGTTAAGGAATTCTTCTCAATTCCTCATTCCATCATGGAGTTCCTCATCCACATCATAGCTAATCCTTTCCTTGGCTTCCCTACCAAGCATACAAGCAATCATTAGCTATGATATTATCATGAATTAGCAATTCAACATATACATATGTGCAATCATTCATTCTTGCTATTTTCCAACCATGCAATCCTTATGCTATAAACATAAATAGTTTAAGGTGAGGCATTTTCCCTTTCATCTTCCATAATGGATATCACAACCAATTTCTCTTGCTGAGAATTCCATCCTTTATGCAATCTATGCTCCTCATCCCAAGAGTGCATTTCACACTTTCAATGACTGTCTCCGGGGAAGAATGGGGGTCAAGGGGGCTTGCCCCCTTGTGGCTCACCGAATGCTTCCGCAGTTGTGGAGCAATTCGCCGAATGCTTCCGCAATTGCGGAGCAATTCGCCGAATGCTTTCGCAGTTTCAGAGGACATTGGGAAATTCTTTCCGCAGTTTCGGAAGAGAATTCCTTCTGTGGTTTCAGAAGAGAATTCCTTCCGCGGTTTCAGAAGAGAACTCATTCCGCAATTTCTGGGCGGTTTACCGAGGTCTTCCGTAGTTGCGGGCCGATTTGCTGAAGTCTTCTGAAGTTGCGGGATGATTCGCCGAACTCTTCCGCAATTGCGGAACGATTCGCCGAAGTCTTCTGCAATTGTGGAACAATTCACCAAACTCTTCCGCAGTTGCGGAACGATTCGCCGAACTCTTCCACAATTTCGGGAGGATTCGCGGAACTCTTCTGCGATTGCGGGACAACTTGCGGAATCCTTCCGTAGTTTCGGAAGAGAATTCCTTCCGCAATTTCGGAAGAGAATTCCTTCCGAAAATTTCCTTTCGACACCGAACACTTAGAAAAATTTTCCGCTGTTTCGGAGCAGTTTGCTGAATTCTTCCGCGTTGCGGAACAACTCGCGGAATCCTTCCACAGTTTCGGAAGAGAATTCCTTCTGCAATTTCGGAAGAGAATTCCTTCCACAAATTCGGAAGAGAATTCCTTCCGCAATTTCGGGCAGAACTCATAGAAACTTAGAAAATTTTTGAAATTTTTCTTAACTCTCAGTGCTGAGCAGGAAGCATACTTACCTCTGCACCTATGATAGGTAGCCCCCATAAAGGCCCAATGCTACAACCAGTAGCTCTGATACCAAATGTAATGTACCCACCTGCTGACCCAATGCAAGGAAGGGAACATGGCACTAAAATCTGGGCATTTCATAAAACTCAGCCCACTAATTAGAATCATAAGAATTTAAACATTGGTGTGCAGATACAAATTAGGCAATATGCACAGCAAAATTTAAATCTAATCCAAACACACAATTCATGCCCATCCAGCATATCAAAACAGTCATCAAATTGATGCATTACAGAAGTAAATACATAGACAGAAAACACTTAACTTCATTGTGCAATTGTCCCAAGCAACTAGCTATGTCGCTGCAACGTTCCACCTAGCCATAGGCTCTTCGACAGCTTATACTGAGTCCGTCCGAAGGCCACCCCCAAGCTGGGCATGATTCTCACAAAGAAAAGGGGAACAAGCTCATTCACAGCCAATTAATCATTCCATCTGAGCCAAGCCAGTCCATAGCTGGGTTTATCAGGCTACCATTGAACCCTGGATGCTTACTCTCAAGCTCAAGCCAAAGCAATGAATACCCATACCCAAACCCCAACATATTCGTTTCTCACACAACAAGCACAAACATTGGGCATAGATACACATTTCCAGCAATGGAATTCACAAACAAGATGGCCGTAGATTTTCCCCAAATCGTGGTTCACCCAAAACGAGCTGTGGGAAGGGAAATGCATCCACAGGGAGGAAAAACGTTTTCTCCCCAACTCTCTTAGCATTTAACAACAAAAACGGTCTCTATGGAACCCCCGTTCCATTCCTCTTCTTCCCCACTGGTATACAACACAAAAAACACCCTTCTCGACTGGGAAAATGAAGGAAAACACAGCCAACATGCCTGGAAAACGCCCAGGTAGCTCTCAACTCGTGAGGGAGAAGGAATGATCATGGATCATGGCTTGGGGGAGAAATTCATGGCTCTTTTCTCGCCCAAGGAGACAAATATGTTTTTCCATAAAGGGTGGCTTGCCCATACCCGAATTTGGACAGCCATACCTCTCCATTCCCAAGGCATTAACTACCTCAACCAACTCTTGGGAGAAATCAATGGTTGGGTACAAAATTCAACATGGGTAGTTGAAGGTTTGATGGGTTCTCTCATTGACACTTGGCTTGACCTGATTGGCTCAATGGTTTGAATGTTTTCCCTCCCAATTCCTTGTGAAATCATGCCCCCATCTCTTTGTTGCATTGCATAGCTAGTTGAGGGTATTTTTATTAAAATGCATATTACATGATATTTGAATTTCCAATGTGCATTGCTAGCACACAAACCATATGCATCACTAAATCGATGGCAGGGCTTTGGCCTTGAGCTCCTCACCATGATTTCATAACAATATTACATCAATTATAATGTTAATGCCATGGGGTCAAACTAGGGACATTACACTCTATCTCTGAGGAAGTTGTGGGGTTTTTCACCTTAGGGTTTTCCCCACAGAAACTTTGTGTCTCTTGTCTCTCATGCTTTTGATTCTTGTGATGCTTGTCATGCTTATTGTGATTGTTATGCATTGATATACTGTATATGTTATTCTCTTAGTGAAGATCCTAGAGTATTGTGAATTAATGCTCAAAATTTAACAACTACCAGTGGTTAGAAAGAACATGTTGTCAATGCATTGCTCTACTGTAAAAGGTCCAACCCATAAGTTATCAGCCTGTCCCGATCTTATATGCAACAAATGGTTGGGAATGATTACTTGACTTCCTGTAGGAAACCTATTTCTATTGACAGACTCAGGAATAACTCCAATGTTACGAATAGGCATGGGATGGATTTCAGCAAGGTTTTGCGGTTGAGGTGTTACAATCCTTGAGCTCCTCCTAGAAAGAACTGCATCAACTCTGGGTGAACCACCATCTAAATAAATAGAAATCCGGCCAACGAGGACTTCTCTAACTTCTCTTCTTGGTTCTTGGACTACTTCATTTGACTCTTCCTCATGAGGGGACACAACTCTTTTAACAACTTCACCTACAGTCCAGAAATCTCTATGTTCTTCCAAGGGAGGTGGCTCATTAGATATGACAGTTTTATGACTAGAACCTTCTCCTGAAGGAACTGGAATGACCATGTTTTCCAACTCGGTGGAGATTGACTCAGAATGATATTTGAAAAAACTAGGAATGTGAGAAGGATCATGAATATGATGATTGGATGACTCAGATGGTAGGAGAAAATCAGGGACATGAGGATATGCAGATAAAACATGGTTTTGAGGTTCTGAACGAGTTTGAAAAATAGCAAGGTTGTTTAAATTATGTTCTCCTTCAGGTGCATCATTAATTAAGGCATCCTCTTCCCAACTTAAAGAGTTATCATGAACTTGAATTAAATTACCTTCTTCTAGAGATAAATGAGATAGAGAATCTTCTACATCAGAATAATGGGAGGCTTCAGATTCTTCATTTGTTTCAACCCTAGTAGATGTTGCAAGATGGTGTTCCCAAGGGTAAATAGGTGCAAGCCCTTGGCTTTCCCTTTCTCTATTATGATCAGTCAAAGAAAACCATTCCCTAACAATAAAAGGAACTCTTTCTCCCCTCCTAATATCATCAAATTCATCTTCATGGATAGGATTCTCAATATTTTCTTCAACATTTGTTTGCTCATGAAAGTTCTCCAACGGGGGAGTTGGTTCCAAGATTTGATCATTAGGCAAATGTTCATCTCTTCCTATATCTCTTAAGCCATCATCAATCTCCTCAAGTGTTTG
The DNA here is from genome assembly GCA_027924585.1 of Larix kaempferi. Lineage (NCBI taxonomy): Eukaryota > Viridiplantae > Streptophyta > Pinopsida > Pinales > Pinaceae > Larix > Larix kaempferi. The sequence continues at coordinate 958,333 of BSBM01001288.1, forward strand.
GTTTTCAATAATTGGTTCTTGATTGATTTCATTGTTCTATTCATGACCTTGAGGTTGATTTTCATGTCTTCTCAATTCATCTATATCCTCAGCAAAATCATTTCTAAGTAATTCCAAATTAATTATTCTTGAGATTTCAGCTGCTTACTCTTCTTCCCAAGAGGAATCAGAATCTTCCATGACCATACACATATTTTAATCAACTTCATACAATTCATCCTCATCTTCAACAAGGTTAGTTTTGGCATTGTTCAACAATTCATCCCCATATGTGTTTTTTAACCCTTCATCAAATGATTCTACATGCTCATTATAACAAGGTTCTCTGTTTACCCGAATCAAAGCTCCATCAGGGTTGGGAACACAAATAAATGATAAATCCATCATAAGGTATCCACCTAGACCAACCTCCCACTTTCTAGATAGAAGCATCCCATATGCTGGGGGCAAATCAATGACAACTACATCCATCATGGTAGAAATGTCTAAACATGCAAAAAGATCAGCTCTAAGGTTTTTGATCAAACCATATGATGATACTCGCCGGGAATCTATACCACAGACATTTCCATAAGGTCTAGTCACCTCTAATCCCATTTCCTTCATAACTTGTAAAGGCATAACATTCATTGCTGCTCCAAAATCCAGCATACAATTGTGAAGGAGCATGTTTTGAATGTGTAAGGTAAGGTAAAAGGGAGAGTGATTACCGCTCTTTCTCTCATAGATTGCTGAATAGATGTTTATTGGTGGATCCTTCTCTATTTCACTAAGTTGTGTTCCACTAAGCTTTTGGATATGACATGATTCTAGGATAGTTTCAGGAGTTTTTTCTTGGCCAATACCCTCAAAAAATTCCTCTACTTGGCATCTAACAGAAGGCACCTTCATTAGCTCAGTGACAGGGATATTACACATTATCTTGCTTAACTCTTTCTTCATGTCAATTTTTAGATCATAATCATCCACAGCAAGATCTTCTTCCTCCTTTTTATCTTCATCAATCTTCTTATGTTTATCAAGGAAAGAAGGTTGGGAGGTACTTCCTCGTTTATAAATTTGATACTTTGGTTGCTCTTTAGGTTTTGGGAGTTCTAAGGCACAACATGAGGAGCTAGGTTCTTCAACTATGTCTTCTTCTTGCTCCCATGGTTCTTCTTCTAAAAGGATTCTTCCAAAGTCTTCATCATAAGATAAGTCATTTATAAAGTTGATGTTATTTGGTTGGTCATCATGGTCAATGGTGTCGGAGGGTTCTTCTTCTTTTTCATCACACCAATTGACCTCCTTGTTTTCAGAGTTTTCTGGATACTCAGGTCGTCGCCTATCCCTATCCCCTTCATGCCTCCTATTGTTATTCCAGTAAGGTTTAGGGCCATAAGTATTTCTATGTCTCTCAGGGTCATTCAAACTTGCTACATTCTTTGTCAGGACAGTTAATTGCCTCATCATCTCTTGCATGAATTCTAAAGTGTCCTTTGATTCCTTTGGAACACTCATAGGTTCCTTTGGTTTTCAGAGTCTAGGATCAGATCTGGAAGTGGATGGGGTAAATTGATCGAATTTTTTTTGTTTCCCCATGGATGCTACATTTTGCTCAGCCATCTTGGCATTTGATTGGGCGGTCTTCAAATCATTTGGGTTTTTATCCTTTAGTTGATAACCAACCCATCCCTCAAATGCATTCAAGTAGTGAATAACAACTGCTTGATCTTTTGGTCTAATTTCTTCAAGGATAACAACTACAGTCTTGTCGAATCTTATGTTTAACTCATGGACTGTTTCATTTTCTCTTTTCTTAATATCAAAATGTTGATGTAAGAGAAATTTCCCATCTAACTTTCGGGACGACTCACTATTTAGCTTGTTGACAAAGTTATCATACCCATCAATGGATGAGGCAGGAAACCTATCAAACCACTTCCTAACATATCCTTCTAAAGATGCCAAGAGACCCCTCATGAAAACATCTTCCTCAGATGCTCCATATGATTCCATGTGTTCCCATACTTTATCAATGTGGTCTTCAATAGATATAGCAGATACTCCATCAAATCTGGGAACCTTTTCAAAATACTTTTTAGGCATTGCATGGGGTGCTCCTTGGATTTGGGAAAAGTCCAAAGGAGTTGGTTTTTCCTTTCTTCTGAAAATCCTAGGATTCTACAGAGGAGGAACATTCTGGTTTCCAGTGTTTGTTCTGGCCATTGGAACTAGTAAGTCTGTGTTTAAGTTTGAACTAGGAGATTAGGGAGGAACCGGATTAAACAAAGGGATCCTGAAGCTTGGTTTGGAGAATCGTTAACCAATTTCCAAAAGAATTTGGATGACTGTGCTTTAGGATCTCTTTTACGATAGGTAAGTGGGGTTCCTTCAACTTGATTCGAATTTGTTTTACTTCTCGTGTTATAAGGATGTAAATGAGCTCGCTCCTCAGCGGAGTCACGGTTGGGAGTCGCCAGGTAGATTTTTTAAACTCTTCTACCAAGATATGTGTTGTTGTATATGCAGGAGAGAGTGAGTAATGACTACTAAATTGAACCAAGGTAAGCCTATGACCTCCCCTGCAACGACGCCAAAATTTTATCACCTGAACTATAGTTACCCCTGTGGATGTATCCATTAATGGGTGGAAATAGGAAAGGGAAACTCAAAAGGTGAAACCACGATCACCTTGACCTCCAATAGATGGTTGTCACGCCAGTCGAGGAAACCTTCACTTTATGCCATCTAGCCCAGATAGCAAAGGGGGAGACCCGATCTACTCCCGACAGGAGAGATCAAACCAAGACACCAAACCAAGTTAAGACCAAGTGAGGTAAGATGTATGGTTTATCCTAGACCTAAGGATGAAGTCACAATATGAGTAAGGGGTTCAATAAATATAGCTTTGGTTCATTATTGATGTGAAAGTGAATTATAGTATTTGAAATGAGATCCAGGATTAAAGTACTAGTTCAATGTGAGAAAATCCACTGCCTTGGGAAACATGTCCAATGCAGGGTAGTTTAAGGGTTGAATTGGGGCTAACTAGTACAAGTGACAAGCTTGATCATGAGATATGATAACATCAAAGGGTTTAGTCCACTAAACAAGGATCATACCACAAGTTAATCCAAAAATCTAGGAAAGTTGAATTGACTTGGAGAGATATCAGTGCCTTGGGAATTGGGATAAATGGAGTCAAGAAGAGATTAACTTATGGTTGATGACTCTTATGGCATAAGACAAGTGGGATATTAATGGTTTGATGGATGAATAAGTCTAGATCTAATAATTCATGGTTTTACCTAACTAGACCACAATCCCTTAAAACAAGGAATGTTATCCCCAAGGCAAGATTTCACAAAGTGACCCACTAGACCTAGGTTTTAAATTATGCTTGTTCCAAATACACCAAAATCTCATGTACCCATGTCCTAGAAGTGGACCAACTCAATCTCCCAAGGAAGTGCGACTTTTCCCAAGGAGGGTAAAAGGTGGGACAAATGGGATCAAGACAAGTCCAATGACATCCAAATTTTAGATCCAAGTAGGTTAATCAAGTGAAAATGTGGATCTATAGTTTCAAGGAAATCCAATGGTTAGATCTTAGTAGATCTAAGTTTTGAGATACCAAGTGGTCCAAAATTGGGATTAGGTCCCTTAAAATGTGGAATAGGGCCCACAAGGCAGAAATTGCCAAAGTAATAGTCTAGGGGTAGGTTTTAAGACGTGTAGATTATAAATCAATTGAAATCTCAACTACCCATGTACTAGATCTAGGTCAACTCACCCTCACCAAGAAGTGCGCCCTTGCTTGGAGAAGCTAAGTTGGCTTGGGAAGAGGGTGGTCAAATGGAGGTCAATCCTCACCAAACTATAGATCCGAGATGCCGTGGATACTATAGAGGTGGGTTTTAAATATCTTGTCCAAGGAACCACTAGATCTTAGTAGATCTGAAAAAATTTAACAATGCGGGTTTTGCTTAATTAGGGGTTTATCAATTATATGTTTGTGCCAATGGATTGGAATCAAGATAAGAGAAACAAACCTATAGATCTTACCTGGATAACCTTGTAGATGCCTTGACGATAATGATCTATGCAAACCCGATCAATTTGAAGCAATTTGGAGTAGATCTCTGTGAAGTGCGATTTTCCCAAGGAGACCAATGCGCCCTCCCTCCTGCACAATAAACGTCAACAATATCAGATTTATTGCATCAATAGATAAAGACAAATGCTGCAAGAGAAATAAAAGAAAGATAGCATAGACCACAATGATACTAATGATAACTCCCTATTACAAACGAATGCCAATCCAAGCGAGTTGAGGAAGCCCTACAAAAACGCCCAAGGTTGAAGTCGCCCTCCTGTAGACAAGACAAAGATTTCCAGCATATATAGATCTTACCACAAATACCCAAATTCTAGGATGCAATAGAATTTCCAATCACCATCTAAGAACACCAGATGCAAAGGATATCACAAGAATTTCCACAAGAGAATTTTTCTATATCAAGAATCCAAGAGCCAAAGACCCCTTTACAATGAGAGGCTATCTCCTTTAAATAAAGAGGAGAGGCACCAAAACCCTAACCACTTTTTGAATGAGTGGCTAAGATTAAAAGATACAAATGTCTAATCAATGGTTGAGATGAGCTCAACAATAAAATACATGGATCACTAATAAAATATAACCATAAGTGGACAAAATCGCCCTAGGAGAGGGGAATCCCACCAAATCATGATGACAAAATATAATAAGAAGCTCATGGTGGGTCCAAGGGCTAATTTTAGCCACCCTTGGTCAATCCCCATAGCACAATAATAATAAAATAGTCATCAATATACCAAATCGTGCCTCTATGGACAAATTGTGGGCCTTAAGAGGCCTCAGAAATCATCAGAAAGTTCCATAAGTGATGGATGTGGGTCCCGATGAAGCTGAAACTGCTGGAGAAGGTGCGGAAGACATCCACTCATCATCACTGATCATCCCATCCCAAGACCTTGCCTCATTATCCCAAATCGAATTCCTCAGTAGCCATTTCTACCAATCCTGAAATGCCTTGGAAAGTGTGAAACTGCCCCAAACTACCTCCTGGAGTGCCTGTGCTGTCAAGTTGAGGGCACCAGTGTGTTCGGGAGGGGGTTAATATGGTAAAAACAAGTGGCTGGACCACCCCCTCCAAGCACAGCGCCCTAGGTCAACCAGATAAAAATTATCTCTTCTCTGACAGGGTCTCCGACAGACCAAAACTGCACTGGGATAGCCTACTGAGGCTCAATCATCATTGTAAATGCCCGGAACTAAAAATAGACTATCTCATTGGACTCAGAAGGTCCAAATCTATCCAATATGTGTACTTATACACCATATGGATCTCTGCATGATCATATAATACATCCAATATACCGGAACAGGTGAAATAACAATAATCTGTACATGATCAAATAATGCTGTAAACCATAAATCATCATCATAACCCTGTATCTACTACATAGAACCATCATGTACATGTACATGGACCATATATCATCTATCTGTATCATCACAAGGTCCAACCATCTCATGTCCTGTGGTTTCCCATATTGACCGGATATGACTCAAATTATCATCAGAAGCTGTTGCAAAGTGTCAAAGGTTAATGCATGATCTACAACTTATTCAACCAACAATTATAACACAAAGTAATCATTATTGGCGATCTAAATCCAAATATATAATGTCATTAATTATTATTATTACTCAGATTAGACTTTCAAGACCATACTCACTTCATAGCTGTGATCAATTTGCTAGTGAAGGGTGAAGGCTAAAATAACTGGCTAGGCTAAAGGATGACTTGACTGACTTAACATTGTGACACTTTGGAAAAGGGAAAGGGAATACACACCATAGTATATACTGAATGAGCAACAACACAAAGAATGGCGGTGTCTCACAAATGGATGAGTTGTTCAAAGAGGGTTTATTCACCTTTAACAGATCTGCACAATCCATAATACAAATGAGGCCATCAATTATTTAGATATAGCATTTAAGTTCCATTGCTTTTTTGGGCCTGAAGTTTCCATAGCCTTTGATCTATGTGTGTTTATAAACATATTTCATAGATTTACATTTATTTGAGGCTTTCTGCTACAGGTGTGTTTTCAAGGCATTTGTTTACCTGAGCACTTCTAAGTGTGTCACAGACAACTTGTTTACCTAGGTATTTACATTTCCAAAAGATATAACATTTTATTTCATAGCCACTTTCATTTGGCTTTCCTTTCATTCATGTGTGTTTAGAAACACATTGCGTGAATGGGCTTTTCATACAAGATATAGCTTTTCATTTTCCAGATTTTGTATTCATGGCAGCACTAAAAGTTTCGGGTTTAGCCAACACATCTTTAGTGACTAGGGGGAATTCACAAGGAAATCCAACTCACCATAGGTAAGTTTTGTCACCAACTCAGAGTCCAGACACAATAAATAGGGAAGCTCATCCAATACAGAGGCTATAGTGGGGGAAAGATCCTCTATGTCACTAGTCAAGTAGTAAGTCAGGGTGATAAACTAAAAGGTAGGTAATGGATGGATGAAGACAATGAATAATGGAGCCAACACTAGCAAGCCAAGGTATGGTGGAATGATCACCTCTATTCTCCCTAAGGAGGGTAAAATCAATGAGTATGGATAGTGAACTTCTAAATCTAAGTAGGGAAAATGTAATATATATAATAAGGTCAACCAGGTCCACATATCTATATGATCACCAGATCATGACACTAAGTGCTAAGACATGCTATAAGAATAAATATAAAAGCAATAAAACCACAACACTATGATATACCTGCTGAGTCATATACCTAAATGCCCATCCTCTGAACCATCGTCTATCCTCTAAAACTGCTACTGTAACTCTGGGCACTACTAACTGCTCTGTACAAATGATATAATGGCTACATCGATCATCTCTCTAAGTGTCCTGAGACTCAGTCATGGCATGGGGAATACAACTGCTGTCCAAATCTGATAGTGATCCATAATAGATGCTCATCTCAGCATCTCAATGTAAGGGCACTGGTTGAATGGTGCACTGGAATCTGACAAAAAATGTATGGTAGCCTAGCTACTATATATGTGATAACAAGACCTTAGACACTAAGTGTCATAGCCAAGAAAGGAAATTCAAAGCATTCACATTGAAGTGAAAGAGACTAAGGAGCATGAAACCACAACGCTAGTGTAGCTCCATAAAAGAGCAAGACTAAGAGGGAGAAACTCCTACTCTTCTCTTTCCTTTTGATTGATGCATTTATAAAACAAAAGATTGTTGAGTGCATGTCATGGCTGAAAATAGATTGTGTTTAATTGCTTGAAATCAATTGTGAATGCTGAAATAGTAAATTCCCTATGAAAGGATGAATATGAATGAGTTCATGTGTATCTTGGGAAAGCATGAAAAGTGTGGAAGTCCCATGAATAAATCATGGACATTCCATGTCAATTGGGAAAATAATTGACTAATTTTAATGTTATGCTTGTCCTAACAAGGGATTTCCATGATGAATTTCACAAGTAAGAAAGTGAAACAATTGGTTGCAGCCAGCACAAGAAAGTGTTGCTAGTAAGCAAAGTGTGGTCAGTTGTTCCCATTGACCATGGCAGCAAACCGAGGGCTATTAGAGTTGGTTGAAAGTCTTCTTCAAACAATTGCCAGGACCCAAGAAAATCTTGGAGAGATGCTCAAGCTATAGAGGCAACAAAATGAAATGAACCACAAGGTTTTGCAGGACTTTATTTGTCTGCAAAAAGAGGTAAAAAACATTCTGGGAGCAATCAGTAAGGGAAAGGAAAGTGGATCCATGAAGAAGCATTCAACCAATCGGTCGATTAAGAAATGTTCAAGGTGGGAAGACTCAAAGGAAACTGAACAGGAAAAGATAAAGCCACCAATGAAATGTTGGGGATGTGGAGGAAATCATTTCCTCCGTGACTACCCAACAATGGAGCATCAAGAGTGTAGGCGCCATAAAGTTTCCAGACTTGTAGATTAGTGGGAAGGTAATGAAAGGGAAGGGATTGTTTTGAAACAATGCCCTCATGCAGAGCTAGAAGGTTCCATCCCGTTGGAGCAGTTTGTGAAGGCCAAAGGACTTGATCTTAAAAACCCAAGTAAAGGGTGAAATGCAGGATAGACTTGCCATATTTTGTGAATTTTGTTCATGTATAAAGCGTGTATGTATTCCTAAGTAATTGGAACACCGAGGACAGTTTTATTCCAAGGGGAGGGGATTGTCACGTCCCCACTTTGACCCTTGTAATATTTTGGGTTATAATGTAAATATTGTATGCATATTATGTATGATTCCTAGTATGGAGCTCAAGGCCAAGGCCCCGCTAGTGAATGCTTGACCTAGAAGAGGCAAGTATTTGAAATTATGCTACCCATGTGCTAGTGAACCATGGGAATTGTAAATATGCATCTTAATATAAATGCCCACAACTAGATATGCAATGCAACAAGAGATGGGGGCATGATGTTACAAGGAAATTGGGATGGAAATATTCAAACCGTTGAGCCAATCAAGTCAAACCAAGTGTTAATGAGAGAACCCAGGAACCCTCAACTATCCATGTTGACTTTTGTACCCAACCATTCATTTCTCCCAAGACTTGGTTGAGGTAGTTAATGCCTTGGGGAATGGAGAGGTATGGCTATCCAAATTCGAGTATGGGCAAGCCACCCTTCCTAGAGATTTGTGTTTGGCTTCTTGGGCAAGTAAAGGGCCACGAAATTGTTCCCCAAGCCATTATTCACCTATCAGTCTTTCCCTCTCAAGAGCTTAGAGCTACCTGGGCGTTTTCCTTTATGGTTTTGCTGTGTTTACCTTCATTTTCCTATCTAGGAAGGGAATTTTTGTTGTGGCTAATAGTGGGAGAGAAGGGGAAAACTATTTGGGGTTTTATTGAGGCCGTTTGGCCCATTGAATGCTCATACATCTGTGGGAGAAATCAGTTTTCTTCCCTGGAATTGATTCCCTTTTCCCACAATCCATTTTCTTGGGTGTACCCACATTTTGGGAAAAACCCATGTCCATCTAGTTTCTAAGTCCCATTGCTGAAAGTGTGTTCCCAAGCCCACATCTAAGTTTTGTGTGCAAGAGAGTGCTGGGGTTGAGATGGGTGTCCATTGCTTTGGGTTGTGTTGTGCTTGAGGGTTCCCTTTTCCTCGTAGATATCATGCCCAACTTGGGGGTGGTCTCTGAGTGCTGAAAGAATATAGGATGGGTAGAGACCTATGGTTGGGTGGAACGTTGCAGTGACATAGCTAGTTGTTTGGGACAGCATTACATCAAGCTAAGTAATTTATTGTGTTTTACTTCTGCAATGATTAATTGATGATTATTTTGATATGCTGGATGAGTATGAAATGTGTGTGGATAGTTCTATTCCGCTATGCATGTTTGCTGTGAGTTGCATCTGCACCCATAGGAATTTTATTGTAATGCCATAACCTTTATTCATGATGAATTTGGCTAAGTTGTTCTAAAAAGCCCAGATTTTAGTGCCATGTTCCCTCCCTTGCATTTGATAGATAGGTGGGTACATGACACTATGTAAGGTTAGAATATCTATTTTTGCATGATATCAAAGGGATCAATATCGTTCTTATTCCCTGCCTATAATGAGACTTCTGCTTTTAGATTTCCAATTGATTTTATGGAATGCAAAAAAAAATGTTCAAAATTTACAATGTCTCCAAACATTTTTTATTAAAAAAATTTTTCTTTAAATAAAAAATATCATTTCACTATTCTTTGATTTAATAAAAATAAATCGTGTTGAAGAATGTAACTTCAGAAAATATTCTTATTGTATTTTTATTGTGTTCGAGTACACAGGGTACTCCCAAAAGATCGAACACCAAGAGAAACCACTTCACACAAACAGATCACAGATCGATACACAGATGTTTCGACGTGGTTTAAACCCTCGAGAGGGAAACACTCCACGGCCCCAACCAAATAGCTTCTACGAAGCAATTTATTATGCAAAGAAAGAAAGTTACAAATGAACTTATAATCGATCAACTAGACAATGACCCTCCATGCTTTTTAAATAGAGATCATGGACCAATCGGGTGTTAAACCACAAATCAAAGTTAGGTATGATCTAAGAGAAGTTGAGCCTTCAGATCACTTTATGTCTAAAACATATCATGATTGTCGGATTAAATTATTTACAAATGCATACTAATGCATACTAAAGAAACACACTTTACCTAACGGATCTATTATACAAGTTGATCTTAACTAACTCCTAAGTGTCTAAATATCCTAACATCCCCCCTTAAGAACAACTTGCTTGGGATAGGATTGAAGGATTTACAAAAGTGACACTATTAGTAAAAGGAAGGAGGCATTAGAGCCTATCCCCCCTTAATGACAAGTTCCTGAACTCCTAACATAGATCGAAGTTTAGAAAACTTCGCTTCTGTAAGAGGCTTGGTGAAGATGTTTGCAACTTGATCATCTGTAAGACAAAAGAGCACTTCAAGAACACGATCATGAACAAGATTTTTGATGAAGTGCATATGTAGCTCAATGTGTTTGCTGCGTTGATGTAGGACTAGATATTTGGCAAGCTTGATGGCACTTTGATTGTCGCACCAAAGTGGAGTCGACTGTTGCTGCTCGAATCCAAACTTTGAAAGGATCTGTCGAAGCCATAAAGATTTCTGACTGGCATTAACTATGGCTCGATATTCTGTCTCCGCTAAAGAAAGAGCAAGAGCTTGTTGTTTCCAAATCCCAGACTGAAAACATAACCTGCAATAGACTTTCGATCATCAGGATCGCCAGCCCAATTTGAATCAGTGAAACCAACCAACAAAGGTTTCCCCCCTGTACTATAATGAATCCCAAACTGAATTGTACCTCGAATATATCGAAGTATTCTTTTAGCTGCTTTCCAGTGACTTTCATGAAGTGTTTGCATATAACGGGGAACACGACCAACGACAAAGGAAAGGTTAGGATGAGAATGAGTCAAGTATAAGAGACTACCAACAAGCTGACGATACAAGGTGGCATCTACTTCAGGTGAAGTACAAGTGGCAGAAAGTTTGACTCCAGACTGGAAGGGAGAAGGGGATGGTGTACAATCTTCCATGTGAAAGCGATGAAGAAGGTCATAAGCATACTTAGACTGAGAAAGAAAGATTCCTTCTTTGGTTTGCAGGACTTGTAGACCAAGAAAATAATGCAAATCTCCTACGTCTGACATTTCAAAATTTTGCTTAAGACTGGATTTCACATGGGTTATAAGCTTAGGGTCACTACCAGTAAGAATAAGATCATCAACATATAGAACAAGTATGATGAGATGGTTTCCTACTTTCTTAGTATAGACATTGGGGTCAGAATGGCATCTAGAAAAACCAGTGTCAAGGAGAAAGCTATCCATTTTGGCATACCAAGCTCTAGGAGCTTGCTTAAGGCCATATAAGGATTTCTTAAGGTGGCAAACAAGGCTAGAGTTATTCTAAACATATCCAGGAGGTTGTTCCATGTAAATTTCCTCCTGTAAATCACCATGTAAGAAGGCAGACTTGACATCCATTTGATGGAATTCCCAGTTATGTAAGGCTGCAAGAGAAAGAACAAGGCGGATGGAGTTCATTTTTGTGACAGGAGCAAAGGTTTCATTGTAGTTAATCCCTTCAACTTGGGAAAAAAATTTGGCAACTAACCTTGCCTTAAGTATTTCAACACTTCCATCCGATGCATACTTAGTTCTGTAGACCCATTTACATATGAGAAGTTTTCTTTCTTTTGGAAGAGGTGCAAGATCCCAAATATAGTTCTCCATTAAGGAATGATATTCTTCATCCATAGCTACATCCCAATCTGGATTTCCTGAAGCTTCTGCAAAGGTTTCTGGATCATGATTCTCATAAACTTGAGCCAAAAGAGAAGAGGCTCGCTGAAACTGAGAACGTGTTTGACGTTGATCTCTAGGATCACCGGCAAGATCACCAGCTGCTTCACATGTTGAACGAACCCATCGAGGAATAACTTGTGCTAGTGCAACTAGAGGAACATGAACAGGCAGAGGTGGATTTTCATCCTCATTGTCATCATCAGAAACTGGAGTTGGAAACCTATCAAGGAAGTTGGAAGAAGAAGAAGAAGGCATAATCACCGAATCAGGCTCGCAGGCCAAAGATGGCACAATCGTCGAGTTAGGCTCATAGGCCAAGAGATTTTCATCAAATTTAACATCTCTTCTAATGATTACATCATGAGAATGTGGTTGAATAAGTCTATAACCTTTTACATCTTCAAAATATCCAACAAATATGCACTTTTCAATTTTAGGATGCAATGCTTTCCGTTTTTCATCTGGAATATGAGCCCATGCTTCACTACCAAACACATGGAAGTGACTTACATCTGGTTTAATTTTACTCCATGCTTCTTCTGGTGTGATACCTTGTAATGCTTTAGTGGGGGTGCGATTAACTATGTAATTTGCACAATTAATGGCTTCAACCCAAAATTGAAGACTTAGTCCCTTAGATTGGATCATACAATTAGCCATTTCTTTTAAAGTGCGGTTCTTCCGCTCAGCTACACCATTTTGTTGTGGTGTATATGGAACAGTGTGTTGTTGTTGGATTCCTTGTTCAGTGCAGAAAGTAGTGAACTTTTTGTTAACCTATTCTCCTCCATTGTCAGATCTTAACTTAATAATTTGATGACCAGATTGTTTTTCAACAAGGGCCTTGTAGGCCAAGAACATGTTAAATACTTCGCTCTTAAGTTTTAGGAAATAAACCCAAGTGCGTCTGGTGTAATCATCAATGAAAGTTAAGAAATATTTGAAACTAGAAAAGGAAGCAGATGGAAGAGGACCACACAAGTCACTATGCACAAGCTCCAAGGGAACCGAGGCGTGCCAAGAGGCACATTTGTCAAAACTGTCTCGATGATGTTTTCTGAGTACATAATCGGAACAAACACCATCCCTACAAGATACCATCGAAAGACCTGTCACCATATTGTCTTTACATAGTTGTTGCAATGAGCGATAATTTAAGTGACCAAATCGCTCATGCCAAAGTTTGCTCAAGTTATCACTATGAGCAACAAAAACTGAATGAAAAGGTGGTGACCCAAAGTTGTTAAACTTGTACAACCTAGTAATATCATCAACAATTCTGGTAGCTAGGACCTATTGAGGATATTTAAAATCCTTGATTACAACTTGGTGAGGTGTAAACATCACAGTTTTACCTTCACCAGAATGAGTGATTTGATAGACTGATAACAAATTGTAGGAAATTCTTGGAGCACATAGTACATCACTGAAATGACCATTATCTACTGGAACTGTTCCAACTCCTATAACACTTAGAGATCTATCATCACCAACAAATATTTGTTTGGTGTTACATTCATGCATACTAGAAAAGATGGTTTGATCCTTAGCCATATGATAAGATGCTCTAGAATCAATGAGCTATTCATTTGAAGTAGAAGAAGAAGATGCATTATAAGAATAACCAGAAGCACAAAGTGCATGTCCATGAGAGGTAGATTCTGAAGGAGAATCTAGGCTAATGTGGTGCTTCTTCATTGTTGCTTCCAAGGCTACCATCTTCTTCAAAAACTTAGATTCATCATGATTATCTTTCCCGCAATAGTTGCAATGACGCTCAATATTCTTTCCTTTTGGCTTGGATCCTTTATAATTTTTTAAAGGAGCCGACTGAGAGGGTTTGGGACCCTAGTTTGACTTATTATTGCAAAAATTTTGTTTCTTGGAAGGCTTGGACTTTTCTTTCTATTGGGACAATAAGGCTTTCCTAGATGTATCTGCATTGTTAATTATTCCAAGATGGATGAGCTTATCTTGCTCTCTAATCAAGGAATCACAAAATGATTCAAGACTACACTCTTGATAGCTAGCTGCATTCAAGGATTCTTTCATGGAGTAAAATGTAGATACAAAAACAGAATATGCAGGTCCAAGTTTGGAAAGAATATGATAAATGCATTGTTTATCTTCCCTCTTCATCTTCCATTCCTTACATAAAAGTTTAAGAGTTTTGTACTTAGATAAATAATCTTGTATGCATTAAAAATCACTTGGATTTAAATAAATCAACTCATGTTCGAGTTGGTGACCTCGAATTTCATTGTGTTTACCAAACACAAATTCCAACTTGTCCCAAGCAACATCAGATTCATCAATTCCAGATATGTGGAATCGCAAATCAGTAGAGATTGACATCCCAATCAATCCACGAGCTTCGTCACATCTATTTACCCATTTATTTTCTTCTCATCATCAGTGGGTTTTGTTTCTTTCCCTGAGGTAATTATGAAAAGTCATCTACTTCATAGAACATCCTCCATACGAGATTTCCATGAGAAATAGTTGGAACTGGTAAGTAGAATATCACAAGGGGCGGCCATATTTGTAAATTAATGGCTGTAAAAGCAGAAACCAATAGTCTAGATGCGAAGAGCTCGAAAAAATAAGCGGTTTCAGAAAAAATGACACTGAAAAACTGACCCCGTATGATGAAGTTATGATTGATCAATGAAAATGTTGAAATGTCCCCAATAGTGACGTGGCAGATAGAGAATGACCAGCTAAAAAAAAGGACCCCCCTCTTCCCAAGATGAACCTTTGACAATCGCTTTACAAGAAAGTTGTTTTAAGTGAATCACATTTGTAAAATAAGTGATTTCACTTTTACAATAATGTTACTTTAAATAGTGCAACAATAAAAAAGAACTTAAGGGACTCACTTTTTATTTTTATTTTTTATTATTTAAGTAAGATGCACTTTTACAATAAAGTAACTTGAAAATAAAAATTGCATGCAATTTTTTTTTTTAAAAGTAACTTCCTAAGACTTGAACTCAAGACCTATTAAGAAATAAAGCAACTTTGAACCAAGTGAGCTAGCTTAAAAAGGTATGTAAAATATGGGAAGGAGGAAGGGTTTTTTTTTTTTACTCTTCTTGCTCGATTTCCGTGCTTGCCTTTTTTTTTCCTGCAAATCAAACCATAAACCAAAACAAAAAAATGTTTCCATGCTTGTGGGGTTAATTCTCATTAGCTTGCTTGGAAATTCTATGTTTTCTCTCGTTTCTGATCTGCCGAGATCGCACAAGGTGCACGGCAAAAAGCATACGCAACCGAGAAAAACCCTTTCCCTTTCTGTTTCTGATTCGCCGAGATCGCACAAGGTGCATGGAAAAGAGCATACGCAGATAGGGAAAGCAACAATCCAAAACTAAAAAAATCTAATAATAAAAACTGATAAAATATGAGAATTTTTTTTTAAACAAACAAAAAAAAAAACGTCATTGTAACATTATACCTTCAGATATGATGAAATACGCGTTTCTGAAGCAACCGGGAACTATTTTTGATCAAACGAAAACTATTTCCCAATGGAAACGACACTCCGGATGCAATGGAACACCTCCCATAGCCCAGAAATGCACAGAAATACTATAACTAGAAACTCTTTCAAGTTTCAGCAACAACAGTTCAAGATCTAGATCATAACTGGAAGCGGCTCTTCATAAAAGCTATGATACCATGTTTGGGTACACAGGGTACTCCCAAAAGACTGAACACCAAGAGCAAACCAATTCATACAAACAGATCACAGATCGATACACCGATGTTTTGACGTGGTTTAAACCCTTGAGAGGGAAACACTCCATGGCCCCGGCTAAATAGCTTCTATGGAGCAATTTATTATGCAAAGAAAGAAAGTTACAAATGAGCTTCTCATAATCGATCAACTAGACAATGACCATCCATGCTCTTTAAATAGAGATCATGGACCAATTGGGTGTTAAGCCATGGATCAAAGTTAGGTATGATCTAAGAGAAGTTGAGCCGTCGAATCACTTTATGTCTAAAACATATCGTGACTGTCGGATTAAAGTATTTACAAATGCATATTAATGCATACTAAAGAAACACACTTTATCTAACGGATCTATTACACAAGTTGATCTTAACTAACTCCTAAGTGTCTAAATATCCTACAATATTGTACTTCCTTCGAGGAATATTCATATTGTAATTGATCATGTAAAAAGCCTAAAAGAAATCAAGAAAAATAAACAAGTCGATCCAGTGGGTAAACTGCCCCAAACAATGGACAGTCTACCCCAAACAAGTCATCCTAGTTAGGGAAGAATAGATCGGCCCAATTAATTAAAATGGTCATGTTATAACTAGTATAAATAAGAGTGTCACCTAGCTCATTTGGCACATCACTCACTCAATCAAGTTTGCATTAGTAGAGACAGAATACAAGTTTGCTTGGGAGAAAGAGAAGATGCATTGAATACATCTTATTCTTGGGTTTCTTTTTTCTCGAGTTATTGTATGAGATTAACATTGTACTTGATGACGAATCTATATTGAAGAAGTTTTGTTGGGTTTTCCCATGATAAATTGTTGTGTACTCTTGTTTATGATGTGCTTGTTTATCTTTCAATGATCCTATTGCATATGGTTATTGTGAAAATATATAAATTGTTTGAAGATTTAACATAACCATCTTTATAGCTTTAAATTTCTAACATGGTATCAGAGCTAGCTTGAAAGAAGACTTTGTGCAGTAGAAACTATCAGAAGTGAAAACTAGGGTTTCTTGTTTCGAAGGTTTTTCACCATAGTTTGGCATGAAAAGAAGGTCAATTCATAGTTTGCTATGAAAAGGAGGTCAAAATAACTCTCTCTAGGAGGGCGCATTTTTCTATGGAGGTGTTACAGAGAAAAATTCCTATGGCTTGGGGTAGACCACAACAGACAACTGACTACCCGACAATAACTCAATTCCCAATGCAATGTTATTAAAACGAGAATGCTAAGATATAGAGAATCAAACCAACCTTCAACTAGATGTTCGAAGAAGATCCACGTTGAGCTTTCAATCTCTACACTTGGACCTGTAGATTAGTCTCAACAACAAATACAAGCAAGTGCATATAATATGTGAAAGTTATTAGCATAATCAATAACATGATCCATGATATCATAAGCAAATGTAACCCAATGTAATTTAAACAACATTCACAATCAATTGGACGAGAAAATGAGTATTTCCATTAATTAATAACAAGAAGTACAATGATACGACCTCTTGCTGGAAACCAATCTGAACCAAGAATTGGGTCTTTCCACTTGTGCCTCCACCACTTCAATCCCCCATGTAATGTAAAACTCAAACTATGAAAGGAGTTTGGTAGGTGAACATAAGGAGTTCACAACAACAAGGATCAATGAGTGTAGACTCAAGTCATGACAAAAATCCACTAGAGTTATCTTGCTCTCTCTTTCTCCTCCCTTCCATACACCATAAGATCTCAATATATAGCCTTCCAAAGGTAAGTGAAAGGTCGAATCAAGTCGTTTCAGATTATATGGAGGGCCAAAGGTCACCCTAAGACTACTTTTTGGGAGTAAAAAGTAATTTTCTATTGGTTTTTACCATTTTACTTGGTGTCTGCAGGCTACAATGGAACAACCTACGTGTACGCTGGCTATAGTGGAACAGCTAGCGTACATGAACACAAATAGGGAATTGTGTGTTCCTAGAGGATAAAATGATGGATCTGAGTCAATGAAATGGATCCTGAAGGCCAATCAATGTTGATGCTTACAGGGTGGAAAATTACGCTGTAGAAGATGCCCCCTAATGTGTGAGGTCATAGAAGGTACTGTTATCACACCATAGTAGCGGGGCTACTATTCTTGTACAGTAGATATCTGCACATTCCAGAGCCTACATTTTTCCAGAGCATGGCTATACATGTTGGATCACTCATGATCAGAGCAGTACATTATTCAGATTTTATGACCTTGTGTCAAGGCTGAGCCTTGAGAGTTCAGATTTGATGACTGATGTGACCACTTATCCCATTACAGTTTCAGTTCAGTGCCTAGAGATATATTGCAGCAGTGTTTCAGATGATGCATGATGATGATTATTATGATGATGTTGTATGATTTATGGATATGTGCTCACTGATTGTGGATTATTATCTTGTTGATTTAGTCATGATCATAGCATGTGCTTGGTATATTATTCCTGATGTGGCAAACTATTTAAAATGAACTGTAAATCTTAAAATGGACAATTGCTTGCACTTTTAGGTCATTTAACAAAACTTACTGGTATTTCACCTTTACATAGACATGATCTTTCCACCGACACCAGTTGTCTGCTAGTGTAGGCTCCATATTCACTTGTCTCCATCCATACATGACCTTCCTGTTTGACTTTAAACCCTGACATGTCTCATTTGACTTTCTGATACTGAGGACTTCCCTATTTTTCTACCTCTGTGTTTGGACCGCATCCCTGTTTATTCAGTGTCTCGGCTTTATTCAGTGTCTCGGCTCTGAGTTGGTGACAGAACTTGCCTTTGGTGAGTTGGATTGTAGGCCTTGGCTCGAACTCCCCCTAGTCACTTGAGATGTTGTTGGCTAAAACTGAAAGCTCATGTTCTACCTGTGGAAACTAAATAAATTCGCCCATGGAAACAAAAAAAAGGGCAAGAGCAATGAAAAGCTAAAAATACTCCTCGAAGAGTATAAGAAAGGTCCAAAAAGCAATGGTTCTTAAAAGTTATATCTAAACAATGGCTGACCTTATAAATATGTGAAAAACATGCCCTGGATGCAAGCTGCAACTAGTTGTGCTTCTCAGCACATCTGAAATCCGAAGGGTTGTGTAGGCCAAAAAGGCCATGGAAATGAAATTGAATGATCCTAATGAACCTGGATCAACTTGATGTAGACATGATGCCTAAGTTGAATAAGCACACTCTAAACAACTTATCCATTTGTGAGGCACAGCCATCCCCCGTGTTCTTTTGTCCAGCACAGAGTTTGTAGCTTCCCCCTTCTCCCAGTCCAAAGTATTTTTGAGTTAAGTTAGACAAGTCAAACCCTTGGCCCAACCTTGCTCCTAGCCTTCATCCTTCACTAGCAGTTTGATCATGTCCAATGGGTGAGTTTGTCATTTGAACTATTGTGCAAGTAATTTTATATAATCACAGAATATGTTAACTTGATTAATGCCACTGAATGGAATTTATACTTTGAGCTTAGCTGTGGGAATGATTAGAAAAACATTGTCTTAGTCTACTGATGTGATTTATCCTTGATTATATATTCTTGGGATCCGTGATGATGTGGGCCATGTATGGATGATTATTGATGATGATTTATGGTCCCACATGTTTGATGATGATATCATATGATGGACATATGATGCAGATGATGTTTGATCCAGTTCAGCAGGTTTATTATTATTTCAGATCAGCAGATTATACATTGTCCATATATGGTGGACCCTACAGCTGGCCCACTAGGGCAACCCATGATGTATGAGTACTCATTCCTAGTGGATTTGGGTCTTCTGGATCCATTGAGACACTTATCTTTCAGTTCCGGGCACTTCTGACAGTGATTGATGCAGTTTTACACTTGTTGACCAGATTTGGGGCTGATTGCCCAGCCTGAGCAGCAGGGGCCCCGAGAGGCCAGTTCACCTAGGGCGCTGATGATGGAGGGGGTGGTCCAGCCACTTGTTATTACCATTTATCCCCCCTTCCGGAGAGCTTGGTGGGGTCAGATTGACAGCGCTAGCACCCTAGGAGGCAGTTTTGGCACTTTCACAGTTCCCGAGGCAGTTAAAAAATGGGATAAAGTGGTCACTGAGGAAATCGATTTGGGAAATTGAGGCAAGGTTTTGGCATTTGGTTTTCACAGAGGTCTTCCAGGGTGATCTCACTATCTTCCAGTCAGTTTTCACCATGTGGGTATCTTCATATTGATCACAGGAGGACATTTACTGCTCGACTGTCATGGATTCTGAGGACAGTTTTGGTCATTATCATTATATTGGACATATTTTATTATTTTATTGTGCCTTGGGGTGAGCTAGCAAGGATTTATACCTCCTAGCCCCACCATGTGCTTATTTTATCATGTCCTAGTCATCATGAGGTGGATTATTGTACTTTATACCCCTCTTGTGGGATGACGTCACCCTCCATTGTACCATTTAGTGAGGGCGCTATTGTTATGTTGAGTGATCCATGTGATATATTGTTATGGATTCATCCTTTGTATGATGAGATCTTATAATCTCAACCACTCACTTGATGTAGTATTGTAGAGTGGTATAGGGTTTTGGTCTTTATTATCCTATATAAGGAGGAGACCCCCTCATTGTAAAATTCATCTAGAGATTTTTGGCTCTTGGCTCTTGGAATAAAATTTCTATCTTTTGGAGTACATGCTTGGATTGGAGTGGATGTTGGTTGTTTCGATTGTAAATGCTATTGTCCATTGCACTGGAGGATCTATTGTAGCTATCTTGCGTATTTGCCATACTTTATTTGCAGGTTGAGAGGGCGACTTTGACAAGTGCGAATTGGTGGGGAGGCTTGCCCTTCAAGCTTGGAAGAAGTCGTTTTGGGTTTGACAGGGAGTGGTTTTGCCTTTGTGTCAACTATTCTATGTTTTTCTCTCTCTTGCTTGCATCTACCTTCAATTTGTTAAACTAATTGATGCTTTGCTCCTTGGCTTGACAGGTTAGAAGGAATCACATGTGGCTTGGAAAAATCGATTTGGCAAGAGGGCTTCAACAATTCTCCATTTGATCTTTGGCAAAGTAATCCTCGTCTCAACTAGCATTCATCTCTTCATCCAGGTATGTCCCAAGAGGTATGATCTTCTCTTCCTTGAATCTTCCATAATTTCTAGATCACAAAAACCCTAATTAAATCAAAACCCCAAATTTGGTATTTTATAGATCTACTTAGATCCACCCTTGCATTTGAAAAGATATTAAGAACCCACCTCTATAGGATCCACCCCTAGTTGGATCTATAGTTTGGTGGTGATTGGCTAAAAATTGACACACCTTTCAATGCAAAAAGCCTTCTTGAACCTAAATCGATTTTCCTAAGAGAAGCTTGTTGGGTAAGATCTAGCACATGGGTAGGTGAGATCCCACTTGAATTGACATCTAGACACTTGATAACCTATACCCATATCCTTACTTTGGTGAAAACTACCTTGTGGACATCTCTCCATGTTTTGAGGGGTTGAAACCCCCTTTTGATTTTCTTGGTACCTTAAAACTTAGATCTACTACGATCCACCCATTGGATTCACTTGAAACTTTGAAGGAACATAGATCGGGGTACTAACATCCCGGATCTACATTTTGGTGGCCATTGGACTTGGCATGGTCCACCAAACCCACTTTTTGCCTCTCCTTGAGAAAGTCGCACTCCTTGGGAGTTTTGAGTTGGACCACTTCCAGGAAGTGGGTGTTGGAGATTTTCGTAGATTTGGAATGCCCATGCCTTGAAACCTAGGTCTAGACTATCCTTTTGCCCCGACCTACCTTGGGGATTGCATTCCTTGTTTTAAGGAATTGTGGTCCACTTTTGGTCATCACTCAAAAAACCTAGATCTAGTAAGACCTAACCATTGGATCACATCCATTTCACTTGACTTGGCTTCTAGGTGTCCCGATCTACACTTTGACATCTTTCTTGACTCCATTAGCCCACTAAACAAGGCACTAGTCCTTCTCCAAGCAAGGCGCACTTCTTGGGATTAGTGTCCAACCCTAGATCTAGCACATGGGTAATCCTAGAACCAACTCCAACTTATAAATTTATCCTAGATCTAACCTATAGTACCATCCTCACACCTAACTTCACCTTGTGGGTCCATCTAGAACCATTTCACACTTCCCAAGAAACTAGACCCATTTGTGCAAACACATTGGTACTATACCTAGTAATCATACCCCATCATGTGGCCTAAACCATTCATAGGTTGAAACACTTATTATCCATCACACCACCTTCAACCATACCTTAACCTTTAGGTCCACTTAACCTTGCATTGGTTTCCGTAACTCATCATTTACCTATCCTTAGAAACCTTTGTTTGGGTCCAATCAACTGTGATTGGGGTATAGGGTCTCCCCCTTGGTCTAGTCATACCTTGACCTAAAGCGAAGAGTGCCTCGGTGGACGTGACTCCCACATTGCATTGGGAACCGTGGCATCTCTTGGGTCACCTCTTTAGTTGCCTGTCTCCTCTACCGTCCCGGATGGGATACCTCTAGGGGCAACTACAAGTTGTGTGATAACATTTTTGGCGCCGTTGCCGGGGAAGGTAGAGGCCTACCCTGGTTCGACATATATTTTCAAGCCCTACTCCCGTTCTCTTTGCCAACATTAACATTTTTGGCGCCGTTGCCGGGGAGGTAGAGGCCTACCTTGGTTCAACACACCTTTGTGTCTCACTATCTCTCTACACTTTAAACGACATACATCTTGGTAGAAGAGTTTAAAAATCTACCTGGCGACTCCAATTCGTGACTCCGCTGAGGATCGACCCCACTCCCATCTTTCAATTTTGTAATTTGTAAATCATAAATGAATTCAGACATTTTCTTCCAAATGACAAGGTGTATGAATGAAATATATGAGAATCTATCCCGCTATAGAGGGCAGTTGGAAGAAAGTAATGAAAGTCAGTCAACATACCAATATGGGAGTGATTATGTACATAATTCTTATGACTCTCATCGTTCTTTTCATTCTTCAAGTAAAAATATTAACCCAATTAATCCAAACAAAATTCAATCTCAACCAAGGCCTTACAACCAAAGCATTCGGTCAAATGACTCTAGTATTCCAGTTAGACATCCACAACTAATCCCTAGTAGAATGGCCAAAGTCATTAGAAATCCAGCTAAGCCATCTCCTTTTGACTTTTCTGAAATTCATGGGGCACCTCATCTTATGCCAAATAATTACTCTGAATGGTTGCCTCGTTTCTATGGAAATTATTTTGAGTCAATTGAAAATCATTTACAAAGATTTTGGGATTATATGGAAGTTAGGGGTGCTGATGATGAAGATGTTTATATGCGGGCCCTAGGTGAGACATTAGGTGGAAATGCCGGATTATGGTTTGATAATTTAGCCCCAGGATCCATCACTGGTTATGATATGTTTGTTGGGTTATTAAAGAATAAATGGGGTAGTAATGTTGAAGAATCCTTAACAGAGACATCAAGCAATAACTGTGTTGTTGAGGATCAGTTTGATAAGGACCATGATAATAATAATGACACTTCAAATCAGTCCTTGAGTAGCCCTACTTTTGATCTTGAAGAAATTTCTGATTTTGTGTTTGATGAGGACCCTTCAGAAAAAGAACTCCTTAATCATTCTATCATTAACAATCCTTTAATTTCTCATCATCTTTTTGAAGAAGAAGAAAGTGGGGACATTGACCAAGATCCATTAGTGGTGGTTTCACATGATCATTGTGCAAATAATCAGGATGTTTTAAATGAACTTGTTAATTTCCCTCCTGATCAATTAAATAAAAATGATCACTTATCCTCTTATAATTTTAATGATGAATCAATAGAAGGTCAGTCTCAAGGTGAGGTTGAATTAATAAATCACACTAGATGCTCTAATCAATGTTCCACTTCTTATAATGAGTCTTTAATTTTCTCCGTCCTTAATCAAGATAACTGGGAGTTAGATAGCTATGGTCAATCTTGTCCTCAGATTGTCAATATTAAACTTGATCAAAAGATTAAAATCATTCCTACAGTAAAAAGTGCTTTCTTTTGTCAAAATCCAGGGTCAAACTTATTTATTCATTTGGGAGAATTTTCATATTTGCAATCCACCCTCCCTTCCCAACTCTTTCAATCATCTTTGGGTTGGTGCTCTAGTCAAATTTTTGCCTTGGAAATTTTCAATAGGAAGTATATGCACGATTACATAATTGGAAAAAAAACACTTCATTTCCCTTTTCAGTCACCTTGGAACAATAATGCTGCTTGTCAAATTATCAATCATTTTTGGTGGCTAGAAAAGGTGTTTAAAGATCAATTTCATCTTTTCTCCATTTTTGAGCATCAAGTGGGTCTACTTTTGATTTTTCGCCTTTTAAGCCTTGATCTGTCCCCACTTGGTTTTTATTTGATCATCAGTCCAAAGGGGAAACGAATTGAATATGAAAGTGAAGTGAATGAGGAAAGTAGTTTATTAAATCAAATACCATATGTTTTCCCTCCATCAAATTTAAACAATCATTTACATAAATTTTATGATCCTATCAGTTCTTTGATGAAGGATGTCTGCCTCAGTCAAATTTCTCCTTGGCATGATTTCATTTTGCTCCATTCAAATCCTTCTTCAATTTCTGAACAAGTCAAGAAGATTGTGCTCTCAATTTCATTAATCTTTAATCCAATCTTGACTTGTTTTATCAACAAAAATCAAAGAAGAATCATTAATTTATTTAATGAATGGTTGCACTGGATTTATGATTTTACCTAACATTTGTGATAACTGGTTAGAGTAGGGTAGGTAGGTTTTGAATAAGCTCACTTGAGCAGTAGGACTTGTGTGATTTTTCGTTTCTGTGTGCTGAGTATCGTCCTTTTTTTTCCTTCTTTTTGAAGTGTCTGCTTGTTTTTCTTCTTTATTGAGTTGAGCCTTGCTCCTTCCTAAGCTTGTCTCCTCTCCTGCATACATTTAAGAATTTATAGTTGTCATTTATATTGTTGACTGCCTGTGCAAGTTGAGATTGCCTGATTAAAGAAGTATCCTTTTCCTCCTGCACAGTAAATAAAAATGAGAATAATATATGCCATGTTAGTTTATATTTATATTTTGACGCATTTTCAGTTTATGCTCCAGATTAGTTTTCAGTTTTATTTTATTTTTGTCCCATACATGCTCCATGATGGTATTCTAGTTTTTGTGAGAGCAGGAACAGGTGCAAGATGAAAGCTGAAAGCAAGGATGGTGCAGTGCTGGATTGAAGATTGATGCAGAGCAGTTCGAGACCAGAGATTCTGAGGTTCTCAAGCGCTCTCTCCCTTAGAGCACTTGTCCCAGCTGGAGCCAGATGTTATCACACCATAGTAGCGGGGCTACTATTCTTGTACAGTAGATATCTGCACATTCCAGAGCCTACATTTTTCCAGAGCATGGCTATACATGTTGGATCACTCATGATCAGAGCAGTACATTATTCAGATTTTATGACCTTGTGTCAAGGCTGAGCCTTGAGAGTTCAGATTTGATGACTGATGTGACCACTTATCCCATTACAGTTTCAGTTCAGTGCCTAGAGATATATTGCAGCAGTGTTTCAGATGATGCATGATGATGATTATTATGATGATGTTGTATGATTTATGGATATGTGCTCACTGACTGTGGATTATTATCTTGTTGATTTAGTCATGATCATAGCATGTGCTTGGTATATTATTCCTGATGTGGCAAACTATTTAAAATGAACTGTAAATCTTAAAATGGACAATTGCTTGCACTTTTAGGTCATTTAACAAAACTTACTGGTATTTCACCTTTACATAGACATGATCTTTCCACCGACACCAGTTGTCTGCTAGTGTAGGCTCCATATTCACTTGTCTCCATCCATACATGACCTTCCTGTTTGACTTTAAACCCTGACATGTCTCATTTGACTTTCTGATACTGAGGACTTCCCTATTTTTCTACCTCTGTGTTTGGACCGCATCCCTGTTTATTCAGTGTCTCGGCTCTGAGTTGGTGACAGAACTTGCCTTTGGTGAGTTGGATTGTAGGCCTTGGCTCGAACTCCCCCTAGTCACTTGAGATGTTGTTGGCTAAAACTGAAAGCTCATGTTCTACCTGTGGAAACTAAATAAATTCGCCCATGGAAACAAAAAAAAGGGCAAGAGCAATGAAAAGCTAAAAATACTCCTCGAAGAGTATAAGAAAGGTCCAAAAAGCAATGGTTCTTAAAAGTTATATCTAAACAATGGCTGACCTTATAAATATGTGAAAAACATGCCCTGGATGCAAGCTGCAACTAGTTGTGCTTCTCAGCACATCTGAAATCCGAAGGGTTGTGTAGGCCAAAAAGGCCATGGAAATGAAATTGAATGATCCTAATGAACCTGGATCAACTTGATGTAGACATGATGCCTAAGTTGAATAAGCACACTCTAAACAACTTATCCATTTGTGAGGCACAGCCATCCCCCGTGTTCTTTTGTCCAGCACAGAGTTTGTAGCTTCCCCCTTCTCCCAGTCCAAAGTATTTTTGAGTTAAGTTAGACAAGTCAAACCCTTGGCCCAACCTTGCTCCTAGCCTTCATCCTTCACTAGCAGTTTGATCATGTCCAATGGGTGAGTTTGTCATTTGAACTATTGTGCAAGTAATTTTATATAATCACGGAATATGTTAACTTGATTAATGCCACTGAATGGAATTTATACTTTGAGCTTAGCTGTGGGAATGATTAGAAAAACATTGTCTTAGTCTACTGATGTGATTTATCCTTGATTATATATTCTTGGGATCCGTGATGATGTGGGCCATGTATGGATGATTATTGATGATGATTTATGGTCCCACATGTTTGATGATGATATCATATGATGGACATATGATGCAGATGATGTTTGATCCAGTTCAGCAGGTTTATTATTATTTCAGATCAGCAGATTATACATTGTCCATATATGGTGGACCCTACAGCTGGCCCACTAGGGCAACCCATGATGTATGAGTACTCATTCCTAGTGGATTTGGGTCTTCTGGATCCATTGAGACACTTATCTTTCAGTTCCGGGCACTTCTGACAGTGATTGATGCAGTTTTACACTTGTTGACCAGATTTGGGGCTGATTGCCCAGCCTGAGCAGCAGGGGCCCCGAGAGGCCAGTTCACCTAGGGCGCTGATGATGGAGGGGGTGGTCCAGCCACTTGTTATTACCATTTATCCCCCCTTCCGGAGAGCCTGGTGGGCTCAGATTGACAGCGCTAGCACCCTAGGAGGCAGTTTTGGCACTTTCACAGTTCCCGAGGCAGTTAAAAAATGGGATAAAGTGGTCACTGAGGAAATCGATTTGGGCAATTGAGGCAAGGTTTTGGCATTTGGTTTTCACAGAGGTCTTCCAGGGTGATCTCACTATCTTCCAGTCAGTTTTCACCATGTGGGTATCTTCATATTGATCACAGGAGGACATTTACTGCTCGACTGTCATGGATTCTGAGGACAGTTTTGGTCATTATCATTATATTGGACATATTTTATTATTTTATTGTGCCTTGGGGTGAGCTAGCAAGGATTTATACCTCCTAGCCCCACCATGTGCTTATTTTATCATGTCCTAGTCATCATGAGGTGGATTATTGTACTTTATACCCCTCTTGTGGGATGACGTCACCCTCCATTGTACCATTTAGTGAGGGCGCTATTGTTATGTTGAGTGATCCATGTGATATATTGTTATGGATTCATCCTTTGTATGATGAGATCTTATAATCTCAACCACTCACTTGATGTAGTATTGTAGAGTGGTATAGGGTTTTGGTCTTTATTATCCTATATAAGGAGGAGACCCCCTCATTGTAAAATTCATCTAGAGATTTTTGGCTCTTGGCTCTTGGAATAAAATTTCTATCTTTTGGAGTACATGCTTGGATTGGAGTGGATGTTGGTTGTTTCGATTGTAAATGCTATTGTCCATTGCACTGGAGGATCTATTGTAGCTATCTTGCGTATTTGCCATACTTTATTTGCAGGTTGAGAGGGCGACTTTGACAAGTGCGAATTGGTGGGGAGGCTTGCCCTTCAAGCTTGGAAGAAGTCGTTTTGGGTTTGACAGGGAGTGGTTTTGCCTTTGTGTCAACTATTCTATGTTTTTCTCTCTCTTGCTTGCATCTACCTTCAATTTGTTAAACTAATTGATGCTTTGCTCCTTGGCTTGACAGGTTAGAAGGAATCACATGTGGCTTGGAAAAATCGATTTGGCAAGAGGGATTCAACAATTCTCCATTTGATCTTTGGCAAAGTAATCCTCGTCTCAACTAGCATTCATCTCTTCATCCAGGTATGTCCCAAGAGGTATGATCTTCTCTTCCTTGAATCTTCCATAATTTCTAGATCACAAAAACCCTAATTAAATCAAAACCCCAAATTTGGTATTTTATAGATCTACTTAGATCCACCCTTGCATTTGAAAAGATATTAAGAACCCACCTCTATAGGATCCACCCCTAGTTGGATCTATAGTTTGGTGGTGATTGGCTAAAAATTGACACACCTTTCAATGCAAAAAGCCTTCTTGAACCTAAATCGATTTTCCTAAGAGAAGCTTGTTGGGTAAGATCTAGCACATGGGTAGGTGAGATCCCACTTGAATTGACATCTAGACACTTGATAACCTATACCCATATCCTTACTTTGGTGAAAACTACCTTGTGGACATCTCTCCATGTTTTGAGGGGTTGAAACCCCCTTTTGATTTTCTTGGTACCTTAAAACTTAGATCTACTACGATCCACCCATTGGATTCACTTGAAACTTTGAAGGAACATAGATCGGGGTACTAACATCCCGGATCTACATTTTGGTGGCCATTGGACTTGGCATGGTCCACCAAACCCACTTTTTGCCTCTCCTTGAGAAAGTCGCACCCCTTGGGAGTTTTGAGTTGGACCACTTCCAGGAAGTGGGTGTTGGAGATTTTCGTAGATTTGGAATGCCCATGCCTTGAAACCTAGGTCTAGACTATCCTTTTGCCCCGACCTACCTTGGGGATTGCATTCCTTGTTTTAAGGAATTGTGGTCCACTTTTGGTCATCACTCAAAAAACCTAGATCTAGTAAGACCTAACCATTGGATCACATCCATTTCACTTGACTTGGCTTCTAGGTGTCCCGATCTACACTTTGACATCTTTCTTGACTCCATTAGCCCACTAAACAAGGCACTAGTCCTTCTCCAAGCAAGGCGCACTTCTTGGGATTAGTGTCCAACCCTAGATCTAGCACATGGGTAATCCTAGAACCAACTCCAACTTATAAATTTATCCTAGATCTAACCTATAGTACCATCCTCACACCTAACTTCACCTTGTGGGTCCATCTAGAACCATTTCACACTTCCCAAGAAACTAGACCCATTTGTGCAAACACATTGGTACTATACCTAGTAATCATACCCCATCATGTGGCCTAAACCATTCATAGGTTGAAACACTTATTATCCATCACACCACCTTCAACCATACCTTAACCTTTAGGTCCACTTAACCTTGCATTGGTTTCCGTAACTCATCATTTACCTATCCTTAGAAACCTTTGTTTGGGTCCAATCAACTGTGATTGGGGTATAGGGTCTCCCCCTTGGTCTAGTCATACCTTGACCTAAAGCGAAGAGTGCCTCGGTGGACGTGACTCCCACATTGCATTGGGAACCGTGGCATCTCTTGGGTCACCTCTTTAGTTGCCTGTCTCCTCTACCGTCCTGGATGGGATACCTCTAGGGGCAACTACAAGTTGTGTGATAACATTTTTGGCGCCGTTGCCGGGGAAGGTAGAGGCCTACCCTGGTTCGACATATATTTTCAAGCCCTACTCCCGTTCTCTTTGCCAACATTAACATTTTTGGCGCCGTTGCCGGGGAGGTAGAGGCCTACCTTGGTTCAACACACCTTTGTGTCTCACTATCTCTCTACACTTTAAACGACATACATCTTGGTAGAAGAGTTTAAAAATCTACCTGGCGACTCCAATTCGTGACTCCGCTGAGGATCGACCCCACTCCCATCTTTCAATTTTGTAATTTGTAAATCATAAATGAATTCAGACATTTTCTTCCAAATGACAAGGTGTATGAATGAAATATATGAGAATCTATCCCGCTATAGAGGGCAGTTGGAAGAAAGTAATGAAAGTCAGTCAACATACCAATATGGGAGTGATTATGTACATAATTCTTATGACTCTCATCGTTCTTTTCATTCTTCAAGTAAAAATATTAACCCAATTAATCCAAACAAAATTCAATCTCAACCAAGGCCTTACAACCAAAGCATTCGGTCAAATGACTCTAGTATTCCAGTTAGACATCCACAACTAATCCCTAGTAGAATGGCCAAAGTCATTAGAAATCCAGCTAAGCCATCTCCTTTTGACTTTTCTGAAATTCATGGGGCACCTCATCTTATGCCAAATAATTACTCTGAATGGTTGCCTCGTTTCTATGGAAATTATTTTGAGTCAATTGAAAATCATTTACAAAGATTTTGGGATTATATGGAAGTTAGGGGTGCTGATGATGAAGATGTTTATATGCGGGCCCTAGGTGAGACATTAGGTGGAAATGCCGGATTATGGTTTGATAATTTAGCCCCAGGATCCATCACTGGTTATGATATGTTTGTTGGGTTATTAAAGAATAAATGGGGTAGTAATGTTGAAGAATCCTTAACAGAGACATCAAGCAATAACTGTGTTGTTGAGGATCAGTTTGATAAGGACCATGATAATAATAATGACACTTCAAATCAGTCCTTGAGTAGCCCTACTTTTGATCTTGAAGAAATTTCTGATTTTGTGTTTGATGAGGACCCTTCAGAAAAAGAACTCCTTAATCATTCTATCATTAACAATCCTTTAATTTCTCATCATCTTTTTGAAGAAGAAGAAAGTGGGGACATTGACCAAGATCCATTAGTGGTGGTTTCACATGATCATTGTGCAAATAATCAGGATGTTTTAAATGAACTTGTTAATTTCCCTCCTGATCAATTAAATAAAAATGATCACTTATCCTCTTATAATTTTAATGATGAATCAATAGAAGGTCAGTCTCAAGGTGAGGTTGAATTAATAAATCACACTAGATGCTCTAATCAATGTTCCACTTCTTATAATGAGTCTTTAATTTTCTCCGTCCTTAATCAAGATAACTGGGAGTTAGATAGCTATGGTCAATCTTGTCCTCAGATTGTCAATATTAAACTTGATCAAAAGATTAAAATCATTCCTACAGTAAAAAGTGCTTTCTTTTGTCAAAATCCAGGGTCAAACTTATTTATTCATTTGGGAGAATTTTCATATTTGCAATCCACCCTCCCTTCCCAACTCTTTCAATCATCTTTGGGTTGGTGCTCTAGTCAAATTTTTGCCTTGGAAATTTTCAATAGGAAGTATATGCACGATTACATAATTGGAAAAAAAACACTTCATTTCCCTTTTCAGTCACCTTGGAACAATAATGCTGCTTGTCAAATTATCAATCATTTTTGGTGGCTAGAAAAGGTGTTTAAAGATCAATTTCATCTTTTCTCCATTTTTGAGCATCAAGTGGGTCTACTTTTGATTTTTCGCCTTTTAAGCCTTGATCTGTCCCCACTTGGTTTTTATTTGATCATCAGTCCAAAGGGGAAACGAATTGAATATGAAAGTGAAGTGAATGAGGAAAGTAGTTTATTAAATCAAATACCATATGTTTTCCCTCCATCAAATTTAAACAATCATTTACATAAATTTTATGATCCTATCAGTTCTTTGATGGAGGATGTCTGCCTCAGTCAAATTTCTCCTTGGCATGATTTCATTTTGCTCCATTCAAATCCTTCTTCAATTTCTGAACAAGTCAAGAAGATTGTGCTCTCAATTTCATTAATCTTTAATCCAATCTTGACTTGTTTTATCAACAAAAATCAAAGAAGAATCATTAATTTATTTAATGAATGGTTGCACTGGATTTATGATTTTACCTAACATTTGTGATAACTGGTTAGAGTAGGGTAGGTAGGTTTTGAATAAGCTCACTTGAGCAGTAGGACTTGTGTGATTTTTCGTTTCTGTGTGCTGAGTATCGTCCTTTTTTTTCCTTCTTTTTGAAGTGTCTGCTTGTTTTTCTTCTTTATTGAGTTGAGCCTTGCTCCTTCCTAAGCTTGTCTCCTCTCCTGCATACATTTAAGAATTTATAGTTGTCATTTATATTGTTGACTGCCTGTGCAAGTTGAGATTGCCTGATTAAAGAAGTATCCTTTTCCTCCTGCACAGTAAATAAAAATGAGAATAATATATGCCATGTTAGTTTATATTTATATTTTGACGCATTTTCAGTTTATGCTCCAGATTAGTTTTCAGTTTTATTTTATTTTTGTCCCATACATGCTCCATGATGGTATTCTAGTTTTTGTGAGAGCAGGAACAGGTGCAAGATGAAAGCTGAAAGCAAGGATGGTGCAGTGCTGGATTGAAGATTGATGCAGAGCAGTTCGAGACCAGAGATTCTGAGGTTCTCAAGCGCTCTCTCCCTTAGAGCACTTGTCCCAGCTGGAGCCAGATGTTATCACACCATAGTAGCGGGGCTACTATTCTTGTACAGTAGATATCTGCACATTCCAGAGCCTACATTTTTCCAGAGCATGGCTATACATGTTGGATCACTCATGATCAGAGCAGTACATTATTCAGATTTTATGACCTTGTGTCAAGGCTGAGCCTTGAGAGTTCAGATTTGATGACTGATGTGACCACTTATCCCATTACAGTTTCAGTTCAGTGCCTAGAGATATATTGCAGCAGTGTTTCAGATGATGCATGATGATGATTATTATGATGATGTTGTATGATTTATGGATATGTGCTCACTGACTGTGGATTATTATCTTGTTGATTTAGTCATGATCATAGCATGTGCTTGGTATATTATTCCTGATGTGGCAAACTATTTAAAATGAACTGTAAATCTTAAAATGGACAATTGCTTGCACTTTTAGGTCATTTAACAAAACTTACTGGTATTTCACCTTTACATAGACATGATCTTTCCACCGACACCAGTTGTCTGCTAGTGTAGGCTCCATATTCACTTGTCTCCATCCATACATGACCTTCCTGTTTGACTTTAAACCCTGACATGTCTCATTTGACTTTCTGATACTGAGGACTTCCCTATTTTTCTACCTCTGTGTTTGGACCGCATCCCTGTTTATTCAGTGTCTCGGCTCTGAGTTGGTGACAGAACTTGCCTTTGGTGAGTTGGATTGTAGGCCTTGGCTCGAACTCCCCCTAGTCACTTGAGATGTTGTTGGCTAAAACTGAAAGCTCATGTTCTACCTGTGGAAACTAAATAAATTCGCCCATGGAAACAAAAAAAAGGGCAAGAGCAATGAAAAGCTAAAAATACTCCTCGAAGAGTATAAGAAAGGTCCAAAAAGCAATGGTTCTTAAAAGTTATATCTAAACAATGGCTGACCTTATAAATATGTGAAAAACATGCCCTGGATGCAAGCTGCAACTAGTTGTGCTTCTCAGCACATCTGAAATCCGAAGGGTTGTGTAGGCCAAAAAGGCCATGGAAATGAAATTGAATGATCCTAATGAACCTGGATCAACTTGATGTAGACATGATGCCTAAGTTGAATAAGCACACTCTAAACAACTTATCCATTTGTGAGGCACAGCCATCCCCTGTGTTCTTTTCTCCAGCACAGAGTTTGTAGCTTCCCCCTTCTCCCAGTCCAAAGTATTTTTGAGTTAAGTTAGACAAGTCAAACCCTTGGCCCAACCTTGCTCCTAGCCTTCATCCTTCACTAGCAGTTTGATCATGTCCAATGGGTGAGTTTGTCATTTGAACTATTGTGCAAGTAATTTTATATAATCACGGAATATGTTAACTTGATTAATGCCACTGAATGGAATTTATACTTTGAGCTTAGCTGTGGGAATGATTAGAAAAGCATTGTCTTAGTCTACTGATGTGATTTATCCTTGATTATATATTCTTGGGATCCGTGATGATGTGGGCCATGTATGGATGATTATTGATGATGATTTATGGTCCCACATGTTTGATGATGATATCATATGATGGACATATGATGCAGATGATGTTTGATCCAGTTCAGCAGGTTTATTATTATTTCAGATCAGCAGATTATACATTGTCCATATATGGTGGACCCTACAGCTAGCCCACTAGGGCAACCCATGATGTATGAGTACTCATTCCTAGTGGATTTGGGTCTTCTGGATCCATTGAGACACTTATCTTTCAGTTCCGGGCACTTCTGACAGTGATTGATGCAGTTTTACACTTGTTGACCAGATTTGGGGCTGATTGCCCAGCCTGAGCAGCAGGGGCCCCGAGAGGCCAGTTCACCTAGGGCGCTGATGATGGAGGGGGTGGTCCAGCCACTTGTTATTACCATTTATCCCCCCTTCCGGAGAGCCTGGTGGGCTCAGATTGACAGCGCTAGCACCCTAGGAGGCAGTTTTGGCACTTTCACAGTTCCCGAGGCAGTTAAAAAATGGGATAAAGTGGTCACTGAGGAAATCGATTTGGGCAATTGAGGCAAGGTTTTGGCATTTGGTTTTCACAGAGGTCTTCCAGGGTGATCTCACTATCTTCCAGTCAGTTTTCACCATGTGGGTATCTTCAGATTGATCACAGGAGGACATTTACTGCTCGACTGTCATGGATTCTGAGGACAGTTTTGGTCATTATCATTATATTGGACATATTTTATTATTTTATTGTGCCTTGGGGTGAGCTAGCAAGGATTTATACCTCCTAGCCCCACCATGTGCTTATTTTATCATGTCCTAGTCATCATGAGGTGGATTATTGTACTTTATACCCCTCTTGTGGGATGACGTCACCCTCCATTGTACCATTTAGTGAGGGCGCTATTGTTATGTTGAGTGATCCATGTGATATATTGTTATGGATTCATCCTTTGTATGATGAGATCTTATAATCTCAACCACTCACTTGATGTAGTATTGTAGAGTGGTATAGGGTTTTGGTCTTTATTATCCTATATAAGGAGGAGACCCCCTCATTGTAAAATTCATCTAGAGATTTTTGGCTCTTGGCTCTTGGAATAAAATTTCTATCTTTTGGAGTACA
Organism: Larix kaempferi; assembly: GCA_027924585.1. Lineage (NCBI taxonomy): Eukaryota > Viridiplantae > Streptophyta > Pinopsida > Pinales > Pinaceae > Larix > Larix kaempferi. The sequence goes on from BSBM01001288.1 coordinate 993,153, forward strand.
TGCTTGGATTGGAGTGGATGTTGGTTGTTTCGATTGTAAATGCTATTGTCCATTGCACTGGAGGATCTATTGTAGCTATCTTGCGTATTTGCCATACTTTATTTGCAGGTTGAGAGGGCGACTTTGACAAGTGCGAATTGGTGGGGAGGCTTGCCCTTCAAGCTTGGAAGAAGTCGTTTTGGGTTTGACAGGGAGTGGTTTTGCCTTTGTGTCAACTATTCTATGTTTTTCTCTCTCTTGCTTGCATCTACCTTCAATTTGTTAAACTAATTGATGCTTTGCTCCTTGGCTTGACAGGTTAGAAGGAATCACATGTGGCTTGGAAAAATCGATTTGGCAAGAGGGCTTCAACAATTCTCCATTTGATCTTTGGCAAAGTAATCCTCGTCTCAACTAGCATTCATCTCTTCATCCAGGTATGTCCCAAGAGGTATGATCTTCTCTTCCTTGAATCTTCCATAATTTCTAGATCACAAAAACCCTAATTAAATCAAAACCCCAAATTTGGTATTTTATAGATCTACTTAGATCCACCCTTGCATTTGAAAAGATATTAAGAACCCACCTCTATAGGATCCACCCCTAGTTGGATCTATAGTTTGGTGGTGATTGGCTAAAAATTGACACACCTTTCAATGCAAAAAGCCTTCTTGAACCTAAATCGATTTTCCTAAGAGAAGCTTGTTGGGTAAGATCTAGCACATGGGTAGGTGAGATCCCACTTGAATTGACATCTAGACACTTGATAACCTATACCCATATCCTTACTTTGGTGAAAACTACCTTGTGGACATCTCTCCATGTTTTGAGGGGTTGAAACCCCCTTTTGATTTTCTTGGTACCTTAAAACTTAGATCTACTACGATCCACCCATTGGATTCACTTGAAACTTTGAAGGAACATAGATCGGGGTACTAACATCCCGGATCTACATTTTGGTGGCCATTGGACTTGGCATGGTCCACCAAACCCACTTTTTGCCTCTCCTTGAGAAAGTCGCACCCCTTGGGAGTTTTGAGTTGGACCACTTCCAGGAAGTGGGTGTTGGAGATTTTCGTAGATTTGGAATGCCCATGCCTTGAAACCTAGGTCTAGACTATCCTTTTGCCCCGACCTACCTTGGGGATTGCATTCCTTGTTTTAAGGAATTGTGGTCCACTTTTGGTCATCACTCAAAAAACCTAGATCTAGTAAGACCTAACCATTGGATCACATCCATTTCACTTGACTTGGCTTCTAGGTGTCCCGATCTACACTTTGACATCTTTCTTGACTCCATTAGCCCACTAAACAAGGCACTAGTCCTTCTCCAAGCAAGGCGCACTTCTTGGGATTAGTGTCCAACCCTAGATCTAGCACATGGGTAATCCTAGAACCAACTCCAACTTATAAATTTATCCTAGATCTAACCTATAGTACCATCCTCACACCTAACTTCACCTTGTGGGTCCATCTAGAACCATTTCACACTTCCCAAGAAACTAGACCCATTTGTGCAAACACATTGGTACTATACCTAGTAATCATACCCCATCATGTGGCCTAAACCATTCATAGGTTGAAACACTTATTATCCATCACACCACCTTCAACCATACCTTAACCTTTAGGTCCACTTAACCTTGCATTGGTTTCCGTAACTCATCATTTACCTATCCTTAGAAACCTTTGTTTGGGTCCAATCAACTGTGATTGGGGTATAGGGTCTCCCCCTTGGTCTAGTCATACCTTGACCTAAAGCGAAGAGTGCCTTGGTGGACGTGACTCCCACATTGCATTGGGAACCGTGGCATCTCTTGGGTCACCTCTTTAGTTGCCTGTCTCCTCTACCGTCCCGGATGGGATACCTCTAGGGGCAACTACAAGTTGTGTGATAACAGGTACCACGATGGCCGAAATACATTATAAATCTCAGAAGTGGAGTGATGGAGACATAAGTGGAGAGAGTATCTCACTCGTCATACTACAGTAATGCCTCTAAATACATGTCAGTATAATACAACAATCTGATACAATGGCCATGAGAGGCAGTACATAGTGAATACATGTCATAAGTGATCATAGCCATGACCCATACAGTAAGATATGGTATCCTACTGAAAAGGAAACAACTGGTGCAATACTGGAGGTACAAACTACTGATGTATGAGAAATAAGATCTCATAAGTATAGTCACGATCAAGAGTAGCATACTGAATGCTACTAATGACTGGGTTCTTCTACACAAATCATCTACGGTACAAGTCCCATCAAGTGAATAAAGGTGTTGAAGTCAAACCTGATGTGACATCTTCTGATTACCGATCAATGATCTATACCGTTAACATACACAGATACTGAGCCGTGTTATGTGAAGTGTTCCCACTAAAATGAGGGGCAATCCTAGGACGTGGTCCTCCCCCAACAGATGTGGTGGCTCGGGGGACATGACCAGACCTAAATTGAAATGGTTGAAAAGAGGGTGCACCGCCCCTAGAGGGAGCAATGCCCGCAGTACCAAGGCTAGTATTAGCTTGACTACCTGACAAAGTGGATGTAACATTCGAATTCAGACTAGGCATACCGATGGAAAAGGTATTAGTGGTCGAAGGGTTTGTAGTGTTATCTAGATATGGCATCCCATAACGAAAACCATGTGTGTGTATCATAAAATGGGTTTGACTCTGGGGGTGGGTCCGACCCAAAACCTGAAAAAGTGATGTGTGAGGGCGAACCTTCCTCTCCAACCTCCCTAGGGGTGGAAAGAGCGGTCTATCCATTGACTTCAGCTGTAAGAGTCACGAGAATCCTTCCCGGTGTACCAGATGCAAAAGTCATAATTTAATCTTGAAGCTCGTCAAAAGTATCAAAAGGATCGGAGGGGATCCTCCGATGTCTCTTATAAAAAGGACGTGCTACCTTGTTGGTTGAAAGACCAGCCAAACGATGAGACCGGCAGAGAGGTGGATATTGCTCCACGATAACACCAAAATTCCACTAAACTAAATGCCTCCTAATGGCCAACTAACGATAAACGAGCACACACCTAAAGAAGCCACATACAAATGCACACAAACAAGACTGGGTCAAGGGACCTCCCGACACTATAGCTAATATGTCTCTCCTAGGAGAGGATTCAGACTCCCAAACTATAACCGGAGGTAACAGAAACAGTTATAAGGGCTCTCAGACTTCACTGCGTGCACAGGTTCAAATCCCTATACAACAGGAAACTGTGTTGTCCAACCCTTATCTGACTCAGGACATTCGCAGAATGACCGCAATGAATGCCCTATGCGATACCTAGGTAAAGAAACTAAGTTCACCACAATATAATCAATTCTTAGGTGGACAGTCACAGGTGGGATCCATTGTATGGGTAGGGTAGCTAATCCCAAAACTCAAGAGGGTCAAATCCCCTAAGAGCCCTCGTACACGAACAAATCCTAGAAGTATATCCCACGTTCAGCTAGTATTGGAGGGCTATCTCCGCAACCAACCTCTCGTGACCTCGTGCTTAACTCTGGTTTTAGTAGAGATTCCTGAGAACAATGATATATACCATGGGTTTCACCACCCCCTGGTCAGACACATAATGTTGGTTCAATAGTCTTGGATTGTTAACTCACAATGATATATTTCAAGACTCTAAACCTAAGCTAGTTGGTGCACCCTATAAAGATAAAAATCGTTTCTAATCAATTTTAAGATTAAGCATTGATTTTACTGGCTGTAATTACTCAAAGGATATGGTCATGAAACTGATGATGTATAAGACTCAATGGTATGCACAATCGAAAAACACTAGACTCATCTATTCAATAAAATCATGCCACTAATATGAAAATCAAACTAACGATTCGAAATAAAATGCAATCTCTTTAAAGTTTCAATGCACAAGCAAGTCCTAGATGAAATCACAAGCAGTCAAATGCAAAATGCAGTACATAAAGAAAATATTTTTGTATTTTCTCTTATAAGTGGAAGGAAAATGTAAAACAATGTTTTTGTATTTTTTCAATATAATGGGACGAAAAAATGCAAGCAAAATCTAACTATTTATTAAAGATATGCAGAGCATATCAAATAGACAACCCAACAAAACCCAAATAGTAAGATTCAGCCAAGCTAATGAGCTATAAAACAAGAAATTGTGAAAAATCTACAAGCTCAAAAACAAAAAGAAAGAGGAGTTTATGGTCACAAACAGAGCATGGAATAGTCAGGAAATAGGCCAACTAAGACTCAAGAACACTCAAAAGCAACCCTAAAACAACCCAAGGCCAAAAATGAAGCAATCTCAGGGCTGCATGCGACTATTCAAAGAACAACAATGGGTAAACGTGGGCTATAGTTCACACAGAGATAGGTAGATGCAGTCAAAACTAAGTTAACCCACGTACAGGGAAAGGTCAAAGAGTCCAGAAAAATCTAGTTCTCTAATGTAAATCCCGACGTCCAGTCAATGACACAGAATCTCGACAAACAACAACTCAAAATAAGGACAAATGCCTAAAAAATCTCCAAAATGGATGTTATCCCCAGCGGAGTCGCCATTTCTATTACGGAGAAAACTTCCAATGGCTTGGGGTAGACCATAACAGACAGTTGACTACCAGAAAATAACTCAATTCCCAATGAAATGTTATTAAAATGAGAATGCTAAGGTATGGATAATCAAACCAACCTTCAACCAGATGTTCGAAGAAGATCCCCGTTGAGCTTTCAATCTCTACACTTGGACCTACATATTAGTCTCAACAACAAATACAAGCAAGTGCATATAATATGTGAAAGTTATTAGCATAATCAATAACATGATCATGATATCATAAGAAAATGTAGCCTAATGTAATTTAAACAACATTCACAATATCAATTGGACGAGAAAATAAGTATTTCCATTAATTAATAACAAGAAGTACAATGATACGACCTCTTCTCGGCAACCAATATGAACCAAGAACTGGGTATTTCCACTTGTGCCTCCACCACTTCAATCCCCCATGCAATGGAAAACTCAAACTATGAAAGGAGTTTGGTAGGTGAACATAAGGAGTTCACAACAACAAGGATCAATGAGTGTAGACTCAAGTCACGGCAAAAGTCCACTAGAGTTATCTTGCTCTCTCTTTCTCCTCCCTTCCATACACCATAAGATCTCAATATATAGCATTCCAAAGGTAAGTGAAAGGTAAAATCGAGTCGTTTCGGGGTATATGGAGGGCCAAAGGTCACCCTAAGACCGTTGTTTGGGAGTAAAAAGTAATTTTCTATTGGTTTTTACCATTTTACTTGGTGTCCACGAGCTACAGTGGAACAACCTGCGTGTACGCTAGCTATAGTGGAATAGCTAGCATACAGGAACAAAAATAGGGAATTGTGTGTTCCTGGAGGACAAAATGATGGATCTGAGTCAATGAAATGGATCCTGAAGGCCAATCAATACTGATGCTCACAACGTGAAAAATTACGCTGTAACAGGAGGAAGTTTCCATATTCGAGAATATTTAATTTTGACCTTATCACTACTAATCGAGAAAACTAGGGAATCATATTTTTCATACTTATGTCCACATATTTGATTGAAGGAGGGGTTTTCTCAACACCCCTTATGAAGGCACATCTTTCCCTCCACTTAGATTTGCAAGATTCCAAAGTTGGAAAATTAGGGTTTCTCTAACAAACCCTAGGTCATCCAGGTAACATATTTCAAAAGGCATTAAATCAAGCACTTGGTTGAAGCATCTTAATTGGTAAGTATTATTATCTGTATTTCTATTTGAGGTTCTCATTTTATCAAGATGAAAAACAATACCAAGCTTGAGTATAATCTTGAGGGAGTTGATAACTTCTGATCCTGGAAGTATAGAGTACTGCTCATTCTAGAAGAGAATGATTTGGAAAACTATGTTAAGGAGGACGTTGTGGAGCCAAAGGGAGACAAAGACAAGGATAAACACAAAAAGAATTTTGGTAGGGCCAAAAGGATCATTGTTGACTCCATCAAGGATCACTTGATCCCCCATATTTCCTCATTAAAGAATCCCAATGAGATGTTTGATGCATTGAAGAGGCTATATGAAGGAAAGAACATTAATAGGAAGATGACCTTGAGAACTCAACTCAAGGGTGTGAAGATGCATAACTCAGAAACTATCCAATCCTATTTCACAAGGGTATCCCAAATCAAAGAACAATTAGAAGCTATTGGAGAACATGTTGAAGAAGCAGTCTCGGTGATGACTACATTGAATGGTCTCCCAAGATCATGGGAATCATTCATCCAAGGGATTTGTTATAGAAGGAAGCTCACCAAATTCAATAGGCTATGGGGAGATTGTACTCAAGAGGAAGCTAGAATTGAAGCCAAAGAAGAGAATATGGGTGAAGATGACAATCAATCCTTAGTAGCTTATGCAAAGATGGAAAAGATCAAGAAAGAAGAACACTCTCACAAGAATCCTAGAATATTTCAGAAGAATCATAGACCTCATAAGGACTACTCAAACTAGAGATTTTACACTTGTGATGAAAAGGGACATCTTGCAAGATATTTCCCCAAAATAAAATACCATAAAAAGAAGGGAAATAAGAAGAGGTATCATGCTCATGCTGCAGAAGATGATGAACCAGTTGTGAAGACAGCAAGGGAATATTCCTCAAGTGATGAAGAATATGTCTTGACTTCAGCACTCACAAGGTAAAAAATTCGATGATACAGTAGTAATTAGAGAGCAAGAGGGAGGCTTGCACAAATTATATGGCCAGCCGGATCAAGCATTGGTTCGTGCCACTATGGAACCAAGTGAACTATGGCACATAAGGGTTGTATATATATACACTACAAGGTTTTACCAATTGTAAGCAAAAATGGTGACTGGTCTAACTGAGATCCAGACAAAACATGATGGTGTATGTAAAATAATGTGAAGAATCTATTTTTAAGCAAAAGGAAATCTTGAATCTAGTACATGAGGACTTCAGAAAGTTCCAAACTAGAAGAAGAAGAAGATCAAGGTCATCGAAATCAGATGATCAAGCAGAGTACGCCTCCAGAAACACTAGTGACTTCTACAAGGCATAAACTAAGACAGAGCCTACAAAACACGTGAAAGATAAGTATTTACTGTCATTTGAATTCCTGAGTATTTTTTAAGTATATTTCTCATAATAGTTACATGTAGATCTATGATACAGTTTTCTTTTATTCACCTATATATGACTAAGATTGACTAGCAGTAAGCTCATGTGGTGCATGTTATGGGTAAGTGGCTGTCACCTATCCAATTTTTGAGAATAATTATTTTCTACTATTATCCTTTTTGCAAAAGTACTTTGTGATAAATTATAATTACAAGTTTTGTAATTATGACCAATTAGGTCAAAGATGAATGTAATGACTCATTATTATTATTTAATAAATAAAAATGGGAGACAAACACTCAAGAAAGCTGTTACAAGAGTGTCCACTGGCCCACTAGGAGGAATGGAACCTGCTGGAAGGACTGGGATAGATAATAACATTTACACTCTACCATTAGCTATTGTTATGGGACAACTCCCCTTAATTTTGTGGCATTTCCCCCTCCAAGTGGAGGGAGGTGAGCAGGTAGCTCACTGATGACCAGTTAATTAAAAAAAGACCTAGGCAACCTATAAAAGGCAATTCGAATTGAGCAGGGAGCTCTTACAATGTTTTCTACAGAAACATTTCCTCCGGGCATCAGGTGATGGCTAAGAGATTCGAATAGGGAGGCTATGGAGAGTGCAAGTGTAAGTCTGCAAATGTTATGAGAAGTACAGACCAGAGGTGCTGGTGCTGAAATAATTGCTTACTAAGCCTGTAAGGCTGGATAAAATTTCTTGCTACTGCAAGTAGAGATCCTAAGCTTCAGAACTTTCTTCCTCCTAGTGGATCAGTGGATAGGCTAGGGGGTCCTAAGGAAAACATCTTGAATGCTTAAGAGCAGGTTGGGTGGAACAAGATTCTTGAGTGATTTGTTCCTCCCAGCACACTCAGGTTCTATTCTTTTGTGTTTTCCAAATCACATGAATGATCTCAGAAAATGGCTTAGCAATGTTATTAATGATCAATAGCAGTAAAATGTTAGATCCTAATTAATTTAAATTTGTTGCACTGATAAAATGACTCCTCTGCATTTTTCCCCATGCGTGAAGCTGCATCGTACTCCAGTACAGAGAGGTAGCATTAAATCTGTTCATTTAAAAGTGAAACCTAGCATGCATCTAAATACATAAACCCAAGAGACCACCCATGCACAAACTTATATTCCTATGCATCCTATATTTTAGCAGCTGTAGATTAGATCTCTGCATGCATTGTTTTTACTGTTCAAATTTGTACGCTGAAACAACATAACATAAACTAGTTATAGCAGTAGGTTCTTTTTTGACTTCTGAAGGTGGACATGGTGTTAACATCTAGGGTTTACTGATCATTAGTTATTTCTTCAAAAGAAACCAATATCCTACATTCTGTTTAACCACATACTCATTCTTTTATTTGTTATCTGAATCTGACTCACCTTTATAAGAAATTATTGTCATCATTGTATTATTTTTTGCAAAAAAAAAGGAGTGCTATTTTGTTCATTCATTTTCTCTAGAGGTCCAAATTGGACAAATACAGGGAGATAGAGTTAAAATAGAAAAATTGTTATATTCATAAGCAATTAAATTAACTGACGAATGCACTATCATTTTCTTGTTTCTGTATTATCAACTGTATGTGGCAGAATTCACATCACAGAATATCATGTTATTAAAAGCAAAGAAAAGAATAGCATTATTGAATTGACAAAGCAAAATACAGTATCTCTACACCCAAACCAGGGTTAACCTGTTCTCATCATACTAATATTTACAAACATTTAACAGCTGCCAAATCAAACGTTTCATTATCACAGATATCCTAACTGTAGAATCAAGATCTATTATTCTTGTTTTCTTTAAACATCATTACAGACCAGCAGACTTCATTAACATCGACAGGCTAGGGTTTAGCATTATCACAGTGGTATTCAAACAAAAACTAACACCTTTTTATTATCGGTTTAACCCGAGTATGCACAGATACAATGTAAGCCAAGTAGATCATTATCAGCTTATAGCCACTATTTAAATAAACATCTTAAACATGCATTTCACTCATCCAACCTGCGGATTTCCACACCTTTCAACTCCAGACTTGGCCTCCATTTCTAGCATTCACTTACAGTTTGGAGGTTGCTTCCAGTCTCAGGATCGAGCCCGAGGGAGGCTAAAAATAAATAAAAATCCTAAGTTCCTCTCTGTCGGTTGGCCTCACCACAAAATCTACCACCGAAACGAATGCCAAGAAAACGTTACATTATCCCATAAGTTATGTTAGGGTTCTCTACAATCCCAATGCACGGCAATCAACGAGGGAGATATAAGTTCCATGAGCCACGTTGGAGGGTGGTAGGTACGATAATAACTCTCCCCTCCATCCTCCAAGCCACGCAGTTGCCAACTCTATTGACACCAGGGCAGGAGGCCCGTTACAACTCAGCATCGACCAACCTTCTCACATGCTGGAGACCCTTCACAACTTGCACATAATATCTCCATTAACACGGTGGCCAGGCGATTTGATTACAAACCCAAACATTTACTACACCCTTGTTTTCGTACGCAGGATTTACACAACACCATCATTCCACCTACCAATCATATGGATCAACGTTTAATTGCATCGACTTTATAAATTATATCAAGGTATAACAGTCACCGGTAGCATATATTAAAGATATTATATGTTCCATTTAACCAATTGTGAGCACACTCATAGCGTAAAAAATATCCACCTCGGTCGCGTTCAATCCTAGCTTATGGATTGACTCTGCCCTAACTTAATATAAAATCATTATAAAGTTCATCATAAGGTTCATTATAAAGCTCTTAAAGCTTCGTTCACATCTTAAGTTATATGAATACACCCTTAGGGTATAGTTTCCCATAGAACCATCGCATACATTGCATGGTAGAGTATTAATGCATAATGCATCACCATTATAATTTCCCAAGTAATAGAGAACTAGAATCACCTTATCACTCTTTCTATGATATGCTTAGGACCATGTGTCCTTGTCCTAAACTTGTCACCGTCAAAATTTATAAAAGAATTATTTTAACAGCCACAAGTCATTCATGGAATACTAACAAGTGAAGTCATAAACTCCTAATGAAGAACATTCACAACAATCACACTCTGAGATTGACATTTTTCTGTAGTTTTTGAGATAGCCAAGTTCCTCTTACAAATTGGAAGGAAACCATACCTGTAGCATCGGAATCATAAGCAGTTTTATTTATATCACGGTTATTAAACACTTATGAATTTTATTGCTATCTCTTACCTGCGAATCTGTGCATGAAGGATGAGTACAATGCTTTAGCTGGGTAGCTAAGTAAGCCTCGGGGCACCTCGTGGGACCCCTTTCATCATCATCCAGAAAAATTAAACTGTCAATACTTGTAGAGAAGAATTCTATTTTCCAAATGCATCACAATTCTCAATCATTCCGACACATAAATAAAGGACATAATCATTAATTGGATTCATGACGTGTCACTGACACGATACACCATCAGAAAACAAAAAGACACAACAGTTAAATTGTTCCCACCAAATGTCACATTTATTAATTACTGCTTTATTAAATATTATTATTTCTGCATTTTACAAATATTAGCATTTAATTACGATTTAAAAACTTTTAAATTTTTATGAAAATATGGGGATGTTACATGTGGCATCAGAGCTCATGTTCAAACTCTAGGCCTAAAGACGGTCCAAGAAACACGCAAATAGAAAATTTATGACTGTGAAATTTTTTGCTAACTCAAGTTTAAATTATTTTGTCGTATATAGAAAATTTTCTTTGATTTACAGATATGAAAGGATCAGCTGAACACATAAGGGACAGATTTCCGCCAAACAGCCCGAGTATGGAACAACAATTCCAGGGCAATCGGGGTAACGATTCGTTAGAATTATTGCATGCTTTTCAAGAATTGAAGGCAGAGATCCAGTCAGTAAAACAAGACAATGAAAGAATCCTGAGGACACAGGAGGAGTTGAAGCAAGTACTATTCGACCAATATCCAAAATATGAACAGAACCTTGAACATACTTCCGAAACTAAAGAGCTATCTCATGAAGGCAAGGATAAACAAACAAAAACAACTGAGGGAAACAACAACTCAATATCATCAAGAGATGCAAAACATCCACGTAAAAATAAGCATAACTACTCTAGTGACAGCAGTGAAGGAGACTTTAAGCCAAAAAGAAAAAGGCATAAACAGTACGAACAGATATCTGGTGTATTCAAGAAAATCAAACCCCCAACTTTCAATGGCGAAACAGAGAAAGGAGAGACAGCAGAAGCATGGTTGTCCAGCATGAAAAAGTATTTTCAGATCTATGACCATTCGGAATCCTTAAAGGCAAAGATGGAAATTTATAATCTGACCGGGAAGGCAGATATTTGGTGGAAAGACCTTAAAAGGGTAAAAGGTATAAAAGACCGAGATGTGATTTGGAGTACTTTTAAAAGACACTTCAAGAAGAAATTCTCATCTGAACAGTATTATGAAGAAAAATACAAAGAATTTTATGATCTGAAACTGGGAACAATGAACATGAAAGAATTGAACAACAAGTTCTTAAGTTTGCTAAGGTATGTGCCGTATATGGTGGAAGAAAAACCGAAGGTCCAAAGGTACCTAAGTTGTCTACCTTTCCACATCAAGGACAGAATAGAGTACGATAACCCTAAGACACTAGAAGAAGCCATGAGGAAAGCAACTTTTTGCTTTGACCAGAACAAGAAAAGGGAAGGGGTACCTAGCTGGGAAAACCCAAAACCCAGTAATTTCAAACAGAAAAGGAAAAATTTTATATATGGTGGCAATTCCAGTTTCTAGAAGAAAATTTTTCAGAATCAAAAAGTTCAGCAAAACAGAAATAACCAGCAGCAGAAATTTACAGCACCCAGGAATGTCCCCAATGTTTCCAGGACCAATGAACAGAAGCCACCTATAAAATGCTTTGAGTTCCAAGGGCCCCATTATGCCTCAGACTGTCCCCTCAAGAAATGGGTAGCCAATCATATTCACTCCACACAATCTGAAGCTACTGTAGGAGATGTGGCAAGAGAAGTACCTAGAATTAGTGCAGCATTAGACAACCGGAAAGCAGAACACAAAGTCTCAATGGTGGAGGTCGAAGGTATGCTGCAAAACGACCCAGTTTCTATTTTAATTGACCCTGGTGCTAGTCTAACTTATATATCACCAGTTGTTGTAGAAAGACTCGATTTGAAAACAGAGAAATTGGATAAATTCCGGTTAGTTAGATTAGCGACGGGAACAAAAAGAAAGGTTTATGATTTTGTGGAAAATTGTGTTTTATCTATGAATCAACTAACAACGCAGGTTAAGCTAAATATTCTGCCATTAGGGTCATATGACATCCCAATCGGTATGGACTGGTTAGAAAACCATCGTGTCATTATGAATTGTTATGAAAAAAGTTTCATTTTCCTGAATGATGAAAGAAAGACAACAGAGGTAAAAGGTGTCCCTAAAGAAACATCCGTTCGGCAGATTTCAGCCATGCAAGTAAAAAGGGCAATCAAAAAAGGGTGTCAGATGTTTGCAGTAAATGCGGTGCATGACGAGATAACTACGAAGGAGGACAAACTGAAAATAGAGGACATACCCGACTTACAGGATTTCCAAGATATTTTTCCTAAAGAGATCCCAGAATTACCTCCCAAAAGGGACCTAGATTTTACTATTGAATTAATACCTGGTGCAGTGCCAAGTTCTAAAGCTCCATACCGGATGAACATACTAGAGCTAAATGAGTTAAAATCTCAGTTGAAGGAACTGATCGATAAAAAATACATAAGACCCAGCGTGTCTCCTTGGGGAGCACCGGTCATTTTTGTTAAGAAGAAGGACGGTACCCTAAGACTTTGCATAGATTACCGTCAACTAAATAAAATGATGATCAAGAATAGGTACCCATTGCCTCGCATTGATGATCTTTTTGACCAGCTACGCGGAGCAACAATATTCTCAAAGATCGATTTACGATCAGGATATCATCAGGTCCTTGTGAAGGATGAAGACATTTTCAAAACAACCTTTAGAACTCGTTATGGACACTATGAGTTCATTGTCATGTTGTTTGGATTAACTAATGCACCTACTGTATTTATGTGTTTAATGAACAAAATTCTACACAAGTACTTAGATAAGCTTGCAGTTGTGTTCATCGATGACATTTTGGTATATTCTAAGAACAAGGAGGAGCATGATGAGCATCTACATATCATTCTGCAAGTTCTGAGGGAGCACTAGTTGTATGCTAAGTTCAGCAAATGGGATTTATGAAGCAGGTTTTCCGATTGCATGGCATACCCAAGGTAATAGTTTCAGACTGAGATTCAAAGTTCACAGGTAACTTTTGGAGGTACTTGTTCAAAGGGTTAAACACCACCTTAAATTTCAGCACTGTGTTTCATCCGCAAACAAACGGACAAACTGAAAGGGTGAACCAGATATTGGAAGAAATGCTCAGAATGTATGTTAAGGATCAGCCTGGTAAGTGGGAAGACTACTTGCATTTAGCAGAGTTTCCGTATAATAATCACTACCATGCTTCAGCCAAACATAGCCCATTTGAGATTCTTTACGGTAGAAAGTGTAACACACCGGTGTCATGGAGTGATCCTGTTAGCAGGGTCACCTTAGGGCCTAAATTGTTGCAGGAATTAGAACTAATTGTGAAGCAAGTACAAGGGAATCTTAAAGTTGCCCAGGATAGACAAAAAAGTCAAGCAGGCCTTAAAAGAACTCATAAAGAGTTCCAGGTTGGTGAACATGTTTTTATTAAGGTAAGGCCGAAAAAGAGTTCCTTAAAATTGGGAATCTGTGCCAAACTGCCACCCAGGTATTGTGGTCCTTTCGAAATCTTGTCCAGAGTTGGACTAGTGGCATATCAATTAGCCTTACCTTCAAACCTCAAAGTCCATAATGTTTTTCACATTTCATTTTTAAAGAAATATGTGCATGATCCTGCTCATGTTTTAAATTGGAATAATATTCAAGTGGAACAAGGCGACGATTTTTCGGTGGAACCAGACTGTTTCTCGCAAGGAAAGAAACTCTACTCTAGAACCGCACGGTTGGCCAAGTAAAAGTGCAATGGAAGCACTATAGCCCAGCAGAGGCTACCTGGGAGTTGGAGAGTAGTATGCGGGTTGCATACCCAACTCTGTTCCAGGCACACTCAAGGAGTGAATAAAGCAACATCGACGACAATGTTGAGGATTAAGGGGGGGTGTATGTCACCTACCCAATTTTTTAGAATAATTATTTTCTACTATTATCCTTTTTGCAAAAGTACTTTGTGATAAATTATAATTACAAGTTTTGTAATTATGACCAATTAGGTCAAAGATGAATGTAATGACTCATTATTATTATTTAATAAATAAAAATGGGAGACAAACACTTAAGAAAGTTGTTACAAGAGTGTCCACTGGCCCACTAGGAGGAATGGAAGCTGCAAGAAGGACTGGGACAGATGGCAGCATTTGCACTCTACCATTAGTTGTTTTTATGGGACAACTCCCCCTAATTTTGTGGCATTTCCCCCTCCAGGTGGAGGGAGGTGAGCAGGTAGCTCACTAATGACCAATTAATTACAAAAAGACCTAGGCAACCTATAAAAGGCAATTCAAATTGAGCAGGGAGTTCTTACAATGTTTTCTGTAGAAACATTTCCTCGAGGCATCAGGAGTTGGCTGAGAGATTCAAATAGGGAGGCTGTGGAGAGTGCAAGTGTAAGTCTGAAAATGTTATGATAAGGACAGACCAGAGGTGTTGGTGCTAGTGTAATTACTTACTAAGCCTGTAAGGCTGGATAAAATTTCTTGCTGCTGCAAGTACAGATCCTAATCTTAAGAACTTTCTTCCTCCTGGTGGATCAGTGGATAGGCTTGGGGGTCCTAAGGCAGACATCTTGGTTGCATGGGAGCAGGTTGGGTGGAACAAGCTTCTTGAGTGATTTGTTCCTTCATCACACCCAGGTTCTATTCCTTTTGTGTTTTTCCAAATCACATGAATGATCTCAGAAAATGGCTTAGCAATGTTATTAATGATCAGTAGCAGTAAAATTTTAGATCCTAATTAATTTAAATTTGCTGAACTGATAAAATGACTCCTCTGCATTTTTCCCCATGCGTGAAGCTGCATCGCACTCCAGTACAGAGAGGTAGCATTAAATCTATTCATTTAAAAGTGAAACCTAGCATGCATCTAAATACATAAACCCAAGAGACCACCCATGCACAAACTTATATTCCTATGCATCCTCTATTTTAGCGCCTGTAGATTAGATCTTTGCATGCATTGTTTTTACTGTTCAAATCTGTACGTTGAAACAACATAACATAAACTAGTTATAGCAGTAGGTTCTTTTCTGACTTCTGAAGGTGGACATGGTGTTAACATCTAGGGTTTACTGATCATCAGTTATTTCTTCAAAAGAAACCAATATCCTACATTCTGTTTAACCACATACTCATTCTTTTATTTTTTCATCTGAATCTGACTTACCTTTATAAGAAATTATTGTCATCACTGTATTATTTTGTGCAAAAAAAAAGGAGTATTGTTTTGTTCATTCATTTTCTCCAGAGGTCCAAATTAGACAAATATAGGGAGATAGAGTTAAAATAGAAAAACTGTTATATTCATAAGTAATTAAATTAACTGACGAATGCATTGTCATTTTCTTGTTTCTGTATTATCAACTGTATGTGGCAGAATTTACATCACAGAATATCATGTTATTAAAAGCAAATAAAACAATAGCAATATTGAATTGACAGAGCAAAATACAGTATCTCTACACCCAAACCAGGGTTAACCTATTCTCATCATACTAATATTTACAAACATTTAACAGCTGCCAAATCAAACGTTTCATTACCACAGATATCCTAACTGTAGAATCAAGATCTATTATTCTTGTTTTCTTTAAACATCATTACAGACCAGCAGACTTCATTAACATCGACAGGCTAGGGTTTAGCATTATCACAGTGGTATTCAAACCAAAACTAACACCTTTTTATTATCGGTTTAACCCGAGTATGCACAGATGCAATGTAAGCCAAGTAGATCATTATCGGCTTATAGTCACTATTTAAATAAACATCTTAAACATGACTTTCTTTCCTTGGAAAAGAATTCAAAAAGGAAAAGTTCAAAAACACCATATGTAAACATTAAACCCTAAAAATTTATCTTTTCCATTTAAAATTATGATGGAAGCAACCTACAGATCGCCTCATTGTTCACTGAGGGTTCCATTCCAAAACCCATTCTTTTTACACTACTCAGTTATTGAAACAAAACCATAGTCAACATTTCTTTTCCACACTTGTACTTCCATCGACTCAGAAGTGCAAAACGACAGACATCAGACGTTAAATGTCGTGAAATTCTTTGCAAAACGAGGGTTCAAACCCTATCAAGTTCACCGAGCCAAAGGATGGCCGGCCATACATTTAAGAAATATTCACATCATCTACACCAAGCAAACAAAACGTAAACAATAACGTTTTACCAATGCTGCAGGCGAGACAAAAGCCACTACCGAGAAGGCATGCTACCAACACCCTGCTCATCAAGTTCGATTCCAGGAGAACCACGAGGGAGGGATACCACCGAAGCTTACCGGTGGGTTCGCTATATTTCTTCTCCACGTCAACTTTCCCGGCACCCTGTTGTTCATCGAGAGCTACCTTCCAAATGACCATGCTCTGAGTTAAATATCAACCATGAAATAATGGTGCACGCAACAAGAAAACTTTAAAAACCTTTGCAACTTTATGGTACCTGAGTCGTGACAGAAGCTAGAAGAAGCCAACCATCCATCCACTGCGAAGGAGAAGCACCCAACTCGAAGGCCACACTGTGTGATATCTTTTGAAACTCACAACCCGATTGAAACCACAGACTTGAAAGTCACTTCAACACCATGACAGACACACTCATCCAACCTGTGGATTGCCACACCTTTCAACTCCAAACTCGGCCTCCATTGCTAGCATTCACTTACAGTTTGGAGGCTAAAAAAAAATCAAAACCCTAAGTGCCTCTCGACCGGCTGGCCTCACCACAAACCCTACCACCAAAATGAACTCCAAGAAAACGTTACATTATCCCATAAGTTACGTTAGGGTTCTCTACAATCCCAATGCACGGCAATCAACGAGGGAGATCTAAGTTCCATGAGCCACGTTGGAGGGTGGTAGGTACGATAATAACTCTCCCCTCCATCACCAGAGCCACGTAGTTTCCAACTCTGTTGACACCAGGGCAGGAGGACCGTTACAACTCAGCGTCGACCAACCTTCTCACATGTTGGAGACCCTTCACAATGTGCACGTAATATCTCCATTAACATGGTGGCCAGGCGATTTGATTATAAACCCAATCATTTACTACACCCTTGTTTTCGTACGTAGGCTTTACACAACACCATCATTCCACCTGCCAATCATATGGATCAACATTTAATTGCATCGACTTTATAAATTATATCAAGGTATAACATTCACTGGTAGCATATATTAAAGATGTTATATGTTCCATTTAATCAATTGTGAGCACACTCATAGTGTAAAAAATATCCACCTCGGTCGCATTCAATCCTAGGGTATGGATTGACTCCGCCCCAACTTAATATAAAATCATTATAAAGTTCATCATAAGGTTCATTATAAAGCTCTTAAAGCTTCGTTCACATCTTAAGTTATATGAATACACCCTCAGGGTATAGTTTCCCATAGAACCATCGCATACATTGCATGGTAGAGTATTAATGCATAATGAATCACCATTATAATTTCCCAGGTAATAGAGAACTAGAATCACCTTATCACTCTTTCTATGATATGCTTAAGACCATGTGTCCTTATCCTAAACTTGTCACCGTCGAAATTTATAAAAGAATTTTTTTAACAGCCGCAAGTCATTCATGGAATACTAACAAGTGAAGTCATAAACTCCTAATGAAGAACATTCACAACAATCACACTCTGAGATTGACATTTTCTGCAGTTTTTGAGATAGCCAAGTTCCTCTTACAAATTGGAAGGAAACCATACCTGTAGCGTCGAAATCATAAGCAGTTTTATTTATATCACGGTTATTAAACACTTCTAAATTTTATCGCTATCTCTTACCTGCGAATCTGCGCATGAAGGACGAGTACAATGCTTTAGCTGGGTAGCTAAGTAAGCCTCGGGGCACCTCGTGGGACCCCTTTCATCATCATCCAGAAAAATTAAACTGTCAGTACTTGTTGAGAAGAATTCTGTTTTCCAAATGCATCACAATTCTCAATCATTCTAGCACATAAATAAAGGACATAATCATTAATTAAATTCTTGATGTGTCACCGACACGATACACCATCAAAAGACAAAAAGACAGCAGTTAAATTGTTCCTACCAAATGTCGCATTTATTAATTATTGCTTTATTAAATATTTTTATTTCTGCATTTTACAAATATTAGCATTTAATGACGATTTAAAAAATTTTAAATTTTTATGAAAATATCGGGATGTTATATGTGGCATCAGAGCTCATGTTCGAACTCTAGGCCTAAAGACGGTCCAAGAAACACGCAAACAGAAAATTTATGACTGTGAAATTTTTTGCTAACTCAAGTTTAAATTATTTTGTCGTATACAGAAAATTTTCTTTGATTTATAGATATGGAAGGATCAGATGAACACATAAGGGGCAGATTTCCGCCAAACAGCCCGAGTATGGAACAGTAATTCCAGGGCAATCGGGGTAACGATTCGTCAGAATTATTGCATGCTTTTCAAGAATTGAAGGCAGAGATCTAGTCAGTAAAACAAGACAATGAAAGAATCTTGAGGACACAGGAGGAGTTGAAGCAAGCACTGTTCGACCAATATCCAAAATATGAACAGAATCTTGAACATACTTCCGAAACTAAAGAGCTATCTCATGAAGGCAAGTATAAACAAACAAAAACAACTAAGGGAAACAACAACTCAACATCATCAAGAGCTGCCAAACATCCACGTAAAAATAAGCATAACAACTCTTGTGACAGCAGTGAAGGAGTGTTTAAGCCAAAAAGAAAAAAGGAATAAACAGTACGAACAGATATCTGGTGATTTCAAGAAAATCAAACCCCCAGCTTTCAATGGCGAAACAGAGAAAGGAGAGACAGTGGAAGCATGGCTGTCCGGCATGAAAAAGTATTTTCAGATCTACGACTATTCGGAATCCTTAAAGGAAAAGATGTCAACTTATAATATGACCAGGAAGGCAGATATTTGGTGGCAAGACCTTAAAAGGGTAAAAGGTATAAAAGATCGAGATGTGAGTTGGAGTACTTTTAAAAGACACTTTAAGAAGAAATTCTTATCTGAGCAGTATTATGAAGAAAAATCCAAAGAATTTTATGATTTGAAACTCGGAACGATGAACATGAAAGTATTGAACAGCAAATTTTTAAGTTTGCTAAGGTATGTGCCGTATATGGTGGAAGAAAAACCGAAGGTCCAAAGGTACCTAAGTTGTCTACCTTTCCACATCAAGGACAGAATAGAGTACGATAACCCTAAGACACTAGAAGAAGCCATGAAGAAAGCAACTTTTTTCCTTGACCAGGAGAAGAAAAGGGAATGGGTACCTAGCTGGAAAAACCCAAAACCCAGTAATTTCGAACAGAAAAGGAAAATTTTTATATATGGTCTCAATTCCAGTTTCTAGAAGAAAAATTTTCAGAATCAAAAATTTCAGCAGAACAGAAATAACCAGCAGCAGAAATTTACCGCACCTAGGAATGTCCCCAATGTTTCTAGGACCAATGAACAGAAGCCACCTATAAAATGCTTTGAGTGCAAAGGGCCCCATTATGCCTCAGACTGTCCCCTCAGGAAACGAGCGGCCAACCATATTCACTCCATACAGTCTGAAGCTATTATAGGAGATGTGGCAAGAGAAGTACCCAGAATTAGTGCAGCATTAGACAACCGGCAAGCATAACACCAAGTCTCAATGGTGGAGGTCGAAGGTATGCTGCAAAACCACCCAGTTTCTATTTTAATTGACCCCAGTGCTAGTCTAAGTTATATATCACTAGTTGTTGTAGAAAGACTCGATTTGAAAATAGAGAAATTCAATAAATTCTGGCTAGTTAGATTAGCGACAGGAACAAAAAGAAAGGTTTCTGATTTTGAGGAAAATTGTGTTTTATCTATGAATCAACTAACAACACAGTTTAAGCTAAATATTCTGCCATTAGGGTCATATGACATCCTAATCGGTATGGACTAGTTAGAAACCCATCGTGTCATTCTGAATTGTTATGAAAAAAGTTTCATTTGCCTAGATGATGAAGGAAAGACAGTAGAGGTAAAAGGTATCCCTAGAAAAACATCCATTCGACAGATTTCAGCCATGCAAGTAAAAAGGGAAATCAGAAAAGGGTGTCAGATGTTTGCAGTAAATGCGGTGCATGATGAGATAAGTACTAAGGAGGACAAACTGAAAATAGAAGACACAAACGTCTTACAGGATTTCCAAGATATTTTTCCTGAAGAGATCCCAGAATTACCTCCCAAAAGGGACCTGGATTTTACTATTGAATTAATACCTGGTGCAGTGCCAAGTTCTAAAGCTCCATACTGGATGAACATACTAGAGCTAAATGAGTTAAAATCTCAGTTGAAGGAACTTATCGATAAAAAATACATAAGACCCAGCGTGTCTCCTTGGGGAGCAGCGGTCATTTTTGTTAAGAAGAAAGATGGTACCCTAAGACTTTGCATAGATTACCGCCAACTAAATAAAATGACGATCAAGAATAGGTACCCATTGCCCCGCATTGACGATCTTTTTGACTAGCTATGCGGAGCAACAGTATTCTCGAAGATCGATTTACGATCAGGATATCATCAGGTCCGTGTGAAGGATGAAGACATTTTCAAAACAGCCTTTAGAACTCGTTATGGACACTATGAGTTCGTTGTCATGCCGTTTGGATTAACTAATGCACCTGATGTATTTATGTGTTTAATGAACAAAATTCTGCACAAGTACTTAGATAAGTTTGCAGTTGTGTTCATCGATGACATTTTGGTATATTCTAAGAATAAGGAGGAGCATGATGAGCATCTACGTATCATTCTGCAAGTTCTGAGGGAGCACTAGTTGTATGCTAAGTTCAGCAAATGTGATTTTTACAAAGACAAGATTCAGTACTTAGGACACATAATCTCTGAGGAAGGGATTTCGGTTGACCCCGCCAAGATAAAGGCCATTAATGAATGGTCGGTTCCTAAGGATGTGACGGATGTGCGATCGTTTATGGGCATCACTGGTTATTATAGAAAATTCATTGAAGGGTTTTCCAGGATTGCAAACCCCATAATGTCGCTGCAGAAAAAGGGAAAAGTTTGTCTGGGATCAAAAGTGTGCGGACAGTTTTGTAAAGTTAAAAGAATTGCTGACTTCGGCGCCTATTTTGAGGATTGCAGATCCTAATAAAGATTTTGTAGTATGCACAGACGTGTGCAATGATGGACTGGGAGGAGTCCTAACGCAGGAGGGACATGCTGTAGCATATGAATCAAGAAAACTGAAAATACATGAGAAGAACTATTCCACCTACGATCTAGAATTGTTAGCAATGATTCATGCCTTGAAAATGTGGCATCACCACCTCATTGGAAGAAAATCTACCTTAATGACGGATAATATGGGGCTGAAATATTTGTTAGATCAAACAAATTTAAATTCCAGGTAAGCCAGATGGCTAACTTTTTTGAGTGAGTATGATTTTGAAATTCAGCACATTAAGGGGAAAGAGAATAAAGTTGTTGACACGTTAAGTCGTAATGCAACGATACATTTTATTTCAGCCATCAGCACATACGCAACAGATTTGGAGAAACAGATTTTTGAAGGAATTAAAGAGGATGAGGAATACAGAAAATTATAGGAAAGGATAGCAGAAAACAACTCTGAAAATTCTGTAACACATTTCAGTTTGAAGGAAAATGGCTTACTGCTGTACAAAAACAGATTGTACGTACCAAATGTACCAGCAGTAAAAATTCTAATTTTGGATGAGATGCACAAAAGCCACTATTCTTGCCATCTAGGTTACCAGAAAACCATCACAATGCTAAGGAAAGAGTACTATTGTCTAGGATGAAGGATGAAGTAGCAGAATATATAGCCAAGTGTTTTGACTGTCAAAAAGTGAAGGTGGAACATCAGCATCCTGCTGGATTGTTGTAGCCCTTGCCTATACCCAGCTGGAAATGGGAAGTCATAAGTATAGATTTCATCACTGGGTTACCAAAGAATAAAAAACAACATGACTCCATTATGGTGGTAGTAGAAAAACTTAGCAAGGAAGCCCATTTTATCCCTATCAAAACTACCCATAAAGCTCCCGATATTGCAGAAATTTTTATGAAGCAGGTTTTCCGACTGCATGGCATACCCAAGGTAATAGTTTCAGACCAAGATTCAAATTTCATACATAACTTTTGGAGGTCCTTGTTCAAAGGGTTAAACACCACCTTAAAGGGTGAACTTGATATTGGAAGATATGCTTAGAATGTATGTTAAGGATCAACCTGGTAAGTGGGAAGACTACTTGCATTTAGCAGAGTTTGCGTATAATAATCACTACCATGCTTCATCCAAACTTAGCCCATTTGAGATTCTTTATGGTAGAAAGTGTAACACACCGATGTCATGGAGTGATCCGGTTAGTAGGGTCACCTTAGGGCCCGAATTGTTGCAAGAATTAGAATTAATCGTGAAGCAAGTACAAGGGAATCTTAAAGTTGCCCAGGATAGACAAAAAAGTCAAGCAGACCTTAAAAGAACTCATAAAGAGTTCCAGGTTGGTGAACATGTTTTTCTTAAGGTAAGGCCGAAAAAGAGTTCCCTAAAATTGGGAAGCTATGCCAAACTAGCACCCAGGTATTGTGGTCCTTTAGAAATCTTGTCCAAAGTTGGACCGGTGGCATATCAATTAGCCTTACCTGCAAACCTCAAAGTCCATAATGTTTTTCACATTTCATTTTTAAAGAAATAGGTGTATGATCCTACCCATGTTGTAAATTGGAATACTGTTCAAGTGGAACAAGGCGGCAATTTTCCGGTGGAACCGGACTGTATTCTTGCAAGGAAAGAAACTCTACTCCGGAACCGCACGGTTGGCCAAGTAAAAGTGCAATGGAAGCACTATAGCCCAGCAGAGGCTACCTGGGAGTTGGAGAGTAGTATGCAGGTTGCATACCCAACTCTGTTCTAGGCACACTCAAGGAGTGAATAAAGCAACATCTAGGATGATGTTGAGGCTTAAGGGGGGGTGTATGTCACCTACCCAATTTTTTAGAATAATTATTTTCTACTATTATCCTTTTTGCAAAAGTACTTTGTGATAAATTATAATTACAAGTTTTGTAATTATGACCAATTAGGTCAAAGATGAATGTAATGACTCATTATTATTATTTAATAAATAAAAATGGGAGACAAACACTCAAGAAAGCTGTTACAAGAGTGTCCATTGGCCCACTAGGAGGAATGGAAGCTGCTGGAAGGACTGGGACAGATGGCAACATTTGCACTCGACCATTAGTTGTTGTTATGGGACAACTCCCCCTAATTTTGTGGTATTTCCCCCTCCAAGTGGAGGCAAGTGAGAAAGTAGCTCACTAATGACCAGTTAATTACAAAAAGACCTAGGAAGCCTATAAAAGGAAATTCGAATTGAGCAGGGAGCTCTTACAATGTTTTCTACAAAAACATTTCCTCGGGGCATCAGGTGATGGCTGAGAGATTTGAATAGGGAGGCTGCAGAGAGTGCAAGTGTAAGTCTGCAAATGTTATTAGAAGGACAGACCAGAGGTGTTGGTGATGGTCCACTTGCTTACTAAGCCTGTAAGGCTGGATAAAATTTCTTGCTGCTGCAAGTAGAGATCCTAAGCTTTAGAACTTTCTTCCTCCTAGTGGATCAGTGGATAGGCTCGAGGGTCCTCAGGCAGACATCTTGGCTGCTTGCGAGCAGGTTGGGTGGAACAGGCTTCTTGAGTGATTTGTTCCTCCCATCACACTCAGTTTCTATTCTTTTTGTGTTTTTCCAAATCACATGAATGATCTCAGAAAATGGCTTATCAATGTTATTAATTATCAGTAGCAGTAAAATGTTAGATCCTAATTAATTTAAATTTATTGAACTGATAAAATGACTCCTTTGCATTTTTCCCCATGCGTGAAGCTGTATCGTACTCCAGTATAGAGAGGTAGCATTAAATATATTCATTTAAAAGTGAAACCTATCATTCATCTAAATACATAAACCCAAGAGACCACCCATGCACAAACTTATATTCCTGTGCATCCTATATTTTAGCAGCTGTAGATTAGATCTCTGCATGCATTGTTTTTACTGTTCAAATCTGTACGCTGAAACAACATAATAGAAACTAGTTATACCAGTAGGTTCTTTTCTGACTTCTGAAGGTGGACATGGTGTTAACATCTAGGGTTCACTGATCATCAGTTAACCAATATCCTGCAGTCTGTTTAACCACATACTCATTCTTTTATTTGTTATCTGAATCTGACTGACCTTTATAAGAAATTATTGTCATCATTGTATTATTTTGTGCAAAAAAAAAGGAGTATTGTTTTGTTCGTTCATTTTCTCCATATGTCCAAATTGGACAAATACAGGGAGATAGAGTTAAAATAGAAAAACTGTTATATTCATAAGTAATTAAATTAACTGACGAATGCACTGTCATTTTCTTGTTTTTGTATTATCAACTATATGTGGCAGAATTTACATCACAGAATATCATGTTATTAAAAGCAAAGAAAAGAATAGCATTATTGAATTGACAGAGCAAAATACAGTATCTCTACACCCAAACCAGGGTTAACCTGTTCTCATCATACTAATATTTACAAACATTTAACAGCTGCCAAATCAAACGTTTCATTACCACAGATATCCTAACTATAGAATCAAGATCTATTATTCTTGTTTTCTTTAAACATCATTACAGACCAGCAAACTTCATTAACATCGACAGGCTAGTGTTCAACATTATCATAGTGGTATTCAAACCAAAATTAACACCTTTTTATTATCGGTTTAACCCGAGTATGCACAGATGCAATGTAAGCCAAGTAGATCATTATCGGCTTATAGCCACTATTTAAATAAACATCTTAAACATGCCTTTCGTTCCTTGGAACATAATTAAAAAATGAGAAGTTCAAAAACACCATACGTAAACATTAAACCCTAAACATTTATCTTTTCCATTTAAAATAACGATGGCAACAACCTACAGATCGCCTCATTGTTTACTGAGGGTTCCATTCCAAAACCCATTCTTTTTACACTACTCAGTTATTGAAACAAAACCATAGTCAACATTTCTTTTCCACACTTGTCCTTCCATCGACTCAGAAGTACAAAACGACAGACATCAGACGTTAAATGCCATGAAATTCTTTGCAAAACGAGGGTTCAAACCCTATCAAGTTCGCCGAGCCAAAGGATGGTTGGCCATACATTTAAGAAATATTCACATCGTCTACACTAAGAAAACAAAACGTAAACAGTAACGTTTTCCCAATGCTGCAGGAGAGACAAAAGACACTGCTGCTAAGGCATGCTACCAACACCCTGCTCATCAAGTCCGATTCCAGGAGAACCACGAGGGAGGGATACCACCGAAGATTACCATTGGGTTCGCTATATTTCTTCTCCTCATCAACTTTCCCGGCACCCTGTTGTTCGTCGAGAGCTACCTGCCAAACGACCATACTCTGAGTTAAATATCAATCATGAAATAATGGTGCATGCAACAAGAAAACTTTAAAAACCTTTGCAACTTTACGGTACCTGAGTTGTGACAGAAGCTAGAAGAAGCCAGCCATCCTTCCACTACGAAGGAGAAGAACCCAACTCGAAGGCCACACTGTGTGATATCTTTTGAAACTCACAACCTGATTGAAACACCAGACTTGCAAGTCACTTCAACGCCACGACAGACGCACTCATCCAACC
The DNA here is from genome assembly GCA_027924585.1 of Larix kaempferi. NCBI lineage: Eukaryota > Viridiplantae > Streptophyta > Pinopsida > Pinales > Pinaceae > Larix > Larix kaempferi. The sequence continues at coordinate 1,019,364 of BSBM01001288.1, forward strand.
TGTGGATTGCCACAACTTTCAACTCCAGACTCGTCCTCCATTGCTAGCATTCACTTACAGTTTGAAGGTTGTTACCGGTCTTAGGATCGAGCTCGAGGGAGGCTAAAAAAAATTCAAAACCCTAAGTGCCTCTCGGCCGGTTGGCCTCACCACAAACCCTACCACCGAAACGAATTCCAAGAAAACATTACATTATCCCATAAGTTACGTTAGGGTTCTCTACAATCCCAATGCACGGAAATCAACGAGGGAGATCTAAGTTCCATGAGCCACGTTGGAGGGTGGTAGGTACGATAATAACTCTCCCCTCCATCTCCCAAGCCACATAGTTGCCAACTCTGTTGACACCAGGGCAAGAGGCCCGTTACAACTCAGCTTCGACCAACCTTCTCACATGTTGGAGACCCTTCACAACGTGCATGCAATATCTCCATTAACACGGTGGCCAGGTGATTTGATTACAAACCCAATCATTTACTACACCCTTGTTTTCATACGCAGGATTTACACAACTCCATCATTCCACATGCCAATCATATGGATCAACGTTTAATTGCATCGACTTTATAAATTATATCAAGGTATAACATTCACCGGTAGCATATATTAAAGATCGTATATGTTCCATTTAATCAATTGTGAGCACACTCATAGCATAAAAAATATCCACCTCGGTCGCGTTCAATCCTAGGGTATGGATTGACTCTGCCCCAACTTAATATAAAATGATTATAAATTTCATCATAAGGTTCATTATAAAGCTCTTAAAGCTTCGTTCACATCTTAAGTTATATGAATACACCCTTAGGGTATAGTTGCCCATAGAACCATCGCATACATTGCATGGTAGAGTATTAATGCATAATGCATCACCATTATAATTTCCCAAGTAATAGAGAACTAGAATCACCATATCACTCTTTCTATGATATGCTTAGGACCATGTGTCCTTGTCCTAAACTTGTCACCGTCGAAATTTATAAAAGAATTATTTTAACTGCCGCAAGTCATTCATGGAATACTAACAAGTGAAGTCATAAACTCCTAATGAAGAACATTCACAACAATCACACTCTGAGATTGACATTTTGTGCAGTTTTTGAGATAGCCAAGTTCCTCTTACAAATTGGAAGGAAACCATACCTGTAGCATCGGAATCATAAGCAGTTTTATTTATATCACGGTTATTAAACACTTCTGAATTTTATCGCTATCTCTTACCTGCGAATCTGCGCATGAAGGATGAGTACAATGCTTTAGCTAGGTAGCTAAGTAAGCCTCAGGGCACCTCGTGGGACCCCTTTCATCATCATCCAAAAAAATTAAACTGTCAGTACTTGTCGAGAAGAATTCTGTTTTCCAAATGCATCACAATTCCCAATCATTCCAGTACATAAATAAAGGACATAATCATTAATTATATTCATGACGTGTCACCGACACGATACACCATCAGAAAACAAAAAGACACAGCAGTTAAATTGTTCCTACCAAATGTCGCATTTATTAATTACTACTTTATTAAATATTATTATTTCTGCATTTTACAAATATTAGCATTTAATGATGATTTAAATTTTTTTAAATTTTTATTAAATTATCGGGATGTTACAGTGGCCTATAGTGATGCACATCATCTCATGATCCCTTGATGGAGCTAGTCTAGGATGAAACCTCTTTGCTAACATGTTGAGAGTAGTGCACACTCTTAATAGTATGTTCTGGTAGAGATGGAAGGCATCTTAATAGTTATCATGTGTATATAGGAGATGGATGAGTGATGTGCTTAGGCATTGGATAAAATGCATTATTACATAATTGTGTGAATTATGAATTTGTCATTAAAATGCCAATATGATTTGATGCTATGAAATGTCACTAATCATACCACTGAACTTGACTTGTAGGAAAAATTGTGTGCTATGAACTATAAGAGAAGGATGATTTACAAAATCAAGCATACTACAAAAGTACAAGGCAATATTCATGGTTTCTCTCAAAAAGAGGGAGTCGATTATAACGAAACGTTTTTCTCTTGTAGCAAGATACACTTCAATTAGAGCTATACTTGCTACAGTGATGAAGTTGAAGGTACACCAGATGGATGTAAAGACAACTTCCTTGAATGGTGTGGTCGAAGAAGAAGTGTATTTGGAGAAGCCACTAGGATTTGAGACACATAATAGGAAGACACAGGTCTGCAAATTGAAGAAGGCCTTGTACGGTTTGAAACATGCACCGGGATGTGGTACGACAGGATTGATGGATTTCTGATGAGCTTGGGCTTTACAAAGAGTAAAATAGATGCAAACCTTTACTTCAAGGTTGAGGATGGAAAACTAGTGATACTACTTTTGTATGTAGATTACCTGGTCCCGACAGGTGACGAAAATATCATTGCAGAAATGAAGAGGAAACTTGTCGCATAATTTGAGATGAAAGACCTGGGTATGATGCACTACTTCCTAGGTCTTGAGGTGTGGTAAAATCCAGAAGAGACTTTCATTAGCGAAGGAAAATATGTGGTAGAGATCCCGAAGAGATTCAAGATGATGGATTGAAATGCCATGGACACACCAATGGCATCGAATTTGAAGTTGTTGTTTGATACTTATTCAGAGATAGTGGAAGCCACTGTATATAAACAAATGATTGGTTCGTTGATGTACTTAATGAACACGAGGCTGGATATATGATTTGCTGTGAACACATTGAGTCAGTACATGGTAGAGTCGAGACGTGTTAACCTAATTACGACAAAACATGTGTTGAGGTACCTAAAGGGTACGATTGATTATGGGATCAGATATGAAACATATCAGAAGATTAAATTGTGGGGTTATGTTAATGCAGATTGGGGCCGGTAGTGTCATGGACAGGAAGAGCACTTCAGGATGTTGCTTCAGTTTGGGATTGGGTATGATCTCTTGGTTTAGTAGGAAGAAGAGGAGTGTGGCACTCAGTACAGCCGAAGTAGAGTACATGCCATCTTGTTCAGCTAGTTGCGAAGGAGTGTGGCTTCGGAAGTTACTTGCAGGATTTTCTGCGACAGCCAGAGTTGTGTGAAGTTGTCTGAGAACCCATTGTTTCATGACAAGTCGAATCACATCAAGATCAAGTACCACTATATTAGGGATATGGTGTAGAGAGGAGCAATGAGGCTCTCATATGCGGAGACAGACGAGTTGATAATCAATGTGTTGAACATGCCTCTATGGAGAGTGAAGTTTGAGTACTTTAGGGACAAGCTTGGAGTTGTCCAGATCGATGATCTTCGAAAGAGGGAGGGATGAGCAACATATCACATGTGAGACACAGGTAGTCACGTAGTGACGTAATTTGTGCTCCTGGGAAGGTATCCACTTGAGGTGATGTGGTAGTGGGTGGTCACTTCAGTGACGTAATGTTGGCTCTCGGACTACACTCACGAGGATGCAGTAGGCAGACACATTTGTGATGTAATTGAGTCTCCTGACTGCTGGTGCTTTGTTGGGAATACAAGACATGTGCAAAGATGTGGGTGGTCACTGGGTGATGTAATTCATGGTCATGGGTTGTTCTCCACATAATGTGACATGATAGTGGGTCATCACTTTGGTGACGTAATTTGTGCTCCTATCCTATATTCACGAGGTTTGTGTTTCCAATATGTGTGAAGACGCAGGTCGTCACTGGGTGATGTAATTCGTGTTCCTGGGTTGGTCTCCACATAATGATATGTGACGTGTTAGCGGGTAGTCACTTCGGTGACATAATTTGGGCTCCTAGGCTACACTCACGATATTGTTTGGACATGTAGTGAGGTAACACAGGTGGTCTCTATGGAAACTTAATGAGGGCTCCTAGGTTGGACCCACTTAATGGCTTTCTCGTATAGAACTTCTAGTGATGTATAGATTCAAGGTATGTCAGAAATCAATGGTCAGAGTACAAAGTTGCAGAAGTAGTGATGATGATGGAACCAAAAGAATACCTTCCTTGTTAAGAGGGAGTGTTGAAGAATGTAAATTTGGAAGATATTCTTTTTGTACTTTTATTGTACTTTCTTTGAGGAATATTCATATCATAATTGATCATGTAAAAATCCTAAAAGAAATCAAGTAAAATAGACAAGTTGGCCTAGTGGGGAAACTGCCCCAAACAATGGGCAGTCTACCCCAAACAATGGGAAAAACTACCCCATTCAAGTCGGACCAATTAAACAGGTTGGCCTAGTTAAGTAAAAAGGTCATGTTATAACTAGTATAAATAAGAGTGTCTCCTAGCTCATTTGGCACATCCCTCACTCAAGCTAGTTTGCATTAGTAGAGACAAAATGACAAGTTTGCTTGGGAGAAAGAGTAGTGGCATTGAAGACATCTTATTCTTGGGTTTATTTGTTCTCAGGTTATTGTACGAGTTGACATTGTACTTGCTGACGAATCTATACTGTGTTAATTTTTTAGCATTAATTCACAATACTCTTGGATCTTTACTGAAAGAAAAACATGTATAGTATATCAATGCATATTAATCATAGCAAGCATATAAATCATCACAAGATGCAATCATAAGAGACAATAGACACACAGAGTTTCCGTGGGGAAAAACCTAAGGTGAAAAACCCCACAACTTCCTCAGAGATAGATAGAGCAATAGCACAACCAAAGTACAACCCAAGTACACATAGATAGACTCCTCCTAGTAGCTGATCCTCCTCCTCACATGTGCGCCACTTTCCGAGTGATGGATAAGTGAGTAAGTGAGGCGATCAAATAGAGAGATCCCACTCTCTATTTATACTTGTTCTGAGCAGCCTAATAAACCTATGGGGCCGACTTGTCTAACTCAGCCTAATAACCCCAGGTTAACTTAATCAGGGTCGACCCCACACATGGTGGTCTAATAACCCATCAGCAAGTTACGACACTTGCGACACTTGTCAATACAAATGACGACACTTCTGTATAGAGGAATAATACATCTCTATATGAGTATAATAAAATGCATAGATGAAATACATTCCGAAGTTACATATACATCAACACTCCCTCTTAACTAGGAAGGTATTTCTCGACACAGATTTGCTAACACAAGTCTTCTTCTCTGGATCATCATCAACAAATCATCATCCTCAAATCATTGTCATCATCACTGTTACTACTATCTCAATCAATCTCTGATCTACTCATCATAGGAAGTACTACAGAGCCAGTCCTTTTTCATACTGGATTTAGGACCACCACCTGTAGGTCTTCATCATCACTAGTCATACTGTGGAATACTTAGGAATGATTACGTGCCTCAACAAAACCTCGAAAGAGCATCCCAAGACTGATTACGAGCACACTGCTCAACCTATCGGATCTCCCAGGATCTTTTACATGTTGACCTTCACAAAACCTACTCAGAGCATCTCAGGATGTTATGAGCAAACCGCTCTACCTGTCTGGATCTCGATAGAGCATCCCAAGCTATTATGAGCACATTGCTCTACCTGTTTGAATTTTAAAGGATCTTTTCTATGTAAACTTTCGCAAAACCTGCTCAGAGCATCCTAGGCTATTACGAGCAAACCACTCTACCTGTCTGGATCTCGATAGAGCAACCCAGGCTGTTACGAGCATACCACTCTACCTGTCCGATTTTTAAAGGATCTTTTCTATGCGAAACTGTAGCAAAACCTACTTAGAGCATCCCAGGATGTTATAAGCACACCACTCTACCTGTCCAGATCTCGATAGAGAAACCCAGGCTGTTACGAGCACACCGCTCTACCTGTCTGGTTTTTAAAGGATCTTTTCTATGCTACCTACACAACCTGTCCATGGCCACAGAGTATCAAACCGATACTCACCATACATCATACTGATGTACATCATCACATGATCAACCTGATCATCATCATAGCATCAACCCGATGCATATCATCTAGACAAACATCCTGCAGCTCATCATCTGTGATCATCTTGATCAAACAATATATCCATCTGATGCATACAAAGTATCTACCTGATACATATCATCATACATGATCTACCTAATCATATAATGCATCCACCTGATACATACATAATGCATCCACCTGATACATACATAAGTACATGATCTACCTAATCATACAAGTATCCACCTGATACATATACAAATACATGATCTACCTGATCATACAAGTATCCACCTGATACATATCCATGATCCAAGTGATCATATCAACCATCCAACATGATGCATATACAAATACATGATCACACTGATCATACAAGTATCCACCTGATACAAATCCATGATCCAACTGATCATATCAAGCATCCAACATGATGCATATACAAATACATGATCACACTGATCAAATCAACCAACATGATGCGTACATACATATACATATAAATGATCCAACTGATCATATCCAGCATCCAACATGATGCATACATACATATACATATAAATGATCCAACTAATCATATCTAGCATCCAACATGATGCGTACATACATATACATATAAATGATCTAACTGATCATATCCAGCATGCAACAGGATACATATATAGAGCAGTAACTAGAGCATCGTCCTAGTACTCATCATCCAGCGCTTACATCCACAGCCATGGGAAGGATCCTCCTCTCACCATGCTTGGAATGGCTCCAGCAAATGTGTCCATCACTTCTTCCTCGAAGTGTCATCAATCTGAAGGACACCAAGCCTCTCTCTGAAGTACTCAAACTTCACTCTGGCTAGTGGCTTCATCAGCACATCTACAATTTGCTCATCTGTCGCAACATACAGGAGCTTCACTGCTCCTCTCTGCACCATATCTCTAATATAGTGATATTTGATCTCTATGTGTTTCGACCTATCGTGGAACATTGGGTTCTCAAACAGCTTCACACAACTCTGGTTGTCACAAAAGATACCAGTAGCCTCCAACGGGAGATCAAATAACTCGGATAGTAGCTTCCAGAGCCATACTGCCTCACAACTAGCCGAACATGCTGCAACATACTCTGCTTCGGTTGTACTCAGTGCTACACAGGATTGATTCATGCTAAACCAAGAGATCACACCTAATCCCATACTGAAGCAGCACCCAGATGTGCTCTTCCTATCTGCAGCACTGCCTGCCCAATTTGAATCAACATAACCCTGCAGGTTAAACTTTTGATTCACATCACACTTGAGCCCATAGTCAACTGTACCCTTCAGGTACCTCAGAATATGCTTTACAGCAACCAGGTGAACACTCCTCGGATCCGTCAGGAACTGGCTCAATGTGTTCACCGCAAAGCAAATATCTAGTCTCGTGTTCGTTAGGTACATCAAGGACCCACTCATCTGATGATATATAGTGACATCAACCAGCTCAAATGAAGCATCACACAGAAGCTTCAGGTTCGATGCCATAGGTGTGGCCATGTCCTTGCAGTCCATCATCCCGAACCTCTTCAGGATCTCTACTACATACTTCCCTTGTCCAAGGAAGATACCATCTGCACTCTGCCACACCTCCATGCCTAGAAAATAGTGCATCATCCCCAAGTCCTTCATCTCAAACTCGGTTGCAAGATTCCTCTTGGTATCGGCAATCAAACTATCATTACCTGTTACAAACAGATCATCCACATACAGAAGTAGTATCACTGGATTTCCTTCCTCAACCTTGTAATAAAGTTTGGAATCTGCTTTACCCTTGGTAAATCCCAAACTGGATAGGAAATCGTCCATCCTACCATACCAAGTCTTGGGAGATTGCTTCAATCCATACAAGGATTTCTTCAGTCTGCACACATATGACTCCATGTCATGTGTCTCAAAACCAAGTGGCTGCTCCACATACACTTCCTCTTCGACTACACCATTCAAGAAGGCTGTCTTGACATCCATCTGGTGTATCTTCCATTTCATCACTGCAGCCAAGGAAAGTACTGATTTTATGGAAGTGTACCTGGCTATAGGAGCAAAAGTCTCTTCATAGTCTATTCCCTCTTTCTGAGAGAAACCACGAGCTACAAATCTTGCCTTGTATTTCTCTTTGCTTCCATCTGCAACATGTTTGATCTTGTAGATCCATTTGGAAGTCACAACATACTTCCCTTCAGGTCTTGGGACAACATCCCAAACATCATTCTTCATTATTGAATGGTATTCTTCGACCATGGCATCCTTCCATTCTTTCTTTTCCGCTGCTTCTTCATAATTGGAAGGTTCTTTGTTCATGATATCACAGATTAAAGCAACATAGCTGGTATGAGATCTAGTTCTCTTCTTTGCTTTGTGTTCTTCTTCTGGAATGCCATATCTTTCTGCATCTTGAATGAGCTCCCTAGCCCATGCAGATTTCCTCTTGTGAGAGTTATTCTCACGGGGTTGATCTACAGGTTCTTGCGGATCTTCAATTTCACGAACTGCATCTGGAATTGCTTCAGTCATAATAGTGTCTTGAAATCTAGTTTCCTTAGGTTCTTCATAATCTTCAACAGGTGTCTTCCTTGATTTGATGAATGCTGAGTTTTCATCAAATGTCACATCCTTGCTGACATCAATCTTCTTGAACCCTAGAAAGTATATTCCGTAAGCCTTCGAGCTTTCACTGTAACCCACAAAGATACCCTTCTTTCCTAAAGGATCTAGCTTGGTCCTCTTTTCCTTTGGGACATGTGTGAATACTGAACAACCAAATATTCTGAGATGGCTGACTTCATGTTTCTTACCAGAAAAGACCTCTTATGGTGTCTTGTTGTCCAATATCTTGTGGGGTGTTCTGTTCTGCACATATAGAGTTGTCCTAGCTGCTTCTACCCATATATGCATAGGTAGATCCTAGTGCAGTGTTGCCCTTGTTGCTTCCATGATTGTTCTATTCTTTCTTTCTGCAACTCCATTCTGTTGTGGATTGTAAGGAGTAGTCAACTCCCTCTTAATCCCTGAATCACTGCATAACTTCTTGAAGTCACCTGAAGTGAATTCTTCGCCATTGTCTGATCTGAATGTTTTGATCTTCTTATCAGTTTGGTTCTCCATCAAGGTTTTGAATTCCTTGAACTTATCAAACATTTCATATTTGTTCTTCAAGAAGTAAACCCAAGTCTTCCTGGAGAAGTCATCAATGAAAGAGACATAGTAAGCATACCCACTCAGAGAACTGGATGACATCGGACCACATACATCGGAGTGGATAATTTCCAAGATACCTTTTTCCTTGCTTTCACTACTTGGAAATTCCTTCTTTATGTTCTTTCCTTTTGCACATCCTTTGCAAACACCTTCATTCTTGGTCTTGATTTCAGGAAGACCTTCTACAGCTTTACTTGCAATTGTTAATGCTCTGTAGTGCATATGTGCAAGTCTTCTATGCCAAAGTTCATTTGGCTCCATGGATTCATGTACCATGGCATGTTCATGTTGTCCCTTCAATTTATACAATCCTCCCTCTTGCTCTCCAATCACCACTGCATCATCAATAGTTTTACCCTTTGGCCACATTAGGACTTGGCCATCTACAAATGCAACCCTCATGCCTTTTGCATCCAATGCAGAGATGGAGAGTAAGTTCTTCTTGAGTCCAGGTACAAATAGCACATCTTTCATCTTCAAGGATTTTCCAGATTCTAGGTTGTAGGAGGCTTCCCCACTTCCTTTGATAGGGTATTGATAATCATCCCCAAGTTTCACTTTATGGGGTGATTCATGTTCAGACAGATTTACAAAAGATTCTTTAAACCCAGTCATGTGTTTAGAAGCCCCACTATCAATTAACCAATCATTACAACCATGAGAAATAGTACCTGTGAGAGCAGAGATTAGAACATACTCTTCTTCACTTGATGAGTCATCATCATCACTTTCTGCTCTAGCTTTCTTCCTGGGAGGTTCATCATCCTTAGCAGCATGAGCATGATATCTTCTTTTGTTATTCTTCTTCTTCTTGTTGAAGTTGTTTTCTTTCTTCTTCTTGGGGCAATTTGAAGCAAAGTGTCCCATTTCATTACATTCGTAACATCGGACATGAGATAGATCTTTCTTCTTATGATGAGGATGAGAATGTTTCTTGTTATGATATTTCTCCCTCTTAAACTTGCTTCCCTTAGTGTGAGCTGTGAGAGCTTGATCTTCATTCCCCATATTTTCTTCTCATGCCACAAGCCTTGCTTCTTCTTGTGAGCATTCTTCCTGCAGTCTGCTGAAGGATACCAACTTCTTTCTTGTGCAAATTCCTTGGATAAAGGAATCCCATGACTTGGGTAGGCCATTCAGAGTGGTCATAACAACTTCACCATTCTCCACCATTTCATCCACTGCTTCTAGTTGTTCCTTGATCTGAGAGACCCTAGAAAAATAATATTGAATGGATTCTCCATTCTGAAGCTTTATCCCTTTCAATTGGTTCTGCAAAGTCATCTTCCAATTTATGTTCTTCCCTTCAAATAGCTTGGATAGGGAATCAAACATCTCTTTTGGTGTCTTGAGAGATGACACATGGGGGATGAGATGGTCCTTGATAGAATCAACAATGATTCTCTTTACCTTGACCAAGTTCTTCTTGTGGAGGGATTTAGCCTCTTCTCCCTCTAGGATAGGGACCTCTTCCCTTATGTAAGTATCCAATTCATTTTCTTCCAGGATTAACCCAATCCTATACTTCCAGGCTCGGAATTTATCAGCCCCTTCAAGCTTATCCTCAAGCTTGGTGTGGTGAGACATCTTTAAAGAGTACTTCAAATGGAAATAGAAAAGATTTAGGTCTTACCACTTGATTTGCTGAAAACTGGATCTGGTCCCAGATTAGGGTTTGTTAGAGAAACCCTAAAAATTCAAAATGTGAATTTCAACTTTTTGAAAGGATAGAAAGATCCACCTTGATGAGATGATCAGCCCGGTGTATTCAGAATTTGAGATCTGCAAAGCTTCACCCTTCAGAAATCCTTTTAGTCTTCCTAGGTTCACTAGGGAGGACCCTGAATTAGGGTTTGAGTTTCCCAAAGAATTACCTAGCCAAAAATCTCAATCCAAAGCTCTAAACTTTGATTTTTTTCCAAGGAGCTTCCAGCTATGTCTTTAGATTTCAGAAATTCCTAGTTTTGTGGAAACCCTAATTTTTAGGGCCAAAACTGAAAGTGCTCATAACTGAATTCTAATTGGACAGATAAATTCACCTTGCTGAGGAGAGTCAATCTATCATATTACTTTTCCAAAATCTATGGAGAGAAACCCAATAAACAAGAAACCCTGGTTTCCGCCACTGCACAATGTCTTCTTCTCAGGTTAGCTCTGATACCATGTTAATTTTTTAGCATTAATTCACAACACTCTAGGATCTTTACTGAGAGAATAACATAGTACATTATATCAATGCATATCAATCATAGCAAGCATATCAATCATCACAAGATGCAATCATAAGAGACAATAAACACATAGAGTTTCCATGGGGAAAACCCTAAGGTGAAAAACTCCACAACTTCCTCAGAGATAGATAGAGCAATAGCACAACCAAAGTACAACCAAAGTACACAGAGATAGACTCCTCCTAGTAGCTGATCCTCCTCCTCACATGTGCACCACTTTCCGAGTGATGGATAAGTTAGTAAGTGAAGCGATCAAATAGAGAGATCCCGCTCTCTATTTATACTTGTTCTGAGCAGCCTAATAAACCTATGGGACCGACTTGTCTAACTCAGCCTAATAACCCCAGGTTAACTTAATCAGGGCCGACCCCACACATGGTGGTCTAATAACCCATCGGCAAGTTATGACACTTGCGACACTTGTCAATACAAATGACAACACTTCTGTATAGAGGAATAATACATCTCTATAGGAGTATAATAAAATACATAGATGAAATACATCCCGAAGTTACATATACATCAACATACTGAAGAATTTTTGCTAGGTTTTTCCGGTGAGAGGGTTTTCCTAGGATAAATTGTTGTGTACTCTTGTTTATGTTGTGCTTGTCTATCTTTCAGTGATCCTATTGCATATGGTTATTGTGATAATATATATAAAAAAAAATTAAGATTAACATAACCATATTTATAGTATTAAAATTGTAACAAATCAATGCAATACGTTTTTCATTATGGAGTAATTTATGGAGATGCATTTCATCAGTATCAACATTTTCGAGTGGACACACACTCTGCCCAAATCAGAGAAATGTTAAAGGATATTTGAAAAGAGTGACATATATGGAAGAATATATTGAGACATAAATAAATAGCCATTAGAATTTCGTTAAACAATAATTAATATTTCAAAAATTAATCAAGAACTAATTATGACTAATGGGAAGAAAGATTGAATAGGTAAAATATGAAAAGAAAAGATAAAAGAGCGAAGGTTAGGTGAAATGTATATAAAGAAATAAAAAAGAATATAATGGTAATTTTAGAAGAGGAAAAATATTAAACTAAAGATGGGAGAGGAAAATTCAAAAATAATTTTAAGGATTAAAGAACATAAAAGTAAAACGTGGGAAGAAATTGAAGAGAAGTTTATGATATTAAGGGGAAAGTTTGAAAAAAGATATAGACGAAGATTAAATATGGAGGGGATAAGATAAATAGATTGAGGATCATTAATGATCAATATTATGGATTAAAGGTTTCCATGATTGATGCAACTTATATCCATCTTCTTGGTTTAAATCGTTAGGGTGTTTTTCTATTTTAAGAGATTATTTTATGAAGCATGAAGATTAATCGTTGGAATGTAAATATTACATGTGTGATGCGGGGTGGTAGGTGTGGGAGGGGTTCTCTTTGACCTTGGAGGGATCATTGTCGAAACATTCTCTTGGAGTCTTGGATCAGAGTCAAATAATCGGGAAGAAATGCTAGCATTATGGATGGGAACAAAAGTGATTTTGAGGAAGAGGATCGTGGAAGCTGTAATTCTAGGGGACTCTCGTACTGCTATTCATGCTGTTAAATTTTTCTCCCCTCTTCAACACGCATCCTTAGAAAGAATCCAACTAAAAATATGGAGGAGTTTGGAGGAAATCCATTCGGTGGAATTCTTTCATCTTATCCATAGTCAAAATACTCAACCGATTCATTGGCCTATCTAGCAACAACAAAAACTGAATGAAGCTTTCAATTTCAAAATGGAGAGATATATTATGAGGAAATTCCTTAATTTTTGTAACCTTTGGGATATTAGGGGGGCTATCATCCCTCCTGAATTCTCCATAAAGGGGTCTAAAGGTTGGAATTTCCCTGTCACACCGACTGGAATTATGAAACTAGGAGCGAGACATGTGGGAAATAGGAATGTTGCCAAGGCTTGGACACGGCTTGGATGGCGACCACCTCATTCATTATAACATTCACTACTCAATTCATTAACTTCATTTAAAAAATGGCTTCGTGATAGTATGGGACAATGATTCTTGCTATTAGGAATGTTGATTTGGGTTCCCTCAGTAAATATTGCACCTGCTCCCATGCACATTCTGTTCATGTCCAGTGTCATTTATCTTAGGAAATTGTATTTAGGTACATGATTTCGGTTGCAAAGATTATGATAGAAAGGAATACCATAAATGGTAATTATGGGAAAGGAAACGAGCCAAAATTTTATATTAATGCGACAACACTTAGTTATATTCCATCCCATGTTGAATGCGCTCAAAATGTGCTTTGGATTTCACCCTACAAAGGAAGAATCAAAGGGAGAGTTGGTTGTGGGGAGGTGACAATGGATAGAGAAAAGGAGGAGAGAGATTCATTTTCCTGCACGGAATGTCGAGTTCGAAAGATGAACTGGACCATGTGCAGGATGAGCAGGTGGGTTAACTGGTTGGAGTGAAATGGAAGCAGTAGGGAAAGACACTGGGAGGAATGGAAAGAGGGGGGAGAACAATAGAGAATTGAGGAGAGAAGTAATTTCCAGCTGCAATTGGATCTGTTAACAGACAAAGTGGAGCAACATCAAGACAAAGTTGAGGAACTAAAGGCCAAAGTGGAAACACTTGAAGCAGAAGTTGTTGAGCTCAAGAAGAATTTGAAAGAGAAGAGGGAGGTTGAAGCATCATCAACTGCTCCTCCACAAATTAAGCTGGAGGAACAGGTTCCATGGTTTCATTTTTAGTTTGGAATTATGAAATTATTTTTTGTAATTTTGTTAAGACAGTTTGTAAGGCAATATAAGTCTAGGATGATAGAATTAGAGGCTAGATTTCTTAATAGGAAGTTTGAATATTTGCATAACTACATTAGGATCTTTTTGGATTGTCAGGCAAGATGACTTATTTTGTTGCTATATATATCTATATGATGAGGAATTTCCTCTCCTTTTATTAATATAAAACCCTACTTGTTTCAGTAAAAAAAAACATTACATGTGTAATGATATCTAGTGTGATGTTGTAAGATATTATGATGTCTAGTGTGATGTCGTAAGATATTATGATGTCGTATCTAGCAAATGGAGACATTATTGTCTCTATATTATGTAAAAGGATTTATCCCACATGCACCATGGAAAATTATTCTCCTATTACTGTTCATTATATAAGGATGTGGAAAATCATTTATCCCGCATGTATTATGGGATGTTATTCTTCCATACCTCTAGTTATGTAATAGAGTTGAAGGAGGCCCTTTTGGGGTATGTTTTGTATTTTATTGAATGCTATTGTAAAGTTGCGATGAGAATATGTGGAGTGGATCTCAAGTGTAAGATTGGATATTTCTTAAAAATAAAAAGACAATACCTTCCCATGGATGTTTCCCCATTTAGGGATTTACCATGTATATCTAGTGTATCATTTTTTTCTCTGTCCTCTTACTTACTACTTTGATTATATGGTGCTTATATGGATAGAAGGCTAGACTAGTAGATTCTTGTTATTGTTTTACTTGTTAGTAAATGTATTGTTGTATGTTTACTTCATACTTCTCAATATTCTAACATGGTGTCAAAGTTGGTTACTATGCTCTACCTTCTTCAGTAATTTTTTGTTAAATTTTCTTTTAAAAGCACCGAGTTCTTCAAAACAAATTGGGCCCTCCATAATTATTAGATTTGGCATCAAATCTATCAAAAATTTGTGGTTTTTTCTTTAGATATGGACATTTTTTTACACATTTGGGATTTCTTTCTCAAAACCCTAACCCACATAATTTAATTTTCAGAAAATTTTCAAGTTTTTCTTTATTTTTCTGTAGATTTGGGTTGAAATATATTGTACACTAACTTGATATTAAGGATGTATCTTTCTTGCATCAAATTTGGTTGTTGTTCATCTTTGGTTGTGTTTTGTCACGGGTTTCTGAACAGGACGACAGTTTCTTTCACAACATTCATTTTCGGGTAGTTTTAGGCTCTCATGCACCTTTTGGTCACAGGAAGCACGTACACATACACCTTTCCATAGAGAAAGTGCATGGGACTTATTTTTTGGAAAAAAAATTCACCGAAACCTGTTTCTGTTCACTATTTCTACTATAGGTTTGTAGATCAATCAATAAGTTCTTGTTGGGTTTCGTTTGTTAGAATATGTAATGATGACTTATGTGATATATTGGTAAAATATCAATTAAATGCATAAAATAACTCTAATGTTATAAAATAGAGTTATCCCACATGCATCATTGTAATTATATCCTTTGTAACCATTCTCTATATAAAGAGGAGGATATTCATTTATCCCATATGTGTTATGGGATGTATTGTAATCCAAACCTCTTTCTATATAAGAGAGGTGAAGGAGACCCTTTTGGACATATGTGTTGATTGTAATTCATCACACATCACATGTTGTGTATGCCATTTGTACACACATTGTATGATGGATCTTGATGTGATGCATATGTGAGGATGCCATGTAATCTTTGATATCATTTTCCTTAATGGAAGATGCAACCCTTCCCGTGGACGTATCCCAATTGGGTGAACCACGTATATCTGGTGTTCTCTTTTTCTTGATCTCTTTATGTCCATGTTGGTATGTTATTGTTGCTTAGATAGGTAAGCTAGTTTATCTAGATCTTAATATATGACATGGTATCAGAGCTAGTTGCGATGATCTAGCACCTTCTATAGCTTTCATCAATAACTATTATCATTTGGGAATTGTTTAATTCTGTAGATTTTCTTTCTACCTGGTCACCATTAGGCTTCTCTTCAAATCTAGGCATGTTTCTGCATTTTTTTATTTCTAACCCTAACCTTGTTGTGTAGATTTTTGCATAAATTTTTCCAGGGTTTCTTGATTTTTTTTTGTAGATCTATACATTTTTTGGATTTTCCTCAAGGAGATCTCTATTCTGGTTGTCAGATCGGCATTTTTCGTCCAAGTTTGGTAGACTTTGTGCAGGTTTCTATGTTCGGCGGATTCGGCATTGTTTACAGCCTAAAACTTGACGTTTGCAACTTTTTCTTCGCAGAAAACACGGGTAACTACAACTTTCCCTACTGCGAAATCGCAAGTATACTGCAGACCCGTGGCTTTCAGTGTACAGACCCACATGTGCCACGACATACTTGCAATTGTTTTACTGCGAACTCACTTTTACTTCAATATAACCATGACTTCACTGTACAGGTACCCACGAGTGCTTCAGCATAACCGCAACCTTACTGTACAGAGACCCACAAATTTCCAATCAGAACTGCTTCCTTCTCCTTTACAGACTCGCAAACCCGCGACTTCTCTGTACATAACCCGCGATTACACGTGAGTTTACTTTGGCAGACCCGGGAGTGACTTTATTTGGCACCTTTTCTAAGGGTTGTAGGTAAAGTTTTTGTTTTATTTTTTGGAAAATTTTCATCTCTTATCTTGGAATTTCTGTCATAAGCTTCTTGATCTCTTTGCATTAAGATTTTTAATATGATTCATCATATTTACAGAGATCGTCTTATTCGTGTTTATGTCTCTCACCTTCTTTATGTGGAATATTTTTTGACATTTTCAAGAGCATGGATCTCTAGTATGGTAATGGTGACATCAATAAATGAACCTATGCTTAGGACTTAGTTGTTTAATGGCTATATTTTTCATTTCTATAAGTGATATTATTTTGGTCTCACTCTTCTAATCATGGTAATGAAGCTTTTATTTGTGTTATCTTTTGATCATTATTTGCTTTATTTCTATGTTATTGTTGACCTTTGTGTAAAAGCAATTTCAATTTTTTCTTATAAGCAATATCTTTATGATCATTATATGCTCTTGCTAATTAATTTCTTGAGTAAAGTCATTTTCTTGAATCTATGTGATATCATATTTTTTGGCTTGTAATAAGTTCTTTAATTGGGATATAGTTTCTTTCTCATGTATTGCAGAGATTGTATCTAGTTCATGTGTTGTTTGTCTTTAACGTTTCTATATGGAAGCATTGAAATTTCCAAGGCATTTCATCTCTTGCATATTACATAGTGTTAACAAGAAATGAACCCATGATTAAGACCATTAGTGACTTGTCATTTCATAATTTTTTATAAGTGATATCATGAGTTGATCATACTTTGTTATATGTTGATCATATTAAACATTTTGATTTATCTATATCATGTCAGGTTTATTTCGATCATCTTTTACTCAATATTTATATGGCTTTGAGAAATCTTATAATCTTGAATATTTGTCATGAGCACCTTGTTCTTGTTGCATTGATATTTCTATTCTTATGGTTGTAGAGGTTGTCGTGTTCCTACTTGTCTCTAACGTTCCTATATGGAAGCATGGACATGTGTTTCTTGTCTCTAACATTCCTATATGGAAGCATTGACATGTGTTTCTTGTCTCTAACGTTCCTATATGGAAGCATTGACATTTTCAGGGCATTCATCTCTTGCATATTAAAATCATACTAATAAGAAATGCACCCATGCTTAAGATTAGTTGCTTGATGACTAAATTTTCATATGTTTAAGTAAAATCTTGGCTCATTATTCTATCTTGGTATCTATTATGCTCACTGATGTTTATGCTCCTTTATCTTTTATCATAACTTATCATGTCATTTTTTTATAATCTTTTGCTCAAATTTATATGGTCTTGCATAAAAACAATATCATTTTTATATGTTCTCGAGCAATGTCATTTTATCATATCTTATGTCTTTTGGGCTTATCATGTTTTTATGTGCTTTATTCTTGGAAGTTCCTTTATGCAGATTCGTTATACATGTTGTGGGATAGCTTGCTTATGTTATTCCTTCCTTGTTTAAGCATATGTTGGTTGTGGATCTCTGGTTCCTCTTAAGAAGGAATGTAATGTTGATTTTTATCATGTTCTATCATATTTCAGTAATGTTGTATGATGGACATCCATCTTCTACTGTTAAAGTCATGATGTTCATATGTATGATATCATTTTCGATGTATAGACCATTGGGGTCTTGCTTCTTCGATGTTTGAGGTCTTCTACAGATATTTATATCACACCTTGATTGGAAGAATGTCCATTATCTGCATGTGTATTGGCCATCTGGGTATTTTGTACCCTGTTGTGGTGTTCTTAGCCACATGTTCTGTTGTATCAGTTGTAATAAGGTATCTGTACACTAGTGTGGATGTTATATCAGAGTTCTTCAGCTATCAGTTATGGTTGTGATGATTCTTGTGGTGATCTAGGCATCTTGTAGATCTAGTAGCCATGATGGCTTCTCTTTAGATCTGGGCATCTTGTTGGTGGGTTGCGTCACATGTTTGTTTCATCGTACAACCTGGTTCGTGTGCAATTTCATGATTCAGTGAGAAGCGGATGTTGTATTCATCAAATCCATGAGGAGAAATGTGTTTTTCGCATCTTATGGAGCATTCTAGAAGTTGTCATCATGGGGGATGTTGGGGTGTTTCCACCTTCCTTCCATTTGTATTCTTTTCTCCCAGTCATCATTGAAGGAGAGTGTTAGAATATGTAATGATGACTTATGTGATATATTGGTAAAATATCAATTAAAGGCATAAAATAACTCTAATGTTATAAAATAGAGTTATCCCGCATGCATCATTGTTATTATATCCTTTGTAACCATTCTCTATATAAAGAGGAGGAAATTCATTTATCCCACATGTGTTATAGGATGTATTGTAATCCAAACCTATTGGTATATAAGAGAGGTGAAGGTACGGGGGCTTCACTCAATAAACCGCTCTCATAGCACGTTCGTTCATGGCATATGAAACAATACCCCTAATTTCACTAAATATTGGAAAATACCTTCCAAAATCGTTTTTTTTTACTCCCTTCCAATATGCCTTCCCAATTTAAAAAAAAAAAACCCTATTTTCACTAGATATTGTATGTATCAATTTTTTCATTAACATTTTTTTATATCCCTTTATATTTCTACCTAATATATTGATATGATACCCCTCTTATGACCCCACATGCATTCTACAATGCACCTTGTTTCTTTCGATGTATATTGTGGATGCACATTACTTCACCCACAATGCAATTACTCAACCACATATCATTGTGATTTGCAACATCTAATGGTCTAATGAAGAGATATGATATCATTTCTTGTATGTCACTAGAGCCAATGCACATAGTATAACATTTAGATTGCATGGTGCAGTTCCCCAATCGCTGACTAAGCCTGTTGTGGGATAGGTATCCAAGCCCCCAGCGCCTGTAACAAGCTCTAGGAGGCTGAATAAACCTCCTAAGGCCTGTAATAGGCATGAGTGGTTGGGTATTCAATCCCCCAAGGCCTATCGAGGGCCTATAACAGGCCTTGTAGGATTAGAGCCTCCCAAGGCTATTGGTAACAACTAGTTGAGCGCTATTGGTAACAATTGGCTGTCAATGACCACTGTCTCTCAACTATGATCGACTGGAAACCCACTTCACCATGAAACCCCTGGCCTCAAGCATGCCTCAAGACGCAATTTCCCTGCGTACTAGTAAGCATGAGCCTTGCCTCAACCCAATTTCTCATCTAGTCGTGATCCCGCCATCTCCATTTGGCAGATATTTGTCAGCTTGCCCATATAAAAAAGACCCCAAAGTATTTTTGTATTGTTACATTAAATAAAAAAACCCTTTGCCCCTTAATATACAAGCAATATATGTCAAGCACTCTAATTGCAGATAATTAAATATCAAACACACAGAGCGTATGAAATTTATTGTCAACCCGAGGAAGTCTTTTTATTTCAAAGGACAAGTGCACAATATATGCTTAAACACAAAACCATTAGAAGTGATACTTTTATCTTCTATCATCTATGTTCATCCCAAGAATCTATGCAATCCCAATTGCCTTCTAACTGCTATACTACAACTCTTTTCTATTATGCATCAAGCAGAATTAATATCAGATCTAATCAACGATTGCAGGAAGGAAATCTCAATTGCATTCTAAAATAATCAACTGTCTAATTTAATCAAGCTGGGAATCATAAAGCATGACCTGAACATTACTCTAGAATTTGATAAAAGAGATTAAAGCAACTGTTCTAAGAAACTGGATTGCAAAATATAAATCAATCAACACATAACAGGAAAGCCAATTTGTAAGAGCTCCTGGGATTACGTTTCAGCTATAGGATGAACATAGCAGTGTGAACAGAAATTGAAATATATAAAACGAACCTAACTCAGTCGACTGTTATTCGATACCATTCACCAATCTCACGAATAAATCATTTACTGAGAAATCCACACAAGGAATGTTGCTGCTGCGTACAAAAGAAAGATCAAGCATCACACAACAAGAAAGATGAAATCCTAATTTAACACAGCAATCTCTGTGGAAGACGGGCCCAGTCTTCACACAGAGACGCTGGTTGAACAACACTCTCTTTAACTCAGAAGCAACTCAGTATATTAACAGAAGGATGAGTACACAGTTTTTGGCTCGACTGCTAATACAAGATAAATTAATTAATTGCTATCCAACCCCTTTGTCGAGGCAATTCCCCATACTTATACATACAATTGCAACATCTAAACCTATAATTGGGCAGCCATGAAGATCTCTGATCTTCAGGCGCCCTAAATAATCTAGCTGTTACAATGCGTGGCAGAACTGAAATATGAGAGAAGTATAAATTGTCCCAAGAGTGACGGTCCTTCCAGCTCACAGCTGGATTTGAGCAGCGACATACTTAAGATAGTTCTTCTGTTACAGCTGCCCTGCCACGACTGTGCCTTGATTGACGATTTGAGCCCCAAGGAACCTTCCACAAGCGATGAACGTTCCTTCATGACTTGTTCAGCTCCGATCTTCCTGCAGTCTATTGTCTTACTACCTTCATAAATCGCATCATGTTAGCACAGATTAAGAGATGCACAGCTTTAATCATCACAATCATAAGTATTAACACAATAAAACAATAATCGGCCATACCTTGGTAATTTGGGGAATAGATAAGGACAATAAGTTGAATTGCCAAGGTAATTGGTGTAAGACAAGGGAAGGGAAGATGATAAATGATGGTCAAAAAGGGCCAATTCTGGGCTCAACATCTCCCCCCAACTATCCTGTTGCATGTCCTCATGCAACAACCTGCATCTGAATATTGCACTGAACTTTGCCCAGGCAAGAGGAAAGAATGTAGATAAATCAGGCATCCCTTCTATCTTTTTGGAAAGCTTCTGTGAGCAGCCCGGCATCTTCCAACTTCACTGTTCCCCTTCCACTGCTACTTACTAATATCTGAGAATGCACTTGATGTGGTGGGGACCTTTCTGCAGTTCTCTTATGCTATGCCTGGGGAAGTTGAAAAGACACACTCAATCTGAATCCAACTCAATGACACCTGTAGGAGGTGGAAGCACTGGTTCTTGTGGGACAGTGTCTTCCAGCGCATCTGATCTTAACAAGGGAGTTGCTGGTTCTTGTGTAACAGCAACATCCCTTAAACCTTCTTCAGCAGCTGCCTTTATTGCTTTTGGAGACACTGGTTCTTGTGTAACAATGTCTTCTTTGTCATTTGGCTGCTGAGATTGGATATCCTTTTCAATTTGCAGCTCCTCTTCCAAGATTTCAGTGTCACCTGAGCAGGGTGTCTGTACCTGTTCATCATCACTCCATTGTGTATCAGGAATGATATCTACTCCCGGGTTATCTCCCAACTGCAATTCAGGGGTTCTTGCTGCAGTATCCAAGGATGTTGGTTCTTGTGTGACAACATCCTGGCTTACCTCTTCATCCTTCTTTTGCTGCAGCTCCTCTTCTATGAGTTCTGTATCATGAGAGATTTCTGGGGTCACCACCCAGAGTTCATCGTTGAATGCTAGAATATTCTCTGTCCCAGCTTCTTCTCCTGTCTGCTCAGTCGGTTGGACGGTCAAATTCAGGATTGCTGGTTCTTGTGTTGCAGCATCCTGTTCCAACTTATCACTATCCTGCCTTTCCGTTTCTTCTTCTAAAATTATTGTGTCCTGAGAACGTTCTGGGGTTACAGCACAAAATTCTTCACTATCCTCTAGGGTATCCTTTGGCTCCATGATCTCTGTATCAAGGGAACATTCTGGAGTCTCACCATATTCTTTTATAAGCTCCAGAGCATCCTTCATTTCCTGTTCTTCTCCCATCTGTTCTATGATTTCTGTGTTGTGGGAGCAATTTGGGATTGCCATACATTCCTCATAAATTTCCAAGGCATCCTCCACTCCATGTTCTTCTCCCATCTGTTCTATAACTTCTGCATCATGGGAAGTAGCAGCTGCAGCAAGGATGTTTAAAGGTGCTGGTTCTTGTGTTGCAGCATCCTCTTTCTCCACTGCTTTCCCTTCTGTGGCTACAGGCTGTTGTGCTGAATAGGTGCTAAGTAAAATTTTATGGCCTGCTTCCTCAAAGATCTCCCCACAGGTGGGGCAGAGTATTCGCTCATCCTTTTCTCCAGCTCCAGCAGAAGCTGATTCCTCCACTTGGTCTGCAGCCTCTATTAATGTATACATCTTTCTTCCACCCTGCTTTCTGCAGACTTCCTTCCATGTTTCCAGCTCCCTTCTAAGTGCTTGGAGGTCCTCTTTCAGCATTGCATTTTCATACAGGAGTCCCTCAACTCCAGGTTCTTCCTCCACTGGTCCTTGTGGGACATCCCTCGGTTTTGGTGTAAGGATTGGGGGTTCAACCTGTGTTTCTAAGGTTGCCCATTTTGTTCTAGCTGCCTCTGCTGCTGTAATTGACCAAGTTCGCTTCCTTCTAATTGGTGCCACTAAATCAAACTCATTGGTGGCCCTCTTCCTTTTCTGTGGCGTTTTCTTTTGTGACTTTCCTTTTTGTAGTGTTTCTTCTCGTGGAGCTGGAACATAGGGAGGCAAAACTGAAGTTAAAGGAATATTTCCTTGCCCCCCATGCTGTTCTTCTTCAATCACAGCTCCTCCTCCTACCCACTCCGGTGAAGACTCGATTGTGACCAGCTCAATATCGTCTTCCATTGCTCTGGCTCCGTCATCTTCAGGTTCCATTGTCGCAGCTTTTGATGCTGCTCCAATTTCACCTTCTGCTGTCGGAGCTTCCCTGTTATCTAGGTTTTCCGCGAGGGTTTCATCTACATTGTCGCCTGACAGCTCTGTTTGAGCTTCCCCTCGCTCTCCTTCAAATGTAGTGTCATCCCCCACTGGTTCTGCTTATGCTGGGGATTCATATACTTCAAATGGCTCTGCCTGTGCCTCGGGTTGTTCTTCCTCTGTGGTTTTGTCAACCCCTGATGTTCCTGCCTGTGCCCCCTGTTGCTCTTCTTCCGTTTCATCCCTTCCGGATGGTCCTGCCTGTGCCCTCTGTTGCTCTTCTTCCGTTTCATCCCTCCCCCCAACTTCACTGGAGGAACTCCGGTCCTCCTGTTGTGGCGGAACTGGTATTTGCTGTAATGGAATGACCCTCAAGGGAACAGGTTGCTGTGGTCGGGTAATGAATTGCTCCCATGTTATATTATGTTGGTCCAGGGTTCTTATAATAATTAACTTAATAAGGCCATAGTGAGTGAGGGAGGATAATGGGTGCTTTGCAGATTGAACAAATGTTGCCATATGGCGCAAATCATGCAATAGATAAAATGGAATATTTAACAAAATGCCATGACGGAGATGAGAAAGCAAAGGAAGTTCAGAGTTGTACACAGTTTGGTATCTACCTTCGCAAGTTATGTATTTCTTGAGGAAGATAGCAACCTGGTCCCATGGCTGCGGCAGTGACTTCAATGCAATCCCTCGCCTGGATGCTTCAACTTGCTCCCCTGGAAGTAAAAATTCTTCCCGTGCAACTGTTGCAGGGACTCGACGGTTAAACCAAGGTTTTCCCACCAACGGGATAGCTGTAACCTCGGATATAATGACCTCCGAAACATCTATACACAGCCCCCACACCGTGGAGTGTGTTTTAGTAAGATTCAATGCGAATTGCAGGGCTGCGTCCCGATCGAATCCGTCCAATCGTTCAAAGAACTCGACCCAGCCAGCAGCTTGAAAAATGGCCAGAACCTGCGGATTCCGTCTAAGTTCCTGGGTATTGAAAGGTTCATGGCGAACTGGAATTCCCATGGTCCTGGCTGCAAGATGAAACTACTGTTCGACAGAGTACATGATCCCAGAATGGAAGTTGCAGCACAGGAAATGCACGAATTGTTGAGCAGAGACGTTGAGCGAATGAACTAATTCGGAAAGTTAAGCGCAGAGAAGAGTTTAAACTTTGCATGCCGAATTGGAGAAGGTGGCAGTTATTAGTATTACGTCGTACGAGGGAAAGGTTCAATCAGGTATAAATGGTGGTACGAGTGAAGGTACGGCCAATCTCGTTTAAATGATATCAATACTTAATCACGTGATAAATGAAAGCCATACCTCATAGAACTGTGCGTCGGAAGGCTGCGGAAACTGGTGGAGCATGGAGTTGGTGACGTCACAGAGCCGAACGCGTGCACAGTCAGCCGTGGGATCATGATGACTCGGATAAGGCACGAATTTCCTCCGCCGGTAAAACACAAGGCGTCGCATCCTCCGGGTTAAAATGATGAGTTCGCCAGCAGGACTGGGGTGAATCAGCATCATAATTAGCAGATTGAACAATCCTTCTGTTAACATAGGAGTTACCACTGCAAGTTGCCAAAGAAATGATCACACAGCCGATGAAAAAGCTTGTTGCAGCTGGCAGGAAAGAAGTTACAGCCACCGGAAAGGAATTGGCGGCAACCGGAAAAAGATTTACGATATCAGGGAAAATTACGGCTGTCACGGGAAAATTTTACGGCGGCGGGAAAAAGCTTACAGCTGGCGGGAAAAGATTTTACGACTATGGGAAATATATCGCAACCGCTAAAAAGAAATGGCAGCTATGTGGAAATGATGTGGAGGTGACTTGGTCAATGAGGTGGCAGCCATCGAGAAATAAGGTGGCAGCCGGGAAATGATGTGGCGGCTGCGGGAAAAAGATGTTGCAGCCGCCGAAGTTGCAGCTGCCGGAGTTGCAGCTGCCGGAATTGCAGCTGCCGGAGTTGCAGCTGCCGGAAAAGATTTGACGGCAGGCGGAAAAAAAAACATTACGGCTACCGGGAAGTGAAATGGCCGTGGCTGGTAAGTGGAGTGGCAGCTGCGGAAAATGAGATGGCAGCCGTGGGAGATGAGGTGGCCATAGCTGGTGAATGAGGTGGCAACCATGGGGACGATGAAGTGGCAGCCGCGGAAACTGGAGTTGCAGCCGCCGATGTTGCAGCCGCAAATGTTGCAGCCGCCGATGTTGCAGCCGCCGATGTTGCAGCCGCTGATGTTGCAGCCGCAAATGTTGCAGCCGCAAAAGATTGACGGCTGACGGAAAGGGCATTATGGCTACCGGGAAATGGAGAATATGGTTGCCGGAAAATATGTTGCAGCTGCCGGAAAATATGTTGCAGCTGCCGAATTTTTTTATTTTTTTTTTTTTTTTTTTTTTTTTTTTTTTAAACACAAGGACAGCACGGAGAGATTTTCATTATGGGCCCCAAACTGATCGTTCTCCTGGCGCTTCCCTGAAATTTTTTTTTTTTTTTTTTTAAAAAGACAACAACAAGCAAAGAGATCAAATGCAAAGAAAAAGAAAACGACAACTATACGCTACAGCAAGAAATCATTTATGTACAACAAATATAATTTTCATTTTAAGATTTGGCAAAGGTAGAAAAATGTTCCTGCTCTGGTGCCAATTGGTAGTTGGGATCAGCAGCAATCTGTGAAATGAATGCATCTTTCGAAATGGGCTTCCGATACAGTCGCAGTCTGTGGCCATTAGCAAGTAATGGTATACGGTTTTCATCAATGGTGACCAGGCGAACAGTGCCGTTGTCAAATACCCTGTCAACCAAATATGGACCCAGCCATCTTGTGCGTAATTTCCCTTTGAAATCCTTCTTGAATCTGGAGTCATATAATAGTGCCCAGTCTCCTTCACGGAAGATTTTCTTTTTGATGAATCGGTCATGCCAATTAGATCTCTGTTGCTGAAGCAGCACAGTCTGGTCTACCGCAGCTAACCGTTTCTCATCCAATTCATTTAATTGATTCAATCTTCTTTTCTGGGCTTCTGTTACATCCAGGTTCATTTCAATGGCTGTTTTCAGGGTCTTGATCTCAAATTCAATTGGAAAGATGGCACTCTTACCATACACCAGATCATAGGGAGAAAAGCCCGTGGTGTTGCGCCAAGTCGTGCGATATGCCCACAGTGCTTCTGGAAGTCTGTCAGCCCAATCCCTTCGATGGCTTTTAACTGTTTTAGTAAGGATTGCTTCGATAACTTTATTAGTGCTTTCCACCTGACCATTGGCCTGGGGATGATAAGGTGAAGCTATCTTGTGTTGCACATGATACTTCCGGAGCAAGGATTCAAATTGGTGTGAAATAAATTGTGGTCCCCCATCGGTGACTACTTCCTTTGGTACTCCAAAACGGGTAAAAACTTCACTGTACAGGAAATCAATCACCGCCTGGTCATTTGCTTTAGCCAAAGCTATAGCTTCTACCCACTTAGTCATGTAATCTGTACACACCAAGATGTAAACCTTCTGTTTGGAAGGAGGGTTGATAGGACCAACAAAGTCCAATGCCCATCTATCAAACGGTTCCAGTACCACTTGGGGCTGTAAAGGCATCTGATCTGTCTTATTAGGTTGGCCCATCCTTTGGAAGCTGTCACAGGACTGAACATATTTTTTAGCATCTCTGAATAGTGTCGGCCAATAATAGCCCATCCGCAACGCCTTATGTCCTGTTCTTTTATCTGCAAAGTGTCCTCCGCAAGGTTCATCGTGACAGGCCTTCAGTATATGAAAGATCTCATCTTCCCTTACACATCTTCTAATTTCAAGATCAGGTCCTGTGTAAAAGAGATGGCCTTTGAGCCAACAATACCTGGCACTTTGCTGAATAATTTTTCTTTTCTCTCGTTTAGACATATGTGGCGGAAGCTTCCCTGCAGCCAAATAATTAGCAACGTCTGCATACCAGGGTGAATGAGCTGAGAGTGCGAATAAATGTTCATCCGGGAAAGCATCCTCAACAGGTGAACTGTCATCACTGTTAGTAAATCGTGATAAAAAATCAGCAACAACATTTTCTTTTCCAGGTTTATCTATAATAGTAATATCAAATTCCTGTAATAATAAAAGCCACCTGGTTACTCTGGCATTAGTGACAGGTTTATTCATTAAATACTTAATGGCAGAGTGATCAGTATGCACAAATGTAGGATACCCAGTAATGTAATGCCGAAACTTATTAATAGAATAAACAATAGCAAGGAATTCTTTTTCAGTAACAGTATAATTTAGTTCAGCAGGGGCTAAGTTTTTACTAACATAATAAATAGCATAAGGTACTTGACCATCCTGCTGTCCTAGTACTGCCCCAATGGCGGTATCAGAAGCATCTGAAGAAATGTGGAAAGGTATGGTCCAATTAGGTCCCCTTAAAATAGGGGCTGTGGACAGTTTCTCTTTAAGCTCATCAAATGCTGTCTGTCATGCTGTACTCCATACAAACTGTGCGTCCTTCATTAACAATGAAAACAAAGGCGAAGCAAGTTTGGAGAAGTTTTCTATGAATCTTCTGTAATACCCAGCATGTCCCAGAAAACTTCGCACCTCTTTCTAAGTTGAAGGGGTTGGTATATTCTTTATCACCTTAATTTTTGAAGGATCCACTTGAATACCATCAGTAGAGATGAAATGTCCTAATACCACTCCCTCACTCATCATCATGTGGCATTTTTCAGTGCTTAGTGAGAGGCGAGCCTGTTCACAGCGAATTAAAACTTTCTTCAAGTTTTCCAGTGCTTCCTCAAAATCCCTGCCATAAGGAGTAAAATCATCCATAAAAACTTCCATGCTATCATTAACCAGTTCAGAAAATATGCCAATCACAGCTCTTTGGAACCTTGCAGGTGCATTGCACAATCCAAAGGGAAGCACCCTGTAGGCGAACGTTCCCCAGGGGCAGGTGAAGGTGGTCTTATCCTGATCCTCTGGAGCAATCTGAATTTGATTGTACCCACTGAACCCATCCAGGAAGGAGAAGAACTTCTTCCCAGATAGGTTATCAAGTACCTGGTCAATAAAGGGCAGAGGAAAGTGATCCTTCTGTGTAGCCTTGTTCAGCTCCCTATAATCGACACAGACTCTCCATTTACCATTTTTCTTGGGTACAATTACAAGTGGGGAAACCCACTCACTGTCTGAGATAGGATAGATGAATCCTGCTTCCAAGAGTTTCTGGATTTCTTCCTTCACTATATCCCTCAGATTGGGGTTCATGCGTTGTTGGGGTTGACATACAGGCCGGGAGTCGTTTTTAATATAAATATGATGAGTGCACAGACTAGAGGGAATACCCTTCATGTCTGTATACTCCCAGGCGAATGCCCCCTTACGTTCCTTCAAGAGATTGGTTAGGCGCTTTTGTTCTTCTGAGGAGAGACCAGGATTGATGTTCAAAGTTCTCCCAGGCTCTACCTCAATAGGAATGCTTTTCGAGTTTTTCAATACTGGGATTACGTTTGTGTCATTTGCTAGTGCTTCCTCCGTAAGCTGTTCTTGTTCTTCTTTACCGAGGGTACTGTTCAGGAGTTGATAAACTTCCTTGTCTACTGAAGCAGGTACGCTAATGAAATTATTAATGGCATCGTCTTCTGTTTCGTTTTTGAAGGTTAGTGCCTTCCCTATTGTTAGTAATGGCTGAACATCTTCCTCTTCTTCCTGTTCTATCCAAAGGGAGGTTTCAGTTTCTAGACTCGGCCGTGCTGGAGGGTACAGGGTGAGGTTTTTGGTTTCCATGCCATCAGATATAGTCATAGATCCTGATCGGCAGCTGATACAAGCATCGGCTGTAGCCAACCAGGGCCTCCCCAAAATCAATGGATGTCCCCCCAGCTGTGATTTTGGTTGTAATACCAGAAAATCGGCAGGGTATTCCCATGAGTCTACTGAAATAACAAGGTCGTCCAAAATCCCTTCGGGTCTGATAGTGGATCTGTCTGCCAATTCTAAGATAGTAGGGGTCGGTCTAATATTGGTGAATCCGAGCTTCTTTACAGTCTCCATTGTTATAACATTGATCGCAGCTCCTAAATCTACTAGTACGTTGGGTATCTGTGTTTGTCCTATGTGTACAGTGACAGTAGGATTGCCGGGATCCTCATACTTGGTTATAGGGGTTTTTCCAGTCATTAAAGCGGATAAATTCCCTATAACATGAACAGTAGGAGGATCCCTGGGTTTCCTTCCCGGTCTTTTAGTGCACAGGTCCCGAACAGTTCTAGCGTAGATAGGTACATCTTGAAGAGCTTGTAAAAGGGGAATCTTAACATAAAGGTTCTTCAATTCTCCTAAGAGATTGAACTGAGGTTGCCCCCCTCTTTGTGGCAGCATCAATCTCTCAGGGTAAGGTGGTTGCCTTACCAACTGGGTAGGCTGCGTGTTATCCACTTCATCATTTAATGTTTCAGCCCTCCCATCTGAGGGATGCTCAGCATCTTCAATGATAGGAACCGGATCAAAAGGATGCTGGGAACTCTCTCCTTTGTCATACACAGTTGGTGGAATATTTTCTGCAGTTCCACGTTCTACTATCTTTCCAGACCGTAAGTGAATATCATTACAAGGTACAGGGGAGAGAGAGTAGGCTGGCATATTGAGAGCTTCCAATTGCTGGACTGTTTTATTGTTTGGGTTAGGGTTAGGTTGGGCAGGCAGCTGAGGCCGTATTGGTATGTTAGGCACAGGATTATTTTGCAGCTGCAGCTGCGACTGCTGAGGTGGGTATTGAGGATATTGATGAAATTGAGGATATGGAGGATACGGTAACTGTTGAGGTGGAGGTGGTTGAGGAAACTGGTTCCCAGGATGGAAGTTCCTCCATCCAGGAGACCATGAAGTAGGTTGGTGTGGAGGCTGTGTCCAAGGACTCCATGAATTATATCCTTGCATCGCAGGTTGAGGGGAATTCCACTGAGCATAATTTGAAGGGAATTGTGTATTCACATTTTGCATATTAGTATTCCAATTATTCAAATTATTCAAAAATGGAAATGAATCGAGAGACATACCTTGATTCCGGGGTTGCCAGGGTTTCTTCTGTGCAATGAAGTAGGCTGAATCCGCCTCTGGAGTTGATGCCTGCAGAACAGCCTTCACTTGGGGCAACGTGGGGCAGTCCTTCATATCATGATTCAGCTCGCACAGCTGACACACTTGTACTTTGTCAAGAGGGAATTCCTTCAGTGGATGAGTCTTTCTACATCGGGGACAAAACACCCCTAGTGTGAGATCCTCCACTGCCTGTCTTTGCTTGGCCTTCAAGACGTCAATCTCTGAAGAGATAGAGCTCATCATTTCTGTTTTAAAGTTTTCAAGAAGATTTCCTATCTCTGCACGTGTAGCTCCCCCATTGGATGACTTCTGAGTTCTGTCGAAGACATCACGTTCCAGGTTATTTCGTTTATGCTGCTTATTATGCCTAGAAGATCCCCTGGAATATCTCTTACATAATTCCACAATTGTCTCAAAAGATTCTTTAGAGATATCCCCCTTTCCTAATAAATTTAGCATGTCTAAACAATCGTCCCTGATTCCTCGAAGCAAGATTATCTTCAGCACATCTAGTCCCATGTTCGTCTGTCCAGCTCTCTGCACATTGTACAGCAACCTCTCCACAAAATCCTCCAAACTTTCATCCTCCTTCTGTACCATCTTGAATAACTCCTCCCTTTTGTCCCTGGTGTTACAATATTCTTGATATTTTTCCAGGAATACTTGCTTCATCTTATTCCAATTAGAAACAGTTCCTCCCCCAAGGCTCATGAACCATCGTAATGCATTGTCCTTCAGGGTGGCAGGAAAAAGCTTCAACTTTTGAGCATCTGTGACATAATCATAGCTGCGACAGAGGATATCGAATTCAAACAGGAATTCGTCTGGATCCTCTGCCGCCCTGCCATGGAAGCGGGGTAACACCGACGGTGAAATGTTTTTCATAGGAGCTGTCCCCTCTAGCTGCTGTATTGGGAATTGCAATGTAGCCATAGTTTCTGGCGGGGAATTATCTTCATGATGGTATTGTACCACTGCTTCTTCCTCTTCGTTCTCATGTCTATTATTCATCTTTTCTTCTGTATCTTCTCCTTCGATTGTTTCTTCGTCCCTTACCTCAATTGTAACAGCTGCGTATTCTCCGGTTGTAACAGCTGCGTATTCTTCGGTTGTAACAGCTGCGTATTCTTCAGTTGTAACAGCTGGATCAGCTGTTCCTTCTTTAGCAGGATTATATGCAGGAATCACAGCTGCTCCTGTATCTTCCATTGTAGATCCTGATGCTGGCGCTCCAGGATCAGCAGGGCCTCTTTTGATAGGAGTCTCCCGTTGACGAGATCTGACAGCTGAATCTGTTTTGTCAACAAGGTCGTCGATGGATGTTCTTCTGCCCAGCGGTGGACCTCGACCACGACCCGAACCACCTGCACTGTTAGTAATTTGTGGAGTTTTGGGGGTTGGGAGGTGATCGCGTTTTACCCTCCTCGTATTCATGCGAAGCAGATCATTTCAAAAACAACCCAAAAGACTGGCTAAAAGCAAATATCAAATACGACTAATGACTAGTGTTTAATTTTCATCCTTCCCCGGCAACGGCGCCAAAATGTCAAGCACTCTAATTGCAGATAATTAAATATCAAACACACAGAGCGTATGAAATTTATTGTCAACCCGAGGAAGTCTTTTTATTTCAAAGGACAAGTGCACAATATATGCTTAAACACAAAACCATTAGAAGTGATACTTTTATCTTCTATCATCTATGTTCATCCCAAGAATCTATGCAATCCCAATTGCCTTCTAACTGCTATACTACAACTCTTTTCTATTATGCATCAAGCAGAATTAATATCAGATCTAATCAACGATTGCAGGAAGGAAATCTCAATTGCATTCTAAAATAATCAACTGTCTAATTTAATCAAGCTGGGAATCATAAAGCATGACTTGAACATTACTCTAGAATTTGATAAAAGAGATTAAAGCAACTGTTCTAAGAAACTGGATTGCAAAATATAAATCAATCAACACATAACAGGAAAGCCAATTTGTAAGAGCTCCTGGGATTACGTTTCAGTTGTAGGATGAACACAGCAGTGTGAACAGAAATTGAAATATATAAAACGAACCTAACTCAGTCGACTGTTATTCGATACCATTCACCAATCTCACGAATAAATCATTTACTGAGAAATCCACACAAGGAATGTTGCTGCTACGTACAAAAGAAAGATCAAGCATCACACAACAAGAAAGATGAAATCCTAATTTAACACAGCAATCTCTGTGGAAGACGGGCCCAGTCTTCACACAGAGACGCTGGTTGAACAACACTCTCTTTAACTCAGAAGCAACTCAGTATATTAACAGAAGGATGAGTACACAGTTTTTGGCTCGACTGCTAATACAAGATAAATTAATTAATTGCTGTCCAACCCCTTTGTCGAGGCAATTCCCCATACTTATACATACAATTGCAACATCTAAACCTATAATTGGGCAGCCATGAAGATCTCTGATCTTCAGGCGCCCTAAATAATCTAGCTGTTACAATGCGTGGCAGAACTGAAATATGAGAGAAGTATAAATTGTCCCAAGAGTGACAGTCCTTCCAGCTCACAGCTGGATTTGAGCAGCGACATACTTAAGATAGTTCTTCTGTTACAGCTGCCCTGCCACGACTGTGCCTTGATTGACGATTTGAGCCCCAAGGAACCTTCCACAAGCGATGAACGTTCCTTCATGACTTGTTCAGCTCCGATCTTCCTGCAGTCTATTGTCTTACTACCTTCATAAATCGCATCATGTTAGCACAGATTAAGAGATGCACAGCTTTAATCATCACAATCATAAGTATTAACACAATAAAACAATAATCGGCCATACCTTGGTAATTTGGGGAATAGATAAGGACAATAAGTTGAATTGCCAAGGTAATTGGTGTAAGACAAGGGAAGGGAAGATGATAAATGATGGTCAAAAAGGGCCAATTCTGGGCTCAACAATATAATTTTTAGGTTTTCATGAATATTTAATACCGCAATATGAATGAACGTGATATTATATTGCCTTCTAGTGAAGCCCCCGTGGGTGAAGGAGACCCTTTTGTACATATGTGTTGATTGTAATTCATCACATGTTGTGTATGTCATTTGTGCACACATTGTATGATGGAGCTTGATGTGATGCATATGTGAGGATGCCATGTAATATTTGAAATCCTTTTAATTAATGGAAGATGCAACCCTTCCCATGGACATATCCCAATTGGGTGAACCATGTATATCTGGTGTTCTCTTTTCTTGATCTCTTTATGTCCATGCTAGTATGTTATTGTTGCTTAGATAGGTAAGCTAGTTTAACTAGATCTTAATCTCTGACATCGTTATTGGTGAGAATTTTTTGCTTTATTCACTTTTATTCTAGATCTTCACTTTTGTCTTGTTGCATTAGGGTTAATTTCTTGGTTCATCATTACGAGTTCTAAAGTAGCTTCTACTCCTAAATTAGTTGGTACAAACTATCTCACTTGGAAGAGAAATACGATTGGCATTCTCAGGAGGAAGAATCTATGGAGATTAGTTAAAGGTGGACAACCAAAACCAATCGATGCTAAAGACCTAGCTACATGGGAAGATCGACGTGATCAAGCAAGAGGACTCATTGGACAAACTATTTTAGATAGTTTACAACTACATATTGAAGTTGGGGATAGCCCAATTGAGGTATGGAAAACTTTAACTTCCTTATTTGATAAAAGTGATGATGTTTTTTTATTAATATCTTGAAAAAAAGATTCATGAGTTAGACCCTAAATATTTTTATAGAATAGAGTCATTTATCGTTGAAATTAAAACCTATAATGAAAAGTTAAATAATTGTGGTAGCGATTACAAGAAAAATTATAATGCCCTTATTATTCTTGTAGAGAAAAAGTTATCCTTCTCATTTGATCTCTCCATCCAAAGTAGGATAGTGCCATTGAAATGTCTAAAGTTACTGTTATCACATATATAGTAGCCGGGCTACCATACATTATTTTTCTGATGCCAGTACACTATTCCGCCAGTTCCCTTACATTTGAGATGCTGAGATGAGCATCTATATTGGATCACTATCAGATTGTGGATAGCAGTGTATATTCCCCATGCCATGACTGAGTCTCAGGACACTCAGAGAGATGACCGATGTAGCCATTATACCATTGGTACAGAGCAGTCAGTAGTGCCCAGATTTACAGCAGCAGTTTCAGAGGACAGATGATGGTACAGGTTGATGAGCATTCAGGTATATGAATCAGCAGGTATATCATTGTGTTATGGTTATATTGCTTTTATACTTATTCTTATAGCATGTCTTAGCACTTAGTGTCATGATCTGGCGATCATATAGATATGTGGGCCTCGTTGATCTTAGTATATATATTATATTGTCCCTACTCAGACATAGAAGTTCACTATTCATACTCATTGGTTTTACCCTCCTTAGGGAGAATAGAGGTGATCATTCCACCATACCTTGGCTTGCTAGTGTTGGCTCCATTATTCATTGTCTTCATCCATCCATTGCCTACCTTCTAGTTTATCACCCTGACTTACTAGTTGACTAGTGGCATGGAGGACTTTTCCCCACTGTAGCCTCTGTATTGGATGAGCTTCCCTGTTTATTGTGTCTCGACTCTGAGTTGGTGACAAAACTTGCCTATGGTGAGTTGGAGTTCCTTGTGAATTCCCCCTAGTCACTAAAGTTGTGTTGGCTTAACCTGAAACTTTTAGTGCTGCCATGAATACAAAGTCTGGAAAAAATGAAATGCTATATCTTGTATGAAAAGCCCATTCATGCAATGTGTTTCTAAACACACATGAATGAAAGGCATGCCAAATGAAAATGGCCATGAAAATAAAATGTTATATCTTTTGGAAATGTAAATACCTAGGTAAACAAGCTGTCCGTGACACACCTAGAAGTGCTCAGGTAAACAAGTGCCTTAAAAACACACCTGCAGCAGGAAGCCTAAAATAAATATAAATCTATGCAATGTGTTTATAAACACACATAGACCAAGGCTATGGAAACTTCAGGCCCAAAATGCAATGGAACTTAAATGCTATATCAAAACAATTGCTGGCCTTATTTGTATTATGGATTGTGCGCATCTGTTAAAGGTGAATAAACCCTCTTTGAACAACTCATCCATTTGTGAGACACCGCCATTCCTTGTGTTATTGCTCATTCAGTATATACTACGGTGTGTATTCCCTTTCCTTTTGCCAAAGTGTCACAAAGTTAAGTCAGTCAAGTCATCCCTTAGCCTTCACCCTTCACTAGCAAATTGATCACAGCTATGAAGTGAGTATGGTCTTGAAAGTCTAGTCTGAGTAATAATAATAATTAATGACATTATATATTTGGATTTAGATCGCCAATAATGATTACTTTGTGTTATAATTGTTATTTGAATAAGTTGTAGAGCATGCATTAACCTTTGACACTTTGCAGCAGCTTCCAATGATGGTCTGAGTTATATTTGGGCATGTTGACTTGGCTAGACCTAGTTTGACCAAGGACATGAGATGGTTGGACCTTATGATGGTATGGATAGATGATATATGGTCTATGTACATGTACATGATGATTCTATGTAGCAGCTACAGGGTTATGATGATGATTCTTGGTTTACAGCAGTATTTGATCATTTATAGATTATTATTATTTGCCCTGTTCTGGTATATTGGATATATATATTGATCATGCAGAGACTCATATGATGTATGAGTACACATCTTGGATGGATTTGGACCTTTTGAGTCCAATAAGACAGTTTGTTTTCAGTTCCGGGCACTTACAGTGATGATTGAGCCTCAGTAGGCTATCCCAGTGCAGTTGTGGTCTGTCGGAGGCCCTGTCAAAGCAGATGTGATTTTTATCCGGTTGACCTAGGGCGCTGTGCTTGGAGGGGGTGCTCTAGCCACTTGTTTTTACCATATTACTCCCCTCCCGAACACACCGGAGCCCTCACTTTGGTAGTGCAGGCACTCCAGGAGGCAGTTTGGGGCAGTTTCACGCTTCCCGAGGCATTTCAGGATTGGTAGAAATGGTTATTTAGGAAATTGATTTGGGCTACTGAGGCAATGTTATGGCATGGGATGATCATTGATGATAGATCTATGTCTTCCACACCTCCTCCTGTAGTTTCAGCTTCATCGGGACCCGCATCCATCACTTATGGCACTTTCTGATGATTTCTGAGGTCTTTTGAGGCCTACGATTTGACCATGGAGGCACGATTTGGTATATTGATGATTATTTTATGATTATTGTGCTATGGGGATTGACCAAGGGTGGCTAAAATTACCCCTTGGACCCACCATAAGCTTCCTATTATATTTTGTCATCATGATTTGGTGGGATTCCCCTCTTCTAGGGCAATTTTGTCCACTCATATTATATTTTATTAGTGATCCATGTATTTTATTGTTGAGCTCATCTCAACCATTGATAAGACATTTGTATCTTTTAATATTACCCAATCATTCAAAAAGTGGTTAGGATTTTGATGCCTCTCCTTCCTATTTAAAGGAGAGAGCTTCTCATTTGTAAGGGGTCTTTGGCTCTTGGATTATTGGTATAGAAAAACTTTCTTGTGGAAATTCTTGTGGTCTCCTTTGCATCTGGTGTTCTTAGATGGTGATTGGAAAGTCTATTGCAACCTAGCATTTGGAATTTGTGGTAAGATCTATCTATTTTGGAAATCATTGTCTTGTCTACAGGAGGGCGACTTCAACAAGGGCAATTTTGCAAGGCTTCTTCAAATCAACTTTCTTGGCATTTGCTTGTATCAGGGGGTTATCATTAGCATCATTGTGATCTATGCTATCTTTCTGTTACTTCTCTTGTGGCATTAGTCTTATCTCTTGATTACATCAAATCTGATATTGTTGATGTTTGTTGTGCAGGAGAGAGGGCGCATTGGCTTCTTGGACTAAATCGATTGCATAGAAAACTACCTCAAAGCTTCTCAAATTGATCGGGTTTGCATAGATAATCATCATCAAGGCATCTGCAAGGTTACCCAGGTAAAATCCACAGGTTTTTTTCTCTTATCTTGATCCAATCCATTGACATAGCTCATAAATTGATAAAACCCTAATTTCTTCAAAACCCTCATTTTACATTTTTTCAGATCTACTAAGATCTGGTGGCTTCTTGGGTAAGATATTGAAAACCCGCCTCTATAGTATCCATGGCATCCCGTATCTATAGTTTGGTGAGGATTGGATTCCATTTGACCCTCTTCCCAAGGCATTTATCCTTCTCCAAGCAAGGGCGCACTTCCTAGTTTGGTGAGTTGACCTAGATCTAGTATGTGGGTAGGTGAGATCCCACTTGATTCATGATCTACACATCCAATAACCTACCCCCAGATTGTCACTTTTCTAATTTCTACCTTGTGGGCCCTATTCCACATTTTAAGGGATTTAATCCCCATTTTGGACCACTTGGTATTTTCAAACTCAGATCTAGTAAGATCTAGCCATCGGATTTTCTTGAAATTGTAGATCCACACTCCTACTTGATTAACCTACTCGGATCTAAAGTTTGGATGCCA
Source organism: Larix kaempferi (assembly GCA_027924585.1). Classification (NCBI taxonomy): domain Eukaryota; kingdom Viridiplantae; phylum Streptophyta; class Pinopsida; order Pinales; family Pinaceae; genus Larix; species Larix kaempferi. Next base: position 1,057,419 of record BSBM01001288.1, read on the forward strand.
TCGGACTTGTCTTGACCAACTTAACCCACATTTTAGCCTCCTTGGGTAAAGTCGCACCACCTTGGAGAAGGGAGTTGTCCCACTTCTAGGACGTGGGTACCTGAGATTTCAGTGGATTTGGAACGGGAATAATTCAAAACCTAGGTCTAGTAGATCACCTTGTCGAATCTTGCCTTGGGGATAGCATTCCTTGTTTTAAGGGATTGTGGTCCACTTAGGTCAAACCTAGATCTAGACCTATTCATCCATCAAGACTTTAATTTCCCACTTGTCTCATGCAATAGGAGTCCTTAACCACAAGTTAACTTTACTTTGACTCCATTATCCCAATTCCCAAGGCACTGGTCTCTCTCCAAGTCAATTCGAATTTCCTAGATTGTTGGATTAACTTGTGGTTTGACCCTTGTATGGTGAACGAAACCCTTTGATGCCATCATACTTCATGATCAAGCTTGTCACTTGTACTAGTTAGCCCCAATTTAACCCCTAAACTACCTTGCATTGGACACGGTTCCCAAGGCAGTGGATTTTCTCACATTGAACTAGTACTTTAATCTTGGATCCTATTTCACAAATCATAAGTCACTCTCACATCAATAATGAACCAAAGCTATACTCATTGAACCCCCCACTTGTCTTGTGACTTCATCCTAAGGTCTAGGATAAACCATACACCTTACTTCACTTAGAATTAACTTGATTTGGTGTCTTGGTTTTGATCTCTCCTGTCGGGAGTAGATCGGGTCTCCCCCTTTGTTGTCTGGGCTAGATAACATAAAGTGAAGGTTGCCTCGACTGGCTTGACAACCATCTATTGGAGGTCGAGGTGATCGTGGTTGCACCTTTTGAGTTTCCCTTCCCTATTTCCATCCATGAGTGGATACATCCATAGGGGTAACTACAGTTTGGGTGACAACAGTTACTATGAAACCAAATTTTGAATTTTTTTGTAAAGGTTTTAAATGTGAACAAGGTAGATTAATTGCTTCTAGTCAATTATCTAATAGTAAATATATAATGGCACATAGTAAAAAAATCCTAAAGGTTTTAATAAAAACCCTAACTCACATACTAAAGGATCAACCCTCACTCTTCTAATGATGATGATGCTTCTAACATGGTATCTACTAAAACGAAAATGTATAATCCTTGTAAGTATTGTTGAAAAACCAACCACCCTAAAAATATTTGCTTTAAATGGAGATGTGAACTTGCTAAAGCTAAGAAGAAATCCTCCGAAGAACAATTGGTAGCATTGTGCTCCTATTTTGTTCATCTTAGTAAGTCTTTTTCTAATGTGGAATGGATAACGGATTTTGGTGCTTCTAATCACATGGCTAGTACAACTTATTTATTTACATCCCTTGACACCAATAGACACACTCCACCAAAATTTTCAATTAGTGATGGAAAATATCTTTTAGTAGTAGGATATGGTAATGTAAAGTTCATGAATGGTACATTGGAAGATGTTTTTCATGTTCAAGGCATTCCCATCAATTTGATTTCTATTTACTGTGCATGTCAAAAAGGTTATAAGTTTGAAACTTCGCTAGATAAATATATTTTAAAATATATCAAACATAACTTCAAATATGTTTCTCCAGTTTCGATTGATTGAGATGTTGGTTTATATATGTTTACTGGTTTTAATTCATGTAAAAATCAACCTTTTTATTCCTATGTTGCTCATGCAAATGGAAAACGTAAAGTATGGCATGAAATATTAGGTCACTTGAATTAAGCTTAAGTGCAAATGATGTCTAAAATGGTACTTGGATTACCCTCAATTTATTCCACTAGAAGTGTTTTTGAAGGTTGTGTTCATGGTAAACATCATGAGGAAATGTTTGATAAAGGTAAAGCATGGTGTGCTAAATAACCATTGCAACTCATTCATAGTGATATTTGTGGCCGTCTTGGAGCTCTTTCTTTGTCTAATGTAGTCTATTTTCTTACTTTATTGATTATTATAGTAGAAAATCTTGGGTTTATTTTTTGAAACATAAAAGTGAAACCTTTGGTATATTTCAAGATTTTAAATCCATGGTTGAAAAAGAATACGGTAAAAGTATTAAGACTTCAAGAACTACTAATTGGGGGGAATTCACTAAAAAGGAGTTTAATGCATATTTAATATTGAAGCATGGAATTCAACATCAAAATATTGTTCCATATACACCTCAACAAAATGAGGTAGTTGAAAGGAAAAATAGCACTTTGTTTGAAATGGCTAGATGTATTTTGTTTATTATAAAGGATTACATAAATGTTTTTAGTCTAAATCTATTTCTTGTGCTAACTCTAATCAAAGTCTACTAAAATAGTTGTGCATTACTCCCAAAGAAAAATGGAATGGAAGAAAAATCGATATTGGTAACTTTAGGATATTTGGTAGTGAATGTTGGGCACATATTCCGGATGAAAAATGAAAAAAGTTAGGACCCAAGTCTCACAAATGTATTTTCATTGGTTATTGTGAGGATTCCAAAGTGTATAGGTTGTTTGATCCATCTATCAAAGGTGTTATCATTAGGAGAGAAGCTTAATTTAATGAAGTCTCTCCTCCCCAATTTGTTGAAACTTGTGTTACCTTGAATTTGCTTTCATCTTTAGTTTCTCTTATATCCGTTACCCCTTCCTCTCCTTATGTGACCGATATTGATCCTAGTTCACGTTCTTCTCCACCTAAATGTGTCAAACATACTAGAGTGGTTCCTACCACTACTTCTCTTCCTGTTTGGGCTCGAAAAACTCTCAAATCCACAGGTTTTGAGATTGGAATTTATTTTGATACTCATCAAACTAGATATGACTTTTCTCTTATGACTAAATTATTGACCACATATGATCCCTATACATGTGCTCAAGCTAAAGATAAACCTGAATGAGAAAAATCCATGATCGTTGAGTATGACTCGTTAATGGATAACAAGACTTGGAATCGTATTCCCCTTCCTCTTGGAAAGAATTTAGTTGGATGCAAAGGGATATATAAAACAAATTTTACTACATAAGGACATATTGAAAAACTTAAAGTCCGGTTAGTAGAAAAAAAAAATTCTCAACAAGAAGGCATATACTATACTAAATTGAACATAACAAGAACCATAATTTCTCTTGTTGTATGTTAGCAATGGGAAATACACCGAATGGATGTCAAGAGTACGTTTTTTAATGGTGATATTCATGAAGACATTTATATGAAAAAACCACCTAGTTTTATTACTGCGGAAACTTCAAGTTTGGCATGCAAATTAAACAAGTCTTTATATGGTCTTAAATAGACACCTAGAGCTTGGTATGAGAAAATTGATGCGTATTTCTTCAATAATGGTTTTAAAAGATGCGTATATGATCCAAATCTATATGTTAAGATATTTGATGATGGTGTCCTCATTGTGGTATTTTATGTGGATGATATTATCCTTACTGGTAGCTATCTTATATTTATACAGTAAATGAAGAATAATCTTAAGAATGAATTTGAAATGACAGATTTAGGCATATTGCATCATTTATTGGGTCTACAGATTTGGCATATGGCTGATGATATATTCCTTTATAAGCCTAAGTATGCTACATATTTACTTGCTCAGTTTCATATGAGTGATTGTAAGCCTTCACCTACACCATTTTAATCAATTTCAAAGTTAAATGTAGATTATGACACTCCTCTTGTTGGTGCCACTTTGTATCATCGGCTTGTGGGGAATTTGATATATTTGACACACACTAGACCCGATATTTATTTTGCATACATGATAGTTTTGAGGTTTATGCAAAGGCCTCGTGAAAGTCATTGGAAAGCAGTAAAGAGAATTCTTAGATATTTACAGGGGACGGTGCATTATGGTGTTTTTTACTCTAGCAGGGCTTTAATTTCAATTATTTGTTATAAAAACTCTGATTGGGGAGGGGATTCTTCGGATAGAACGTATATTGTAGGGTACATATTTCATCTTGGTTCAGGTCCGATTTCATGGTATAGTAAGAAGTTGATAGCTCTTTCTCTTTCTTCTTGTGAAGCACAATACATGGCATCTAAGGAAGCAACTAAAGAAGTGGTGTGTGTAGCTAGGGTTTTCACCCTAGCTTGTGCAAATGAGCACCTACTAAGGAGAAGGGACTCCTTAGTAGCAGTTCAATAAAACAGTAAAATATGACAGTAAAGCAAAGTAAACTTAAACTAGCATGTGCATCAACAAGAAATAAAAAGACAGTAATATGATAAGAATTTTCTTTTGTATTAGATTTACCTCAAGTGTTGAGGTTGGTGAAGCTCTTATAGTAGTCCAGGAGGGCTGCTTCCAAGCTCCAATGGGTTCCTTCTCCTTCTCCAAAGTGTTTTGGATATGTGCCAAAGAGGCGCTCAAATGTGAAATTAGCTCAAGATGGTGAGCTAGGGTTTCAGGAGTGATTTTGGCAGCATGGGGATAGGAGAGATTGTGGATATGAAATGGGGAGCCTCCATCACCTATTTATAGGTTTTTAGTGGTGGAGTGTTGACCCATGGTTTTTGGCACCATATGGTTTAGGTCAATTGTATAGGGTTTTTGCTTCTTGTTTTCCCTCTTTTTCCTCTTTTTAATCTTTTTTATTCCCTTTATTTTTTGGGGGGGAATTTAGCACCCTTTTAGAGGGTTTTTGCTATTTTTGGAGGAAATTTAAATTATTTTAGGGGGAAAAAAGGGGTTTTTGGGCCTTTTGGTGGCTTTTTAATGGTTTTTTAAGGTTTTGGAGGCAAATATGGTAGGAAATATGGACAAATGAGTCATGTAATGAGGGAGATGAGATGGTGAGCACTTTTTGGGTGTTAACAGATTGCCCCCTGATGTGTGAGGGCAGGAGCTCATCATATGGCCGATAGACATCATAGGTATTTTATGGTTTTCCTGGGATGTGGAGAGGAGAAGAAACGAACTAGAGCCCGGAACAACGGTCCCGAACAAACTGCAAAAACTGAAAATACATTACCTCAATAATGAATGAGGAATAATCTCAATATATGGACGAGGTGGGCATACCCATGCTCGTATCAAGATACATATAAATAACAATGAGGTCCAAAACTGGCGACCTGAAAGATACATGGAGAACCAGTGTGTACATCATAAGTGCCCAAAAAGGGGACACAGAATCTGGGACATACTGTCGGGCTGACCATGTCTGAGTTGAAGAACTGATACACTGGAATATCAATAGTGGTGTTGAGTATGGTACCAGAGGAACTGATGAACTGCAAGATCAGAATGACGGAGAGTCACACCCTCAATGGTATACTGAACTAGAGCTGAACTAGGTAATCAAGGAAGCATATAACTGGATGGCTTCTGAATACAATCGCCAACGCAACCCGGATATCCCGAGGAACATATATTGGGGTGTTTTGAAGTGACTCACCAATGTGCTAGAGTTAAGGGAAATCCGGGGTCTTCGACCAATAACTGAAGGGATATATATCCTGCGCGATTCTCAATGATGCGATCAAGGTGTTGAAGTCAAGCATGTGAGAAACAACCATTCGGAGAGGCACTGGGGACTCCTCTCAAAATGGTCCATAGGCACTCACCACAGATGGTGATGATTCCAAGGCGTAGGGACCTCTGGGTCTATCCTCTGGAATAGATGGGCTGTCGTCGATAGAGGGAGACCTGTAACTAGCAAGGCAATGATGTTTCCTTGATAGGAGCATGAGGTGGAGAACCGAAGTGTGAGAGTATTGACGGTAGGACTGACATACTGTGGGGGTGGGGAATAAATGGGAAAATAGAGTGGGCAGACTCAAACTTCCTTTGTTCAGAGTATGATAGCGGGGGTGATCGGGCAGCATATTGAACTGACTGGTGGGAAGGGTATCATATCTTTAATGGATCAGGGATGGTGACCAGGAGGAGTGATACTCAAGTTGGTGTAAGATGGCAGGAGACTGCAGAATACTCTGAACAAAGGCAACCTTATTGGGGGTGCTTCAGAGATGATCAATCATAGTGCCGAGAGGCACTGGGGGGGGGACTTCTTTATGGTTTAAGGACATGGAAGAAGTGTGCTCAAAATGGTACTGTCGTGTGGATTTATACGATCCCAGGACAGTTTGTGCTCATGATTGATTTCAATTTTAAGGACTCTGAAAGCGATAAGAAGACTCTGAAACAATGGAATGGTACCGTCGTGTGGATTTATCCGAGCCCAAGATGGTGCATGCTCGTGGTTGCTTTCAATTTTAGAGAGTCTGAAACAAAGAATAAGACTCCAAGGGGGTTATTTTTCGTGTGTTAGTCTCCAAGGCCCGAAAACGCATAAAAGGATGCAATGAAGAACTCTTCTAACCGGTGTGACTAGAGCATTCCTTTTTCGTAATTAGTCTACCGTTTCCGGAAAAGGGTTAAACTTATACCAGATAGACGCCCTTTCAGGTACTTTAACGAGCATGAAAGGAAGCAATATTGCTCAGTGATCTTTTCATTCTTTTAGGAGTCAGAAAAGAGCTTAACAGAAACTCCCTAAGTGCATTTTTCGTAAAGGACTTGTCCGGCCCGAAAAAGGGATAAAATTATATCGAACAAAAGGAATGGCCAAGCAAGGAGAGAGTCTTCAATCAAGGGACATCGATGAGAACCAAGAATGAGGGTGGGGGGGAACACTGGTGGGCCTCCTTGCAGGATGATGAATGGTGGAAAAATAACAAAATAATTGCAGTATGAATGGAGTGAATGGCTCATGTAAAAAATGTGTAACAATTCGATAGCGGTCGATGTGGCACGCAAACCAAGGAAGCAAGGTGTCGGGACACAATGTTGAAACTGTTCCTGGTGAGAGCGAGAAATGATCTCAAGCATCATCACGAGCTCGGAAAACTGAATCTGGCAATATAAAAAGTGTCAAAAATGGATAACGACTGAGGTGGCACGCAAATCGAGATGACTAAGGGTTGGTAAAAAATGCCCAAAAAATCTGGGGGTGAGAGCAAGAAATGATCTCAAGCATCATCACGGGCTCGGAAAATTGAATCCGATGGTATCAAGAATGCTAAAAACTGACAACGGCCGATGTGGCGTGCAAATTGAGATGGCGAGGTTCATGGAAAAAATTGAAAAACAAAAAGAAAGCAAACTGTACACTATGGACCAGTGGGTCCACCGGATTGTTAAGGATAAAAGCATTTAAGATACAACCCATTATGGGGGTTGCGCAAGGGGTGGCCTTCTGAGTCAGTTAGAATATATGCCCCATGTCCAAGGCAGGATGCACTATGTATGTGAGTTCGAAGCAGACGTAAGAAACCATGAACTGTGGTGGCATAATCAGGAACGAAGCGGCAGAGGAAATTAGATTTCCCCTATAAGCTCTGTAGCTGTCAGAGCATGCGTGGTGCGGGAAGGTCTAATATGGTTTGAAATTTGAGGGGGTCTACAGCGATTCCTTTGTGGGAAACAAGGAAACCTAACAATTGGCCTGCCGGAACGCAAAAGACACACTTGAGTGGGTTCAAGCGGATATGATACTTGCGACAACGCAGAAAGACTTGTCGAAGGTCGTTAAGGAGGTCTGATCGTTTCCTGGAACGCGCTGTGAGGTCATCAAGATAGACTAGTAGGATATGGACCAAGTCGTGAAAACAATGGGTCATGGCCCACTGGAAGGTGGCGCCAGCATTTTTAAGGCCGAAAGGCATGACACGATAGGAAAAGGTGCCCCATGGGGTAGTGAAGGCAGTCTTATATTGATCTTCCTTGCGGATCTGAATCTGGTTGTACCCAGAGAAACCGTCTATGAAGGAGAGGACCTCATGCCCTGCACATGCATCGATGAGTTGGTCAATAAATGGCATGGGGAAGTTGTCTTTGGGACATGCTCGGTTTACCACTTGGCTGCAGAGCCAGCGAGGGTGCATTGTAACAAACGGAGTCGGACAAAGTCGTCCACTATGGAGTTGGAGGAACACCACAGATGGAAGGACATAATATGGTTCTAGGGGTCTTCACTTGCCTTGCCCTCAAACTTAGGGATGTCTGAGGGGAGCTTAGTGGGCATGTGAGGCCACGTAGGGTCGTGTTTGATGGGATCGTTGGTCAATCTAGCCAGGTCAAGAAGGTTGAGACTAGCCATGAATGGAAAACTAGTAGAAGGATGTGACATACTGGTGGTTGTGGCCACGTTGGGGCCGATGCCCCCAAGTGTAGGGGCTAGGTTCAAGTTGGGGATGTTGCCCCCGAGTGGAGGAACAAAGGTGGTATGGGATGGTCCTGCGCCGCCAAGTGTAGTGTGAGTCACCGGTGGAGTTGGGTTGGGTATGCTAGCCACTGGAATGGGAAAAATGATCAGAATGGTGGGTGTGGTAGCTGGGGTGGTGGTGGATGCTCCACCAATGGTCTCTACAAAGAAAGGGTTGGATGTCGTGCCAGCCATGGGGTTGGTTGGTGCAGTATAAGTGGGGTTCTCAGACTCTGACTCAGAATTAGAGGTAAAATAAGGGGCGTCAGGGCTGGGGAATGGAGCTCTATGTCATTGATGAGTGGAGTCGAGTGATGAGGCTCTACATCTATGACGGGTGATTTCAAGTGAACTGTGCTGCGAGGGCTCACCCCGGAGGTGTCGAGAATGTCTCGGGGACTCAATGGTGACAGATGGTGTCAAGTATATGGGAGTTGTGTCGAGTGAAAAAATAGCTCAAAAAACCTAATGCAACTGAGTGTGCAGAAGGAGAGCGCAACAAATACGGCACTCAGGCCAACAACCGGCTCAAAACACCTACTGTAACAACTGTGCTACAATAAGCGAAGCATCAACAACAATGGTCAAAATACCAACAAGCAGCAGGTTTCCTAAAAAATAAAAATAATGGACTCGCTAGACCAAAGGGAGGTAAGGGAGCATGCAAACACCTAGCTAAATAGTATTCTGACTCAACCAGACATATCCTCTACACGGTGATGAAATCCAAGTCAGACAATATGGATAGTAGAGCCAAGTGGCTAAAGATATCCTACTGGAAGGGACACCGGGTAAGACAATCCTAGAAGAAAGGCAACTAAGATACCTCGTTCATGACACGTCCAGAAAAGGTGAATCTGCAGCTCTAGTCCTATCACCGTGTGGGCCTAAAAGGAATCACCATACGCAGACCAACGAGTAGGTAGCCTTTGGTTACTGAATGGATTGCGGTATTCCACTCAGGCCTCCGGAACCAGTCTAGCTACTTCAACCCTCCTAAGAGAGAGGCCCTCTAATAAAGTGGTTGTGATCGTGGGGTGTTATTTGGATGCCTATCCCCCCCCTCCTACCTAACTACAATATTCTTATGTGTTCCCCAAGTGGGGTTAGAATGTTGGTTGTGTTAAGTAGTATTTTAAGGCTCACTTGAATTAGGTGACAGAGTGTGTGTGTGTGAGGTAATGAACGCAATCAAAAGTGCCACGGGGTGGGAAAATTTCTAACGAATAATAATAATGCAGAAATTAAACTTGTAATGCAAAATTTTCTTTTTTCAATTGAAATGCTTTAAACTTTAAAAAACTCTGTAAATGGAACAGAAAGAAAACTACAGAAAAAGGTTATAGGTAAGTATGGTTGCAGACAGAACAGGTGGTTGTGCAGGTGCAGAAAATATTGCAGCAAAGTTCTGGGTTCAAACAGGGTAAAAAAGTGCAGAAAACAGATCGCGGGTCTATGGTGAAACTGCGCGGCCGGATCGTGGAAACAGGCTGAAAGCCGCTGGGAGATCGCAGGAAACAGGCTGAAAGCCGCGGGGAGATCGCAGGAAACAGGCTGAAATCCGTGGGGAGATCGCAGGAAAAAGGCTAAAAGCCGCGAGGAGATCTCAGGAAACAGGCTAAAAGCCGCGGGGAGATCACAGGAAACAGGCTAAAAGCTGTAGGGAGATTGTAGGAAACAGGCTGAAAGTCACGGGGAGATTGCAGGAAACAGGTTGAAAGTCGATGGGAGATCGCAGGAAATAGGTTGAAAGCCGCGGGGAGATTGCAGGAAACAGACTGAAAGCCGTGGGGAGGTCGCAGGAAACAAGCTGAAAGCCGCGGGGCAATCATAGGAAACAGGTTGAAAGCCGCGGGGAGATCACAGGAAACAGACTTAAAGCCGCGGGGAGATCGTAGGAAACAGACTGAAAGCCATGGGGAGATCGCAGGAAATAGGCTGAAAGTCGCGGGGAGATCGCAGGAAACAGGCTGAAAGCCGCGATTGGATCGCAGCTATGAGGAAAAAATACGTGATTTCTAGCAGCAAACCCAACAACCGAAAAGGGAAAACAGAAAAATACTTGTAGAAAACTAAAACTTTTAAAAAATTTCAACCAAAAATTCAAAGGAACACTAGGGGAGTCACCAAAACTGTAGCTAGGGTTTTCACCCTAGCTTGTGCAAATGAGCACCTACTAAGTAGAAGGGACTCCTTAGTAGCAATTCAATAAAACAGTAAAATATGACAGTAAAGCAAAGTAAACTTAAACTAGCATGTGCATCAACGAGAAATAAAAAGACAGTAATATGATAAGAATTTTATTTTGTATTAGATTTACCTCAAGTGTTGAGGTTGGTGAAGCTCTTGCAGTAGTCCAGGAGGGCTGCTTCCTGTTATCACATTTATAGTAGCCGGGCTAGCATACATTATTTTTCTGATGCCAGTACACTATTCAGCCAGTTCCCCTACATTTGAGATGCTGAGATGAGCATCTATATTGGATCACTATCAAATTGTGGACAGCAGTATGTATTCCCCATGCCATGACTGAGTCTCAGGACACTCAGAGAGATGAACGATGTAGCCATTATACCATTGGTACAGAGCAGTCAGTAGTGCCCAGAGTTACAGCAGCAGTTTCAGAGGACAAATGATGGTACAGGTTGATGAGCAGTCAAGTATATGACTCAGCAGGTATATCATTGTGTCAAGGTTATATTGCTTTTATATTTATTCTTATAGCATGTCTTAGCACTTAGTATCATGATCCGGCGATCATATAGATATGTGGACCTGGTTGATATTATATATATATATTATTGTCCCTACTCAGACTTAGAAGTTCACTATTCATACTCATTGGTTTTACCCTCCTTAGGGAGAATAGAGGTGATCATTCAACCATACCTTGGCTTGCTAGTGTCGGCTCCATCATTCATTGTCTTCATCCATCCATGGCCTACCTTTTAGTTTATCACCTTGACTTACTACTTGACTACTAACATGGAGGATCTTTTCCCCACTGTAGCCTCTGTATTGGGTGAGCTTCCCTATTTATTGTGTCTCGGCTCTGAGTTGGTGACAAAACTTACCTATGGTGAGTTGGAGTTCCTTGTGAATTCCCCCTAGTCACTAAATTTGTGTTGGCTAAACCTGAAACTTTTGGTGCTGCCATGAATACAAAATCTGGAAAAATGAAATGCTATATCTTGTATGAAAAGCCCATTCATGCAATGTGTTTCTAAACACACATGAATGAAAGGCATGCCAAATGAAAATGGCTATGAAAATAAAATGTTATATATTTTGGAAAATAAATACCTAGGTAAACAAGCTGTCCATGACACACCTAGAAGTGCTCAGGTAAACAAGTGCCTTAAAAACACACCTGCAGCAGAAAGCCTAAAATAAATGTAAATCTATGCAATGTGTTTATAAACACACATAGATCAAGGCTATGGAAACTTCAGGACCAAAAAGCAATGAAACTTAAATGCTATATCTAAACAATTGCTTGCCTTATTTGTATTATGGATTGTGTGCATCTGTGAAGGTGAATAAACCCTCTTTGAACAACTCATCCATTTGTGAGACACCGCCATTCCCTATGTTATTGCTCATTCAGTATATACTATGGTGTGTATTCCCTTACCCTTGCCAAAGTGTCACAAAGTTAAGTCAGTCAAGTCATCCCTTAGCCTAGCCAGTATTTTAGCCTTCACCCTTCACTAGCAAATTGATCACAGCTATGAAGTGAGTATGATCTTGAAAGTCTAGTCTGAGTAATAATAATAATTAATGACATTATATATTTGGATTTAGATCGCCAGTAATGATTAATTTGTGTTATAATTGTTATTTGAATAAGTTGTAGAGCATGCATTAACCTTGGACACTTTGCAACAGCTTATGATGATGGTTTGAGTTATATTGGGTCATGTTGACTTGGTTAGGCCTAGTCTGACCATGGTCAACTAGAGGACATCAGATGGTTGGACCTTATGATGACATGGATAGATGATATATGGTCTATGTATACATACATGATGATTCTATGCAGCAGCTACAGGGTTATGATGGTGATTCTTGGTTTACAGCATTATTTGATCATTTACAGATTATTATTATTGGCCCTGTTTCGGTATATTGGATATATATTCTGATCATGCAGAGACTCATATGGTGTATGAGTACACATCTTGGATGAATTTGGACCTTCTGAGTCCAATGAGACAGTTTGTTTTCAGTTCCGGGCACTTACAGTGATGATTTTGCCTCAGTAGGCTGTCCTAGTGCAGTTTTGGCCTGTCGGAGGCCCTGTCAGAGCAGATGTGATTTTTATCCGGTTGACCTAGGGCGTTGATGATGGAGGGGGTGGTCCAGCCACTTGTTTTTACCATATTACCCCCCTCCCGGACACACTGGTGCCCTCACCTTGACAGCGCAGGCACTCCAGGAAGCAGTTTGGGGCAGTTTCACGCTTCCCGAGGCATTTCAGGATTGGTAGAAATGGCTATTGAGGAAATCGATTTGGGCTACTGAGGCAATGTTATGGCATGGGATGATCAGTGATGATAGATCGGGGTCCTCCACACCTTCTCCAGCAATTTCAGCTTCATCGGGGCCCGCATCCATCACTTATGGCACTTTCTGAGGATTTCTAAGGTCTTTTTGAGGCCTACGATTTGACTATGGAGGCACGATTTGGTACATTGATTATTATTTATTGATTATTGTGCTATGGGGATTGACCAAGGAGGGATAAAATTACCCCTTGGACCCACCATAAGCCTCCTATTATATTTTGTCATCATTATTTGGTGGGATTCCCCTCTTCTAGGGTGATTTTGTCCACTCACATAATATTTTATTAGTGATCCATGTATTTTATTGTTGAGCTCATCTCAACCTTTGATTAGACATTTGTATGTTTTAATCTTAGCTACTCATTCAAAAAGTGGTTAGGGTTTTGATGCCTCTCCTTCCTATTTAAAGGAGAGAACTTCTCATTGTAAGGGGTCTTTGGCTCTTGGATTATTGGTATAGAAAAATATTCTTGTGGAAATTCTTGTGGTCTCCTTTGCATCTGGTGTTCTTAGATGGTGATTGGAAAGTCTATTGCAACCTAGCATTTGGAAATTGTGGTAAGATCTATCTTTTTTGGAAATCATTGTTTGTCTACAAGAGGGTGACTTCAACAAGGGCGATTTTGCAAGGCTTCTTCAAATCGACTTTCTTGGCATTCGCTTGTATCAGGGGGTTATCATTAGCATCATTGTGATATATGCTATCTTTCTGTTACTTCTCTTGTCGCATTAGTCTTATCTCTTGATGCATCAAATCTGATATTGTTGACATTTGTTGTGCAGGAGAGAGGGCGCATTGGCTTCTTGGATCAAATCGACTTGCATAGAAACTACCTCAAAGCTTCTCAAATTGATCGGGTTTGCATAGATCATCATCATCAAGGCATCTACAAGGTTACCCAGGTAAGATCCACAGGTTTGTTTCTCTTACCTTGATCCAATCCATTGACATAGCTCATAAATTGTTAAAACCCTAAATATTTCAAAACCCCCATTTTTACATTTTCTCAGATCTATTTAGATCTAGTGGGTTGTTGGGCATAATATTGAAAACTCACCTCTACAGCATCCACGGCATCCCGGATCTATAGTTTGGTGATGATTGGCTTCCATTTGACCCCCTTCCCAAGCCAACTTAGCTTCTCCCAAGCAAGGCGCACTTCCTGGTGGTTGTGAGTTGACCTAGATCTAGGTGGTGGGTAGTTGAGATCCCGCTTGATCCTTAACCTACACATCAAATAACCTACCCCCAGATTGTTACTTTTCTGATTCTCACCTTGTGGGCCCCATTCCACATTTTAAGGGATTTAATCCCCATTTTGGACCACTTGGAACACTTAAACTCAGATCTAGTAAGATCTATTCGTCGGATTGCCACGAAATTATAGATCCACACTCCTACCTGACCAACCTACCTGGATCTAAAGTTTGGATGCCATCCGACTTGTCTTGACCCACCTAACCCCCCTTTTAGGCCTCCTTGGGTAAAGTCACACCACCTTGGAGAAGTGAGTTAACTCACTTCTAGGACGTGGGTACTTGAGATTCTTGCGGATTTGGAACGGGAATAATTCAAAACCTAGGTCTAGTGTGTCACCTTGTCAGATCTTGCCTTGGGGATAGCATTCCTTGTTTTAAGGAATTGTGGTCCACTTGGGTTAAACCTAGATCTAGACCTACTTATCCATCAAGACCTTTATTGCCCACTTGTCTCATGCTATAGGAGTCCTCAACCACAAGTCAACCCTACTTTGACTCCATTATCCCAATTCCCAAGGCACTGGTTACTCTCCAAGTCAATTCGACTTTCCTAGACTGTTGGATTAACTTGTGGTTTGACCTTAGTGTGGTGAACCAAACCCTTGATGCCATCATGTATCATGGTCAAACTTTTCATGTGTACTAGTTAGCCCCAATTGAACCCCTGAACTACCCTGCATTGGACACGGTTCCCAAGGCAGTGGATCTTCCAACATTGAACTAGTACACTAATCCTAGATCTCACTTCCAACATTATAAGTCACTCTCACATCAACTATGAACCAAAGCTATACTCATTAAACCCCTCACTTGGCTTGTGACTTCATCCTTAGGTCTAGGATAAACCATACACCTAACTTCACTTAGAAATACCCTGATTTGGTGTCTTGGTTTTGATCTCTCCTGTCGGGAGTAGATCGGGTCTCCCCCTTTGTTGTCTGGGCTAGATAACATAAAGCGAAGGCTGCCTCGACTGGCGTGACAACCATATACTGGAGGTCGAGGTGATCGTGGTTGCACCTTTTGAGTTGCCCTTCCCTATTGCCATCCATGACTGGATACATCCATAAGGGTAACTACAGTTTAGGTGATAACACTTCCAAGCTCCAATGGGTTCCTTCTCCTTCTCCAAAGTGTTTTGGATATGTGCCAAAGAGGCACTCAAATGTGAAATTAGCTCAAGATGGTGAGCTAGGGTTTCATGAGTGATTTTGGCAGCATGGGGATAGGAAAGATTGTGGATATGAAATGGGGAGCCTCCATAACCTATTTATAGGTTTTTAGTGGTGGAGTGTTGACCCATGGTTTTTGGCACCATATGGTTTAGGTCAATTGTATAGGGTTTTTGCTTCCTGTTTTCCCTCTTTTTCCTCTTTTTTAATCTTTTATATTCCCTTTATTTGATTTTTGGGAATTTAGGGCCCTTTTAGAGGGTTTTTGCTATTTTTGGAGGAAATTTAAATTATTTTGGGGGAAAAAAAGGGGTTTTTTTGGCCTTTTGGTGGCTTTTTAATGGTTTTTTAAGGTTTTGGAGGCAAATATGGTAGGAAATATGGACAAATGAATCATGTAATGAGGGAGATGAGATGGTGAGAACTTTTTGGGCATTAACAGTGTGGATTCAACATGTTCTTATAGAGCTTGGACTGGTTCAGAATTCTCCTAACGAATTAATATGTTACAATCAGAGTGCAATTAAGCTTGCTTCCAATTCATTCTATCACTCCAAGACTAAACGCATTGACCTCGATACTCATTACGTTTAGGATCTTGTGGCGGATGGTGTCATTTGTTTCGAGTATTGTCCCACAGAACAACAAGCAACATATATCTTCAACAAATCCAAGACAAAAGAAAATTTTGTGTATCTCTACAGTTTGTTGGGAATGCGGAAAGTTGTCATCAAGAGGGGATGCTAATGCAATTCCATCTTCCTCCATTTATGTGTTTTTCTCCCTAGTCACCATTGATGGGGAGTGTTGGAATGTGTAATATTAATATTACATGTCTAATGATGTCTAGTGTGATGTCGTAAGATATTATGATGTCTTATATAGAAAATGAGGCATAATTTTATATATCTTATGCAAAATCAGTTACCCCACATGCATAATGGAGAAATATTCTCTTATTACCATTCATTATATAAGGAGGTGGAAAATCATGTATCCCATATGTATTATGGGATGTTATACTTCCATACCTCTAGCTATATAATAGAGGTGAATGAGACCCTTTTGGGGTATGTTGTGTATCATATTAATGCTATTGCAAACACTATTACAAAATGAGAAATCAGTGACTAAAAAAATGACTAAAATTTGCATATAAATGATTTTTTTTAGTCCGCGACTAATAGTAGCTAATTTCAACTCTCTTATAGCTTGACTAACTTAGTCATTAATTGGTTGTCCTATTTGGTCATATATTTGGTCATTGATTTAGTCATTGATTTAGTTATTAATTGCCACCATTAATGACTAAATATAGGACTAAATAAACTACTAGATGATCAATCAAGGAAACCTACTAATGACTAAGCTAGTTACGACTAAACGTTAGTCTCGCTATAAGATATTGGAAATTAGCTCCTAATAGTTGTGTAAGTGCAATTTTTAGTCATTTTTTTAGTCACAAATTTATCATTTGTAGTAGTCATTTATCTCTATTTAGTAATTTCATATTCATTATATAAACGACTAACTTAGTAGTTTTATATTCATTTCATTTTCTTCCATTATTAATCAATATAAATGACTAATTTAGTCATTTATTCATTTTATTTGTGTTTATTATTAATCAATATAAATAAATTAGTATGATATTGTGACTAAATTAAAAAACAGTCATACAATATTCTTGCTCATCTAATATGAATACACCTGTGAATCATGCAAATTCGCACTAGTTAATTGCAACACTAAATAATATCAAGTACATACATATAAAATTTCAACCATGTAAATTATATTATATAAAATGTCAAGTATTACAATATATATGCGTTTCCAACCAAATATCCACTAATGGAGTAATGTTGGTCTATGACAAAAACTATCTCCATACTTTACATGAAAATCATCTACATCGATGAATTTTCAAAACATTACAATGGCCACTAGGTGAAACCTTGCATGCCCACAAAAATCCAATGATTCCCTTACTATCATTTAACCAACACCCACTATGCTCTCGCACATCTTGCTACCCAACATAAACACATTTTATGCACAGCTTACAAAAATTATGTCCACAATGAGTACAAAGTGGAAGAGTCAACACTTTCTTACACATACTGCAGCTAAAATCTGCATCACAACATATACAACTGCAACTGAGTAACCTTTGCATATAATTTGAAGTGCAAAAACAAATTTAGAGGAAGAAGTTAAACTTTGAATCAAAATCATACATAACGCGTGAAAGTAATTTTTCGTGCAACTCAAAATGCAGACGAGAAAATATAATTTGTGACAAACTACTAAAAGTCCTTAATAGAAATGAAAGACTATTAAAAGCATGTGACCAAATGCAAAATCAAGGATAAACCTCTAAGCAACTTTTGTTTTATTGTTAAAAACTTATGACTTCGAGTTGTATCCCTGCACCTCTTTTCATCTTCAGAATGGGATTTTCTACAAGGGGGAGGGTTTCTTATCCACCCCCATTTTTCATCCTGGACATAACATATACATAAACAATTTACTATTTTATACAAATTATTGCTCAAACAGGATGCACCATTCAAATTTCTCAAAATATAAAAACAACAATACCTGCAAAACAATCAGAAAGTACTAAAGAGATTGAAAAGGTAACCTTCCAATCCCATGTTGGTTCATATTTTCTAGTTGTAATAACAATTCCATCCTTAATCTCATCAATTTTTGGTTAAGGTCATGGTTGATCCCCACATCCATCACTACATCACATAAATAGATCAATCGGTACGTCGAAAAATATAGGCACAATGCTTGAGAAAATAACCAAGATAAAAAAATTATTCAGAGTTGTATAAAGAGACTTATTCAAATTTATGTTATGTTTACAAAGAAAATTCAACCATGACATATAATAAATAGAGTAATTAAAAAGAGTAAAGGAAAGAGTTATAGAGCATGTAATAGTGAGAAAATATGCAGACCTGAAAACACTCCAGCAAAGTCATATGCCTTTTCAATCAATTCATCAACAGGAAGAGACATAATTGATTGATCCTTACTCCCACCAAGCAATTAAGATGAATTTTACATTTTTATGTGCATTCCAATATTTGTCCCCGTCTCTTAACAATGGCAAGTTGATCACCTAAGAACAACAAAGTATGGTATAAAATTCAAGTGAAAATGGATCTGTGCTAGATTTTGAGGTACAAATGTAGCATAGTTTGTTCTAAAATTTCTAAGCAAAGAAAAAATCAAGGATAAACCTCTAAGCAACTTTTGTTTTATTCTTAAAAACTTATGACTCCGAGTTCTATCCCTGCACCTCTTTTCATCTTCAGAATAGGATTTTCTACATGGAGGAGGATTTCTTATCCACCCCCATTTTTCATCCTAGACATAACAGATACATGGACAATTTACTATTTTATACACATTATTGCTTATAAACATTATGCACCATTCAAATTTCACAAAATATTAAAATAACAATACCTGCAAAAACAATCAAAAAGTACTAAAGAGATTGAAAAGGTAACCTTCCAATCCCATGTTGGTTCATATTTTCTAGTTGTAATAACAATTCCATCCTTAATCTCATCAATTTTTGGTAAAGGTCGTGGTTGATCCCCACATTCATCACTGCATCACAGAAACAGATACAATCAGTACGTCGGAAAATATAGGCACAATGCTTGAGAAAATAAACAAGATAACAAAATTATTCATAGTTGTATAAAGAGACTTATTCATATTTGTTATGTTTACAAAGAAAATTCAACCATGACATATAATAAATAAAGTAATTAAAGAGAGTAAAGGAAAGATTTATAGAGCATGTTATTGTGAGAAAATATGCAGACCTAAAAACACTCCAACAAAGTCATCTTCCATTTCAATCAATTCATCAATAGGAAGAGATGTAATTGATGCATCCTTACTCCCACCAAGCAATGAAGATTAAGTTTACATGTTTATGTGCATTCCAATCTTTTTCCCCACCTCTTAACAATGGCAAGTTGATCACCTAAGAACAACAAAGTATGGTATAAAATTCAAGTGAAAATGGATCTATGCTAGCTTTTGAGGTATAAATGTAGCATAGTTTGTTCCGAAATTTCTAAGCAAAGGAAAAATCAAGGATAAACCTCTAAGCAACTTTTGTTTTATTGTTAAAAACTTATGACACTGAGTTCTATCCCTGCACCTATTTTCGTCTTCAGAATAGGATTTTCTACATGGAGGAGGGTTTCTTATCCACCCCCATTTTTCATCTTGGACATAACAGATACATACACAATTTACTATTTGATACACATTATTTCTCAAACATATGCACCATTCAAATTTCACAAAATATAAAAACAACAATACCTGCAAAAACAATCAAAAAGTACTAAAGAGATTGAAAAGGTAACATTCCAATCCCATGTTGGTTCATATTTTCTAGTTGTAATAACAGTTCCATCCTTAATCTCATCAATTTTTGGTAAAGGTCGTGGTTGATCCCCACATTCATCACTACATCACAGAAACAGATACAATCAGTACGTCGGAAAATATAAGCACAATGCTCGAGAAAATAACCACGATAACAAACTTATGCAAAGTTGTATAAAGATATGTATTCATATTTATGTTATGTTTACAAATAAAATTCAACCATGACATATAATAAATAGAGTAATTAAAGAGACTAAAGGAAAGAGTTATAGAGCATGTTATTGTGAGAAAAAATGCAGACCTAGAAACACTCCAGTAAAGTCATTTGCCTTTTCAATTAATTCATCAATTGGAAGAGACATAATTGATGCATCCTTACTCCCACCAAGCAATGAAGATGAAGTTTACATATTTATGTGCATTGCAAGTTTTTTCCCTGTCTCTTAAAAATGGCAAGTTGATCACCTAAGAACAACAAAGTATGGTATAAAAGTCAAGTGAAAATGGATCTGTACTAGCTTTTGAGGTACAAATGTAGCATAGTTGGTTCTGAAATTTCTAATCAAAGGGAAATCAAGGATAAACCTCTAATCAACTTTTGTTTTATTGTTAAAAACTTATGACTTCTAGTTTTTTCCATGCACCTCTTTTCCTCTTCATAACAAGATTTTCTACACGGAGGAGGATTTCTTATCCACCCACATTTTTCATCCTGGACATAATAGATAGATAGACAATTTACTATTTTATACACATTATTTCTCAAACATTATGCACCATTCAAATTTCACAAATTATAAAAACAACAATACATGCAAAAACAATCAAAAAGTACTAAAGAGATTGAAAAGGTAACCTTCCAATCCCATGTTGGTTCATATTTTCTAGTTGTAAAAATAGTTTCATCATTAATCTCATCAATTTTTGGTAAAGGTAGTGGTTTATCCCCACATTCATCACTACATCACAAAAACAGATACAATCAGTACGTCGTAAAATATAGGCACAATGCTTGAGAAAATAACCAAGATAACAAACTTATTCAGAGTTGTATAAAGAGACTTATTCATATTTATCTTATGTTTACAAAGAAAATTCAAACATGACATATAATAAATAGAGTAATTGAAGAGACTAAGGGAAAGAGTTATAGAGCATGTTATTGTGAGAAAATATGTAGAACTGAAAACACTCCAGCAACGTCATCTGCATTTTCAATCAATTCATCAACTAAAAGAGACGTAATTGATGCATCTTTACTCCCACCAAGCAATGAAGATGAAGTTTACATGTTTATGTTCATTCCAATATTTTTCCATGTCCCTTAACAATGGCAAGTTGATCACCTAAGAACAAAAAAGTATGGTATAAAATTCATGTGAAAATGGATCTATGCTAGCTTTTGAGGTACAAATGTAGCATAGTTTGTTCTGAAATTTATAAGAAAAGGAAAAATCAAGGATAAACCTCTAAGCAACTTTTGTTTTATTTGTTAAAAACTTATGACTTCGAGTTCTATCCCTGCACCTCTTTTCGTCTTCAGAATAGGATTTTCTACATGGAGGAGGATTTCTTATCCACCCACATTTTTCATTATGGACATAACAGATACATAGACAATTTACTATTTTATACACATTATTGCTCAAACATTATTCACCATTCAAATTTCACAAAATATAGAAACAACAATACCTGCAAAAACAATCAGAAAGTACTAAAGAGATTGAAAAGGTAACCTTCCAATCCCATGTTGGTTTATATTTTCTAGTTGTAATAACAGTTCCATCCTTAATCTCATCAATTTTTGGTAAAGGTCGTGGTTGATCCTCACATTCATCACTACATCACATAAACAAATACCATCAGTACGTCGGAAAATATAGGCACAATGCTTCGGAAAATAACCAAGATCACAAACTTATTCAAAGTTGTATAAAGAGACTTATTCATATTCATGTTATTTTTACAAAGAAAATTCAACCATGATGTATAATAAATAGAGTAATTAAAGAGACTAAAGGAAAGAGTTATAGAGCATGCTATTGTGAGAAAATATGCATACCTGAAAACACTCTAGCAAATTCATATTCCTTTTCAATCAATTCATCAACAAGAAGAGACATAATTGATGCATCCTTACTCCCACCCAGCAATGAAGATGAAGTTTACATGTTTATGTGCATTCCAATATTTTTCCCTGCCTCTTAACAATGGCAAGTTGATCACCTAAGAACAACAAAGTATGGTATAAAATTCAAGGGAAAATGGATCTGTGCTAGCTTTTGAGGTACAAATGTAGCATAGTTTGTTCTGAAATTTCAATCTCAGTTGAACTTTATGAATGCTACAAATGCGACATAACTTGTATTGAAATCCTAGTATGATTTGAAGTTTGAATTTGATACATCTTGGCCCATAACAGTTGAAGTTTGGATGGATATGTGAGTTTTTAAGGTACAAATGCAGTAGACTTTGTTCTGAAATTTCAATCTCAGTTGGACTTTTTGAATGTTACAGATGCAACATTGTTGTATTGAAATGTCAAACTGAGTTGAAATTTCTGATGTAATATTGAGATTGATTCCAAGGATAACAGATTCAAGGTACAGATTGATTTATGTTTATGGAATCAAATTTTTCATTGTCAGACATGGCATTGGGGATTCTGAGGTAGAGCTCATGAAGAAATGAGTTGAGAATCAAATATGGGTTAGTTGTGGTAAAATCCCAATAATCAATTTGGCATTTAGCTAGGTTGTTACCTTAAATTATATTACTATTATTAATACGAATACGCAAATTGATAGTGAAGGCATTTACAATGGAGTGGATAGTGGAGTAAAGGATAGCTTATAAACTAGGCACTTTAGTTAAGGAAAAAAAGTTACTAGCTATTTCCTGATATTTTACATCAAAAACCTAAAGAACAACAGATATTGGGTATACACTCAGTTTCTTAGAGTTACAGGCCATTGTACTATTATCACAAAACTTGTAGTTGTCCCTAAAGGTATCCCATCTGTGATGGTAGAGGAGATGGAAAAATAAATAGGTGACCCAAGAGATGCCATGATTCCCAATGCAAGTTGGGTGTCACGATAACCGAGGCACTCTTCACTTTAGATCAAGACTAATCAAGATCAAGGGGGAGACCCTAGCCTATCAATGAAGACTAGCTAACCCAAAGGTTCCTAGGGAAATGTGTAATTTGAGTTACGAAAACCAATGACTGAGTTAGATCTATAAAAGTTAAGTGGACCCAAGGGTTGAAGTGTGGTTGAAGAGGCTTAAGGGGTGACAAGTGTTTCAACCAATGAATGACTAAGACCACTTATGAAGTTTAGATAAATCTAAAGAGATCTAGTACCATGAGAATTACACAACTGGGACCCTCTCCTTAAAATATGGAAATAGATCAAATGGGGCCCATAAGGTCAAAATAGAAATGAAAATGGTACTAAGGGGTATGCAAAGGATGGATCTATGATTTCAAGATGAAAGGGGCATTACCCACATATGGGATCTAGCACAAGACCACTAACCTAAGAAGTGCGATTTACCCAAGGGAGACTAGTGCCTTAAATTGAGCGGGCAAATGGAGTCCAAATTCCACCAAATTGTAGATCGGGTTAGTTAAGGTGATTAACAAGGTGGGTTTAAATTATCAAGTCCAAATGCTTGCTAGATATCCATAGATATGAGATTTAAAATGCATCACCAAGTGAACCAAGTGGGGATCAATCCCTCAAAATGAGGAATGGGGACCACAAGGTGAGGCACTAGAAGTAGGTTATCAAGGTTGATCTATTCAAATCAAGTGGGTTCTCACCTACCCATGTCAAGGAACTAGCCAAACTAGCCTTCCTCAAGGAGTGTGAATTGCCTCAAGGAGGGCTAGGTGCCTTGGGAAGTGGGTCAAATGGAGGCCAATCACTACCAAACTATAGATCCGAATTTCTATGGATGTTATAGAGGTGGGTTCTTAATTTCATGCCCAATGCCAAGCTAGATCCAAGATATAGGAAAAAGTAAAAATGAGGGTTTTGTGATCTAAGAGAGTAGATGGATGAGATAGATCAAGAATCTCATACCTCCTTGAATATACCTAGAAAATGAAGATGGAGGTTGCTTGTGACGAGGATTACTTCCCACAAAGATCAAATGCCAAACTTGATGAAGCCCTTCTTGCAAATGTTTTGCCTCCTTCACCAAATCAGCCTCCCTATTCCAGTATAAGTAGTACATGTGCTTTCAGTTTTAGCCAACAACAACTCAAGCGACTAGAGGGAATTCTGCACAAAGCCAAACATCCGGACAACCGACCAAAATGATCTAGGCATAAAATCCAACTCACCAAAGGCAAGTTTTGTCACCAACTGAGAGCTGAGACACAAAACAAACGTGGATGCGGTCCAACACAAAGGTAGAAATGGGGAAATCCTCCATATCAAAAATTCAAGAAGGAAAGTCAAGGTGGAAGCCAAATAAGGAGGGTCATGGATGGATGGATTCAAATGAATGTGGTGCCTAGGATAGAAAACAAAGATGTCAAGAAAGACCATATCTATGCTCATAGGAGGGCAATGAAACCAATGAGTATTGTCAGAAAACCTTAGTGTGCAAGTAATACATCCAATTAAATTTTTATAAAATCATCCAAGATATTTCATTTCATTATTTAAATAGTATTGCCACATCATGAGTCATATACCAAGTCAATGCTATGAAGATGACTCAAACAACAAGATAATGATATAATGATAACATCATAAGTCTAATGGACATCACAGTATACATCATAAATAGTCATCACAAAGAACCACCGGAACACTATTTCAATAATACAACTAGGCATTGAACTGGAACTGTATGGAACAAAAGGTCACATTGGTCATCAAATCTAAGCTCTCAAGGCTCAGCCTTGGCGCAAGTTCTACTCAATCTCTGATACATATTCTGCTATGATCTGTAAGTGATCTCAAATAAATATGCTCATCATAGTTGATCTCTGTAAAATAAAAGCTCTGAAAGGTGCAGATATCTGCTCAGCAAGAATAGTAGCCCAGCTACTATGATGTGATAACATATGGCTCTAGCTGGGTAAAGTTCTCTAAGGGAGAGAGCGCTTGAGAACCTCAGAATCTCGGGTCTCGAACTGCTCTGCATCAATCTTCAATCCAACAACTCATCGTCCTTTCTTTCAACTTTTATTTTGCACCTGTATCTGCACTCATGGCCACTAAAATACCTCATGAAGCATGTATGGGATAAAAAAATAAAATAAATGTTGAAAATGAAATCTAATTTGTAAAAAAAACTGAAATGCATAAATGGAAATACTACACTAACAATAACATTTTTTTATTTTTATGATTTTCTTTTTATTGCAGGTGATGAAAAAGGCTTCAAAAGAAGAGCAACTCTGATCATGGACTACCCTAAGGAAAATTCCCACACGGGCTCATGAAAATGCTCGCAAAGGCACCAAAAAAATGCCTGCAAGGGCTCTTTTGGTATTCCTACAAGGATTCCAGAGGATGCCTGCAAGGCCATCCAAAAGATTCCCCCAAGGGCTCTTTTGGATGCTTGCAAGGATCCCAAAGGATGCTCTCAAGGCTCCCAAAATATGCCCGCAAAGCCATCCAAAAGATGCCCGCAAGGGCTCTTTTGTATGCCCGCAAGGGATCTTTTGGATGCCCGCAAGGGGTCTTAGAAATGCCCACAATCAGCCTCCAAACTCACTAAACCGAAGCAAAAACTTAGAAAAAAGACACTCAGAACCTAGGGAAAGAAAAAGTTTTATTAAATGCATGCAAGAGATGAGAAAATATTAGGAAGGAGAAAGACTCAACTCAATCAAAAACTTAATAAGAATAAAAGGCACTCACCAAAAGACAAAGCAAAGAAAACTCACAAAAACTCAGCATTCAGAAAAAGGAACACAAATCCTACTGCTCAAATGAGCTTATTTGAAGAACTACCTACTCTAAGCATGCCAGCAAAGTCTCAACTTAGGTAAATTCAGGGATGATAATCCCTTAACTCCCTCTAGTTGATAGGGAGCATGATATGCTGGCCAGTCCCAGTAGTGAGTAAACACATGTCATCAATGCAACGCTCAACAGTGAGTGGTCCAACCCAAAAGTTACCAGATACCCTGGATCGTATGAAAAATAAATCGTTATGAATAACGACCCTATCACCAATTGCAAACCTACGGTGATTTACATATTCAGAGATGGCTTCAATATCATGAATGGGAATAGGTTGGATATCATAATTGCATTGAGATGAGGTGTGACTATCCTCTAATTCCTATCAGGAGGAATTGCATCAAACCTGGGAGGTCCACCGTCTAAAGGAATGGCTACCCTACCAACAAGGACTTCCTGAATCACTCTTCTCCTAGGAGTCTCAACTATTGGTTCTTCTACATGTGGGTGAATAATGTACTTTGGAATCTCTCCCACAGTACAAAATTCTCTAACAACATCCTCCTCTTCCTTCGCATACACTGGAGATGGTAGGCTTTGGTTTTCAGCACTTCTACTACTACCTTCTCCAGATGGCACAGGAATAACCATACTCTCTAAAGCTGCCAAATGAGTAGTTGGAAATGACGGATGACTTGGAACCATGTTAGAAGCATTCTGATCTCCCGTGTCTAAAGATGTTGGTGAAGAGGTAGGAGTGTGAAATGAATCAGAAGAGTTCACACTCTCTTCACTAATACATAATTCACGAGGAATGAGAAAACTAGGGATATCTCTAAGGAATGGATATCGTGAATACAAACTGTCTTCCATTGTCGCTATGTTGGCTTGAGGTTCTTCTTGAAAAATGGTTAATTCATTCAAAGAGAACTCTTATCAAGGAGCATCATGTATCAAAGCATGTTCTTTCCAACTCATGGAGTTGTCATTAACTTTCCTTAATACTCCATCTTCCAAGGACACATTGGATAAATGATTAGGAACATCAGTAAAATGATACTCAGTTGGTTCTTCATCACTTCCTGCATCATGGGAAGGATGTGTTCCTTAATTTATGTTAACCCAAGGAATGATGGGATCAAGCCCTTCATCCACCGTCCTAGGTATAACCTCACCAATATCAGATTTTTTTGTTTCAGTGATGGGCTTAGGTTGATCAATGTGCGGCCCTACAGCACTAAGTTGGTTCAAAGCTCTAAGTTATTCCGACACTTCACCACGAAGTGCATCAAGGTTCATCTCTCTAACAGCAATGGCTCTTTCCCTTTCTTCCTCAGAAGAAATATCATCTCCAAAATATCTCCAAATATCTTCTCTTCCTGTACTATAATCCTCATTATGACTACCCATGACCAAAAAGATACCCTCGGGTAATAACTCACCCTTGCCATAAGTATTCCTTACACCATCCTCATAACTTTCGAGGTCACCATCGTAAAATGGCTCCCGATATACCCTCACTAATGACCCATCAGAGTTGGGGATAGTAGCATATGATAAGTCCATTTGAATATGTCCCCCTACTCCAATGGACCACTTCCTACAAAGAAGCATTCCATAGGATGGGGGAAGATCTATGACTACTATGTCTATTAGCATGGACATATCATGGCATGAAAATAATTCTTCTCTCAAGTTCTTTATCAAGCCAAATACTTGAACTGGTCTAGAATCAATTCCGCACACGTTCCCATAAGGCCTAGTTATTTTTAATCCCATGACTTGCAAAGGCATGACATTCATGGAGGCACCAGAATCCAACATACAGTTATGAAGAAGGGTATCACCAATACGGAGTGTAAGATAAAAAGGTTGGTGACCACCATTCTTCCTCTCATATAAAGTAGTTTGGATGTTAATGGGAGGATCCTCCTCTTCTTCAAACATAGCACTAGGTGTTGAGTTTGCAAGAGATGGATCTTCGCCATTACTTGTGGTAGTCTCAAGGATACTCTCGAAAAATTCTACCACTTGCTCTTTTATTAATGGGATTTTCATTACTTCAGTGAGTGGAATGTTGTGCATAAATTTGTCCAACTCTCTTTCAAGGTTGATATCTAAGTCATACTTAGGAAGAGGAATTGGCTCACTCACTGGTCTAGGCAGCTCACTACTTTTCTTCTCAATGAAAGGGGTAGGATTTTGGCCATCCCTTCTTCGTTGATAATTTCTAAGAGGAGCTTGGCCACTACTACTAGATTGTTCAGTGGCATAAATGGGAAAGCTAGGACTGGGGTCTTCTATGGACTTTTCCTCATGATCAAACAAAATTATTCCAAAGTCCTTGTCAAAATCTAAGTTTTCAACCGAGTTGATGTTCTTTGGAGGATCGGGAGTATCATCCCCATGAGAGGGATACTCAGAATCATCCATCTTTTTCTCTTTCGACCAGTTAATAACATGAGGTTCATGTGACGTTTGGCTCACAGGGTTTCTTCTATCACCTTCATTAGGTTTCTTTTGTTGGTTCCAATAAGGCTTTGGTCCATAAGGTTGCCTATACCTTTCCAACTCTTTGCTCTTAGCTAGATCCCTAGTAAAGAGAGTTAAGTTCTTCATCATTTCATGCATGCTATCCATTAGATCATTGGCATCCTTACTAGGCTCTTTCCCCTTTTTTAACTTAGCCTCGGATCTAGAAGAAGAGGCACTAATTAGGTCAAATAAATTTTTCTTCTCCATGGAAGCAGCATTTGTCTCAGCCTTTCTAGCATTGTCTTGTGCCACTTTTAGGTCGTTGGGGTCTTTATATATCAAGTAATAGCCAAGGTATCCCTCAAATGCATTGAGGTAATGAATTAATCAGGAGGCCTAATGTTATCTGGAATGTTGGCCACTATTTTATCAAAGCGAAGGTTAAATTCATGGACAAACTAATTTTCTTTCTTTTTGATATCAAAAAGTTGGTTCAAAAGGAAACGCCCATCTAACTTGACCGACCACTCATGCTTAAGTTTGTCAATAAATACATCATATCCTGTTATTGATGTTGCAGGCAAAGGGTCAAACCATTTACGAGCATCACCCTCCAAGGATGCAAAAAGACCCCTCATAAACACATCTTCTTCTTCAGACCCATAAGCTTCCATATGAGCCCAGACATTTTCCATGTGGTCCTCAATGGAGGTCGCACAATTCCCATTGAACTTAGGAATCTTTTATAAGAACTTGTCTGGCATATCATGTGGGGCATTAAGGATTTGGGGAAAAATATAACGGTGAATATTTTTCCTTGTTTCCAAATCTACAAGCAATAGGAGGATTGGTTTGATTATTGTTTCCAGGATTAGATTGATTTCCAACCATTAGATTTGGCAGACTTACGTTAATATTAGGATTAGGAGATGAAGGAGGAACCAAATTAAATGAAGGAGATCCCAAGAAACGGTTTGGAGAATCGGAGTTAACAATTTTCCAAAAGAAATTAGATGATTGAAATTTGGTATCTATTCTATGATAAGTGAGTGGGGTTCCTTCCAATTGATTTAGATTATATTTACTTATAAGGTTGTAGGGATGATCATGAGTTCACTCCTCAGCAGAGTCATGATTTGGAGTCGCCAGGTAGACTTTAAACTCTTCTACCAAGATGATGTCGTTAACAAGTAGGGAGAGAGTGAGTGACAAATAGATGGATATGTTTAATAATGGATTGAAATGATAACCATCTAGATTAATCTGGATGCGATAAGATATGAATTATGCATGGATACTCGCAGACACCTAACTTAATCATCTACCTCCCCGACAACGGTGCCAAAGATGTTATCACACAACTTGTAGTTTTCCCTAAAGGTATCCCATCTAGGATGGTAGAGGAGATGTACAACTAAAGAGGTGACCCAAGAGATGCCACGGTTCCCAATGGAAGATGGGTGTCACGATAATCGAGGAACTCTTCACTTTAGATCAAGACAAATCAATATCAAGGGGAAGACCCTAGCCAATCAATGAATACAAGCCAACCCAAAGGTTCCTAAGTAAATGTGCAAGTTGAGTTACAGAAACCAATGAGTGAGTTAGATCTATAAAAGTTAAGTGGGCCCAAGGGTTGAAGTGTGGTTGAAGAGGCTTAGGGGTGACAAGTGTTTCAACCAATGAATGACTAAGACCACTTATGAAGTTTAGATAGATCTAAAGAGATCTAGTACCATGAGAATTACACAATTGGGACCCTCTCCTTAAAATATGGAAATGGGTCAAATGGGGCCCCAAAGGTCAAATTAGAGATGAAAATGGTACTAAGGGGTATGCAAAGGATGGATCTATGATTTCAAGATGAAAGGGGCATTACCCACATATGGGATCTGGAAAAATACCACTAACCCAAGAAGCATGATTTACCCAAGGGAGACTAGTGCCTTAAATTGAGGGGGGAAATGGAGTCCAAATTCCACCAAATTATAGATCGGGTAGTTAAGGTGATTAACAAGGTGGGTTTAAATTATCAAGTCCAAATTCTTGCTAGATCTCCATAGATTTGAGATTTAAAATGCATCACCAAGTGACCCAATTGGGGCTCAATCCCTCAAAATGAGGAATGGGGCCCACAAGGTGAAAATCAACAAGGTGAGGCACTAGAGGTAGGTTATCAAGGTTGATCTATTCAAATCAAGTGGGATCTCACCTACCCATGTCAAGGAACTAGCCAAACTAGCCTTCCTCAAGGAGTGCAAATTGCCTCAAGGAGGGCTAGGTGCCTTGGGAAGTGGTTCAAATGGAGGCCAATCACCACCAAACTATAGATTTGAATTGTCGTGGATGCTATAGAGGTGGGTTCTTAATTTCATACCTTAATCCAAGCTAGATCCAAGAAGATCTAGGAAAAAGTAAAAATGAGGGTTTCGTGATCTAAGAGAGTACATGGTTAAGATACAAGAATGTTATACCTCCTTGAACATACCTAGAAAATGAAGATGGAGGTTGCTTGTGACGAGGATTACTTACCACAAATATCAAATACCAAACTTTATGAAGCCCTTCTTGCCAACGTTTTTCCTCCTTCACCAATTCGGCCTCCCTATTCCTGTCAATCAAGGACACAAAGATCAATAAAATGACAAAAGTGGAAGTAGATGCAAACAAAAGATATGAATAACATGAAATTGTTGGTGCAAAGACAAAACAACTCCTTGAAACCCAAAATGACTTGTTGAAGTGAGAAGGGTAGGTCTCCCCACCAATGCAAATTCCCCTAAGACGTCTTCTTTTCCTACAAAAAATTGTTAGTGAAGATAAAATCCAACAAGGCCACCAATGCTTGTCAGTGCAGAGGAAGACGCATTTACAATTACCACAAGCATTCCAACTCCAAGATCCAATATGCCCAAGAAAGTATTTTTATTCCAATAGCCAAGACCCAAAAATCTCTAGATAGCTTTTACAATAGGGGGTTCTCCTCCTTTTATAGGATAATAAAGACCAAAACCTGAAACCACAAAACCACTTTTTGAAATGAGTGGTTGAGATCAAAAGATACAACATAATAATCAATGGATAAGATGAGCCAATACAATATATCACATGGATCACTAAAGTGAGTGATGATGTCATAGCTAGAAAAGACTCAATAAGGGTGGCGTCATCCATAGAGGTAGCTAAAAATACATGTGCCACATTATCAAGACCAAGACAAGTCACTACAAGCTCATGGTGGGGCTAGGAGGCATTAATTTCCTTAATTAGAATGTCCCCATGACACAATAATATAAAATATAAGTCTATGACATGTCAAAGTGACACAAATGATCAAATCTTGTCCCCAAAATCCGAGAGAGACATGCAGTAAAAAGCCTCTTGTAACCACTTTGGACCCCACTAATTGATGCCAACTGATCTAGAAGAAGGGGGGTTCACCATGGATGACCTCTGAGAAGACTGTTATCACCAATCTTGTAGTTGCCCCTACAGATGGATCCAAGGTGGATGGTAGAGGGGACAGGCAACTAAAGTGGTGAACCAAGAGAGCCCTGGTTCCCAAAAGGATGGTTGTCATGCCAACCAAGGTGCTCTTCGCTTTAGCTATCAAAGCCAAGATAGCAAGGGGGATACCCAGATCTACTCCTGATAGCAGAGATCAACCCAATCACCAGATCAAATCAATCAAGTGAAGTACATAGGGTGACAGGTATTGAGCCCTATAATTAAGGAAGTAGGACCACTGTGGAGGGTTAGGGAAGGTGTGAAATGATAGGGAAAGATAACACACAGTGCTTTTATGATTAGGTATGATTCCAGGATTCAAAGCTAGTTCAAGATGGTCAAAATCAACTACCTTGAGAAACGTGACCCTTAAAATAGGGAAAGTATCCCAAAACGTAGATCCATCAGTTAGGGATTTCTAGCTATGCATGATGAACGGATATGACAGTGTCTAAGTGTGCAAGAAACCAAAGAGGGATCAACCCACAAGAAAACAAGGCAAGCCAGGAAAGTCGTGAGGGTAGGAGGAGGTCAGTGCCTTGGGGTTTGGGCCAATGGAGTCACCCAAGCAAGGCGTTTTCAAGAACCCACCTTGGGATTTTCCCGATCTATAATACCCATAAATGATTTGCCAAATGATCAAGGGGTTTGATCATGGGAATTTCTCTTAGAATTTTAATTGATATTAAAAGAGGGTTTTTATGACTTAGACAAATGGATAGATCAATGGAATGAGAAACTTACCTTGAGATCATACCTGAGTGATGGATGAGGTTGCCATGTTGTTGAGGAATGTTCCCGCAGAGATCAAATGGGAGATCTTTGGTTTTTCTTGCCTTAAAGTGATGCCCTAGTCCACACATGCGCCCTCCTCTTCCTAACAAACCAAGGAAATCGATCCAGTCAGTGAGATAAAGAATGGAGGAAATACAAGCAAATAGAAATAGCAACATGAAGTAGAAGCTACTAAGACAGTAATACTCCTTGTTACCGATGAAAAGACCCCAAAGAAGAGGCAGGGAGAGTCTCCCTACCAATGCGTCCTCCTTGAACCAATTCGGCCTTCACATGTAGATGAAAAATACATGAATCTCCAATAACACAATGCAAAGGAAGAACAAACAATTGAACTTCAAAAGCATTCACCACAACACAACAAGTAGATGCAATAGTAATTTTCTATTCCAGTAATCCAGATCCAAAAGTCCCCTTTACAATGAAAAGCTCTCTCCTTTAAAGAGGATGGAGAGATACCAAAACCCTAACCACCTTTTGAATGGATGGCTAATATTAAAATATCAACATGATCTAATCAATGGTTGAGATGAGCTCAACATAAAAGTACATGGATCAATATAACTATACAATACATCAATGGACCAAATCGCCCTAGGAGAGGGGGTCCAACCAAATGTCAATGAATAAACATAAGATCTAGCTCATGGTGGGTCCAAGTGGAAATATCTAGCACCCTTGGTCAATCCCCATGGCATAATAACATCAAAATAATAATCTAAGCACCAAGTCGTGCCTCTCTGGGAAAGTCGTGAGCCTTAGGATGCTCCAGAAATCCATAAAAAATGTCGGACCGATGAGTGTAGGCCCCACTAAAAGCTGAAACTCCATGAGAAGGTGTGGAATACATCCAACTCATCATCAAAACTCATCCCATGCCAATCCCTTGCCTCAGTATCCCAAAGCGAATCCTTTAGTAGCCATTTTTACCATTTTTATTCTACCTTGGGAAGTGTGAAACTGCCCAAACTGCCTCCTGGAGTGCCTGCATTGTCAATATGATCCCACCAGGATCTCTGGGAGGGGGGTAATATGGTAATAACAAGTGGCTAGACCACCCCCTCCATGCACAGCACCCTAGGTGAACCAATCAAATCACATCACTGCTCTGACAACCCATTTAACATGCCAAAACTCCACTAGGATAGCCAACTGAGGCTAAAAATCACTGTAACTGCTCGGAACTGAAAACAAACTATCCCATTGGACTCAGAGAGCAAAAATCCATCTAAGGTGTGTACTGATACACCATATTGATCTCTGCATGATCCTATAAAATATTCAATATGCCCAACAGACCAAATAATAATAATCTGTAAAAGTGTTGAAAAACACTAATCATCATCATAAGCTTGAAACCACTACATAGAACCATCTAGTGACCTGTACCAGACCATTTATCATATTTCTGCATCATCTGAGGTCTGCCACCTCATGTCCTATAGTTGACTTTTGGTCAAACTAGGTTTGACCAAGTCAACATGACCCAAAATATAACTCAAGCTATCATCAAACTGCTGCAAGTGTCATAGGTTAAAACATGCTCTACAATTCATTCATGTAACAATCATAACAAGAAGTAATGATTTACTGGCGATCTAAAACCAAATATAAATAAAGCTTTCAATATTATTTATGACTCAGACTAGACTTTCAGGACCATACTCACTTTATAGTTGTGATCAATTTGGTAGTGAAGGGTGAGGGCTAAAAGTTAAAAGGATAAGCTAAGGGTTGACTACTTTCTTGACAATTATGAAACTTTGGAAATGGAAAAGGGAATACACACTATAAAATATGTCGGACAAGCAATAACACAGGGGATGGCAGTGTCTCACGGATGGGTAAGTTGTTTAAAGAGTGCTTATTCAAATTAGGCATCATGTCTACTTTTATAAAAGATGATCCAAGTTCATTAGGATCCATTGATTTCATTTCATGGCCTTTTTGGCCTACATAACCCTTCATATCTCATGTGTGCTAAGAAGCACAACTAATCGCAGCTTGCATCTAGGGCATGTTCATACATATAAATAAGGTCAGCAATCATTTAGAAATGGAGTTTAAGAACCATTGCTCTTTTGGACTTGTTATCACACAACTTGTAGTTGTCCCTAAAGGTATCCCATCTGGGATGGTAGAGGAGATGGACAACAAAAGAGGTGACCCAAGAGATGCCATGGTCCCCCATGCAAGTTGGGAGTCATGTCAACCGAGGCACTCTTCGCTTTAGATCAAGATGAATCAAGACCTAGGGGGAGACCCTATAACCAATCAAAGATTATTGGACCCAAACAAAGGTTCCTAGGGATATGTAAAAGACGGGTTACGGAAACCAATGCAAGGTTAGGTGGACCTAAAAGTTCAAGTATGGTTGAAGGAGGCTTAAGGAGTGACTAGTGTTTCAACCAAGGAATGATTTAGGCCACATGATAAGTTAAGATGACAAGATCTAGTACCATGAAATACACATGTGGGACCCACTTCCTTGGGATATGGAAATGGCTCAAATGGGACCCACAAGGTGAAGTTAGGGGTGCAAATGGTACTAAGGGGTATGTGAAGAGTAGATCTATAGATCTAAGGTGAAAATAGAGATACCCACATATGGGATCTAGTAATTGACACACATCCCAAGGAGTGCAAATTTCCCTAGGTAGACTAGTGCCTTGATGGATGGGCTAATGGAGTCAAAAGAGATGTGGAAATGTAGATCAGGACACCTAGGATGCAAATCAAGTGGGCTATTCAAGATGTGATGGTTGGATCTTAGTAGATCTAATATTTCACTATGTGACCCAAGTGGACAACAATCCCCAAAATGAGGAATGATACCCCCAAGGCAGAACTTCACAAAGTGAGATACTAGGTAGGGGTTTCAAGGTATGCTCTTTTCAAATCAAGCGGGATCACAACCACCCATGTCCTAGAAGTGGGAAAACTCAAACATACAAGGAGTGCGACTTTTCCCAAGGAGGGTTAAAAGCATGGCAAGGTGTGTCAAATCAAGTCCAATGGCCACCAAATTATAGATCCAAGTAGTTTAGGAAAGTATCAATGTGGATCTTGAAAATCAAGGGCATCCAATGGCTAGATCTTCACATTCTCCTCACTTGATAACCTACCCCTAGTGCTTCACCCTGTTGGTTTTTTCCTTGTGGGCCCCATTCCTCATTTTGTGGACTAGTGCCTTGATAGATGGGTTAATGGAGTCAAATGAGATGTCAAATTGTAGATCGGGACACCTAGGGTAATTTGCACTCCTTGGGAGTTGTGTCAAGTCCTAGATCCCATATGTGGGTATCTCTAATTTCACTTTAGATCCATAGATCTACTCGTAGCATACCCCTTAGTACCATTTATACCCTTAACTTCACCTTGTGGGTCCCATTTCAGCCATTTCCATATCCCAAGGAAGCGGGCCCCACTTGTGTATTTCATGGTACTAGATCTTGTCATCTTCTCTAATCATGTGGCCTAAATCATTTATTGGCTGAAACATAAGTCATTCCCTAAGCCTCTTTCAACCACATTTAAACTTCTAGGTCCACCTAACCTTGCATTTGTTTTCGTAACTTGTCTTTTACATATCCCTAGGAACCTTTGTTTGGGTCCAATCATCTCTGATTGGTTGAAGGGTCTCCCCCTAGGTCTTGATTTATATTGATATAAAGTGAAGAGTGCCTCGGTTGACCTGACTCCCAGCTTGCATTGGGAACCGTGGCATCTCTTAGGTCACCTCTTTAATTGTCCATCTCCTCTACCATCCCGGATGGGATACCTTTTGGGACAACTACAAGTTGTGTGATAACAGGACCTTTCTTATACTCTTCAAGGAGTATTTTAGATTTTCATTGCTCTCTCCCTTTACTCACATGTGTTGACAAACACATTCTAGAGTTTACAGTTTCCTGGGCGAATTTACATAACTTTCCATAAGTAGTACATGAGATTTCAATTTTAGTCAACAAATCTTAAGTGACTAGGGGGACTTCGTACCAGTGCCAAACATCGGGATGACCAACCAGAATGATTTAGGACTACAATCCAACTCACCAAAGGTAAGTTCTGTCACCAACTCAGAGCCGAGACACAAGAAATAAGGAAGTTTATCCAACACAGAGGCTAAAGTGGGGGAAGGTCCTCCATGTCACTAGTCAAGTAGTAAGTCAGGGTAATAAACAAACTGGGTAGGTAATGGATGGATGAAGACAGTGAATAATGAGACCAACACTAGCAAGCCAAAGTATGGTGGGAATGATCATCTCTATTGTCCCTAAGGAGGGTAAAACCAATGAGTATGGGTAGTGAACTTCTAAGTCTGAGTGGGAACAATATAATATATATAAAGATACAGCCAGGTACACATATCTATACGATCACCATATCATGATACTAAATGCTAAGACATGCTACAACAATGAATATAAAATCAATATAACCATAACACCAAAATATACCTACTGAGTCATATACCTGAATGCTCATAATCTGAACCAACATCTGTCCTCTGAAACTGTTGCTTTAACTTTGGGCAATACTGACTGCTCTGTATAAATGGCTAAATGGCTACATCGGTCATCTCTCTGAGTATCCTGAAATTCAGTCAAGGCATGGGGAGTAAAACTGTTGTCCATAATATAATCATGATCCATAATAGATGCTCATCTCGGCATCTCGATGTAAGGGAACTAGCTGAAAAGTGTACTGGAATCAGAAAAAATAATGTATGGTAGCCTGGCTACTATATATGTGATAACATCTGGCTCCAGCTGGGACAAGTGCTCTACTGAAAACAGCGCTTGAGAACCTCGGAATCTATGGTCCTCGCACTCTGCTACTTGTATCCTCAATCCAACACTCTATCTCTTCAACTGCTACCAGTATATCACCTGTTATCTACGAAATGGCTAGAGCTATACCAAACTCACAGACCGGATGTCAAAATAATGCATGTATATACATAAATCTCAAATAAATAACAATATTGAAACTGAAATGCATGAAATGTAAATGCAGAAAATAAATCTAATCTACTAACATAACTTGAAAATTTTTAAAATTTTATTGTGTAGGAAAAGAAAATGGCAGGTACTCGGCTAAACTAAGAGATTCAAAAGGGAGCTTAGGAAAAGACAAAATGGTGCCAGAATCAATGGCTGAAAAGACTAACTGCTGCCCAAGCAAGCTTATTCTATTCCTACCTACCTTAATCTACAAGGCAAGGCACGACAAGCAAAGAAGACCACTAAGTGAGGTCAGGGATATAATCCCTCAAATCCCTTTGGTTGACAGCAAGTAATATATGTCGTCCACTACCAGTAGTCAAGAAACACATGTCACCAAAACACTGCTCAACCGTGAATGGTCCAACCCAAAGATCACCAGCCTATCCATATCTTATATGCAATAAATGGTTTGGAATAACAACTTGACTTCCCATAGGAAATCTATTCATGTTGACAGAATCAGGAACAACTCCAATGTTCCGTATAGGCATAGGGTGGATTTCAGCAAGGTTTTGTGGTTGCGGGGTGAAAATGTTTGAGTTCCTTTTAGGAGGGACTGCATTGAATCTAGGTAGACCACCATCAATAGAAATGGCTATCCTACCAACAAGGACTTCTCGAATTTCTCTTCTCGTCTCTTGGACTCTTTCACTTGGCTCATCATCATGAGGAGACACCACATTTTTGACAACTTCACCTACATTCCAGAAATCTCTGTGTTCCTCTAAGGGAGGTGGCTCATGGGATATGACAGTATTACGAATAGATCCTTTCCCTAAAGGAACTAGAATACGCATATTTTCCAACCCAGTGGAAACTAACTTAGAATGAGATGCGTCAACAAACTAGGAATGTGAGAAAGATCATGACTATGATGACTAGATGACTCAGGTGGTAGAATAAAATTAGGGGCATGAGGATATGCTGATAAAACATTGTTTTGAGAATCCGAACGAGTTTGAAAAATAGCAAGATTGTTTAAATTAAAATCTCCTTCAGGTGCATCATTGATTAAGGCATCCTCTTCCCAACTTAAAGAGTTATCATGAATTCGACTTAAATTACCATCTTCTAAGGATAAGTGAGATAAGGAATCATCCACATCGGAATAGTGGGATACCTCGGATTCCTCATTGGCTTCAACCACATCAACTGTTGCAGGATGGTTTTCCCATGGATAAATAGGTCCAAGCCCTTGGCTTTCCCTTTATCTATTATGATCAGTTAGAGCAAACCACTCCCTAACAGTAAAAGGAATTCTCTCACCACGCCTAATGTCATCGAACTCGTCAACTACAGGAACAGGATCCTCAATACCCTCAATATTGCTTTCTTCAATGATTGCTTGTTCAGGACGATTTTCCCATGGAAAAATGGGTTCAAGCCCCTGACTTTGTCTTGGCAAATTACTTTCAATCAGAGCATTGAATTCTCTAACTGATCTGGGGATTCATTCACCTCTTCTGATATCATTTAAATCATCCTCAACTTCTTCAGGTATTTGATTTTCAATAACTTGTTCTTGATTTATTACAACATTTTGTTCTTGAACCTGAGGTTGATTCTCATTTCTTCTCAATTCATCTATTTCTTCAACAAACTTGTTTCTAAGTAAATCCAAATGTATCCTTCTAGCAAGCTCAGCTATATGCTCTTCTTCAAAAGAAGAGTCAGAATCTTCTGTTACCTTGAACATATTTTATATTTGCTCATTTTCCCAAAGTTCATTTTCGTCTTCAACAAAATTGGTTTTAGCATTGTTCAACAATTCATCCCCATATGTATTTTTAATCCCCTCATCGAAAGTTTCTAAATGCTTGTCATAGCAAGGTTCTCTATTAACCCTAATCAAAGCTCCATCAGAGTTGGGAACAAAAATGTATGATAGATCCATCATAAGGTATCCACCTAAACCAGCTGCCCACTTCCTAGATAAAAGCATTCCATATGCTGGGGGCAAATCAATCACTACTACATCCATCATGGTAGAAATATCTAAACATGCAAAAAGATCAGCTCTAAGGTTTTTGATCAAACCATAGGACTGCACTCGTCTAGAGTCTATACCACAGACATGCCCATAGGGTCTAGTCACTTTCAATCCCATTTCCTTCATGACATGCAAAGGCATAACATTCATGGCAGCTCCGGAATCCAACATGCAGTTGTGGAGGAGCATATTCTGAATGTGCAAGTTAAGGTAAAAAGGAGGGTGACCGCCATTCTTTCTTTCATAAATGGCAGAATGGATGTTTATTGGTGGATCCTTTTCAATTTTGCTAGGTTTTGTTCCACTAAGGCTCTGAATGTGACAGGATTCTAATACAACCTCAGGAGTCTTCTCTTGGCCTATGCCATCAAAGAACTACTCTACTTGGCTTCTGACAGAGGGCACTTTCATCAACTCAATGACAAGGATGTTACACATTATTTTGCCTAACTCTTTCTTCATATCAATTTTTAGATCGTAATCATTATTGGCAAAATCTTCTTCTTCCTCTTGGTCTTCATTACTCTTTTTACGTTTGTCAAGGAAAGAAGGTTGGGAGTTACTTCCTCGTTTATAGATTTGAAACTTTGGTTGTTCTTTTGTATATGGGAGATTTATGGCACAACATGAGGAGCTAGGTTCTTCAATTACTTCTTCTTCTTGCTCCCATGGCTCTTCTTCTAGAAGGATTCTTCCAAAATATTCATCAAAAGATAAGTCATTAATAAAGTTGATGTTGTCTGGATGGTCATCAGAGTAGTTGGTATCAGAAGATTCCCCTTCTTTTTCATCACACCAATTCACATTCTTCTTTTCTGAACTTTCTAGATATTCAGGTCATCGTCTATTATTGTCCCCCTCAAGCCTTCTATTGTTGTTCTAGTAAGGTTTAGGTCCATAAGGGTTTCTATGTCTTTCAGGATTATTTAAACTTGCAACACTCTTAGTCAGGACAGTTAGTTGTCTCATCATTTCTTGCATGGTCTTTAACATGTCCTTTGATTCCTTTGGCTCACTCACAGGTTCCTTGGGCTTTTAGAGCTTAGGGTCCGATCTAGAAGTGGATGGGGTAAAGTGATCGAAAAAATTGTGTTTCCCCATAGATGTTGCATTTTTTTTATCCATCTTGGCATAAACTGGGCAGTCTTTAAGTCATTGGGATTCTTATCCTTCAAGTGATAACCAAGCCATCCTTCAAATGCATTTAAATAATGAATGACAATTGCTTGATCTTTTGGTTTGATCTCTTCAGGAATATTAGCTACAGTCTTATCAAATCTTATGTTAAATTCATGGACTATTTCATTTTCTCTTTTCTTGATGTCAAATAGTTGATGCACGAGAAACTTACCATATAACTTTCGGGACCACTCACTATTGAGTTTAGCAACAAAGTTGTCATACCCAGTGATAGATGCAGCAGGCAATCTATCAAACCACTTCCGGACATCTCCTTCCAAAGATGCCAAAAGGCCCTTCATGAAGACATCTTCATCAGATGCTCCATATGCTTCCATGTATTCCCAGAATTTATCAATATGAACTTCAATGGAGATAGAAGACACTCCATCAAACTTGGGAACCCTTTCAAAATACTTTTCAGGCATATCATGCAGGGCCCCCTGGATTTGGAAAAATCTAAAGGAGATGGCTTAGCCTTCCTTCCAAATATCCTAGGATTATGTGGGGGAGGAACATTTTGGTTTCCACCAGAGTTTGTTCCTGGCCATTGGATTAGATGAGGTTGAAGGAGATCCCAAAGAATGATTCGGAGAAGAAGAGTGATTATAGATCTGCCAAAGGAAATTGGAAGAGTTTTCCTTGATTGGTCTTCCGTTCTAAATATAGGTTATAGGGGATCCTTCAAGATTAATATGTTCTAAGAACTTAGGATTTATACATTGGGATCGGTCCTCAATAGAGTCGCAGGGTGGAGTCGCTAGGTGAACCACACAGGTAATTCATCGAAATGAAATATGTCATAGAAGAGGTGAGATGAGTGGATTAAAATGGTGATTGAAGTTATTATGAAATTGAGAATGCAATCACCAAGGCAAAATACCGGATGCGATAAGATATGGATTAACGCACGGACACTCGCAGACACCGAAGGTAAGCCTCTACCTCCCTGGAAACGACGCCAAAATGTTATCACCAATCTTGTAGTTGCCCCTACAGATGGATCCAAGGTGGATGGTAGAGGGGACAGGAAACTAAAGTGGTGAACCAAGAGATCCCTAGTTCCCAAAAGGATGGTTTTCATGCTAACCAAGGCACTCTTCGCTTTAGCTATCAAAGCCAAGATAGCAACGGGGAGACCCAGATCTACTCTCTATAGGGGAGATCAACCCAATCACCAGATCAAATCAATCAAGTGAAGCACGTAGGGTGATAGGTATGGAACCCTAGAATTAAGGAAGTAGGACCACTGTGGAGGGTTAGGGAAGGTGTGAAATGATAGGGAAAGATAACACACAATGATTCTAGGATTAGGTATGATTCTAGGATTCAAAGCTAGTTTAAGAGAG
This sequence comes from Larix kaempferi, assembly GCA_027924585.1. NCBI lineage: Eukaryota > Viridiplantae > Streptophyta > Pinopsida > Pinales > Pinaceae > Larix > Larix kaempferi. The sequence continues at coordinate 1,099,307 of BSBM01001288.1, forward strand.
TCAAAATCAACTGCCTTGGGAAACGTGACCCTTAAAATAGGGAAAGTATCCCAAAACATAGATCTGACAGTTAGGGATTCCTAGCTATGCTTGATGAGAGGATATGATAGTGTCTAAGTGTGCAAGCAACCAAAGAGGGATCAACCCACAAGAAAACAAGGCAAGCCAGGAAAGTCGTGAGGGTAGGAGGAGATCAGTGGCTTGGGGTTTGGGCCAATGGAGTCACTGTTGGCAGGCAAAACTACCCTATAGCAAGGAAACTGATGCTATCAACTAGAATGGGTTGACAAGTAAGTGTATTAACTGTATTACAGAGATATTTATGAAAAGAAATGAGTTATAGATCTTGAGAACATACCTTTTAACCGACGTTCAATCCTAGATTTTATTTGATCTTGCGCTCAGTCCTCAAGTCCACCTTCTGTTCAGTAAACCTGCAATACAAACACCTTTCTCGGCATATCTTGGATAATATATAATGATTGAAAGAAACAAAATCAATTTTAAACATTCGATATTAATCAAAACAGATCCAAATTAATATATTATTTCAAAGAACACTTAATTTGGGACAAGAAAGACACTTCAACCTTTATTGTCAAATGCAAAAATGATGTTACAAATATACCTGACTTTGTGACATGCTCCTGCAACTTGATTATGGGCTCTCGCTCTTCTCTGGCTTGGATATCTTCAGCATAAACTCCTCCAATGCAAGCTTCTCTTTTATATTTCTATGTCTCTAAGTTTCTCCATCTAACCCCTCTCCTTATTCTTCCCTGTATTTATAGGATCAGAGAAGTATTTCAGGTTGAGAGATGGTTATGGAGGAAGTTGGGGAAGTTGGGAAACTACCAGCAACTAATCCTCCTCGTGAAATTAATTATTTTTTGATCATCTTTCGAGATGTACGCTACTATTGTTCAGTGAAGTAGCGTTTAGAGCGTAACTTTAGTGCTTGTCAACTAGTGCTCATCGATTTTTTAATGTTGAGCGCTACTATGCTGAGAAGGAGTAGCGCTTATAAGGCTTTGAGCGCTACTATTATACACTAGAGTAGCATACAAGTGCTAGTCTATTTAAGTAGAGTAGTGCTCATATCTCAGAATGATATTTTTAGGGTTTTTCAGTGTTGTATGGAGGTGGAGTAAATCAAAGTGTCATCTAGGGTCAACATTCTCCTCCATCCAAGTTGTCCTTTTGTGTGATCAATAGCTCAAGGTGATCACGGACGGAGAGGTGCAATTTTGACCAATAACAAATGCCCCCTAATGTGTGAGGTCAGAGGGAAACGATGGTCGAAATACATTATAATCCAAAACCAGAAGAGGAGCAAAGAACCACAGAAACAAGTCACAAGAACACCTGCAACAAAGATCAAGGTCAGCTAGCAATTACATCTTTGACATCATATATATGTGCAGTGTGATACAACATGATCTCCAATACATAACAAGGAGATGTATATATAGCATGGCCACTTGAAATACAAGCGTGGATCCATGTCAAACTGAGAGATCATAGCCATAACAACAAACTGGATCTATGTCTCGTGGAGAGCCAAATATAAGTGAGGCTCAGTCTTGCGCAACTTGGGTGATAACATAATGAGGTAATGTCATCCAAAATCCCAAGGTCTTCATCCAAAACAACTCTAGGTACAAACCCTAACCATGTGAATAGATGAGCTAACAGTCGAACATGGGGGGTATCATTTGATTACCGGTCATTGATGTATACCGTTAACAAACGCGAGGACTTCCACCGATAATGATGATGGGGTCCAAGGTACCAAGTACGATCCGCCAAGTGTGAATAGATGGACTTGGAGTCGAACACTTGGGAATCCTGTCGAAGAAGAGACATTGATGTATTCTCATCATTCAACAGCGAGGAAAATTGCCACTGGTGACTGCAATCTCCAAGGTACTAACCGAAACTCTAAACTTCATTCCCAGAGTAAAATGAGTTGATGTCGATGGGAAAAAGTTCGTTGGAAGGGAGGCCTTAAGGCATCCTCCATCATCCAACTTGAGGAACACTAAACTGGTAAGAGCTAATATGGAATAATATGTAACAAGACTGACACTAGGATGGCTGACACATGAGGTCAAGGTAAACTGCAGAATGGTCGACACAAGGTATATCCATGAACATTGAGCACGACACAAAGTGACTCAGGCAGTTTCTGACATAATGGGGTAAATGATAAACCTGAAATGTAAGAGACATTATCAGACCTTCCATATTGGTTGGAAGAATAACCAACCGGGGGAGTAAACAACTCGGAGGACAAGTTCACCCCGAGGTCGAAAACTAAACCCAACCGACAAGATAGACTCAAGTAGGTGTTGTGTTCAAGGATAGAACTGACTGAACTGCCTTTGACAATGAAGATATGATACGTCTTTCCCATCCCTTATTCTTTTTAGATAAAAGAATACCTTTCTTGTTGTTTTAATGAGTCCAAGAAAGAATGAAAACTCAATAGAGCCAGCCATGTAAAAATTTTAACGAGCCCATGGGAGGAAGACTCAGGACCTTCTTCATTGTCTATAGAGTTCGAAGAAGAGATAGAAGATTACTCTATATTACTGATCTCTGGATTTTAATATCGAGCCGAGATCTATTCTTGCTCGCTGGTGTTTTCAATTTTAAGGAGCCTGAAAAACTTAAACAACAACTCCATATATCTGCTCATGGATTTTAGTATCGAGCCCAAGCAGATTAATGCTCGCCAGTGTTTTCCTGTTTATAGAGTCTGAAAAACTTAAACAATCCTCTTTTCACCTATCCGTGGATTTTATATCGAGCCCGGATTGGTCTGTGCTCGGCGGTGTTTTCTTGTTTATAGAGTTGAAAAACTTAAACAGTCCTCTACTTACCCTCTCGTGGATTTCACATCGAGCCCGAGTAGGTGAATGATCGCTTGGTATTTTCATGTTTATAGAGCCTGAAAACCCTAAAGAAAGGCTCCAAAAGGTCCTTTTTCGTGCAGTTAGTCTCCTCCCCCGAAAAAGTATAAAACAATGGAAGAATAACTCTTCTAGTGCATATAGAAGTATACCTAGAGTATACCTTTTCCGTAGTTAATCCACCTAGGCCTGGAAAAGGGGTAATTCTATACCTGAGTGGATGAGCCTTCGATTACTTTAACGAGCTCAAAGAGGACAAGCTTGCTATGCAATCTTTTCTAGGTTTAAATAGTCCAAACAAGAGCTTAAAATGACTTAAAGGTCAGATTCTAGGATTATAGCTTCATACTTTGCCAAAACTAGGTCTTCAACAAAATATTAGTTGATGCGGCAAAAAATCTCGAATGATATATGAATTTGAACTATTTAACTAGTTGACAAGGTCTAACATCAAGAGTTTTTAAACTTAGGAGATTGATCCTACAAAAATTAAAGGAAAATTGAGCTTGGATTAGTATTGCACCATATGTGTGTTCCAATTGATTAATTAGGTATTTTTGAAAAATTTTGAAACTATAGAAAATTAAACAATGGTGGGTAAAAATCAAACTCCAATTCATGTATATAATTTCATTTTAAAAATTCAATTTCCAAATTGTTTTGTAGGGCAAATATTGGGGCAACCTTTTGCATTTTCAAATCTCCGTGGCGATCAAACCGAGCATCCAAACGTCGTTCTTCTTCCACCAAGTAAGTTAGAATTCACCTTACTTGCATTTTCATAGTTTAGTTTTCAATTTTTGGGCGAAAAATTGCTTGCAACGTGATGCTCACAACCCTTGCTGCGCGGGCGCTACTGTGTAACAGTAGCAGTAGCGTGTAAACACGATGAGCGTTAATGTGCTCAAGCAGAGTAGTGCCCATACGTGACTGTGTAGTATACACAGTAGCGCTCACTCTTGAAAACCTATAAACAAGCGTCGAGACTCAAAGAAATGCCATTTTTTGTGCAGGATGGTTCTTCAATGGAGGGAGAGAGAACATGAGGACATGGATAGGTTGGCCATGCAAGATCCGGCCACTCTCCACGCTCTCCGAAGATGCGGTTTATTGAAGTTTTACAGAACCGTAAACATGAGGGCCTTAAACAAACTGTTTCGAAGACTTATTCTGTACTGGAATGTGGATACCAATACTTTTGTCATCCGTGGGAAAACTTTGGAGCTTACAGTTGATGACATATATTGCATTACTAGTATTTCACGGAGAGGAGATGTAATTAATTTGAAAGGGTCTTCTCATGTGGGTGTAAGATCTGTGCAAGAGTACATGAATTCATATTGTATTGCCGGAGCTAAGAAATCAGGAAGCCAAGCCTTGATTTCAACCATTGAAGGTCTCCCCTTGAAAGTGATAGTGAGCATGATCAACCGAGTGGCAGGTAGAGCTTCACTACACTTAGCTTCTAGGCACTCTATGCATATCGGTGTACAATGCTTACACGGTCATGTCTATGATTGCTGTACTAGTTTACTGGCAAGCATGAAATCTCAATTGACAGGTTGCAAATCCGGCACAATGAAGAATTTTGGGTATGGTATCATTTTGTGTACTTTCTTCTTTGAGAGGATGCCTGCTATTAGTTTGGGGATGCCTCTACCTCAGGTTAACCCCCGTGAGCCCAGACTAGGCCGTTGGGGTGACATATTCCTCCGCCAGGGTGGTGGGGAAAGTCACTACTGTTATCATACTGATGATTTCTGGGGGTGGTGGGAGAGGCAAGTGCCTGCTTTCGAGCAGTTTCCATATGCTGGATTGGATTTCCGTCATGATCCAGAACTGGTGCTTCCTCCAGGTGGAGCCTAGGGAGATATTGGTATGTTTAAATTTTGAGAATTATTTAATTTTTTAAAACTTTTTCAAGTATTTGATTCTTATGAATGAATTTTGAAGTGCTAATCAAGTGTCATATGCAGATCTTGGGCCTGTTCGTCTCGAGGGACATCCTACCATCTTTGTGAGGCCAGCTGATATTGAGATGCTATGTTGGGGACCTTAGAGAGAAAAATGAGTCGGTTGACTCACGAAGTTCCTGCATGTCGTATGGATCAAATACCTATTGATATGCAGAAAGATGTTGTTGGGGTGCCCCCGGCATGGCTTAGGGTGCTGCAGAAGATAGCTAGGCTAGTCATATGCTATCGCAATGCAGTAGATGATGATGAGGTCCCTCCTTCTCCATAGGAGAGGGATACATTCTATGTATATGTTTTTGAGGCTACTATGCCCAGTTTTTGTACTTTTATGACTTGACTTGATAGACTTGTGACCCAAAACTCATATATTTTTTGATACAGTATCGGTTATTTACATATGTATGTGTTTGAATTTTATGTGTGCAATGTTGTTTATGAAAGTGTATGATGCAAATGCCAGTCTAACACATAGTTTGCTAAAGAATCAGCTAATGCATTTAAACTTCTTGGAATGTGTTCATATATAATAGAATCAAATTGTCTTTCCAATAGTCTAACCCGTAGAAATTGACATAGCAAACCAGGATCTCTAATCTGGTAGACACCTGTTAACTAAAATACGATTAATTGTGAGTCAAGTCTTACCTCCAAATGTGAAATGCCATGACTGAGAGCATCTCGGAGAAGTTCTATAACTGCACTGTATTCAGCCACATTATTCGTGGTAGGACCCAAACAAACCCCCCTCGAAGAGACAAGTTGGCCAGCGGGTGAGTAAATGTCCCAAGCTGTTGCAGGCAACTGACAGGTGTGGCGACTGGCGCCATCAGCAAATCCTAAGAAATGTTCGGTTGACATCTAGTACACGAAACGAAAAAGTACACATAAGATTAACTAACAAGCATAACAAAAACTAGCTTTACAAAAATATACAGCTATGTTACAAGAAAAAGTACTTCAGCCTAAGCGTAGTACTTCTTCAGGTAGAGCCCATTTCTAGGCTCGGCCATCTTATTACCTTCGTAATATATCAGTTCATAGGCACCTTTCTTCAATACTTTGGAAATTATAAAAGGTCCGAGCCACCTGGATTTGAATTTTTCTGGTCCTAAGGGTTCTTTGTCTTGATCCTACAGTAGGACCAAGTCTCCTTCAATGAAAACCCTAGGTTTGACGGATTTGTCATACTATCCTTTGACTCATTTTTTATGGACCTCGTTTGTTGTGAGCGCGTCGCGGCGCTGTTCATCTAGATGTTCTAAGTGTAACAAACGTTCTTCTAGTATTGAAGTGTCTGGTAGTAACTGAACTGCTAGTTTTAGTGAAGGAATCTCGCATTCAATCGGTACGACTGCTTCTATCCCATGCACAAGTTGGAAGGGAGAGAAACTAGTAGTAGTCTTAACGTTGGCTCGGTAAGCCCAAAGAGTCGGGTACAGCATGATGTGCCAGTTATTTTGACTAGCATTAACACTTCTCTGCAGTATGAACTTTAAAGTTTTGTTCACTGCTTCAACTTGTCCATTCTCCTGTGGATAGTATGAAGACGAATTTTCTTGTCGAAAACCAAGCATTGTATACAACTCAGTCATCATGCTATTTTGGAAATGACTGCCATGATCAGTCACTATCTCTTTAGGTATGCCAAACCGTGCAATAATCTGATTAAATACAAAATAAGCGGCAGTTTCTCCATCTGCCTTAACAGTAGCCATTGCCTCTGCCCACTTAGTAAAGTAGTCAACGGCAACGATGATGTAATGATGTCCTCCAGCCGAAGCTGGATTGCATGTCATGTAATCAACCCCCCATTTTTTGAAGGGACCTGCTGTAATTACAGGATGAAGAGGAGCTGGGTGTGCCCTCATTTTCTTAGTGAAAAACTGACACGGTCGACAATGTTTCACTGCTTCCACACAATATTTAAAGATCATGGGCCAAAAATATCTGGCACGCAGTATCTTCTAAGCTGTTTCCAACCCGGAAAGATGTCCCCCACAAGCTCCACTGTGGGCATCATTTAATATTGCTTCAGCTTCTTCTCGAGTTAAGCAATGTCGTAAAATGGAATCTACCCCACGTTGATATAAAGTATCTGAGATGATAAGGTAATTCTTCGCATGGCTTTTGAGCTTGCGTCACTCTTCTCGAGAAAAAGTAGTAGGACACCTCAAATTCTGGAGATATACTAAGATATCCCCGTACCATGGGTCAGAGGAAGCAACGAGGAAGATATGTTCATCTGGGAATGATGATTCTTCCTCAACGCATTCTACGTCACTTGGAAATTCTGAGATTAACTCGGCGAACACTAGTGATTTCTTCGACTTGGCTGACTGGAAGACCAAATCGAACTCCTGTAGGATTACAATCCATTTATTATATTTCCCCCCGATGATTCGTCGGGTGAGAACGTACTGAAAAGGATTGACTTCTGTTATCACAATAGTAGTTCTTAAAAGTATATAGTGACGAAGTCTCTGTACCGCATAGACCGCGGCAAGTGCTAACTTCTCAACGTGCGAATATTTAACCTCAGGGGATATCAATGCGCGAGAAAGATAGTAGACAACATGCTCTTAGAGCATATCGTCTTCCTGAACCAAAACTATACCAATTGTATTAAGAGATGCTGCTAGATATAAAATAAAATCGTTTGAGTAGTCTGGCGGGCTCAACAAGGGTGCTGAAAGGAGTGCCTTTTTTAAGGCTTCAAAGGATGCTTGAGCAGCTTCGTCCCACACGAAGTAGGAGTCTTGTTTGAGTAGCCTCATAAAACCTTTGGTAATTTTAGCATAGTTTATGATGAATCGCTGTAAGAAATTAGACATGCCTTGCAGACGTTGGAGTTGTCGCAAGGTGCGAGGAGGAGGCAGACTTACAATCGCCTCTACTTTCAGTGGGTCAACCATTATTCCACGACTAGAGACAATGAATCCCATTAAACGTCTCGATTCGACACAGAACACACACTTATTAGGATTCAAACGAATCTTATATTGTCTGCATCTTTCAAACACCTGTCTAAGATGAGCTGGATGATCCTGTCTCTTTCGAGATCGCGCCGGGAGATCATCCAGGTCAGGTTCTACTATGTGTTTGATATCATGAAAAGCAAAATTCATCGCACGCTGGAAGGTGGCTCCAGCATTCTTCAAACCAATGGCATCTTCCGGTAAGCGAAGGTCCCCCACAGGAAAACGAAAGCTGTTTTATGTTGGTCCTCGGGTTTGATTTCTATTTGATTGTATCCCGAAAAACCATCCATGAAAGAGAACATCTCATGTCCTGCACAAGCATCTATGATTTGATCGATAAACGGTGTAGGATAGTTATCTTTCGGACAAGCTTTGTTCAAGTCCTGGAAGTCAGTACAGACTCTAATGGTACCTTGCTTCTTATCAACCGGAACGGGGTTTGAAACCCATTCCGTCATGTCAATCGGATAGATGAAACCGGCTTTAAGCAACTTTTCAACCTCCGCCTTAATGGCGGCCGCTTTTGTCGGGTTCACGGGATGGAGCTTTTGTCTCACAGGTTTTGCGTTACGGTATGTCGTAATGACATGCTCCATGATGGCTGGGTCTATACTTGGCATCTCCTCATATGACCAGGAAAAAACATCGCGGAATTCTTTAAAAAAATTTGTATACAGAACGATCTCTTCTGGAGAACAGTTTGCACCAATAAAAATGTTTTCCACAATCCCCGGTTTGGTGGAAATGTTGATCGGAATTGTTCTCGATATATTAGCCATATTTCCTTCAACATAAATAGCTCTCGAAGTAGAAGGAAAAGATGACAAATCGACCAATCCACCAGGTCTCACAGGGAATTCCCCTCTCTCAATCCTATCTAGATCTAGAAGCATGTAGGACCTGTGGTGCATATGTTCCCATGGTGGGTCCAGGCCCATCATGACTTCTAAGATGACTTCATCAGACGGCAAAACCGTATCTAAACAATCGAACGAGTGAGTGGAATTCAGTGACCATGCCGGAGCATAGTCTATATCTAACTCAACAGAGACTGGTGGAGTCATGATATGTTCCATTGTAGCATGTTGTGTTTCCATATAGGCCACTTTTGCAATGGACGGAGGCACAAAAGGTTCTAACGTAGTAGGAAGGATCCAAGGATCAATTCTTAAACCAACCGTGAATGTTTCGGTAGCAATACCCACATCAGAACGCATAAAAAGAATAGGGGAGGGGAGGTCGAAGGTGCCTATTGACGACCCGTACAGCCCTGCTCCTAAACTCTCATTAACCGGGGCGGTTTGATCAACTAGGGGAATTGTGGTCTCCGAATAAGTCTGGTTGTTTCTCTGAGTGAAAGAAAGTTGATCGACTGTAACGACCTTACCTTCAAATGGGAACATAACAACTCAAAAAACTGTCAATGCAATTGCTCGCATGGCATATGTCCAGCTCCTGCCTAATAACATATTGTAATCAAGCGGAGTGTCCAGAACTTCTACTTCTACAGCAACTGTCTTACTGGCCAATGTGACATCAAATAATGGAAAAACCCCATGTGGATGGAAAGTCCTACCATCAAATGCAGTAAGTAGTGTGTTAGAAGGGGATAACTCGGGGGAACCCAAAGCTTTCCAACAGGAAATTGCATTACGCAGGTCGACGCGCCCTCTGCTACGAAAGCTCATCTAATGGTCATTGGGCCATGGACGACTTCAATCTGAATAGCAACGTGGTAGGGAAACCGGTATTTTACATTAGTCATATCAAATCGCGTAGACATGTTAGAGGATTCCATACTTCCAATAGCTGCCAGAAGTGCATTCCGTTGTAAAGGACAACTTTGCAAGACTTCTAAAGTAGACATGGCACAAGGGGTCTGGGTTGAATCTTCAAACATGCTGTAGTTGGAAGCGGCCCGAATGTTGGGATTGTGTGATGCCCATTTCAAGACACCTTTCGGGATCTTGGGCATTGGGTCCACAGGTATGTGGAGTGGAATGGAGGATTCTGGAATCTCTTTATCCTTTTTCTATGCGTCCGGGGTATAGTTCCTAGCTCTCGTTTGTAAGAGTGTATCCAGATTAACCATGTTAATAAAAGTTTGATCAACCGTAGCATGTGTAGTGCCCCCAGTGTTGGAGGTGCCAGAAGTTGAGCTCTACCCTTTAGGGAATGGATCTTTCAATACGGCAGGCTTCTTTTCTCTTAAGAGTTTATGGGCTTCTTCAAGCAGAGGGCATTGGTGAGTAAGGTGATCCTGCTTGCAAAGTTTACAAGGTAACTTCACCTTCTTTTTCTCTTTGTTACCCTCTTCGACATTCTTTTTTTTGGGATTTTGTTGGTTCCCCTCTCCTTTCTTGCCCTTCTTTTTGTTATTGGGATGCCGAGGGCCCTTTTGATTGTTCTGAACCTGGTTGACAGGCTCAGAAGTAGAAGGAGTGGTTGTGATGGATGAAACTTCTGCAGTCGATTGTTTGACAGATAAGGCATGAACCTGTTTGGTCAATGCTTTGAAAGCTGCAGAGTCAACTGAACCCAATATTCCGTCAGCATGTGGTCCAGGTTTAGGTCTACTCAGATCGGTATTCGATCGCGGTGCATCAGGTATGATCTCATAGAGTAACCCGGATTGTGCATAAATGAGATCTAACTGCTGAGTCCATAGGATGGCTTCTTCCTCGTTAGACACTCCAGACGTAGCTACTTCCTTAGAAATGTAAGGAAGGAGTGATTTCAAATACCACTCAAGAAGGAATTCTGGAGGTATGTTGGCTTTAATGAGCCTCTTCCGTCTTCGCCACTCCTGAATGTGGTCAGATAAATGAGTGGCTTTATTTTTCCTAAAAGTATACAAAAGGTCTGTTCCGGCATCATACCGAACAGGAAGCTGGAAGTGATTCAAAAAGACAGTTGCGAGATCGCCAAAATTAGAGAATGTAGCTGCAGGTAACTCAATGTACCATTTGGCTGCAGCTCCGGTTAAAGTCCTTTGGAACAGTCTCAATCTAATGGAATCTTCATTTAATGAGTTCGAGGAACACCATAAATGGAAAGTAGTGACATGGTCACCAGGGTCTTCACCTGTTTTTCCTTCGAACTTTGGAATGTCTAAAGGTAACTTGGTAGGAACTGGTGGCCATGTAGCGTTATGATACATTGGATCATTGGTTAGTTTGGAAAGATCTAGCAAATTCAAAGTTGCCAGAAATGGTAAACGAGGCCGGTAAGACGGTACTTGATAAGCTGGGGCCGAAAAAGGGAACCACCCATAGTTTGACCCATGAACTGCTGGTAGGGGTTTCCCCCAACCATCTGCTAGTAGGGGTTTCCCCCAACCATCTGTTGATAAGGGTTTCCACCTACCATCTGTTGATAGGGGTTGCCCCCAGCTACTTGTTGGTAGGGGTTGTCCCCTGCCATCTGTTGTTGCACGAAAGTATTATTGAAATTTCCCCACCCATATGAAAGTGGGTTAGTGTTCTGTGGGTTCGTCCACTGTGGCTGGGTATTAGCCCCGCCATATTGTTGGTTAAAAATATTACCCCCTCCCCCTGAGAATAAGCAAAAAGGGACATTACCAGCAGGCATATTACATTGATTCATGTTGGGACCTGCAAAGGTATTGAAACCAGTGGAAGCTGATGTAGACGGTGCGGTCATGGTACTCATGACAGGAACAGTTGCAGAAGCACTTGGCCCTACAGCGGGTGTGGAAATCCAAGTACTGGGTATCTGATATAATGGTTGAAACGTAGGAGGTGTCACTAAATTGGCTGTACTGCTAGGTCCAACAGTAGGTGTAGGGGTAGGTATCATAGTTGTTGAACTTGGCATACCTAATGTACCAGTATTAAAACTAAAAGACGAAGTAGACACAGAGGTTGTTTGTGCCAGGCTCGGTGTAGCAATAAAAGTAGGATTTACCGTGTTAATGTTCATACCTATGGTGGGAGTTTGTGGAACTCCCTGTTCACCTCCTAGAGTAGACATCAAATGTCCAGGCGAGAAATTATATGCACTGTAATGGGGCTGCTGGAAACCAACAGGTAGCAAAAGCGGATTTCTAGGATTGGTCAGAGGAGGATTGAAGGGAGTGCTATACTCCGCGGAAGTAAGATCTTCAATCTCAACTGAACTAAAGTGTCGCTGATCTGGAGTACCTAGTTGTGGTTCCTCAGGAACCTCTATTTCAAGGTTTTCTATTGCTGTTTGTTGTTCTTCAGGAAACTCAACTTCAAATGGTAGTTCCTCAGGAATTCCTATTTCAGGATTTTCCGTTGTAAAAATTTCTGCAGGAAATTTTGTTTCAGGAATGGTTTCTGAAGAAACACTGGGGTTTACCCGCTATCTTCTAGCTGGCGGTAAAGGTTCTGTTCTAACTGGTGGAAGGTTTTGAAGCCTTCTCTATCTATGAATTTATTGATTCTCCGTGATTATATATATAAAATAACAAACTAGAACCTAGTGGCCACTATGACTAGGGGGCAAATAGCACGCCAACTAAAAAGTCCTAAGTATGCAAACCAGGCAAACAAGATGCCTTCCGGAGAAGAGTCTGGGATGATGAGGGCCCAAAACAGATCAACGAAGGAAGAAAGACAGTTACCCGGGGTCCACAATACAATGACTAAGGGTGCAAGCACTAGAATCACCCAACCGGCCTCCCAAATACCTACAAGGGATTTCCTCCCACATTTGTCTTAGGTACAGTAGATATACCCTCTGTTGTCACCTGTGTATGAACCTAAAGTCAGATACTAAGGATACCACAACACCGAAAACTCCTGGGGGAACAGTCGTTGGTCGAATCAGAAGGCGTGGGCAGGGTAACTGAGCTCGAAACTCTAAAGAGTCCCCATACGCGATCCAATCCTAGTAAATGCTCGAAACAGAAAGTAGGAGGAGTATTCCCAACAATCTGATCCACAAGACCTACTGCATAAATCCCAGGCAAGCTTTCAGTGAAATGGATTTACCTGTGATAGTCGAACTACGATTTTTGCGTAATGTGTGATCTTGAGTGGTTTAAGGTGATTTAAACTCAAGATCCTAACCAAGACTAGTTGGTGTAGTGTATCCCTAAAAAAGAAAAATTGTTTCTATTTCATTTTATTAAAAAAAAAATTAGGGTTGTTATTACTCAAAAGGTAGTGCGTTTGTGTGGCGTGGTTGCAACAAGAAAACAAAAGTGCATAAATTCTAACTTTCAACAACAAAGCTCTTTTTTTTTATTTTTTCATTTAAACTTCTTTTCCAAACTGAAAAAACTGAGCAAATCTACTTAAACCTCTTTTTTGTTTTCTTTTTGAAATTCTACACAAAATAACCTATGCTATCTTGTAACAAAAATAAGCCTTATTAAACTTAAACTACCAATTTTTTTGCTTTTTTTGTTATTATAAACGAAAAAGAACTATAAACATGGAAAGCAAATAAGACTTGTGTGCAATGTGTAAGTATGGCTAAAAATGGTTCTTAAGCTTATAGCTGTCAAGGCACTAGCTCAAAAAAGACTTGACCTATAGGTTTTTTGCAAAGAAAAAGCCTCTATACTCGGAAACAAAGTGGGAGAAAACAAAGGAGATAGATACAAGAGGACTGACCTAAAGCATCTAACCCTAGCAAGACCACTATTCCAAGCAAAAATTAGACAAGCAAGCTACCAACTACCTTACTAACACAAGGAACTGAGAAATGAATCAGCCTAAAGCACTTTAAATACACTTGAAACTAGAAAAAGACAAGAAGTCCAAGAAGATTGGAAATGAACAAGTTCGGAAGACACCCTAGAGGCTCTAAAACAAACTAAAACCTAAAACAAAGGATAGGATAGGTAAAGAGCAGACAAATGTTTCCACAAACAGCAAATACAAAAGTATGCAGGTTTGTAAACCAACAACATACAGTCAAGGCCTAAAAAGCGGAAATGCTCACCACAAAACACAACCTAGTCTTCCAAAAAAGTTATAAACAGTCCAAACATTCCACAGGTAAACAAGCGATCCAAAGATGATAAAAAGACTCAAAGAAAGGTTCTATGACTTAACAAAAAGTTAAAAACCTCATACACCAGTCAAGGAGATCTAAAAGCAAAGTCAGAAGACCACCAAAAAGGCTAAAAACTCAAGCAGACCACTAACAGAAAGCTTCAGGAAATGTACCCTACTGTGCAGTAGGAAAACTCGCGCTCCTGCAGAGATGGGCGCTACTGTATGTATAGCACGGTAGCGTATGGGCGCTACTGTATGTACAACAAAGTAGCGCTCATATCTTAAAAGTTTAAAAACTGACTTTGAAAAGATACAATAAAGACTGATTGAAGCAGAGAAAAACAGGCAAGGGGTACCTACAGGGTTTCTCAGCACAAAAAGGAGTTGAAACAATTCTGGGAAGACAAACAAGAAAAGGTTTCCTAGAGCAAAAACACAACTATCCCCAGCGGAGTCGCTAGTCTGTTGGCGGGCAAAACTACCCTATAGCAAGGAAACTGATGCTATCAACTGGAATGGGGTGACAGGTAAGTGTATTAACTGTATTACAGAGATATTTATGAAAAGAAATGAATTATAGATCTTGAGAACATACCTTTTAACCGGCGTTCGATCCTAGCTTTTATTTGATCTTGTGCTCAGTCCTCAAGTCCACCTTCTGTTCAATAAACCTGCAATACAAACACCTTTCTCAGCGTATCTTGGATAATATATAATGATTGAAAAAAACAAAATCAATTTTAAACATTCGATATTAACCAAAATAGATCCAAATTAATATATTATTTCAAAGAGCACTTAATTTGGGACAAGAAAGACACTTCAACCTTTATTGTCAAATGCAAAAATGATGTTACAAATATACCTGACTTTGTGACATGCTCCTGCAACTTGATTATGGGCTCTTGCTCTTCTCTGGCTTGGATATCTTCAGCATAAACTCCTCCAATGAAAGCTTCTCTTTTATATCTCTATGTCTCTAAGTTTCTCCATCTAACCCCTCTCCTTATTCTTCCCTGTATTTATAGGATCAAAGAAGTAGTTCAGGTCGAGAGATGGTTATGGAGGAAGTTGGGGAAGTTGGGAAACTACCAGCAACTAATCCTCCTCGTGAAATTAATTATTTTTTAAACATCTTTTGAGATGTACGCTACTATTGTTCAGTGAAGTAGCGTTTAGAGCGCAACTTTAGTGCTTGTCAACTAGCGCTCATCGATTTTTAAATGTTGAGCGCTACTATGCTGAGAAGGAGTAGCGCTTATAAGGCTTTGAGCGCTACTATTATCCACTGGAGTAGCATACAGGCGCTAGTCTATTTAAGTAGAGTAGCGCTCATATCTCAGAATGATATTTTTAGGGTTTTTCAGTGTTGTCTGGAGGTGGAGTAAATCAAAGTGTCATCTAGGGTCAACATGCTCCTCCATCCAAGTTATCCTTTTGTGTGATCAGCAGCTCAAGGTGATCACGGACGGAGAGGTGCAAGTTTGACCGATAACAGTCACCCAAGCAAGATGATTTCAAGAACCCACCTTGGGATTTTCCCAATCTACAATATCCAAAAAGGATTTTCCAAATGATCAAGGGGTTTGATCATGGGATTTTTCTTAGAATTTTAATTGATATTAAATGAGGGTTTGAATGACTTAGACAAATGGATAGATTAATGGAATGAGAAACTTACCTTGAGATCATACCTGAGTGATGGATGAGGTTGCCATGTTGTTGAGGAATGTTCCCGCAGAGATCAAATGGGAGATCTTTGATTTTTCTTTCCTTGAAGTGATGCCCTAGTCCACATGTGCGCCCTCCTCTTCCTGTCAAACCCAGGAAATCAATTCAGTCAGTGAGATCTGGAATGGAGGAAATACAAGAAAATAGCAATAGCAACATGAAGTAGAAGGTACTAAGATAGTAATACACTCTGTTACCGACAAAGAGACCCCAAAGAACAGGCAGGGAGAGTCTCCCCTACCAATGAGTCCTCCTTGAACCAATTCGGCCTTCACATGTAGATGAAAAATACATGGAACAAAAGATAGCAAGATAATCTCCAATAACCTAGTGCAAAGGAAGAACAAACAGTCGAACTCCAAAAGCATTCACCACAACACAACAAGTAGATGCAATAGTAATTTTCTATTCCAATAATACAGAGCCAAAAGTCCCCTTTACAATGAGAAGCTCTCTCCTTTAAATAGGATGGAGAGATACCAAAACCCTAACCACCTTTTTAATGGATGGATAATATTAAAATATCAACATGATCTAATCAATGGTTGAGATGAGCTCAACATAAAAGTACATGGATCAATATAACAATACAATACATCAATGGACCAAATCGCCCTAGGAGAGGGGGTCCCACCAAATGTCAATGAATAAACATAAGATCTAGCTCATGGTGGGTCCAAGGGGAAATATATCGCACCCTTGTTCAATCCCCACGGCACAATGACATCAAAATAATAATCTAAGCACCAAGTCGTGGGCCTTGGGAGGCTCCAGAAATCCATAAAAAAATGCCAAAGTGATGAGTGTAGGCCCCACTGAAAGCTGAAACTACTAGAGAAGGTGTGGAAGACATCCAACGCATCATCAAAACTCATACCATGCCAATCCCTTGCCTCAGTATCCTAAATCGAATCCCTCGGTAGCCATTTTTACCATTTTTATTATGCCTTAGGAAGTGTGAAATTGCCCAAACTACCTCGTGGAGTGCCTGCGTTGTCAAGGTGAGCCCACCAGGCTCTCTGGGAGGGGGTTAATATGGTAATAACAATTGGTTGGACCACCCCCTCCATGCACAATGCCCTAGGTGAACCAATCAAATCACATCACTGCTCTGACAGCCCATCTCACAGGCCAAAATTGCACTAGGATAGCCAATTGAGGCTAAAAATCACTGTAATTGCTCAAAACTAAAAACAGACCATCCCATTGGACTCAGAGAGCCCAAATACATCTAAGGTGTGTACTCATACACCATATGGATCTCTGCATGATCCTATAAAATATCCAATATGCCCAACAGACCAAATAATAATAATATGTAAAAGTGCTGAAAAACACTAATCATTGTTATAAGCTTGAAACCACTACATAGAACCATCTAGTGACCTATACCAGACCATATATCATATTCCTGCATCATCTGAGGTATGCCACCTCATGTCTTGTAGTTTACTTTTGGTCAAACTAGGTTTGACCAAGTCAACATGACCCAAAATATAACTCAGGTTATCATCAAACTACTGCAAGTGTCATAGGTTAAAACATGCTCTACAATTCATTCATGTAACAATTATAACAAGAAGTAATCATTTACTGGCAATCTAAAAGCAAATATAAATAAGGCTTTCAATATTATTTATGACTCAGACTAGACTTTCAGGACCATACTCACTTTATAGTTGTGATCAATTTGCTAGTGAAGGGTGAGGGATAAAAGTTAAAAGGCTAGACTAAGGGTTGACTACTTTCTTGACAATTGTGACACTTTGGAAATGGAAAAGGGAATACACACTATAACATATGTTGTACAAGCAATAACATGGGGGATAGCAATGTCTCACAGATGGGTAAGTTGTTTAAAGAGTGCTTATTCAACTTAGGCATCATGTCTACTTTTATAAAAGATGATCCAAGTTCATTAGGATCAATTGATTTCATTTCATGGCCTTTTTGGCCTACATAATAGTTCGGATCTCAGGTGTGCTAAGAAGCACAACTAATCGCAGCTTGCATCCAAGGCATGTTCATACATATGCATAAGGTCAACAATCATTTAGATATGGAGTTTAAGAACCATTGCTTTTTTGGACCTTTCTTATACTCTTCAAGGAGTATTTTAGCTTTTCATTTCTCTTTTCCTTTACTCACGTGTGTTGACAAACACATTCTAGAGTTTACAGTTTTTTGGGCGAATTTACATAAGTTTCCATAAGTAGTACATGAGCTTTCAGTTTTAGCCAACACATCTAAAGTGACTAGGGGGACTTTGTACCAGTTCCAAAAATCGGGACAACCAACCAGAATGATTTAGGACTACAATCCAACTCACCAAAGGTAATTTCTATCACCAAATCAGAGCTAAGACACAAGAAACAAGGAAGCTTATCCAACACAGAGGCTAAAGTGGGGGAAGGTCCTCCATGCCACTAGTCAAGTAGTAAGTCGGGGTAATAAAAAAACTGGGTAGGTAATGGATGGATGAAGACAGTGAATAATGAGACCAACACTAGCAAGCCAAAGTATGGTGGGAATGATCACCTCTATTCTCCCTAAGGAGGGTAAAACCAATGGGTATGGGTAGTGAACTTCTAAGTCTAAGTAGGTACAATATAATATATATAAAGATACATCTAGGTCCACATATCTATATGATCACCAGACCATGATACTAAATGCTAAGACATGCTACAAGAATGAATATAAAAGCAATTTAACCATAGCACCAAAATATACCTGCTGAGTCATATACCTAAATGCTCATAATCTAAACCAACATCTGTCCTATGAAACTGTTGCTGTAACTCTTGGCAATACTGATTGCTCTGTATAAATGGCTCAATGGCTACGTCGGTCATCACTCTGAGTGTCCTGAAACTCAGTCAAGGCATGGGGAGTAAAATTGTTGTCCATAATATAATCATGATCCATAATAGATGATCTTCTCGGCATCTCAATGTAAGGGAACTAGCTGAACAGTGTACTGGAATCAGAAAAATAATGTATGGTAGCCCGACTACTATATATGTTATAACAAATCCCAAGTTCAAAAACCTTGCTCCAATTGCCCATATCGAATTCCTTGATGACCCTTTTATTCCATTTTTTAATCCTCCTGAAAACCCTGAAAGTGCCCCAAACGGCCACCTAGGATGCCTGCACTGTCAAAATGAGTGTACCAGGCTATATGGAAGGGGGGTATAATGGTAAAAAAAGGTGGCTAGACCACCCCCTTCCTCTATGTCACCCTAGGAAATGACTGGCCTCCAATGCCTCTGTTGGACATGTTGGATCAGCATGCCCAAACTGGTCAACAAGTGGATAACTGCAACTATCATCATCAGAAGTGCCCAGAACTGAAAGATAAGTGTCTCAATGGATCCATAAGACCCAAATCCACTAGAGATGAGTACTCATACACCTCATGATAACATGTGGGGTCATCAGTATGGTCCACCATGTGATAATCTACAGTAGGGTCTCACAGCTGAAGCAAACCTCACACAAAACTCACTCAAGAAGTGCAGAGAAGAATGTAGTCAATAATCAGTCATTAACATAGAAAATGGAGAATAGCAATATAATCATACATCAATTGTGAGCTGGCACTGTGAAAACTGAATACAATACAATAATTGTCAATAGAATTCGAATGGAGCTAAGGTCATTCGAACTCATCCTCAGTGTCTAGATTGGATAACATTGGAGACATCATCCAATCAGTAGTATTAGTCATAAATGGTCAATAGTCAGTCAAATGAGTCTAACTAAGTCTAAAAGAACCATCTAGGCACAAATCAGGGGATGCGGACTTCAAGGAGGGCACATGAGGTTGTCAGAAGGTCAAGTGGCACTCCAGAACTAGCTAACTGGGAGCTACATGTAGTTAGGATGAGAAATCAATAGAAGAACTGCTCAATCAATGCTCTAACTGACTGTTAACTCCTGGTAGGTGAGAAAAGGCACACATGTCATGTAGGTGAGTAAAACAAGCCGCATCATGTATGTAGGAGGGCTACTGGGGGTTGAAGACAGGCTCTAAGGAGCTGAAATTAGGCTCTAGGTGCTGGGGAGACCACCAAAATGATGACTAGATGCATCCATGATGACTGGATGCATGCATGCAAATATGAAAAATGATGGAGAGAATATTCCAACACCCCCTTGCAAGCTATACTATGAGGTAATAACTGAAACATGAAAAATAGGGCCTTGGTGACTGAGACCAAAGGTCATCCCGTACAACAATCTAAATAATAAATGAGGAAAGAGGGAAAACCCACTGGGAAGAAATCCCTCCCTTGAAATAGACTGAAGGATGCTAATGTAGCATGTCATCACTCACCCTAGAAGGAGGCAAGTGTCCTTCTTTTCCGAAGAAGGATCGATCGATCTGAAATGGATCAGTAATGTGAGAAGGATAAAACCTTCCATTCTGAAAATGATCTAGTTCTCCGTCGATCAGTTGGATCACCAACCAAATCACTGGTAGATCTAAGAGTAATGGCTGCCCATCGAGGAAGAGGAGGATCATCAAGTTCTTGTGGAAATGGATCTCCCATTCGCTCATCTTCATCATCAGTTGCTATACCTTCGGGTTCTTGTGGATCTGGATCTAGCATTCACTCTTCATCATCTCCATCTCCAGATTTTGAATCTGAAATCTCATGTGATGATGCTTCGCTCTCTTGATCATCAATCAAAGGAGGAGTGGTATACAAGCTATCTTGCTCAACAGAAGGAGTATCGTGGAGAGGCCATTCCTCAAACTGTACACTCCTTTCCATGAATGCAGTCGTGGTAGTAGGATCAAGAAGCTTGTCGGACTTTGCATCCAATGCATAGCCCACCATAATGCACTCTATGCTTTATGGATCTAGGGATCTCCTTTTTTCAGTTGGAATCCTTTCCCATGCTCTGAATCCAAACACTCTATGATGAGATACATCAGGTTTGTATCCCATCCATGCTTCGAAAGGAGTAATGTCATTGAGTCCTTTGTGAGGAACTCTGTTCTGAAGATAGGATGCACAATTCATGGCTTCTTCCCAAATACTAGGGTACAACCCTTTGGACTTTAGCATGCAAGTGGCCATTTCTTTCAATGTTCTGTTCTTCCTTTCAGGTACACCATTCTGTTGTGGTGTATAGGGAACAATATATTGCATCTCAATGCCCTCTTCAACACAAAAGGTTTGAAAATCACCCTTAATGTACTCACCTCCATTGTCAATGCGAATAGATTTTATCCTCCTATTTGAAAATTTCTCTGCAGAAGACAAACTTGAAGAATCCAAATACTTCTGATTTCAATCTAAGGAAATATACCCATGTGAATCTAGAATAATCATCAATAAAGGTGAGTATATACCTTGCTTTGCTTAGAGATAGATCTAGAAAAGGCCCAACAACATCACTGTGGATGAGATCTAGAGGATGAGAGGCTCTCCTTGCCTTCCCCTTCTCAAATTTCTTCTCAGGATGCTTTCCCATCAAACAACCATGACAGTTTCCCTTGGAAAACTTGATCTTGGGCATCCCATCAACCATCTCCTTTGTATGCATGTCATGCAAGTATTGATAGTTAAGATGCCCAAATCTTTCATGCCACAATCTGCTTTCTTCATTGGCCTGAGTATGGAGAGAATATTGCTTTGAGAGAGGTAAGAAGTGTGATAACTCATACAATTTAGAGTTGTGATTTTCAACTCCTTTTGCAATGATTTCACCTGAAACCATGTTTTGTATTTCGACTTCATTTGGAGAGAATATCACTCTCTTGGGCTCTCCAATATGAGTCATTTGGTACACTGAAAGTAGATATGATGTGAGAGTTGGAACATAAACCACATCTGAGAAGTAGCCATGGTCAAGATTGATCCTTCCAATCCCATTAGAGGAGACTTCATAATCATTACCCAACATGATGGAAGGGCCAACTGAGCATTTGAAGTTGGAGAAGAGATCTTTGAAGGAAGACATATGTCTTGATGCTCCTGAATCTATGATGAAGGAGGATTCTTTTGATGCACTTTCCATGAGGGCATGGCATCTCTCTTTGTCCTCAGATCTAGAAGGTTCAATATCTTTCATCCTTTCACATGCAGGTACAGGGAGATTGTTCTTCTCAAGTAACTGAGCCATCAAATCTATAGTCTTCTTCATACAAGAACTCTCAGGATGAAATCCTCGATGACAATATGTGCACTTGGATATCTCCTTCTGAGATTGCTTGTTCTTCTTTGAATTCGAAGCCCCATCTAACTGATATGGAACATCTATTGTCTTTGTATCATTCACTCTCTTTTCAAAAACTTTTGGTTGCCTTTTGCATTCACTCTTTTGGCCTCAGCAGCTGTAAGGGCCGAATCCAACTTTGCTTTTATCATTCCCAGGGAGATTAACTTCTCCTCCTCTTGTGTGAGATGTTGGATGAAGTCATCAAGTATAGGAAACTTCCATTTTGGAATGGACATCTTAGCTGACTAAAATGTGTAGACAAAAACTAAGAAATTTGGTCCCAATTTTGATAGAATGGAAAGTATGAGTTGTTTGTCTTCTTTCACTATCTCATATCTCTTCAACTGTGAAATCAAGCTTTTGAACTTGGTTAGGAAAGCATTGATGGATTTGAAGCTTTCAGGACTCAATGAGATGAGCTCATTCTCCAATTTATGACCTTTCAAATCATCTTTATGTCCAAAGAGGGATTCGAGCTTGTCCCAAACCTCTTTTGGAGATGTTAGATCAATGATATGGAAGTGAAGATCTTCATAAATTGAGAGAAGAAGTAATCCTACTGCTTCATCAAGCCTATCCAAGTACTTGGATTTCTTTATTGCACTAAGAGGTTCGACCACAGTTCCATTCAATATCCTGGAGAGGCTCTTGGACTTCATGAATATGTCCATCTTGGCCTTCCATTCGACATAGTTGGAGGAATTGAGTTTTAGATCCATCTGGAGCAGTGGAGAGCGAATTGAAGGGAAATTCGAATGGATGAATAAACCTGCAAAACAAGAATTGTGTTGATGGAGATTTGCTACAATTTGAATGAACACTGCCTTAGGACACTGAGCACATATGATTAAGTCCTTCACACCTGGCTAGACCTCACTGGATTGCTCCAGTGAATTCAAGGTAATAGCACCAAGATTTGATGTGGAAACTCAGAGGCTTCTGGTGCTCAATGAAAGACAGCTACTCAATGAACTACTGTAATGGCTGCAATTCGAATAGTTGCTGCAAGCTCTGATACCATGTGATAATCTGCGGTAGGATCTCACAACTGAAACAGAACTTACTCAAGAAGTGCAGAGAAGAAGAGAAGAATGTAGTCAATAATCACTCGTGAACACAGAAAATGGAGAATAGCAGTATAATCATACATCATTTGTGAGCTGGCACTGTGAAAACTGAATACAATACAATAACTATCAATATAATTCAAATGGAGCTAAGGTCATTCGAATTCATCCTCAGTGTCTAGCTTGGATAACATTGGAGACATCATCCAATCAGTAGTATCAGTCATAAATGGTCAATAGTCAGTCAAATGAATCTAACTGAGTCTAACATAACCATCTAGGCACAAATCAGGGGATGGCGACTCCAAGGAGGGCGCATGAGGCTATCAGAAGGTCAAGTGGCACTCCAGAACTAGCTAACTGGGAGCTACATGCAGTTAGGATGAGCAATCAATGGAAGAACTACTCAATCAATTCTCTAACTGACTGTTAACTCCTGGTAGGTGAGAAAAGGCACACATGACATGCAAGTGAGTAAAGCAAGGCGCATCAAGTAGGTAGGAGGGCTATTGGGGGCTAAAGACAGGCTCTATGGAGCTAAAATTAGGCTCTAGTTGTTGGGGAGACCACCAAAATGATGACTGGATGCATGCAGATGCCTGCATGATGACTGGATTCATGCAAAATGCATGCAGGCATGCAAATATGAAAAATGATGGGGAGAATATTCCAACACACCATACCCAAACAGTGTAAAATATGATGATCTGGAAATAATAATAAAACTGCTCAACTGCATCAATCATCATCTGAAGCATATGTCCAACAGATGGAATCATCTATAAGTGTATGTGGGACCATAGATCATCATCCATAAGCTTAAGTGGTCAATCTCATCACGGATCCCAAGAATGACCATGGTCAAACTATGTTTGACTAGGTCAAAATACAACCAAAGACTAGATTATAACAATAGACTAAGACATGTTCCTTTAATCACATTCACAGCTTAACTTAAAGTATAAACATCATTCAGTGGCAGTTAATACATATATATTTCAATGTTATTTATAATTTACTTGCACGGAAGCTTTAAAGACATACTCACCCAATGGATATGGCCTAACTGCTAGCAAAGGATGAAGACTAAGGACAAATCTAGGCAAAGGGGATGACTTGACCAGTTCAACTAAGTGATACTTTGGACAAGGAAAGGGGGAGCTACACTCTATGCTACACAAAATAACAAAGGGAAGCGTTGTGCCTCAAAAATGGATAAGTTGTTTAGAGAGTGCTTATTCAACTTAGGCATCATGTTTACATCAAGTTGATACAGGTTCATTAGGATCATTCATTTCATTTCCATGGCCTTTTTGGCCTATATGGCCCCTATGGGATTTCACATGCGCTAAAACGCACAACTAATCGCAGCTTGCATCCGAGGCATATTTACAATTTATAAGGTCAACAATATTTAGATATATAATTTGTTTAACCATTACTATTTTTGGACCTTTCTATACCCTTCATGGGGTATTGTATCATTTCATTGCTTTAGCCTTTATTCACGTGTGTTGACAAACACATTCTAGAATTTTTCTAGTTCACAAGATTTATGAGAGATTTGCAGTATAAGTAGTACATGTGCTTTCAGTTTTATCCAACAACAACTCAAGAGACTAGAGGGAATTATGTACAAAGCCAAACATCGGGACAACCAACCAGAATTATCTAGGCATAAAATCCAACTCACCAAAGGAAAATTCTGTCACCAACTCAGAGTCAAGACACAAAACAAACATGGATGCGGTCCAACACAGAGGTAGAAATGGAAAAGTCCTCCATATCAAAAATTCAAGAAGGCAATTCAAGGTGGAAGCCAAATAAGGAGGGTCATGGATCGATGGATTCAAATTAATGTGGTTCCTAGGATAGCAGACTAAGATGTCAGGAAAGACCATATCTATGCTCACAGGAGGGTAATGAAACCAATGAGTATTGTCAGAAAACCTTAGTGTGCAAGTAATACATCCAATTTTATATTTATAATGCCATCCAAGATATTTCATTGCATTATTTAAATAGTACTGCCACATCATGAGTCATATACCAAGTCAATGCTATGAAGATGACTAAAACAACAAGATAATGATCTAATGATAACATCACAGTATACATCATAGATAGTCATCACAAAGAACAACTGGAACATTGCTACAATAATACAACTGGGCACTGAACTGGAACTGTATGGAACAAAAGGTCACATCAGTCATCAAATCTAAGCTCTCAAGGCTCAGCCTTGGCACAAGGTCTACTCAATGTCTGATACATATACTGCTCTAATCTGTAAGTGATCTCAAATAAATATGCTCATCATAGTTGATCTCTAAAAAAGAAAAGCTCTGAAAAGTGCAGATATTTGCTTAGCAAGAATAGTATCCCAACCACTATGATGTGATAACATCTAGCTCCAATTGGGAAAAGTTCTCTAAGGGAGAGAGTGCTTGAGAGCCTCAAAATCTCTGGTCTCAAACTTCTCTGCATCAATCTTCAATCCAACAATTCATCATCCTTGCTTTCAAATTTTATTTTGCACATGTATCTACACTCATGGCCACTAAAATACCTCATGAAGCATGTATGGGATAAAATATAAAATAAATGTTGAAAATGAAATCTAATCTATAACAAAAACTGAAATGCATAAATGGAAATACTACACTAACAATAACATTTTTGTATTTGTATGATTTTCTTTTTATTGCAAGTGATGAAAAAGGCTTCAAAAGAAGCACAGCTCAGATCATGGACTACCCCAGGAAAATTCCCACAAGGGCTCATGAAAATGCCCACAAATGGACCTAAAAAATGCCCGCAAGGGCTCTTTTGGTATGCCTGCGAGGCTTCCAGAGGATGCCCGCAAGGCCATCCAAAAGATGCCTGCAAGGGCTCTTTTGGATGCTCGCAAGGCTCCAAAAGTATGCTCGTAGGGCTCCCAAAATATGCCCGCAAGGGGTCTTAGGAATGCCCTCCATCAGCCTCCCGAACTCACCAAACCAAAGCAAAAACTCATAAAAGACACTCAAAACCTAGGGAAATAAAATTTTTTATTAAATGCATGCAGGAGATGAGAAAAGCTTAGGAAGGAGCAAGACTCAACTCAATCAACAACTCAAGAAGAAGAAAAGGTACTCACCAAAAGACAAAGAAAGGAAAACTCACAAAAACTCAGCACTCAGAAAAAGGCAGACAAATCCTACTACTCAAATGAGCTTATTCAAAGACCTACCTACTCTAAGCATGCTAGCAAAGTCTCAACTCAGGTAAAGTCAGTGATGATAATCCCTTAACTCCCTCTGGTTGATAGGGAGCATGAAACGTTGGCCAATCCCAATATTGAGGAAACACATGTCATCAATGCAACGCCCGATAGTGAGCAGTCCAACCCAAAAGTTATCAGATCCCCTGGATCGTATTCAAAATAAATCATTAGGAATAACAACCCTATCACCAATTGCAAAACCTACGGTGATTTACAGATTCAGGGATGGCTTCAATATCATGAACGGGAATAGGATGGATATCAGAATTGCATTGACGTTGAGGTGTGACTATCCTCGAATTCCTATCAGGATTAATTGCATCAAATCTAGGAGGTCCACCATCTAAAGGAATGGCTACCTTACCAACAAGGACTTCCTAAACCACTGTTATCCTAGGAGTCTCAACTCTTGGTTCTTCTACTTGTGGGTGAATAATGTACTTTGGCATCTCTCCCACTGTCCAAAAGTCTCGAACAACATCCTCCTCTTCCTCCACATACAATGGAGATGGTAGGCTTTGGTTTTCAACACTTCTACTCCTACCTTCTCCAAATGGGACAGTAATAACCATACTCTCTAAAGCTTCCAGATGATTAGTTGGAAATAACAGATGACTTGGAACCATGTTAGAATCATTATGAGCTCCCGTGTCTAAAGATGTTGGTGAAGAGGTAGGAGTGTGAAATGAATCAGTAGAGTTCATCATCTCTTCACTAACAGGTAATTCACGGGGAATGAGAAAACTAGGGATATCTCTAAGGAACAGATATGGTGAATACAAACTGTCTTCCATGGTTGCTATGTTGGCTTGAGGTTCTTCCTGAAAAATGGTTAAGTTGTTCAAAGAGAACTCTTCTCTAGGAGCATCATGTATCAAAGCATGTTCTTTCCAACTCATGGAGTTGTCATTAACTTGCCTTAATACTCCATCTTCCAAGGACACTTGAGATAAATTATCAGGAACATCAGTAAAATGATACTCAGTTGGTTCTTCATCACTTCCTGCATCATGGGAAGGATGTGTTCCTTCATTTATGTTATCCCAAGGAATGATGGGATCAAGCCCTTCATCCAACATCCTAGGTATAACCTCACCAGTCTCAGAGTTGTTTGTTTCAATGATGGGCACAGGTTGATCAATGTGTGGCCCTACATCACTAAGTAGGTTCAAAGCTCTAAGTTCTTCTGACACTTCACCACGAAGTGCATCAAGGTTCATCCCTCTAACAGCAATGGCTCTTTCCCTTTCTTCCTCATAAGAACTATCATCTCCAAAGGATCTCCAAATCTCTTCTCTTCCTGTACTAGAATCCTCATTATGACTACCCATCACCAAAAATATACCCTCAAGTAATAACTCTCCCTCTCCATAAGTACTCCTTACACCATCCTCATAAATTTCGAGGTGACCATTGTAAAATGGCTCCCAATATAACCTCACTAATTGTAAATTTTCAGAATTTACTTCAATCTGATCTAGGATCTTAGCTGAGAGAACAACATGTACAACAAATCTACAGCATATCAATCATGGACACAATAATGCAAGCACACAAGAGACATAGAGTTTACTTGGGGAAAACCATAAAGGTGAAAAACCCCAATAACTTCCTCAGATATAGATAGAGCAATGATACAACCAGAATACTAGAGATAGTCTTCTCCTGGCAGCAGAGCCTCCTCCTCCACAAGTGCGCCACTCTCCCAAGTGTGAGTGAGAGAATAGAATGTGTAAAATGAGAGAGACGCACTCTCTATTTATACACTAACTTGACTTGAGCTTTACTCAACTAGGTCGGCCTCAAATTAACCACTTAACATAATGCTAACTAGGCCGATCCCCACTAGGGTGGTCTAATAACCCTTTGACCCACATGGCTGACCCCCAATAGGGTGGTCTAATAACCCTTTGACCCACATGACTTATACAGGGCCGACCCCAAAAGGGTGGTCTAATAACCGATCAAGTATAAGTTACGACACTTACAATATAAATGACGACACTTCCGTATAGAGGAATAATAACATCTCTATAGGAATACAACCACTTCCATATAGAGAAATAATAACATCTCTATAGGAATACAATATACATATATGTGTAATACATTCCAAAGTTACATATACATCAACACTCCCTCTTAACTAGGAAGGTATTTCTCGACACAAGTCTTCTAGCACAAGTCATCTTCTCTGGATCATCGTCACTGGATAATCGTCATCAAGTCATCATCATCCTCACTACTGCTGCTATCTCAATCAATCTCTGAATATACTTGTCATAGTAAGTTCTACAGAGCCAGTCCTTTTTCATACTAGATGTAGGCCCACCACCTGCAGGTCTTCGTCATCACTGGCCATACTGTGGAATTCTCAGGACTTATTACGTGTGTCACAAAACCTGGCTGCAGCATCCTAGGCTATTACGAGCACACAGCTCTACCTGTAGGATCTCCTAGGAGCACATTACATGTGACCCATCACAAAACCTGGCTGAAGCATCCCAAGCTATTACGAGCACACAGCTCTACCTATCGGATCTCCTAGGAGCACATTACATGTGATCTCACCACAAAACCTGGCTGAAGCATCCCAGGCTGTTACAAGCACACAACTCTACATGTCGGATCTCCCAGGAGCACATTACATGTGGTCCACCACAAAACCTGGCTGAAGCATCTGAGGCCTTTTTCATCCTGTCCAGATCTCCCAGGAGAAAATTACATGTGGTCATGGCAAAACCTGGCTGAAACATCTGAGGCCTTTTTCATCCTGTCCAAATCTCCCAAGAGCAAATTACATGCCATAGGACAAAACCTCACAAGAGCATCTCAGGATGTTACAGGTACACAACTCCGACCTGAAGATCTCCCAAGGCACAAATTACATGTCCTCCTAGAGCAATGTCTTGAAAGAGCATCCCAGGCTGTTATGGATATGCAACTCCGACCTATAGGATATCCCAGACATGCTCATCTGCACAACCTGATCCACGGCCACAAAGTATCATCCTGATAATCACCATACATCATCCTAATGTACACATGATCATCCTGATCATCATCACTGCAACATCCTGCTGCATGTCATCTGGAGAAGCTCGTCATCCACGATCACCCTGATCATATAATGCATCCATCTTATGCACACCAAGTATCTACCTGATACATATCACCATACATAGTGTATCCACCTGATACATATACAGATACATGGTCCAAGCATCCAACATGATGCATATACACAATACATACAAATGATCCAACCGATCATATCCAGCATCCAACATGATGCGTACATACATATAAATAATCCAACTGATCATATCCAGCATCCAACATGATGCACACATACATATACATATAAATGATCCAACTGATCATATCCAGCATCCAACATGATGCACACATACATATAAATGATCCAACTGATCATACAAAGCAGAAACTAGAACATCATCCTGATGCTCATCATCCAGTGCTTACATCCACCGACATGGGAGAACACATCTACCACCATTCGTGGAAGGCTCTAGCCCTTACTTTTTCACCATGGGAGAACACATCTACCACCATGTGAAAAATGGCTCAACAATTACATCATGACCAAGGGAGAACACATCAACCATGTTAGAAAAGCTCATGTGCATCTGCATCTTCCGGACTCATCACTTCCCTTTGGAAGGAACCTCGATCAGAAGTGCACCAAGCCTCTCCCTGAAGTACTCGAACTTCACCCTGGCTAGTGGCTTCGTCAGCACATCTGCAATTTGCTCGTCTGTCGAAATATACAGGAGCTTCACAGCTCCTCTCTGCACCATATCCCTAATATAGTGATATTTGATCTCTATGTGTTTCGACCTGTCATGAAACACTGGGTTCTCGGATAGCTTCACACAACTCTGGTTATCACAGAAGATACCAGTAGCATCCAATGGTAGATCAAATAACTTAGACAGTAGCTTCCATAGCCATACTGCCTCACAACTAGCTGAACAGGCTGCAACATACTCTGCCTCAACTGTACTCAGTGCTACGTAGGACTGCTTCCTGCTAAACTAAGAGATCACACTTGATCCCATACTGAAGCAGCACCCAGATGTGCCCTTCCTATCTACAACACTACCAACCCAATCTGAATCAACATAACCCTGCGGGATAAACTTTTGATTCGCTTCATACTTGAGCCCATAATCCATTGTACCCTTCAGGTA
Source organism: Larix kaempferi (assembly GCA_027924585.1). Lineage (NCBI taxonomy): Eukaryota > Viridiplantae > Streptophyta > Pinopsida > Pinales > Pinaceae > Larix > Larix kaempferi. The sequence goes on from BSBM01001288.1 coordinate 1,129,683, forward strand.
CCTCAGAACATGCTTTACAGCAACCAGGTGAACACTCCTCGGATCTGTTAGGAACTGGCTCAATGTGTTCACCGCAAAGCAAATATCTGGTCTCGTGTTCATCAAGTACATCAAGGACCCAATCATTAGACAATGCATAGAGACATCAACCGGCTCAGATGAAGCATCACAAAGAAGCTTCAGATTTGATGCCACAGGTGTGGCCATGGCCTTGCAATCCATCATCCCGAACCTCTTCAGGATCTCTACTACATACTTCCCTTGTCCAAGGAAGATTCCATCTGCACTCTGCCACACCTCCATGCCAAAAACAAATAGTGCATCATCCCCAAGTTCTTCATCTCGAACTCGACAGCAAGCTTCCACTGCGTGTCAGCAATCAATCTATCTTCACCTGTAACAAACAGATTATCCGCATACAAAAGTAGTATCACTGGATTGCTTTCCTCAACCTTGTAGAAAAGGTTGGAATCCGCTTTATTCTTGGTAAAGCCCAAACTAGATAGAAAGTTGTCTATCCTACCATACCAAGTTCTGCACACATATATGACTACACAATGCTGTCTTGAAATTCATCTGGTGTATCTTCTATTTCATCACTTTTATATTTCTCTATGCTTCCATCTGTAGAATGCTTGATCTCATAGTTCTATTTGGAAGTCACAACAGACTTCCCTTCAACTCTTGGGACCGCATCCCAAACATCATTCTTCATGATCGACGAATCATAGCATTCTTCCCGTATCTTGGGAACTTCAATATCTTCAATAGATAATTTTGTTGCTTGAACAAATGTTGTAGTCCTTCTTTTGTAGGTGATGGTATACGATCTTTCCTACACAACAAGTTAAATTGCATGATTAGAAAACATCTCATAGTTTTCAGAACAAATTCTTACACATCAGGAAATATGTCAGACAGTCATGCAATTATCTTAGTCAATGCTTCAATACAACATTTATCCATATTCCATAACTTTCTCGATGCCTTCCAATCTCTACCAGAACATTGTTAAGAGTGTGCACAACTCCCAACATGTCAGCAAAGAGGTTTCATTCTAGATAAGTAGCAATGGAATGTTGTACAGTGCCATAGGCCACTTACCCATGCATATTAGTAGTATACTGTTCATCAATGCAACTATTCTAATATGCATAATACACAACCTAATTCTAGGAACATCGTTATATACATTATTGAACAGTATTATTTAAACAATAAAATATGCAAGTAATGACAATTCAAATACTTATCTTTGTTTGTTTGTTGGGTTGACTCCCTCTCAGTCTTTGCTTCTTTTCTGCAACTCCATTCTTATGTGGATTGTGAGAAGTGGTCAACTCCCTCTGAATATCTGCATCCTTGCAGAAACTACTGAAGTGTGCTCCTTTGCTTTCTTGCAGGAACAACTAGAATGTGCTCCCTCTTGATCTTTGCTTCCTGGATTACCTGTCCTTGAACTTACACCCATCCTTAATCACTATGCATTCTTATTAGTATCATCATTGTGTTATCCTTGAGGTCTCATACATAATCACACATTTATTAGTATAATCTTAATACTATCAAAAGACAATAATCTTAAACTTGTATATTCATGATCATTCGCAGATAATAAACATTAGTATTCAAGGTTTCAGGGAAGTCTTCTTTTACTCATACATATTCTTATTTGATCATAGGACTCTTTTGGTTAGTTGAATCATCAATCAAGATAAGAGATATAATATGCATAAAACCATGATTATTCAAACCTATGACTTCATGAATAATCATTATCAACAACACAATAGTATAAGATCCTAACACAAGGTAGGATTCTAGCTTGATATAGGAAAAACATACCTAGATTAGCATGCTAGCTAGTTATGTCTAACATACCCGCATAATGTCTTCTGGTTCTCTTCAGTGACTTGTGCTAGTAACCTACATGTCTCATAAGTTAACCATTGTAGAACCAAGTTATACATACCTCGAAAGTAGATCTTCTATGTGATCCATGACAATGGATGAATCTTTGTCTTCATGTCACCATGAGCATATGTTCTTGAAGTAGAAAATGATTTGACTTTCTTGGTGTACCTTCTGTGTTAGCAAACAATATAAACCTCATACAACATCACAATGCATTAGTAAAATCATAAGTGTCAAAACCTTAATCAATGAATATCTTCTATTAAGGTGATACGACAAGTCCAGTAATTAATCAAGATTGTACTGTAATGATATGAAGACAAACATATGATAAACTTAACCATGAAACATACCTATAAGCCATACCTGTCAAGATTGCTTGTAATCTTCTTATGGAAGGCCTTAGCCTCATCTCCCTCTGAGACAGGAACTTCTTCACTTATGCAGGTGACCAATCCATCTTCTTCTAGGATTAACCCAATCCACTTGATTTGCAAGAACTGGACCTGGAGCTGGATTAGGGTTTGACAAAGAAACCCCAAAAATTCAAACTTTGAATTTCAAACTTCCAAAAGGATAGAAATATGCGCCTTGATGAGCTGATCAAGTTGGTATATTCAGAATTTGAAAACTGCAAAGTTTCACCCCTCAAAATTGCCTTTTAGATTTTCGGATTCACTAGGGAGGACCCTGAATTAGGGTTTGAGTTTCCCGGAGCTTCACCCAACCAAAATATTTGATTCAAAACTCTAAGCTTCGATTTTTCTAAGGAGCTTCCAGCCGTGGTCACAGATTTCCAAAATTCCATTTTTTGCAAAAGCCCTAATTTTCCATCTTTCCGATCAAAGTCCCAAACTGGGGTTTGATCAAGCCCGGCCTTCTGCCCAACCAAAAATCTGATCTTGGTCTCTAAATTTAGATTTTGATGAGTAGAATTCAGCCGTGGTCTCCGATTACAAAAATTCCAACTTTCTCCTAAGCCCTAAATTCCGGAAGCCATGAATGAAGGTACTCAAAAATAATTCTGTTTTGACAGAAATATGTACCTGATTGTTTCTGGTGTAACTCTGAAATTTTTGATCCAAAGGGTCTGAAAAATGTTCTTGTGATATCCCAACCTGTTATCTTTCCATCCCGATAGGTATGACTTCAATTGGATTCTCTGAGAGAGAGTTATGCCAAGTGTCGCAATGTGACCTGTTTATGGGATAATACAGGAGAGCGAACTTGTACGGAGTGCCACGTGTCACTGGTTCAACTTCGGCCTCTGAAAAAAATTTCTGAGATATTAAAGTCTGTGTACTACCTGTCACTTTTTACGAAATTTCATTTGGAGCTTTCTATCCCAAGTTATGACCTTTTTCCCAAGGTCACCTGGTTTTGACTCATATCTGGAAGAGGCAGAAACCCTATATTGTACAGATCATAAATCCTAAAATACAACGAATTAGAGGTTGTCCTTTGGACACAAGGTACATGGGGATCTGAGCTTCGACCTATAAAATTTTCAGATCCAAAAACTTTGCCAAAATGGATTTATAGCGAAATTGATACGATGACTAGTTTTTTCTATATCAAGCCCTAGCATCGTAAGTGCAACAAGTGTCATACATGCCATATCATGCCTTCTTTCAGGCTAGCTCTGATACCATGTTAAATTTTCAGAATTTACTTCAATTTGATCTAGGATCTTAACTGAGAGAACAACATGTACAGCAAATCTACAACATATCAATCATGGACACAATAATGCAAGCACACAAGAGACACAAAGTTTACTTGGGGAAAACCATAAAGGTGAAAAACCCCAATAACTTTCTCAGAGATAGATAGAGCAATGATACAACCAGAATACAAGAGATAGTCTTCTCCTAGCAGCAGAGCCTCCTCCTCCACAAGTGTGCCACTCTCCTAAGGGTGAGTGAGAGAATAGAATGTGTAAAATGAGAGAGACACACTCTCTATTTATACACTAACTTGACTTGACCTTTACTCAACTAGGTCGGCCTCAAATTAACCACTTAACATAATGCTAACTAGGCCAACCCCCACTAGGCTGGTCTAATAACCCTTTGACCCACATGGCTGACCCCCAATAGGGTGGTCTAATAACCCTTTGACCCACATGACTTATACAGGGCCGACCCCAACAAGGTGGTCTAATAACCCATCAAATATAAGTTACGACACTTACAATATAAATGACGACACTTCCGTATAGAGGAATAATAACAGCTCTATAGGAATACAACCACTTCCGTATAGAGGAATAATAACATCTCTATAGGAATACAATATACATATATGTGTAATACATTCTGAAGTTACATATACATCAACACTAATGACCCATCAAAGTTGGGGATAGTAGCATATGATAAGTCCACTTGAATATGTCCCCCTAGTCCAGTGGACCAATTCCTACAAAGAATCATTCCATAGGATGGGGGAAGATGTATGACTACTATGTCCATTAGCATCGATATATCAGGGCATGAAAACAAGTATTCTCTCAAGTTCTTTATCAAGCCAAAGACTTGAACTGGTCTAGAATCAATTCCGTACACGTTCCCATAAGGCCTTGTTATTTTTAATCCCATGGCTTCCATGACTTGCAAAGGCATGAAATTCATGGAGGGCATGACATTCATGGAGGCACCAGAATCCAACATATAGTTATGAAGAAGGGTATCACCAATACGGAGTGTAAGGTAAAAAGGTTGGTGACCACCATTCTTCCTCTCATATAAAGCAGTTTGGATGTTAATGGGAGGATCCTCCTCTTATTCAACCATAGCACTAAGTGTTGAGTTTGGAAGAGATGGATCTTCGCTGTTACTTGTGGTAGTCTTAGGGATACTCTCAAAAAATTCGACCACTTGCTCTTTTATTGATGGGATTTTCATTAATTCAGTGAGTGGAATGTTGTGCATAACTTTGTCCAACTCTCTTTCAATGTTGATATCTAATTCATACTCAAGAAGAGGAATTAACTCACTCACTGGGCTAGGCAACTCACTACTTTTCTTCCCAATGAAAGGGGTAGGATTTTGGCCATCCCTTCTTCGTTGATAGGTTCTAAGAGGAGCTTGGTCACTACTACTAGACTATTCAGTGGCATAAATGGGAAAGCTAGGACTGGGGTCTTCTATGGACTTTTCCTCGCGATCAAACAAAATTCTTCCAAAGTCCTTGTCAAAATCTAAGTTTTCAACCCAGTTGATGTTCTTTGGAGGATCGGGAGTATCATCCCCATGAGAGGGATACTCATAATCATCCATCTTTTGCTCTTCCAACCAATTAATAACAGGAGGTTCAGGTGATGTTTTCCTCACATGATTTCTTCTATCACCTTCATTAGGTTTCTTTTGTTGGTTCCAATAAGGCTTTGGTCCATAAGGTTGCCTATACCTTTCCAACTCTTTTCTCTTATCTATATCCCTAGTCAATAGAGTTAAGTTCTTCATCATTTCATGCATGCTCTCCATCATATCATTGGGATACTTACTAGGCTATTTCCCCTTTTTTAACTTAGGCTCAGATCTAGAAGAAGAGGCACTAATTAGGTCGAAGAAATTTTGCTTCCCCATGGAAGCAACATTTTCCTCAACCTTTCTAGCATTGTCTTGTGCCACTTTTAGGTTGTTGGGGTCTTTATCTTTCAAGTGATATCCAAGGTAGCCCTCAAATTCATTGAGGTAATGAATTAAGACAGCTTTCTCAAGAGGCCTAATGTTATCTGGAATGTTGGCCACTATTTTATCAAAGCGAAGTTTAAATTCATGGACAGACTCGTTTTCTTTCTTTTTGATATCAAAAAGTTGGTTCAAAAGGAAACAACCATCTAACTTGACCGACCACTCATGCTTATGTTTTTCAGTGAAGACATCATATCCTATTATTGATGTTGCGGGAAAATGGTCAAACCATTTACGAGCATCACCCTCCAAGGATGCAAAAAGACCCCTCATAAACACATCTTCTTCTTCAGCCCCATAAGCTTCCATATGAGCCCAGACATTTTCTATGTGGACTTAATGGAGGTCGCACAATTCCTATTGAACTTAGGAATATTTTCAAAGTACTTGTCTGGCATATCATGTGGGACATCAAGGTTTTGGGAAAAAACTAACGATGAAGATTTTTCCTTGTTTCCCAATCTATGAGCAAAGGGAGGATTGGTTTGATTATTGTTTCCAATATTAGGAGATGAAGGAGGAACCGAATTAAATGAAGGAGATCCCAAGAAATGGTTTGGAGAATCAGAGTGAACAATTTTCCAAAAGAAATTAGATGATTGAACTTTGGGATCTCTTCTATGATAAGTGAGTGGGGTTCCTTCCAATTAATTTAGATTATATTTACTTATAAGGTTGTAGGGATGATCATGAGTTCACTCCTCAGCGGAGTCACAATTCGGAATCGTCGGGTAGAATTTAAACTCTTCTACCAAGATGTATGTCTTTAATAAGCAGGGAGAGAGTGAGTGACAAATAGATGGATATGTTTAATAATGGATTGAAATGATAACCATCTAGATTAATCTAGATGCGATAATATATGAATTATGCATGGATACTCGCAGAAACCTAAGGTAAGCCTCTAACTCCCCGAAAACGGCGCCAAAGATGTTATCACACAACTTGTAGTTGTCCCTAAAGGTATCCCATCTAGGATGGTAGAGGAGATGGACAACTAAAGAGGTGACCCAAGAGATGCCACGTTTTCCAATGCAAGCTACATGTCACGATAATCAAGGAACTATTCACTTTAGATCAAGACTAATCAAGATCAAGGGGGATACCCTAGCCAATCAATGAAGACTAGCTAACCCAAAGGTTCTTAGGGAAATGTATAATTTGAGTTACAGAAACCAATGAGTGAGTTAGATCTATAAAATTTAAGTGGACCCAAGCGTTGAAGTGTGGTTGAAGAGGCTTAAGGGGTGACAAGTGTTTCAACCAATGAATGACTAAGGCCACTTATGAAGTTTAGATAGATCTAAAGAGATCTAGTACCATGAGAATTACACAAGTGGGACCCTCTCCTTAAAATATGGAAATGGTTCAAATGAGGCCCACAAGGTCAAATTAGAGATGAAAATGGTACTAAGGGGTATTCAAAGGATGGATCTATGATTTCAAGATGAAAGGGGCATTACCCACATATGGGATCTAGCAAAAGACCACTAACCCAAGAAGTGTGATTTACCCAAGGGAGACTAGTGCCCTAAATTGAGGGGGAAAATGGAGTCCAAATTCCACCAAATTATAGATCGGGGTAGTTCAGGTGATTAACAAGGTGGGTTTAAATTATCAAGTCCAAATGCTTGCTAGATCTCCATAGATTTGAGATTTAAAATGCATCTCCATAGATCTAAGAGAGTAGATGGATGAGATAGATCAAGAATATCATACCTCCTTGAATATACCTAGAAAATGAAGATGGAGGTTGCTTGTGACGAGGATTACTTCCCACAAAGATCAAATGCCAAACTTGATGAATCCCTTCTTGCAAATGTTTTGCCTCCTTCACCAAATCAGCCTACCTATTCATGTTAATCAAGGACACAAAGATCAATCAAATGACAAAAATGGAAGTAGATACAAACAAAAGAGATGAATAACATGAAATTGTTGGTTTAAAGACAAAAAAAATCCCTGAAACCCAAAACGAATTGTTGAAGTGAGTAGGGTAGGCCTCCCCACCAATGCGAATTCCCCCAAGAAGTCTTCTTTGCCTGCAAAAAAATGTTAGTGAAGATAAAATCCAAGATGGCCACCAATTCCTGTCAGTGGAGAGGAAGAAGCATTTACAATCACCACAAGTATTCCAACTCCAAGATCCAAGATGCCCAAGAAAGTATTTTTATTCCAATAGCCAAGAGCCAAAAATATCTAGATAGCTTTTACAATAGGGGGGTCTCCTCCTTTTATAGGATAATAAAGACCAAAACCCTAAACCACAAAACCACTTTTTGAAATGAGTGGTTGAGATCAATGGCTAATATGATCCAATACAATATATCACATGGATCACTAAAGTGAGTGATGACGTCATAGTTAGAAAAGACTCAATGAGGGTGACGTCATACATAGGGGTGGCAAAAAATACTTGTGACACATTATCAAGACCAAGACAATTCACTACAAGCTCATGGTGGGGCTAGGAGGCATTAAATTCCTTCACTAGAATGCCCCCATGGCACAATAATATAAAATATAATTCTATGACATGTCAAAGTGACACAAATAATCAAATCCTGTCCCCAAAATCTGAGAGAGACATGCAATAAAAGACCTTCTGTAACCACTATGGACCCCACTAACTGATGCCAACTGATCTAGAAGAAGGGGGGTTCACCATGGATGACCTATGAGAATACCAAGTGCCAAAACCTTGCCCCAATTTCCCAAATTGAATTCCTCAGTTTCCCTTTTATTCCATTTTTTAATCCTCCTGAAAACCCTGAAAGTGCCCCAAACTGCCACCTAGGTTGCCTTCGCTGTCAAACTGAGTGTACCAGGTTGTCTGGAGGGTGGGTATAATGGTGAAAAAAAGTGGTTGAACCACCCCCTTCCTCTACAAATCCCTCGGCAACGACTGGCCTCCAATGCCTCTGTTGGACAGGCTGGATCAGCATGCCCAAACTGGTCAATAGGTGGATAACTACAACTATCATCATCAGAAGTGCATGAAACTCAAATATAAGTGTCTCAATGGATCCAGAAGACCCAAAAACACTAGAGATGAATACTCATACACATCATGATAACCTATGGGGTCATCAGTATGGCCCACCATACCCGGACAGTGTAAAATATGATGATCTGGAAATAATAATAAAACTACTCAACTGCATCAATCATCATCTGAAGCATATCTCCAACATATGGAATCATCGATAAGTGTATGTGAGACCATAGATCATCATCCATAAACATAAGTGGTCCATCTCATCACGGATCCCAAGAATGACCATGGTCAAAGTATGTTTGACTAGGTCAAAATACAACCAAAGACTAGATTATAAAAATAGACTAAGACATGTTCCTTTAATCACATTCACAGCTTAACTTAAAGCATAAACATCATTCAGTGGCATTTAATACATATATATATATATATATATATATATATATATATATATATATCAATGTTATTTATAATTTACTTGCACAGAAGCTTTAAAGACATACTCACCCAATGGATATGGCCTAACTGCTAGCAAAGGATGAAGGCTAAGGACAAAGCTAGGCAAAGGGGATGGCTTGAACAATTCAACTAAGTGATACTTTGGACGGGGAAAGGGGGAGCTACACTCTGTGCTAGACAAAATAACAAAGGGAAGGGTTGTGCCTCACAAATGGATAAGTTGTTTAGAGACTGCTTATTCAAGTTAGGCATCATGTCTACATCGAGTTGATCCAGGTTCATTAGGATCATTCATTTCATTTCCATGTCCTTTTTGGCCTATATGACCCCTCTGGGATTTCACATGCGCTAAAAAGCACAACTAATTGTAGCTTGCATCCAAGGCATATTTACAATTTATAAGGTTAACAATATTTAGATATAGCATTTGTTTAACCATTACATTTTTTGGACCTTTCTATACCCTTTATGGGGTATTTTATCATTTCATTGCTTTAGCCTTTATTCACGTGTGTTGGTAACACATTCCAGAATTTTTTAGTTCACAGGCTTTATGAGAGATTTCCAGTATAAGTAGTACATGTGCTTTCAGTTTTAGCCAACAACAACTCAAGCGACTAGAGGGAATTTTGCACAAATCCAAACATCGGGACAACCGACTAGAATGATCTAGGCATAAAATCCAACTCACCAAAGGCAATTTTTGTCACCAACTTAGAGCTGAGACACAAAACAAACGTAGATGCAGTCCAACACAGAGGTAGAAATGGGGAAGTCCTTCATATCAAAAAGTCAAGAAGGCAAGTCAAGGTGGAAGCCAAATAAGGAGAGTCATGGATGGATGGAGTCAAATGAATGTGGTGCCTAGGCTAGAAGACAAAGATGTCAGGAAAAACCATATCTATGCTCACAGGAGGGTAATGAAACCAATGAGTATTGTCAGAAAACCTTAGTGTGCAAGTAATACATCAAATTTTATATTTATAACATCATCCAAGATATTTCATTTCATTATTTAAATAGTGCTATCACATCATGAGTCATATACCAAGTCAATTCTATGAAGATGACCAAAACAACAAGATAATGATCTAATGATAACATCATAAGTCTAATGGTCACATCACAGTATACATCATAAATAGTCATCACAAAGAACCACTGGAACAGTGCTGCAATAATACAACTGGGAACTGAACTGGAACTGTATGGAACAAAAGGTAACATCGGTCATCAAATCTAAGCTCTCAAGGCACAGCCTTGGCACAAGGTCTACTCAATGTCTGATACATATACTGCTCTAATCTATAAGTGATCTCAAATAAATATGCTCATCATAGTTGATCTCTATAAAAGAAAAGCTCTAAAAAGTGCAGATATATGCTCAGCAAGAATAGTAGCCCAGCTACTATGATGTGATAACATGTACTAGAATCTTTTTAAAGGTTAAAATTTGCCTCATTAATCTCTAGGCAATAGAATCACAATATTTCACATTCTTTCTTTTGATTTTCTTTTGTCCTTTCGGGTATAAGATAAACTTGAAATTTTAAAATATGGGGGATATAGTAATAAAAAAATCTATGTGCATAATGGAAAATACCTACCACTTTGTTGAAGGGCCTTTATATGCCTCAGATTTTATTGAAACCTTCTCTCTGCTTCCCCCATCTAAATCAAGGGAATCTGAATAATTACTAGAAAAACTATCTGAAGAGAGTTTGTCAAGGAGTAATCAGTTTCATTTTCTTCATCAGTACTCTCATCATTGACACTCTTAAAAAGTGACTGGAGATTCTTCGTAAAATGCTTATCACCCTTGTGATTTTCTAAAACCTTTTCCTGCTGACAACTAAAATTGTCTTTATTTTTTTACTTGTTCACACTAAATCCATCATGAGTTTTTTTGGGTGTTTAAATTTTTCTAGATGCACCATTACTTCCATGTTTCTCTCCCAAAGACTATTTATCCTTGTATACATTGTTAGTAACAAAGCATGTTCTTTTTTGTGTATGACAACTATTAGCAATGGTGTTTTTGTTACAAATCCCATCTTCATCTTTATGTTGAGGTTCCTTAGTTTCAAAATCATTATCTTATTTCTCTTTTGAAGATTGAATTCTATCAAAACCATCTATAGTAGTAGATCTCTTAGCCTGCTTTAATTTATGACATAAATTTTCAACAATGTTTCTTTCAGAGGCAACGTTTCGATTTCCAGGATGGATCTTTTCAATTGAATTAACAATGCATTGACTTTATTTTGAAGCTTTCCTTGTATAAGACATATAATTAGTGTCCAATTGTGCTACATGTGTTTATTTTTTAAGAGAGTTTTTAGCTTATAGTCGTTTCCCATAGTTTGCATATAAACTACTGTTTATTTTTATGATGAATTCCCACACTTGAAAGATTGAAGTCAATAAGAGATATTTTGGTTGTAGACAAGTTTCAAGGATCAAAGTTAAGAAGTGTTCTTATGGTTGTAGACAAGTTTGAAAGATTGAAGTTAAGAAGAGATTCAGTGGATGTAGACAAGTTTTAAAGATCAAGGTTAAGAATAGCTTCGATGGCTATGGATAAGTTAAAGAGATTGATGTTTGCAAAAGATCCAATGGTCTAACACAAGCTAAAAAATATCAAATTTTTTAAAAGAATTGGATCATCTAAAGCTAGAAAAAGAATAATTTTGGATCCAATTTTCAATTAGCATCTGTAGTGAAATTATCTATGAAAGTGTTAGTGAGGGTTAATAGCAGATTCAACCCTACAATTCTAGAAAATGAAAAATATAAGTTTTTAAAGGACAACATCTAGAAATAAATTTTGAAAGAATCCTTTCGACATAAAATTCAAGAAAGGACTATATTGTAGAAAAATACATGCAAATACTCTTGGGAGGCCCAAAGGAGATTATGGAGAAACAATGGTACTACAATAGAATGTACCTTCCATTTAGAGTTATTTTCAAGTTTTGGTCATTTGTTATAGTACACCATGCACCTAGAGTTATTTTCAATTTCTGCATGCACAACAAGAGGTACTACAGTAGAACATGCCTACCATTTATACTAAAGAGCTACAATTATATACTTTGCAGATGTAGATGTTGCAGGTAGACCAGAATTTTGTGATGATATTTTGATCTTTACTTCCTTTGTAGCTTCATACCTAGTAACAATGAGAGTTTAAGAACCACCAAAGAACAAGATATGCACAAAATGCACATGGTTATGCTTCGGATAAAAAACCATATAAGATGGAATACAAAAAAACTATAAAAAAAACACCTCAATTCAAATGCAATTCAAAGAATACTTACACTTCCCTAATTTTGTTGCCTTCATCGAAATGTAACTTTGAAGAACATGCAACACTTTCAGACCTACTAACCATAAGTGTACCATTTACATTAGCGTTGCATTTTGAGATGATTTTTTACTTTGGTGTAGAAGTATCACGTCCAAGTTTCTTATGTGAAACCTTCTCTGGAATGCAAACAACCGGATGCCTATGTCGATACTCTTGGTTTGGATTTTCTACATGCAATTGTATGTCATCATTTTTGGACACATCAAGACACATTTCCTTATTTGGAGTTGGATTATATTTTTTTAGCTTTGATTAACTTAGGCTTATGGTCTAATTGATTAGCATCAACTTTTGTGCCATCTAAAATACCATGAGTCTTAGTTGGAGGTAAAATGCAATTGCCTTGTCTTATATCAGGCTTCAAAATGTCATACATTGTGGGAGGCACTAATACAAACTTTCCATGTTTCTTTGATTCATCAGTTTTATGAGAGGTAACAACATGTTCTACATTTTTAGCATGCACTGTCACAACATCCTCACTGCCCAATTTCTTTTGATTATTATGCACATGATGTTAAAATTCATACATTCATAGCATAATAATATAAATGCATAACCAATATCACTAGAAGAAAGACAAAGCACAAAACAGCACAACAGAGTTTATCCTGGGAAACCCAATTGAGAAAAACCCAACAACCTTTGTATAGAGATGATAATCCCGAGATCAAAGTACAAATATAAAAGAGAAAATGTGAAAATGCTTTACGCAAGTGGAAACCCCAAAACAGCTTCCTCCTCTGGCTTGTGCAAACTTCTTCTCTCTCCCAAGTGATGCGCAAATTTCAAGTGAGTGAATGAGATAATGAGGTGCACTTTATCTCTTATTTATACAAGTGCAAAACCATAAAAATACCTAACTTGGCCGACTTCACCTGGGGGCAATTAGTAATTTTATTTTTAATATTTTTCTTTTGCTTCTTTGCACCCCAAGGTTTACATTGATTCTTTCATGTCTTTACATAAGTAATTACATCAGGTTCATCTCCATTAGGAAGTACAATCAAGTACAATGAAAGTACAATAAAATAAAAATGAATAATATCTTCCGAAGTTGCACAAAATCCAACACTCCCTCTCAACGAGGAAGGTATTCTTCGGTCTTCATCTGCATCACGAACATCTAGGTTTCATCTTGTACATCCATTCTTTCTCCATCATCTACATACATATTGAAGGTTGTCCACACAGTCTCGGTCCATCGAGAAGTGTCGCCATGCATCATATTCACCAGTCCTTCGGTGAGTCCAGGAGAATCACTCAACCCTGGATTCAAGAGAATCTCTCAATCCTAAATATCTGAAACATCTTCACCAATCCTTCGGTGAGTCCAGGAGAATCACTCGATCCTGGATTCAGGAGAATCTCTCAATCCTGAATGTCTGAGACATATTCACCAGTCCTTCAGTGAGTCCAGGAGAATCACTCGATCCTGGATTCATGAGAATCTCTCAATCCTAAATATCTGAGATTATCAGTTGTGCCATCTCTATTATATCATTTGCTACCTGTCTGTCTCATCTATCAATGGGGTCCTCCCATACCTGGCTGAGATCTCATACAATAAAATGAGCACGCCATCTACTGACTGTTCGACTCATCTGCCTATGGGATTTCTCCCATATCTGGCTTAGTACCAAGACTGTAGAGGTACATGTGCAATCACATGGCCACCTGCTGACTATCCTACTCATTTTTCGATGGGATTTCTCCCATAATTGGCTGAGTAACTGGACTGCAGAGGCACCTGTGTGAACCTGACCAACTGCTGACTGTCCTACTCATCTGCCTATGGGATTTCTCCCAAATCTAGATGAGTAACTGGACTGCAGAGGTACCTGGGCAAAGCAGGGAAAGCATCTCAATGTCATCTTTCCGTCTCAAAGAGGGACACATTCTCTTTGACTCCAAGTCTTCCACAAAAGTATTCAAACTTCACCCTGGGAAGAGCCTTGGTGAGAACATCTGTAGTCTAGTCATTTGTCGACACATACTGTAACTCGATCGCAACTTTCTGCACCATATCACAAATGAATTGATATTGAATCTAGATATGCTTCAACTTGTCGTGAAATATAGGATTCACTGGCATCTACACACATATCTAGTTATCACAGTGAATCACGGTCGACTCTAGAATCTGGTCAAACAATCCTGCCAGGAGTTTACAAAGCCAAACTGCTTCTCGAGCTGTTGTAATAGAAGCCATGTACTCGACCTCTGCAGTACTGAGTGCTACCGAGTTCTGCTTTCTGTTGCACCAAGAAATAACTGTAGAACCCAAACTGAAGCAACATCCAAAAGTACTCTTCCGATCTGCAACACATCCGACCGAATCTGAGTCTATAAACCCCTACATCTTAGGTCACAATCTGAAGCATACATCAATCCATATCCCACAGTGCCACGTAAGTATCTGAGCACATGTTTTGCAGCAATCCAGTGAATCTGCCTCGGTTTGCACATGAACTGACTAAGGGCATTCACAGCAAAACTTATATATAGTCTGATGTTGGTTAGAAACATCAATGACCCAATCAACTAGCGATACATGGTGGGATCAATCAAATCAAAATCTGAAGTAGAATCTCTCAACTTCTTCCAATTTGCATCCATCGGAGTAGCCATGGACTTGCAGTCTAACATCCCCAATTTATTCAATATATCAATGGTGTATTTTCCTTATCCTAGGGAAATCTCTTTCTACCTCTACCATACTTCTAATCCCAAGAAGTAGTGCATCAAATCCAAGATCCTTCATTTCAAACTCAGAGGCGAGATTCTTCTTACACCATACAATAAGTTTCTCATTTCCTGTGAGAAACAAGTCATCAACATATAATACCAAAATCAGTGGCTCATCATCTACAACCTTGTAGTAAAGGTTGGGGTCTGCATCACTCTTGGAAAATCCCAAGCTCACCATGAATCCGTCTATCCGTCCATACCAAGCACGAGGTGATTTCTTGAGTCCATACAATGCCTTTTTCAATATGCATACATGAGACTCCTTTCCTTGGACAATAAACCCATATGGATATTCGATGTAAAATTATTCCTCAATAACACCATTGAGAAAGGCTGCCTTCACATCCATCTGATGCAACTTCCATCCCATAGCTAAAGCAATCGCAATAATGGATCTGATGGAAGTATATCGGGCCACAGGAGCAAATGTCTCATCATAATAGACTCCCTCTTTCTGAGAGAATCCTATGGCTACAAATATGGCCTTGTATTTCTCAACACTGCCATCTGCTCCATTCTTGATCTTGTATATCCATTTAGAAGTCACTATTGACTTCTCCTCAGATCTCGGCACAACTTCCCACACATCATTCTTCATGATGGAATGATATTCTTCCATCATGGCATCCTTCCAAACTTGATGTTTGTATGCTTCTTCATAAGTGGTGGGTTCTGAATCAATAATGTTTCTCATCAATGCCACATAAATAGAGAATCTCTGAGGTATTTTTCTTTCTTTGGAAGCACCATGTGGAGCTTCATGCCCCTCTGCATCCTGCAATGTCTGTTTTTCCCATCTAGGTCTTTTCTGACCTGCAACATCTTTGGGGATATCAACTGGATCTACGGGATCGATAGGTTCATCATTTTCTGTTGGATCCCTCTGAATTGGAGGGGGGGATGATCTCATATCCTTTGGCTCTAGCATTTCTTCATCAACGATATCCATATCAGATCCTCTTCCTTTCCTCTCAGCCATCTCTTCTTCAAAGGTTACATCCCTACTGACTTCAATCTATCTGGATCCTGGAATGTAAATTTTGCAAGCCTTTGAAGACTCACTGTATCCCACAAAGATTCCCTTCTTGCCTGAAGGTTCTAACTTTGATATTTTCTCTTTGGGCACATGTATGTAGACTGGACAGCCAAAGATCCGGATATGGCCCACTTTTGGTTTCACACCTGTGAATACTTCTTCTGGAGTCACATTCTTCAATATCTTATGTGGACATCTATCATGTACATATACAGTGGTCCTGGATGCTTCTTCCCACAAGAACATTTGAAGACTCTGGTCATGTATCATAGCTTTGGCTGCCTCCACAATTGTTCTATTCTTTCTTTCTGCAAACCCATTTTGTCGAGGGTTGTAGGGAACTATGAGCTCCCTCTTAATTGCTGCTTCCTTGCAGAAATCATTAAATTTTGTAGAGGTATATTCTCCACCATTATCGGATCTCAAAATCTTGATCCTCTTTCTTGACATATTCTCAACTTGTGCTTTAAACTCTTTGAACTTGCTGAGCACTTCCTTGGATTCTTTTGACTTGAGAAATTATATCCAAGTCTTCCGTGAGTAATCATCAATAAAGGTGATATACTAATGATATCCACCTAATGACACAACTGTCATGGGCCCGCACAAGTCAGAGTGTACTAGATCCAAAATCCCTTTGGATCTACTCTCGCTATCTGGAAAAATATTTCTTGACATTATTTCCAAGTGCACATCCTCTACATGTTCCATCATGGTCTACCTAGAGCCCTGGAAAACCTGTCACAATATTATTCAGAACTAGGAGAGCTCGATAGTTCAAATGAGCTAACCTTTTGTGCCATAGCTCGCCCATACTTGCAACATCATGTATTAGGGCTTGGACTAGTGGAGTGTTTAGTCTATACAAGCTCTCTTTTATTATGCCAATAAATTTGGTTGTGCTCATGCTTGAGTTCTTGTGCCAAGCAAGGAATTTCCCTTCTGAGAAAGCTATTTTATATCCCTTGTCCTCCAAGGCTGAGATGGAGACAAGGTTTCTCTTCATTCCAGATACATAGAATACATCACTCAGACGCAATGTATCATTTGATTCTAGTTGAAGGGTGATGGCTCCAAATCCCTTCACAATGTAATTTTCATCATCTCCAAGTACAACACGGAGATGTGAATCTTTCTCAACTAATTCTGAAAGATTCTCTTTATAACCTGTCATGTGTCTAGATACACCACTGTCTATGAGCCAAGTGTCACTAGTGGTGGGAATAGTACCTGATAATGCTGATATGAATAGGAATTATGTGTGATCTTGAATCCTTTGCTTCTTATGATGATTATCTTCTTCTATATCAACAGTGGATGAGCTTCTTCTATCTTCTGCCTTCATCCCAATCATCTTCACTGCAGATCTGGTTCAAAAACCCTAGTAGGAGCTAGGTCAAAAATGAAAGTTGATCATTTGAAAAACTGAAACCATAGGTAGATGCACCTTGCCAAGGCGAGTTGAATTAAGGTAGGGCTGATTCATATCTGTAGAGGGAAGTGGGTCAAAACTGAAACCCTAATTATGTTGCAGCCACAAAGTTAGGTCAAAAATTGAAAATTCTCAGAATTGAATTCCGTCTTCACCAAAAGATGTGCCTTGCCAAAAATGAAATTCCTATCGCTCTTTTTCTCCAAAATGTTGGGTGAATACTTCACAAGATGAAACCCTAGTTCCGATAATGTTTCAACAATGGCTTCTTCTAGAACTGCTCTGATACCAAGTTAGAATTCATACATTCATAGCATAATAATATAAATGCATAAGCAAGATCACTAGAAGAAAGACAAAGCACAAACATAACAACAAAGTTTATCCTGGGAAACCCGAATGGGAAAAACCCGGCAACCTTCGTATAGAAATGATAATCCTGAGATCAGAGTACAAAGATAAAAGAGAAAATGTGAAAATGCTTTCCACAAGTGGAAACCCCAAAACAAATTCCTCCTCTAGCTTGTGCGAACTTCTTCTCTCTCCCAAGTGATGTGCAAATTTCAAGTGAGTGAATGAGATAATGAGGTGCACTTTACCTCTTATTTATACAAGTGCAAAACCAGAAAAATCCCTAACTGGGCCGACTTCACCTGGGGGCAATTAATAATTTTATTTTTAATATTTTTCTTTTGCTCCTTTGCACCCTATTGGGCTCCGGAATTGTCTTTTATAATGATTTTATTTACATTAATTTTTCACCTATTTACTATAATTTGATACAACTATCCTTAAAAGGGGCTATCTTTTATTGTGTTTCGTCAATTAAAACACTTAAACATAAATGAAGCTTAATATGTTATTTTTAATGTATTAAACGCAATATTGTGCAAATGATAAACATTTCGGTACTTCATTCAGCCCTTCTTCCGGTCCTAAGTTCCACACTAGGTTTGATGACATGTCTCTTATTGGTTCACTGAGTTTGGCTTACCTCTATCTTCCGATTCTTGTTGATCCCATAATACCTTCATCTTCCAATTCTTTCAAGTCCCATTGATCATGCAAGTGCAAATTAAAAACCATGATGATGAGCTTTGGAATATTTTTTTTAATTTCAAATAAATAAATAACTAAAAGATATTATATTAAAATTTAAGATCATATGAAAAAGTGTAGTGATTTAAAGTTTCTACTTAAAAACAAAACATTATAATATATATTAAATTATTGTAAAACTTTAACAATCACATCATACAAGCCACTTATGCATTTTAATTAATTATCATGCTTAAATTAAAAGGCATAAAACAAGTGGATTATGAGATGGATGGTAATAGTTTATTAACTATTTAAAACCATATGTCACATGGCCAATCTCCTTTAATTCATTTTGAAGTGGGTTCATATATGAATATCATTCTCATATATCATCTCTTTATAAAACCACTTGCTTTAAGACTTTTTATTTAATATATAAATTACCATCTCATGTTTTGATAACTAACAGATTTTATGTTTTGTACACGCACACGAATATGGAGAATTAACGTACCTCATGAAGAAATGAAGGGTGCACATCATGCTACCAGAAGGAAATGGAACCTAGCATTCAGCAATTAAATCATGCAGTAACCTAGCACCAATTCAGCCAGGAATCAAGGTTTTGAATTCATTACAGTTACAGGTCATGTGGACTTCGTTCAGATTATCGTTTGCATCCTAGAAATCGTTTGTTGGCATATTCCTAAGCATTAAAAGCAAAAACAGTTTCATGGTTATGTTGGCAACATGGCCCTCATGATGCGTAAGCCCTCATTCTAGAAGATTCGGGCTCCTACTCTCTCAGCTCGACACTGCATTCGCTGCCCATGTCAGAGGAGATCAACTCACCAGCTGTGCGCGTGAGGAGAACCGACGCCCAAGGAATTAGGAAAACGGTTGGTGAGCTGTCGTGAAACTATTATGCATTCGTTTCCTCAGCAATTAAGACTTCCTATTATTAGAGCGATCGACCACTGAAAGGGTCAACCTGCTCCTCTATTGTAAAAAACTATAAAAAGACATCTCAGGACAAGAGTTAGCTAGTTAGTCCTCGGTATAGAAATTCTGTAAAACTCTGTTCCAAGTTTAATAAAATTCTATTTCAGCTGTGGATGTATGTTTTCATCTTATGTGGGTGATTGATTGACTTAGACTCAGCCCCTGATTGCTTAGAAGGGCCCCTCAACAACCAGAGGTTCTATTTATGCATATTCAGTAGTTTCCTTTCGTTTTTACAGATAAGTAATTTTGTTTTTATGTCTATGTATTCCGTTTTCCTGTAGATGACATTTTGTTGTTCATGAAATACAATTTTCTTTTAATTTACATGTAATTTTCATTTTCAGAATTAAT
The DNA here is from genome assembly GCA_027924585.1 of Larix kaempferi. Taxonomy (NCBI): domain Eukaryota; kingdom Viridiplantae; phylum Streptophyta; class Pinopsida; order Pinales; family Pinaceae; genus Larix; species Larix kaempferi. Next base: position 1,149,741 of record BSBM01001288.1, read on the forward strand.
ATGGTCGGCCATTCGCACGATTCACTCAGTCTTCCTTTCAGTCTGTCTTTTAGCCTTTAATTCGAACTTAGACAATCATTTCCAGAATTGTCAATATTGAGTTTTATACAGAGATAGTTAATTAGAGTAGAGGTTGATTTCCCAGTACCTAACATGTTCTTAGCTAGTTTGAGATTCAAATGTATTTTTAATATTTCATGCACTTTATTCAGTTTGTGTTCCCTGCTTTGGATTATCAATGATTGCAATTTGATTTAAGCTTATAAAATTTAGTTTGCTGACATGTCCAGAATCCATTTCAAACATCATTAAAATTGTGATTCCATTTATAAATTTTTGTTGTATTTTGAAACCGCATTCAATCTGATCGTTGTAAACTAATCGTAGTCTCTAATCTTAAATTGCAATCCGTAATTTGTCCATAAGTGTCACTGTTTGCTCATTGTATTCCTGGCAAACGTCTCTAAAAATGATAATTGCTGTGATAACGTCCTTGAAATCTTTTCATTCCAAGCTGCATCTATAATTCTTATTATTAAAAGAAACTGTAACAAGCCATATGCAGTCGATAAGCATTTCGATGATGTCTATTTGTAAGAACGTTATCATATGCATAAAATCTTGCTTTATGTATTGTTAAGTTTTTATGTTGGCATCTATTTCTTAAGAATGTTACCATATGTGTAAGTATTTTTATATATATAACTTAATTTCTATAAGAAGTCGTGTCTTAAATCCCTTCTTTGAAAAAGTAAATGGAGACATGTAATTTTGTGTGAATTTAATTGTTAAGTGTTGTTGATTGGAAAGTGATTTGAATTGTTTAAAACATATTTAGATTGTTTTATGTGTTAATAAAATATCTTTCATGGTTAAGAAATGTGCTTCTCATTTTGTATATAAGTGGAAATTTTGTCATATGTCTTATATTTTTCATATTGTATTTTATGAACTTTATACTGTTGTGGGGGATGGATTTGGAGTATATGAGAATTTAGTTGAGTTAGTCGCATTAGATAGCTTAGTTTGATTTTATTTCATATATTTTATCGTAGCTTAGTTTAGCTTAGTTGAATTTTTATTTTATAGTTTAGATTTATTTTTCTTTATGTAAGTTGTTGGCATTAGGATAAGTTAGACTAGGCTAGATTAAGCTTTAGTCCTACACATATAGTGTTTGTATCTCATAAGCTACTTTCCTCGGTTGACAATTAAGTTTTGAATTAAATAGTGTATCTTTTACCCGACACATCTTAAGGTTTACATTGATTCTTACGTTTACATAAGTAATTACATCAGGTTCATCTCCATTAGAAAGTACAATCAAGTACAATAAAAGTACAATAAAATACAAATGATTAATATCTTCCGAAATTTCACAAAATCCAACACATGATACTTCAAATCTATATGCATAATACACCCCACTCACTATTTTTCCTTAATATAAAGGTCTAAAGCATACTTTAAACCATAGTTTATTGGGAGGAACTAAAATGGACTTCACATGTTGCTTTGATTCATCAGTTTTACGATAGTTAGTGACAATTTGTTTACCACTCTTATCATGCACTATTATACCATCCCCATTGCCTTTTTTTCTTTTGATACCATGCACATCAGACTTGAAATCTACATCTATAAGACCCCCGGAATTCTCCTTTACCTAATTACAATGTTATGAAGCATATTTTGAACCATCATGTTTCCCAAGAGGCATTGGTATAGGCATGCCTTTCTACTTTTATTTGACAGCTTGCTGAGAAATAAGACTTGATTCTTCGTTGGTCTTAACAGGCAAGAGTACATGACCCTGAAAATCCATTTTCTTTTGATACTTATGAATATGAGATCTTTTTGGATGGAAATATTGTCTTGAAGCCAATGAGAAGAGAGAACCTATACAGATCACTTAACCCAACTTTTTGAGTGTTTTAAATAGTCACCTTTCACAGGTTATAGGTCCGGCTGCCTATGGATGTTTTGCTCTCCAATAAAGAGTCTCCGGGAATTGAGTGTTTGTTTTGTTTTATGTTCTCAATAAAACAACTGACTATACTAATTAACTAAAATCTAATCTACAGCTAGTCGCTGCTAAACTAAAACACACTCAAAAATTTAAATTAAAAGAGAAAAATTACTTATCCTAATCATAAGCAAACAAATTTCTATAATGCTATTCTGAGTATACATATGAGCATGCAATAGTCCAGGAATAATCACTTAGAGAAAAACAAACTTATTTAAAAGTAATTGCAAATACACTATTCATCAAATACTGATCGAAATTTTCAAGACTGAAATATACATAACTAACAATTCTAAAAACACAGAGATAGCATAAGGTAAATCCCAGCAAGCTTATGAAACTGAATTCAAGATGAATACCAATCCCTGGAATGTATATCTCAAATAAACATTCAAAAGGAAAAATATTGATGGTGAAAGAGTCAAATCATATCCGTAACAATAAACATCATTAGGATATAAATCAAATCATCCATTTAAACAGGACCATAAAATCACCTTAGCTTAGGCTTAAAAAAGATTATTTACCACATAACATGACAATATATATGCATAAAGTGAAATATGTATAAAAGAAATCAACAGGAGTTTATAAAAGCGTTAATGTTTAAGACTGAATCCACAAATAATATCAGTACCAAACTATTCTCAAATATCAGTACCAAACTATTCTCAAAGAAGTTGCTCGTAAATAACAACTTTGTTTAGTATGATAGTATGTTCAACTCCTCTCGGGCTTCTTTCATCTATTGCACCCAAACCCCCACATGAGAAATCATACAGATACCTTGGGAAAATAATTCCCCCGAAATTCTTAGAGTATCCCCCTTGACAGCCCATTCTCCGCTACTTTTATAGCAAAGAGGATCCAAAAAAGTATCCTAAACAACAACTCCATTAATTAATTTCTTCCATGAGCTAGAAAATCGAATTCCTCCAACTCTGTTAAAGCTGGTAGAATAGAATGCTTCATTTTTGTTGTGTTCTTCGTTGATTCTATTTGATAGTTGTCTTCAATAAGTTCGTGACACCTTGTCTCTGTCGTATTAGAGGAATTGATTTGTTTCAATGTGTTGGCTTCTATCAAGTCACCAAATCGCAAAACCTGCACACATTAATCGTATAAACATTACAGAAGGAAGAATGACAGTTCAATAAGAAAATTAATGATAGAGTTACGTTGAAGGGAAAAATAATAAGAGTGATAAAGAGAACTTCCCTCTCAATTGATGTGAACATTATCTTCCTTCTACGAAATATTTTCACATGATTGATTCGGTACACACTTTCTTTGATCAAGATTTAGATTTCTAACTTTGATTGAACCAATCGATATAAAAACTGCTTTTATCTTGTTTCACCTCCATCTAATTCTTAGACCACGATTTGGATTTTATATGATCGCCATGGCTTTGATCTTTGCAAGCTATATTTTAATCCTAATGCGATTTTTGATGGATAGGTGGATGGTAATTCGCTGTGAAAATGTATTGACAAGATTCCCTCATGCAAAATCGAGGCAACTTATCTTCAAGATTTTAATGTGATTTCTTAAGCAATTATGAGTACCCTTACTCTGCGCAAATTCGGTGAGATTCATATTCCACAATTTCTAGCAGTCTTCATTTGACAGAATCTTGACAGTCCGATTGTAAATTCAGAACTCTTTCTTTGGTGTTTTCGGTTAAGGTAATGGAAAATGAAGGAATCTCGGTCTTCTCAATAAATCATAGCAACGTATAAAATCCTTATGTACAGTTGGTTTTCTCTTCATTGATATATGATAACAGACAAGTAATGAAGTCGATTGGAATCCATTTCCTTCTACCTAATGTGGCATTTGCACGCTGGTATTGATTATGTGATTCGGTGAACTGATATATTGGGATATTTAAATTCAAACTTATCTACAGAAATCCACTACTATGGATACGCGGAACTGCATGATTTTGATGGGCTTCTTGGTGACACGTCTTTAACGAGCTGGGCTTACTCCTTCAACTACGCACAAAATAATCTCTTCTCTTTAATTCTCAGCAAACTCTCTGTATTCTCATTTTCTTTCAAAAATCATAACCTTGGGAAGTTTGATTTTAATTGCCTCCTACGTATCATTGTCTAAAGTTGGTTGCATTGTTTAAACCTGTGCAACCAAGAATTTTCAAATTATTTTAACATAACCAATGACGTCGTAATGTTCTCCAAAGTTGTAAACGAAGGTGAAACATAATAACAATTTGTTAGAATATTTAATTTGGATAATTACAAGGAATTTAATCTCTTCCCTTTTTCGTGGCAATCACCCATATTAATTAGTGTTCACTTAAAAGATCTTATTTCCATGATCTCGTTTTGCAAAGAATTTGTGGTAGTTTCTTTTAATTGACTTGATAATGCAGTTCCATTTTGTGAATGACTCCTTTAAAGTATGTAAACAATATCTCTTTGGTTGTTTTATAATACATTGTAAACTTTCTTATTAGTCTCTGCCTGCAGGCAGCGGGGACTATAGGAATTCATTTGACAAAATTTTATTAATTTGGTACAATTTACAATGCTTTTTATACTAAAGTTTTAGATTGATTTTTGTCTCTTGACCAATTTTTAAATTGGAAGTTTTATTTGGTCTCATATAGAAGCAAAGGCTAATCATTGTGTTGCATGCATGCCTCGAGTGTTGTTATGTTATATGCCTCCAATTGTTAAACAGAAGGCCATATGATGTGTTGAATCAAAATATTTATAACCTACCCCTAGCTAGCATGCACGTAACGTTACTGGTGTATTGCAATCAGAAACTTGAGTTATATTGCAACTAGGATGGGATTTGTCGTTCGCTTCTTATCACAAAAACACAGTTTGCAGAGGACATTATTTAAATCAATGGTTTGCGCCTCTCTTCTTCGTTGTTGGGAATCCTTTCTCCCATATTTCATCTCTTCTTCGTTCACGAGATTGAATGGATTCTTCGTCTTTCCTTCACGAAACTGGACAACGCCTTCTCTATGAGACTGAGCGCGTCCTTACCTGTGGAAGATTTAATGTCAAAGGATCCATATTGCATAAACTCATTTCTTGGTCTACAAGGAAAATATTTTTGATGGATGTTTGGGTGAGTTCACAATATCAATTGGGGTCTTCCTTTTAGAGTCAAAATTGTGAGCAGTTGATCAAGAATGCCACTTTTCTAAATCAGCATAGGAGGACTACTTGGCAAGGACAAAACAAAAGCATGTGTGTCAAATGCTACAGTTTATGACATTGCCATTCAAGATGCACTACACGGTGTCCGCATCAAAACTTGGCAGGTATGATAGTGACACTTAATAATGTGAAATATAGAGCAGGATTTATCGAGTTGTGGTTGTTTATTTAAATGCATTTTAATGATGATACAAGCCTTTTACTGCATGGAGGATCAGGATCTGTACGAGATGTCTCATTCTCCAATATACAGGTCTCCAATGTAGAAATCCTAGTTGTAATTGATCAATTCTACTCCGAAAATGGAAGATGTCCCAACCAAACATCGGCAGTGGCTATATCTGGCATTACTTACTCTGAAATTAGAGGAACTTACGCCTACAAAGTCGTCCACCTCTCCTGCAACGACAACATTATGTGCACGGGAATCAGTTTATCAGACATTGAACTACAGCCTGTGGCTCAAGTACAATACCCACTTTGCTGGAATACTTATGTGAAATCAGAGTCACCCACAATAACTCTCTTTCATTGTTCGCATTCTGGGAAGCCTCATCATAAGTCTCTGCCCATACTGTCCATCAAAGACCGATGTTAATCATATGTAGACGTTATATTCGCATTCTTATGATTGATTTGCAGGTTTTCACTGTATATATATCTCAATAGAACAGGTTTGTCTTAGTTCATGTCATGGATCCCACTCGTTATTCAAATTCAGCGAATCCTCGGAGCATCCAACGTATCTTTGAAAATACAATTTTCTCCTGTTTATTCTTGAAATTTAATTGAAATGATCTCTGAAATGGCAAGTCATATACATGTGCACAAGTGAAATTTTGTTTTAATTAAATTTGAACGGTTGATTGAGACGAATATCGTTACATGACAAAGCAAATATTACTGGTTTAAATTAAACAAAAATATAGAGCCATGGCCCTAAACTGAACGGACATATATTTGTTAAATGAAAAATTAGCTAGAAAACTGAACGGACATATATTTGTTAAATGAAAAATTTTAGATTTTTTGTAGTAATTTTCAAACATATAAGTTAAAAAATTATGATAAATAAAATAAAATTAATGAGTTTTTTATTAAAAAGTATATGTGCAGTTATGCTATTCAACGTAAAAATAATTATGTAATTAATGAGTTTTTTATTAAAAAGTATATGTGCAAGTATGTTATTAAGCGTAAAAATAATTATTGTATTGTTAGTTTTATTCATGGTTAAGATGTTAAAGTGTAACATTTGGTTTCATATATGGACACCGTACAAGTGAAACACGTCTGGCAGTGCAGCTCCATATGTATTGCATGCACTCTGCATTCGATACATTTAGTTCATTTGTGTCATATGGATTTTCATCTTTGGCCATCCATGTCTTCTCCTAATTCTCCAGCTTTGTCGTTGTAAGCACGCAGAAGCTTCTATACGCCATTGCATTCAATTACAACTTCTACACACCACTGTATTCAATTTGTTAGGTAGTTGTTTCTTTGAAGAAAATCATAACTCGAAAAACTCAGGAAAATCAAAAAAACCAGAGAGCAAATCTGGCATTGGAGTACCGCGGGCATGCTTGTCAGCCTTGAGACGCTCGTCAAATTCCATCGATACCAAGAAACCTCAGTTGGGCGTGCGGTCCTGCTGAGTCCCGTGCTCGGTCCTTGTTACCTTCAGCTTCTCTTGCAATCATGTGGACTTCCTGTGTTTGCAATATCGAATTGAAGTGCTACGACCTGCCTGGGATGTCAAAGAATACCCTTCAAAATAAGCATGCAAGCGATGAATTGTGAGCAAATCCGATAGCATTCAAGGTACAAATAAATTTATGGGTGTTGTGATTTCTACTCAATGTTCAATTTTTTTATTTTCAATATCATTATGTTACCTCTAGACATTGGATTTCAATCAAAAAAGCAACCGGGATGACAGTAATTTCCCAAACATTGCAAGATAAGGAATCTCCACACCGATTATTTGTCAATGTCTTCATTTGGCATCATGAACTCCATATTTTACGAACTGTCCTCTCCCCGGTATATCATACTTTTATTAACTATTAGATGGGCTACACATCACTTGTGCTTTCAATATTTCATAATTTAATAATTTACTATCAGTGTTTAGTTGTTCTTGTGAGTGTTGACCATTAACTGTTTTCAATTCCATTTCATAAAAAATAACAAACAAGTAACCTCCAATATGTACATAAAACGCGAAGCAACAAGGCCATGAAAACTAGTTTTTACAATAACCATGTGTTGCACTAGACTGAAAACAACATAAAATTAATAAATTGATCCATTAGTTAAACTATACCCCAAAAAAAATTAAATTGATGTACCATTTCCTGAAATGTAAATTTACAGGAACGCCATATGAAAAGATCAAAGATCTTGGCAGGATGTAGACAAATCAAAAAGGCAACCGGGATCATGACAGTAATTACCCTAACATTGTTAAGGCAATGCAAAAGATAAGGAAGATCAACATTACTTTAAGGGAATAAAACCTTACATTTATATATATTTCCAGTTAATTAATATTTGTATCAATAAATTACCCTAATTGGATATTAGACCAAGAAATTCCATTCAGCAACTTATGTAATAAAAAACCTTGCATAGGGAATAACAAGCATCTCTCTATATCTGATTCAACCAAGTATTAATATAGTTTGTTGTACACCTGAAGCAACTGGAAAAATAGAGCTTCCCATACACTATATCCCCGAAGGGTGTACCATCTCACATACAGGCCAAGCTATAACACCAGAAACTTTGATGCCACCCATACTGCTATGATGAAATTCAAAAGGCCAATTCATGGAATAGTGTTTTCTGTCAAGTGACGGTTAGTGTCTGTCTTTGGGTTATTGGCCATGGAAACATTCAATTGGTTAATTTCAGGAAGTCATGTGTTGTCTTCCATCCCATCAAACCATGCAATTATACATCTACACCTACACTTGCCTTTTTTTCGCACAACTGATTTTACCATGATCGTCTTACCAAATAGAAACCACTAAAAATTGATTTTTCCATCTGTTAATATGGAACAAATGTGACAATAAAGTACCACCTTTTACCAACACTGAGATGATCAGCTTTTTCTTGTGAAGTGTACAAATGTTTATGTGCTCGAGATTGCATCAATTGCTTGAGACTTATTCGTGAACAATTATTAAGAAGGCTATTATGAATACAAGGCACAAACTCATTAACAAACAAAAGTCGTAATTTGAAGGACGCTACATAGAGGTGAAGTTTATATTTATTACATTGCAGAGGCTTCTTGATCTGCACACTTGACGTATGAGGACAGGTGAACGGAGGGAGAGATCCATATTTCTCTCTCTCCTTGTTCTTTTTCCATGAAACTGTGAGTTAGGGAATCATAACGTTGTTCCATTCCTGTGTCTACCATTTCATTTTGCATGGGCTTGACCCGTTTTCACTATTATCTGTTTGTTTATACATGATTCTTTTACTATCGATTTGGTTCCTTATATTTTTTATATGTCCCAACATCATTTTGATTTGGATATGATCACATTTTTACATAGTTATTTCGATTCTGCAACTGATTTATCGCTACCTCATTGTATTTCCTTATTGCAATATGTTGATACATATGCTCCTATCTTGGCCTTGTATGGGACTTAGCCCATTTACTATCATTCGTTTTCGTATATGATCCAATCGCTTTCATTTGCCAATTCATTTTTGTTCAGGGGTGAATCCCTTCATTGTCATTTCATTTTTATATCAAAGTGAATCCTTTCAGTGTAATTTATTTTATTTAGATACTTTAATTCTCCACTGCCATTCAATTATGTATATACTTCACGTCTTTTACTGCTTTTTGTTTCCATATATTAATGCAGATGTCACGCACTGAGCAGATCATGATGGAATGTCATGAACGATACACTCAATAATGTGAGGACAGACACTAAAGAGGGGGAAAGTCAAGAGTTCTTCTCCCCCTCTTGACCTTGGCCCCATAATGATCAAAGAATTCAATCCATGGAAGGATCATGGCCCCTCTTGACCTTGGTGCCATAATGATCAAAGAATTCGATCCATGGAAGGATTATGGCATTGTTGTGAATACAAAGAACTTCGAAATATCCATCGAATTGAATGGCTTTAACTTGCTACACATACCTGAATTAGTATTCACTTGAAGTGTTCAACGAACCAGCAATCAAAGCTTTCAATTTCTCATGAGCATATAAGAACAGTTTTATTCTATTACTTGGGTTTGGTCACTTACATATTTTATTTTCAAGATTTTCACTTACAGAAAATCAGTCACTTACAAACTTTTGGTTACTTTTTAGGTTGTTGCAATGGGAGGCAAGTACTTAGAGAGGAACACTATCCCTTTTGTCAAAAACATTCTTATGACTTTTATAATTTGACAGGCACTTGAAGCTTTACTTCTATTTCTCTTGTTTGTTCATGTTTCATTTTGTGAATGACTCATTTAAGATATGTCAACAATATCTCTTTGGTTGTTTTATAATACATTGTAAACTTCCTTATTTGTTCAAGAAACATGTTTCTTGAAAAAGCATATTTAACTTTTAGACTTATGTTTATTTTTCTTTTCCTTTTCCCTTTTTTTATGCTTATAAAGAAAATGGACTTTAATAAATTGAAAATTTTCTTTGATACATGGAGTCCAAAAATGATGCTTTTGAAAAGTTTTTTTTTAATTCATGGTTTTTCCAAATTAAGCCAATTTAAAATGCATGTAATGAGTTAAAAAAAGGTAATTTGATTCCTAGGCCAAGGTAATGGGAAGGATATATCACAAATTCAATGAATTGTTTTAAATATAAAAATGATGTCCTGAAATTATTTCCATAGTATTTTGCCATAGTATTTTGTTTTAATACATATTGAGAAAAACATTTTGGTGAAGAATTAGTTTTATGCACCAAAATCAATATTTAATTATAAGTTTGATTATTTAATGTTTTCTCAAAAAAAATGAAACTATCTCCTAGTCATCAAACCTAGATATACATTCATTTCATAATGAAAAATGATAAGTTCTTGATTAAGTTCAATTTGTGATACCCAAAAAATGGAAAATTATACTAATGCATGATTTTTCAAATAAAAGTTCAAAGCTCGTAAAATTGGTAGTCCATTAAAAAATATGAAAAAACATAGCTCGCCTTTCTTTTTTGAAAAATATGCTTTTTGGACATAAATCAATTTTCATAAAATTAAGCAATTAGTTAGTTATTGTCGATCCGCAAAAATGCACATTTTATATTGATGCGTTAAAATTCAAAACTTCGTAAGGTTGTCGAAGAATCAAATTGATCCAATTCAAGTGAAAAAAGACATGCAAACAACTGGGACAAGTACAAATAAGAGTATGCAATCGTTACCCAGATGCGGGTGTCATGGTTACTAGGACGCGTGGCGAGCACCTCACCAGCTAGCCCACTAGACCGACCCGTTGTAGGAGAGACGACGAGAGTTTAATGCACCAAGGGGATTACACCCTGGCACATTCAATTCAGTGACCTTCTTGTCACATCGGCCAACCTGGTTCAGGCCTCCGACTACCACCGCCATGTTGCTCATGCGTGTGGCTCTAATGGCTGCCTATGGGCACATGTTTAAGATGTTTGCAGGGGATCACTTTGGCATGATCAAATCTTTTGGGCTTCTGAATCTAGACAGAATTTATGTGCTCCTTGGAACCTCGTCTCCTTCCACGAACACTATCAAAATAATAATTATGCTGCAAAAAAAACATTTAATAAATGCAGAAGCTTTAATATGTTGCAGGAATTTAACTACACAGCAGAAATACAACTCTGCTATAAATTTAAAACTCTATCCATAAATTCATTCTTTGATTTCTTCATACACAATCATGTCCCTTTTAACCATCCACTAGTTATTTTATTTAAGGTGCAATCATTCAGTCAACATTGATCTATTTGTAACTCATAGAAGGTGTATGAATCAACCTTGAACATAACGTTCCAATGGCTGGAATTTTATGTCTCATAACATAAATCTATTTTGACTTACCTGATCTTATGCAACAATTTCAATGGACAGACTTTAGTATCCATTTTCCCAACGATCCATTCAACACAATATTATGGTTCTTTCAAATGGATAACGATTCTATTCAAGTATTGCATTTGCTTGGTCAACACTTCAATGTCAGCATTAAACCCACGTTCTTCCTTCCTTTAAATCCTTTCTGCAAAACATACTCAACAAATGTTGCTTCATGCACTTCAACAAAACGCAGTTAAGAGAACTCTGTAAATATCTTCAACCAAGTCTTTTCCCAAAAAAACGCTCATGAGTCACACAATAGACTCCATTATGCACAAAACCCAGATTGAAAAAATTTTATATTCGTCTTCGTTTGTCCATAAAATGAGCCTCAAGTTCAGTGACTGTTTTACTTCACGCAATATTTCCGCAACTTCTTAAATTCATTCCACCATTAATTCTCCTCAAGAGTTGCTACCCAAATATCCACATGCAGGAATCTTCCTTCTACAGGTTCTCTCTCCCCTTCTACACGGTTATTCACAAAAAAACCCAATTCATATATAATGAATTCTATAGTATGCACAGATTCATAGATGTTGAAACTCTATAGATTCTAGGTTTCACACAGACTATAACCAATCTCGGATGCATAAATACATAAAACAATTCATGAAATTATGTTCATTAATTAATTGCACATACAAACTCAGAGAATCTGCATTCCTCTCTTTTGGCTAGATTTACATTCAATTGGCCATCTTCTCTCTGGATCTCTCGATCCCTTCTCCTCTTAATGAAGTTCGAACTGGTTTCCCTGCCCTTAGGCTTACATGTGTATGCATGGAAACTACTGCCAGCTATCATAACCATCTCCTAAAAACTTGTAACTGACTTCTAAAAATAGAATTCCTATATTACCTAATTTATGACTCTTGGAATAGATTGCTACATTTATGCAATTTGTTCCTAGATTCCCTCATGAACTCCTTTGAGTCACTCTTCTCAAGCAAAAATTTCTTACAGCTTAACAACTCAACCTACTTCTAGAACTATCTAGTCCTAATGATTGGAACCTAAAATAGATATTTACATAATCTCACAATGAATAATACAAACACTCCTTACTTGGAAAATACTCAAGGCCCCAAGGTCTGATTTACAATTCAAATGGCCTTAGTGAGTAGATGCTCCTGCATCACAATATATATGAGTTTCCAACCGAATATCCACTAATGGAGTAATACTAGTCTGTGACAAAAACTATCTCCATACTTTACATGAAAATAATCTACATCGATGACTTTTCAAAACATTACAATGGCCACTAAGTGAAACCTTGCATGCCCACAAAAATCCAATGATTCCCTTACTATCATTTAACAGCACCCACTACATGCACATCTTGTTACCCAATATAAATACATTTTATGCACAGCTTACAAAAATTATGTCCACAATGAGTACAAAGTGGAAGAGTCAATACTTTCTTACACATACTACAACTAAACTCTGCATCACAACATATACAACTGCAACTAAGTAACCTTTGCATATAATTTGAATTGCACAAACAAATTTTAGAGAAAGAAGTTAAACTTTGAATCAAAAGCATGCATAGCATGTGAAAGTAATTTTTTGTGCAACTCAAAATGAAAACGAGAAAATATAATTTGTGACCAACTGCTAAAATTCCTTAATAGAAATGAAAGACTATTAAAAGCATATGACCAAAGGAAAATTCAAGGATAAACCTCTAAGCAAATTTGTTTTATTGTTAAAAACTTATGACTTTGAGTTCTATCCCTGCAACTCTTTTCGTCTTCAGAATAGGATTTTCTACATGGAGGAGGGTTTCTTATCCACCCCCATTTTTCATCCTCGACATAACATATACATAAACAATTTACTATTTTATACACATTATTGCTCAAACATTATGCACCATTCAAATTTCACAAAATATAAAAACAACAATACCTGCAAAAACAATCACAAAGTAATAAAGAGATTGAAAAGGTAACATTCCAATCCCATGTTGGTTCATATTTTCTAGTTGTAATAACAATTCCATCCTTAATCTCATCATTTTTTGGTAAAGGTCGTGGTTGATCCCCACATTCATCACTACATCACAGAAACAGATACAATCAGTATGTCAGAAAATATAGGCACAATGCTTGAGAAAATAACCAAGATAACAAACTTATTCGGAGTTGTATAAAGAGACTTATTCATATTTATGTTATGTTTACAAAGAAAACTCAACCATGACATATAATAAATAGAATAATTAAATAGAGTAAAGGAAAGAGTTATAGAGCATGTTATTGTGATCAAATATGTAGACCTGAAAACACTCCAGCAAATTCATCTACCTTTTCAATCAATTGATCAACAGGAAGAGACGCAATTGATGCATCCTTACTCCCACCAAGCAATGAAGATGAAGTTTAGATGTTTATGTGCATTCCAAGCTTTTTCCTTATCTCTTAACAATGGCAAGTTGATCACCTAAGAACAACAAAGTATGGTATAAAATTCAAGTGAAAATGGATCTGTTCTAGATTTTGAGGTACAAATGTAGCATATTTTGTTCTGAAATTTCTAAGCAAAGGAAAAATCAAGGATAAACCTCTAAGCAACTTTTGTTTTATTGTTAAAAAAGTATGAATTCGAGTTCTATGCCTGCACCTCTTTTCATCTTCAGAATAGGATTTTCTACATGGAAGAGAATTTCTTATCCACCCCCATTTTTCATCCTAGACATAACAGATACATGGACAATTTACTATTTTATACACATTATTGCTCAAACATTATGCACCATTCAAATTTCACAAAATATAAAAACAACAATACCTGCAAAAACAATCAAAAAGTACTAAAGAGATTGAAAAGGTAACCTTCCAATCCCATGTCGGTTCATATTTTATAGTTGTAATAACAGTTCCATCCTTAATCTCATCATTTTTTGGTAAAGGTCGTGATTGATCCCCACATTCATCACAGAAACAAATACAATCAGTACGTCGGAAAATATAGGCACAATGCTTGAGAAAATAACCAAGATAACAAACTTATTCAGAGTTGTATAAAGAGACTTATTCATATTTATGTTATGTTTACAAAGAAAATTCAACCATGACATATAATAAATTAATTAATTAAAGAGAGTAAAGAAAAGATTTATAGATCATGTTATTGTGAGAAAATATGCAGACCTGAAAACACTCCAACAAATTCATTTTCCCTTTCAATCAATTCATCAACAGGAAGATACGTAATTGATGCATCCTTACTTCCACCAAGCAATGAAGATGAAGTTTACATGTTTATGTGCATTCCAATAATTTTCCTTGTCTCTTATTAATGGCAAGTTGATCACCAAAGAACAACAAAGTATGGTATAAAATTCAAGTGAAAATGGATCTGTTCTAGATTTTGAGGTACAAATGTAGCATAGTTTGTTTTGAAATTTGTAAGCAAAGGAAAAATCAAGAATAAACCTCCAAGAAACTTTTGTTTTATTGTTAAAAACTTATGACTTCGAGTTCTATCCCTGCACCTCTTTTCTGTTAGGATATCTCATCATTCACTTATGTACTTTGCATGCATGCATCCGCATGCTGCCCAGTCATCAGTATGGTACCTCCAGCACCTAGTCCTTAGTCTCCCAGCACTCGGGAGCTACTTTCCACTCAGTTTAAGCCCTCCTAGCCTGTCATGCGCCCAGTTCTCACCTTCCACTGAAGAAGGGCGCCTTTATCACCTACCAGTCCAGTTACACTTCAGTTATCACTCTGATTTACCTCCGATTGACCCATAACTGATGTTATCACTCCGATTGACCTCCGATGATACATGACTGACAATTCTGAGTGCAGTTAACTCCTCATGCACCCTCCACTGAGCCTCCATCCCTAGATTAGTGCCACTTACCATCAGTTACACTTATTAGACTCAGTTTAACACCTGTTTGACAGTGACTTGTGCATTGATGACCACCATTGATTGATGATGAGGACTCCTACTTGGAATCAAGCTATGCCATTCAGTTAATTCGAATGACCTCCTTGGTTAATTCGAATTGCTCACTCATTGTGACAGTATTGTATTGTATTTTCACCCTTATTGGGATTATAGAGCACTAATGCATGCTTTTGCACAGTTTACACCATATTTTTTGAGTTTCATCTATTGTGATTGATTTACTTGTTCATTAGATCTGCTGTGACTAATTTTACATTTTCATCTTCAGAATAGGATTTTATACATGGAGGAGAGTTTCTTATCCACCCCCATTTTTCATCCTTGACATAACAGATACATAGACAATTTACTATTTTATACGCATTATTGCTCAAACATTATGCACCATCCAAATTTCACAAAATATAAAAACAACAATACCTGTAAAAACAATAAGAAAGTGCTAAATAGATTGAAAAGGTAACCTTCCAATCCCATGTTGGTTCATATTTTCTAGTTGTAATAACAATTCCATCCTTAATCTCATCAAGTTTTGGTAAAGGTCGTGGTTGATCCCCACATTCATCACAGGAACCGATAGATACAATCAGTACGTTGGAAAATATAGGCACAATGCTTGAGAAAATAACCAAGATAACAAACTTATTCAGAGTTGTATAGAGAGACTTCTTCATATTTATTTTATGTTTACAAAGAAAATTCAACCATGACATATCATAAATAGAGTAATTAAAGAGACTAAAGGAAAGAGTTATAGAGCATGTTATTGTGAGAAAATATGCAGACATGAAAACACTCCAGCAAAGTCATCTTCTGTTTCAATCAATTCATCAACAGGAAGAGACATAATTGATGCATCCTTACTCCCACCAAGCAATGAAGATGAAGTTTACATGTTTGTGTGCATTGCAAGCTTTTTCCCTGTCTCTTAACAATGGCAACTTGATCACCTAAGAACAACAAAGTATGGTATAAAAGTCATGTGAAAATGGATATGTGCTATCTTTTGAGGTACAAATGTAGCATAGCTTGTTTTGAAATTTCTAATCAAAGGCAAAATCAAGGATAAACCTTTAAGCAACTTTTGTTTTATTGTTAAAAACTTATGACAAGTCTAGTTCTATCCCTGCACCTCTTTTCATATTCATAATAGGATTTTCTACATGGAGGAGGATTTCTTATCCACCTCCATTTTTCATCCTGGACATAACATATACAGAGACAATTTACTATTTTATACACATTATTGCTCAAACATTATGCACCATTCAAATGTCACAAAATATAAAAACAGCAATACCTGCAAAAACAATTAGAAAGTACTAGAGAGATTGAAAAGGTAACCTTCCAATCCCATGTTGGTTCATATTTTCTAGTTGTAATAATAGTTCCATCCTTAATCTCATCAATTTTTGGTAAAGGTCATGGTTGATCCCCCACATTCATCACTACATCACAGAAACAGATACAATCAGTACGTTGGAAAATATAGGCACAATGCTTGAGAAAATAACCAAGATAACAAACTTATTCAGAGTTGTATAAAGAGACTTATTCATATTTATGTTATGTTTGCAAAGAAAATTCAACCATGACATATAATAAATAGAGTAATTAAAGAGACTAAAGGAAAGAGTTATAGAGCATGTTATTGTGAGAAAATATGCAGAACTGAAAACACTCATTTTCAATCAATTAATCAACAGGAAGAGACGTAATTGATGCATCCTTACTCCCACCAAGCAATGAAGATGAAGTTTACGTGTTTATGTTCATTCCAAGCTTTTTCCATGTCTCTTAACAATGGCAAGTTGATCACCTAAGAACAAAAAAGTACGGTATAAAAGTCAAGTGAAAATGGATCTGTGCTAGCTTTTGAGGTACAAATGTAGCATAGTTTGTTTTGAAATTTCTAAGCAAAGGAAAATTCAAGGATAACCCTCTAAGCAAATTTTGTTTTATTGTTAAAAACTTATGACTTCGAGTTCTATCCTTGCACCTCTTTTCATCTTCAGAATAGGATTTTCTACATGGAGGAGGATTTCTTATCCACACCCATTTTTCATCCTTTTTTCATCTTGGACATAACAGATACATAGACAATTTACTATTTTATACACATTATTGTTCAAACATTATTCACCATTCAAATTTCACAAAATATAAAAACAACAATACCTGCAAAAACAATCACAAAGTACTAAAGGGATTGAAAAGGTAACCTTCCAATCCCATGTTGGTTTATATTTTCTAGTTGTAATAATAGTTCCATCCCTAATCTCATCAATTTTTGGTAATGTTTGTGGTTGATCCCCACATTCATCACTACATCACAGAAACAGATACAATCAGTACGTCGGAAAATATAGGCACAATGCTTGAGAAAATAACCAATATAACAAACTTATTCAAAGTTGTATAAAGAGACTTATTCATATTTATATTATGTTTACAAAGAAAATTCAACCATGACATATAATAAATAGAGTAATTAAAGAGAGTAAAGGAAAGAGTTATAGAGCATGTTATTGTGAGAAAATATGCAGCCCTGAAAACACCCCAGCAAAGTCATCTGCCTTTTCAATCAATTCATCAACAGGAAGAGATGTAATTGATGCATCCTTACTCCCACCAAGCAATGAAGATGAAGTTTGCATGTTTATGTGCATTCCAATATTTTTCCATGTCTCTTAACAATGGCAATTTGATCACCTAAGAACAACAAAGCATGGTATAAAAGTCAAGTGAAAATGGATCTGTGCTAGCTTTTGAGGTACAAATGGAGCATAGTTTGTTCTGAAATTTCAATCTCAGTTGAACTTTCTGAATGCAACATAGCTTGTATTGAAATCCCAATCCGATTTGAAGTTTGAAGTTGATACCTCTTGGCCCATAACACTTTGAAGTTTGGATGGATATGTGCTAGTTTTTAAGGTACAAATGCAGTAGACTTTGTTTTGAAATTTCAATCTCAGTTGGACTTTCTGAATGTTACAAATGCAACATTATTGTATTGAAATGTCAAACTGAGTTGAAATTTCTGATGTAATATTGAGATTGATTCCAAGGATAACAGATTTAAGGTGTAGATTGATTTATGTTTATGGATGCAAATTTTTCACTGTCAGACATGTCATTGGGGATTTTGAGGTAGAGGTTATGAAGAAATGAGTTGAGAATCAAATCTGGGTTAGTTGCGATAAAATCCCAGCAATCAATTTGGCATTTAGCTAGTTTGTTACCTTAAATTAGATTATTGTTATTAATACAAAGGCGCTTATTGATAGTGAAGGCATTTACAATGTAGTGGATAGTAGAATAAAGGATAGCTTATAAACTAGGCACTTCAGTTAAGGAAAAAGTGTTACTAGCTATTTCTTGATATTTTACATTCAAAACCTAAAGAACAACAGATATTGGGTAGACACTCAGTTTATTAGAGTTACGGGAAATTGTACTAAAAGATTTTTAAAGGTTCAAATTCCCCTCATTAATCTCTAGGCAATAGAATCACGATATTTCACATTCTTTCTTTTGCTTTTCTTAGATATTGGTTAGACACTCAGTTTCTTAGAGTTACGGGAAATTGTACTAAAATATTTTTAAAGGTTCAAATTCCCCTCATTAATCTCTAGGCAATAGAATCATGATATTTCACATTCTTTCTTTTGCTTTTCTTTTGTCCTTTAGGGTATAAGATGAAACTTGAAATTTTAAAATATGAGGGATATAGCAATAAAAAAAATTCTTTGTGCATAATGGAAAATACCTACCAGTTTGTTGAAGGGCCTCTATCTGCCTCAGATTTTATTGAAACCTTCTCTTAGCTTCCCCATCTAAATCAAGGGAATATGAATAATTACCAGAAAACCTATCTGTAGAGAGTTTGTCAAGGAGTAATCAGTTTCATTTTCTTCCTCGGTACTCTCATCATTGACACTCTTAAAAAGTGATTGGAGATTCTTCGTAAAATGCTTATCACCCTTGGGATTTTCTAAAACCTTTTCCTGCGGACAACTAAAATTGTCTTTATTTTTTTTCTTGATCACACTAAATCCATCATGAGTTTTTTTGGGTGTTTGAATTTTTCTAGATGCACCATTACTTCCATGTTGCTCTCCCAAAGACTATCTATCCTTGTAGACATTGTTAGTAACAAAGCATGTTCTCTTTTGTGTATGACAACTATCAGTAATAATGTTTGAAGGAGTAGGCAGCAGTGGATAGTGAGGGCGAAATTCCCAGAAAAACTACTCCATATTCATTTCATTAACCAGAAACAATTTTATACATATTTGGAACTCTCTCGATCGGTCTAGAAACATCTACCGATTTGGATTCTCAGTGAATCTAGAATTTACATCAATATTTACGCAGCCAACTACCAACCGGCATGGCAAACCATCTACGCATAAATGCATATCAGGCGGACACATCCACGGACTAATATGGGTGGATACCAATGTGATGATGTGGCTATTGGTATTTATTTCCAACACTCCCCCTTAAATTCAATAGCCACATCTCAACACATAGCTTACAAAAAATCATGGCCTACTGGTCTAAAGTCTCAGCTAGGATTCTTCTTACATGTGGTCACAAAACACTTCAAATATTTCTTCAATGTTGCTGCTGGAATCTTCATCATCAGATTGCTCTCATATCTTTTAGATAGGCTTAAGGCAGATCTTCTACTGCCAATGCTTTCTCAACTTCAAACTGAAGGCGGAGGCTCACTCTACGCTCTTCCTTCCCCACAGGTGGTAGACTTCAGCAAACCACACATCATTGGCGGAGGATCACACAACCAATACAAGGATACAACCTTTCAACAAACACATTCATTCTTCAACAGCATTGATTGTTCAACATTCAGCAAGCATCGAATTCATCCAAGAGTGGCTTCAGCCAACAACAACACTTCAAATTACTAAGGCATACGGCATTGCTACAGTAAATTTGAAACAAAACAACTGAAAAAACTGCAAAATTTCTTTGACATTTTCTTCATCGAAATACCAAGTCATTTTCTTTTTCATTTTCTAGCGGTGCACAATTTTGAACCAGTTATGTGTTGGATTCTTTATGAATTTCATCTTGACTTTCTTCTTCTTGTTTATGTTGCATGGCAGCTTCAATACTTCAGCTCTTGCAATTCTAAGTCTGCAATCAAAACCTGCACAAATAACCAGAGCTAAAACATTAAATAAAATAGGATTTTCTTCATTTATCTACACTCTGGCAGCTTGGACCGCTGCACTTGCAACCTCCATGGTTGCATTTATTTCATATTCAACTGCCATACATGCTTCAACAACTGCAACAAGGGTGCAATCATAATCAGCAAGACACTCCACAACATCAACATGCCTTGGCTTTTCAAGCCAGTCTGCAATAAACTTTAAATCTTCCTCATATCCATTGCAATTTTCAGAATCATCATGGATGCCTACAACGTGTATCAATTTTTCTTCTACTGCAACTTCTGTGCAGTTTGCAATTATCTTATCAAATTCCTCAACAAACATTGAGTCTACAGACTCCATATCTTTCTTCCTTTGGATCTTGAGGCCCCTCAGGACGATCTTCTCCAAATTTATGGACAACCTTATGGCTTAAAAACTGTTTACCACAACAAGGTGACAGACATCAAATAAAAACTCACAACTTCAACTTAAGGGTTTGTCTCCCCATTAAAATATACAGGACTGAGGCCTTTTCTAAATACGCAGCTACAGCTGCCAGCTACTATGAGCTTCTGCTCAACTCTAGGCTTCAGCCTGCACAGTTTTCATCCGCAAGAGTAAGTGAGGTTGCAAAACCACTTAACGATGGGAGCACTCAGAAACAACACAACAGAATTACTTCTACAGGTTCAATTTCTTCTACCGGAAGCTCTTCACAACAACGTGAGGAGTTCTTCTACCACGGGCTATGGCCCATCAATTCCTCTCTCACCCGTTGGACGCAGGTGCCCTAACTCTTCAGATAAGTCGGGGGTCGGCGCCTTCTTCACCACACGGCCTCTCACACCAAACAAACTTCTTTCAAGGGAAATAACGGGAGAGGGAATGGAGCTACAACTCTTCCCAAATATCAACAACCCAACTTTTCCAAGCAGCTCTAATCCAAGAGAATGAACAAAAATACACCTAGGTTTTCTGTAAACCGATAAACAAATTTGGAGAGAGAACAACTCGCCCAGACTGAGGGAAGTCGTGTCCTCTTTCTCTCAGCAGTAGGAGATACTCAGCTCAACAGCACTTGGACAAAACACCACTGCTACAGCAGCCTTGCTCAAACATATTTGATTGACGACAACGTTGTCCAGACTTGGCTCAACGCACAACTATCACAACTCTCCTAGATGACTGCTAGGGAGTCTCTCTGCCACAGCGTTGGCTCACAAGATCATAAATTTTATACGCTCTGATACCATTTGAAGGAGCAAGCAGCAGCGGATAGCAAGGGCGAAATGCCGAGAAAAACTACTCCATATTCATTTCATTAACTAGAAACAGTTTTATACATATTTGGAACTCTCTCGATCAGTCTAGAAACATCTACCGATTTGGCTTCTCGGTGAAGATAGAAGTTACATCAATATTTACGCAGCCAACTACCAACTGGCATGGCAAACCATCTATGCATAAATGCATATCAGCCGGACACATCCACAGACTGATACGGGTGGATACCAATGTGATGATGTGGCTATTGGTATTTATTTCCAACAGTTTTTGTTACAAATCCCATCTTCAGCTTTATGTTGAGGTCACTTAGTTTCAAAATCATCATCTTGTTCCTCTTTTGAAGATTGAATTCTATCAAAACCATATGTAGTAGAGCTCTTAGCCTGCTTTAATTTATGACATAAATTTTCAACGATGTTTCTTTCAGAGGCAACGTTTCGATTTCTGGGATGGATCTTTTCAGTTGAATTAACAATGCATTGAATTTCTTTTGAAGCTTTCCTTGTATAAGACATATAATTAGTGTCCAATTGTGCTACATGTGTTGATTTTTGAAGAGAGTTTTTAGCTTATATTCGTTTCCCATAGTTCGCATATAAACGACTGTTTATTTTTATGATGAATTCCCACACTTGAAAGATCGAATTCAATCAGAGATCTTATGGTTGTAGAGAAGTTTCAAGGATCGAAGTTAAGAAGAGTTCTTATGGCTGTAGACAAGTTTGAAAGATTAAAGTTAAGAAGAGATTCAATGGATGTAGACAAGTTTTAAAGATCAAGGTTAAGAAGAGTTTCGATGGCTATGGACAAGTTAAAGAGATTGATGTTTGCAAAAGATCCAATGGTCTAATACAAGCTAAAAAATATCAAATTTTGTAAAAGAATTGGATCATCTAAAGTTAGAAAAAGAAGAATTTTTTAGCCAATTTTCAGTTAGCATCTGTAGTGACATTATCTATGAAAGTATTAGTGAAGGTTGATTGCAGATTCAACCCTACAATTCTACAAAATGAAAATTAGAAGTTTGTAAAGGACAACATTTGGAAATAACTTTTGAAAGAATCATTTCAACATAAAATTCAAGAAAAGACTATATTTTAGAAAATACATGCAAATACTCTTGGGAGGCCCAAAGGAGATTATGGAGAAACAATGGTACTACAATAGAACCTATCTTCCATTTAGAGTTATTTTCAATTTTTGTTCATTTGTTATAGTACACCATGCACCTATATTTGACTAAAGAGCTACAATTAGATACTTCATAGATGTAGATGTTGAAGGTAGACCAAAATTTTGTGATGATATTCTGATCTTTACTTCCTTTGCAGCTTCATACCTGGTAACAATGAGAGTGTAAGAACCACCAAAGAACAAGATATGCACAAAATTAACATGGTTATGCTTCGGATAAAAAACCATATAAGATGGAAGACATAAAAACTATAAAAATCACCTCAATTCAAATGCAATTCAAAGAATACTTACGCTTCCCTAATTTTGTTGCCTTCATCCAAATGTAACTTTGAATAACATGCAACACTTTCAGACCTGCTAACAATAAGTGTACCATTTACATTAGCGTTGCATTTTGAGATGATTTTTTACTTTGGTGTAGAAGTATCACGTCCAAGTTTCGTATGTGAAACCTTCTCTGGCATGCAAACAACTGGATGCCTATGTTGATACTGTTGGTTTGGATTTTCTTCATGCAATTGTAAGTCATCTTTTGTGGACACATCAAGACACACTTCCTTATTTGGAGTTGGATTATATTTTTTTAGCTTTGATTAACTTAGGCTTATGGTCTAATTGATTAGCATCAACTTTTGTGCCATCTAAAATGCCATGAGTCTTAGTTGGAGATAAACTGCAACTGTCGTCTTATATCAGGCTTCAAAATGTCATACATTGTGGGAGGCACTAATACAAACTTTCTATGTTTCTTCCATTCATCATTTTTATGAGAGGTAACAACACATTCTACATTTTTAGCATGCACTGTCACAACATCCTCACTGCCCAATTTCTTCTGATTATTATTCACATGATCCTTCAAATCTATATGCATAATACACCCCACTCACTATTTTTCCTTAATATAAGGGTCTAAAGCATACTTTAAACCATAATGTTTATTGGGAGGAACTAAAATGGACTTCACATGTTGCTTTGATTCATCAGTTTTGTGACAAGTAGTGACAATTATTTTACCACTCTTATCATGCACTAATATACCACCCCATTGCCTTTTTTTTCTTTTGATACCATGCACATCAGAATTGAAATCTACATCTATAAGACCCCCAGAATTATCCTTTACCTAATTACAATGTTATGAAGCATAGTTTGAACCATTGTGTTTCCCAAGAGGCATTGGTATAAGCATGCCTTTCTACTTTTATTTGACAGCTTGCCGAGAACTAAGACTTGATTCTTCACTGGTCTTAACAAGCAATAGTGCATGACCCTGAAAATCCATTTTATTTTGGTACTTAGAATATGAGACTTTGTTGGCTATAAATTCTTTCTTGAGGCTAACTAGGAGAGATAACCCACACCTATTGCTTAACTCAGTTTTCTGAATGTTTTAAGTAGTCACCTCTCGCAGGTTATAGGTCCTACTTCTTATGGATGTTTTGCTCTCCAATAAAGAGTCTCGGGGAATTGAGTGTTTGTTTTGTTTTATGTTCTCAATAGAACAACTAAATATACTAATTAACTAAAATCTAATCTACAGTTGTTAAACTAAAACACAATCAAAAATCTAAACTAAAAGAGCAAAATTACCTATCCTGATCATGAGCAAACAAATTTCTATAATGCTATTCTAAGTATACATATGAGCATGCAATAGTCCAGGAATAATCACTTAGACAAAAAAAAACTTATTCGAGATACACGATTCATCAAATAATGATCGAAATTTTGAAGACTAAAATATGCATAACTAACAATTCTAAGAACACAGAGATAGCATAAGGTAAATCCCACCAAGCCTATGAAACTGAATTCAAGATGAATACCAATCCCTGGAATGTATATCTCAAATAAACACTCAAAAGGAAAAATATTTATGTTGAAAGAGTCAAATCATATCGGTAATCGGTAACAATAAACATCATTAGGATATAAATCAAATCATTCATTTAAACAGAACCATTAAATCACCTTAGCTTAGGCTTAAAAAAGATTATTTACCACATAACATGACAATATATATGCATAAAGTGAATTATGTATAAAAGAAACCAACTAGAATTTATAAAAGTATTAATGTTTAAGAATGAATCCACAAATGATATCAGTACCAAACTATTCTCTATTGGAAATATCTAATTAAATGAGTTGATCACGTATTTACTGCGCTGGCTCTGTCAGTCACTTTGTCAGACTGTTTGTGTCAGCGTGATGTTCCCAGCATCAGTTTGTCAGCAAGTTCATAACCATTCCGGCGCACATCTTGTTTGCAGTTATATAACCGCGTTAATAGTTCGCAAGTCAAGAAACCTTAGGATAGAATTTATTACAGTGTTTAATGCAATCTTGTAGCTTCCATAAGAAGTGTTCCTAAGTCGGTTAATAGAAAACTCTATAAATAGAAGCTCTTAGTTAAAAAATCAGAGAGAGATATGTATGAGAGAAATTACACAGAGTAGAAGTGAAGATCCGTGAATTTTGTATCAAGAGCCCAAGCTCTGTGAATGTAAAAGACTGCAGTGAAACTCATTTCCATGAATTGAGGATCTGCGCAGTTTACTGTGGTAAATATACAAGTCTATAGTTTTATGTTTCATTCTCAAGAATGTTGTTTATTGCAAGTCACACATCTTCTCCAGTTTTACATTTACCTGCAGTAAAAGAAATCAAGATTCATAAATAGTTCACCGCAGTGAAAGTTCTAAATTAACATTGAGTAACTTCACATTAAGATGTTCTAGTTGTTATGTCTTAAAGAAATAGTTTACATGATAAAGTTTGGTTAAGTGAACTGCGAAGTAGAGTATTGCGGCCAAGTTAACTTCGCATCACTCTGAAGTTCACCGCGCAGTGAAAAGTCGAAATCACGTAGTTACTTGCCGCGAAGTCAAAGTTAATTGCCGCGCATTTAAAACTGCGAAGTTAATTCTTAGTGAGGAAAGTGTTCCACGAAGATAAAATTGAAGTCCTCTATTGTATGGTCTGCGAAGTCCGAAGAAAACAAAAAGAAGGTATCCATCTACTGCGCAGTTAAATCTTCTTTACTGCACGGTGCTCCTTTTCCCTTCATCTAGTATCAGAGCCTAGTTTACGGAAAGAAGGAATTCAATTCATAAGGGAAAAGCGGTTAAGGATGGCTTCCACTTTGGGTAATTTGCAAACCCCAATATTTACTAGTAAAAATTATGAATATTGGTCTCTAACTATGAAGGCTTTGTTTAGAGGTCAAGATGTATGGGACATAGTGAAAACTGGTTATGCAGAACCAGCAGATGCAGCAGCATACAACAATCTCACACAAGCTGAGAAGGATGTTCTGAGGGAACAAAGGAAGAAAGATGGAAAGGCGTTGTTCCACATACATCAAGAGACACATGAATCCATACTCCCAAGAGTAGCAGCAGCGTAGTCAACAAAGGAAGCATGGGACACGCTGGAAACAGCATATCAAGGTTTCAACAAGGTAAAGACTGCGAAACTTCAAATTCTTAGAAGAGAGTTTGAATCTCTGTCAATGAAAAATACAGAGTCATTAGACTCATTCTATACTCGTGTAATTGGTCTAGTTAATCAAATAAAGTCTCATGGAGAAACTCTAACTGACCAAAGAGTTGTTGAAAAGGTTCTTAGAGTTTTGCCAAAGAAATTTGAATCTTTGGTTGTAACCCTAGAGGAAAACAAAGATCTGTCCATATTTACTATTGATGAGTTGCAAACCTCATTACTCAATCATGAACATAGAATCAGCGGTTCAGACACATTGTTGGAAGGTGCATTCGCAGCACAGTCATCCATAAGTCGTGGTAGAGGTAGAGGAAGATCAAACTCTAGAGGCAGAGGACGAAGTTTGTTCAGAGGAGGTCGCAGCAGCAGTCCTGCACATGTCGCGGGAAGAGGCCAGGATCATACCCCCAATCAGCCAAGTGGACAAAGGTATGATAAATCAAAGATTCAATGTCATTACTGCAAAAGGTATGGACACTTCGCATATGAATGTAAGAAGAAGCAGTATGACCAAGGAAAGCAAGGTGAAACTCAGTCAAGCAGCAACAACACTACGAACAGTTCACTTTTCTTGGCATGCACATCATCCCTGGAATGCAATGTCGTCCAAGAAAGTCCAAATGATATATGGTATTTAGACTCAGGATGTAGCAACCATATGACTGGTAATTTAAGTTTATTTTCTAGCCTAGATAAATCAGTTCAAACTGATGTAACACTTGGAAACAATATTCAAGTCACTATTTTGGGTAAGGGTACTGTTGATATTCTAACAAAACAGGGGGAGCATAAATTTATGCCTGATGTGTATTATGTTCAAGGTTTGAAGCATAATCTGATGAGCATTGGACAGTTGATAGAAAAATGTTACAGAGTTCATATGATAGGAAAGCGCTGTGTGATTAAAGATGTATACCCAAGCAATCAGTTAATAGCCGAAGTGAAGATGACAAGCAATCGCTTGTTTCCTTTGAGGATAACACCAATCATCAAAGGTAAAAATACTCATGTTTTTCATGAAAATCAGAAAGAAAATTCTGAAGCTGCGTTCAAGACAGAAAGCAAAGGAGTAGAAGTTCGCAACGACAAGGAAGAAAAAGGCAATGCAATGCAAGCTATGTTTCAAACAGAAATGAAGGATGAATCCTGGTTATGGCATTTCAGATTTGGACATCTGAACTTTGGTGGATTGAAGCTACTGCACATGAAGGATATGGTGAAAGGATTGCCACTAATTGAAAAGCCAAAGAGAATTTGTGAAGGCTGTATCTTTGGAAAGCAGCATAAAGAGACTTTTCCAGTCGGAAAGTAATACAGAGCTCGCGCACCACTTGAAATTGTGCACTCCGATATCTATGGACCGATGCAAACACCATCCATGGGAGGATGCACATATCTTCTCACATTCATTGATGATTTCACAAGAAAAACCTAGTTCTATTTTCTAAAGCATAAATCTGATGCATTTGACTATTTTCAGCAGTTCAAGGCACTTGTGGAAAAGCAGAGTGGTTACAGCATCAAGATATTAAGAACAGACAGAGGTGGTGAGTATGTCTCAAATGATTTCTTGAATTTTTGCAAAAATCAAGGCATACAGAAACAATTCACTGCGCGGTATACACCGCAGCAGAATGGTATCGCGGAGAGAAAAAACAGAACCATCATGGAGATGGTGCGCAGTATGTTGGCAGCGATGCATCTGTCAAATGAATACTGGGCTGAAGCAGTGGAAACTATGGTATACATCATGAATCGATGTCCTACGAAGAGCATGAAGAACAAAATTCCGCAGGAAGCATGGACAAGTATGAAACATAGTGTTTCGCATTTAAAAGTTTTTTGTTGTGTAGATATGCACATGTTCCAGATAAGCTGAGAAGAAAATTAGACAATAAAGGACAGAAATGCATCTTTATTGGATATTCTGAAGACACAAAAGCATACAAGTTGTATAATCCTGTCGCAAGAAAAGTTATTATCAGCCGCGATGTTCAGTTTGTGCAAAATGAAGCATGGGATGGAACTGTTGAGAAGAATGTGAAAATCGTGTCACGTGTTGAACATGATGACATCGCAGAAGATGTGATTGAGACTCCGCATGTGAATCAGAACTTCGCAGCACCGCCTACTCCAAGGACTACGCAGCATGGTTCAACAAAAGCAACTCCGACACAAGTCGCAACAACTCCGACAAGCACTCCAAGTGCGCAACAAACTCCATCAAACAGTTCGCACAGTTCGACACCAGCAACTCTGCCAAGGACAAGAAGTCTGCCTGAGATATATGAGGCTGGTACACCTAATTCATTCTCTTGTTTTGCATTATTTTCTCAAGTTAATGATCCTCTAACATATGAAGAAGCAGTTGAAGATGAAGTCTGGGCACAAGCCATGAATGAAGAAATAGAATGCATAGAAAAGAATCAAACATGGGAACTAGTTGATGTTCCTAAGAAAAAGGATGTTATAAGCATGAAATGGATTTATAAGACCAAGCAAGATGCTGAAGGAAATGTGCAGAAGCACAAGGCAATATTGGTAGCAAGAGGGTTCACTCAGCAACCTGGCATAGATTTTAATGAAACTTTTGCACCTGTAGCTCGCATTGATACTATCAGAACAATTTTGGCCATCGTAGCACAAAAGAAATGGCCTGTCTATCAAATGGATGTTAAGTCCGCGTTTCTAAATGGATATTTAGAAGAAGTATATGTGGAGCAGCCACAAGGCTATGAAGTTCCAGGACAAGGACACAGAGTATACAGACTGAAGAAGGCGCTCTATGGTTTGAAGCAAGATCCTAGAGCTTGGTACAATCGAATTGACTCATATCTCATTCAGAATGGATTTCACAGAAGTGAATGTGAGCCAACGCTTTACACAAAAATCAACCAGCAAGGTAATAAACTAATTGGTTGCCTGTATGTAGATGATTTAATATTTACTGGTGATTTTGGCATAGAATAATTTAGAACAGTCATGGAAAGTGAATTTGAAATGACCAATTTGAGGCTTATGAAATACTTTCTGGGCATTGAAGTCCAACAGAGTGAAAATGGGATATGTATATCTCAGTCAAAGTATGCAAGTGATGTATTGAACAGGTTTAAGATGTTAAATAGCAAAACAGCTCCAACACCAATGATAACAGGTTTGAAATTAAGCAAGGATGATGATGGATCCAATGTAGATCCTACACTATTTAAAAGGCTCGTTGGCAGCCTTATGTATGTTACAGCAACAAGGCCGGAAATCATGTATGGAGTCAAATTAATCTCAAGATTCATGGAGTCACCAAAAGAATCGCATTGGCAAGCAAGTAAAAGAATTATGAGGTATGTAAGTGGAACAAGAGACTTTGGTATTCTGTATTCCACCTCAAAAAATTTGAAACTCATTAGATACACTGACAGTGACAATGGGGGCAACATAGATGACAGAAAAAGCACATCTGGGAATACATTTCATGTAGGAACAGGTGTTGTATCATGGGCGTCAAATAAACAGTCCATAGTAACTCTTTCTTCAACAGAAGCAGAGTATGTTGCAGCTACAAGCGCTGCATGGCAAGCCGTTTGGATGCGCAGAATGTTAAGTGATCTGTCGCAGCATCAGCAAGAACCTCATTTACTGTGACAACAATTCGGCTATCACACTGTCAAAGAATCATGTGTTTCACAAAAGAACCAAGCACATCGACACAAGGTATCACTTCATCAAAGAATTGATAAACAACAAAGAAATTTGTATAGAATTTTGCAGGTCTAAAGATCAGGTAGCAGACATCTTTACCAAACCATTAGCAAAAGACCCATTTCAGTATCTGTGAAGTTGTTTGGGAATGACAAGTTCTGCGCAGTGAACTATGTCATGAACAGAGCATGTTCTAGCTCTGAAATATTTTGTAATATTTTAATTTTGGTTAATGATCCCCATCCGCTCATAATTAAGGGGGAGTGTTGGAAATATCTAATTAAATGAGTTGATCGCGTATTTACTGCGCCGGCTCTGTCAGTCACTTTGTCAGACTGTTTGTGTCAGCGCGATGTTCGCAGCATCAGTTTGTCAGCAAGTTCATAACCATTCCGGCACACGTCTTGTTTGCAGTTATGTAACCGCGTTAATAGTTCGCAAGTCAAGAAACCTTAGGATATAATTTATTACAGTGTTTAATTGAATTATGTAGCTTCCATAAGAAGCGTTCCTAAGTCGGTTGATAGAAAACTCTATAAATAGAAGCTCTTAGTTAAAAACTCAGAAAGAGATGTGTATGAGAGAAATTAGGCAAAGTAGAAGTGAAGATCCGTGAAGTTTGTATCAAGAGCCCAAGCTCTGTGAATGTAAAAGATTGCAGTGAAACTCATTTCCATGAATTGAGGAGCTGCCCTTACTGTAGTAAATATACTAGTCTATAGTTTTATGTTTCATTCTCAAGAATGTTGTTTATTGCAAGTCGCACATCTTCTCCAGTTTTACCAGTTTTACATTTACATGCAGTAAAAGAAATCAAGATTCATAAATAGTTCACACCAGTGAAAGTTCTAAATTAACATTGAGTAACTTCGGGTTAAGATGTTCTAGTTGTTATGTCTTAAAGAAATATTTTACATGATAAAGTTTGGTTAAGTGAACCGCGAAATATTTGAGGATACCGCGAAATAAAGTATTGCGGCCAATTCGCATCACATTGAAGTCCTCTATTGTATGGTCTGCAAAGTTAAAGTATCCATCTACTGCGCAGTTAAATCTTCTTTACTGTGAAATTCTCAGGGTATCCCCTTGACAGCCCATGCTCCTTGACAGCCCATGCTCCGCTACTTTTATAGCGAAGAGGATCCAAAAGAGTATCCTAAACAACAACTACATTAATTAATTTCTTCCATGAGCTAGAAAATCGAATTCCTCCAACTCTGTTAAAACTGGTAGAATAGAATGCTTCATTTTTGTTGTGTTCGTTTATTCGATTCGATAGTTGTCTTCAATAAGTTCGTGACACCTCGTCTCTGTCTTCCCCGTCGTATTAGAGGAATTGATTTGTTTCAATGTGCTGGCTTCTATCAAGTCACCTAATCGCAAAACCTGCACACATTAATCGTATAAACATTACATAAGGAAGAATGGCAGTTCAATAGGAAAATGAATGATAAAGTTACGTTGAAGGGAAAAATAATAAGAGTGATAAAGTGAACTTTCCTCTCAATTGATGTCAACATTATCTTCCTTCTACGAAATATTTTCACATGATTGATTCTGACTTTCTTTGATCAAGATTTAGATTTCGAACTTTCATCGAACCAATTGATATGAAAACTTCTTTCATCCTGTTTCACCTCCATCTAATTCTTAGACCACAATTTGGATTTTATATGAAACCCCCTTCAACTACGCACAGAATAATCGATTGCTTTGATCGCTCCAGCTATTGTGTTGCATGCATGCCTCGAGTGTTGTTGCATGCATCCAGTTGTTAACGAGAAGGCCATATGATGTGTTGCATCAAAATATTTTTAACCTACCCCTAGCTAGCATGCCTGTAACGTTACTGGTGTATTGCAATCAGAAACTTGAGTTAGATTGCAACTGGGAGGGGATTTGTCGTTCGCTTCTTATCACAAAAACACATTTTGCAGAGGACATTATTTAAATCAATGGTTTTCTTTTGCTTCTCTTATTCGTTGTTGGGAATCCTTTCTCCCAGATTTCATCTCTTCATTCACGAAATTGAATGGATTATTCGTCTTTCCTTCACGAAACTGGACAACACCTTCTCTATGAGACTGAGCGTATCCTTACCTGTGGAATATTTAATGTCAAAGGATCCATATTGCATAAACTCATTTCTTGGTCTACAAGGAAAATATTTTTTATGGATGTCTGGGTGAGTTCACATTGCACAATATCAATTGCAGTCTAGGCCATGGCATCAGATAAACATGCAGGCTAAGGTAAATATGAATTCCTTCCTTTTAGAGTCAAAATTGTGAGCAGTTGATCAAGAAGGCCACTTTCCTAAATCAGCATAGGAGGACTACTTGGCAAGGACAAAACAAAAGCACGTGTGTCAAATGTTGCAGTTTATGGCATTGTCATTCAAGATGCACTACACGGTGTCCGCATCAAAACTTGGCAGGTATGATAGTGACACTCAATAATGTGAAATATAGAGCAGGATTTATCGAGTTGTGGTTATTTATTTAAATGCATTTTAATGATGATACAAGCCTTTTACTGCAGGGAGGATCAGGATCTGTCCGAGACGTCCCATTCTCCAATATACAGGTCTCCAATGTAGAAATCCTAGTTGTAATTGATCAATTCTACTCCGAAAATGGAAGATGTCCCAACCAAACATCGGCAGTGGCTATATCTGGCATTACTTACTCTGAAATTAGAGGAACTTACGCCTACAAAGTCGTCCACCTCTCCTGCAACTACAACATTCTGTGCACGGGAATCATTTTATCAGACATTGAACTACAGCCTGTGGCTCAAGTACAATACCCACTTTGCTGGAATACTTATGTGAAATCAGAGTCACCCACAATAACTCCCTTTCATTGTTCGCATTCTGGGAATCCTCATCATAAGTCTCGTCCCATATTGTCCAACAAAGACCGATGTTAGTCATATGTAGACGTTATATTCGCATTCTTATGATTGATTTGCAGGTTTTCACTGTATATATATCTCAATAGAACAGGTTTGTCTTAGTTCATGTCATGGAGCCCACTCATTATTCAAATTCAGCGAATCCTCGGAGCATCCAACTTATCTTTGAAAATGCAATTTTCTCCTGTTTATTCTTGAAATTTAATTGAAATAATCTCTGAAATGGCAAGTCATATACATGTGCACAAGTGAAATTTTGTTTTAATTAAATTTGAACGGTTGATTGAGACGAATGCCGTTACATGACAACGCAAATATTACTGGTTTATATTAACAGTGAGGGAAAACCGTTTATTAGCCATGAAATTTTAGTACAAGCATTGAACAAAAATCTAGAGCCATGGCCCTAAACACATTATAAATTTCAGAGAGATATTTTAGAAATTATCTAGAAAACTGAACGGACATATATTTGTCAAAATGACAAATTTTAGATTTTTTTTAGTAATTTTCAAACATATAAGTTAAAAAATTATGATAAATAAAATAAAATTAATGAATTTTTTTATTAAAAATTAAATGTGCAGATATTGTATTCAGCGTAAAAATAATTGTGTAATTAATGAGTGTTTTATTAAAAATTAAATGTGCAAGTATGTTAGTAAGCATAAAAATAATTATTGTATTTTTAGTTTTATTCACTTGGTTAAGATGTTAAAGTGTAACACTTGGTTTCATATATGGACACCTGACAAGTGAAACACGTCTGGCAGAGAACCTCCACATGTATTGCATGCACTCTGCATTCGATGCATTTGGTCCATTTGTGTCATATGGATTTTCATCCTTGGCTATCCATGTCTTCTCCAAATTCTCCAGCTTTGTCGTTGTAAGCACGAAGAAGCTTCTATACGCCATTGCATTCAATTACAACTTCTACACATCACTGTATTCAATTTGTTAGGTAGTTGTTTCTTTGAAGAAAATCATGACTCGAAAAACTCAGGAAAATCAGAGAAACCAGAGAGAAAATCCGGCGTTGGAGTACCGCGGGCATACTTGTCAGCCTTGATACGCTCGTCAAATTCCATCGATACCAAGAAACACAGTTGGACGTACGATCCTGCTGAGTCCCGTGCTCAATCCTCGTTACCTTCAGCTTCTCTAGCAAGCATGTGGACTTCCTGTGTTTGCAATATCGAATTGAAGTGCTACGGCCTGCCTGGGCTGTTAAGGAATACCCTTCAAAATAAGCGTGCAAGAGATGAATTGTAAGCAACTCTGATAGCATTCAAGGTACAAATAAATTTATGGGTGTTGTGATTTCTACTCAGTGTTAAAATTTTATATTTTCAATATCATTATGTTACCTCTAGACACTGGATTTCAATAAAAAGGAAACCGGGATGACAGTAATTTCCCTAACATTGCAAGACAAGGAAGCTCCACACCGATTATTTGTCAATGGCTTCATTTGGCATCATGAACTCCATATTTTAGGAACTGTCCTCTCCCCGGTATATCATACTTTTATTAACTATTAGATGGGATACGCATCACTTGTGCTTTCAATATTTCATACTTTAATCATTTACTATCAGTTTTCAGTTGTTCTTGTGAGTGTTGACCGTTCACTGTTTTCAATTCCATTTCATAAAAAATAACAAACAATAACCTCCAATATGTACATAAAACGTGACGCAGCAAGGCCATGAAAATTGGTTCTTACAACAACCATTTGTTGCACTAGCCCGAAAACAACAAAAAATTAATAAATTGATCCATTAGTTAAACTATACCCCAAAAAAAATTAAATTGATGTATTATTTCTTGAAAGGTAAATTTACAGGAACGCCATATGAAATATCTTGACAGGATGTAGACAAATCAAAAAGGCAATCGGGATCATGACAGTAATTACCCTAACATTGTTAAGCCAATGCAAAAGATAAGGAAGCTCAGCATTATTGCAGGGAATAAAACCTTACATTTATATATATTTACAGTTAATTCATATTTGTATCAATAAATTACCGTAACTGGATATTATACCAAGAAACTCCATTCAGCAACTGATGTAATAAAAACCCTTGCATGGGGAATAACAAGCATCTCTCTATCTGATTCCACCGAGGATAAAGATAGTTTGTTGTACACCTGAAGCAACTGCAGAAATAGAGCTGCACATACACTATATCCCTGAAGGGTGTACCATCTCACATACAGGCCAAGCTATAACACCGGAGACTTTGATGCCACCCAGACTGCTATGATGAAATTCAAAAGGCCAATTCATGGAATAGTGTTTTCTATCAAGTGACAGTTAGTGTATGTTTTTGGGTTACTGGCCATGGCAACATTCAATTGGTTAATGTCGCGAAGTCATGTGTTTTCGTCCACCCCACCAAAACCATGCAATTATACATCTACACCTACACTTCTCTTTTTTTTGCCACGACTGATTTTACCATGATCGTCTCACCAAATGGAAACCACTAAAAATTGATTTTTTTCCATCTGTTAATATGGGACAAATGTGACAATAAAGTACCACCTTTTACCAACACTGAAATGACCAGCTTTTTCTTGTGAAGTGTACAAAATGTTTATGTACGCGAGATTGCATCAATTGCTTGAGACTTATTCGTGACCAATTATTAAGAAGGTTATGATGAATACAAGGCACAAATTGATTAACAAACAAAAGTAGTAAGTTGAAGGACGCTACATATAGGTGAAGTTTATATTTATTACATTGCATAGGATTCTCAGTCTGCACACTTAATGTATGAGGAGAGGTGAACGGAGGGAGAGATCCATATTTCTCTCTCTCCTTATTCTTTTCCCACGAAACTGTGAATTAGGGAATCATAACGGTGTTCCATTCCTGTGTCTACAATTTCATTTTGCATGGGCTTGACCCGTTTTCAATGTTATATTTTTGTTTATACATGAGTCTTTTACTATCGATTTGGTTCCTTATATATATATATGTACATTTGATATGTCCCACCATCATTTTGATTTGGATATGATCACATTTTTACATAGCTATTTCAATTCTGCAATTGATTTATTGCTACCTCATTGTATTTCCTTATTGCAATATGTTGATACATATGCTCCTATCTTGGTCTTGTATGGGACTTAGCCCATTAACTACCATTATTTTCCATATATGATCCAATCTCTTTCATTTTCCAATTCATTTTCGTTGAGGGGTGAATCCCTTCATTGTCATTTCATTTTTATATCAAAGTGAATATTTTCACTGTAATTTATGTAATTTATTTTATGTAGATACTTTTATCCTCCACTGCCATTCAGTTATGTATATACTTCACCTCTTTTACTGCTTTTTGTTTTCCATATATTAATGCAGATGTCTCGCATTGTGCAGATCGTGATGGAATGTCATGAAGGATACACTCAATAATGTGAGGACATACATTAAAGAGGGGGCAAGTCGAGAGTTCTTCTCCCCCTCTTGACCTTGGTTCCATAATGATCAAATAATTCAATCCATGGAAGGATCATGTCCCCTCTTGACCTTGGTTTCATAATGATCAAAGAATTCGATTCATGGAAGGATCATGGCATTTTTGTTGTGAATACAAAGAACTTCGAAATATCCATCGAATTGAATGGCTTTAACTTACTATACATACGTGAATTAGTATTCACTTGAAGGGTTCAGTGAACCAGTACTCAAAGCTTTCAATTTCCCATGAGCATATAAGAAATTTTTTATTCTATTACTTGGGTTTGGTCACTTACATATTTTCTTTTCACGATTTTCACTTACAGATTTTTGGTTATTTTTTAGATTGTTGCAATGGGAGGCAAGGGAACACCATCCCTTGTGTCAAGAACATTTTTATGACTTTTATAACTTGGCAAGGACTTGAAGCTTTGCTTCTATTTCCCTTGTTTGTTCATGTTTCATTTTT
Source organism: Larix kaempferi (assembly GCA_027924585.1). NCBI lineage: Eukaryota > Viridiplantae > Streptophyta > Pinopsida > Pinales > Pinaceae > Larix > Larix kaempferi. The sequence continues at coordinate 1,186,756 of BSBM01001288.1, forward strand.
TGAATTACTCCTTTAAGGTATGTCAACAATATCTTTTTGATTGTTTTATAATACATTATAAACTTTCTTATTTGTTCATGTTTCTTGAAAATTAAATAAGACAAAAGCATATTTAACTTTTAAACTTATGTTTATTTTTCTTTTCCTTTTCTCTTTTTTATGCTTATAAAGAAAATGGACTTTAATAAAATGAAAAATTTCTTGATACGTGGAGTCCAAAAATGATGCTTTCGAAAAGTTTTCTTAAAATTCATGGTTTTTCCAAATTAAACCAATTTAAAATGCCTATAATGAATTCAAAAAAGGTAATTTGATTCCTAGGCCAAGGTAATGGGAAGGATATATCACAAAGTCAACAAATTGTTTTAAATATAAAAATGATGTCTTGAAATGATTTCCATAGTATTTTGTTTTGATATATCTTGAGAAAAACATTTTGGTGAAGAATTAGTTTTATGCACCAAAACTAATCTTTAATTATAATTTCGATTATTCAATGTTTTCTCAAAAAAATGAAACTATCTCCTAGTCATCAAACCTAGATATATGTTCATTTCATAATGAAAAATGATAAGGCCTTGATTAAGTTTATTTTGTGATACCCAAAAAATGGAAAATTACACTAATGTATGAGTTTTCAAATAAAAGTTCAAAGCTCGTAAAATTGGTAGTCCATTAAAAAAGAAAAACCATAATTTGTTTTTCTTTTTTGAAATATATGTTCTTTGGACATAAATAAAGGTAGTCCATTAAAAAAGAAAAACCATAGTTTGTTTTTTTTGAAATATATGTTCTTTGGACATAAATAAATTTTCATAAAATTAAGCAATTAGATTGTTATTGTTGATCGGCCAGAATGCACATTTTATATTGATGCATTAAAAGTCAAAACTTCGTAAGATTGTTAAAGAATCAAATTAATCCAATTCAAGTGAGCAAAGACATGAAATCAACCTAGATAAGTACAAATAAGAATATGCAATTATTGAGAAACCAGGAAACCAGAGCCAAATAACTAAAATGACCAAATCCTTAAAACCACAAAAACCAATTCAAAGAACAAGCATCGCAAAGAGTAAAAGGTCAAGGAAAGAAAACCATGATATCACCAGAGATTGCTAAAGAATAAAGGAAACTAATAAATGAGGAGGTAAGTTCAGTGAAGATTAGATCATAAATTGCTGCTTCCATTACGGTACCGTTGAGAAAAGTAACTACGAAATTCTCAAATGCATATTTGATTTTGGGTCAGCGGTCAAATAAAGAGTTGCAACTTCACTATATATCAGTTAAGAATGGAGCGCAAATTTAACCAGATTCAGTGGAAAATGCATCACCAAATTATATGAAAATAATATGCCTGTGCATAAGGATCAATATCACCAGACTCAATATCGCCATGAAGAACAACGCATCAAAGAAACTATTTTGACTCTGTTAACAGGAGAAATATGTGCAGCCTCCATCGCCAGTTTCAACTTGTTTCTTCAACAAACCTCCATATCGCAGTTCTTAATCTAAGGATGGTAATTATCATGTTTATTTTGAAGTAAATGTCATGAAATGGAATCTCATTCACTTAAGCAACAAACTATTGTGGTAAAAGTCACTTGAACGCTGGGGTTTTTACCATTTGAAATATTTCCTTCATTCTTACTGAAATATCATTTTCTCTTCTTTGATTTTTATCTGCATAACTAATATTGAATATCTATATTTTAATGTGCAGGTTTGTTGCACCAGTTTTCTTAATGATGCCACGTTGTTGAAAAGATAGCGCGCCAGAGAGTTCCTTGGGAAGAGATTTCTTTGCCACGCAAGGATATCGATTCAGGAAGGATTAAGCGATGGGAAAAAAAGGAAGATCCTATAACATGCAAATGCCGCCCTCATTCCACAAGAAGATCTTGGTTATTACTACTTTCATTGAATATGTTGAACTCCAACAGATAACAAGCAGCAAGAATGCCGAGAAGTTGAAGAGGATCCGTGGAGTTAGTGGCACCAGCTCATTGATTAAAGGAAAAAAAATTTAATGCTCAGGGATCTGCAGAAATGGACATTGGCTTCATTATAGAAGCATAGGTTCACATCAATAGAAGGGGGGGGATTACTGTGTAAAAATTCCAGAGAATTGTTTTCCCATAATTTCTCTATTGTTTTCTTCTGTAGGTTCAAGTTCTGTGTATGGAGAAAGCTTGGAAGAGTCAAAATTATAATTATTGTGAACATAGTCTCTGCTTTGATTTTTATTCATGGGAAAGCTTTGCTAACAATTTGAAACTGGTATCATTGTGAATTTGGTGTCAAACATAAATATATAAACTCATGTTAGTTTTTTCAAAATTTATTTACTTTCTGCATATATACTTAGTTGTGATGCGTGAATGGATTATTTAAGAACTTGTGCATAATTAATCTTTGGGGGTTTTGTTTCAGTTTGATGGTACAAGTTGTATTTTGTTAATTTTCATTATTGTAATATGATTTGTCTCATTTAGCATTGATATTATTCTGATTGAATGCTTATTTGGATAAACATCTAGTGGAACGATATTTACTCTTAATTCAGATCTTAAGATTGCTAATTTTGTTTAACTTATGCTATCTCTATGTTTTTGAATTAATAGTTACATATTTATGTTTTGATAATTTGAATTATTATTTCATAAAATGTGTAATCATTATTTCTTTTCAAAAGTTATGTTTTTAGTTTTGGTGATTTTTCCTAGATTATTATATGTCTTTGAACACTTAATTTAAAAATCCGAATAGAATTATAATAATCAGCTTGCTCTTACCAGGATAGAGAATGTATGTGTTAAATAAATAGAATTAGTAGATTAAAAAGTAGTTTAAATTTAGTAGTTACTAAATTTAGTTTTAAAATTAATTAGCAATCCTACTTTCATTAAACTTTAGTACTTAGTCATAGCTGTAGAAAATCATTACATAAAACTCAAAAACAAAACTCAACCAAGATTCTATGTTTTGGAGATCAAACCACAAAGGTAACAGGACCTTATTCATGTGAAAGACAGCTACCTCAAACATATGAAGGTATGCCTTAAGAACTTCGTGTGGGTTGTCTTTCCTTTGTTGGAGAGAAGGTCAAATCTACCTCTCAACAGACTTCAAATATGCATCCATAATATTCATCATCTTCTCTTCTGCCAAATTAAAATTTTATGTGCCCAACTTCAAACAATAATTCTTCTTGGGAGACACAGTCATGGACATGTCACAGTGCTTTAATTCTTCAGGTTTCTAAGAGGTGAAATCCAATTCTTCAGTATCCTTGGCATATCCTATAACATCAACATGACTAACAGATTCCTTTTGATTTTCTTGTATATGAGACTTTGAATCTGAGTACATAATATCACATGTCTTCTCGTGGTATTCTCTTCTACCTGGCTAGTACACTCGAAGGAATATACTATTATACTATCTCCATTTCCCATTTTCTTTTGATTATCATGCACATCAGACTTGAGATTTACATCCATAATACCACCTGAGGTATATTTTGCCAACTTATTATGTTCTAAAGCAAACTTTGAACCATCATGTTTCCTAGGTAGCATTGGTACAGGCATGCCATGTTGCTTTGATTTGGAATATCTTATTGAGGACTCAGACTTGATTCTTTAGCAGTCTTAGCATCTAAGATTGCATGATCCTAACCATCCATTTTATTTTGATTGTTATGAATATTAGACTTCAAATTGGAATCTATAATATCCCCCATCTTTTCTTCTGTCCATTTAAAACTTTCTGAGGCTGAATTCAAACCATAATGCTTCTTTAGAGACACTGTTGTGGATTTGTCACATTGCTTTAATTCTTTAGGTTCCTGAGAGCTAAAATATGATTCTTTGGTTTCCTTGGTATATCCATTTAATTTATCATGTTCAATCAATTTCGTTTGATTGTCTTGTACATGAGATTTCAAATCTGCATCCATAGTTTCACAAGTCATCTCTTTTTCCTGACTAGTACATTATAAAGCATCCATTATTATACTATCCCCATTGCCCATTTTCCTTTAATGATCATGCACATCAAACTTCAGATATGCATCCAGTATAAGACTCTTCAAATTCTCCTTTGCCCGATTATAGTGCTTTGAAGAAAAATTTGAACCATCATGTTTCACAGGTGGCACTGCTACAGGCATGCCAGGTTTCTTTGCTTTGACAGCATCCCCATCATTGTAAAAACTTAAGACAGAAAAAGAATAGTTGCACGCACAGAAAATGAACAGAATATGAACGCAGTAAAAACGTTGCTCTCTAGTTTGCATTAGATGGTATTTAAGCATTACAAAACTGACGGTTCAATCAAGAAACCGTTAACAAACTAACAACTAAATAACAATGTAACTGTTGACAAATTACGTAACTAAGACTAGACTGAAGAGATTATTATTTCTAACACTCCCTCTTAATCTCAAGGGTTACATCTTTTTTATATCCACAATGCCAAGATTTTGTCTTTGAAACTCAAAAGGAATTCTTCCCAAAGGTTTGGTGAAGATATCTGCCAACTGTTCTTTTGAACCACAAAAATGAAGTAAAACATCACCATTCTTTACAAGTTCAAGAATGAAATGAAACCGAGTGTCAATGTGTTTGCTTCTCTGATGAAACACACTATTCTTTGACAAGGAAATGGCAGATTTGTTATCACAGAAAATTGTAGTAGGTTCCTTCTCCATATATCCAAAATCTAACAAAAGTCTTTTAAGCCAGCCAGCATGACATGTTGCTGTAGTTGCTGCTACGTACTCCGCTTCTGCAAAAGATATGGAAACTATGGGCTGCTTCTTAGATGCCCATGAAATCAAATTCTTGCCAAAAAAGAAAGCGTATCCAGATGTGCTTTTCCTATCATCAATACTGCCTGCAAAATCATTATTTTGTAACCTTTGAGCTTATTGTCTTCTGAAGCTGTGTACCACAAACCATAAGTGGTTGTACCTGCAATATACCTTAAAATCCTCTTTCCAACTTTCCAATGTGAATCCTTAGGAAATTCCATAAACCTTGAAATAAAACTTGCTGCATATGCTATATCAAGCCTAGTAGCAGTAAGATATATAAGACTTCCAACAAGTTGTTTATACAATGTAGAATTAACTGTTGACCCAACATCTTCTTTGCTTAACTTAGTACCAAATGCAATAGGAGTATCTGCTGGTTTACACTTTTCCAGCTTAAATTTCTTTAAAACATCTGTAGCATTCTTATGTTGACTGACAAAAATACCATGATCACATTGTTCCACTTCAATGCCTAAGAAATACTTCATTAAACCAAGATCTATCATCTCAAACTCTTTTTTCATTGCTTCTTTAAATTCATCTAAGAGCATGTTCCTTGTATAGATCATCTCATCAACATAAAGACATAAGATGAGAATTTTACCTTGTGGATTTGTCTTGATATACAAAGTAGGCTCATTTTTACTTCGCTGGAAACCATCATTGAGTAAATAACGATCAATTCTGCTGTACCAAGCTCTTGGAGCTTGCTTCAAACCGTACAATGCTTTCTTTAATGTATATACTTTGTGTTCTTGTCCTTTGATTTCAAAACCAGATGGTTGATGCACATATACTTCTTCATTTAGTATTCCATTTAGGAAAGCATACTTTACATCCATTTGATAAATAGGCCACTTGTTCTGTGCTGCAATGGCCAAAACAAAACGAACAGTATCTAATCTTGCAACAGGTGCAAAAGTTTCATCATAATCTATGCCAGGTTGTTGTGAAAAACCTTTGGCAACTAACCTTGCTTTGTACTTATCAATCTCTCCTTTTTCATTCAATTTAATTTTATAAACCCACTTAACACCAATAATGTTTTTATCTGCTGGAAGATCAACCAAATCCCATGTTTTGTTTCGTTCAATAGCATCAATTTCATTATTCATTGCATCTACCCATTCTTTTTGCTTTGTTGCTTCTTCAAAACAAGTAGGCTGAGATGAAATCAAAGCAAATTGTGCTACATTATTATCATCTTGCTCATAAATATCTTTCAAACTTTTCATTTTTTGATGTCTACTGTCATAATCAGAATCACTGCTAGATGAAGAACTGTTTTCATCTTGAACCTGCAATCTTGGAATATGTTCTGAAGATACTTGATGTTCATCAAATACAACAAATGGATTGTGACAAGCATCTTTTTGCACTTCATTCCATGAGGTATCTTCCAAAAATTTAACATCTCTACTTATCAGAAAATTCTTGGTGATAGGATTATACAAATGATATGCTTTGGATTGTTCACTATAGCCTACAAAAATTGACTTCTCACTTCTATCATCAAGCTTCTTTCTAAGTTCTTCGGGTACATGAGTGAAAGCAATGCATCCAAAAACTCTGAAATGAGAGACATTTACCTTAGTTTCACTCCATGTTTCTTTTGGTACTTTACCTTGAACACTGCAAGTTGGTGATCTATTCAATATGTATACAAAACATGCCACTGCTTCAGCCCAAAAATCTTTGGACAAATTTCTTGCTGTAAGTAAACTTCTAGCCATGTTCATGATGGTTTGATTTTTTCTTTTTGCTACTCCATTCTGCTGTGGAGTATATCTCGTAGTTGTCTGCTTCTTAATACCTTATTGTTTACAAAAATCAACAAAATCTCTGGAATCATACTCTCCTCCTCCATCTGACCGCAATACTTTGACAAATTTGCCACTTTGTTTTTCTGCTCCAGCTTTAAATTCTTTGAACTTAGTAAAGGTCTCAGACTTGTGTTTGAGAAAATAAACCCAAACTTTCCTGCTAAAATCATCAATAAAAGTCAAGAAATAAAAAGTTCCACCAAGTGACTCTGTTTGCATAGGTCCACATAAGTCTGTGTGTACTAACTCTAAGCGATCTTTAGCTCTATAAGAGGCCGTTGGAAAACTTTCACGCTAATGTTTTCCTTTAATGCAACTTTCACAAGAGGATATTTGACCAACCAAAGAAGGGAATCCTTGCACCATAGATTGTCTTCGTAACAAACTCATACTTTTAAATGGTAAATGACCATAGCGACAATGCCACAAATTAGATTCATTGGAACATGAAACATTATACGCAAACATCTTCCCACTTCTCATTTCTAAAGGAAACAATCTGTTCTTCGTCATATAAATTTTTGCAACAAATTTTCCAGTTGGATCAAAGATCATGCAATAACCATCATGGAAATTAACATCATAGCCATGTGCCAATAACTGTCCCAAACTCAACAACTATGCTTGAGATTGTCTACACGATAAACATCATAAATATTTAGCACAGAATTCTGCTTGGTTAATACTGGCACAACACCTTTCCCTGAAGCTTTAATTTGATGATCATCTCCCAAACTAATTGTAGAAGTGATGGATGTATCAAGTGTAGAAAACAAATCAGTTTGACTAGTCATATGATTACTACACCCACTATCAAGAAACCAAATGTGCTTATTATAAATTTGCTCAGTAACTTGACAAGAAAGAAATAAAGCTTCAGATGTTTCACCTTCAGTGTTAGAGATATTAGCTCTATTCGAGATATTAGCTCTATTCTTATATTGCAACTTTCTACATTCACTCATAATATGACCATACTTTTTGCAATAACAACATTGGATTGCTGACTTATCTATCCATTTTTTACCATGTTCTTGTTGAGGTGGATCTAGCGGTAGTTCTGGTTTGTCTCTTGACTGAAAACGTCCTCTACCTCTTCCTTTTCTTCCTCGAAAACCTCTACCTCTGCCTCTATCCATGAAAACTTTAGACTGAAATGCATGTTCGAAATTACCAACTTCCAAATTAATCCTTTCTTCATGTGACAACAAAGAACCAGTTAATTCTTCTACAACAAATTTAGTCAAATCTTTAGATTCAAGAAGAGCAGTCACAACCATTTCAAACTTCTTTGGTAAACTCCTAAGAAATTTCTCAACAATCCTCTGATCTTGTATCTTTTCACCATTAATCCTAAGCAGATTCACAATACCCATAACTTTTGTCATAAACTTATCAACACTATCTGATTCAGTCATTTTGAGCATTTCAAATTGAGTCCTTAGGGTTTGTAATCTCACAAGTTTTACTTTTACATTACCCTGATATGCCAAGCTAAGAATATCCCAAATTTCTTTAGCATTCTTTGCACCAACAACTTTTGGAAATATAGAATCATCTATAGTATTTAAAAGACAAGATTTAGCTTTTCCTTCTTTTTGTTTATGTTCCTCTAATTTATGTTTTTTGTGCAGCAGTCATAGCAGCAATAGCAGCTGCATCAGGTTGTGTAAACTCAGACTCAATACAATCACAACATCCTTGACCTTGCAAAACAACTTGTATTCTCACACTCCAAGAATCATAATTTGATCCAACTAATGTAGGCGTTTGGACAGAGAAATTAGATGAAGCCATTCTTCAGAAAAATAATAATAACCAAGATTTTTACCTCAAACAAAAACGAATTTTGATTTATGGTTCTGCTTACTGGTTTCTCTGATTTCTGGTTCTGCTGACTATTTTTGTGTGCAATATTGGCTTCAATAGCTTTTCTCAACAAACTGGTTTCAACAACTCTGCGTGCACAGGCTTCAACGAACTGGTGGCTTCAACAAACGTTTAACAGCGGACTTGCTTCTGCATTCAACACCAGTCTTCAACAAATGTCCATTGAATAGCAGACCTTCCAAAACCTCCAACCAGGAAGAGGCTCTCCAAACTGTCACCAACGGCTCTGATACCATGTAAAAACTTAAGACAGAAAAAGAATAGTTGCACGCACAGAAAATGAACAGAATATGAACGTAGTAAAAACGTTGCTCTCTAGTTTGCATTACAAAACTGACGGTTCAATCAAGAAACCGTTAACAAACTAACAATAACGATGTAACTATTCACAAATTACGTAACTAAGACTAGACTGAAGAGATTATTATTTCTAACAATCATCCTCATTTCCCATTTTCCTTTGATTATCATGCACATAAAACTTGACATCTACATCCATAAGACCTACCAGATTCTCCTTTTCCTGATTATAGTGTTCAGAAGTAAACTTTGAACCATCACATTTCATAGGCGACACCGGTAAAAGCATGCCAAGTTGCTCTGACCTGATGGTTTTCTGAGAACTAAGACTCGATTCTTCAACATTATTAGAATGTAATATTTCATGAACCTAACCATCCATTTCCATTTGATAATTATGAATATGAGACTTGAAATGTGTATCCATAATATCCCCCACCTTCTCTTCTACCTGATTAAAACTTTCTAAGGCCAAATTCAAACCATGGCGCTTCTTGGGAAAAACTATTAAGGACTTTCCACGTAACTTTAACCCTTCACATTTTTGTGAGGTAAAATCCAATTCTTCAGTATCCTTAGCATGTCATATAACATATAACTAACCAATGAATTTATTTTGATTGCCTTGTAAATGAGACTTTAAATTTGTATCCAGAATATCACAAGTATTCCCTTCTTCCTGACCAATACACTCTAAGGAAAATTTTAAACCATCATTTTTCTTGGATGCAATTTGAAAGGATTCTCATGTTGCTTTGATTCCTCAATTTTCTAAGAAGTGATTGTTAGTTTTGTACCCAGGGAAGTGTTCCCCAAGTGACTTTTTGCCTAAGTCACTTAGAAGGGGGAAAAAGGTGACCCTCACATTAAAAGCTACTTAATGAGACTTTATAAAGTTAAAGTCACCTTTTGATAAATTTAAGTGGGTGAGTGAAATTTATTTAAGTGATTTAAATAAATGTGATTTTTACTCTCATTGAATCTTAGCCATTGGATTGAGTCTTTCTCCACCGTTGGATTAGATTCCCACTTAGGGTTTAGACAAAAAGGGTTGAGGGAGGCAAACCCACTCACTTTTTTTGTGATTGAAGTGAAGAGAGCTGAAGAGAGAGAGCAAGGGCATGATTTCCAAGAATCTTGCTAGAGATATTTTGGTGGGCACACAAATCGAGACAGGCTGCATTTATTATCAGCACGAATCCCAAGAAGGAAAGACCGTACAGCAGCATTTATTGTTGTTCTGTACTGCACGTTTTTCAAGATACCGTACAGCATCTGCATGCATCCCTAGGCACCGTACAGTATGATTTTCTGGGCACGTTTTTCAGTGTAAATTTTTGGGCACGCAGTTCGAGAAACAACACTTTTTTTCAGGCAGTTTTCAGGCACAGAAATCGAGGAACTCAGCACAGAAACCAAGGTGATCTCTTGCACAGTTTTTGAGACAGTTTAAGGCATAGAAATCGAGGGACGTACAGTCCTGTACGGACTGTACTTTCTGCACATTTTTTGAGGTCTGCTTTCTGCATAGATTTCAAGGCAGTGACACAAATTTCAAGACTGATTTATTGTGCACAGAAATCGAGGTGACTTGACACAGTTTTGGAGGCAGCCTGTTGGGTGCATAGATTGGTGGAGATAAGTTGTATTTTCACTATACTGTTGTACTTTAATTTTTGCTGAAGAAATAATAAATCTCTCTCTCTATAACTGGTTTTCCCCGTGGGGGTTTTTCCAGGGCTTGATTTTGGCCAAAAATTTCTTAGTCTATCATTTCCATGGTGTGAATGTTTAAATGTGTTTTTTAGCCTGTTAAACATGGAATGTTTAAATGTGTTTTTTAGCCTGTTAGTCATTTTTACTGTGTGTTTAATTGTTACTGAAAATTTCATAAGTAGTTTCCAGTCAATGCATAACCGACTGGGAATGAAAACCATGAAATGTTGACATAAACTAGCAAACAGTAGAGTGCAGAAAATCTTCATGGTATCAGAGCAAGGGGGCGGAAAACAGTGATAGTTTGCAGACACACAGAATTTTTCAGATCTCAGAAATTTCAGTATTTCTTATCTTCTGTTAGTGGGCAGCATTCTGTTGGGTTGGTGTTGATATGGCCACAGGTCTAAGGATTGAGGATAGGTTGAATGGGACAGAAAATTTTGTGCCTTGGAAGGCCAGAATTTTACTGATATTGGAGGAGAATGAACTATGGGTGGAGGTGGTGAGAAATACTACAGCTAACCCGGTTACCATTCCTGATGCCACTGATGCAACAACACTTTCAGCCTTCAACAAGAAGGATTGTAAGGCTAGGAGGATTATCCTTGATGCAGTAAAAGACCACATAATCCCTCACATTTCCGGGAAGACCAGGGCACATGAGATGTAGAGTGCCTTGACCAGCTTGTATGAGAGTTCCAATGAGAACAGAAAGATGGTTCTCAAGGAGAAACTCAAGAGTATCAAGATGAATGGAGGAGAGGGAGTCACAGCTTACCTCACTAGGATTTCTGCAGTTCAGGATGAACTGGCAGCGGTTGGTGAAGTGGTATCTCCTATTGAGCTAGTACGCACAGCAGTGAACGAGGCTTCAAAGTCCTGGAGTGTATTTGTGCAGGCCATAGTGGGTAGAGAGAACCTACCGTCTTGGGAGAGACTGTGGGACGACTTTGTACAGGAGGAGACCAGGAGGGGTATCGTACAGGGCAGTTCATCAAATGGTGGGGTAGATGAGAAGAATGTGGCACTGACAGCCAAGGGTAAGAAGAAGAAGAGTCCCAAGAAGAATGGGGCCAAGAGGCAGCAGCAGCAGCAACCATAGGGTGGAAAGAAGAAGGACTTGAGTAAAATCAAGTGTTATTGTTGTCAGGCATTTGGGCACTATGCATCACAATGTCCAAGCAAGAAGAAGAAGAAGGGACAGGGACAACAGACAGCAGCCTCAGCAGAGGTTGATGATTTTTGTGACAGGTTTCAGAGGGATTTTTCCCTATATGATGGACAGATTGAGAGAGAGAGAGTCTCCTTAGCCACCAGCACAGACATGGATATGGAGAGTGAGCATTCATTGTTGACAAGGCATCAGACAGGTCCATCCACCACTGGTACGTGGTACATTGACAGCGGAGCCTCGAGACACATGACAGGTACTCGGGAGTTGTTCTCCGAGCTATCACGGACAGCTAGAGAGGTGGAGGTAGTACTTGGTGACAACACCATTGTTAGAGCAGTGGGTCAGGGGACCATTACATTTGAGAGGGAGTCCATGAGTCTTATGACCTTGAGGGATGTGTTGTACGTCCCTGGGCTAAAAAAGAACCTTGTTTCAGTTTCCACTATTGAGGACAGGGGTCTTGGGGTGTGTTTCTCAGATGGGAGAGTGCAGGTGTTTCCCAAGACCACAGGTGTATCTACCCCCATGAATATTGGAGTTAGATGTGGACGACTGTACAAGTTATTGTTTCAGCTGCAGCATGCTCTAGCACACAGCAGCAGCAGTAGCAGTGAGCTATGTGAGTTATGGCACAGGAGGATGGCCCATTTACATCACACAACTCTGAGATTGTTGAGGAGCATGGTCACAGGTTTACCTGAGTTCAACACTGAGCAGAGTGATGTGTGCAGAGGGTGTGCTTGGGAAAGTACACCAAGACTGCTTTTCCTACCAGTGACATGAGAGCAGCAGGATTGCTTGACTTGATTCATTCTGACATTTGTGGTCCTATGTCTTCAGTATATTTGACTGGTCACGAATACTATATTAGCTTCATTGATGACTACTCCAGGAAGACCTGGATCTACTTCGTGAGGAACAAGAAGTCCCCACTAGTGTTGAGTGTCTTCCAAGGGTTCAAATCCCTTGTGGAGAAGCAGACGAGGAGGAAGATCAGGATGTTGAGATCAGACAACGGGGGTGAGAATACCTCCAAGGAGTTCAATGCTTTCTGCAGGCAGGAGGGTATACAGCGACAGTTGACAGTTCCCTACACTCCTGAGCAAAATGGAGTAGCAGAGAGAAAGAACAGGTCGATCGTTTGAGCAGCGAGAGCCATGCTTCATGATCAAGGGTTACCGTTCTTTCTATGGGCAGAGGCATGCAACACTGCAGTGTATCTACAGAACAGGAGTCCTCACCGTGCTTTGGGGAGGATGACTCCTGAGGAGATGTATTCAGGAAAGAAGCCTGAGGTGAGCCATTTTCGGATATTTGGCTCTCTGACTTACTCTCACGTCCCTTCTGAGAAGAGGACGAAGTTTGAGCCCACTGCAGAGAGAGGTATCTTTGTGGGTTACGATGAGACTTCGAAGACATATCGACTTTACATTCCTGGCTAGAGGAGAGTTGCAGTGAGGTGGGAGGTGAAGTTTGATGAGGAGAGGGCCTTCAGGAAGTCGAGAGAGATGGAGCAGGGGGAGCCACCATCTCCCACACCTCAGTTGATACAGGCTTCTTCGATACAGGTTTCAGGTCCACAGGTTTCTGGGGTGACTGGATCACAGAGTACAGGCACAGGTTCAGGATCACAGGTTTCAGGGTCACAGGTCACAGGGTCTTCAGGGATTGGTTCATCAGTTATTGGGCCTCGGGGTGTTAGATCCTCTGCTTCTGGCACTTCCTCAGATGAGGATACACCAATTTGGGAGGAACCTTCAAGGAAGAGGAACCCTAAGTGGCTTCAGGACACCTTGAAGGAAGCAGAAGCATTTGGTAGACCTCAGGAGGCGATCAGGTCAGTAGTTGAGCCAGACAGATATGGGATGGCCCTTGTTGCGAGTCTTCGTGACTATGTGCCTTCTACTTTTGAGGAGGCTTCTCAACATCAGGTATGGAGAGATGCCATGATGGAAGAGTACCATTCCATCATGAAGAATGATGCTTGGGAGATTGTGCCGAGACCTGAGGGGAAGTCAGTGGTGACTTCCAAGTGGCTTTACAAGATCAAGCATGCTGCAGATGGCAGTGTGGAGAAATTCAAGGCTCGGTTTGTGGCTAGGGGGTTCTCACAGGTTGAGGGAGTTGACTATGATGAGACATTTGCTCCAGTTGCTCGGTATTCCTCTATCAAGGCAGTGATATCTATAGCAGCAGAGATGGGTTGGAAGATCCACCAGATGGATGTGAAGACCGCGTTTCTCAATGGTCTTCTGCAGGAGGAGGTGTATTTGGAGCAGCCACAGGGATTCGAGATACATGGGAGAGATTCTCATGTGTGTAGGCTTAGGAAAGCCTTGTACAGTCTGAATCAATCTCCTAGAGCTTGGAACTCCAAGATCGATACATATTTGACTTCGATGGGATTTCAGAAGAGTGAGGCTGATCCCAACCTATACTACATTGTGGTTGGTGGAGATCCACTCATTCTTCTGTTATATGTTGATGACTTATTTATCACTGGAGATGAGCGTCTTATTGCACAATGCAAGAGAGATCTTACAGCTGAGTATGAGATGACTGATATTGGGCTGATGCATTACTATTTGGGGATGGAGGTTTGGTAGGAGCCTGTACATATTTTCCTAGGACAGGGGAAGTATGCAGCGGAGATTCTGAAGAGTTATCGAATGGAGGACTACAGGCCTATGTCTACACCTATGATCACCAACTTGAAGCAACTTCATGCTTCAGAGGGTAAGTTGGTGGATCCCACACTATATCGTCAGCTCATCGGATCGTTGATGTATCTGATCAACACCAGGCCAGACTTGTGCTTTGCGGTCAACACTCTTAGCCAATTCATGGTGCAACCTAGGAGTGTGCATTGGACTGGCGCAAAGCACATCTTGAGATACCTAGAAGGGACAGTGGATTATGGTCTATACTACAGGGGTTCCGGTGGAGTCAGCTTGGTTGGGTTCACAGATTTAGACTAGGTAGGTTGTGTGAGGGACCGGAAGAGCACTTCCAGTTGCTATTTCAGCTTGGGCTAGGCAGCAGTGTCGTGGTTCAGCAGGAAACAAAATTCCATTGCATTGAGTTCTGCTGAGGCTGAGTATATGGCAGCCAGTCAGGTGACTTGCGAAGCACTGTGGCTTCGTAAGTTATTGGTAGATTTATTTGATCAACAGCTAAGACCTACGGTGATTTATTGCGACAATCAGAGTTGCATTCAACTCTCTGAGAATCTGATTTTCCATGACAGGTTGAAGCACATTGAGATCAGGTACCACTTCATTCGGGACTACGTTCAGAGAGGGGAAGTTGAGCTACAGTATATATCCACTGATGAGCAGTTTGCAGATGTCCTGATGAAGTCTTTGGGGTGGGGGAAGTTTTTCTTCTTCAGAGATAAGTTGGGAGTGGTGCGAAACACCTTCCTCGGTAAGAGGGAGTGTTAGTTTTGTACCTAGGCAAGTGTTCCCCAAGTGACTTTTTGCCTAAGTCACTTAGAAGGGGGAAAAAGGTGACCCTCACATTAAAAGCTACTTAATGAGACTTTATAAAGTTAAAGTCACCTTTTGATAAATTTAAGTGGGTGAGTGAAATTTATTTAAGTGATTTAAATAAATGTGATTTTTACTCTCATTGAATCTTAGCCATTGGATTGAGTCTTTCTCCACCGTTGGATTAGATTCCCACTTAGGGTTTAGACAAAAAGGGTTGAGGGAGGCAAACCCACTCACTTTTTTGTGATTGAAGTGAAGAGAGCTGAAGAGAGAGAGCAAGGGCACGATTTCCAAGAAGCTTGCTAGAGAGATTTTGGTGGGCACACAAATCGAGACAGGCTACATTTATTATCAGCACGAATCCCAAGAAGGAAAGACCGTACAACACCATTTATTGTTGTTCTGTACTGCACGTTTTTCAAGAGACCGTATAGCAGCTGCACGCATCCCTAGGCACCGTATAGTATGATTTTCTAGGCACATTTTTCAATGTAAATTTATGGGCATGCAGTTCGACAAAAAGCACTTGTTTTTCAGGCAGTTTTCAGGCACAAAAATCGAGGAACTCAGCACAAAAATCGAGGTGATCTCCTGCACGGTTTTTGAGACAGTTTAAGGCACAGAAATTGAGGGCCATACAGTCCTGTATGGACTGTACTTTCTGCATAGTTTTCAAGGTCTGCTTTCTGCACAGATTTCAAGGCAGTGACACAGATTTCGAAACTGATTTATTGTGCACAGAAATCGAGGTGACTTGACATAGTTTTCGAGGCAACCTGCTGGGTGCATAGATTGGTGGAGATAAGTTGTATTTTCACTATACTGCTATACTTTAATTTTTGCTGAAGAAATAATAAATCTCTCTCTCTCTCTAACTAGTTTTTCCCGTGGGGGTTTTTCCAGTGCTTGATTTTGGCCAAAATTTTCTGAGTCTATCATTTTCATGGTGTGAATGTTTAAATGTGTTTTTCAGCCTGTTAGTGCATTTTTACTGTGTGTTTAATTGTTACTAAAAATTTCATAAGTAGTTTCCAGTCAATGCATAACCGACTGGGAATGAAAACCACGAAATGTTGACATAAACCAACAAATAGTAGAGTGCAGAAAATCTTCAGTGACAACAAATTCTTCGCCACTATTAACATAGATTATCATGTCATCCTGAATGCCAATTTCACTTTGATCCCTCTCCGTATCAGACCTTAAATATGCTTATGCAACATTCCCCACCTTCTCTTCTGGATGAATAGAAGGTTATGAAGATACTTTGGAAACTAAATACAAGAATCTATGCACATTTTTACAAGACTCTATGCACATTTTTGAATTTTGTGTCTCTCCCATTAAATCTTTTGGAACCAATAAATATCCTCCTTTCGCATGGCCTTCTATCCCCGAAAAATCCTCATCACCATTATTCATAGAAGTAGAAATATTTTTACCATCATCTTGTGCTTCCATGCTTGTGGCATTAACTTCATCAGAAACAGAAGCAGCTTCAGCAGCATATGTAGACATTGCCTCTAGAGTACAATGAAGTCTTTTAGAGGGTGGTAATGCAACTTCATCATCAGCCAAAACTTCCCCTCAAACAATACTTACCATATTTTTGTGGCAAACAAGGATCTTTTTCACCCAACATAGAAGAATCCACACAATGTGAATATTCCCTTTCTAGATGAGTATCCTCTGAAGCCATTAAAATACTAGATTTCTAGTTAGCATCATCCAATTTCAATGCACCTTGTAGTTCATGCTTATCTACAGATCCCTCCATGTCCTCTGGCGTGTTATATTCATTGAGGTTTTCCTATTTTTTATTAGACTCCTTTCTCAGATGAGCTCTTTTTACCAAAGGAAAGTGTTCATCAATGTCAAGTTTATGCTCAACCATCTTTTCCTTGGACTCTAACTCATGTGATTTTGTCAAACAACCACTTAACTTAATCTCTGTCAAAGTAACTCTTTCGTTTCCAAAATCCATAAATCTCCTATTGGGACCAATATATAATCCCAAATCACACTTCTTGTGATGTTTCCTTTTCTTCTTTAAAACATAGTTATGTTGCACACTTTCATCTATGACTGCCTTGTATCCATCATCCTAATTTATAAATGGAGAAGCAACACTGGTTTTTTCATTGGATGCAAAGTTTACCTGCACCAACAATGCTTCTTTGTCTTCAACACCTTCATTTGATATTGTTACCTTCTAGTTGGTAGGGATTCTCATAGATTCCATCTGACCATCAACTGAAGATTTTAATGCCTCAAATGCATCCTTTATTTTCAACAATTCCCCTTGTAGTTGGCCATCGTCTTCGCTAGGGATCAACTTCACTTTTATTTAGATCTATATCAGAAGTTATAATTGGAAATATTAAAGCTTTCTCATCTTTCCCTAGAGAAATGATAACACCTTCATCTCCATCATATTGAAAAAGGTTCCCTGGGGAGATGATAGCACCCTCATCTGCATCATCTCGAAAAAATTTCTTACTCTCAGCCGAATTTTTGACACCTCCTTTTTTATTCTTAATATCCTACTTGACATTAGTTGCATTTGCACAAATATTATCATTCTTTCTATTATCCAACATATCAGGCTCAGACTTGGGACTTATTCTTGAGGGATTTCTTTTCTGATACCAAGATTGTCATTTAACAATATTCCTCGTTTCTTCACATAATTATTTATAGAATATGTTTCATTTATTTGGTCATTACTTGTTGTTCTATCATTTCCAACTTCAGCAATATTTTTCAAATCTTCCATCTCTTGAATTTGATTTTCAATATATTTACCCTTAACGAAAAGTGCTTGATCCCTCTGAGTATAAGAATCCTCTTCATCATCAGGCACTGCATGAATAAATTCTTGTGGATATTGTGATGCTCAACTCTGATTACCTTTCTTACCTTGTAATTTTCTTGTATATCCTCTCTGGACACCAATCTAAACTTCTTCATCAACAATATTTTGGTTGTCTTCCTGCCTCTCTTTCTTTAGCTTCTCATAGACCTCAACAATATGCTCCACTACACAAACAAAGTCAGTTCCCTTTCCTTGACACTTCACAACAGACATGCTTTTTGGTCTCCTATGTAAAATCCTAGATTGCATCGGGACTGCAAA
Source organism: Larix kaempferi (assembly GCA_027924585.1). Lineage (NCBI taxonomy): Eukaryota > Viridiplantae > Streptophyta > Pinopsida > Pinales > Pinaceae > Larix > Larix kaempferi. Next base: position 1,205,114 of record BSBM01001288.1, read on the forward strand.
AACAACTGGGGAAAAAGAAAAAATTGATAATCTTTAGAGGGTATATGAAACATAATACCAAAAAATAGTAATGAAAATATTTAATCTCTCGCAAATCAATCCATCTAAAATTATTTGATATTCAGAATACTCAGATAGATTGTTGATAGTATCAAACACTCTTGTGCATAATATCTTAAGAAAGATTAGAAAGTGATATTTGCAATACAAGGACTAGGCATGGTACATTAAGCAACTCTAATAGAGAAAAAACATAATTAGGTAGCTCAACTGAGTAGCAAAAACATTGTCAGAGGTTCATATGTTAATCATTATAAGAGGATCTGCTACATTTGACATTGAATATGTTATGCATAAGAATTCATAGAAAATAATAGATCTCTTTATAGAGGTTGTTATTACTGACAGGTTTCAATGATGGTGGAGATGCAATGTTCTTACAATGCAGTAGTGGCAGTTATAAACATTACAATTTAAGGGGGTGCAACATGGTAATTCGGATGTTGTCACGATAAAATTTAAGAAGTCACACTAAATTTGAAAACTATAATGTTAGCAACCTGACAATAACTAATATATATGTTTAACGTCGCCTAACTGATCAAGGTTTAAGAGTTGGATATCACGTAGTGCTCCCTTACTGTGAATATGATTTAGCAAGTGTTGCCAATATTTTGTTTTTTCCTTATTTGATGGATGTTTCACATTATGCACTGAACTAAGTTGACTTAGAATGTAGAATGAGTCTCAAGAGAAAATGCCAAGTGCTGATGATACAAGTGATAGGACAGACGTCGGCAAAGTAAACAAAAAGTGGTGTGTTGTTTTTATGTACTCATGAAATGTATATCGTGAGCTCAGAAGGAATAGAGGAATTCCAAAAGGACCAACCAGTCAGCAGAGAGTACAAGCATACTTCTCTAAAACAAATCATTAATTCATATCCCAAAATATCTTTCCTTTGAAACCAACAAAGTAGGGATATAGCCCGAAGGGCTAGCTTGAGTTGTTGAGAGATATGAATGGAAAGCAGGAGGTCTTGGGGTCAAGTACTCAAGATGGTTGCCTCTATGTATGTAGGCCTCACTCGATGTCCCTTCTAGGTCAGCGTACAATAGTCTATGCAGCCCGGCCTGGTTTACACTAGGTACCATCCTTAGAATGAGGGGAAGTGCCCAAGGATTTAATTTCCAAGAAAAAAAAGCAAAGTAGGGATACCCATGTGTCCAAGGGTCACAAATCAACTAATTTATTCATACTACTATGGTTTAAACCCATGTTCATCATACGTTCCCAATACCATTGTCATTAATTTAGAAACCTAAAATTGCATTCAGAGCACTTGTTTTTCCAATGAGACTAAATAAGGTATCACATACATGTTATTTACAAAAAATAAGGTAACCATCAAGGATGCGTTTCTATAACATGCATTGATGATTTACTTATGCAAGGAGACAAGTATGCAAACATAAGAGGAGGATTGTCAAAACTATACAAATGATGTACACTCATTTGTATAATGCATATATAGGACTACAAAATTGTGGGATAATAATTATCATTGACCAATTCTCCATAAAATACAATAAAGTGAGTGAGTGATCAATTTGGATCAAGGAGTCATTAAAAAAGACAAGATAAAGACAAAAGTGCAATAAAATACATACAAAATAGATAATGTAAAACAATAATATATGTTCACACATATTTATTAGAATAAGTTTCATCAATTTCTCCTTGCTTAAGAGGAAATTGTCCCTTATTTCAACTGAAGATAGGGAAACTACTACTCAAATGTTGATTAGAACAATTAGCTAGGTTGAGTGGGAAAAGTTCCTCTGCACCCCACAAAGTAGGTGGTGATTTGATGATGCCAATAGGATCTAGTGTGGGAATCAAGAAGGTATCTTCATGAAGAGGAGGCTAAGAATATATAATCATTGCCTTTAGATGCATGACTAAAATTAACTCCTCCAAGTGAGGAGGCTCATACAGTTTGAGTTGGTTGATATTCGCCACATCATGGATTCCAAGACGGGGTGGAAGGTTCATATTGAAATAATCGGAACGTATTTGTTGTGTGATGCTTTAAGAAACACACCAAATGGGTTTGAACTTGTGACGTTGTTGATTTTGAACCAATACTTATCCAAGTAAAGCCAAACTATGTCACCAACTGGACAACGTGGATTTTGTTTTGTGTACTTGGACTATGTTTGTTAAAAGATGTCATGGAATTTTTTGTGAATCTTGGCCCAGTTGTGCAAGGGATGATATTTTTTTACTCATTGTATTGTTGGGGTGTGGATGGAGTTGGGAGAGCAACAATAATCCCATAAGGAGCAATAGGATAGAAACCAAAATATACGTCAAATGGAGAGTGCTTTGTAGAGGCATGATTTTCTATATTGTAGTTTTGTTTCAATATATACAGGCATTGATCCCACTATTTGTTTTTTTGGTGGTAGATGTAGAGAGCAAGCACCAAGGTTTTGTTGACTACCTTTATTTGGCCATCAATTGATGGATGAAAGGAAGTGAAAAACTACAAATGACAAACAAAATTCTTCCACAGGGATTTGCAAAATTGAGGGAGAAATCATTAGTTACAATTGGAAATTATGGTATTGGTCATTGGTTAGCCAAATGGATCCAAAATGCCAAAAGAACAGCTTCATAGCTTTAGGAGCACCAATACTTTTGTTGCAACAAATAAAAATTTCCATCTTAGAGATTTGATAAGATACATTGATGCATCCGTTGAGTGGTAGGAAAATCACTGACAAAATCCATGGAGTTTAATTCCCATGGTCCATAGGGGAGTCACAGAGGCCAATATAGGTTGCAATTCTTGTTAGAAATCTTTCTTTAGCTACAATGTAAGAAACTCCTAATGCAATCTTCTACTTGCTTCTACACAGAAGGGAGAAAAAGGTTCTTCTATAAGTGCAATAGATTTTATTGCATACCACATTTCCTCCATAATATGAAGATTTGCCCTACTTGAGAAGAAGAATGCACACTGGACCAGTTGGGACACAAAATAGATTCAACCTGGCCTAGGAAACCATCTAAACTATGTAGTTTAAGAAGGGAGTCTAATTGACAATTGTTGGCTACTAGATGGATTCCATGATAGGACCACAGTAAGGATCAATGGCATGTTGATATTTTCAATCAGCATAGGCTCTTCTCCACATATTACATCAAAGGATGAAGGACCTTGCCAAGGGGTTTTTGGAGTAAATCATCCACTTTATTGCAGCTACCATTCTTATACTTGACTAATAAATGAAACTATTGAATGTAGGAATGTTATTTTAGGTGTCATTGTTCTTGAGTCTTAGATTGTGAATTCAAAAATTGGAGAGTCTAATGATCAATATGGAGGATAGTTTCTTTACTTGGGATGTAGTGTATGTAGAAATTTCGAAAATCTGTCCACTTTCAAATTCCCAACTCACAACAATGAAGTCATGGATTTGCCTCATAGAACTTTCAACCTTAGGGCTGAACTTCCAGCCTTAAGGAGCCAACTTTTATCTCAATATGTTTTCAAGAATGAGAAAGCAGAAGAAACTATAAAGTTATATAGCCAAGAAATCGAGCAATAGAGGAACCCTCAGACATATGTTATTGTAAATGGGTAATATAATTTTAAATTTTAAAAGAACTACAATTTTAAATTTTAAATGGACATGAGTCTCCATTTTAGGGTATATAGACATTTTAAAGCCCAAATAATCTTGTTTTCGTGGGCATAAGTTCATAGTTATCTACTGTATGACAGTGTGTGCATCCTTTATTGCTATAGAAATTGTAAGGATGGAACTACCTATACTTGTAGAAACAAAAACAAAAACAAATTGATTTTATGTGCTCGGTGACTGGGATATTTTTGTGTCAGAGAATAGCTTTTTTATCTTTTATTTTTCTTGTAATTGAGTTCTTTATTTATTTTGCAAAATGCATGGGAACAATTTTAGGTTTCAAAGCATTTTTCTAAAGTTTTGCAAACTAGATGGTGAAAACTATGATGTATAGAAGGTGAAAGGGAGTTCACTGGTTGCCAGGAATATTTTCCAGGCACAGAGAAATCCTAGAGGTATCTAAACTACAAAAAATCATAGTTAAGGATGAAAAAGCTTAAGCTATTTTAACCATGACTATATTTGAAGAAATAAATCCCCATATTCCCGAAGCTAAGGTCCATCAAGTGATAGTTGGGATATTTTACAATTTTGAAAAAGATATATTATTATCCATGTCCTAGGAGATGCCTTGGCATTCCATCTTTGCACCGACATTGGATGTACTATGCTAGTCTTTTTGTCATACTTTTGTGGCATCAAGTTGGAAATTAATAAAATTATCCTAACTTATCTTATGTATGAGGTACCAGATGAAAATAGAGTTTGTACCTGATGAATTAGTTACATAGCATGAGAATTCCAGAAATCACTTGTTATGGCTTCAGAATATTAAGGGTCAACTTGCAGCAATTGATGAGAAAAAATAGGAAGAATTATAGTCTATAACAAAGGGTATTTTATATGATGAGAACATATAACAAACATTTATTTTAAAGGAGAAAAGTACGGAACGATAAAGCAATTCAATACTGAAGAGTAGAATAAAGAAATCATATTCAAAAAACATGTAAATGCATTGATTCTCGATTTTATTGAATTGCATATAAGACAACTTTGAGTAGAAGAGTTGACCTTTGTAATCAATTGAGATTTATTGTTAGTGCATGTCCAATTCAATATTTGAAGCCATTACTAAATAGTTTGGTGATTAATATTTTGTCATTGAAAAAGAGTTGTAGTCAAGTGCAATTGTCTCAAAACCGTCTGTCCATTTCTCAATCAAATTCAAGCATAATGGGGACCCAAACACAAAAATAACCAAACAAATTCGTGTAAAGTTGTGAGGAGCATGAAGCGGCTAAATTGATGAAGGAAAATCCACACAGCATAGTGCATGGAGGGATCTATAATATTTATAAATTCTGCTGCAAACAATAAAATCTTTATCAGACAGTATTTTTTATTTTCTTCAAGGCTTCCCAATTTTAGAATCTACATTCGTGAAATTAGATGATGAACAGGTTTTGCATACATGTCAGTGGAAATACAGCAGAATGTATAGGTTTTTTATACATAATTTTAAGAAAATGGTGGAGGGGAACACATACATTGTAGGGATTTTGTGGCTTAGGAGATGTTGAATGACTGCACACAAGGGTAGTAATGGATAAATCCTTCCCATATTTTATGCCCTCCAAGGATTTGGGATTGTTACTACCCCTCAATGCAAGGTAGTAACTATTATTCCTAACATGTTGGTACACACATGGCTTGCACACATATTTTTGATGATTGGATCGCTTCTGCTAAGTTCTTCTTAGTTGCATAAGATTCTATGAGCTCTTCAACTTTAGCTAAGAGATATTTACCCACTTGTTGAAGTAGATAATTCTCACTCGCCAACCCATTCTGTAACGCATCTGCATCTACTAAAACCCCACAAAGCTAATCCAATGCATGGATGAATTCCTCGTTATGCACCTTGCATAAGTCCTCTATTTCCATCTCCTTTTTCTTGACAAAATTTTTGAGTTGTTTCAATAGGGATTCCAGCTTCCCAACCTCAAATGCTTGTCTAATTATTGAACCTAAATCCTCACCATTTCCTATGCAGAAGCTAATGTTGTCTCTTCCCCTTTATCCCCCCCATTCTCTACCACGCCTCTCCTCTTTGTTTTTAGTCTTCATTTTAACTTATGTGCATAATCTTAAGCCTCAAAAAGGTCAACTAGTCATCAATTCTGGTTCAGAAAATTCAATGGTTTCCCGTTAAAATCCCCAATCACCACTCACCCTTGTATCTAAATGTGTCAATTGATGATCGATTATAGTTCAGAAAATTCATTAGTTCCCCATTAAAATCAACAGACATCACTCCCCCTTGTATATGAATGGAAAATAGGGGAAGAGATCGCAACGTAGAAATCCCTACTTCATTATAAATATTTTATTCCAAGTTCAAACCATGTATTAATGATTTTGTAAAGAATGAAACCACATCCTATCATCAGTGAGGTGAGAACAATTACCTGCTACCTGGATCTCCATTTGGGTAGATCTGTTTATGGTTGTTTGACTAACCCAACAGGGTAGAGTATCCCGTACATATAATTTGAAGCCGAAACCTAGGGTAACCACCTATTTTTCTTAGCAATGTTAGAGATTCCAACACCCACTCCACCAAATACCATTATTCCTCGCCTTTGTCATTTGCTTACCAAGAACCTTCCAACATTTGGTGGTTTGCAATTTTGGTTAAGAGTCCGTAATCATTATGATTGCTTTGTTGATAAAAAATTGCTAATGATAAATACAACAGCCCAAGGAAACTTATTTTTTGGGGGAGAATTAAAATGTGAATTTTGTTGTTTTTCCCAAGGAAACTTATTTTTTTGGGAGAATTATAATGCAAATTTTGGTTGTTTCGAATGAACAAAACAACGTAGTAATGGAAAATGAGTTTTTTCTTTCAAATTTTCAAAGACGTTGAAAAGGAATGTGACATTGTGCATCACAAATATTCCATTATGTGCAACCTTTGAAAAGGAATGCGATAGTATGGGTCACCCATATTCCATTATGTACAATTGGGCTTGATGGTTAAGATTGTGTTTCTTAGGAAGTCAATTTTATGTACAATTGGGATTGATGGTTAAGAATATGTGTTTCTACACTATACCAATCCAATCTCAAGAATTGCATTCTTTCAAACACTTAGCAAGTATTCTACTTTGAGTTTTCATATTTTAAATTCCAATCTCGTTTAGAAATTATTTCAAACAATTGAAATATATTCTATAAAAAATTCGCATTTTTGGATTTCAACATCACAAAATGAAGACTATTTTTTTTTAACTTGTGACAAAAACTTAGCTAATAATCATACATGTAAAGAAAACAAAAAAAGGATATGTGCTCTTAACACAATGGAATCCCAAGATTGCAACTCTTTTCATAAGTTCAAGGTTTCACAAGCTTCATAGTTTTAGCTTCATATTCAAATCAATCCCACCTGATCAATGGCATCTTAGATCCATCCCTTCCATCAAAGCCTTTAAATTTTTCACAAAAATTAAACTACCTCATTATTTTCGACCATGTTCAAGGTTTCATCAATGTTACGATTTATTAAATTTTAATATTGCAGATGGATTCAGAGATCCCCTTATTAAATTTATCTTTGAATCCATCTGCAGTGTTAAAATTTAGTAAATTGTACAAATTCATTGTCAAAATTGTAATTTTCCATTTCCGAAGTGACACGACTAAAATTTACTAACATAAACAACTAATTATTATTAGTCGTTGTTAGCTAGTCATATTTGTATTCATGTGACTAAATTAGTCATTTACGTTAGTAATTTTTATTTTAGTCGCTTTTTATCCAGTGATATATTGTATCGCGTGACTAAATTAATCATTTATCTTAGTCGTTTTTAGTTGGCTCACTTAAAATTGCTCAATTTTGGTCGTTTATCCCTTAAAAAATCTATGGTGACTAAATTTTTTAGTCGCCTAGTCACTTATCTCTCATTTTGTACTACTAGTACAAAATGAGAAATTAGTGACTAAAAAAATGACTAAAATTCGCATAGAAATGACTATTTTTTAGTTGGCGACTAATAGTAGCTAATTTCTAGTATCTTATAGCTCGACTAACTTAGTCATATATTTGGTCATTGATTTAGTCATTAATTGTGGTAATTAATGACTAAATCAATGACCACGACTAAATAAGGAACCTATTAATGACTAAAATAAATACGACTAAGTTAGTCGAGCTATAAGATACTGCAAAATAGCTTCTAATAGTCATTTATATGCAAATTTTAGTTGTTTTTTTAGTCACAAATTTCTCATTTGTAGTAGTCATTTATCTCTATTTAGTAGTTTTATATTTATTATATAAATGACTAATTTAGTAGTTTTATATTATTTCATTTTCTTTCATTATTAATCAATATAAATGACTAGTTTAATTGTTTATTCATTTTATTTGTGTTTTTTATTAATCAATAGAAATGAATATGATATTGTGACTAAATTAAAAAAATGTCATACAATATTCATACTCATCAAATAAATACGCATGTGAATTATGCAAATTCACATTAGTTAATTACAACACTAAATAATATCAAGTACAAACATATATAATTTCAACCATGTAAATTATATTATATGAAATGCCAAGTATTACAAAATATATGAGTTTCCAACTGAATATCTACTAATGGACTAATATTGGTCCATGAAAAAAACCGTCTCCATACTTTACATGACAATCATCTACATCGATGACTTTTCAAAATATTACAATGGCCACTAAGAGAAACCTTGGTAATGCCCACAGAAATCCAATGATTCTCTTATTGTCATTCAACCAACACCCACTACGCTCTAGCACATCTTACTACCCAACATGTGTCATCGGTTTTCCTTGAAGTCCTTGCATTTGGGAGCTGCAAAATTCAGAGGGGATCATGAGATCATCCCTGGAGGATTTACATCAAAATGCCATCTCCTATTTTGAAAATTTATTTCGGGACCCAAAATCATCATCCTTACCAGAGCAATTCAAAGTTATAAAAGAATATTTGAGATTCTTCTCAGAAGAGGAAGGTAATGATATGTACTTGTCTGTTTTAATTGAGTAAGTGGAAGTTATGTTGAAGGGTTTTGCTAAATCAAAAAGTCCAGGCCCAGATGGGTGGACTGTGGAGATTTTTTTTTTCTTCGACATAATGGGACCAGATATCCTAGATGTTGTGGAAGAATCGAGAATCACAGGTAAAATTCCATGTGTTGTAAATTCTACTTTCCTGGCACTTATTCCTAAAAGTTCTCATCCTAATGATTTTAAGTATTTTCGGCCAATATCCTTATGTAATCTAATATACAAAGTCATCTAAAAAATTATAGCATCTAGATTAAACCCGATCTTGTCCAAATTTATATCCATTAAACAATTTGGATTTCTAGAGGATACAGAAATCCTGGATGCTGTGGTTGTTGCACAAGAGGCTTTTCATAGTATAAAATCCAAACAATTAAAAGCCCTTATTTTAAAATTGGATCTTGAAAAGTCCTACAACAGAGTATATTGGAATTATCTTTAATTGATTTTAATCCAAATTAGTCTCCCTTGGGAAGTTAGCAAATGGATCTTGGTTTGTGTCTGTTCGGCCAATTTCACAGTTTTAATTAATGGATTGCCTTCATAATTTTTTATAGGGTCAAGGGGCTTACGTCAGGGCCTCCCTTTGTCTCCTCTCATTTTACTTCTTGTAAGCGAATATCTTAGCATGCTTCTTATTAAAGCAAGATCCATAGGCTTATTGAAAGGAATCAAAGTGTCTACTCAGTCCTCGGTGACTTATTTACTGTTCGTCGATGACGTGTTCCTTTTTTGTGAGGATAGTGATCTGGAATGGAAAGAAATAAAAGGAATTCTCCTCTTATTTTGCAATGCATCGGGGATGCAAATAAATAATGAAAAATCATTCTTCCTTGAACATGCCCTTGAAGGGAAATCAAAGATCAAGATCGACTCGATTTTTCCTTTTAATATAGGCCCATTGGAAAATAGCACAAAATAATTGGGTTTCTATATCAAACCAAATAGTTATCAGATCAAGGATTGTTATGGATTCTAAAGAAATTTGACAACAAAATTAGTCATTGGGGTTGGTGATGGCTTTCACTAGGGGGTAGAATTACTCTAGTTAATTTGGTTTTGCAAAATATGATGGTGTTCTGGTTCTCCTTATACAAAATCCCTAAATCAATTCTTAATGGGATTAGTCAAAGAATTTTCACTTTCATCTGGTCTGGTGGTCAAGATAAAAAGAAATTTCATCTAGTTAATTGTCTACAATTAGTGAATCCCAAACAGTTGGGGGACTGGGATTTAAAGAATATTTTTCATTTTTCTAAAGCTTTATCATCCCTGGGGTGGTAGGTGCAGGGGGGGTCGTTTACAACCCTGAAGGAAATACGTTATTTCAATTCGCATGGGGATTAGGAAGGAGAACCAACAATCAAGCTGAATGGGCGGCCCTCCTCCAAGGGGCTGAAGTTATGATCCCAATCCATATAGATCACTTCTCCATCCTTGGATATTCCAAGATTGTTATTCAGAAAATGATAAGTATGCAAAGAGGCCATGAAAAGACTATTAGCAGAATTCAAAAACGAATAGTCTCCACCATCGGTAATATCTCTCGGATCCAGTTATTTCATACTCCCAAGAACAATAACGTGGAGGCTTCCATCATGGATAATCAAGGGGCTAAGCTAAATGAAGGGATAATTGTTCTAAACCAAGGCCCTCCCCACTCCAAATGGTCTCCATGCTTCTAGCCCTCAAAATCCTCATGGGGGCACACATGCATATCTCCCCCTCCATTTCTTGGACAAGTGGATAATACTTTAGCTTGAGCATTAAATACCGGCCTTGGGCTTCTCCATGCATTTATGAATATCAGTGTGAAGGTAAGATGGAAGCATGCGGTTTAATGTCGAATTTTAGAGGTCCTCGCTCGCAAGAAACTATACAAAGGAATGGTACCGCTCTACATCTGGTGGTATAGGACATTGAAGCTCTCACTTGTAACGAAGGAGTTCTCTCGGTTGGGCTGTGCTCCGCCTCCTGGTCTATATCTGCTCTCAGAAGGATGAATCTGGAGAACATGGTGAAGGAGCTTAGGGAAATAAAAAGTGTCCATCAAAACATTAAAAAGAATGCTTGTAATGCCTCTGAAGCTTCTAAGGCCGCTCTGGATGAGAGCAGACTCATAGGTTAGGATATTGTTGATGTATATGTAAATTCGGAATGTATTTCACATATATGTATATTGTATTCCTATAGAGATGTTATTATTCCTCTATACGGAAGTGTCGTCATTTATATTGTAAGTGTCGTAACTTATACTTGATGGGTTATTAGACCACCTTGTTGGGGTTGGCCCTGTATAAGTCATGTGGGTCAAAGGGTTATTAGACCACCCTATTGGGGGTCGGCCATGTGGGTCAAAGGGTTATTAGACCACCCTAGTGGGGGTCGGCCCAATCATCATTATGTCAAGTGGTTAAGTTGAGGCCAACCTAGTTGAGTAAAGGTCAAGTCAAGTTAGTGTATAAATAGAGAGTGTGTCTCTCTCATTTTACACATTCTATTCTCTCACTCACACTTGGGAGAGTGGTGCACTTGTGGAGGAGGAGGCTCTTCTGCTAGGAGAAGACTATCTCTTGTATTCTGGTTGTATCATTGCTCTATCTATCTCTGAGGAAGTTATTGGGTTTTTTCACCTTTATGGTTTTCCCCAAGTAAACTCTGTGTCTCTTGTGTGCTTGCATTATTGTGTCCATGATTGATATGTTGTAGATTTGCTGTACATGTTGTTCTCTCAGTTAAGATCCTAGATCAGATTGAAGTAAATTCTGAAAATTTAACATGGTATGAGAGCTAGCCTGAAAGAAGGCATGATATGGCATGTATGACACTTGTTGCACTTCCGATGTTAGGACTTGATATAGCAAAAACCAGTCATCGTAGCACTTTCGCTATAAATCCGTTGTGGCAAATTTTTCGGATCTGAAACTTTTACAGGTCGAAGATAAGATCCCCATGTACCTTGTGTCCAAAGGAAAACCTCTAAATCGTTGTACTTTGTGATTTATGATCTGTACAATATAGGGTTTCTGCCTCTTCCAGATCTGAGTCAAAATCAGGTGACCTTGGGAAAAAGGTCATAACTTGGTCTAGGAAGCTCCAAATGAAATTTCGTAAAAAGTGATCTAGATATTACACAGACTGTACTATCTCCGGAAAAGTTTTTAGAGGCAGAAGTTGAACCAGTGACACGTGGAACTCCGTACAAGTTAGCTCTCCTGTATTATCCCATAAAAAGGTCACGTTGCGACACTTGGCATAACTCTCTCTCAGAGAATCCAATTGAGGTCAGACCTATCGGGATGGAAAAATAACAGGTCAGGATATCTCAAGAAACGTTTTCACACTTTGTGGATTGAAAAGTTTGGAGTTACACCAGAAAAAAATCAGGTACATATTTCTATCAAAACAAAATTATTTTTGAGCACCTTCATTCATGGCTTCCGGAATTTAGGGCTTCGGAGAAAGTTGGAATTTCTCTAATCGGAGACCACGGCTGGATGCTACTCATCAAAATCAAAATTTAGAGACCAAGATCAGATTTTTTGGTTGGGCAGAAGGTCTGGCTTGATCAAACCCCAGTTCAGGACTTTGATCGGAAAGATGGAAAATTAGGGCTTCTGCAAAACTTGGAATTTTGGAAATCTGTGACCACGGCTGGAAGCTCCTCAGAAAAATTGAAGCTTAGAGATTTGAATCAAATATTTTGGTTGGGTGAAGCTCCGAGAAACTCAAACCCTAATTCAGGGTCCTCCCTAGTGAATCCAGAAATCTAAAAGGCAATTTCGAGGGGTGAAACTTTGCAGTTTTCAAATTCTGAATATACCAACTTGATCAGCTCATCAAGGTGCATATTTCTATCCTTTCGGAAGTTTGAATTTTTGGGGTTTCCTTGACAAACCCTAATCCAGCTCCAGGTCCAGTGCTTTCAAATCAAGTGAATTGGGTTAATCCTAGAAGAAGATGGATTGGTCACCTGCATAAGTGAAGAAGTTCCTGTCTCAGAGGGAGATGAGGCTAAGGCCTTCCATAAGAAGATTACAAGCAATCTTGACAGGTATGTTTCATGGTTAATTTTATCATATTTTTGTCTTCATATCATTACAGTACAATCTTGATTAATTACTAGACTTGTCGTATCACCTTAATAGAAGATATTCATTGATTAAGGTTTTGACACTTATGAATGTACTAATGCATTGTGATGTTGTATGAGGTTTATGTTGTTCGCTAACATAAAAGGTACACCAAGAAAGACAAATCATGTTCTACTTCAAGAACATATGATCATGGTGACATGAAGACAAATATTCATCCATTGTCATGGATCACATAGAATATCTACTTTCGAGGTATGTATAACTTGGTCCTACAATGGTTAACCTATGAGACATGCAGGTTACTAGCACAAGTCACTGAAGAGAACCAGAAGACATTATGCGGGTATGTTATACATAACTAGCTAGCATGCTAATCCAGGTATGTTTTTCCTATATCAAGCTAGAAACCTACCTTGAGTTAGGATCTTATATTGTTGTGTTGTTAATAATGATTATTCATGAAGTCATAGGTTTGAATAGTCATGGTTGTATGCATATTATGTTTCTTACCATAATTCATGATATGACTAACCAGAAGAATCATGAAGGTATAGGTTTGAGTAATCACGGGTTTATGCATTGATGATTTAACTAATCAGAAGAGTCTTATGATCAAATAAGAATATGCATGAGTAAAAGAAGACTTCCCTGAAACCTTGAAGACTAATGTTTATTATCTGTGAATGATCATGACTATACATGTTTAAGATTATTGTGTTTTCATAGTATTAAGATTATACTAATAAATGTGTGATTATGTATGAGACCTCAAGGATAACACAATGATGATACTAATAAGCATGCATAGTGAGTAAGGATGGATGTAAGTTCAAGGACAGGTAATCCAGGAAGCAAAGATCAAGAGGGAGCACACTCCAGTTGTTCCTGCAAGAAAGCAAAGGAGCACACTTCAGTAGTTTCTACAAGGATGCAGATATTCAGAGGGAGTTGACCATCTTTCTACATTCCACAACAGAAAGGTGTAGAAGAAGCTACTTTAGCAGCTCCTGCAAGGAAGCAAAGACTCAGAGGGAGTCCACCCAACAAACAAACAAAGATAAGTATTTTAATTACCAGTTCTTACATATTTGTTTGTTTAAATAAAATTGTTCAATGATACATATGCTTATGTTCCTAGACTTAGGATATGTATTTTGCATATTTGCATTAATGAACAAGATACTACTAATATGCATATGATGGGTAAGTGGCCTATGGCACTGTACAACATTCCATTGCTACTTATCTAGAATGAAACCTATTTGCTGACATGTTGGGAGTTGTGCAAACTCTTAACAATGTTCTGGTAGAGACTGGAAGGCATCTAGAAAGTTGTGGAACATGGATAAATGTTGTATTGAAGCATTGGCTAAGATAATTGCATGATTGTATGACATATTTCTTTATGTGTAAGAATTTGTCTGAAAATTATGAGATGTTTCTAATCATTCAATTTAACTTGTTTTGTAGAAAAGATCGTATACCTTCACCTACAAAAGAAGGACTACAATATTTGTTCAAGCAACAAAATTATCTATGGAAGATATTGAAGTTCCCAGGATACGGGAAGAATGTCATGATCCGTCGATCATGAAGAACGATGTTTGGGATGCGGTCCCAAGAGCTGAAGGGAAGTCTGTTGTGACTTCCAAATGGAACTATCAAATCAAGCATGTTGCAAATGGCAGCATAGAGAAATATAAAAGTGATGAAATAGAAGATACACCAGATGGATTTGAAGACAGCCTTCTTGAATGGTGTAGTCATATATGTGTGCAGAACTTGGTAGGATAGACAGCTTTCTATCCAGTTTGGGCTTTACCAAGAGTAAAGCGGTTTCCAACCTTTACTACAAGGTTGAGGAAGGAAATCCAGTGATACTACTTTTGTATGCGGATAACCTGTTTGTTACAGGTGAAGATAGATTAATTGCCGACACGCAGCGGAAGCTTGCTGCCGAGTTCGAGATGAAGAACTTGGGGATGATGCACTATTTTTTTTTGGCATGGAGGTGTGGAAGAGTGCAGATGGAATAGTCCTTGGACAAGGGAAGTATGCAGTAGAGATCCTAAAAAGGTTCGGGATGATGGATTGCAAGGCCATGGCCACACCTATGGCATCGAATCTGAAGCTTCTTTGTGATGCTTCATCTAAGCCGGTTGATGTCTCTATGTATCGTCAGATAATTGGGTCCTTGATGTATCTGACGAACACGAGACCAGATATTTGCTTTGCAGTGAACACATTGAGCCAGTTCCTGACGGATCCGAGGAGTGTTCACCTGGTTGCTGTAAAGCATGTTCTGAGGTACCTGAAGGGTACAGTGGATTATGGGCTCAAGTATGAAGCGAATCAAAAGTTTAACCTGCAGGGTTATGTTGATTCAGATTGGGCTGGCAGTGCTGCAGATAGGAAGAGCACATCTGGGTGTTGCTTCAGTATGGGATCAGGTGTGATCTCTTGGTTTAGCAGGAAGAAGTCCTGCGTAGCACTAAGTACAGCTGAGGCAGAGTATGTTGTAGCCTGTTCAGCTAGTTGTGAGGCAGTATGGCTACGGAATCTACTGTCTGAGTTATTTGATCTCCCATTGGATGCTACTGGTATCTTTTGTGATAACCAGAGTTGTGTGAAGCTGTCTGAGAACCCAATGTTTCATGACAGGTCGAAACACATAGAGATCAAATATCACTATATCAGGGATATGGTGTAGAGAGGAGCTGTGAAGCTCCTATACGTTGCGACAGACGAGCAGATTGCAGATGTGCTGACGAAACCACTAGCCAAAGTGAAGTTCGATTACTTCAGAGAGAGGCTTGGTGTTCTTTGGATTGATGACACTTCGAGGAAGAAGTGATGGACACATTTGCAGAGGCCATTCCAAGCATGTTGGAAGGAGGATCCTTCACATGGCTGTGGATGTAAGCGTTGGATGATGAGCATTAGGACGATGCTCCAGTTACTGCTCTGTATATGCATTAGGAGGATGCTGGATATGGTTAGTTGGATCATGTATATGTATGTATGCATCATGTTGGATGCTGGGTATGATCAGTTGGATCATTTATATGTATATGTATGTACGCATCATGTTGGATGCTGGATATGATCAGTTGGATCATTTATATGTATATGTATGTACGCATCATGTTGGATGCTGGATATGATCAGTTGGATCATTTGTATATATTTTGTATAAGCATCATGTTGGATGCTTGGACCATGTATCTGTATATGTATCAGGTGGATACATTGTATGATCAAGTAGATCATGTATGTTGATATGTATCATGTATGATCAGGTGGATCATGTATTTGTATTTGTATCGGGTGGATACATTGTATGATCAGGTGGATCATGTATGATGATATGTATTAGGTAGATACTTGGTATGCATCAGGTAGATGCATTGTATGATCAGGATGATCATGGATGACGAGCTTCAGGATGTTCCTCCAGATGATATGCAGCAGGATGTTGCAGTGATGATGATCAGGATGATCATGTGTACATCAGGATGATGTATGGTGAGTATCAGGTTGATACTCTATGGTCATGGATCAAGTTGTGTAGATGAGCATATAATTTGGCCCGGGGAGATTTGCAGTTAGTCTTTCGAGGTTTTGCCTATGGCATGTAATCTGGCCCTGGGATATCTGGAAAATGCTCTTTCGAGGTTTTGCTATGGGAGGACATATAATTTGGCCCTGGGAAATCTGTAGATACTCTTTCGAGGTTTTGCCTATGGCATATAATCTGGCCCCGAGATATCTGGCAGATGCTCTTTCGAGGTTTTGTCCTAAGGCATATAATATGTCCCTGGGAGATCCAATAGGTTGGGCTGTGTGCCCATAATAAGTCCTGGGATGCTCTTGCGAGGTTTTGCCATGACCACTTATAATCTGTCCCTGGGAGATCCTATAGGTAGAGTTGTGTGCTCGTAACAACCTGGGATGCTCTTGCGAGGTTTTGTGGTGACCACATATAATTTGTCCCTGGGAGATCCTATAGGTAGAGTTGTGTGCTCGTAACAGCCTGGGATGCTCTTGCGAGGTTTTGTGGTGAGGTCACATATAATATGGCCCTGGGAGATCCTATAGGTAGAGCCGTGTGCTCGTAACAACCTGGGATGCTCTTTCGAGGTTTTGTGACACACGTAATAAGTCCTGAGGATTCCACAGTATGGCCAGTGATGACGAAGACCTGCAAGTGGTGGGCCTACATCCAGTATGAAAAAGGACTGGCTCTGTAGAACTTCCTATGACGAGTAGATTCAGAGATTGATTGAGATAGCAACAGCAGTGACGATGATGATGACTCGATGACGATTATCTAGTGACGATGATCCAGAGAAGAAGACTTGTGCTAGAAGACCTGTGTCGAGAAATACCTTCCTAGTTAAGAGGGAGTGTTGATGTATATGTAACTTCGGAATGTATTTCACATATATGTATATTGTATTCCTATAGAGATGTTATTATTTCTCTATACGGAAGTGTCGTCATTTATATTTTAAGTGTCGTAACTTATACTTGATGGGTTATTAGACCACCTTGTTGGGGTCGGCCCTGTATAAGTCATGTGGGTCAAAGGGTTATTAGACCACCCTATTGGGGGTCGGCCATGTGGGTCAAAGGGTTATTAGACCACCCTAGTGGGGGTCGGCCCAGTCAGCATTATGTTAAGTGGTTAAGTTGAGGCCGACCTAGTTGAGTAAAGGTCAAGTCAAGTTAGTGTATAAATAGAGAGTGTGTCTCTCTCATTTTACACATTCTATTCTCTCACTCACACTTGGGAGAGTGGCGCACTTGTGGAGGAGGAGGCTCTGCTGCTAGGAGAAGACTATCTCTTGTATTCTGTTTGTATCATTGCTCTATCTATCTCTGAGGAAGTTATTGGGGTTTTTCACCTTTATGGTTTTCCCCAAGTAAAATCTGTGTCTCTTGTGTGCTTGCATTATTGTGTCCATGATTGTTATGCTGTAGATATGATGTACATGTTGTTCTCTCAGTTAAGATCCTAGATCAGATTGAAGTAAATTCTGAAAATTAAACAGATATCATTCGGATGGAAGCATGCATTGAGGATGTTGAAACCAACGCCAGGGTGCATGTGGGTGAGCTTGAGGATCTGCAGAAGGATGTTAAAGGCATAAAAGAGTTTTAGCAGGCCAATTTCGAAGGCCTCAAACAGTTTATGTTCTCATTGAAGGGGAAACTGTTTAACACTCTGCAAAATGGAAATAATAGGATTGAGGCTCGCCTGGCTCCTGGAAGCATCCCTGAGTGACCTGAAGGATGAATTTGAGAAGCAAACTAAAGCTATGGACCCAAGAAATCAGCATGAAGACAACTCTCTGATGGAAGATGACTCGCAGACTCATGAAGGAATTCCACCCGCTTAATTTCAGGAATGTTGAAGTGTTCCACCTTTTTGACTTGTTAAATTTGTTTTGTGCTTTTTTATGTAATCAATATGTCAGGATCTATCTGAAAAAATACAATAGATATGAACAGTTAGGAAGAATAACTCTCAGGGATGAAAAGCTGGAATTCTTCATTTCTGAACAACTCTTTAACTGTGCTATGGTTTACCCTTCAAGGAAGGGATTTTGTATCTTATCCTTTGTTTAATATAAGCTATTTCGCGTTCCTGTTAAAAAAAAAATCTTTATCATCCAAAATCCCGTGGTGAGATTTATTTGCAGACAGTCTCTGGGGAAAGATTATAAAAGAAAAATATCTCAGGATCATATCACTTGTGCAGTGGTTTCTTCTTGAATCCAAAAGGTCGAAAGGGGTCTCTAACATTTGGAATGGATTGATCGGTTATGCGCAAGTGATTGAGAAATGATTGGCTTGGAAGCCTGGAAGTGGTAGGTAGATTCAAGTTGGTGAAGATCCTATTTTGGGAGGTCCTCTACATTATAATATTTCTTGGGAGCTAACTATAATTGCAAGAACAAAGGGCTATTATACACTTAATCATATCTCATCTTGGGATCTTAATTCAAAGGGTTCACATGGATGGCTTAGTTCTTTCCAGTTAGGTATTTATGGCTCCCTAAGCCATGAATGGGAACTTTATACTTTGGAAATGAAAAGAAGCAATATTCGCTTATCGAACAAGCGTGATGATTTGAAATGGTCTTGGAATGAGAAATTGGGGACGATTAATGCGAAAATGGCTTATGAATCATTATTTTTCGCAGTCTCGGCGCCTTTCAATTGGTGGTACAATGCTACATGGAAGTGGAAGGCCCCTATGAATATAATCCTATTCGTTTGGATGGCTCTGGAGAATTGTATCCTCACATGGGACAACTTTGTTCGAAGGGTTGGCATAGGTCCAAATAGTTTCCATTTTTGCAATAATGCGGCTGAAACTGTTGATCATCTCTTTATTAATTGCTCGTTCTCCGCGGGGGTTTGGGAGATCATCGGTCGGTCCCTCAACTTTTGTGATAAATGGTCGGATGGTACCTTCTCCAAGTGTTTACTTCGGTGGAAAAATAAGAACAGTAAGTGGGGCGATCTTCCTTGTTTTGTTGCATGGGAGATTTGGAAAGCAAGGAATGGCCTTATCTTTGAAGAGAAGGCTCCTCGTCTATCAAATATTAGCAATAAAGTTGTGGTGGCTTGGCAAGACTTCTACAAGCCAAGAGCAGTTGTAGTGTTGCGAAAGAAGAGCATAGCATCTGGGTCAGTGTTCAATGAGAATCCTATTCGTGCCTTTTTTTAGGGCGCTTCACAAAGAAATTTTAGATTGGGTGGGGCAGGAGCCATATTATGGATGAGTGTCAACATTTATTATAAATTATGGATGAATTTTGGTACTAGGACAAACACCAGAAGTGAACTTATGTCACTGTGGATGTTACTTTTTTCGCTAAGTCTAAAAATATGAATGGATTACAGATTGCAGGGGATTCAAAAGCCATTAGAGACTGGGCTTTGGAAAATTCTACATTCAATGTTATTACATTATCCCCGTGGTTGGAGGAGGTCCGTCAACATATTTAGACCTTTGACCAGATTTATTTCCAGCATGTGTATCGATATTTTAACCAAGAAGCGAATGTCCTATCCAAAAGGGCTTTATCTGCCCGTGAGGGTTACATTTTTGGGGGAATTATGGGATCCTGATCAGCTATTAGACTTCGGCTCCTCTCCTATTTTCTCGGCACAAGTAGCAGACTATATTTTGTTATGTTTTTTTTTTTGGAGATTGTTTTTGCAGCAGGACTTGTGGCTCTTACTATATTTTTTGCAAGCGATTGAGATCTTCTTCTCACTCCAATAGCCAGTTTTTGTTGTTATGCACTCTTCATGTATTGTTGGTTGGGGGTCCTTTTGTCTATGATCGTTCTTTCTAGAAATCTTGTGGTTTCTTCCTTCGGGTTGTTTCTTATGCCAGCGAGTCTTGTTTCGTCGTTGTTCTATTTTGATGTATCTAATGCTCTTGCCTCCGTTGTGGCGTTGTGGTGGGACAGTGTGATGCTCATGGCCATATGTTGGTTTTATGTTTGTTTGTTAGTTTGTATGGATTTTATTCGACTTTCGCCTCTTTTGGAAGGCTAGTGCCCAAGGCATATTGTCTTTAAGTTATGTAACTTTTTCTATACTATTTAATCAAATAGTATCACTCTTTTTCTTTTGAAAAAAAAACTAGAAATAAGAGATGACCATTGATTAGGAAAGCATTAATGAGATAGGATCATTACCAAACCATAACAAATATTAAAATTTTCACAAGAAAAAATAAAAACTCATAAAAGTTATATATATGTTATGGAATTTTTAAATATATTGTTTAAAAAATAACATATCATATTAATATATTATTTTGTAATTTTTTTTATTATGTTATTTCACAATTTAAAAAGTAACGAACTCCTATCAAATTAAATTTTATGTTTATATATATATATATATATATGTAATATTATTTTAAAAAAATCTCAATATGATATAATAACTAAGTCATACAGTCAAAACAAAAAATCAAAATGTACTACATACAGTCAAAACAAAAAATTAAAATTATTTAATCCTGAAGATAGATTTGGTAAAAGCATATGATCAGGTAAATTGGGATTTTCTCAAATTGGTCTTGCTTCAGATAGGGCTTCCAAACAGTGTGGTCAACTGGATCATGGCTTGTGTTAGGACTACAAACTACTATGTTCTCATAAATGGTAATCCTACCTCTTTTTTCAAAAGTTGTAGAGGGCTTCGGCAGGGATGCACATTATCCCCGCTCTTATTCCTGTTGATCATCGAAGGGCTTAGTCTGTTGATTGGGAAAGCTAGAAATGAAAAGTCTATTAAGGGAGTGAATATTGCAAATAACTTTTCTATATCACACCTTCTCTTCGTGGACGATGTCATTATGTTTGGATCTGACAATGTGGAAGAATGGAGAGTTTTATCCAATATTTTGACCCTTTTTTGCACGGCCACAGGTATGCAAATCAGTTAAAGAAAATATGTTTTCATTAGCAACTTGAAGGAAAATCCAGTATTAAATGTGGTATTAAAATTCCTACCATTTAAATCTTATGAATTGAATGATGGGATCAAGTATTTAGGGTACTACATTAAACCAAACTGCTACAAAAATCATGACTGGAGATGGTTAATTGGAAAATTCGAGAAGAGGATAAATCTATGGATGATGAAATACCTCTCTTTGGGGGGTCGTCTCATCTTACTCAAAGCGGTATTAATCAGTATCCCAGTATATTGGGCACTTCTAGCCAAAATTCCTCAAACTGTATTGAAAAAACTGAATAGCTTAATGTTTCAGTTCCTTTGGTCCGGAAATTTGGATGGGTGTCATTATCATTTGACAAGCTGGCATTATTTGGTGTTGCCAAAAAAGTATGGGGGGTGTAACATTAAAAATTTATATTGGTTCAATACTGCTTTGTCGATGAAAATCATGTGGTGAGGTTTGATGGGGAATAATATTTGGTCCAGGGTTCTTCATGAGAAATACATCAAATCAAATATTTTCAGATGGATTAGGAATCCTCTTGTTGCAGATGGTAAAGCCTCTTTTATATGGAAAGGCTTTCTAAATATATTTCCTTGGATTAGCTCGCAACTGGCATGGAAAGTTGGTGGGGGTACTGAGATTATTGTAGGAGTTGATACCATCATGGGCGTCTCTGGTAGTTTCCAATTGTCACGAGATTTACGCAATTTATTCATTGAATATGGCATGTTCACTTTGAACCAATTTAAAAGGTCAAAATATTTAGTTCCAGATAATTCATACTGGCTTGCCTCGTCTGATCTCGGACTTGCTGGAAGATGGGAAGAGGAATGGAAACGATATGTTCAGAATTTGAATATCGCTGGAATTCGTATCTCCGTGGAAAAAGACACTTTGGTTTGGGCAAAAAATCCTGTTATAGGTCAGGTCACTGCCAACTTTGCTTATCAAGCAATTGTGGAACAACAGGTTGATGGAGATAGGAAGTGGTGGTTCTTAGTGCTATGGAAGTGGAAGATGCCACTCAAAATTAAATGCTTCCTTTGGTTATTATTCAATAACAAAGTCTTAACATGGGAAAATATGGTGCAGCGGGGAAAATATGTTCCTAGCATGTGCTATCTTTGTAGAAATGGTGTGGATTCATGCAAATACCTGTTTTTTCTTGTGAATTTTCTTTGGATGTTTTGAAATAGATATTCCTGAAGTTGAATATCAAGGATGATTGGTCTGTCAGTGATTTTGATACTACTTATCTGGAGTGGAAACTGAAGCACAGGAATTACATCATTGTCCCAGGTTTATTGGCATGGACTATTTGGAAATCGCAAAATTTGGCTATCTTTCAAGATAGCACTCCGTCTATCAAACATACCATATTCTCTTTCTGGAATATGTATCACTTATATGAAAAGAGTGATAAAATTAAACAGAAGAACATTAGATTATGTAATCTCCTTCAGACAAAAAGTGAAAATGTTATTGGCGTTTTTTACAGAGTTGCTTCAGAATTTAAGTGTGGCGTTGGATTCATAATCAGATATGAATAGTCTCTCACTCTCAAATTCGACTGTCTGGAGGCATGGGTACAAATACAAAGATTTAACTATTACGTCTTTTGGGATTACTTAAAGTAGCTCATCTTTGTGGTTTGGACTCAATTCGGATCTATGGATACTCTTCAATTGTCATAGAATGGGCCAATAAAAAAGCCAATCTTAAGAATGTGTCACTACATCACTGGTGCCACAAAACATCTGAATTATTGGACAGGTTTCAGAAGCTCTCTATAGTCCACACCTATAGAGAAAACAATGTTGCGGCACATGCTTTATCAAAGTTAGCTATTGATGGTGATCCAGGTGCTCTCCTTTGGGAAGAATGGGTGGATGAACAACTTGTTACTTATGGTCTTTGCTGCTCCTTTTTTTTTAAGTTATTAATCTTTTTTAATGATATGAGGTCATTTAAGGTCTTTTTTGATAAGTTATGATGTAAGAAAACTTATATATCTGATGTTGGTTTTGTATCGAAATATACAGTCATGTTTAGTTACATACTTGGAAGTTTTGACATGGGTGAAAAGACCATGTATGATATGTACTTTTTGATTTCAATGAAATAACAAAAGTACGTTTTTTTTTCTCTGAAAAAAACTAAGTCATATCAATAGTATAGCCCATGGGGGTAGAGCGGTTGGTAATGAGTAATTGAGTTGAGAAAAAGAAAATATTATTTTTTGAAATCTCAAAATCCTCCAATATAATATAATAACTAATCATTTCATAGGACCAAGAGCATACTTGCAACTTTCCATCAAAATCAGAACCATGACCAAACTGACCACATGGAATTGGTGTCACACTACAATTCCAAGGTTCGGGTCTTCATTTTTTCCACACTCAAATATAGGGTTATTAAATTCGAGTCTGGAGAGGGCCTTGTTTAACCCCAAAGCAAATCAAATCACAACCTTGTCTCAATCCATAACACCACAGCTGCACGTTGGTTAAATTTGAGTCCTAAGAAGGCTTATGTTCAGCCCCAAAGCAAATTGAAGCATAACCTTATATCAATCCATAACACCACAACTCCACACTAGTTATGACTGGCAATGGCACTTCTCAAGTTTGCCCCCCTGGCATGGAATTGGATTTCTGCACAACTTTTCTGATGGAGATAACATCCAACGGAAATCGAATTTGATGCATCTTCCACCCAATAGTCGCAGAATCACATGGAGGAGAAAGATCTTGCCACGTAGAATGAGATGCACAACAGGAAAATGGGAAAACATTCCTTTTCCAATTTCAATGACCCAACTGACTCAAGATTTTTTGTTGCATTGGCCCCTGAGAGACAATTTACTCTCCCCATTGACTTCTACCAAGTGTGCCCGCATATTCTCTCTAATTTTTAAAGGTTTTATGTTTCATCATTTTGGATAGAGGATAAATCTATTGGAGTATTTAGCTACATGGTAATTTGAATGGAGTCACAGGTATTAGGAGTTGAGACCCATTACTTTGGGGATGGGATAAAGGGAACTTACAAAGAAAGAGTTCACAAGGTTCCCCATGAATGCTACAACAACAAAGCTCTCATGGGTTGCAGGAAGATTCTGCATAGTGCTTGTGATACGCTGGCGAATCCTCGTTCAAGGGAGATTACAACCAAGGGCTCATTGAAGATGAGACTGAAACCTTGATGAGGGAGGTTCCCTGGAACAAGGTAATTATAGTTTGTTCTAGACTTTAATTTCATATTTCATAAGTTTGATTTTGTGGGGTTTGTGGGTTTTTATGTTCAAGCCCTTGGAAAAAGCTTCTTGTACTAAATAACAATTTTTTATCCCACATTCGTTTGCGAGAATTTGTATGTGGTAACATATAAACCATGATTTTTTATGTCGATGTGGGTGAGGGTTTTATCTCTTGTCTACACAATGGTTGATTTGAGGGGTGATTATGCTTGCTTACCAATAAATTTTTTCCTTCTTACTTGTTTGTTTGTCTGTTTCTTTATATGGGGTGGAAAATTCCCTTTACTTGTCCTTTCCCTTCTTACTATATGTGGTGGAAATTCTTACTTGTTTGTTTGTTTATATGTGGTGGAAAATTCCCTTTACTTGTCCTTGTCATTTTTACTATATGTGTTGGAAATTCTTACTTGTTTGTTTATTTATATGTGGTGGAAAAATCCCTTACTTGACCTTGTTCTTCTTACTTGTTTGTTTCTTTATATGTGGTGGAAAATTCCCTTTACTTGTCCTTGTCCTTCTTACTATATGTGGTGGAAATTATTACTTGTCGTTCTTACTTGTTTGTTTGTTTATATGTGGTGGAAAATTCCCTTTACTTGTCCTTGTCATTCTTACTATATGTGGTGGAAATTCTTACTTGTTTGTTTGTTTATATGTGGTGGAAAATTCCCTTTACTTGTCCTTGTTCTTCTTACTATATGTGGTGGAAAATTCTCTTTACTTGTCTTTGTCCTTCTTACTTGTTCGTTTACTTGTTTGTTTATGTGTTGCCGTAAATTCCCTTTACTTGTCCTTGTCCTTCTTACTATATGTGTAGTGGAAAATTCCCTTTACTTATCTTTTTCCTTCTTACTTGTTTGTTTATGTGTTGCTGTAAAATTACCTTTACTTGTCCTTCTTACTTGTTTGTTTATATGTGTTGTTGTCCTTCTTACTTGTTTTTTTTATGTGTAGTGCAAAATTTCCTTGAACTTGACTATGATCTCATGATTATACATATCACACATATAAATGCAGGTGTGTGCAGCATTTCCTTCAACTTGATTGTGATATCATGATTATACATATACACATATAAATATGATTGTGATCTCATGATTATACATATCACACATATAAATGCAGGTGTGTGCAAAATTTCCTTCAGCTTGACTGTAATTTCATGAGTATACATATCGCACATATAAACGCAGGTGTCCTTTTTACTTATTTATGTGTTGGAAAAATTCCTTTACTTGTTTCTGTGGTGGAAAATTTTCTTCAACTTGTTGTGATATCATGATTATACATCTCGGGCATATTAACGCAGGTGTGTGGTGGAAAATTTCCTTTACTTGTTTATGTGTGGTGGAAAATTTCCTTCAACTTTACTGTGATCTCATGATTATACATCTCACACATATAAACGCATGTGTTGGAAAAATTGTTTTACTTGTTTGTGTGGTGGAAAATTTCCTTCAACTTGACTGTGATCTCATGTCGAAGTCTGTGCAACGGTCGAAGCATTGTTCGATTGCTTTGAAGCCTATGATATGCCTATTTTTGCTTTTGCTCAATGGAATCCTAGCCATTCACCCTATATCAAATAAATAGAAATGTCATCGGAATTGATGCACATCTGTAAAAATTGGGTTGCTTGCATTCATATGTGTGGGAGCTAGTTATTATTGGATAATCATGATATCACAATCAAACTAAAGGAAATTTTCCGGCAAACATAAACCTGCGTTTAGTTATTGGGTAAGTAGCCATGGTACTCGTACCGGGGGGTTAGGCACGCGTGCCAGTACCGGGTACCCGTACTAGCGTACCATGTATGGGAAAGGGTACTCCTAGGAGTACCCAAGAAGTACCCTGTACCTTTCCCAAGTACCTGGTAATTTCCACTGTCCAATCGGGTACTGGTACTCCAAGAAAGGAAAAGTACCCTGATTTCGGGTACTTCTGAGGTACTTCTGGCCCATAAATATTAACCTATGGACTTCAAAATCCAAATTTTTTTAAAGTTTTGAAGTAAAGAGGGGGTAGGGTATGGTGGGGCCCTCTCCCAAATATGTCCAAGTGTGCATCCATTTGATACAATGAATTCCACAACATGAATAAACACATTATCTCATTCTGCTATTACACAGTTTCTGAATAACAATAGACATACTTACGTAGTTACGTTGTTATAAAATAATAAACCTGTAATCTCATGTTAGTGCAACAAGATCCTTACACAAGCCAAACTATTCTTCTTACAAATAACTTTCAGCCTTTGAGGCATTTCAAGGCATATGTATCATGATTCATGTCTCAACAATTCTTACATTACATATTCAAATTAGATGTATACAGTGATGCACTAGTGATGTTGCATGTGTTATTAGTCTAGCATAGATGGCTTGAGGAAACCAAATCTGAAACCAACTATGGTGTTTAGTATTTAAATAGTATTTTAGTATTTTGTATTTCAGGTTCGAAAATATGGCAAATGCCATTTGTCAAATTTAGGATGTAGCATGACAATGGACATATATCATGATGATAATTCATATCAATATCAATATGCAATTTGAATTTCAAGCATTGTGCAATGCCAATGTGTGTTGGAGTTTACTGTTTACTTGTTGAAAAATGAACATTGAACAAAGAAAAACTTAATAATAAATACTAATATATAATATAATTTATAAACTTGAAAATTTAATATATATGTGTGTGTGTGTGTGTGTGTGTGTATAATATATATATATATACATTTATATGTGTGTGTGTGTGTGTGTGTACAGTACCCCGACGTATCCAAGTACCATGTTTCAAAAAGTGGCATACCCGTCTCAATACCCAAGTACCATGGCAACTTAGGTTATTGGATAATCATGAGATCACAATCAAACTGAAGGAAATTTTCCATGGAAAAATTCCTTCAAATTGATTGTGACATCATGATTATACAATAACAAAATGCAGTGGGAAATTTCCTTCAATTTGATTGTGATCTTGTGATTGCACCGAGTGTAAACGAGGTGCTTACAACCCAGTATGGGGGAGATCCTGTAACGGATGTCACATGTAACGTTTTCAAAAGTAATAAAATGTAAAAAGTAATAGTATGGGGGAGATCCTGTAATGGATGTCACATGTCACATGTCACATTTGTCACGTTTGTCACGTTACGTTACAACCTAGTATGGGGGAGATGTTGTAACGTTTGTCACATTTGTCACGTTTGTCACGTTACGTTTCCATGTCGGCTCATAACTTATAAAAAATCAAAAGTAATTAAAAATTTCATGTTCGCTCATAACTTATCAAAAATAAAAATAAAAATTAAAAGAAAGGGATCCAATTTATTGAGGGCTAATTTTTTTCTTAATGTGTAAAAAATTTAAGATAAAACAAAAAAAATTACACCTCAAGATATTGGATCCCTCTCGGTGCTTGATAGATCCAGGTTTGAGATGGATCTACACTGGTTATATAATAACTAAACGCAGGTTTATGTGTGATGGAAACACAGTAGCATTAATGGACATTAATGGGACCATCTTTATGTACATATAAACAATATCAATACATGATTTTTGTTTGGTATACATATATACAGTAGCAATCTGCGATTTCTAAAAGGTTTCATGTTGTGGCCGTGCTCTGCACTGTCTTGTGCCAGTGGCCAGGATTTCATTAAGTAAAAGCAAAAGGAGACATATTATCATATACATTAGCATCCATGATCGTTAATAGTGCCATCTACCTTTCTCTACATATTTACAGTAGCAATATGTGCTTTTCTGGTTGGTTTTCTGTTGTGGATGTGCTCTGCTATGTGTTGTTCCAATGACCAGGATTCCATTTAACAGAACTTAAAAGAAAAAGGAGACACATACCGTAGCATTCATTAACGTTAATGAGATCATCTTACTCTACCTTTCTCTACATATAAATAGATATAATATGTGATTTTCTGTTTGGTTTTGTGTCATGGCTATTCTCTATTGTGTTTTCTATACCAGTAGAAGGACGTCACACCCATAGTCATCCAACCGGCTAAATCCATATAAGTTACATTGATAATGATGCACATGTGTATTTTTTAGACCGGCCTCCCCTTTCGTTTACGCCAACCTATCTGATAAACACATGAGGTATGTCATTAGTTGGACCTATAAATCAACCCCCTGTACCTGATTGTAATAATAACCTATTGGAAAAACCAGTAAGTTGAGACATGGATTCTTAAGTTGGACATCTTTCCAACTCAGTGACAATGGGCTTGTACTGCACATTGGAAATCATTGTGTTTTTGGAGAGTTCTTTTCCCTGCTAGGTTAGCAATGGAAAGCTATACACTTGAATATTGCCACTATGTCTGGCCCAAATAATAATTCACCTGTTATCATATGGTGATTTACTGGCATGCAGATGAGGTTAGCAGGTCAATTGGTTCCTTATTTGCTAGAATCTGTTCTAAAGTTGGAAACAAGTGTGAGAGGAGGTGGTTGTATGAAGTACTACATGCACCAAAAGCTTCGACAATCTGAAAGTTGGCTTTGCAGGGCAAGTTACCAAGGAGATGTAGTAGCATCCTCTCTCACTCTAATACTGACATCGCTTAGAGGTTCCCATGTGTGATGTGGACTCCCTTCATTGCGATTGTTGTCTTTCTGATGCTTTCTTAATTGCAAGTTTACTAAAAAGCCGCATATTCCTCGTTGAGGATTTTGCTTCACGTTAATTTTACTATTTAATGGTAACTTCAAAATTTTGAATGTTGTTACTTGGTAATTACATGAACAAATCTTAGCAGTCACTTTAGCAGAAAATTCAACTTGCTCCAGTTCACTCAGAAAGTGATTATATTGATGCCCATAAGGTTGGAGGTGCATCGACAGAATGAATCCTTCCATTATTTACTTATATCCTAAAAGATTTATGTGAAACTTTAAAAGGAAAAAAAATGTTAGTAATTAAAACCCTTTTGTTGTCAATATATGATTATGCATGTTTTAAGGTTTTACATCCATTGGCAGGTTCTTGGACCACTGTGCCTGCTTAAAGAAGTGGGAGAGACCGTAAGTTGTTATTCAGGATGGACAAAATATTTGCAAGAGCGTTTACCCAAATCCTTCAAACGGGATGTTATTTTGGCAATGGCTTTGTCTTATGTTGATATTTATCGGGAAGCTACGGTTGAATCATCACCAAATATTATCAAGAGTTGTGAAGCACCTGAAAGAGAATTACATATTTTACAGGTAGGGTAGATCATGCATTGCATTTTAAAGCATATAGAATTTTAGGGAAATGATTGCATTGTTAGAAATACATTGTCAGTGGCAGCGAGTACAGTTCCCTAATATACAACAGGGACTCACTAGAGTGTAAGGAATTATCGGGGATCAGTTGGTAATGGAAGGGGATCCATGGGGAGGAACCCCTCTAAAAGGTCTCAGTAATTCAGCTAGCATCGCCTGTCATAGGATTCTTGTTGGGGTTGTGGAGGTCCACATTATCAACGCGACTGTCCCGAGTTACGATCTGGTACAATGCATCGAGAAGGAAATGCCCCAAGGGGGAGTGGAGGTAGTAAGCATCAAATCTCAGCAGCAGTGAATAACCATCAGGATGAACACCAATCCATTGTGGTGGAATCATCAGGTAAAGTCCATAATATTAAACTCAGAATCTTGTTTGATCTCGGTGCTACAGATAGTTTTATTTCTCCATATGCATTAGATAAATGTCGGTTGGAAGCCTATGAGCACGACGATTTCAAATTAGTCGAAATGGCTTCAGGGGTAAAACAAGCAATAGGACCTAGTGTTGAAAAATGTATAGTATATCTCGGGGTGTGTGTTACACAATTCAAAGTGTACGTCACCACCCTTGGGACTTATGACCTTATCATAGGTATGAACTGGATTGAGGAACATCGATCCTTCTTGGACTAATACGGGAAGAGATTTATTTGTTTTGATGACAAAGGGGAGCCCATTAAGATCCAGGGTATTAAATGGAATGTGTACCTATGCTTCATCTCAATGATGAACGTAAAATCATGTATGAGGCAAGGATGTCAGTTGTATACCGTTGAAGCGATAAATGATGAGAAGGGGCCCTGCTTTGATCAGTACCCAGTGTTAGCAGAATTAAGTGATGTCTTTACCAAGGAACTGCATGGGTTACCTCCTGAGAGAGAACTTGATTTTACCATTTATATTAAACCCGGTTTGGAGCCAACATCAAAGACACCTTACAGGATTACAGCCCCAGAGCTTTGCAAGTTGCAAATGCAGCTGAAGGAATTGTTAGACCTATGATTCATCAGACCAAGTATTTCACTGTGGGGTGCACCAGTAATTTTTGTGAAGAGGAAGGATGGTTCCTTTCGTCTTTGCATAGATTACAGAGATTTGAACAGAGCCACAGTGAA
The DNA here is from genome assembly GCA_027924585.1 of Larix kaempferi. Taxonomy (NCBI): domain Eukaryota; kingdom Viridiplantae; phylum Streptophyta; class Pinopsida; order Pinales; family Pinaceae; genus Larix; species Larix kaempferi. The sequence continues at coordinate 1,236,160 of BSBM01001288.1, forward strand.
GAATAGGTACTCGATACCTTGACTTGACGACCTCTTCGATCAAATGAAAGGAGCAACAATCTTCTCAAAGATCGGCATGCGATCAGGTTACCACCAACTTTGAATTACGGAAGGTGATATACCTAAGACTTCTTTTCGAACTCATTTTGGGCACTATTATTTTGTAGTGGTACCCTTTGGTTTGACCAATTCCCCAGCTGTATTCATCAGCCTCATGAATAGCGTATTTCAAAAGTACTTAGATCGGTTTGTGCAAGTCTTCTTGGATGATATACTTATCTATTCCAAGAATAAAAGAGAGCACGAGGAACACTTGTGAATGGTGTTGTCATGATTAAGAGAGCATAAGTTGTATCGTAAGTTGTCCAAATGTTCTTTTTATCAAAAGGAGATCCTTTATCTAGGTCATATAATTTCCGAAGAGGGAATTTTTGTGGATCCTGAAAAGGTGGAGGCCATAATGGATTGGCCCATGTCAAGAAATGCGCATGAAGTGATAAGCTTCATGGGTTTAGCAGGGTGCTATAGAAGGTTTTTGGAAGGTTTCTCAAAAATTGTGAAAACCATAACAACCTTACAATGCAAGGGCATCGGGTATGAATGGACTGATGATTGTGATGTCGCATTTGCTAAGCTTAAAAGACTACTCATGAGTGCACCGATTCTATGAGTCTTGATATGGATAAGGACTTCACAGTTTTCACAGATGCCTCGAGGCAGGGTTTGGGTGTTGTATTAATGCAGGAAGGTGGGTTAATATCTTATGCGTCAAGGAAGATAAAACCACATGAAGAGAATTATCCCACCCATGATTTAGAATTAGTCGTAGTGATGTTAGCTTTAAAACTTTGGAGACATTACCATGTTGGACAAAGCTTTGAGCTCAAATCTGATCACCAAATCCTGAGGTGTATCTTCACCCAAAGAGACCTAAATGCTAGGCAAAGGCGATGGAGTGAATTTATGAGTGAGTATGATTTTGGGATTTCATACTGTCATCAAAGGGAAGGAGAATGTGGTAGTTGATGCCTTAAGCAGAAAACCAAGGATTTTCTCCATGATACCTTTAAAGGTTGATTTGAAGGAAAGAGTATTAGGACAGTTAGCCAGGGATAGTTGGTACCTAAAGGTCTCGTCGGAACTCCAAATTGGGAGGCAGGTGGAACCTAAGTTTGAGGGGTATGAGTTGGAAGCAGATGGGTTGTTGCGATATCAAGGGATGATGTATATTCCCGAGGAGGGAGATATTAGAGAAAGTATACTTAAGGAATACCACAAAGCAGTCTATTGCATGCACCCAGGTGTAAACAAGATGTATGCAGACATGAAGAAACTCTTCTTTTGGGAAGGAATGAAGCGTGACGTGGTCAAATTCAGTGCTAAGTGCCTTGAGTGTCAGCAAGTAAAATTTGATCATCACCACCCAACAGGATTATTGCAACTACATGACATTCCTATGTCAAAATGGGAGGTTATATCCATGGACTTTGTGGTTGGATTTCCTCTTACCTCTCATAGGCATGATGCCATTATGGTCATCATTGATAAATTGAGAAAAATTGCTCGCTTTATTCCAGTTAAGGAGACGTATGACGTCACATATGTAACGCGTGTATTCATAAGTGAAATAGTTTGTCTTTGTGGGTTTCCCAAGAAGATTATCTCCGATAGAGATGCCCGGTTCACGTCCAGGTTTTGGAAAAGTTTGAAGTAAGACTTAGGAACTCAGTTGAACCTAAGCACAACTTACCATCCAAAGACAGATGGGAAAAAGAAAGAGTGAATCAGGTGATGGAGGAATGCTTAGCATGTATATTATGGATCAGCAAACCCATTGGGAAAAGCACTTACCCTTAGTGGAATTCGCTTACAATAATAGTTACCACGGCTTGATCGGGATTCTGACTTATTAAGCATTATATGGAAGGCCATGCAGAACACCATTGATTTGGGAAAGGTTAGAGGATCGAGTGATTGTAGGATCTGAGTTGATTCAGGATATGGAAGAACATTTTATTCATATTAGACAGTGGTTAAAGGAATCTCAAGATAGACAAAAGAGCTATGTCGATGCACATAGGGTTGATCAAAACTATAAGGTAGGGGATGATGTTTTCATACGAATCAAACCTAGTAAAAGTACCATCCGGTTTGGGAAAGGGACAAAGTTGTCACCGTGATTCATAGGACCCTTTGAAATTTTAGAGAAGGTTGGACCCATCGCATATCGTCTTGCACTACCACCCCATTTGCATAAAACTCATAATGTTTTTCATGTATCTGTTTTATGACATTATATAGATGACGAGTCTCATAAAATAAATTGGAAGGAACTGCAGGTTTCGGATCAAGGTCGAACCATTAAGTATATTGGACCATGGGGTTATACAGCTCAGACATCGTTTGGTGGACCAGGTTAAGGTCCAGTGGGACATGTATAGCCCAGGTTCTGCTACTTGGGAGGACACAAAGACCATGCGTCATGATTTTCCTACATTATTTTGATCATAACTTCGCGACGAAGTTTCCCGAAGGGTGGGTGTATGTAATGCCCCGTTTTGATTTTATCACCTGAACTATCATTATATGTTTGTATTTGATTATTATTGTGAGACTTTGTCAGTTTGATGACACTGTGGACATATGGATTTATTATTTTGCGGAATTTATATATATGTGTGTGATGCTAATGTTATGAATTGTGTTCATGTTTTGATTGTGTCTCTAGCATGCAAATTTACTAAATGATGGGTACATGGATACCAAGTAAAAATTTATATGTTGAATGGATGGATATGATACCAGGTGCATGGTACATAAAAAATGATTTGCATTATTGTTCATTAGCAATGAAATGTATATACAAGTCAATGATTGCACGATATTCTCGATCTTGTGTTTGGATACTAACCTACAAGTTAAAAGAGCTAAGTGGTAGCTAGATCCTACGAGGTGGGAGTACCTCTGGGACATGAATTCCAAAATATAAATGGTATGCAAGTGATGCATTATTGTTTAGCATGAGTATTGTATTATTATCATGATGTGTGGGAAGGTGTGGGGTTTCAGGAAACTCCACTGCCCAAATTGGTTATTCGATGACAAAACCTAAGTACAACTATCGCAACGCAGTCGCTATGTCGATGTAGACATAGTCCCTTATTCCATAGGAGGGGTGGAGGCATTACCCACCATTTATCCTCCTAAACCCGAATTCATCGGAGGGTCGCGCTACGACACACTCCCTAAGGTGTGTGATGATGACTAGTGGGTGCCTGCTGGGGAAGCTTGGTCGATGTAGTCGACACTTCCGCTTACGGGTTCTAACTGGAGTTGGTCATGTAGTTGACGTGTTGGGGTAGTCCAACAGAGGAAGGATAGGATGTGGAAGTTAGTTGTGAATTAGGTATAAGGAAGTAGGTAGATAGGTATGTCGTAGAAATTTTAAAGGGAAACATTATTTATTGTGTGTGTACTGAAAACCTTTGCTTGATTCTTATGTCGTAATTCAGTATGTTATGTTTGTTTCATGTATTATTATGAATTGAGATAGCCAAATGGCTAGTCATTGCAAATTCACATCTCAGTATGCGTCGACAGATAGTAACTTATGTGATTATGTGGTATGTGTGTTTGAGTACTATTGGTGTACCTACACGATGTATGTAAGCATTAGCTACGCTTACATAACTTGTCTACGTACGCTGCATGAATTATCTATTTTATTATTAAAATTTGGCTTGGATGCATTATGATTGTGAATGATCAAATTATAATTGCTATCATCTATTTAGTTATGAAATGATATTATTACGTCAAGTTATTAGTAAATGGTTAATTAATTGTGATCAGGGTTAATTATAAATGATGGTCAATGAAGGTGGAATAATGTTAATGATATTAGTTAGTGGTTAATAGGATTGTTCATAACTTGGTCAATAAATATTAATGATGACGATAATGTTAATAAGATTGCTATTAACTTAATGGTTGAATGAAGTACTTGGTTACTGAATACAAAATAAGTGTTAATGATATAAATTAGTTCAACAGCTCGGTTTAAAATGATAATGTTGTTAATAATATTAATTAGATTATTATTAACTTGATTCATTAATATTAACTGCATGTTAATAATGTTGACTAAATGTTAACGAGATTATTATTAAATCGATTAATTAATATTAACTAAGTATTAATGATGTTAATTAGTGTTAACAGTATTATGGTTAACTTGATTAATAATTTTTAATTAGTTTTAATTATAACTAAAGGGTAATTATTATTACAGGGATGTGATAATCGTTAGATAAATGATTAGTGGTGCTAAGAGTGTATTAATTAATTAATTAATAATTATTAATTAAAATTTGATTATAATAAATATTGGAGGTTGAATTAGTGTTGTACACAACATTAACAATATATTGTCATATCAAAGCTTATATTGAATTACATTAATATTAAACATTATGCGGAACTTTATTATTAATTAATAATTGTGTTTAATTATTGATTAATAATAATTATTATGATAAATTTTATTTGGAATATATTATTAAATAAATATCATGAATAATTTTATGTCGAGTAAGGTAGTGAGCCTTATTCTCAAACGAAATGATAAAAGGGTAGGTGACCTAAATAGCAAGTAATTAATTGACTATCATTTAATGTTGATAAGCCACACTCTACTTGTACCTCATTAATAAAGATAAGAATAAATATTTTAATGTTGTAAAGTCTAAGTAACACTGACAGTGGGTTGGAACATCAATGAGCATTAATAAAAGGATAAGGTATTAAATGAAGGGAAGGGAAAAGATTTGGTAGGAAAGGAGATAAGGAGGGGGGTGGAATTTTGAAAGGGAGATATTTTTGCATCGAAGAAATTTAGCAGATAGGGATGAAATTTATGAAACGGGAGAACTACAAGAACTGGTTGGACTGTAGTCAGGTTTTGGGCTCGGGGGTCCAAGAAGCAATTCTTAGAGTTGGGTGGTCGGCGAGACTATCCTAGTTGGCAGGGTGGCAGATCAACTTGGGCAATTGAGTTTTTCTAAGGGCTGGTCTATCCTACAGGTATTTCACTGTTGTTTCAAAAAATTATATTTAGAAGTAACAACTAGAATGAATATTTGCTTCGATGAATATGTTGTTAAGTCAACTTATACATGTATGAAATTTTATATTTATACAACATATTTATTTTGCATTCTACCTGCACAAAACTTTATATGGGCATTGAATGAAACAATTACTTAGAAACAAGCACAAACAAACAATTCTCATAACAAATTAGATTTATATTAATTAAAGCGAGGACCTAGGAAAGTCCCTACACCAAGTCACAATTTCGAAATTAGGAAGCCTTTGATGCCATTCGAATGGGTTTGGAAATTGTCTCCTTCCCTTGTCCAAGTCGCGAACCTTACACCTAATTGCTTCCTTATCAGAAAAAACCTTGTCTATTAGGTCTAATAGCTCCCATATCAGGTTGGGATATTTAAATCAGTATACCTGAGGTTTAGTTACTTCCAATACTGCACCAAAAGCAGTGGATTCCCCACAGAATTCATGGGTCCATTGCATTGAAGCCTTTGGTTTAACCAAAGGAGTCTACCCAGGTGTGATGCAGTCCTGAATGTGCAACTGTCGAAGTAAGAACCTAGATTCCACCTTTCGATAAGTATTGCAGGTGTGTCAAATCCATCCTTTGTGAGTCCAAGGAGTCCGTTTTAGAGTTAGTGTGTGTATACTAGAGTTTGGGTGCATTACAATGGTATCAGAGCATGGTCTTGTACACCTGTGCACTGTAACCTTCAGTTGGAAAATAATTGCAACCATGTCCTTGTTCAATGAAGAAGATTCTGATTGGGATGAGGAAGAAGAAATAATCTACATTGATTGAGGCTTGCATATGTCACGAGAGGAGTATGACAATTCTTGTGACATGACATATAGAGATGACATAAGGCCCAATTCACCAAGGGAGAGCCTTGAAGATGATTTAGCAAGGAAGATAGCAGCAAGTGAAAACTTGCCTCATCACTATCAAGAGTGTCTGGCCCTGGGGGATGAAATTTGTAAATCCATATCCTTCAAAGATTATTTTTATTGTAGATCTGGATTTTTTCCCAAGGATGTAGATGTGGAGTACTCATTGAATAATAGTAGATCATCAAGAGAGGAACCAAGTTGTTCCACCACTCAATGCAAAGAAGAAGACAAGAAGACAAGAGGCAAAGCTACACCAACATCCTTTTATGGGATTTTTATGAGGTTATTTGGAAAAACATCAAGTTGCCTAAAGGAGGATAGCATGGAAGCAAAAACACTTAAAGACAAGAATGAATCCTTGCACATAGATTCACTCCAGTCAAATGAAAAATTGGAGCACAGTGAACCACAAGTTGCAAATGTAAGTCTGCTTGAAGAGCCAATGACTAAGGGCACACCTAGAGACTCTCATGATGTAGAAAGAAGAAAACCCATAGTCAAATACATCCTTCCGATGAGAATGAGAGGCATAGCAGTATCTCAAGTGAGGAACCATGCACATCTGAAGATCCAGAAGCCCCTCATCAGGTTGTTGACAAATTGGGAATTGAGTCCACTTCCAGTTTTTCCAGTTTCTTTGTTGGTGATTTCTAGATCACTACAGAAAAGATTGAGGATGATATGAGCTCAATGGAACTCAATGACAGTGATCTATCCTTTGGAGCATAGCAGAGTCCATCCTCCCAATCATCACTAGTGCTTCACAGTGAAGCAGAAGGCATTTCCTCACCAATTGGTTGTGCACCAATTGAGTTGGTGCAAGAGCATGATACCCTAGCTCCACCACACGAAGGAGAAGACAAGATACAAAGGTATGATCACATTTCACAGTACAATATTCATTTGTGTTGTTGGCACGGTATTAGTCCGCATGAAGTGCGGAAGCCGACAGCTGCGAAGAGGACCATCCGCGGAAGGAAGGGTCATTCGCGGAGAACAAGGAAGCGCAAGATTAGTTAGTCTATTAAAAATGGGTCATTTGGACCATTTTGTAACCATTTAGTTAGATATAAATAGAAGTATGAACGTAATCCTAAGGGCATTGATGCGATACTGGATTGTAGAATCATTATCATTGTGATTATGCGGTTCGATTGTGTTTTGCTCTGTTTTCGCATTTTTGTATGGATCCACAATAATATGTTCTGAACTATTCTGCGAAGGTTATACCACAAGTTTTGATGAATGCATGAAGATGTTCGGTTATGGTTATATCTTTGGTCTCTATTTCTGTTAAATGATGAATACAAGTGTTTGTGATATGTTTAAGGTTTCGTGATTCAACAATTACTATTGATGTGAATGATCAGTTTAACCATGTTGATACGAATGTCCATTATGTATTGAATCTGCGAATGGTGAATATGTCAATGATGAATGTATGAATGTATGTGAATCTAAATCTCTGGTTTCTATTGCGGTAGAGTCGAAGTGGTTGCATGTCCTTTCCCCACTACGGAAACTTGGTTCTTGCAGCCCCCTTAATCATCTCGGGTGAGACTTCAATAGCTTCGTGGGTGTTGCTAGAAAGGGTAAAACCTTTCTGGGACGGTGCTTAAGGGTGTTTGGTTGGGTTTGTTGATGACAGTGCAAAGTGAAACCCTATCAATAGTCGTTGTGTCAACAAATGATTTTTTTGCCGAGACCTAAAGAAGAAAGATAAGGACATGATGTGGCACCCGACGAAACCGGAGATTCAGGACTCATTTGACAAGAAAGTAGAAGAATTCGCGGAAGGAGAAAAGAAAAACCCCATGCAGACAACAAGTAGTTGGTTAGAAAAGCATATTTATTCGGATATCTATGAGATATTCTTCTGCATATTCTCGGTATTGTTGCACGAGTGGTTACCGCAGCTAACGTTTCAGAAGAACCATTGCCAAAAGACTGAGCCAGACCATTGGACTCCAGAATTGATTCGACAGCTGAAACGGGTCGGGAACAAGGTATCACGGGTTGTTGACTTCTAGGTAGATAGTATTTTAGAAGGATACATCATTGAGTTTGTTATGGACATGATCAAATCATACAACGATGCAAAAAGGAAATTTTTCAAAGGACCGAGGAGGAGATTCCTGTTGTCGTTGAAACTGTGGATTAAGATGCTCGTCTGCGAAAAGGGCATACTAAGGATGAACTCCGATGAGTAGAAGATCAGTGTGCGGAATTTGTGGGTACTGTGTGGATGCGGGTCCGGTAGAAAGATGCGGGGTAGATAGACATGAGCGACAACGAATTTTTAAGGGAAGTTGACAAAGAGTGAGGTACATTGAGGAGTGGGGTGATATTCCGACGTCCTGAAGAGAAGAGGAGGACTGAGAGAGAGTCTCATGAGAGGACCGGAATGGAAGACTGCAAAACAGGACCACAAGGGAGGAAGCGACCTTATTGCGACGAAGAAGGAAGTGAATAGGATACCCCAGAAGCCGAAGAAGGACGGACCCTAAGCTACAACATACCTTCAACTCCGTGCACTACTCAGAATTTGATAAAAGGAAATACAAGTTATTCACAGATCTGTCCTACGTGCCAGAACAGTATTAAGAGTAGCGCATCAGTAAATAATAATAGTAGAAGTACAAGAATGGTGGGTGACGAAGCGAAGATGCCAACCTTCCAAGGTAACGGGACCGAGGATCCCGAACAATACTGGTTTTTGTGCGAAGCAATATGGACCGTGAAGCAGGTCTAGGATGAAGATATAAAAAAGGCACAAATAGCGACGACCCTCAAGGGCCGTGCACTAGACTAGTATATAAAGTTTACTAGGGTACCGACGGGAACTCCAGGTAAAACATTGCTAGAGATCAAATCGGGGATGATCCATGAATTCATAAAACCAAAATCTGAGTCGCAGTACATTACTAAGCTCAAAGAAATCAAACAATTTCCCAATGAGTCAGTATGGGACTTCGACTAGCGATACAAAACACTAACGACGAAAGTGAGTTTTGGGATGAACGATATGCAACATAAAGAATGGTTTATCGTTGGGTTGGTGTCACACATTCGTGGGCCGCTGATGCAACAGAAGGTAGCGACTCATGGAGAAGCACTGGAGGTCGCAATGAAGCTGAAGGCTTCACCAATGGGCAAAACGGGTTTTGGCATGGATCGAATACAAGCACAGCTGGAAAACTTGAAAATCCAGCTACAAGACATGAAGAAAGGAAAAGAGGGTTGCGAAGACGTATTGTGTAGTAGGTGTAGGACAGAAGGACACCACAAGGATCAGTTCCCAGAGTTCCGAGAATATTTGCAATCAGGTGCACCGAATCCCTTCAGTCAAGGAGGGTTTCCTTGGTGTCGCTTCTGTCACTCGAAAGGACAACGGCCAGAAGAATGTGTGTACATGCAAAAGATGGTGTCGAAACCAGTGAACTTGTATTGCAAGTTTTGTCGATTGGTTGGTCACGATGAGAAAGACTGCAGAGCTTATGACCTACTCCAAGAAAGGACTGCGGATACTTTCTTCATGAAAGGGGAGGATCAACCACTGATGTAGTAGCAGCAACAGTATAGTCAACCGCAGCCTCAATATATTACGCAATCGCAGTATGAGCAACCGCAGTATGGTCAGTTGCAGTATGGCCAATTGACATATCCTCAACCGCAATACGGTCAACTGCAATATCTGCAGCCGCAGTATGCTCAACCGCAGTACCCGCCATACGGGCCACTGCGAGGAGGATTCAGAGGAGGGTTCCGCGGCGACCAAGGTGCTGGTGTCGATCGAGGAGGAGATGCTAGACGAGGTCTAGGACCCATCATATGTTACAATTGTGAGAAGCAGGGGCATTATCAGAGGGATTTCCCGAATCCAGCACCACAGTGCACTTATTGCAGCGCTGTGGACCATGGGGTCGAAGATTGTCCTCATCTCATCGCAAAGTGGAAAACTAAGAACCTGCCCCCACCTCCACAAAATCAAAATCAGAACCAGAATCCGCCAGTAGTACAGAAGATCTCAGCAGAAGTTAGAAGTCAAAGTGCGACTGTCGGAATAATGACTCGAGGAGGAGCTGTGACAGGGGCTGACAGGTCACGGGCTAGCATCTGACCGACAACAAGGAAACAATTCACATTTGATGCGGAAGCAGAAAGGGACATTTTTTTGAAAGCACAGGAGGTAATAAGGAAATTGAGGCAGCCACCTCTTCAGCAGAGAGAAGTTACATATGACATGCCACCGATATTCGACACAATGAATTCGCAAAGAAAGGCGAACACCTTACGAGCCTTCCTGGAGAGTTTCCTGGAGCTGGAAAAAGATCAGGACACATTGGCGGAGATATCCAACCTGTTGCATCGACGGGAGGGTGCATGAAAGGAGCGAACGGTCAATCGCATACATAAGAGAAAAACAGGACAAGATATGCGCATGTTTGCGCAAGTCGGAGCGTTCGATGTCGACTCCATTATCTTGGACTTTGGGTCGGACGTGAACATCCTGACCAAACAAACATGGGAAACGATGGGGAAACCACAGTTGGCATGGTCCCCAGTGAAACTGCTCCTAGCCAGCCAAAGTAAGGTTACCCCGATCGGTTGGCTATGCCAGGTCCCTGTTGAGATTGAGGGCCTCAAGTCTTACGCAGATTTCGATTTGATCGGGATTGTTGACAACACAAGCTCCTACCCAGTGTTGTTGTGGATAGAGTGGGTGATGGATAATCAAGCTATTATCAACTTCAAGAAAAGAACTATGGCATTCGAGAGCCGGGAGATAAGGGTAGCCGCACCTCTTGACCCTGCGAAAGGGCAAAGGTATGTAGAGCTGACGAGGGATGAATTCACTGAGGGGTGGGACAATATTTACAACATATCGGGAGATTATATCAACCATACTACAGATGGATAATTAGGGTGGCACAGTAGCAGTTCGGCATCGTCAAATTCGGACGAAGCACTTGAAAATTGGCAGAACCGGCTGCATGAAGTGTCATTTAGGAGGTGTGGAAGGATCACTCAGTCGCTGCGCAGTGTAGCCACAGAAGAGTGCGAGCTACCAACATATGAGGGATTTCCCAATTTGGCTACATTTCTCATTGAATTTGAAGAAAAAGTGGTAGAACCACAACGGCTCTTGGCCTTGGAAGAAGCCCCGAAGGCTACACCAGCGCGATGGTGGGCAGCGCACAAGTCCACCATAACTAATTGGCCACTATGTCGACACCTAATGACGGTTAGGTTCGGCGATGCGGAAGGATATGGCGGAAGGAAGTTCGATGGCATAGGTGACCCGAAGGCGCATTTGGATGGATGTGAAAGCAAATGGAGACCAAGAGCGAAACAAGAATGGGTCCATGCGTTTATTCACACACTAGATGAAGGACCGTGAAGTTGGTATATTGCAGCAGAACTGCGACGCAGAACAACCTCTTGGGAACAGATAACAGTTTGATTTAGCCCAACGTTCAGTTTCTCCGATGAAAACCCCTTCATCCATAGTGCATTACAGGCGATTCGGGAGAAGGTATTTGAAGCAGTCCTGACAGAGAAACCACTGGGGCTTCAGTCGACTGCGACAATGGAAATGTTAATGGAATGCTACAATATCACAGGAGAGTCGGATGATGAGGATGATCCGAGGGATATGTATGTACCGAAGTCAGAAGGAAGTCGCAGTGTCAAGGCACCATAAATACCTTCCGACAAGTTTCAGCAACCGTTGAAAATCAAGAAAGTGAACATTGGGTCGAAGGAGAATCTGAAGTTCATAAGTATTGGAGATTATTGTTATGACTCGACTATCATGAAGATGACTGATCTATTGCATGAGTTTCAGGATTTGTTCCCAACGAAATTCTCGGAGATGAAAGGAATTTCCAGGGACTTAGGCGAAATGAAAATCCCCCTGAAACCCGATGCGAAGCGAGTCAAGCAGCGTCCCTACCGGTTGAATCCAAGGTACAAGGAGCGGGTGAACGCTGAGATTGAAAGAATGTTGGAAGTAGGCATTATAGAACCAGTAGAGGAATCAGAGTGGATCAGCCCGATGGTGGTCCAGGATAAGAAAACCGGCGAAGTCAGAATCAGTGTCGACCTAAGACCGTAGCAACCGTATCAGTTGAATATGAGGTTCTAGGAGCGCGAAAAGTGCAACAGGGAGTGACTCCAGCAAAGGCCTGGTATCGCAGTATGAAAAAAAAATCAATTATGACAAAGAGTGGAAAGCATGGCCTGTCGGGTCGCTCGTCGATGCTTCGCACGTTTAGCACATGGGAGTCAAATCCGAGCATGATTAATACGGATCAGCATCACCAAAAGACGGTGGAGGAGTATGATGACACACTTGAGGACAGAATCGGATGGCTATGGGCAAGATTTTGCAAATGATGATCAGGTGTCAAGGACACGAAGAGCAAGCATAAATACCACCATGGGGATTGAAGAACGCAAGTCGAAGTAAAGAAAGTCCGAAGAGGAGAATCAGTAAGTTGCATGACGCGAGTCAGTAAGTTAGATGCAGAGAGTTAGGAAGTTGAGTGAGTAATCCCAAGGAAGCTGTGGAAAAGGGAAGTGAGATAGTTGAAATGGCGCATTTCATTTCGAGCATAAGCACTCCAGGTGAGTTAAGGGAAAGAACGACGAGTGTGCATGAACAACCAATGAAGGAAGCGGCGCAGACAATTGGAAGGAACAGAGATGATGTCTCACCCGAGATGTCTAAAAGTGTGGTAGTAGTTAGAAGAACCGTGGTCCCTACGACCACCAAAACACTGGGGGCGGAGGCACGCTGGATCCAGTAGCGAACGGTCAATTGTGCGAAACATATGTGCCAGATCAGTTGGCATGTTTCACAATTTGATGACGTCGATGAACTTTTCCCCAAACTGCAACAAGCCTGAAGCGCAAAAGCAGGCGTAGAAGGGATAGATGATGAAGGTTTCCAGAGACTGGAGGATGAGTTCGAGAAGTACATAACAGCGACTAAGAGACTAGAGGATGAGTTCGAGAAGTACATGACAGCGAGCTCCAGACACCAAGAACAGATTTAGAAGTTTAGCACAGTGATGGATGAGAACAGTACCAGAGGTGTCCAACTAAGGTGGCTCGAGGGCGAGCCACAAGTTTGTGTTGGGGGCCTGTTGGCATGGGATTAGTCCGCATGAAGTGCGGAAGCTGACAGCTACGAAGAGGACCATCTATGGAAGGAAGGGTCATTCGCGGAGAACAAGGAAGCGCAAGATTAGTTATTCTGTTAGAAATGGGGCATTTGGACTGTTTTGCAACCATTTAGTTTGATATAAATAGAAGTATGAATGTAAGCCTAAGGGCATCGATGCGAGACCAGATTGTAGAATCATTATCATTGTGATTATGCAGTTCGATTGTGTTTTGCTCAGTTTTCATAGTTTTGTATGGATCCGCAATAATATGTTCTGAATTGTTTCTGCGAAGGTTATACCACAGGTTTTGATGAATGCATGAAGATGTTCGGTTATGGTTATATGTTTTGTCTTTGTTTCTGTTAAATGATTAATACAAGTGTTTGTGATATGTTTAAGGTTTAGTGGTTCAGTAATTACTGTAGATGCGAATGATCAGTTTAACCATGTTGATGTGAATGTCCATTATGTATTAAATCTGTGAATGGTCAATATGCGAATGATGAATGTATTAATGTATGCAAATCTAAATCTCTAGTTTCTATTGCGGTAGATTTGAATTGGTTGCATGTTGTTTCCCCACTGCGGAAACTTGGTTCCTGCAACCCCCTTAATCATCTCAGGTGAGACTTCACTCGCTTCGCGGGTGTTGCTGGAAAGGGTAAAACCTTTCTGGGTCGGTGCTTAAGGGTGTTTGGTTGGGTTTGTTGACGACAGTGTGAAGTGAAACCCTGTCGATAGCCGTTGTGTCACCATGTGTCATCATGAGGTTGCATCCACTTCTAGGGAGAAGTTTGGCATTGGCATGCTTGAGTCTCTTGGCATTGAGACTCGTGTTTCTAGTGTGGAGGATGATTGAATTGAGAGGGGTGGATTATTGGATGGGAGTTTGCATGATTCAAATATGGTGGATGAGATCACATGTGTAAACACACACTATGTTTTCAATGAGACATTGAGTGACTTGGAGAGCCTAATCCTAGGCATAGAAGAAAGGATACTACAAGTTCTGTCTAGAATTAATGGTGCACACAAGCTTATGGTATATCTCATTGGGAGAATTCAGCTAGAGGAGAGACGAAGTGGAGTTGTGGGAAGAGTCTCTAGCTTTGAGATTTACATCATCAAGTGATATCTAGAAGAATTAAAGGATGACTACTTGCAGTTGTTCATGGATCGAGACATGGCTCTCAAATTTGTTGAATACAAAGTAGAAGTAGATGGAGAGAAACTTCATATGGATTTGGGAGATTCTCTTTCCTCTCCCAGAACCATTAGTGATGTGATGTGTGTGGTTTATTGCGCACATGTTGCATTGGATGAGCCTCATGTGCAAGGTGAGCTTGAGGAGTGTTCAGTGATGCAATTTCCTGATGGTAGCAGTGATATGGAGTTGGATTGGAGAGCACATGTTTCACACTTGGAGGATCATGAGACTTCTCTATGTGAGGAAGGCTTTGTTGTGGAGGATGTACCTGAGTTCATTCCTCTTGGCCCCAGCAACAGAGATCCTAAAATCATCTCCCTGGGATCAAGTAGCAGATAGATCTATCCATCTATGGATAGATGCATTGCAAATTTGATGACTCCAGGAGGTGAGAGAAAATATTATGATTCCATTGACATCTCTCACAGTGCCCAGTTAGATGAGCAGCAGCTTATGCACATTTGGTTTCCATTTGATTCCATTCATCCACATATGGATTGGGTGGAACATTACATGGCACACATGGATATACCTTGCAGAAAGAGTTCTACTCATGTTAGATGGAAGACAGTTGCGCAAGCAAGTTCCATGAGGAGATTGGCATACAGCATGTTGAGTCATTTTCCTTGCGCAAGGAACAACTCAGCTTGCCTCTATGGAGGAAAGTCACATATTTGGAAGAGGCACACTAGTACATTATTGTTGTACCATCCAACAAAGGAGACCATGCATCTCGCAACTAGCCTACTTTCCTTCACTCCTAGCACCTGAGGATGTGAAAGGAAATGTTGATTTGATGGAGGGATCGGTTCTATTGATTCTTCATGAGAAGAAAGAGACACGTGTGTCTGCTTCTCAAGTTTATTTTGATCACTTGTACACACCCTTGGTCCTCCTTCAGTATAGTGAGTAGCAGTGGCATCTACTTGTGTTGCTTGATACTTGTTTCATGCACAACAATGTAGGGGAGTTCCACTTGAGCACTTTGAGTGGGAAAAATGATAGCAATGTGATTCATGTGATTGGAGTGTTGTTTGCACATGTGGAGTTTCATATCTTGTTGGAGAGGATCACAGAGTTGATGATTTGCATTAGGAGTATCAAACTTCCCATTTGATGGATGGATCCTAGCATACCATGGAGTGACAAATTGTCACAAGCAGCATCGATGATGTATGGTATGCAACATAAACCATGGGATCCAGGAATTGATGGTTAGTTTCAGACACCATTGATGTTTGGGAGGATGCAGCTGAGACAGTGGGATTTAGGCATTCCTTGGCATGATGGATTGTCTTGGATGTCATTGATGTTTTTTGGAGTGCAATACAAGCAATGGGACCCTTACATTGCTTATGGACAAGTAATTTTGGGCAGGGAGGATGTTAATTTCCCCTCCTTGAGGACACCTTGGTCAAACCACTAACCATTTCAATTCCCATGGGTCCTAGTGGGAAATTGAATTAATTAATGAGGGAGTTAAATTTTGATCTTAGTTACTTTATGTAATTAAATAATCATGAAAGGATGATGGACACAATTTTATAATATTTAATATTATCTAATAATTGTTTTATGAGTTGGAATTGGTTTAGGTGGCCCAAGGGGGGACATAGAAGGATGGATAAGGCCATGTGAGTTGTCTCACTCAATAAATTTGGCAACAACATCTAAAAGCAGGCAAGGTAGCCTAAAAGCAGGAACTTGGCAAAAGCAGCTAAAAGGAGGAAAAGCAACACAAAGAAGAAAGGCTAAAGCTTCCTAATTTTTGCACTCAAGAAGGAATAGCAACAGTAAAAAAAAGCTACATGAGCTAAATTTATCCAGTGAGGGTGCAATTTATGAGGAAAATGGGTCCAAATGCAAAAGTAACTTGCCAAAGAAGCCTCCACTCATCACTAATTCGAATTTCAAGAAGGAAGACTCTAGAGAAAGGAAGGAATCCACCATAGGGTTATAAAAGGAGTATGAGAGTCTTTGTAGGAATATTTTGTCATTTTGAGTATTCATCTTGAGATCTCTATGCATCTCATAGGCTTGGGTGGTGTGCCCCTTGCCAACATTTGGTGATGTGCCCCTTTACAATCATTGATCCAGCTGAGAGATTGAGAGATCCTTCTGTTGGAGTTTGAGGAAGATGACGCCTTGTCCTCTTCATCTTCATGGAGATTCAAAGCAGCCATTAATGTATTATGCATATATGATATGATCTTAAACATGGTGTGGTCGAGTTCCATTTTGATGAGGCAAAATACCAGTAGCAACAACATTCCAAGTACAGTGATTTTTAGCCAGTATTGAGGGCTTGTGCCCCCTATGAGATATAGAAACTATTCATGCACCTCCAGTGAGATATATTATGATGTTATCCTACTCATGGATCTGATCCAGTAGTAACAGATCCTTCTCTTATTCTTAGATACTCTATCTCTACTTCTATGTTGTAAAATTCTAAGTATAATAGGCATTCTGTCAGTTTGGATCCAATAGATTGTTTATTGCATATCTAACAATATGATTAAATTTTTTCATTGTTCAATAGCATGTATTTAGCTTCATCTATGAGGTTTATTGCAGAATTCGTGACAGCTAAGTGCTATTTGAAAGACCATATTTTCACTGCTTGCGGAATCGTTGGCAAAACTAGAATTTTTTATGTTCTTAACGAGTTAATTGTTAAAGGTACTTTCTTAAATTGGTCTAAGTGTTCCTACATGTTAATTAGTAGTGTTTGAACCCCTCCCGAGTCATAGCTCAAAAATTAGTAAGCCTTTGATGCCATTCAAATGGGTTTGGAAATTGTCTCCTTCCCTTGTCCAAGTCTCGAACCTTACACCTAATTGCTTCCTTATTAGACAAACCTTGTCTATCGGGTCTAATAGCTCCCATATCAAGTTGGGATATCTAAATTAGTCTACCTAAGTTTTAGTTACCTCCAGTAATGCACTAGAAGCAGTGGATGTTCCATATAATTCTTGGCGCCGTTTCCTTGAAACCTTTGGTTTAGCCAAAGGAGTCTACCCATGTGTGATGCACTCTCAATGTGCAACTGTCGAAGTAAGAACCTAGATTCCACCTTCCGATCAGTCTTGAAGGTATGTCAAATCCATGCTCTATGAGTCCAAGGAGTTAGTTTTAGAGTTATTGTTCCTAGACTGAGGTTTGGGTACATTACAATAACCCAATTTTCCCCCTTTTAGGTTTTGATCGTGGCGGCTAGCACAACTAGATTGGCCGAACTTGCCTTCCACTCCACAATATTGTGTAAGACGTCCATCATTGGAAACCTTAGTGTGAAAATCATGCCCATATGCCCACATAGATGGGAACAAATGCACTTGTAAAAAAGTGAACAAATGACGGTGTCTTATGTCTAATAACCCGACAATTAATATATAAAATATAGATGTTATAATTCAAAGGTGCATTATAAAGTTATAAATGTATAATAGAAAGAAACTATTACCAATTTGTTGCACCTGATCCCCATGTTTAGTGCATCCTTCTTAGCATGCAGCTAATGACCAGATGCACCATATTTCTCTCCGACTTGGTCAGCAACCCAAATGTTGGGACAAATCATTGGAACATTTTATTTTAAATGATCTGGATAAAGCATGCTTCTATTGTTCAACCATCTGAATTCTTTCATGTCAATGTCATGTTTCCTTGTCTTCTCTTCATACAATGTAACCCACGATTGTGTTTCCTCCGCGTTGTAAAGAACGAATTTATTGATGGCATCAATTTATGAATTCGTTGTTGTATTCATGAAATCAAATCAACATATAGTACGTATGAGATCAAATATAGATTATGAAGTTCATTTTGAATATAAGTGACGAAATATAATTGACTTACTCTTTATCATGCACCTTTTTTCCATTCGTTTGGAGTAGCTCACTGTCCCTTTTGTCCTCATTGCTTTCATCGTCCCAAATCATTGCGCCTGGTGTGTGATCAATTTGCTTGATGTACTCACTGGCATAATAAAACGACTACATACTATGTACCCCTCTGCCATAGACCCCTCGGGTTTTTCCCTTTGTCGAACAAGTCCCTTCAATTTTTTATGTACCTCTCTAAGAAGAACATCCAACAACATGAGACCACCCCACCTAATTCAACCTCATCAACTAGGTGAATTAGAAGATGAACCTGCAAGTCCATGAAACTCATTGGCAGTTCCTTCTTGAACATACAAACAATCTCAACTATCTCTTGATTTCACCATGGAATGTTAGCGATGTTAATCTCCTTTGATGTGATCCATCGTACAAATGCAGATAGTTTAGATATGGCATGTCGCAGGTCCTCGGGAAAGTCGTGGTTCACACACCCACGCACGAGCAACAGATAATGACACTACAAAGTGAACACAACAATTTAATTGCATTTTAACTTGTGTGGTAAAAGATATAAATAAAAAATAAAAAATAAAAAATTGACATTATACATACCCTTAGAAGGTTGAGATGGTCATGTGATTTCAAACCCAACAAATTTTTGTCTACAATGAAGCAGTGTCGTAGAGTATACCCATATAAAGAAGGCGCCTTCACACCCAATATAACTTCCTTTTCCAAATAAATATCGTCTTTCTTCAAAACCCATGGGACATCGCCTTCTATAAATGACCAAGAGGGGCTAGCCTCTCCTCTATTTTCTTGTCTTGGCCAATGCTTCTTTTTAGTATTTGAAGAAATAAGATTTCTCCCGACAACCAACATGTCACTTTGTTTAGATGATATGTGACTCCATAAAGAAGATGAAACATCTTTAAATATATGCATGGGATCTAGTAAGTGGACAATCTTAAGATGCTCCCAATATGGGAGCTCATAAAATACCAATTTCCCTTTCATCCCGACGAGCATTTTCTCAACTTTGGTGTCAAAGAATTTAGGATCATCGAACATAAGTTCCCCATTTAAATCAAATGTTTATGCAATTTCCTTCTCCTTCACTCTGTCATATTCACTAAGCTAGTGAGTAGATGCCATTATTTCAGGCCTTCGGGTTCTCTCTGGTTTACCATTGAAAGCAGATGTTGCTCTTCTATAAGGGTGGTATTCTAGGAGGAATATACTCAAGCAGTCGTACACTGGATTTCGTAGGTGGATGGACCACCTAGCCTTCATAGAAGGTCCACAACATTTACACCCATAATTTCCTTTTGTTACAAGACATGCGGTGTTTTGGTATACATAGCACGTTAGTGTTGAAAATCAACATAGTCACACCGAATTAAAAATGCCAAAAAATATTGCTACGAATATAAACAAATCAAACAACATATTTACCATAGAAAACTCCTAATGCTGGATAATCATGTGTGGTGGACGCACATATGCCATACAACGTAAAACTCATATCTATTGGGATGGGCCTTGACACATTGTATACATGTATCCCTTCCCATAATTACTTCAATTCATCGATCAATGGTTGTAGGTAAACATCCATATTCGTCACTTGTCTTCTACCAGGGATTATAAGAGCCAACGTGAGATGTTCATTCTTCACAAACAACCATGGGGGGGGGGTATTGTTATTGATCACTACTACAGGACAAATAGAATAGTTGGTGTTTTGCAGGGAATATGGGTTGATTCCATCCATGGCTATGCTCAATCAAAGGCTCCATACTTCATCCTTGAATTTGTCGGGCCATGTATCCTCACTGTATCCTCTATATGCTTCATGGCTATTGAATATGTTGTTGTTTGCATAATTCATGCCTCACTGCCTCACTTTGATGTGAGGCATGCCATCCCTTCAACATACCTAATTCTTTGCAATGAAGGAGCCTTTGAATCCTTAGGATTATAAGCATGTGCCTCAATATCTTATGAGGAGGACCATGTGCTTTAGCCTTGTTTCTTGATTTATGGTAATTGTCATGCCCCATTTCAGACATATCTCTTTTTCTGCATATTCTCCTCTGTATATAATACAATCATTCAGACATGCATGATATGATATGTACTCAATACTCAACATGTTCAACATTTTTTTCCTCTTCGTAGTTGTCAAGCAAGACATTATCACTCGGAAGTACCTTATCTTTGAATAACCTGCAATTAGTGGGAAATATAAATGTACAATGTCATTTAATGTTCATAAAATTGACCATTTTCAATGTTGATTGTCTGACAAGATTCCTCAAAATATAAGGGAGTTGATGGTCAGTTACCTCAGAAGTGTCAAGAAACATGTGTCTGACATGTCATACATTGCTTTCAAGTTGTATAGTAACATTGTTGTCCCTAGCTGGGTATACTTTGACTGCCCAAGTCTAAAGAGAGGGGTGGTGGAAGCTGATTTAAGGATTTGGAAGATGGTATTAGTGATATGAGCATCATCCCCTAGCTCATTGTCCTAGAATGCATGTAACAACATTACGTCCATGGCACTCGTATGTCGTAATAACTCATCCATACCAACCTCTATTTCATTGCCTCCATTTCCAACATGTGAAGAACTACTATTAATGTAGGCATTCCTAATTGGTGAGTCTGGATGCAGTGGGAATTGAATAGCTGGTTGATTCAGCCATGCTTGGTATGATTTATCTCCAGGTTGTGCTCTTTTTGTAGCCTTATCTCAATTTGACATTGTATTGGGGTGCAATGGAAGATGGTAGACAGATCGCTCACCATCAGAATCATGATTTCAAAAATATTGAGCATTACATCGATGATATTAGTAAGCACAATGCAATTGGTTTGTTCCAACATTATACCAAACAATTATTACAAAAGCATGAGAATTTTTTCCAATAGTAAATGTTCAACCGCAAACAATTAATAAAACAACAATGCAAATTGAGAAATACATTAACATCAATCCCATTGAAAATTAAAATATACAAGTAATCAATATTTTTTTGTCTTAATCCCCAAGGGGACATATAAAGGTAGTCCCAATGCAAGGCATCTCTAACAAGCGGTTGGTGGCCTATAAAATTTATAGTTTATTAACAACACATCAACATGAGACAAACTACATATTGCATGCACAACGACAAATCTGGACGCTTTAATTTTCATAAAGAACTCCTAGTCATTGAAGTGTTCCTCAAATGAACAATTTGCAGAAAATAAAGAGCACCTAGAACTGTTTATGACCCCTGCAATGTTCCCATGAGTGCGTGGACGACCATCGATATATAACAGGTTCTTGCTGATAAAACTTCCAGAAATATAACCATTCATGCACATACTATACATGGAAATGCTATGTTTGTATTTAACAATATTGAAGTAATCGGACCGACAATAGATCGGACCGCAAAATGGCATAAGTCCTATTGAATTTTTTGGGGGAACAAGTACATCTGAAAGGATAAACAACCCAATATTTGCAGCATTTATATTAGACTTGACAGTCATAAAATTATTACCACAAAAGGAGAATTCAGTTCCAACATTAGGCACAGGTAAAGAAGACGGCCAAGTGCCATACAAAGCGCAATTGTAACAAGTTTGATATTTAATTTGTAAATTCATGGGAAGAGAAAATTCATCGCTACCCTCCAACAATTGGACAGACCTTGGTGTGTACTTGAAGATTTTTGCTCTTAAATCGTGCAACTTTTTGTATCTCCTAGTAGATATTTTTTGGGTGGCATTGATATCCTACTTTGGATCACTAGAAATTTCAGTTGACTGAACAAAAGCAGAGGGGTTAGTCAATTTAGGATGAAACATAGTTGTTTTGGCTTCCAACTTTTCCAAAAATGAGCATAGGGAAGTGTTCATATGTGTCTTTCCTATATCACCTATTGGATTTTTTATTGTAGTATGGGGTATTGGACCATCAACATTAAGCACACAATCATTAGTATAATGAGTGAGTGTTACATGTTGAGAGTTCTCCTTCAATATTTGACATTTTGAACAACCACATACTAGTGGGGTGTCATAAAATATCTCCAGGTCATGACGAATTACCTAGGATTGTGGCTAGAATATGGCATGTTACAATCGGCAGGGTAAAGCGGCTGCCCATTTTCATCTACCAACTGCTTGCGGTATCGTTCTCCTAATAACAACTTAGGATGTTTTGCAACTGGTGGAAATTTTGTAACGCCCGCCTTGATACTTCTGATTGACTAGACTATTGAGGGCACTGATATTGAAGTGACCCGGTTAAATAAACTTGAACAATGTGTTATGCTTTAATTATTATTGAATGAAAACTGTTGATTGACAAGAAAATGATGAATATGCTCGATTGACTAAGAAATATGATGATGTTATGCTTGAATGAAATAAATTATGTTTTTTTATTCCATAGATGTGGATAAGTTCTATTGCTTTAAATAGAATTGAATAAAGATGAAAATGCATGATGATATGATTTGTATGGTGCAACGCTACTAATGTGCACTTTGAGTGTGTGCAGTAGCAAGTAAAATGAATTACAGATTGACTCTCAATGGAATAAAAAGGGGGTTGTAAAGAACGGGAAATATACATAGGAGTACGACGACAGACTATCGGCCCTGAAATAGCATTCTACGTACAAGTCGGAAGCCCTATCATCTCACCTGGGGAAGCATGTGTTGTACAGGCGAGGCCACAGTGATTTGATCGTGTACGATGTGTTGAGGGGCACACAATAAGGAATATTTTATTCCTCAATCGCCATTAGTCTCCATGTAAATGTAGTCGAAAGATTACGGTAACGATTCCTAATCGCTACATAGTACTCCCCACACAAGGACAAGGACAAGGAATTTGTCAGAAGGACCCATAGAAGTGGTACCTAAACAAACGACGGGAAATGGAAATATTTTCACTCTTGCACTAAAACATTTAGGCATATACTAAATTTTGCATATATAAATGTTAAATTGAAAATAATTGAATGAAAGAGTATTTTAAATTAAGAAATTATTGAAAGGGGGTATTTGAGGTAAAAATTATGTACATCCATTGATTAGGAAAACATGCCTTAGATTAAAATCAAAAATAAATAAATTAGAGATAATTGATTTTGGAGCAAATCTAAATTAGAAAATATCTAGAGTTTAACTCCACATGCGCCCACTAATCTAAGGATTGGGATTTTAGACTTTGGAGACAACTAAGAGAGAATTGAGGAACTTTGTGCACTAGTATGTGAGAGTGACACTTGTTGCATGAGAATGAATATTAGAGAATTAATAAACTAAATTAAAATTTTGCATGAGACGACACATGTCGTCTAAGACTTTTCTATTTAAGAAAGGGAGAATGAAGAGAAAAGGATCTCTTGCTCCCTAATGCTGGATGGATTTCGTAATAGTTGATAACTACTCTGGGGATTGAGAGATCTCTGCTGAGGGTTTAGGCTTTTATGTTCTTTGCGACTCCCTATTGGCTTGGGGGATTGGGAAGAAGAAGAATACTCCCATTGTGGTAGGGAGGTCAACCCAAGAGTCCTTCGGTAAATTTGTAGAGCTTGGACTAGATTGGATTGGGTAACTGGCTCAACATCTCCGTCATTTGCAGGATTGAACATCCAGACAGGGTTATATATATGGTTATTTGATATTGATTATTGGTTATGACTGTTTATTGAAATTTATTTAAATAAATAGTTGGTAGGAAAAGTAATGCTAACTGTGCTATCCATTACCTTTTATTTAGACCAGCCAGCTTGAAGACCGAATGTGGAAACCCTGGAACAGCCAATGCATAGTCCATTAAATAATACTTATTTCCTAGATTCAATTTGAAGAAACTCTGTAATCTCATTCTGTAAGGTTTGGTTTTCCTATATTTTAACTTGAAGAAACTGTATAATCGCAATATGTAGGATTTATTTCCTAGATTTAATTTGAAGAAACTGTGTAATCGCATTCAGTGAGGTTTTATTTCCTAGATTTAATTTGAAGAAATTGTGTAATCCCATTCAGTAAGGTTTTATTTCCTAGATTTAATTTGAAGAAACTGTGTAATCGCATTCAGTAAGGTTTTATTTTCCTAGATTTTAATTTAAAGAAACCGTGTAATCGCATTCAGTAAGATTATATTTCCTATATTTTAATTTGAAGAAACTATATAATCGTATCCTGTAAGATTTCATTTCCTAGATTTAATTTGAGGAAGCCTTATAATTATATTTGTAAGACTCGGATCTCTGCAGATCGAGCAAATGCCTGGGTTGTATTTTAAGTAATTAAATATGTGTAACCCGATATAGGCTTCGATCTGATTTAGATCAAGCGATAATAATGGATCGACTAAATCTATACTTAATTAACCAAGCAACAATTTAAATCAAGATTGGATGCACTTGAATCGGTTATTACAGTGGTTAATTAAGTATATAAATATTCAAACGGCCTATTCCCTTTACTTGATCTGACCAGATCAACGTTCTATATAAATACATTTCTATTAAGAGAGCGCCAACTCTGTTTCAACCAATGAAATGATTCCACACTCAAAAGCCCTTATAGATCATTTTCCTTCGAGAACTCCACGTCGTCCATAAGTCATAGACATTAAAATAGCATCTAAACCTCTGCCCAAGCCCTAGATTTTGGGGCAACAAGTATTTATCGATCGTGCTCCATTGGTAGCTCTTAACTGTTGGAAAGTGTATCTCCAACATACTCCTTACTTTGTGTCTCTGCATATTTTTTTTATTAACGTCAAGTTGGTGGAAGACCAACGGAATTATCCCCTTATCTTTATTTACCATAATATTCATAGGACTTCTGATTTCTAATTGTTTAATATCTTTAATTATTACAAGAAATTTTATTAGAGAATTTGAACCACAGTTAGGGGAGAGACTCCTATTGTTGTGCAGGAACCAGTAGTGATCATGGTTCCCATCACATCAACCACCCTAATCTTGAACATTTCCATTTTAATTAAAATCCATAAAACAACATATGTATGCATAAATAGATATTATATTAAGTCCACTAAACATTTAATAACTGATTAGAACCCCAGCAGACAGTATACAGTCCATTTAATGCCAACATTACAAACCATCATGTCCAATAGAGAACAAACTCTGTCTTGCCATTAATGACAAATCTAACATCAAAAAATCCTATCATACTTAATCTAATAAGTACACCCTAGGCATCACATCAGCCCTCATGAACCACAACTGGAGAAGCAACAATCAAACAACAACAACCAGTGTTCCATCACACATTACCACCTGCACAGTGCAAGAGGAATTAGGGTCAGCATCTGGTACAGAATCAATCAATCAACTCACACATGCAACCTCAATAAATGACACCCACCCACTGAAAAAATCAAATCATTCATTAAAAATCAAGAAATCAAAAGGAGCTGCAAAACTCTACAAAGGCCCAAAATCAAATCATCCATTAAACTCTTAAATCAGCAAAACAGAATTCGCTGCCCAAAATCAAATCAAGCATTAAACTCAACCAAAGCACATGGATCAACAAAAACAGGCATTAATCGAATTCCCTGCTGCCCAAAATCAAATCACCCATTAAACTCACTAAGATCACATGGATCATGCAAACAGAAATATCCAGCCATTGGATCAGTGCCAAATCAATCCCAGCCTCCCATTCCCAGAATTAACCTTGCAATCCATGTCAATTCCCCTAAACAATCATTTTCAACATAAAAAAACTATAAACCAACCTGTTTGCACACAATTGAATCCATTTGCACCCCTTGGATCCATCTATCATTCAAGCAGTGCGTTTATCACAAGTCTTCCAGGACTCAACCATCCATCAACAGCCCGGCAATGTTGTTTCAGGTATTCACAGTCTCCTTGCACCCAGATCAGATTTCCTTTACAAACAGATTTAAATTTTTAATATCATTTGCACCTTGATTCAGGTATTCATTCCTTGGATTCATCTATCATTCAAGCAGTACGTTTATCACAAGTCATCCAACGCACAAGTCATCCAGGACTCAACCATTCATAACAGCCCAAACAGTGTGTGCACAATGTTTCAGGTATTCGCAGCCTCATTGCATAGCAGATCAGATTTCCTTTACAATCAGATTTAAATTTTTAATGTCATTTGCACAGTGTTTCAGGTATTCACAGTTTGGTAATGTAATGTCATTTGTTATTGAAATTACGATAAGTTATTATTGGATTTTAGTGACCATTTATTCTAGGTTGTAGTAACTATTTTCAGAGGTCTAAATCCACTCTTTTAGAATCTAGAAAGGCTATTCCTGAACGTGATCCATTGTCTCTAATCCACTAATGGGTTGTAACACTATGCACACACTAATAAATTATATAAAAAAACTATTCCTGATCAACCAAGACTCAACCATTCATCAGTGTGCCCATTAGTTTATGCAATGTTTCAGGTATTGACAGTCCATTCCAGTCACATATCCATTCTATTAACTAGTTTAGCTTATACCACTCACAGGTTGACCGTTGTAGAAGGATATATAATACTCACAGGTTTCTTGGATGGATATAATACCCTATTAAATGTTACATGCATGGATTGTGCAGATTCTCGTAGCCATGCTAAGAGTCAGTATTGCACCTCGTACAAGGAAGTCAAGGAAGCAGGGTACCCGGGGTACCCAAATACTGTTAAATTTTAAGAATTTACTTCAATCTGATCTAGGATCTTAATTGAGAGAACAACATGTACAGCATATCTACAACATATCAATCATGGAGACAATAATGCAAGCACAAGAGACACAAAGATTTACTTGGGGAAAACCATAAAGGTGAAAAACCCCAATAACTTCCTCAGAGATAGATAGAGCAATGATACAACCCAAACATAAGAGATAGACATATCCTAGCAGCAGATCCTCCTCCTCCATAAGTGCTCCACTCCTCCTTGAGTGCATGAGTGAGAAGTGAGTGATGAAATAAAGTGCCTCCTGCACTCTATTTATACTTGACTTGACTTGCCTTTTACATAAATCATGTAGGCTCGAACTTAACCACATAACATAATGCTGACTGGGCCGACCCCCAATAGGGTGGTCTAATAACCCTTCGACCCACATGGCTGATCCCCAATAGGGTGGTCTAATAACCCTTCGACCCACATGAATTATACAGGGCCGACCCCAACAAGGTGGTCTAATAACCCATCAAGTATAAGTTACGACATTTACAATATAAATGACGACACTTCCATATAGAGGAATAATACCATCTCTATAGGAGTACATACAACATACATATATGAAATACATTCCGAAGTTACATATACATCAACAACTACAATGCACATAATCGGATGAGGAAAGGTCCCATGTTTCAAGTGACAACATTGCTACAACAATTTATGAGAATGTTCCTATGGAAGAGGTAGATGGTGTGGTTCCACCATCAATGACAGTGCCATCACCACCCACAGTGACAGCATCCCCCATATTGCCACCATCTTCCACAGTGCAAGGTACCATTTCAACGAAGAAAATCAGTGCAATTAGAGGATGGACAAAAGAAGACATGCTGGCTACAATTGACAATGTCGAATTCAAGGGGTTTTCAGTTAGAGCAGCGGCCAAAAAATATGGGATTGCACCCACGTCAATCCATTACTGGATAAATGGCTTGACCCATACCAAGAGGAGAGGTCCTCTTACAGTCATGACTGAACAGGAGGAGGACGAGGTGGTGGTGTGGTGTAAGGAAATGGCCGAATTGGGACTTGGGATAGAGTTGATACAACTGAAATCAACTTTTGCTCAAATCTGTCAGGGGAGGACAAACCCATTCAAAGATGGGTTTCCAGGTAAGTCATGGTGGGCTGGTTTCAAAAAAAGGCATCCAGAGCTAGTGCTACGAATTGCAGAGGGCCTGGATAGAGACAAGGCATTGAATCTATGCCCCACAGTTGTGTCCAAGTTCTATGACACTCTTTCTTCTGCATATGAGGAACACTCTTACGCTCCAGACCATATTTGGAACTGCAACGAGACAAGGTTACAGGCAGGAAGGAATTGTGGCATGCGGGTCATTGCAAAGAGAGGGAGCAAGAATGTACCAAAGATTTTTCCCAAGAGCAGGGAGTGGATTACCATTCTATCATGTGTGAATGCAATTGGTATGGCAATCCTGGGGTTTTATTTGTTCAAGGGAAAAACTCGGCTGCAAAACTATATCCAAAACTATGAACCTGAAGCGTGCATGGCTGCACATCCCCATGCATGGATGACCAAAGAAATTTTCCTGAATTGGCTTTGCCACTTTGCAGCATCTGTACCAGGTGGTGTCTCCCCTGAAAACAGACACCTGTTGGTTTTAGATGGCCATGGCAGCCACATTGCTGTGCAAACCATCGAGGAGGCAAATAGGTTGGTTGGGCATTGGCTTGTTAACACTTCTTGCTCACACCATTCACAGGTTGCAGCCCCTGGATGTGAGTGTGTTTGGGCCTTTCAAGGCTTATTTCAGGTTGGAACGTGCTGCATGGATGGCGAATAACCCAGGTGTAGAGGTAAAGAGGTTTGAGTTAGTTGATCTTGCAAGCAAGGCTTTAAAAAGGGCTCTCGCATCCTCCAATATCAAGGTTGGCTTTAGGAAAACATGTATCTAGCCATTGAATTATGATGCTCTTATGCATGACACCGGGTGTAGCCAAGCATTTCAAGTGGATGGCCAAGAAGCTGTGGCTGGCGAAGATGGTGAGGATGTCTAAGAGCAATTGGATGGGCAGCAAGAGGCAGATGTTGTGGACAACATCATGTCCCTTTCTCAAGGAAACTTCCAAGGGGTTGGTGCTTCTGATGATGATGAACAGGTCTACTCTACACAATTCGATGACGAAGCAGCGGAAGATAACATGGGGCTAGGTGGTCCAGCCGACACACAAGTGGATTTTGTGGCACATATAAGTGTGGTCGATGGTTGTCATAGTCCAGGAAGCAACAATGACACATTGACAGTGCCAACCCAAGTATCCCAACCATCATGGATGGCATAGGCCATGATGAACTTGAACAGACACATTGGTGGTTCCACCAACGATGAAAGCATGAACATGCCTTCGCAGCCAGATGAGATTGTCCATTTTTATGTTAATGGTGGGTTGCTAGAAGAACCTAACATAGACAACCAGGATGCAGCTGAAGAATATACTGCAGCAGAAGAACCTCTCATAGCAGAAGAACCACTTCCAGTGAACACACCAAGGCTTGGCCAATTCCTAAAGTTGCCAATGGAGAGAGTGTCAACCCAAGCAAGGCAAGGACACACAGACATTCTCTGATTGGGTCGGAGTTCACAACTACTCACTTTAGAAGAGTACATAAGCCTCTTGGTTGAATATGAACAAAATAAACATGCTTTGTAGGAATTAAAGCAAAGGAAGAAAGATCTTGCAAAGGAAAAGAAGGAAGCAAGGGTGATTGCAGCTAGACAACGAGCATAGGAAAGGATTGCTATAGAGGCTAATCGACAAGAAAAAGAGCACCAGAAACAGTTGGCAAGGAAAGCAAAGGATGCAAGGAAGGTGCAACAGATGAACCAAAATTATGCAAGAGAAATGGAGGAAAGGAATGTGATGGCTGATACTACAAGAACAACCGCTGAAAGGAACATGATGGAAGGATCATTAGAAGCATTAGCAAACAGTGCACAATTCTACCAGGATCTCATTAACATTTAGATACTCCGCTATAATCAGTCAGGTGTACACCCCCCCTCTATTCCTACTAGTGCAGGGGCCCATTCTATGTTATCTTATCCAACACCAGCAATTATTCCAGGGGTCCCAAGCACAAGTCAGGCATATGGATTTTCAATTCCTCCTTGGTTGCAAGGAGTAAATTGGCCTCAATTTGCTTCCGCCAACCACACCCATCCTAATCAAACATGCTTAGTAAGGCCACCCTACTTGTCTCAAACTCGAAACCTTACAAGAAATGATGGGGGAGGTGACGAACCTCTTGAAGAATAGGATATCCGATGTATAGGCCAACCAAATGCTATTTTGTTTTCAAGGCATTTTCTTTTTGTGTATCCCCAATCAAGCATGATGAGGGCTTGATATAACCTAAATCCTAGGCATTGACATCTACTACAAACAGGGGCATCGTTTTGACATCTACTTCAAACAGAGGCATTGTTTTGACATATACTTCAAATAGAGTTATTGTATTTGTATTCCAGTACTACTAATATAAAGTGCAGTTGTTTTATTATAAATGAGCAGGTTTATTTATGTGTTTTTTCATTCTATGAATGTTGACCATTCCTTCCTGCCTACAAAACACAACAGCTTCAAAATCCATCTAATTTTTCTTTTCCACACTTATAGAAACACTCCTTTCACAAGCTCATTCAAGGTGGCTTATAAGGAAAAAGGAAAACCATAAAATTTGAACCTTTGTCAAAGTTCCAATTAAGTTGATTATTGTACCTAATCACTTGCATGTTTAGTTTGTTGCATTGTGGTAGTTTTGATCACCTAAGATTATTGTTTTAAGTCACAATTTCCTTTCTGCCCTCTTTTTAGGAAGAGGGCGGCACAACCACCTAAGAAAGGTAACCATAACAATCACTCTAAAATGCACCCTAAATTGGTATGCATGGTATCTCTCTCAAATGGATTTTTTGTTTGTTACATAGTGTCAGTTTTGATGGATTAAGTTTACAATTTTAAGTCACAATTAATTTCCACTTAAACTCAAATCCATAAACAAATTAACATGCACAAGCTAGCCAAACAACAGTCTTAAATAGCATCTCTAATTTCCACTTAAACTCAAATCCATAAACAAATGAGCATGCACAAACTAGCCATAAGTACACATCTCAAATTTCCACCATAACTCAATTCCATAATTAATATTGACAAAAATTCAATCCATTAATTGTATCAAATGCTTATACTTTGTCAAATGCTTAACCGTATACCAACAAATGCTTAAATTGTGTCAAGGTTTCTGCATCAGTTCACTACATAAGTTCATATCAACATCCTTTTCTTCTTTTGCAGCTTCAAACACCTAATATAAAGATGACTATCAATTTCTAACACCTACTACTGCAAAATTACCAAAATCATAACCAAAGTCTTATTACAATATCGCATAACCAGAATAATCTACAGTAAGCATATCCAGAATTCAACCAGCATTCAACCGACAAACATTAAAACTAAATTCCATATCCACAACATTTTCATATCCATGAGGGGCCATGCCAAATTTCAAATCCACATCATTTTCTTCTTTTGCAGCTTCGAACACTAATATAAAGATGAATATCAAGTTCTAAAACCATTTGCTGCAAAATTACCAAAATCATATTACAATTACCAATAATCTATAGTGAGCATATCTAGCATTCAACCAACATTCAACCAACAAACATCCACAAAAAGTTTCATATCCATTTTCATTTGCAAATTTCATATCCACATCATTCAGAAACCTATTGCTGCAAATGACCGAAATTACCAAAATCAATTTCATATCCAACCACCGAAAGCAACCAATATTCATTCGTCCACCCAATATCAGATACCATGCCAAAATCCAAAACCCCTCAACCACCACATTTACAAGCTAATGACCGCACATGCCTAAAAAAAGCCAAAAATAAGTTGCAGAAAAACATAGAATCGAATATGAAACCCTCCACCGCCAACCCTAAACAAAAAAACATGTTAACAACTGTATAATTCAGACAAGCAGGTGGAATTCAACCCAAAGACAAACCGGTGGCCTCCAATTCTGGAAAAGTTTTTGAATCAGGTTTTTTCGAACCTTGTCCCGAGTTACAATCATACACGCAGAGCCAGAACCGTGACAATGTCAAGCATAAACACTGGCCTTAGAACCAGAGACACCCAACGGGTGTTAACAAGTTGACTGTTCAGAATTAACCGGAACCACATTATACAATTTCTACACCACCGTAGAAAACCAGTAACCAGACAGGGTCCGAAAAAACTAATCAAAACCCACCCATAATCATAGTTGAAAACAGCCAGACAAACACAAGCAACCACAGAGAAACCGAGACAACCCTAACTGAGCCAAAAAGTTAACGAAACCATCCATGAGGATATGTGAAGTGTTAAAAAACACTATGGATATGCTGGTAGGAAACCCCTTCCATTGCAGGATGCAGAGCCGAGGCCACCAACGACCGAGCAGGGACTGAGCCACCAACAGCCGAGCCACCAACGACTGAGCCACTAAGGAGAGCAACGCACAAAACAAATACATTTACAACGCAGCAAGACAAACACAAGCAACCAAATAGAAACCGAGCAAAGGCTTAACGAAATCATCCACGAGGAGGAGTGGAGTGTTAAAAAACACTGTGTAGATGTTGGTAGGAAACCCTACCGATTGCAGGATGAACAGCCGAGGCCCATCGAGGATGTAGAGTCGAGGACTGAGCCACCAACAACCGCCGAGACCCCGTAGGCGGCACAAGAACACCAGGGACCAACGAGCCGAGGACCGAGCCACCAACGACCACCAACCGGGAGATCAACGCACCAAATCGAGCCACCAATGAATGCCAACAGGGAGAGCAACGCACCTAACCAAGCCACCAACGAACGCCAACAGGGAGTGCAATGAACCAAACAAATGCAGAGCCGAGCAAAGGTCCGACCAAAACGAGTTATCATGCCAGGAATGCCGCCCAGAACAATGACCTCTGCGCGTAGTATGAGGTTGCTCGGTGCTCCGTCAATGGGTATGCGGCCTACCACCAGGCGCGCAGGCAGGAGCGAGCAATGGACCACGGGTGGACCACTACCGAGGTGCCAGAACAACCACAAACCGGGCCCAAAACAAGAATGCACATGGAGAATGACAAGCCCCGGAAAATGGCATTTTCACCATCCAAAACCCCACAAAAACCCTAGCAATAAATTTGTCCACGTGCCTGACACGCGACTATATCGTCTCGACCCGTGTTGTACCGAAAAAGGGCCCCGCCAGTTGTCCTCCGAGGTGGCACAGTGGGCCCCGCACCACTATTGGCGTCTCTCCCCTACCTTTTATTGCTATACATCCTCATATAAACTTTCGGTACTGAAAAAGAGGAAATTTAGGGTATATATACGTTACTGTCAATATTTACGCACTATATTAATTAAATGAAGACATACTTCTGGTATATTAACCTAAATTACAATTAGGATGTATATGGAAAATTATGACTTATTGTGACCAATACGCTTGGTACATTACATACCTTTTACGCAAATTTTATGTACTTGAATTGATTTGTATAGATGTATACATCTCATACCTATATGAATTGAAGTCTACACATCATGACTCTTATGAACTTAAAGAATGTATATTTTACTTATGTACCCAATTAGAGGATAGGAGAATATGGGTATATTTATATGTTTAGTTAGAATACATATCCCTCATTTGCAGCCGAGGTACATATATTTATAATAAAAGGGGGTTAGAGTAATTATATATATATATTTTTAATAATGGAGTGCAATATGTAAGTATTATAACATAAAGAATATATACATGTAGTTATGTAAGTATTGTAACATAAAGAATATATACATGTAGTTAAGTGAAATTGGGGAGGGAAATTTGGTTCTTATAGAATGCACACCATTTCATGTATTGTTCAAATAGAATGAGACTTGCATCTGTTAAGCACTTTGGGATAACATTATTTGTGTACATTTGTAGTTGGGTTATGAATTTAGTTGCAGTGGAAGGATTTCAAGGTGACCATTTTCTCTTAGTCATAAAATTGTTGTTATCTTCAAATGTAAGAATGCATGTTTACATTGGTCGCATGAAGGAATGTTAATAATAGAGAAGTTAAAAAGCAAACGACCTTAACTGTGACTAGCAGATTGGAGTTATTTCAAAAATATTGTGCATCCAAACTCGATCTTGAATCAAGATCCTACAAAATATAATACATTGTTATTTAGATTCACACGGAAGTAAAATAAATTCAATTAGATAATCAAAATATAAATAAAATATGAACTTATTGGAGATGGAAAAGGAGAACTCATTCAACTTTGAACAATACGAAATGAGCTGGAATTTAAAGAATTGGCCATTTGATATTATAACCTTTTATCCCTGCATTTGAGTCAAATAGGCAATCAATACATGTCCACAATCCAGGAAAAAAAATTTGACAACCATATTACAATCTTACTTCCAATATAGTTTTGAAACCATTTTGAAAGAATAAGGTGAGTTTAAGCAACATATGTATACTTTGAAATATTGTAATTGTTGTGGTTGAATCCTAAAAGAACATTTGAGATGAATATATCATTTTAAGTTGAAATGGAAATTCATAGGGCTTTTTAATTAAAATGGTGTGCCTAAATAATACAATTGCACTAGTGCGTTCTAACTAACAAAACGCACAGTGCTGCAAATTCCTGTATGCATCGTGTTGGAATATTTGCAAAAATATCCAGAAACGAAATTATCCACTATATTTGATCATGGATAGTTATCGATGCAATTTTCAGTATTCTAGAGGGCGGTGCGCTTTGTATAATAAGGTGCACATGTGCATCTGCATTCTTCATATGCACCACTATTCCGGAAAGATTTTAAATTTTTTCTTTATGGTGCATTTCATGTTCTTATGCATCAGTGTGCCTTTACAACAAGCCCACTGATACCTTGAGAATCAAAAATACAAAAACGCACGAATTATTTTCCATAAACTTAAAAAGGAGTGGTAAATTCATTTTCAAAACCTAATTCTATAGAGTGTTTATAAAAAAATTCCTAATCACTATTTCATTATTTTGTCGAAATTTCGAAGGGAGAATTTTTGAAGAGAGACTTGTCGGGAAGGAGTTTGGAGAAACCAGAGTGTTCCGAAGATCGAAATTTGTAAGGTATGATGAATCAAAGAGAACCCTGCATAGTAGAAATAAATTTTTACTATTGATCACAATGTATGATTTATTTATTTTCTTATTTAAATTTTCAATGAATTCAAAAAAAAATCATAGTTACCTTCAACGTTGGAACCCTGGTTTTCTTATTGTTTCATTTTGTTTTATTGATCCGAAAATGATAGGATCTACTAACACTTGAATGCATGTGAATCCTTAAACCAATAAACTTATTAAAAGACTTGATATAACAAGTTTATGAAAGGCTTAAAGAACTGAGAAACATAAACAACACAAGATATGCAAACCATAAAAATGAAGACACCATATGATAACAGAGTTCATCCCTAATGGACTACGTCTCTAGGTCCAGCTCCAATGAGGACCGATCTTATTAGTCTTCAACAAAATGCTGGAACAGGTACAAAATCTCTTCTTCAAAAATGCTATAAAGAGACTTAGGCTTCAACAGTGAATTTCTCTCACTCTCCAAAATCTCCCAAGAGTGTCTAAAAATCCTCTTACAAAATGAACAAAGCTTACAAAGCCTTCAAAGGCACTTTGCCATCGTATCACCAAAAACTTCAATGCATTTTCCAATGCATTCCCATGGCAAATTATATTGTTTATATAACACAAAAATCCACAACCCACCACCAAATACAAAGGGATTTACAAATATCTGATCCCAAAGTTAATGGGATAAAGATCCATTTAAAAATGGAGAAAACATGGCAAATCTCCATAAAATAATATAGTTTTGTTTAAAAAAATATAAACAAATTCCAATATAAAATATATATGGTTTAAAAACCATATAAAAATATGAATTCGTTTAGATTTTTGGGTCAAAAGTGGAGTGCGCCCTTGTGGGGCTAAAATATGACCCAACAACTAATATAAAAATATTAGATCTCATATCTTGTCAAATGTGGAGGCCTTGGTGTAGTGGTCAAGGCGTTGGCAAAGGTCGAGCAGGTCATGGGTTCAAACCTATGGACCTCTCTCCCCAAAAACTAATATAAAAATATTAGATCTCATATCTTGTCAAATGTGGAGCCCTTGGTGTAGTGGTTAAGGCGTTGGTAAAGATCAATAGGAATAGGAAACAAATTGTGGAGAGGATGGCTAGGTGGACTTGATGGAGGATTAGGTGGAGAGGAGGTCGGGGGTTCGATCCTCCTCGAATTTAATTCTTTTGGTAAACTTTTCAACTAATTACCAACAGGGCTGCCAAGTGGCAAGCTCTGATTTGTCCACTTCAACCTGCCATGTCACCTCCACGTGGTCTCTGATAGAGCTGTCGCGTCACCACTTTGCTGACTGTACCTTCCAACTATAAATTCCACTTAGCACTCTGTGGTGGTTCCACGTCAGCACCGTACATGCCATATGTCACCCTTACAGTGGTGTCACGTGGCACCTTTTTTTTGCCATTTTTACATGTTTTGCCGAAAGTTCAGAATTGAATAATTTTCACGTCCGGAGTTCGTTTTGCATGAAACGAACGTTCCCGGAAAGCTCTCGTCGAGATCTACGTAGCTAAAAGATTATGCTCTCATTTTGAAGACTTTAGTTTTGATCAATCTCGGAGATCCTCCTGGATCATTTATGTGGTTGCAAAATTTTACATTAGGATATAAATCTCTCTATTGTTTCGAATTATAGTTTTTTTAGAGACTTTAGTTTTAATGGGTTTGTGGTTTTATATACAAAGCGTTGGGTGCCTTGGGACCACTTATTGGGTCGAATCTGAAACCCTGTCATCCCTATAGAATTTTTTAATTTTTTTTTTCAAAACTCTTATGCAATTTTCGATGCGTTTGAGTTTCTCTAATGCACCGTTGTGTTTTTAATTAAAGCGCGCCGGTAATGTTGGCTATGTTATTATTTTTTCATATTTTAACTTTATAAAAAAATGCTTATGCATTTTTCGGTGCAAGAGATTTGTAATAACGTGCCGGTGCAAGAGTCTCATGTTTCGATGCTACCTAATGCACTCTCCTAGGCTCCACCATAAACTAACTAAGAGTGTTCATGGCAAAACACAGATCTGGTATGGTGTTGACCAAATACATCAAAGAACCAATGAGTTGATGATATAGAGTAGGATCCACCAACTCTCCCTCGGAAGCATGAACCTTCTTCCAGTTAGTGATCATCTGTGTGGTCATCGACCTGCATTCCTCCATGTGAAATCTCCTCTGAATATCAACTGCATACTTTCCTTTCCCTGGGAAAATATGTCCAGGCTCCTTCCAAACCTCCAATCCCCAAAAATAATGTATCAACCCAATTTTTGTCATCTCATACTCTGAAGAAAGATCTATCTTGCTACTATAATGAGCCTCTCCTTGCATGTAATGAACAAGTCATCCACCTATAGTAGAAGAATGAGTGGATCATCACCAACCACAATATAGTAAAGGTTCGGATCTGCCTCACTCTTTTGAAATCCCTTGATAGCAAGTAAGAATCTATCTTGAAGTACCAAGATCTAGGAGCTTGATTCATCCCATACAAGGATTTCTTCATCCTGCAAACATGAGACTCTCTCTCATGAATCTCAAAGCCCTATGGTTTCTTAACATACACCCTCATGTACAATCCCATTGAAAAATGTGGTCTTCACATCCATCTGGTGGATCTTCCAGCCCATCTCTATTGCAATGGAGATCACTTCTTTGATCGAATAGTAACGAGCAACCAATGCAAAGGTCTCATCATAATCAACTCCCTCTACCTATGAGAACCCCCGCGCCACAATCCGAGCTTTGTACTTCTCCACACTGCCATCCACAACATGCTTGATATTGTAAATCCATCTAGAAGTCACCACCGACTTCCCCTCTAGTCTTGGCACAATATCCCAAACATCATTCTTCATGATGGACTCGTACTCTTCCATCATGGCATCTCTGCACACATGACGTTGGGATGCATCTTAAAAAGTGGAAGGCTCTGAATCACGAAGACTAGTCACCAAAGCCATTCCATACCTGTTGAGCATTTTAATCTCTCGTACAAGTCTCTTAGGATATCCAAATGACTTAGCTTCCTTCGGGGTCTCCTTAAGCCACTTGGGCTTCCTCTTCCCTGAAGGCTCCTCCCATATTGGTGTATCATCCTCTGAAGACCAAGACTCAAGAGTAGAATTGTCTGTAGCAGGTGACCTAGAAATCTGTGAACTAGAAGTTGGTGACCCATGTGAATCAGAAGCTGGAACGGGTAAACCTGTAACCTGAGAACATGAACGTGTGGAATGTGTCCCTGAACCCAAAGCACCTGTAACCAGTGGACCAGTCACCCCTGATACCGATGACCCTACACTCTATGAAGCTGGACTCTGTGTGCTCATTGAGGTGTGAAAGACTATTGCTCCACCTGCTCTGAATCACGAGACTTCCCGAACAACTTTCCTCTGCAAGGGAACATATATACAGAATGCCTTCGAAGTCTCATCATACCCCAAAAAGATACCCTTTTCTGCAATGGGCTCCATCTATGTCCTCTTCTGTGAAGGGACATGAGAGTAATTCAGATAACCAAATATATTGAAATGGCCAACCTCAGGCCCCTTACCTATAAATGCATCCTCAAGAGTCAAGAATCATGCACCCCAAGTCTATGTGGGGACTCATGTTCTGAATATAAACAGTTGTGCTGCAATCCTCGGCCCAAAGAAAGAGTGGAAGACTTTGATCATGCAGCATTGCTCTCGTTTCTCCCACAATGTCGATTATTTCTCTCTGCGACCCCATTCTACTATGGAGTGTATGGAAACGTATATTGTCTCTTGATGCACTCTTGTGCACAAAACTCATTGAATGCATTGGAGGTATACTCACCCCCATTATATGATCTCAACACCTGAATCCTCCTCCTTGTCTGGTTCTCCACAATAGCTTTGAATTCTTGGAACCTCTATAAGACTTCTTCCGACTTCTTGCTCTTCAAAAAGTAGATCTGAGTCTTCCTGGAGTAGTCATCAATAAATGAAACACGGTACTCAAATCCAGTCAATGAAACATAAGACATAGGACCACATAAGTCAGAGTGTATCAAGTCAAGTACTCTTCTTGATTTGTTGTCACTCCTTGGAAAAGCCGTCTTGGTGTGCTTTCCCAAAGCACACCTCATGCATATATCATTGTGCTCTATGTTGAACTCAAGCAAACCAATCACCACATCTCTCAACATTTACAAATATGGATGATGAAAGTGAGCCATCCTCCTATGCCATAACTCGCATAGATCATTGCTATTGTTGTGTGCCAAAGCATGTAAAGGCTAAAATAAGAGCTTGTAAAGTTTCCCACACTTGAATCCAATAGAAAAATAAGTAGATGAACCCAATCCCTTAGGAAAAACATGCACATGCCCATCAAGGAAGTACACTCCAACTCCCCTATCATCGATCGTGGAAACTGAGATCAAGTTCTTGTTCATCCCAGAGACATACAAGGCATCCCTCGATGTCATGGGATCCATGGACTTCCTCTGAAAGGTGATGGTTTCCAGCCCAAATTCTCTGACAATCGTGTCATCTTCCAATACCACCTCCAGATCCAAACCTGTCTGTGTAAACTCTGAAAACATATCCTGCACACCTATCATATGGCTCGAAGCTCCACTATCAATGTACCATGTGCATGTGGTAGTGTATGCACTCAAGGAATGGCCAACCAACAATGAGTACTCCCTATCATCCTCCATATATGCATTGGTAATGGATTTCCTCTCTGAATGACTAACACAGAGAGAAAACTCTCTATCAAATCTAGCTACATATGCATATATCCCGGGCGAAGTTGTTGTCCATTGCTGCTTAACTGTTTATTTTATTTTATTTTGAATATATGTAATTTATTAACTTTTCTATTTAATGGTTCGTATTGTTTATTGATAGAAAATGTGTGATAAGGGTTCAATGAGCAATAATTCTAATCAAGATGATGGGCGCACATCCAAAAATGCGAAGAATGCAAGCTCTTTGTAATTTCTATATTAAATTAATATGTTTGAATTATATGTAAGTTTAACTAATATGTATTGGTTAATGTGTGCAATGCAGAGCCAACAAATGAGGAAGCTCGATAAGATTCTTTGCAATCTAAGTGCAGAAGAGCATAAAACATTGATGGAAAAGTTGCAGAGAGATGAATCGGGTGAATAAAAAAGAAATCAATATGAATTTTTTCTTGAATTTATAATAATATTGTACTTAAGAATATTCACTAATATGTTTTAAACAATCTAATTCACATATGTTGAATGTTATGCAGGGACTGACAGCAACAGAAGGGAATGTCATCATAAGAAAAAACATATTATGGATGATTTAAATGATGATGAACTCTTCCTTAGCTCATTTGGAGTGGTGTTGGAAGTGAATGAAAGGGGAAACAACTTTTATAAAACTATGATGGATATAGTGGAAAGAACATATAGAAGAACTTTCCACTTACAATACATAAATGAATCCAATGAGTCCAAGAATTAGGTTATATCTAAACTACAAGAGGTGTTTATAGAGCAGTGGTCAATGAGACCTGTGAGATTTGCAATAGAAAAAACATACAACAACAAAAAAGAATCATTCAAAAAGTAATATTCCTAAAAATGTTTTTATAGAATATGTACCTACTACTACAAAGCTTTCATTTATTAATATTAAATTTGCTATATTTATTTTTCATATCAGCATAATAATGGTTTAATGTCATTTTACTTTTTTAGGAAGATTATGAAAATACCAAAGGATGAACGAGGTGACATCCAAAATATGCCAGTAGGGATGTCCAAAAAAGTGTACAAGGAGATGGTCAAGGAAATGGATATAATTGCATCACATGAGGAGCCATCTCAACAACAACATGCTTCAAATGTATGAAATCATTGAATTTTTCTATTATGTACATCTAATTAATTAATTTAGCATTAAATATTAAATATTAAATTGTTTTGTTACAAAAAAGAGAACAAATTGGAACCCATTCAGTACATAAGATAGGACGACAAGGAAAAAAGGGGTTGATAGCAAAGTTTGTGAGTAGTTGTGATTTCTTTATAATGGCTTATGATTTCATATTGGTTGTAATCTTTATATTTTAATTTTTTTTATACCAACCATCCTTGGATGTCTTCAAACAAATGTTAACATATAAAGAAGAGCCATCAAAAGAATTGATTGGAATTGGGTTAAGTATGGGTTGTGAGTAATGTTGACGTATCAAAAATTAATTGTGAAATTTGTAAGTATCTTTGTTGTTTTACATCTCTCTTTTTATAAGTGATAGAATAACAAGAATCCTTTATGTTAAATCTATGATTTCTTACGGGGTATGAAACTTGTAGAAAACAAAGTATGGAGTGAAGCCAACAAAAGAGTTGTTGAGAGAAGGCATGAGAAACGATTTTGAAATAATGTGTTTCATTCAGGACTCAATTATTTCTATGGTATGTCGCTTTTCAATTTGCATTCATGTATACTATCTATTTTAATTTTCAATATTCCCATCAATGTACATACACTCATTAGACTTTATTTTTATGTTTGTAGATGGAAGCTGCAGAAGAGGAAAACAATTGAGGCAATCAACAAAACATTCGACCAAATAACCCAAGTCATGCAAGTGGCTTGAGCACTAAGAACAGTTCCAACGAAGAATGATGATCCATATATTTTGGATGTTAATGCAATCTTCTGTATATTTTGAAATAATTGTATGTGAAAATCAAACATTTTGTATAATGTGTTGGACATAGTGTCCCAATTGAAACACAACAGGTTACCAATAAGTGTAACAATTACATGCATGTTGACATTTTGAATATTGTGGAGTTTATGTTGTCTCATTTTGTATGACAACGGGCCTCTTATTGATATATAATAAAATAAAGTTTTTTATTATGTTGCATTCTCCAATGTCATTGTGAGATGTTACATCGCTAATTAAATATATGGATGCTTAAATATTATAATAGATGTGAAATTTTATGATATAAGAAATTAATCCAAACCTCATATCCAAAAGCAATAATTAAAATTCAAATGAATACTACTATAAAATATATTTCAATTTCTGATGAATAATGGAATTAACCAAAATAAAAATAAAATATAGATATTCCAGTGCAATATCAGTAGTCACTACTCACCAAACAGAAAATAATCTCCAGTGCTTTCGATTGTTCCAATCGCATCGGTGTGTTTATGACCATGCAACACCAGTGTATTTTAAACAATGTAGCACCAATGTGTTGAAAACAACATGTGCTTGATGCAACATAATACTCGTTGCATGCTCCATTGATTTTTATGATATTACAGCCCGATGCGCTATTGTATATTAACCGCGTTGTTAAATTTTAAAATATAGTGATAGTCAACATCTTAGTCAACTTTATTGG
The DNA here is from genome assembly GCA_027924585.1 of Larix kaempferi. Taxonomy (NCBI): domain Eukaryota; kingdom Viridiplantae; phylum Streptophyta; class Pinopsida; order Pinales; family Pinaceae; genus Larix; species Larix kaempferi. The sequence goes on from BSBM01001288.1 coordinate 1,278,782, forward strand.
TGTGATTTTCTTCACTTTTCGCACTGGTGCATTGTAATAGTTAGTTTGCATCAATGCGTTTTAATAGTTAGTAAGCACCAGTAACATTTTCGGTTTACAACACCAGTGCGTTTTGAAAATACGTAAACACTGATGCTATTGTTGGTAAAATGCACCGTGCATATAATGGTATGAAGCACTTGTTCTTTTAATAATTTTGGTACGCACCAGTGCATATAATGGTTTCAAATTTTTGTGTGCACTGATGCGTTTTGCATTTGCTCGCATTGATGCATTTGGTTGAATAAAGAGCACCGAAACAAAAACCTCTGCAATAGCCTCTAACCATCGAGATTTTTTTAGTTATAATACATTTCCGTAAAAACCTCCACTAAAACATCTGGTACCATTTGTGGAGGTTGTAGCAGAGGTTGTTTTGAGAATTTTGACCAATCTTGTAACACTAAAAACCTCAGCTATAACCTTCGCTATAGGGCCTTTTCCTTGTATTGGATAGTTCTTAAAATGGAATATTCATGGCATAAGGGTCTAGACTATAGAGAGATTAAAAAATGACTATTAAAGATAAGTTTCCTATTCCTGTCATTGATAAAATATTAGATGAATTATAGGGATCATTTTTCCTTACTAAGTTGGATCTCCATTTTGGATATCATCAAATCAAAACAAGGCAAGAAGACATTGTGAAAACAACCTTTAGAGCACATGAAGGTCATTATGAATTTTTGGTGATGTTGTTTGGCCTCACTAGTGCACCCTCCACATTCCAAAGCTTGATGAATTCTACTTTTAAACCCTTCTTCAGGAAATTTGTTTTACTATTTTTTATGACATATCTTGGGAAGAGCATGTACTACACGTTGACGTGGTCTTAAAACTATTGGAGGAGCAATAATTATATGCCAAACCTTCTAAGTGTGCCTTTGTGGTTCAGGAAGTGGAATATTTAGGTCATATCATATCTCATGAAGGCATCAAAGTGGACCCTAGCAAAATAAAAGCTATAATGGAATGATCAATTCCCAAAACCTTCAAGAAACTTAAAGGATTCTTAGGATTGATAGGCTATTACTGTAAGTTCGTCGAGAATTATGGTAAAATAGTAGCACCTCTAACCATGTTATTGAAAAAGGAGGCATTTCCATGGACTCAAGAAGCAACCAAATCTTTTGAAAACCTTAAAGAGGTTCTATGTACAACTCTTGTATTAGCCACGCCTGACTTAAAAAAAACCTTTATTGTGGAATGTGATGCCTCAAGGCATGGCATTGGTGTAGTTTTAATGCAAGAAGGAAGGCCCCTTGCATTTGAAAGTTGATAACTTAAATGGAAAATCTTACTCAAACCAATTTATGAAAAGGAAATGTTGACCACACTGCATGTAATTAAGAAATGGCGCCCTTACCTAATAGGAAGACACTTCAATGTAAGAATGTATCATGAAAGTATTAATTACTTCTTGGAACAAACATTATCTTCATAAGAGCAATAAAAGTGGGTTACAAGGATAATAGTTCATGACTTTGAAATTATCTACACAAAAGGGGGAAAAAATGTGGTGGCAGATGCACTTTCAAGGAAAGAAGAAGATACATAGGACTTACTTTGTGTTATCTCCATTCCATGATATGATCGAGTGGAAGAAGCAAGGAGAGAATGGAAGCATGATCACAAGGCATGCAAATAATTCAACAACTACAAGAGGATCCTAATGCATTAGATAAATTTGTGTGGAAGAATGATTCGCTATGGTACCGTGATCACCTATATTAATGTAAGGATTCCCAACTCAAACAAAATCTCCTTTTGGAACTGCACACTTCTCTTACAAAAGGATATTTAGGGTTCTTAAAACTGATGTACAAAACTTTGTGGCATAATGTTTGGTGTGCCAACATAATAGGGGAGAGACAATCAAGATACCGAGTCAGCTTCTACAACCATTGGCCATACCAAGTTAGCATTGGGAAGAAGTCTCAATGGATTTTATCATAGGTCTACCAAATTCTGAAGGAAAGGATATCATCATGGTAGTGTTGGATTGACTACTCTCTTTCTCATATTTTTAAAGCAAGTATAGTAGTTGAAACATTCATGGAAACAATTTAGAAGCTACATGGAATCCCCGATATTATTGTAAGTGATAGAGATCCAATTTTCAATGTAATTTTTGTAAGGAAATATTTTGTTGTTTGGGAACTCAATTGGCTCATAAATCCTCTTACCATGTTCAATCCGATGGACAAACTGAGATTGTGACTAAATGTTTAGAAGGGTATCTTTGTTGCTTTGCAGCCGATAAAACACACACAATGGGTCAAGTTGTTTCCCTTGGAAAAATGGTGATACATTATCAATGGGTCAAGTGGTTTCCCTTGATGAGATGGTGGTGCAATAGATCCTTCCAAACATCATAAAGAATGTCATCATTTATGCCACTTTATGTTTATCATCCTTCATCCCTCACATCATCCTTGAAATAGAAAGCTAAGGTTCAAGTAGTGGAGGTTCACATACATCACCTACAAGAGGTCCTCGAACTATTGAAAGCTAACTTGGTTATAACACAAAATAGGATGAAACAACAAGCAGATCAACATTATAGTAAAAAGAAAGTTGAAGTAGGGGACTGGGTGTTTTTTAGGCTACAACCATACACACAAATGTCACTCAAGCAACAAAACAAGGGCAATAATTAGCACCCAATTACTATGGTCCCTATAAGGTGTTAGCCTCCATCTTCATGTGTACATCCAGCCTTCCATGTTTCTTTCCTAATAAAGGTAATTGGTGACAAGATTCCAATACATACTATTTTACCATAGATTGATGAAGAAGGGAAATGACATTAGAACCTAAAACAATCCTTGAAACATGAATCAAGAAACTTCTAAATCAAGAAATTACTGAGTACCTTATCAAGTGGAAGAACTTACCGATAAAAGAGGTGACATGGGAAGATGAGTTCCTCATGTACAAACATCCACAATTAATCAAGTGTTGATGACAACACTTGTTTAAACAAAAGGGGCATGTTGAGCCTTAGATATTGTGACATTACATTTCTATTATTATACTAATATTGTCTTTATTGATTGACTAGGACCTTAATTGTAATTGCACCCCCTATCTCTTACATATACCAAAGAAACCTTATTTTAGAGATCATCTCATCTTGTGCATTTGATACATTGTAGAAGGAGGTTTCCCCCTCGAAGAGGATTCTTATTCATCTCTGTATTTCAATCTCAAGGTGTTGGGTTACTCTTTCTTTATAATTGTATGTTATTTCGGGAATTTAGTGCATAACATGTTCATCTTTGACTTCTGAAATGAACTAGCTCCCAACATCCATTTGGAGTCATTAATATCCCAATGGTATAACCTCCACAAAATAGGAGAATCATTTTCCAAAAAGAAAACATGAATCCTTCCACAACATATTTGAAGGTGTTCAACTTGCACCATTGCTCTATAACCTACCAACCATGAGCCAAAGGCTAAAAACATATGCTTCTTTCCACAAGCATATATGATAATGGTTAAGGACAAATATGTAAGAGATATCCAACCACTACTAGTTGGGGATCGAGAGGAAGGATGACTTCTAAAACAAACAAACTCCCAACATCCATATGGAGTCATTAACATCTCCATTATATAACCTCCACATAATAGGAGAATCATTTCCAAAAGGAATCATGAATCCTTCCACAACATATATGAAGGCATCCAACCTATACTAGCGAGAGATAACCTAGCAACCATAAGTTGAAGACTAAAAACATGAGCTTCTTTCCATAACCGTACATGACAATGGTTAAGTACCAATATGTAAGATATTTCTAGCGATTAATAGTGAAGGGCTAAGAGGATGGATTTATAAATAGTATGTCCATTATTTACTCATGAAACAAACTAGCTCCCATCATCCATTTGGAGTCTTAGAGAGAGAATCAACGCCTGAATTGAATTCTCTATATACATGATAAAAATATATTGAATAAAATAAAAAATAAATATTTAATCTCATAAAAAATAGGACAAGAACAAATTCCCCATTCTAAATTCACACTTTTTTCAAATTTATTACCATCAATGGATCACCAATAGTATGTCCATCCTTTACTCATGAAACAAACTAGCTCCCATCATCCATTTGGAGTCTTAGAGGGAGAATCAACACCTGAATTGAATTCTCTATGTACATGATAAAAAGATATTGAATAAAATAAAAAATCAATATTTTAATCTCATAAAAAATAGGACAAGAACAAATTCCCCATTATAAATTCGCACTTTTTTCAAATTTATTACCACCAATGGGTCACCAAAAATATGAAGATTCGACACCCCTTTTATAGAGAATAACTTAAAAAGTAATTTCAAAGCAAGGACCTCCACATAATTGTTAGATCCGCTTCCAACCGACCTTAAACTTAAAAAAGTGGGAATCATTAAAAAAAATTCCACATTGATGTAATTTAGACCTCTAAACCTACAAAACCTTAGGTTAGAGGTGAAGTGCAAAAGCCTTAAGAGATAACCCCTGGAAATTTTTCCAAAAGTAAAAAACATAAGAGAAAATAAGAGCACAATAGTTCTTAGGAAAAACTGACTTGCTTTATTAGGACGGCCAACTAGTCTTTATATACCTTTACAATAGTGTCCACGCAATATGAAGAAACTATTAAAGAAACCACATGTAGCCCAAGAGTTTGAAATATGCATCTACATAATAACGCACAATATTGTTAGAGATATGTTATATTATTTGCATGAGGACTGTGCTAGGCACAACTAATCACTAGTAGGTGGGGATGTTATCCCCCTTATTCCCTGCATTGGCTTACATCGAGGGGTTGTAGCCTCGACTTGTTGGGTTTTGAGGCAACACACCTTTATTTGGGGGGGGTTACTTTTATGCATTTTTAGCCAATGTTTTTTCAACCCATTGTAATTCTAATCATTGTTATGGGAGTAGGGTTGTAATCTAATTCGATTTAATGGATTAGGATTTTGGATGTTGTGGAATACCTAAATATTGTATTATGAATGACCGAGTTAATACACTAAAGAAGATAGACATGCTGCTCTAAGTTAGGCTAGTTTTCCCTATTAAGTGTTTTTAGGGTAAATCTCTATGTATTGTGTGTGTGTAGGGTAAATCTCCATGTATTGTGTGTGTGCCATTGTTGTTCTTTTTAATTTTCGTAATAATCTATATGCATTGCTTCACTTGCATTGGTTTAAAACTTACACATGCACTCAAGTTAAATAGAGACCCTTGAAAAGACGATAAGCCCCTTAATGATTATTAAACTGAGTTGAAGCTTGTAGGTAAGGTCAGTGTGTCCTCCTTGGGGAGGACAACCACGCTGTTTGTCTTTGAATTTGGGTTGGAAATTTTCTTCTTGAAGGGCGTGACTTCCTTGGGGAGTCACCTCGGAAATTATCTACACTACTTTCTCCTAGTTTAGTTCTAAATCATCCCCACTTTCATCGTTGTTTAAAAATTACCTCATATTATTGGTAATCCAAAAAGTGTTAGAGCTGATCATAGATGATCCAAAAGTGATGTGTGTGAAAATCCTCACAGCAGATCTAAGAGATGATGTATACCTCACAAGAAAGTAATTGATTAAGCAAGAAAATAGAAGAAGAGTGGTCAATGCAGTATAATGAGCAACAGAATAATAATACAGTAGAACTCGGATAGAAGCAAAAATACTTCACACACACTAAATTATTAATCACAAATGGACATATAAATAATACAATGCATGAGGAATTCGAATGCCTAAGGTGGCAATTCGAATTAGCCTTCATGGAGTGATCAAAGGATCACTGGAGTGTCATCGGAGCACAACTGGAAGTCTTCATCATCATCAGTGGAGTCATCAATGCTCAAGTAACTGTCAACCATCAATCAAACTGAGTCTGGTAGGTGTAACTGAGTATGAACTGAAGACAACTGGACTGGTAGGTGAAGGAGAGCGAGTTGCTTCCTAAAATCAAGGAAGAAGGGCGCATTAAGCAACTGGAGGGCTAAAACTGAATAGTGAGAAGCTCCTGGGGGCTGGCTAACTGAGGGCTAGGTGCTGGACTGATGACTGGAATGCATGCAAACCCTAATGATGCATGCAAACCCTAAAAGTGCATGCATGACTGAAAATGTAAATGATCAAAATACTGGTGGGACTAGGATGGAGTATAGGAATATCCTAACACCCCCCCTTAATCCATCCTGGGCCCTGGTAACTAAGACCAAAGGTCACCCAATAAAATGAATAATAACAGTCAATAAACCAAGGAAGTGGGAAAATTTCATGGGAAACATACCCCCTCCTCAAAAAACAGACTGTAAGGCACACAAAAAAAATAAATGCTCCAAACTCAAGCAAGTGTGATGCTTAGTCATATGTCTGGAGGTATCTTCTTCTTGGGAAGAAGTGGATCATGCTCAAAAAACATGTGCTTGTACTTGCTCTTCAAATCGAATGTGATGAGAACAAATCCAATAGTATGAGGATGATCCTTGAACCTGTGATTCGAATCAACTGAGGTAGGATCAAAATCATGAATACGCAGATAGTCTTTTGTCTTCTCCTTCGAACCATCATGGGTGAGATTATGCCAAAAAGAACCATCAAATAATAATTGCTTGAAATCCAAATCAGATTTAAGACTTGAAGAATAGTTTCTTGAGATCTCCTTTGAACCAGCAGGGGTGAGATCAAAACTATCATATGTATGAAAAATTATCCCAAGTAGTAATTGCTTAGAATCCAAATTAGATCCAAGACTTAAATTATGGTTTATTGAGATCTCCTTTGAACCATGAGAGGTGAGATCAAAACCAGTAAATGCATGAGAAATTATCCCAAGCGAATGGTCATGGTTTCTTGAGATCTCCTTTGAACCAACAGGGGTGAGATCAAAACCATGATGTGCATGAGAAATCTTCCCAAGCGAATGGCAATGGCCATATTATTCAATAACCTTCTGAAAGCATGAATTAATGATCATATAGTAGTAAGTAAGAGGTGAGTAATCAGGGAGAGCGAATGCATTACCTCCAATGGCTAAATTTACCTCCGAAACATTCATAAGATCATGATGCAAACCAACAAACTCTTGTGCAAGAGAGGATTTAGGACCTTTTGCAATTTCTAGAGTGTGAGCTGGCACATAAATTGAAATAGAAGAAATTTGGAGCATGAGTGTAGAATCTGCAAGTTCTTCTTCCTTGTGGACAACTTCAATATGAGATGTGTTGGATACTGGTTCATGACCAGCAACATCATCAAGGAGAGCGAATGTAATGGTGTGCAAGTTCTTGAAGTTGTTTGTTGGACCAAACCCTTCACACTTTATGCCAAAAATTTCATCCAGATGGGCCCATAGCTCTATTGGAGTTTCAACATCAGGGAGGTCATATGCAATGCTTCGAGGCATAGCAAACATCATGGTTGCATTGACATTGTCACCTTGATTTAACCAATCAATCTTTTCTTCAGAGGATTCGAACTCTCTTTCAAAACAATAATCAAAGAGACCACGACTCTTCAAATATTCTATCATTTTTGGTTTCCATTCATCATAGTTGAATGGAGAAAGAAGAGGGATTTTTTCTGAATTCATGGAAGCTATAGAAGACCTGCAAAAACAATAGAGAATATCTGCAACTGCTACTGCTGCAAAAATGCAGAACTGATGCACTCGAAATCTTGGTAATAACCTGCAAAAAACTCTCAAGAATGGAGATAAACAATACTCTCAACATGCTCTGATACCATGTGAAAATCCTCACAGCAGATCTAGGAGATGATGTATACCTCACAAGAAAGTAATTGATTAAGCAAGAAAATAGAAGAAGAGTGGTCAATGCAGTATAATGAGCAACAGAATAATAATACAGTAGAACTCGGATAGAAGCAAAAATACTTCACACACACTAAATTATTAATCACAAATGGACATATAAATAATACAATGCATGAGGAATTCGAATGCCTAAGGTGGCAATTCGAATTAGCCTTCATGGAGTGATAAAAGGATCACTGGAGTGTCATCGGAGCACAACTGGAAGTCTTCATCATCATCAGTGGAGTCATCAATGCTCAAGTAACTGTCAACCATCAGTCAAACTGAGTCTGGTAGGTTTAACTGAGTGTAACTAAGTGTAACTGAGTGTAACTGAGTATAAACTGAAGATAACTGGATTGGTAGGTGAAGGAGGGCGAGTTGCTTCCTAAAATCAAGGAAGAAGGGTGCATTAAGCAACTGGAGGGCTAAAACTGAATAGTGAGAAGCTCCTGGGGGCTGGCCAACTGAGGGCTAGGTGCTGGACTGATGACTGGAATGCATGCAAACCCTAATGATGCATGCAAACCCTAAAAGTGCATGCATGACTAAAAATGTAAATGATCAAAATACTGGTGGGACTAGGATGGAGTATATGAATATCCTAACAATGTGAACTGTTGATGTGCATTTGTTGTAGGTATTGAACTGTTAATGAAGATGATGTGGTATTTCAAGAGCATGATGTCTGACACATTAATGAGATTGCACCATGAGATTGGGAGAAGGTCCAAGCCTAAACTTGGAACTAGAATGTTAGACATGACACTAAGTGTAGTTACATCAGATATGGGAGGTGTGTAGTAACCTTGTGTTGGCATTGTGGAGAGTTGTGTGGAAAACTACAAGAGATATGATTGGAAATCCCCATGGGCATAAGCATGTGTGCCCTATGTCAGGGGAAACCCTAGCCATTAAAGGAAAGAGGATCTCTTGAGTCTATGTGTTGAGAATAGGAGGGAGGTATAGGGGAGACACATGAGCAGGGATGCTAATGGCCTTATTACTCGCTTAGATGTCTAATATAATTGGTAAGAGAAGGAAACAACTAAGTGGCTCCACTGGCATCAAAGTGAAGTGTTCATAAGGGAACATAGTGAGGACAATGGATTCTCCATAGGGTTTGCATATGCAATAGTCCTCAAAAGGCTAAAGATCTAAGCATGCTAGCTAAATAATAGAACTTGGACTGTCAAATAATTGAGTAGAGACCTGGTGCACTCCTGCAAATAAAAATAATGCCTTGACCTCCAAGAAAATGAAAAAAACCATATTGGAGATGTATTGGAAAGAGGGCATTGTGTATAATTATCCCGTTGTGGTGGAAGGATGTGTTGGTTGTCTAGAGGTGGTTGCCTACAGTGCGTTGGAGGTGCTTGGTGTGCCAATGCTATGTGTTGGAGTTATAGAGGCACGGAGGAGTTTCAATTGATCACATATGACAACTAATATGTGGTGCAGTTGAGTTGCCTTCTGGGTACTAAAATTGGATTATGTGTTGATGTTGCTCGAGTAAATTGATGGTATGGAGGGCCTAGTAGTTGTGAATTGGGGGCACTACCATATGCTAAATGTGTTTTGATACTATGTGAATTTGTTGCCAAGGTGTAGAATAAGAGGAGGTATTAGGTAGCTACTATGGTACTACCTGGAGAGACTACAACCGTGCCTCCAAAAATGGGTGCGAGGGTTGGACATTATGGTTGTAGTGTGAGCTAATGCTCATATAGAGAGATGTTCGGGGAGTGTGTCCCAATGTGTGTGGTGGTAAGTATGAGTACTAGAACTGGAACATTGTTCACTTGTTGGATGAGGGCAACATTGGTGTTGGGAACCTTGTGGTCGTGCGAATATATAATGATTGTTTATTGAGTGTGTTCTTGTGCTAGTGGACCCAATTGTATAATTGCAGCACCATAATTTGTGACTTGGTATTGTGGGCCTATTGAAAGTTGTGGAAGAAGGGAGAGACTAGTTAAAATAGGAATGTGAAAGAGGGGTTGAAACTAGATGGAGAATTAATGAGGGAGCATAAGGAGGTGGTGTGGTGTCGAGGTGGGTGGAAGTGTAGGGTAGAACTGAAGAGACATATATTTGTGAAGACTAGGTTGTTGCACAAAACTCAGATGAGGATGAGGGGTAGTCACTATAGTGAGTTTATAGGTGTGGTTGTCTTTGAACAAAGTGTAGGTGTTGTTGTGAATATTATATAAAGACTAACGTTGTTGCTAGTATGGGAAGCTAAAGATGAGGCCAAAATAAACTAGTAGGGATAAATCACAATCAACTGTGTCTGTGAAGGGACCAATGGAAAAACTGACAACACAACACTAGGAAATGAGCAGTTGAGGTCGATGTTATAAAACCCAACCAAGATGGTACAAAGAGTGATGGGGGTTGGTACAAAGAGGGATGAGAGGTTGTGGGTAGCTATAAATGCTTGAAAATTTCTTGAGAGACATGATTATTTATTGTTGTTATTACGATTATGATGGATATTAAATCCTTCTATTGGAAATCATGTGTGAAGAGTGAGGTCGGGGAGGAGATGGTGTTGTCCTATGTTAGCAACAATGATGATGGAGAAACAATGATAGGGTTGGGAAGGGAAATGACTTGAGAGGTAGTTGGAGGGGAGGGATCGATGGGGGTATCTTTAGCTGTCAAGCAAGAGTTGATTATAAATAATGCTCTAGATGCTAGGGGATGAATGCGAACATGAAATTCTACTACAAATTGAGAGTGAGCATGATGGAAGTGACACAATTGCTCAAAGGAAGGGGCAAGAGGGCTAACAAACTTAGGGTTTCGGGGATGATGAGAAGAGGGTCTAAGACTAGTTGGGGTGTTGCAATGGTGAGGGTTAGTGGGGACGTTAGGGTTTTAGGGGGATGGGAAATTAGGGTAGCGCTAAGTCTTGAATACAACTAATAGGGCACCCTAAAAGGCCTAGTGCAACCAACTTCTTTCAAACATGGCCACTTCAACTTTCAGAAAAATGAATAAATTAGAATTAATTTAACAACTAGTACCTCATTTGCATTGAGAACATGGATCAAAACGCGAAGCTAAGTGAACACTTTGATGAATTATTACATAGTTTGTCCAAGTGCTTGGTGGAGTTAAGACCAGTGAGCCAAAAGGTTTGTGAGGTAGCCTAAAAGGTAGAAACATTGAAGGGCATTACAAAAAGTCTCCCAAGTTTTGATGAATTTTGAAGAACATGTAGAGCTAGGCTTGCCATTGAGTTCAACGTATACCTTTTATGCTAGGGCTTAAGACTACCACCAAACTTGAGCTATACCATCCAAGTGGTTGTTGTCCAACAATTACTGACCATATGTGAGACAAGGGTTTGTTTAAAAATAGAAGGCGAGTCTACAGATACAAGAATCCAAAGCGTTACCATTTATCTATATGCCATATTTAGGGAGAGTGATCTTTTTGTATAATTGGATGATAGGCGACTGGGGTTTATGGAAAATAAATTATTGTAGCAGTTTGATGATGTTTGGATGCATGGGGGCATGGGATGATTCTATCTTGTTTAGCAAAAGGTTCTTAGCGAGGGGCCATAAGTGTTCGTGGGGAGTGGAGATTGCACAAAAGTTGGTCAAAATAAAACCCTAGTGGTTGAGTTGGTGAGATGATGAGGGGGAAAAGCAATAGTCACAAACCCTAGAGTTTGAGGTTAGTGAGGGTGTTGGGAGAAAAAGGAGGCCAATACTAGAGGAGAAAACCACTAGTGACTATGATGAGGGTGTTAATAAGCTTGAAACCCCATGAATACAACTGAAAAATACTAAAAACTTTATTGATGAAATCTTAATGGCAGGGTTGGGCTTCCATGTATTGGATGCACTAAAAACCTCTTGTCGGAGCAAGGCTTCCACTTTAGTTCAAGATTGAAGCACGAAAGAGCTAAGAGCTAGTGGAAACATAGATCTAGGTTGGCACCGGCTAGATCTATGTTGGCACCAATTAAATCTATGTTGGCACTAGCTAGATCTATGTTTCTTAATAATATTTGAAAATGTTTGATTCTCTAAATGACATGTTTGCTCCTTATATGTTGGTGTGCTCTCATGGGGGGATTGTTTGGTTAGCAAGGGATCATGGCTATTAACTCATGAGTAAGTTAATAAGTGGATAAACTCACTCCCTTTGTAGGGGAAATTTTCTCCCAAATTCGATAGGAATTTTGCTGGAAGTCATAGTTCCATGTAATTGATGGCACTTTGACCATGGAACTTTTCCCCTTAGGGATTTTGACACATTTTAAGATGACCAAAATCATTGAAATTTGGAAAAAATAAACGAATTAGAGTGAAATTTTACCATGCCGCATGGCAACCTTCACATGACATTGTCGACTTTTGTTTACTAACCCCCGCCCCCAAAGGTTGTCACTTTTTAGTGATGTTTTGATTTTGATGCGACTAATTCTATATATTTTTATTTTGATATTTTTATGAGGACAATTGATGTGACAAATTTCATAAAAAATAATGTTTTTGTGATTTCTCATTTATGTTCTCTTTTTTTGATGGAATAAATCGTGGGAAACCCTCTGAGAACTTCCCCATGATTCATGGATGGTAAGCAAAGTAAATTAGGAGCCTAACCCCAAGGGGATCAAGAGAGTCAAACTCATGACCTCCCCATGTTGGGAGAGAGATCTCATGTCTGGATCATGACCACTTGAGCTAACCCTTGGGGATTCTCATTTACTTTCTCAACTTAAAGCTTATTTACTTTCTTAATTTCTATATTTAATAAGAATTATCGCTTCATGGCATATTCAATTAATTATATTTAAATAACATTTAAAAATAGACTGGTTTATATTAATTACACATTTAAAAGATGTTTTTTTAAGGGCATATTCATCTTACTAGTCTCACAGATTAGTTTTTTTTTCAGAGAAAAAAAAAATACTTTTGTTATTTCGAGGAAATCAAAAAGTACAAATACATAACTGTTCTTTTCCAGATCAAGACTTTCAGCTTCCACACATAAAAATTTAAAAACAAATTTGTTCATCCAAAACTATCTGATCTTCGAGACTCAGAGATCGACCAATACAAAAAACTTGCTTATATCAAGCAGCTACAAAAAAGTAGAGATATACCTGATCATATAGATCACATATAAAAAATTAGAAGAGTTCAGTGAAAAAAGAAGAATAAGAGCCAGAAGAAATGAGCACATCCTCCACCCACTCTTCCCAGAATAATATACCCGGATCACCATCAATGGAAGCTTTTGAGAGGGCATCTGCAACATCATTATTCTCTCGAAAAGTATGCCTAGTAGTAAGAGACTGAAAGCAATTGAGAAGGACGGATATCCGAGGATACCATTGCCGAAGTGAGATATTTTTAAGGTTAAACTTCTTATTTTCACATTTGATGACCACTTGCGAGTCACCGAAAATCTGTAATGCATCCAAGCCACATAAAACTGCCACCTTAAGTATACACCAAACACCTAATAATTATGCCTTTGTGTTAGTCCCCAGACCTCCTGAAAATATGAATTTGAGAATAAGATCCAGTCCACATCTAAGATAGAAACCAGCCCCACACTTCTGGTGTGGAGATGCCCCATAAAAAAAACCCACCACAGTTTCCATATCATTCAAATTAATGGGACAAATGCTTCTGCCAGTCTTTGCCTTCAGGGAACAATGAGGATAGAGTCTATAAAGCTTCCAGAAAGCCAAAACACTCTGATTCAGTGAATGCTTATGATCATGAAAAATAGCACTATTTCGATCCTTCCACAAAATCCATGCAAGTAAAGCTGGAATATGGGAAAAAATCTTATGTTTAAGTTGCCAGGTATAATAAGCATTCTCAAAGTCCAATGCTGGCCACTCCTCCTTTATCTTCAGCTCCAAGCAAATCTTGGCCCAAACAAATTTTGAAAATGAACATTCAAGAAATAAATGACTGGTAGATTCCTCAGATTTCCTGCATAAGACACACATATTTGGCCCAAATTTTCCTCGACACAAGAGATTTTCCCATGTTAATATTTTATTTTCGAAGACAAGCCACAAGAAACAACTGATTTTAAGCGGAATATTCCACTTCCAAATAGCCATAAACTACCACTTGCTCTGAACCTCTGTAAAAAACTCAACTATAGCAAAATATGCATCTCTAGTAGTCACCTGTCCATCAACTTTGTTTCCTTCCCAAACCAGCATGTCAGTTGTGTTTGTAAGATGAATACCACCTGAATTAAGATGCTGGACATAGTCCTGCCTGTCCAATTTCCAGTCACTAGCTAAACCTAGAGCCGAGGCATCAAGCCAATAATCTACAGGTGAAATCGCGTGATTGGAATTCCTGAACTGATTGAGTGTGGAAAAACCGATACTCCTAAGATGATTAATTAAACCCTGAGGAAGTTGATAATGGTCACTCAGACCCACCACCGGATCCGTGCCAACCAGGACTGCGTTGCCATCCCCAACCCTCCATGCAAGTTGTGCTCTGATCCATGGCAAGATTTTCAAAAATCCACTCCATATAACAGGACCAGTCCTACAATTGACCGAAGGTTTTCTTATCCATCTGAGAATGTCAATTTTAATATATTTTTCATGTAGTAATATTGACCAGAATTGTTTACCAAAAAGACCCCGCCAGCAACTTTTCATCCGGAGAGCCCAATTGAACCAGAAGATGTTTTTTATGTTCCAACCACCGAATTTCTTTGGTAAAGACAACAGTTTCCAATTTGCAAGGTGATACTTACCACCCTCTGAGTTCCCAGACCATAAAAAATGGAACATTAAACTGTTGATTTTTTGTAAAATAGGATGTGGAATCATAGTCAACAACGCCCAGTAGACCGGCATGCTGCTCAAAACAGCTTTTAGGAGAGTTAAACGTCCACCCATAGATAAATACTTGTGCATCCATAGATTGATTCTTTTCTCTATTTTGGAAAGAAGCCACCTCCAGTCCTTTAACCTGTAGCTATTAGGTTTAATATAAAAGCCCAGATATTTTAAACCATCATCCAACTTAGAAGTAGAATATGGCAAGAAACTTCTAATCTCCAAACAGACAGGAGAATTAACCAAGTTGCTGATAAAAATAGATTTTGCAGGGCTTATTTGCATACCCGATGCTTTACAGAAGAGGGCCAAAATATTAGCAAAAACACGCCATTCCTCCACAGAAATTGCACCAAACATAATGACATCATCTATGAACAGCAGATGTGTAGCAGACAAATTCTTGGTTATTTGAACTCCTTGCACCAATCCATCGACCTTAGCTTTTCCAATCAACAAACTTAAACCTTCGATAACCAAGATGAAAAGTAGAGGGGACAGAGGGCACCCTTGCCTCAGTCCTCTACGACTCCTAAAAAAAGGAGGTAGGGGTACCATTTACAAGCACTGAATAATTTGCAGAAGCAACACATGCTAAAATCCAATTGCACACTCTAATAGGAAGCCCAATATGCAGTAAAACTAACCTGAGAAAATCCCAGTTAATTTGGTCATAAGCTTTTATAAGATCAATTTTCAGGATCATGGACTGCTGCTTTTTTGTCTTTATTGTATGAAGAACCTCTTGCGTGATACCCACATCGTCCAAAATTTGCCTGTCCTCCAGGAAACCAAATTGCTGTTGAGACATCCCTCTAGACAGAAATGGCTTAATTCTTTTTGCAATTACCTTTGAAATAATCTTATAGACTAAATTGCACAGTGTTATAGGTCTAAAATCATTGAAGGTAGATGGCTTGTTGATTTTAAGAATAAGAGTAAGAAATGTTGCTTTTAGGCCACCTGCTACCCAGCCACCAGGTATACTCAACCATATCCAGTAAACCAGTCTTCATTAAGTCCCAAAAGGTCGTGAAGATATCAACCGACCACCCATCCGACCCATAAAAAATCATGAGGTCAAATCCACTTGGAATCTTTGGATGAAAATAATCTATGTTTTCCATTCATGACATTTATCCCAAAAAGAAAACTATGTGAAAAGTAACGGAAGGATTTCCCAATATTTAAAAAAAATTAAAAAATAAATTCACCATTGATGACATTTATAAAAAAAAAAAACTATGTGAAAAGTAACTGAAAGATTTCTCAATATTTAAAAGAAAAATAAAAAAAATAAATTCACTATGCCACACACTTTCACATATATATATCCAAATGCCAGCCTCCCTAAAGTGTCAAAGGGGTGAGGGTACAAGATTCTACCTTGATACTCTCCTCCCTTCCGGACAAAACCGCCATTCACGAGGCCTTAACCAAACCAAAAATAAAACCCGATGTCACTATCCCAATTCCAAAACCTTTGGGAGACTGGGTCGCTGACTGATCAAAGTTGTCCTTCTATTAGCATAGGTGGTTGCATTATGGTCAACTTCTCCCTTCGTCCTTAAACTTGCTGTGACAATTGAGGCACTCTTTCATCCATTATACTGTCTAAATCAATGGCAGAGGACGGGGAGAATGGGGGCAAGAGTCATTCAAACTCAATATCAATTCCCACCAGTTCCTCTTCAAAAGACGAGATAAGAACAATAGCACAGAAGATTGCAGCGCAAACAGCCCAAATTTCCAGACCAGGCGTCTGGGGAGTCCTCACTGCAATATCTGACAAGGCTCGCAAACGTTCCCAGGTAGTATGTATTCTTCAATTACCAATTGCAATATTAAATTAAGTTTGCTAAGTATTTTATCTAGAAATAAGTTTCAGTCTTAGTGCACAAGGCATTTCTTCAACTGGTTAAGGTCAACAAAAAATCAGTATTAGTGTATATCGAATATTCCCTCAACTGGTTATGGCAATTAATTTTAATAGGGGTTATTCTTTATCGCAACTGATATTTCAAGGAAATTTCAGCAATAGTGCAGCGTCCATATTACTAGTTTGGGAATGGAGGCTACCCGTCTTCTAATAGCAACTGTAGCAAGATGTGTTGGTTGACTATTTTTAAAATTCGTTACAGACAGACAAAAGAAAACTCTGATGATCAAGGCCTTAGTTGCCTGGTCGGGTTATTGCATTGATGTCTCTATTTATGTAATTTGCATGCTTGCCTCGGGAAATCCCAAATTTTAATGATTGACAAGGCTGGTAAACTTATTCGCTTCTTTGGCTGGCTGAGCCCAAATCGTCCAGTTCCTAGGTCAGCCAACCACGGTCATCCAGCCTTAGCTTGAGAAACCACAGACTTCCTTTAGGCTACTCTGCCCTCCACGTCTGCGACAACTTGTACCTGTATAGGGCATCTTGGATCTCGCCACTCCTGTTTCTCTCATGGCATTAGTGCACACTTAATTCTGCTCTAAAAATGCCTGGCAAACTTCTGTGCGGCACAAACATTTTGCTCTCTATCTAGGGTACATACTACAAACTCCTGCCCATCCTCATTTTTTCTACCTGGCCATGCTCTACTCACGCCTTGCAAAAACACATTGCCTAGTTCATGTTTTATAGCACAAAAGACGTGAAAAACTTCTGCAAAAGGCGTTTGAAACCCTATTGCTTTTTGTAAAAAGTTGTTCATGTGTGCAATTTTGTCCTCTTGTCGTGGGTCTGTTCGTTTTGTGATTTTTCTTCTCCTCTGTTTGTTTGGGAGCGCATCACTTCTGCATGTTTGTTTTGTCTCTGAAAAATGGGCAACACTTTTCTTCCTACCATCTGCATATGTGCTTGTGCAATTTCCTGTTGTTTGGGTCTCTGAAAAATTATGTTTCTCCTGCCTATTTTGAAATTTTCTGATATACGTGTCTGCATTTTTTTAATGCGTTTCAACTACATTTTCCTTGCAGGAATTTTCACAAAAAATCTGGTCCCCATCATGTCCAAAAAAGTTGTAGTCTATTTTATTTTCAGTACTTCTGAAGAAAGCACAGTCTCACCTGAAGCATTACATAGTAGTGGCCTTAATAAATTAATGGCACGAGAAAGAACAATGCACATAACATCTCAAGCATAACCTTAACCATCACATAAAGCAATGATTAACCATTCACATTACTTAAGTAGTAGTGAAGAGATCAGTAACCCATACCACGTAACACATATAATGTAAGGCTGTAGCTAACTCGGCAAAATCCACTGTCACTCTAAGACTCTCAGAACAACAAGAAACAGTAGTGTCCACCAGCCAGTAACAATAGTCAACTCTAATTCAGTCTGTAGCTACTCTTTTTATAGATAATCATTCTGTTATGGTGAATGGGCAATCATCTAAAGTTGGTGTGAGTGAAGAGTACGTGTTGATGGAACTAAAAATGTAATGTTCCAAATCAGCGCTGCCTACTGCCTGATCCAGAACATTTTCAGCCTCCTCATCACTGTACTCTTCATGCACAACAACTCCCGATGACCGTGTTTCTTCCTGCTTTTTTCCATTTATCTTGGCCGAATCTTCAACCTTACAATAATCACCTTTATCAATTTTCAGATCAGATTTCAGATCTGAATCAGATTTCAGATCTGAACTTGGCTGCAAAACACCTGCACTCTCATCAACAATGACGTCTTCACTGAACGTCACTTTGCTAGTAGCATTGTAAGCCAATGCTGAATCGTGTTAAAATTTCTCAAACCATGGTAAGCAGATTCTGTACTCAAACAATAACTAAATGCTAGGTAACTTTAAAATTGAAACCCTATCAAAATAACAATCTTCAAATACACTAATCTACAAACTCACGCTGCAGGAAACACTAACAGAAAAGACAGAAAACAAAACTCTCAAATCTGCATCACTGTTTTATTAAATCGGGAAAACAGTAAATTCTAATGCTATAGCTTAAAACGTAAACTCACCAACAACCCCAGTGGAAGATCTACTCACTCCTTTATAGATTAAGACTCAAGAGTAGGGTTACAATTATTGCTTTACATCTCTGAGCTGTGCCTAGTCTAGGATAGGAAACCCTAACCCTAAATCTGCCTAATACAATGCACCTAGCATGAACGAGAAACTTCCTAAAATGGGGCATCTGACTGGAGAAGACTGACAGCATGTAAGTAAGCATGGGTCATCTTGCACTGGGAAAAGTGCCCCATCTAAATCTGGAAGACTCTTCTCTTTCATGCGCTCTGTCTAAAGTTAGAACTTGCATACATACTAAAAATGAACTGAACTGAAAGCTGGACCAAAGACTAACAAAAGCAACACTCCTAAAATAGACTAACTCCATCTAAAACTGGAACTGTTAAATCTGAAGTTGACATAAACAGAAATTAACTGAATGTGTGGAAATAATGTAACTTCGAACAATATTCTATTTGTACCTCCTCCGGGAAATGTCATTAATGTAAAAGGTCATGTAAAAGTCATGAGGTAAGACCTCCATTGTAAGTCGGGTCAATAGTATCCAAAAGAGTGTAATATAAATATTATTTTGAGTCTTCCAGTTCCTAGAGAGGTCGGCCCAGTCAAGTTAGTGAGGTCCACCCAGTTAGGTTAAAGGTCAAGTGAAAAGTAAAGTATAAATAGAGTATCACTCTCTCATTTGCACCATTCACTCACTCAAGCATTGCACAAGAGAGGAAGAGGAAGGGATTGCGAAGGAGGAGGAGAATTGTTCTTGGCTCTTGTGTTTGGGTTTTGTCTCTCTTTCTTATGACACCTTTCTCTTTGGGCATTGTACTTTGGTAATCTATATTGATGAAGTTTTGCTGGGTTTTCTTCCCTTTGAGGGTTTCCTAGGATAAATCTTTGTGTAACTTGTGATTGTGTGTCTTTCAAAGATCCTCTTTATGTTGCTATTGTGAAAATGTATTAAATGCTAATGAAGTAGGAATTTAAGATATTGCATGTAATACCCCCATTTTGACGCTTAGGATATTTTGGCTATAATGTAAATATTGTATGCATGTTATGTATGATACCTAGCGTGGAGCTCAAGGCCAAGGCCCCGCTAGTGAATGCTCGACCTTGAAGAGGCAAGTATTTGGTATTATGCTACCCATGTGCTAGTGAGCCATGGAAATTGTAAATATGCATTTTAATAGAAATGCCCACAACTAGCCATGCAATGCAACAAGAGATGAGGGCATGATATTTACAAGGAATTGGGAGGGAAATATTCAAAACCTTGAGCCAATCAAGTCAAGCCAAGTGTCAATGAGAGAACCCATCAACCCTCAACTACCCATGTTGACTTTTGTGCCCAATCATTCATTTCTCCCAAGAGTTGGTTGAGGTAGTTAATGCCTTGGGGAATGGAGAGGTACGGCTGTCCAAATTCGGGTATGGGCAAACCACCCTTCATGGAAATTCGTGTTTTTACTTCTTGGGCAAGAAAAGAGCCATGAAATTGTTCCCCAAGTCATTCTTCACCCATCAGTTTTGCTCCCTCACGCAGTCTAGCTAGCTGGGGCGTTTTTCTTCACGTTTTCCACCATTTTCCATAGCTGAGAACTCGTTTTTGTGTTGCACAGTGGCTGGGAGGAAGAGAGTCACGATTTAGGGGTTTATAGAGGCCGTTTCTGCCCCTTGGATGCTGATAAACGTTTTCTGAAATCGATTTTCTCTCCCAGGGTTGATTCCTCATCTAACATTTCGTTTTTGGGTGTGCCACGATTTGGGGATAACCCATGGACCCTGTTTTGTGAATTCCATTGTTGAATGTTGGGGTTGAGATGTGTATCCATTGCTTTGGGCTGTGTTGAGCTTGAGAGTCCCATTTTTCTTGTAGATGCCAACTCGGGGGTGGTCTCTGAGTGATGAAAGAATATAGGCTGGGAAGAAAACTATGGTTGGGTGGAACGTTGCAACGACATAGCTAGTTGCTTGGGACCATTTCACCATAAAGATAAGTGTTTTTCTATCTATGTGTTTTACTTCTGCAATGCTATTTAATTTGATGACTGTTATTGATATGCTGAATGCATATGAAATGTGTGTGGATGATGTTTTATTCCGCTGTGCATATTTGCTTGATTTGCATCTGCACACATATGCATTTTATTTGTAATGCCATGAGCTTGTTCGTGATGAATGGGGCTAAGTTTTGTAAAAGCCAGATTTTAGTGCCATGTTCCTTTCCTTGCGTTGGATCGACGGGAGGGGACATGACATTGCAGCATATAAATTTAACATGGTTTCAGAGCTAGACTGAAAAGAGCAGCATTCACTAAGGTAAATCTCTCTCTCTCCTTCTCCGGACAAGAAAATTAGGGCTTCCTACTGAAGAGGAATTTTTGAGTGCAAGTGGCATTGGGAAGTGCGCCCCTCCTAGGCACATCTTTTGGCACCTAGATCGAAGTTTTTCAGTGGCTAGAACTTCCAAAAAGTCAAACCTTAGTTTGACTTGGAACTAGAAAAACTAGAAAACCAAAAACTGCAGTCCAAAATTTCGCAAGTCCAATTTTAGGGGTTAAATTTTGGATTCTTCAGAAACTGACTGTGCCAGCATACTCGCCTCAATCAAGCGCATCTTTTGGTAAGTTAAGTTTTTATTTTTGAGAAATTTCAATTTTGGTCATTTTTTGTTCTCTGGGATAAGATGGCTCCAAGCACTAAGCTTGATGACAAGTTGGAAGGCATAGAAAATTTCCGTGCTTGGAAATTTAGAATTGGACTCATTCTAGAAGAGAATGATCTTGTGAAGTTTGTTAAAAAAGCTGTGCCAGGACCCGTAGAAGCTGAAGCAAAGGAAAAGCACAAGGACATGATTAGACCAAGAGGATCATAGCAGATTCCATCAAGGATCACTTGATTCCTCAAGTGTCCTCCAAGAAAACACCTACGGAAATGTTTGATGCTCTATCAAGAATGTATGAAGGAAAGAACATTAATCGGAAGATGAATTTGAGAACCCAACTCAAAAGTACAATGATGAGTCAGGGTGAATCCATCGAAGAATACTTTACAAGGGTTTCTCAATTCAAAGAACAACTAGAAGCAATTGGAGACAATCTTGATGAAGATGAATTAGTGATGACTGCTCTCAATGGTCTTACTAGACCTTGGGATTCTTTTATCCAGACAATGTGTGCAGGAAAGGAAAGTCTACAATATGAAGTTGTATGGGAAGAATGTGTTCAAGAGGAAGCTAGAGTGGCCAATCGAGAAACACTACTTAGAGATGATGATGAAGCTCTAGCTACCCATACTAAAAGAGGAAAATCTCATTACAAGAAGGAAACCCATAAGGAGTTTCCTTCTCCTAAGAAGTTTCAAAAATACAAGAAGGGAAGCCACAAGCAGAAACACTTCTCTTCTTATCAATGTTATCATTGTGATAAGATGGGACATATTGCTAAAGATTGTCCAGTAAGAAAAGAAGAATACAAAAATAAGAGTAACAAAAGACATCATGCTCATTTTGCCGAAGAAGAAGAAGAAGAAGAACCTCCCAGGAAGTTACCAAAGGAAGAAATTGAAGGATATGTCTTATAATAATGGTGCTTCAAAGCACTTTCTCCAATCTTGAAGAAAAGGACTCCCCTCAGAAAGTTTCACTAAGGGAATAGGATAAGCCACATACAAGCTTGATTCAGGAACCCCGATGAAGATAAAGTATGTGCAATATCTCAACTTTAGATAAGGAAGAGTTTAGAGTTGCTTTTATAGATCGTGAAGTTTTTATAGAAGATGCAGTAGTTTTTGGGACAGAAGAAGGTGGCTCATATAAACTGAAAGTTCACTTAGAAGCAATTTTGATTTATGATACTACAAGTCTATGTGACATATGGTGTTGAAGACTTGATCATCATTATCAGATGATGAAGTAGAGCTCACCATCAGATATTCCAGTAATCCCTGCAAGGAGACTAGGATCAAAAGAGATCCTACCAAACAAACAAAGATAAGTATTTGAATTGTCATTTTATCTTATTGTTTAAATGATATTGTTCAGTTGTGTACATACTTATGTTCCTAGATTTAGGATTTGTATTATGCATGTTAGAGAGTTTGCATTGATGAACATAATACTACTAATATGCATGTAATGGGTAAGTGGCCTATGGTGTTGTACAACATTCCATTGCTACTTATCTAGAATGAAACCTCTTTGCTGACATATTGGGAGTAGTGCATGCTCTTAATGATGTTTTGGTAGAGATGGAAGGCATCTAGAAAGTTACCGTATAAATGCGGGATATGGATGAATGTTGTGTTGAAGCATTGGCTAAGACAGTTGCATGACAATGTGACCTATGCTTTTATGCATAAGAATTTGTCATTATTAATATGTTTTGGAAACTATGAAATGTTTCTAACCATGCAACTGAATTTGACTTGTAGGAAATATCGTGTACAATCACCTTCAAAATGAAGAATGATGAGACTTGTTCCGTAGAACAAGTGACGATGGTTCAACTATAACATTCAACAAGACTTATGAAATCAAGTATATTACAAAAGTATAAAGCAAGGCTTCTCTCAGAAAGAGGGAGTCGACTATGACGAGGTGTTGCTCTAGTGGCCAGACACAATTCCTCAGTGGTGAATATTACACTAGATAAATGGTGTAATCGAAGTAGAAGAAGATATCGAGTAACCTCCAGGATTTAGGACTCTCTATAGAGAACCACATGTGCACAGATCGAAGAAAGCTTTGTACGGGCTCAAAAGGCACCCATGGGATAGAATGATGAGATCAAGGATCACCTAGAGTGATGAGACATCAACCTTTGCTACAAGGTTGAAGATGAGAATCTCATAGATGGGTGCAAGAGAGAAATTGCAACAGAGTTCGAGATCTTGATATCTAGTGACTTAGAAAGATGAAATAGATGGATACACAAAGGATCATCAGAAGAGAAGGCTACCAGTCACTCCAGTGTAGAATGTCCCAATACAGAGAGTACAAGATGCAGAGGGAGGATAGTGCTCAGTTATAGAAGGAGCAGGAAAGCTCTGCTTCATAGGGAGTGACTACAGTACAGATGGAGAGACACTTTCACTTAGTCTCTATTTGTGGCAAAGGTTGTTTGCCCCAGTATGCAGTAGAAATCCTGAAAAGGTTTGATATGTTGGAAAGTAAAGCCATGGCCACACCCATGGATACAAATTTGAAGTTGCTGATTGATGCTTCGTCAGAGTTAGTGGATACGACACTATACAGATAGATTATTGGGTCATTGATACCAAGCCAGATATATGCTTTGCTGTGAACACCTTGAGTCAGTATTTGGTTGAGCCCAGACGTGTTCACCTTGTAGTTGCAAAGCATGTGATGAGGTACCTAAAAGGTACGGTAGACTATGGTCTCAGTTATACTAGAGATCACGACTTCAGACTGTATGGTTATATAGATTCAGATTGGGCAGGAAGTGTCTCAGACAGAAAGAGCACTTCAGGTGGGTGTTTCAGTCTGGGGTCAGCCATGATCTCATGGCTAAGCAGGAAGCAGTCCAGTGTTGCTCTTAGCACTGTAGAAGCGGAATATATTGCAGCTTGTTTTGCCTGTTGTGAAGCCATATGGATTCAAAAGTTGTTATCAGGTCTATTCGATCTGGAGTTGGATACCATAGTGATTCTATGTGATAACCAAAGCTGCATGAAGATGACAGAGAACCCCGTGTTCCATGATAAGTTGAAGCACATAGAAATCCGATATTTCTACATTCGAGATATGGTGTAGAAGGGAGTTGTAAAGCTCCAATATGTGAGCACAGATGAGCAAGTTACAAATGTGTTGATTAAGCCTCCGTCTCGTGCAAAGTTTGAGCACTTCTGTTGTTAATGTAATTGTAACTTCGGAAGATATTCACTTGTATATTTTACGTTGTATTTGTATTTTATTATTGTACCTCCGACGGAGATGTTTATTCCTCCGGTCGGAGAAGTCATTATTGTATTTGGGTCATGTAATGTCATTGAGGTTAACCCTCCTTTGTATGTCGGGGCATTAGACCCTAGAGTTAAGTTGTCAATGGGTTATTAGACTCTCCTAGAGAAGTCGGCCTAGTCAGGTACAACTAGGGGCCGACCTAGTTGGGTAAAAGTCAAGTGAAAGATAAAGTATAAATAGAGAGGGTGCCTCTCTCATTTGCATCATTCACTCACTCAATTATTTCGCATTAGTGAGAGAGAGGAGAAGTTCGCACAAGTGGAGAAGAGAGAAGCTGCTGAAGACCATCTCTATTTTTGGGTTTTACTTTTGTGACATTGTATTGGTGATCATTCTATGTCTGCGAAAGTTGTGGGGTTTTCTCCTTTATGGTTTCCTCGAGGAAAATCTTTGTGTCTCTTGTGTCTATGCTATGCTTGTTATTCTCTCAGTAAGATCCTAGATAATTATTGATTAAATTGTGAAAAATCTAACATGGTATTAGAGCTAACCTGGGAAGAAGACACTAGCAGCTGCAGAAGCTAGGGATTCTTAATTTTTGGGTTTCTCTCCACAGATCATCAACAAAAAGAGGCTAGGATAACTTGCCTTAGGAAGGCGCATCTTTCTGTTGAAGCAGAAAGTGATTTTGAGCATTTTCATTTTTTGGCCTATCACTCCTGTGGAAATTAGGGTTTTTCACATAAGTGGAATTTTGGAGTGCAATCAGCATAGGGAAGTGCTCCTCAGCAAAATCGAAATTTAGAGACCAAGATCGAAGTTTTTGGTTGGGTAAAACTACCGGAAAGTCAAACCCTAATTTGACTCTGGACCAGAAAAGCCAGAAAACCTGAAAACTAGAAAAGCCAGAAATTGCAGATCAGAATTTCGCAAGTCAATTTTCAGAGGTCAATTTTTGGAATCTTCAGAAACCAAGTGTACCAGCCTGCTCACCTCAGTCAAGCGCATCTTTCCATCCAGACAAAAGTTTCAAATTCCAAGTTTGAAATTTTAGGGTTTCTCTGGCAAACCCTAGCCAGCTCCAGAACCAGTTTCAGCAAATCAAAGTGATAAGACCTAAAAGCTTTTCTATTTCCATTTGAGTTTCTCATTAAAGATGTCTCACCACACCAAGCTTGAGGATAAGCTTGAAGGGGCTGATAACTTCCGAGCATGGAAGTATAGGATTGGGCTTGTCCTAGAAGAGAATGAATTGGACACCTATGTGAATGAAGAGGTTCCAGTTCCAGAGGGAGATGAGGCTAAAGCCTTACACAAGAAGAACTTGGTTAAAGCCAAGAGGATCATTGCTGATTCTATTAAGGATCACCTCATCCCACATGTGTCTTCCTTAAAGACACCCAAAGAAATGTTTGATTCCTTAACCAAGCTATTTGAAGGAAATAACATAAATCGGAAGATGACATTGCGAAACCAGTTGAAGAATGTGAAGATACAAAATGCAGAGACCATGCAGTCCTACTTTACAAGGGTCTCTCAAATCAAGGAGCAACTTGAAGCTGTGGGAGAAAACATAGATAATGGGGAAATTGTGATGACCACCTTGAATGGTCTCCTTAGAGCATGGGATTCCTTCATTCAAGGGATTTGTGCTAGAAAGAAATTAATCACTTTCAGTAGGCTGTGGGAGGAATGCTCACAAGAAGAAGCTCGACTTATAGTTCGAGAAGAGAAGATGGGAGCAAATGATGATCAAGCTCTTACAACACACTCCAAAAGTAATATCAACAAGAAGGAACACTACCACAACAAGAGGGAGAGCCACCACCATACTCAAAGGAACCACCCTAAGAAGTTCAAGAAAGATCTATCCAACATTAGATGCTTTACATGTGATGAGAAGGGACATTATTCCAGAGATTGTCCCAGAAATAGAAGTGGCTCCAACAAGAAGAAGACCAACAAAAAAAGGCACCATGCACACACTGCAGAAGATTATGAACCTCCAAGGAAGAGAGATAGAGAAGAAAGTGAAGATTCTTCAAGTGAAGAAGAGTATGTTCTGATTTCAGCTCTCACAGGTACTGTTACACATGGATGCAATGATTGGCTTGTAGATAGTGGGGCTTCTAAGCATATGACAGGATTTAAAGAATCCTTTGTGAATCTATCTGAACATGAGTCACCCCACAAGGTGAAACTTGGGGATGACTACCAGTACCCCATAAAAGGAAGTGGTGAAGCCTCTTACAAGCTAGACTCTGGGAAGTCTTTGAAGATGAAGGATGTCCTATATGTTCCAGGACTCAAGAAGAACCTTCTCTCCATATCTGCATTGGATGCAAAAGGTATGAGGGTTGCATTTGTTGATGGCCAAGTCATAATGTGGCCAAAGGGAAAGACTATAGATGATGCAGCTGTGATTGGAGAGCAAGAGGGAGGTTTGTACAAATTGAAGGGCCAACCTGAACAAGCTTTGGTCCATGACTCAATGGAGCCAAGTGAACTATGGCATAGGAGGCTTGCACATGTGCACTATAGAGCACTACCACTTGCAAGCAAAGCAGTTGAAGGTCTTCCAGATATCCAGGCAAAGCATGAAGGCGTTTGCAAAGGATGTGCGAAGGGAAGGAACATAAAGAAGACATTTCCAAGTAGCGAGAGCAAGGCAAAAGGAATCTTGGAAATCATCCACTCCGATGTATGCGGTCCTATGTCATCCAGTTCATTGAGTGGGTATGTATATTATGTTTCTTTCATTGATGATTTTTCTAGGAAGACATGGATATGTTTCTTGAAGAACAAAGATGAAGTATTCAACAAGTTCAAGGAATTCAAAGCCTTGATTGAGAACCACACAGAGAAGAAAGTCAAGACCTTTCGATCAGATAATGGTGGAGAGTTCACATCAGAAGATTTCAAGAAATTACGCAGAGATTCAGGGATTAAGAGAGAGTTGACTACTCGATACAATCCGCAGCAGAATGGAGTTGTAGAAAGGAAGAATAGAACAATCATGGAAGCAGCAAAAGCGATGCTTCATGACCAGGATCTTCCAATGTATCTATGGGAAGAAGCTGCAAGGATAGTGGTGTATGTACAAAATTGTACTCCACATAGAGTACTTGACAACAAGACACCAGAAGAAGCCTTCTCCGACAAGAAACCAGATTCAGCCATCTCAGGATATTTGGCTGCCCGGTATACACACATATTCCGAAGGAGAAGAGGACAAAGCTAGATCCTTCAGGGAAGAAGGGCATATTCGTGGGATATAGTGAAAGCTCGAAGGCTTACAGAATATACTTTCCAGGGTTCAAGAAGATTGATATCAGCAGGGACGTGACATTTGACGAAGACTCAACTTACTTCAAATCCAGAAAGATACCTGTTGAAGACATTGAAGAGCCAGAAGCACCCAGGATCCGAGATACAACCATGAATGAAGCAACCCTAGAAGAATATGAAGAACGCGAGATGGAAGACCCACAGGAACCTGTAGATCCACCACGTGAGAAGAATTCTCACAAGAGGAAACCAACATGGGTACGAGAGGCAATTCAAGATGCAGAGAGATATGGCGCTCCAGAAGGAATGCACAGAGAAAGTAAGAGACCGAGGCCATACTCTAGTTATGTAGCCCTGCTGTGCGACATCATTGACAAGGAACATGCCAACTATGAAGAAGCGACAAAAAGGAATGAAAGGGATGCCATGAATCGAGGAGTACCGGTCGATCATGAAGAATGATGTCTGGGATGTGGTCCCGAGACTAGTAGGGAAGTATGTTGTGACTTCCAAGTGGATCTACAAGATCAAGCATGCTGCAGATGGCAGCATAGAGAAACACAAGGCAAGATTTGTGGCACGTGGATTCTCCCAGAAGGAAAGGATAGATTATGAGGAGACATTTGCACTTGTAGCCAGATACACTTCCATCAGAATAGTACTTGCTCTGGCTTCAGTGATGAAATGGAAGGTACACCAGATGGATGTTAAGACAATGTTCTTGAATGGTGTAGTGGAAGAGGAAGTGTATGTGGAGCAGCCACTCGGATTTGAGACACATGACAGGGAGACTCATGTGTGCAAAGTGAAGAAGGCCTTGTATGGATTGAAATAGGCACCCAGGATGTGGTACGGCATGATAGACAGCTTCCTGACTAGTTTGGGCTTTACCAAGAGTAAAGCGGATTCCAACCTTTACTACAAGGTTGAGGAAGGGAACCCAATGGTACTTCTACTTTATGCAGATGACTTGTTTGTGATAGGTGAGGATGGGCTTATTGTAGACACGAAGAGGAAGCTTGCTGCCGAGTTTGAGATGAAGGACTTGGGTATGATGCCCTATTTTTTAGGTATGGAGGTGTGGTAGAGTACGGATGGAATCTTCCTTGAACAAGGGAAGTATACAGTAGAGATCCTGAAGAGGTTCGGGATGATGGACTGCAAGGCCATGGCCACACCTATGGCATCGAACCTGAAGCTATTGAGTGATGCTTCATCAGAGTCGGTTGATGCCACGATGTATCGTCAAATGATTGGATCTTTGATGTACCTGACGAATACGAGACCAGATATTTGCTTTGCTGTGAACACATTGAGCCAGTTCCTGACAGATCCGAGACATGTTCACTTGATTGCTGCAAAGCATATTCGGAGGTACCTGAAGGGTACGGTTGATTATGGGATCAAGTATGATGCGAATCAGAAGATTAACCTGGAGGGTTATGTTGATTCAGATTGAGCAGGCAGTGCCATTGATAGGAAGAGCACTTCGGGATGCTGCTTCAGTATGGGATCAAGTGTGATCTCTTGATTTAGCAGGAAGTAGTCCTGTGTGGCACTGAGTATAGCCGAAGTAGAGTATGTTGCAGCTTGTTCGGCTAGTTGTGAGGCAATATGGCTTAGGAAGCTACTGTCTGATTTGTTTGATCTGCAGTTGGAAGCTACTGTCTCTCTTTCTTATGAGACCTTTTTCTTTGGGCATTGTACTTTAGTAATCTATATTGATGAAGCTTTGCTGGGCTTTCTTCCCCTTGAGGGTTTCCCAGGATAAATCTTTGTGTACCTTGTGATTGTGTTCTTTCAGAGATCCTCTTTATGCTGCTATCAGTGTAGTCAGACTCGGACTCGACAAATACTCGGCTGGCTTGGGACTCGGATAAGACTCGGCAAGGACTCGACAAATATGAAAAAAATTAAAATTAATGTTTTGGCAGTCTGTGGAGGCTGCCATCACAGCGTACAGGCCTGTAGGCAGCCACAGAGGGCAGCCTACAACCCTATAGGCTGTGATGGGAGACTACACAGGCTACCAAAACACAAAAAATTTAAAAGATTGATACAAAACTTAAAAAAACATTAAATAGTTAAAACAAAAAAATTTAAAACCAAAACAAAAAAAAAAACCTAAACTTGAAACATGAAATCCGATGCTAGCATATGAAATCGTAGGCTGCCAAAAAAACCAAAAATTTAAAAAATTAATAGAAAACATTAAAAAGTAAAAAAAAAAAAACCAACCCGAACAATCTTGTATTGTCGACTCAGTTGAAATCCAATGCTGGGCCACTGGCAACTGAAATCCGATGCTGGCAGCGAAATCCTCAATGCTCGGAACTTAGTACTAGAAGAGAACTCCAGTCGAGCTACAGTCGAACTCTAGTCATACTCCAGTCGAACTCCTGTCGAAGTGAACACACAGCTGGGAAAAGCTTGGGGGCAAGTGAGTTGACCGTGTGAGTGAACATGCAGAGAGATACCTTCTTATAGGTGTTTTCCCTCCACGCATTCCCTCCAAAACCAAGAAATAGGGCATACGTGGATCTTTCTGGTAGGTGACACGGACTCAACGAGTCTAGCGAGTGTAGTCCGAGTTCGATGATTATGGCGAGTGTGTGCCGAGTTCGGCGAGTGCCAAGTTTTGCCGACCAGTATACTGCGAGCACCCGTTCCGACAACCACTCGGCTAGACTTGACAAGACTCGCGAGTGCTTGCCAAGTGTGACTACACTGGCTGCTATTGTGAAAATGTATTAAATGCTAATGAAGTAGGAATCTAAGATATTGCAGCATATAAATTTAACAATGTGCCTCTAACAAACAACAGTGTGTATCTCTGTCTAACCGTGCCCTCATTGAGCTTGTTCATTACTGCTATAAGGAAAGGGTAAAAGCGCCATATTTGTTGTCTTTTCTGCTGAATGTGTGTGCCCTGATGCTGTGGAGAAAGCTGTCTGAGTTAAACAGGTAAAAATCTAACCCTCCCTCTTAGTGAGGAAAGTGTTCTTGACCAACCCTGGTCTCTTCTCAAACATCTTGAATTTCCCCTTTTCTAGGGGCTTAGTCAAGATATTCGCAACCTGCTGATCTGTCTGAACATACTCTAGAGCCACTGCTCCCTTCTGAACCATGTCCCGGAGAAAGTGGTACCTGATGTTAGTGTGCTTGGAGTGGTCATGGAATGCTGGATTCTCGGAGAGTTTGATAAACTCTGATTGTCAGAGTAGACTACAGTGGGCTTGGAAATCTCACCTGTTATCAAGTTGCAAAGCCAGATGGCTTCACAACTAGTAGTGCTAGTTGCTATGTATTCTGCCTTTGCTGAATGACACTGGTGTTGAATTTTTAACTATTTCCAGATCTGGACAATTATTTCACAATTCATTTCATCCCACAGTTTCATTGAATAATTGCACATTGAAAATATCAACTTAAATTGCAGCAGAAACAAAGGATCATAGAAAGATAACCATGCACAAGAGACACAAAGATTTTATCCTGGGAAACCCAAAAGGGAGAAAACCCAACCAACTTTTCTTAGAATAAATTAATCCAATTCAAGTACAATACAATTCATGAAGATGAACCCTAACACATGAGAGGTTCACCCTCCTTCACAAGAAACCCTAACAAGGGTAGCGAACTACTAGAGAGAATAAGAGAACCCAAAATTATTGCTTCTTGCAACTTCTAGAGAGAATAAGAGAACTCAAAATTATTGCTTCTTGCCTTTGCTAGGCCTTCTTTGGAGGTGCACACAAGTGGAGAAGAGAAGAGGTGATGTTGTGATAATGAAAAATGAAGTGAGTGAACCCTTTATTTATATTCTTCAGCTCACTTGACTTTTTCCTCAATGGTGCCGACTTGTACACTTGATGGGGCCGACTTGTCTTCTTGCCTTCAGTTTTCTTCTCGGACTTCTTCAATGGTTGACTTGACTTCTTGGTTATTTATTCATCATAGAAAAGTTGCCCTTGTTGATGTTCATCTCCTCACATGCACGTCTATTCACCCATAGAGCTCTATTGTTGATTTGACCCCACCCTAAGAAGTCCTGGACACTTCTTAGAGCCTATGTCAAATTCAACATTAGATTAGACTTCGTATAATTCTCAAGGGGATGAAATCCCCTATCAAATAAACAAGTCAACTCAATCTAATATAGAATAGATCACTCCTTCTCTGAGCACTCCTTCCTAGAGTATGCAATGTGACCTCTAACCTCCTTCTCGGAGCACTCCTTCTGAGAGTAAGCATCTCGAGCCTTATTTACTCTCTTAGTCACTTCTCATGACTAATCAAGGCTACGCCAGGGCCATCCCCCACTAGCCATTTGTCAATTCTCATGACCTTTCTGGGAGAATGTTTGCAGAATGTTGCTCGATGCTACAACCTGGAGAAACATCAACAACTGGAACCATGATATCACCCTTGAACCCGAATTGAAGCAACA
Source organism: Larix kaempferi (assembly GCA_027924585.1). Lineage (NCBI taxonomy): Eukaryota > Viridiplantae > Streptophyta > Pinopsida > Pinales > Pinaceae > Larix > Larix kaempferi. Next base: position 1,311,139 of record BSBM01001288.1, read on the forward strand.
ACCTGAAGTGCTCTTCTTGTCACTAGCATCCCTTGCCTAGTCAGAATTAACAAACCAATACAACATTAACTTGCCATCTCTTGCATACCTCATACCATTATGTATTGTGCTCTTCAAGCAATGGAGCACATGTATTGCAGCTACACATTGAATCTGCCTTGGCTCAAAGTTCAAACATATACTTGCTCAAAATGTCCATTGCAAAACATATATCAGGTCTGGTATTAATCAGTGTTATTAGAACCAAACTGATTCTACCAAAACCGATTGGTTGGACCGATTCCAGAGGCATCCAAATCACGACTCCAACTATAAATGGCCGGTTTGCCTTATGTGCCTGAATTGGTTGGTTCTGTATTGCACCATACAATCGATGTGTGGGGCCACTAAACCTCCTCCCCCAATAAATAAAATAAAATTAGTTGTTTTTATCGCCATTAACTGAGCTATTGTGGGTGGGGATTGACTCACTGATACCATGGGCAATTAGTGGAAATTGTGCAAAATGGGCTTAGAATTCGAAACCCTTTACCCCCACAACGGTCCTGGGAAGTCGATTATACTTGGAATTGTTAGATACCTAATCCTTAGAGATTATGGTGTGTTGTAAATATTATTATTATTATTCATCTAGGAGTAATATGAAGAGCCATAGGTGAATAGGAATAGTCATCAAACCTCTTGGAAGATGAAACCAAAGGTCATATCTCAATGTATTTATATGTGACTCATGTTAATGAAATTTATTTAAGTTTTGGAGTTATTCAAGTCTTGCTAGTGGTATTAGAGCCTTCGTATTTTTAGATGATTCCATGATCATCCTTGGACTACTCCATAGCTATCCTACTCCGTAGCTATTCGTCCAACGTGTGTCCCAGTTGGAATTGCTATCTGTTTTGAAGTCACCATAGATTTTGTGTAGCATTGCCAGGTAGCAAAGCGTTGGTTATATTGTTTAATGATGGAGCAATTTATATTCTAGTTTGCTCACCTGTACAAATTATAGCTTTGTTGGTTCCTCACTTTGACATAATTTTTATTCCTACCCTTTTTACACTTGATTATTTTCTTCTTAATCGTGAAATGATCCTTTTTGTCCATTTTCCCTATGTTTTTTTCGCAGGGCGAATTCTTAAGACCCTTCAAGGTAGTATGGGTTGTTTTATTGACAACTTCTTGTTATTTGTCTAATAAAATATGGTCAAAAGTCATTGATTACAGGAAAGCTAAATCCGGTAACCCTCGTTTCTATAATAGCATAGGATTAAATCAGATGCCGCCATTTGGAACAGGTTCCAGTTGATCATGAGTTACTTTAGAATTTGTTAGATGCCAATTTGCTACAGAGAGGGGTCGTGATCCATTGGTCAGATATGAAGTCAATGTGGCCAGATTGCGACATGAATAGATAGCCAAGGGGATAAGCGCAAGATTCAGATTTTGTGGAATAAATGATTCTATGCACTTCATGTCATAGAATCATTTGCACGAGAGATACAAAAGATCAATCTTTGGATGTTTGAAGTAAATCAAGTAAACGATATGGCAATTATGCAACAAACTTTAAATTCCCTATTCTACAATTAAATGTGTTGATCTTGTAATCATGGGAAGTTATGATTGATGCCATCTTGAGCATTCCAATCGAACTGAAATGTAATGGATAGTATAAATGCACGATGATCAGTCGCTGGAGTACGTTGTAATTTTGTGTCAGGATAATATATGTTTAGTCCCATACTTGTGTTTTAATAATTATCTTTAGCATTTGAGTTAATTCATGTGGCATACTTCCAAAGGAGGAGGCCCCCCTGCTTTGGAAGTATCGCCGCACCTATTTCATTTCCTGTCTTTCAATTCTTGCATTAGTATAACTTTGTTCTTGTTGTTACTCTTCTCCATGTGTGGTAGTTTCTATTTTCCATTGTAGAACATGAATTTACAATTAAGTGTCTACCCATTGAATTAAACCTAGTTGATTAAGAACAGAGTATCTGTTATAGCTAGTGTCCTTCCTTTGACACAAGGCTGTAATCTGCATTTCTACATTCACAAATCACAACGGTCATTTATTTCAGGGACACTACTCTTAAGTAGACAAATGCTGCAAGTACTTTTATTTTGTGTAAGTGAATGCTGCAAATACTTTTATTTGATGCTTGTTTTGTATTTTCATTTCAAAGTTAAGGTTAGTTGCATATAGGTATACTTAGATAGTGTCTTCAAGTATAGTATCTGAGTTATAAATAAATTGATGCTGCACATACAATGCCTACATTTCATAAGTTTACAAACTCCGGTTGATAATTAAATATAATAGAATTTATGCAATTGCTTGACAAATTTGAAGTGATTTTGTTTATGAAAGTGCATTCTCTTGTCTCAATTGTTGGTGTGGTGCTTAATGGCAAAGAAAATCATCTAAATGGTCAAGAAAGATTGAGCATACTCTTATCTTCAATGATCTTTGGGATTGCATTTGTGATGGAGATACTTTACATAGCTTTCAATATGGATGAATAAAGATAAGCAAGTATATGCCTTGATTGCTACTTCTGTGATTGAAGAGGTGAGTTATCACATTAGAATCTAGATCTATCTATGATTCTTGGGATGCTTTTAAGAAATTGAAAGATTTTTATGATTCACAGTCAGAGTTGGAGCTAATTCAATTGTTGTTGAAGATTTTCAACCTAGAGTTGAACGATAATGGTCCCATGGCTTTAGCATCTGAAATTCAAGCCATCATGCATGTCATTGATGTTATTGGTATGAAGGTAGACATTGCTTTTGCAGCCTCCATCAAGGCCCTCTACCCCACATATTCTCACTATCTTGAAATTTTGAATCACTTCATGCTAGTGGCCAATTGAAGTCCCTTAATTTTGACTTTTTGGTGGAGAAAGTTGCGGAACATGAGAAATCTTTTGGGAAGAAGACAATTCAACACATTGGAGAGATTACGGGCCTCGCTAAAAAACGAAGGAATCAATTACATGATTCTTCTAGAGGAGAAGGTAGTAAGAGAGGATGTGGAAAGAAGAATTTTAGAGGTAGGGGGGTAGGCATAATCAAGGTGAGAAGTTTGATCTGCAGTGTGTTTGTTGTGGCAAGAATGGACATGATTCAAAGACGTGTAGGATCCCATGTGAGAAAATCAAAGAAACGTAGGAACAAAAAGAAGAAAAAGGTAAAGCTCTTGAATCCGCTCATTTTGTTATTGCTCATTGCAATATTGGCATAAATGAAGATTTTTTCAAAACTTCATTTGCTTCTTGGAGAGATGCATGGTTGCTTGACACTGGTGCTACTTGTTAGAGTTTGCACTTTAATTCAATTTAGTTAGATCTTTATACTGAAAGATAGACAAACACAACAAAACACAAAAGACACAAGAATTTTCCTCGGGGAAACCATAAAGGAGAAAACCCCGCAACTTCCTCAGAGATAGATTCGTCACTAGTACAATATCAAGCAAAATGGAAAACCCAAAATATAAGATGTCTTCTGCAGCTCTCTCTTTCTCCTACAACGAACTTGTCTTTTCTCTCACTTGGTGCGAACTTGCTTGAGTGAGTGTGTGTGCCAAATGAGAGAGTGACACTCTCTATTTATACTTTATGTCTGGGTGACCTAATTCCTCAATGGGGCCAAACTCACTTACCTAACTGGGCCGACCTCTCCTAGGGAGACTCAAAAATACAATTTACATTTGACCTTTGGGGAACTATTGCCCCGACTTACAATGGAGGTTTTACCTCGATATTCTAGTATGACCAAATACAATAATGACATCCCTGAACAGAGGAAAAGCATCTCCGACGGAGGTACAATAAAAGTACAATAGTAATATAATTATAAAATACAAATGAATATCTTCCAAAGTTACATTTACAACAACACTCCCTCTTAACTAGGAAGGTATTCTCTCGACACAGTCATCATCACTCTGGACACAAACTCTGGACAATGTCATCATCACTCGATCATCATCAATGTTGGAACTGGATCATCATCGTCGCTGCTGCAACAATCCTCATCTTGTTGATCATTGACTAGTGACATCTCTCGAATCTATCCGTCATGAGAAGTTCAACAGAGCCAACCCTTTTTCATGCTGGATGTAGGCCTAGCTCTCATCTAGGTCTTCATCATCTCCACGAGCAAGCCATCGTGTAGGTACAGCCCAGGACCACACATTAAATTGCCACAACAATCACTTGCGTTTCTTACTATCATCTCATCGTATCCAGATCATCTCATCATCACACACAGAGAGCATTCCAGGTGCACACCTCTTGTCCAACAGACCACCTGCGTCTCCCACCTAGTGGGTACAGCCCAGGAGCACCCTAGGTGCATTACGTTTCTCACGGTCAGCCCGCGTCTTCAAACATGTGGATACAGCCCAGGAGCACCCCAGGTGCATTACGTTTCTCACGGTCAACCCACGTCTTCAAACATGTGGATACAGCCCAGGAGCACCCTAGGTGCATTACGCCCCTATGGATCACCTGCGTCTTCCATCATGTAAGATACAACCCAGGCGCACCCTAGGTGTCTTTATGACCAATGGATTACCAGCGTCTCCAAACATGTGGATACAACCCAGGAACACCCCAGGTGCATTACGTCCCTATGGAACACTTGTGTCTTCCACCATGTGAGACACAACCTTGGTGCCCTACGTCTTTCGGTCTCATCACTCCCTCTTTCGAGGAACATCGATATGGATAACACAGTCTCTCTCTGAAGTACTCAAACTTCACTCTCGCTAATGGCTTGGTCAACACATCGGCTATCTGCTCGTCTGTCGCCACATACTGGAGCTTCACTGCTCCTCTCTGCACCATATCCCGGATATAGTGATACTTGATCTCAATATGCTTCTAATTGTCATGGAACACTGGGTTCTCAGACAACTTCACGCAACTCTGGTTGTCACAGAAGATACAAGTCGCCTCGAGCTCGAGATCAAACAAATATGACAGTAGCTTTCGAAGCCATACTGCCAAACAAGCTGCAACATATTTTGCTTCGGCTGTACTCAGTGCCATGCATGACTGCTTCCTACTAAATCAAGAGATCATACCGGATCCCAAACTGAGGCAGCATCCCGAAGTGTTCTTCCTGTCTGTGGCACTGCATAACCATGCAGGTAAATCCTCTGATTCGTCTCATACTTGAGCCCATATTCAATTGTACCCTTCAGGTACCTCAATATATGTTTTGCAGCTGTTAGGTGAACATGTCTCGGACCTGTCAGGAACTGGCTCAGAGCAAAACATATGTCTGGTCTCGTGTTCGTTAAATACATTAACAAACCAATCATCTGCCTGTACATCGTGGCATCAACTGTCTCTTGAAGAAGCGTCACATAGTAGCTTCAAGTTCGATGCCATAGGTGTGGCCATTGCCTTGCAGTCCATCATTCCGAACCTCTTCAGAATCTCCACTGCATACTTTCCTTGACCAAGGAAAATCCCATCTGCACTCTGCCACACCTCCATGCCCAAGAAGTAGTGCATCATTCCGAGGTCCTTCATCTCAAACTCTGCGTCCAGTCTTCTCTTTGTATCTGCAATGAGCTCATCTTCCCTTGTTACAAACAAGTCATCTACATATAGTAGTAGTATCACTGGTCTTCCGCCCTCAACCTTGAAGTAAAGGTTGGAATCTGCTTTACCCTTGGTAAAGCCTAAGCTCATCAGAAAGCTGTCCATCCTGCCATACCATGTCTTGGGTGCCTGCTTCAAGCCATACAGGGCTTTCTTCAATTTGCACACATGAGTCTGTTTGTCATGTGTCTCGAATCCCAGTGGCTGCTCCACATACACTTCCTCTTCAACTACACCATTCAAGAATGCTGTCTTGGCGTCCATCTGTTGTACCTTCCATTTCATTACTGCAGCCAATGCAAGTATAGATATGATGGAAGTGTATCTTGCTATAGGTGCAAATGTCTCCTCGTAGTCTATGCCTTCTTTTTGGGAGAGGCCACGTGCCACAAATCTTGCCTTGTGTTTTTCTATGCTACCATCTACAGCATTCTTGATCTTGTAGATCCATTTCGAAGTCGCAACAGACTCCCTACTGGTATTGGAACTATCTCCTAGACATCATTCTTTATAATCGACTGGTACTCCTTGATCATGGCATCCTTCCATTCCTTCTTCTTTGCTGCTTCCTCGTAGTTGGAAGGTTCTTCATTAATGATGTCACATAGTAGGGCCACATAGATGGAGTATGGTCTGGGTCTCTGTCTTTCTCTATGCATCCCATTTGGAGCACCATACTTCTCTGCATCTTGTATTGCTTCACGTGCCCATGTTGGTCTTCTCTTGTGGGAGTTATTCTCACGAGGTGGATCTACAGGTTCTTGTGGTTCTACCATGTTGTAGTCTTCATGATCCTCTTGAATTGCTTCTTCCATAACTGTGTCTCTGGTTCTGGGAACTTCAGGTTCTTCAATTTCTTCATTGGGTAATTGTCTTGACTTGTTGTAGGCTGAGAACAAGTCTCAATATTATTCTCTTATAGGTGATGGTACACGATCTTTCCTACAAGTCAAATTCAGTTGCGTGGTTAGAAACATTTCATAATTTTTCAGAACAAATTCTTATGCATAAAGACATAGGTCATACAACCATGCAACTATCTTAGCCAATGCTTCAACACAACATTCATCCATATCCCGTATTCATACGGTAACTTTCTAGATGCCTTCCATCTCTACCAGAACATTATTAAGAGCGTGCACTATTCCCAACATGTTAGCAAAGAGGTTTCATTATAGATAAGTAGCAATGGAATGTTGTACAGTACCATAGGCCACTTACCCATTACTTGCAAATTAGTAGTATTTTGTTCATCAATGCAACTTCTCTAACATGCATAATACACATCCTAAATCTAGGAACATAAGTATGTACACAACTGAACAATATCATTTAAGTAGTTAGATATACAAGAAATGACAATTCAAATACTTATCTTTGTTTGTTTGTTGGGTGGACTCCCTCTTGATCTTTGCTTCCTTGCAGGAACTACTGGAGTGTGTTCTACTTCATCGTCTGATTCTGAGGACGTGTGCCTTTCTTGCTTATGATCGGAAATGTTGAGCAAGTATTCTACACCGTAGATCACTTGTTCTTTGTATTGGAGTAGACTCTGGGTGTCCCTACTTTTGTATCTTAATCAAAGTTGAGTTGGATGAGAGGTTCTTCCATATTGATCTTTATTTGTTTTTCCGGAGTCCAACTTTGTAAGAGCTTCTCCTACTCCTTTCATGTAATCCTGAAAGTCATCTCTAGCTTCACCTTATGAGGTGGAACCTGTTATCACACAACTTGTAGTTGTCCCTAAAGTTATCCCATCCAGGATGGTAGAGGTGATAGACAACTAAAGAGGTGACCCAAGAGATGCTACGGTTCCCAATGCAAGCTGGGAGTCACGTCAACCGAGGCACTCTTCACTTTAGATCAAGACTAATCAAGATCAAGGGGGAGACCCTAGCTAATCAATGAAGACTAGCTAACCCAAAGATTCCTAGGGAAATGTGTAAAATGAAACAAGGAGATCAATGGTGAGTTAGATCTAGGAAGGTTAAGTGGACCCAAGGGTTAAGGTGTTGTTGAAGAGGCTTAAAGAGTGACAAATGGTTCAACCAATGGATGACAAGGGCCACCTATGAGATTCAATTAATAGATCTAAAGATTACTTAGTACCATGAAAATTAGCCAAGTGGGACCCACTCCTTAAAAAGTGGAAAAATGGTCCAAGTTGGGCACACAAGGTAAAAATTGGAAGAATGGTACTAGGGGTATGCTATGGCATGGATTTATGGATTGACCAAGAATTAGCAATACCCAAGTTTGGGATCTAGCAAAAAGCCACCTACCCAAGGAGTGCGAATTGACTCAAGGATGACTAGTGCCTTGGATGGAGGGGCAAATGGATTCGGATGTCCACCAAATTGTAGATCGAGATAGTAAAGGTGCAAAACAAGGTGGCTTTTCAAGATCAAGAGCATACCATGGCTAGATCTCCATAGATCTAATGCATCACCAAGTGACCCAAGTGGGGCACACCCCTCAAAATGAGGAATGGGGCCCACAGGGTGAAGCACTAGGGGTAGGTTTTCATGGTTGATCTATTCAATGAAACAAAAATCTCTCCTACCCACGTTTAGGTACTAGCCCAACTAGCCTCCTCAAGGAATGCGACTTCCCTTGGAGAGGCTAATATGCCTTGGGAAATGGGTCAAATGAAGGCCAATCACCACCAAACTATAGATCCGAATTGCCGTGGATGCTATAGAGGTGGGTTTTAAATATTATCCCCAAAAGCATGCTAGATCCAAGTAGATCTAAAAGAAAGGAAAAATGAGAGTTTTGAATTTTAAGGGTTTTATGACCAATGAAGAAGAAAGAATGGATCTAGACACATACCTTGTAGAACATATCTCAATTACTTGTGGCCACTTTGCAAATTGATAGCCTTCCCCCTATGTGTATATTCAAGAGTGAGATCTAGTGCCCCAAGCCAAAACGTCCTCCCTCAAAGATGACCAAACCGTCCTCCTCCTGCAAGACAAGATCAAGTTAGAAACAAGCCAAGCAAAAGAATTATGAAAATGATGAAGAGATGTAATAGAAAGCATAAACTATGTACAAAGATACAATAATGATACTCCCTATCACAAAGATCAACCCAAGAGAAGATATGTGGGTCCCCCCAACAATAGCTTCCTTCAAATCGTCCTCCTCCTCATCAATTCGACCTCCCTGCAGAAAACAACTAGTAGCCCGCAATCCACAACTGATACATAGAGAAAAGATTGTATATTCAACTTGCAAAAGAATCCATCAAGACAAGAGAAGTAGATCCACAAAATAGTTTTTTTATTCCAATCTTCAAGAGCTCCAAAGGTGCCTTTACAATGAGAGGGTGTCTTCCTTTTATAGGATAGGAAGACCAAAACCCTAAACCACTTTTGAAAACTAATGGTTGAGATAAAAAGATATAACAATCTAATCAACGGCTAAGATGAGCCAATATAATATAAGACATGGATCACTCAACTAAGTGATGACGTCATAGCCTAAAAAGCTCTAAGGAGGGTGACGTCATGCATGGGGGTGGCTAATAACATGTGTGCCACAACAATAGGACCAAGACAAGTCACTAGGAGCACATGGTGGGGCTAAGAGGTATTAATCCCCTTCACTAGCATGTCCCCATGGCACAATAATATAAAATATGAGTCTATGACATGTCCAAGTATACAAATGATCAAATCCTGTCCCCATCATCAGAGAGAGAAGTACAATAAAAGAGCTACTGTAGCCCATGTGGACCCCACTGACTGGTGCAAATTGATTTGGAAGAAGGGGGATACACCATGGATGACCTCTGAGCAGACCAAGTGCCAAAACCTTGCCTCAATTGCCCAAATCGAATTCCTCAATGACCTTTTTATTCCATTTTTTAATCCTCCCGACAACCCTGAAAGTGCCCAAAACTGCCTCTAAGGTGCTTGCGCTATCAAAGTGAAGGTGCCATCATGTCTGGAAGGGGGGTATAATGGTAAAAACAAGTGGCTGGACCACCCACTTCCTTTGTAGCATCCTAGGAAACGACTTGCCTTCAATGCTCTTGCTGGACAGGCTGGATCAACATGCCCAAATTGGTCAACAGGTGGATAACTGCTACTATCATGCCTAGGAGTGCCCGAAACTGAAAGATAAGTGTCTCAATGGATCCGAAAGGTCCAAATCCACTAGAGATGATTACTCATACATGATAACCTGTGGGGTCATCTGTAGGGTCCACCATGCCTGGACTGTGTAAAATATGATGATCTGAAAATAATAATAAAATTGTTCAACTGCATCAATCATCATCTAGAGCATATGTCCAACATATGGAATCATCAATAGGTGTATGTGGGACCATATATCAACACCATAAAGCATAAGTGGTCCATCTCATCACAAATCTCAAGAATGAACATGGTCAAACTATGTTTGACTAGGTCAAAATACAACCAAAGACTAGATTATAACAAATGGCCAAGACCTGTTCCTTTAACCATATTCACAGCTTAACTTAAAGTATAAACATAAATCAAGTGGCAAGTTAATACATAGATATTTAATGTTATTTATAACTTACTTGCACCTAAGCTTTAAAGACATACTTCATCCAATGAACATGGCCTAACTGCTAGCAAAGGGTGAAGGCTAAGGACAAGGCTAGGTAGAAGGGATGACTTGACCAACTTAACTAAGTGATACTTTGGATAGGGAGAGGGGGAGCTACACACTGTGCTGGACAAAATAAACAAAGGGAATGGTAGTGCCTCACAAATGGATAAGTTATTTAGAGAGTGCTTATTCAACCTTGGTATCTGTTATCACCTTATTTGTATCATAGTTAGATTATCTGAAGAGCCGCCATTGACAAACATAATAAATGTTTGTGTTCCAGTGTATCAGATGATCCATCCTTTGTGCCTAGCCAGTTTTGGCTAGTCAGTTTTTGTTTTCAGTCGACATGACCATGGCCCCACGGGGTTTGTAATAAAGTGTGCTAGTAGGATTTTGAGTGTCTCGGTTCCCCATGACTTGATTAAGCAACTAAGGTATTCCAGGGAGTTTTTTCCCTTGTCGATTATACTTTGCCTGTAGCCGAGCTATAATTGATGAGGTTTTCTCCTGCTTCCTCCAAAGCTGGAATGCTCGATTTTGAAAATTTTAGCCATGGGGGGTTATTAGAGTCCAACTGATGTATATAAGCCTACTAGACACTATTAGAATAGGTTTTGGTCATGTCCTAGGTCCCTAGGACCCCCAGAAAAAATTTCGAAAATTTTTTACTGGGTCCTCCGGTTTTGGGTTTTTAATTATTTTTAAATTTTAAATAAATTTCTCTATAGTTTAAATGGAGAAATTTCAATTTGTAATATGTTAGTCATCCGGGATCCGAATTCAGTGATTGAAGGCTCCAACCTTAAGCCAAAAATCATTCATGATCCCTGGACCAGTTTATCCTAAGTTTCGGATGTCAATTCGGCCTCATAATTAATAATTTCTCAAAAAACCCAGTTACTGAGAAATTATTAATTAAATTATTAAAAATTATTATTTTGGAGATAATCCAAATCTCTCCAAAATAATCCAAATTGATTAAAATAAAAGACTAATTGACATGGCACTAGGCATTGAAGATGATTCCAATCAACTCCACGGAGCTTCAGTCAACTCTCCATTCAGCACAAGAGATCTCCATCAAGTGAATTTGCCCTCCTTCCTCAAAACTGCGAATTGGTGTTGTGTCAAGTGTTAAATGGGTTGGTTGGATGGCATTAAAGCCTATGGTAGGCGCCTTCCAATTATTGTGCAATCGTGTGGGCTTGGCTCTCAACACAACTCATTACACATCCCTACATTCACTCAAGCATTAACACATGAAGGATTCACGCCATCTCCATTGAGGCTCACGCATATCTCTATTGGAACTCGAGTTTACACTTGTCCTTCATCTATTTGTTGGGTGATACTTCCAATGGAGTGATGGGGGGTGCCTTGCCTAGGTGGAGGCCACCTCCCCATCCCACTTTACTTCAAACTCGAGTTATGCGGAAGGTTAAGCACTCCAAGCTTGTTGACATGGATTTTGATTGGATGTGATTGGATTTTGATGGGGTTTTTGGCTCTCCTTGTGCCAAATTCGAATTAGGGTAGACTGATGCTTGTGTTTTGTTATAAAAAGAGAGGTATTCCTCCTCTCTTGAGATGGAGATTTTGAGCATGAGCACTCTGCCAAATTCTTGTTGTAAGATTTGTTTAAAGTATTGAATAAAGTTGAGACTTTGGAGGTCTATGTTGGAGTATTTGGGGTGTTCTTCACACTATTGGTGATATCTCTTTCACTTTGTCTTTGTTTATGCAAATTCTATATTCAATCTATGTTCTAGTTTTGCTTAGAAGTATTTTTTTCATTATTTGTGTATGCCATAACAAGGTTTTTGCAGGGGTTTCCCAAGGTGGAGAAAGGCTTAGAGATTAAGTCATTCTTTGCTTAGCAGTGATTTTCGGCACCTAATCAACATCTTTTGCAGGTCTTCAAAGCTTCTCCTCATTTCAAGAGAAGGAACATAGTAGAAGAGACTTGCCTCTTCCTCCATCAAGCAACAAAAACTTTTTAAACTTGGTTACCTTGGTTCTAAAGGCTCTTCTCTTCAAGCCTCCTCGTTTTCTCATTGATCCCCTTCTTTCTCTTTGGTTTTGCTAGCCTTTCTCCTCAAGCTCTTGCTTTTGCTTCATCCTCCCATTCGTTTTTTGCTCTCTAAAGCCTTCATCCATTCGTTTTTCTTCCCTAGATCTTTTCCCTAACTCTTTCCTCTCATCTCTTTTCCCTCTTTTCTCTAGCTCTCGTCCTCTCTCTTTTCCTCCTCCCTTTCGCCTTCTTTCTCCTCCCATTCGTCTTCTTTCTCCTCTCTTCTTTCCCCTCCTACCTCCTCTCGTCCACCTTCTTTCAAGACCACTAAAACCTTTTAATTTACCAAGATAATTTGCACAACGTTCTCACAAACAGTTACTAAGACTATATATTCAGCATCTCCCAGCATTACATTCAATCATTTTTGACTCCTTGGTCCAATGGATAAGGCACTGGTCTTTTAAATTATTTATCTATCTGTGGATGCTTTCATTTTACAAGTCTTTTTATACTGTCAAGCTTACATCTTGTTTGCAATGTGGATTGCGTTTTATCTTGTGTTTATTATAAAGTTGTGGATCTTTCATTTTTCAAAACTCCTAAACAACACCCATCCACATCATCTCACATAAAAAACATTAAAACACATTGAGCCATAGTAAACTCTTTGTAGGGACTACCCTCCTTGGTTTCGTTAGGAGTTAGCCTAAACGGAGGAGCTGGGATTTAGGTGACAGTACCTAGCTCATTGCTTGCCCCCAAGGCCACACTTCTCTCACTTGTAGTGAAGAGACAGCTTTCAAAAGATTTCTGCTGCTAGTGTGCATCTCGACGGACAACAGTATCATGTCCACATCAAGTTGATCCAAGTTCATTAGGATCATTCATTTAATTTCCATGGCCTTTTTGGCCTATATGACCCCTCTGGGATTTTGCATGCGCTTAAAAGCACAACTAATCACAGCTTGCATCCGGGGCATATTTACATTTATGAGGTCAACAATCTTTAGATTTAGCATTTATTTAACCAATTGCTTTTTAGACCTTTTTGGACCCTTTGAGGGGGTACTTTAGCATGTCATTGCTTTAGCCTTTAATTCATCGTGTGTTTAGAAACACATTCTAGAATTTAATTTCGTTAGGCTTACATAAGAGATTTCCAATAATTTCCATAAGTAGTACATGTGCTTCCAGTTTTAGCCAACAACAACTTATGTGACTAGAGGGAATTCCGCACTAAGCCACACATCGGGGCAACCGACTAGAATGATCTAGGCATAAAATCAAACTCACCAAAGGCAAGTTCTGTCACCAACTCAGAGCCGAGCCACAAAACAAACGTGGGTGCTATCCAACACAGAGGGAGAAATGGGAAAGTCCTCCATATCACAAGTCAAAAAGGCAAGTCAAGGTGAAAGCCAAAATATGGGAGGTCATGGATGGATGGAGTCAAGTGAATGTGGTGCCTAAGCTAGCAAACACAAAAGTTAGGAAAGACCATGTCCATGCTCATAGGAGGGTAGTGAAACCAATGAGTATAGTTAGTAAACCTTAAAGTGCAAGTAATACATCCAATTCATTATTTACATCCAACCAAGATAGTTCATTTCATTTATTAAATAATACTGCCACATCATGAGTTATATACCGAGTTAATGCTATGAAGATGACTAAAGCAACAAGATAATAGTCCAATGCTAACAATTACAAGTCTAATGGTCATATCACTGCATATCATAAATAACCATCATTTATAACCACTGAAACACTGCTGCAATAATACAACTGGAACTCTGGGCACTGAACTGAAACTGTATGGAACAAAAGGTCATATCGGTCATCAAATCTAAGCTCTCAAGGATCAGCCTTGGCACAAGGTCTACACAATGTCTGATATAAACTGCTCTGATGCATAAGTGATCATAAATGAATCTGCTCATTGTAGCTGATCTCTGTAAGGGCAAAGCTCTGAAAAGTGCAGATATCTGCTCAGCAAGAATAGTAGCCCAACTACTATGGTGTGATAACAAAACCTTCTGAATGAACCCTTGTAACTGGTTACCTTCATTTATTTCAATACATATTCTTCATCACTTGAAGAATCTTCTTTTGTTCTTTTGCTTGCGGGTTCATCATCTTCTGCAGTGTGAGCATGATGCCTCTTCTTGTTGGTTTTCTTGGAGGATCCTTGATTTCTGGGACAATTTCTTGATTAATGTCCCTTGTCATCACATGTGTAACATCTTATACTGGAGAGATCCCTTCTAGGTCCATGGTGACTTTTGGATCTTTTGTGATGATGGTCCTCCCTCTTGTTGTGATTTCGTTTAGTGTGAACAGTTAGAGCTTGGTCATCATTAGCTCCCATCTTTTCTTCTCTTGCTACTAGTCGAGCTTCTTCTTGGGTGCATTCTTCCCATAGTCTGCTGAAGGTGATCGACTTCTTCCTGGCACGTATTCCTTGAATGAATGAGTCCCATGATCTTGGGAGACCATTCAAGGTGGTCATAACAATCTCTCCTTCTTCTACTTTGTTTTTAATCGCTTCAAGTTGCTCCTTGATTTGAGAGACCCTTGTGAAGTAAGATTGCATGGTCTCCGAGTGTTGGATCTTCACATTCTTGTGCTAGTTCCTTAGTGTTGTTGCTGTTGGAAAACACACCTTGGGTAAACGTGGCAAAAATCTTCAAGCCACAAAGTGTGTCCTTGGGGGAAAGCCTCTAGTCAATTACTGTCACTTGAATCTTGACTCCTTCGTTTAGGCAAACTCCTAACGAAGCCAAGGGGGTGGACCCTAAAAGTTGCTAAGGCTGGTTAAGCTAAGCTAGTTATGGTGGATGAGTTAATTTTTTAGGAGTTTTTTTTATAATGATAAAACTGACATAAGAGATTTGCAATATAACTCTGAAAGCAAACAACATGAAGACTTAAACAACATATAAATTAAACATGATTGTCAAATCATTCAACACATGATAACAATTAAATAAAATTTGCAAAGATAAATAAGAGAGACTAGTGCTGAAAAATGGAGTCAAAATTGTAATGCTGTTTGTAATGCTGGAAATGAAAATGTTGTGCAAATGTTCTTGGTCAATTTTAAATTAATGTGGTAATGAGTTTTTTATTAAGGATGAGGGGATTTCCAATATACCATAAGGTACTGGAAATATGTCCGGATTTTGGCAAGGTGGCTTCTCACTCAGACATGTGGGCTGGATCGAAGTCTCTGGGAGGTGTTCAACACTACACCAAACGAGGGTGTAGTCTAACGGTATCCTGAGGTCGCTACCCAGTAGTTCCCGTTTCCTTTGAGAAATTTTCCCACACTATGCCAGAAAAATCAATACGCCGGATTTTCGTATATGGGTGGTTTATTGGGAAGTGTTACACTAATTACTAGTAGCTAAGCCCCTTTCTGGTTTGATCAACATGTTCAGACATAGCTGTAGTGATCTAGAGCATACTCGGGACAGAGCTTTGTTTATATTAAAAGTTTTTTGAACAAAATTTTTACTTTTTTATGCCTCAAGAGTCTCTTTTCGGTCCAGTACTTGGGCAAGCCCTTATCCTGAAACCTTACTTCGGGAAAGCAAGGGGGTGTTTTGATTGTAGAAAATTGAAAAAGTAAATGTTTTCTAATTACTACACTACCGAGGTAGTGGGTTAGTATCCGATTTACTTTTTTGCAAAAGATAAACAATATTGTAGTGAAAAAAGTATACGGTCTGCAAAAATGAAAACAAAATATTCCTACGTCCTGAGAGCGTCAATGGCCCAATATTTGGATTGGACCATGACGTTAAAATTTTATTTTACTTGGTTGATTTTAAATTAATCTAATCTAATGTGAAAATTGTTAAGGTTTGAAAATTGACAACAATGACAAAAATCCGAATCGACACCAATCCCCCCTGGGGGGATAAGAAGCAAGCTTTGCGAGCTTACTTGCAAAATACTTTTTATTGCCAGTTACAATGCTCAATACCGAAAATAAAGAACTCCTCTTTCTCCTTACAGATCTGGAGAAAAGAGGTTACAAATTGTTGAAACAAAGTAATGGAGGAAAGGTGAGGTTCAGTGGACGTTCTGGATCATCCCAATTGGTCAAAATGTGTGCTTGAGAACCTTCTATGTGCTGTCATAGTACAAAAACCAACAAACTTTATTAGTCCAAAAAGTGCCGAAAATCACTTTAAAAGTGTTTTGGGAAAAAACAAAAAATACTATAAAAAATCTAAGTTAAAAAGACTAGTTAACTGCTAAAATGAACTAAAGATGGAGTGGCTAAAAAGCCACCCTCTTAGGGTCTTGGACAGCCTTTAAAAGACAGCCAATGAAGCACTTAGATGTTTGATATAAACTTTTAAAACTTTAAGAAAATAAATCCTTAAACAATCCTAAAAATTTGACTTGCAAAAATTATTTAATTATTCTTTCCAAGCAAGACCCAAACAATGAAATAAAAATTTGAAGTATATTGGATCTATGTATAAAAATTTCAGATCTAATTTTTGATAAGCATGGCAAGAAGATCAGATCTGAAAGTATCCAAACCAAAGTAACTAAGAAGAAGTTATTTTTTAAGGAGAAAGAGAAAGTATGAGAGAACTTGTGCCAGAAAATATCAAGCTAAGAGTGCTTCACTATGGAGTGTTGAGGGACAATGTTTCTGAAGTTTGTTGAAGATGGAATTGAGTCAAACTTGATCCAATCCTCCTCCAAGCTAGGCCACCTGAAAACTAAATCACAAACACTTGCATACCCATGAGATATTGTAAAACATATATAAATAAGAAATTAAAATAGCATGCAAATAAACTTATTTAACATGCAAATTTTTTGTTTTCAATCATACATGAAAACAAGAAATGAAAGTAAGCTTACTAACAATTTCCTATTCCTATTAATTCAACTGAGTTATCAAGGAAAGATCTACAATAAGTATAAGAAAGAAATTTGCAAGTAGGAAATAGTTACCATATAAAAAACATCACAATGTTGATCCACACATATATGCACTACACCATTTAGCCTCCAAAGCTTTTTATTCTCAATGCCAAAATGATATCAAAAAATACAAGAGCAAGCCCTCTCTCATCCAACTCTAACTAGTTTGGAATGAGAGAGGAGATTCATACTTATAGAAAAAAACAAGGAGAGGAGGGCGCATTTGTGAGGGAGAGAGTGGAGTGAGTGGTGGAGAAATCTAATGCATGAATGGGACTACCATCTCCCACCTAATGGGCTGCCAAAATCAGCCATAAATCAACTCCAAAACCCAGCTATAAATCAGCTGCAAACTCCTCCAAACGTGGGCCACTCTTCCTTGGGAAATGCGCCCTCCTCATGGAGAAATGCGCCCTCCTTTGTGGGGAGTCAATCCCACTTATTTAGCCACTCCAAAATCATTCCAAAAATGTTTCTTACAACCCCACGAATATAGCTGAACCAAAACTGATCCAAAATCCCATCAAAATTGGATTTTTTAATTTTCTCATTTTTCACTCATTTTTTACTTTTTTTGACTTTTTGCAAAAAACTGAAAAATAAAGTGCCTAAACACTTAGGAAAGTGGGTTTAGGGGTAATGTGGGTGCTCCGGGTAAGAAAATGAGCACCCCCATGGCCAAAATAACCCCTAGACCATGATTTTATTACTTTTTAAATTTTTTTTGCCCAAACCATTAAAAAATGGCTTGTTTTACGGAAAAATAAAATTTTGTCGGAACTTAAAAAATAACCGAGGGGGACCTAAAACATGTTCATATGACTCAAAAACTATGCCTAGCATAGTTTAATACATTGACACATAGACTCTAATAACCTACTTAGGCTTAAAAATTACGTCGACCACCACAAATTTGGAGGATTGAGTGAAAAACTCGAAAATTATCAGTCGTTTATTGAACAACAAATAATTTCCAACGAAAAAAACACTCTGGGCTAGTTGGATTAACGTTTAAGTCCTAGAAGCCGAGTCTTTTACAAAAAGATACCATGCTAGCACATTATTACAAAATTTCCCGAGGGGGTATGAACATGTGGTACAAAAATAAAAAGGGGCTAGAAGGCCTGATGGACCTCTGAACTCTGATATTGAACAATTAGATTGTTCAAGTCTTTGTCGGCTGACTTGAAATCCAACTAAGTAAGACTTAGTAGGCAACAAGTGTCATCTTCCAATTGATGTTCTTCCCTTCGAATATCTTCGTCAAGGCATCGAACATCTCCTTGGGACTCTTCAGGGATGACACATGAGGGATGAGATGATCTTTGATGGAGTCTGCAATAATCCTCTTGGTCTTGACCAAGTTCTTCTTGTGGATTGCCTTTGCCTCTTCTCCCTCTGGTTTTGGAACCTCCGCATTGACATACTTGTCCAATCATTTTCTTCTAGGACAAGAGAGATTCTATACTTCCATGCTCGGAAGTTGTCAGCTCCTTCAAGCTTATCCTCAAGCTTGGTGTGATTTGTCATTTTGAAATGAGAACCTCATATGGAAATAGCAATGATTTAGATCTCACCAATTTGAGATGCCCAACTTGGTTTTGGAGCTGGCTGGCCTAGGGTTTGTTAGAGAAACCCCAATTTTCCAAACTTCGAATTTTGAACTTTTGATTAGATAGGAAGATGCACCTCCTCAAGGCGAGTTGTCTAGTGTACTCCTTTGTCCGGATTGATGAAGGAAAACCCCAAAATTTTGATGCCTTAGTTTTCTCCCGGCACTAGTGACTGGGTCAAAAATGAAAATTCATCAAATTGAATTTTGCTTCCTCCAAAAGATGTGCCCTCCTAGGGCGAGTTACCCTAGCCCTCTTTTTCTGATGATCTGTGGAGGGAAGACCTTGAACTAGGAAGCCCTAATTTCCCACTGCTGCACAATGCCTTCTTTTCATATTGGCTCTGATACCATGTTAGAGTTTGCACTTTAATTCAATTTAGTTAGATCTTTATACTGAAAGATAGACAAGCACAACAAAACACAAAAGACACAAGAATTTTCCTTGGGGAAACCATAAAGGATAAAACCCTGCAACTTCCTCAGAGATAGATTCGTCACTAGTACAATATCAAGCAAAATGGAAAACCCAAAATATAAGATGTCTTCTGCAACTCTCTCTTTCTCCTCCAACGAACTTGTCTTCTCTCTCACTTGGTGCGAACTTGCTTGAGTGAGTGTGATGTGCCAAATGAGAGAGTGACACTCTCTATTTAAACTTTATGTGTGGGTGACCTAATTCCTCAATGGGGCCGACCTCACTTACTTAATTGGGCCGACCTCTCCTAGGGAGACTCAAAAATACAATTTACATTTGACCTTTGGGGAACTATTGCCCCAACTTACAATGGAGGTTTAACCTCGATATTCTAGTATGACCAAATACAATAATGACATCCCCAAACAGAGGAAAAACATCTTTGACGGAGGTACAATAAAAGTACAATAATAATATAATTATAAAATACAAATGAATATCTTCCGAAGTTACATTTACAACAACACTACTTGCAACATGACTTTTCGGAGAGACTTCTTTGAGGAGTTGAATGACAATTAGAGGGTGTAGTAAACTTTGCACATAGATCTAGTCTTGAACCTTCAAGAATTGGCAGCATCAGGATCAATTTGCTTGGGATCCCGAATTTTCTTTTGCATGATGTTCTCTATCTTCTTGGGCTGCGAAGAAACTTCTTGTCTTTTGTGCACATTTGACAACAAAAGCATTTTATTCACATGTTTGATGGAAAAGTTGAAATAAGGCCTTAACATGGTCGTCATGACAGGATGGGAGAATGAAAGATTGTTGTAGCTGAGAGGGACATTTGTGTAGGCACATAATTTTTCATACTCACCATGATGAAAATACATTGTCATCTAGTCTCTTGTGGCATGCTAGATTTGGGCACATCAATTATGATAGCCTTTGTATGTTGAAGACTAATGGTGTTTCTGGTTTGCCTACCAGTCCAAGAAATTTGAAGCAATGTGATGCATGTATCCTTGGTAAGCATAGCAAGCAACCTTTTCATGATTCCACTTTGAAAGCACGTAGAAAGCTATAGTTGGTACACTCTATTTTGTGTAGGAATTTGAGTAGGTGTAATGTTCATTTCATGTCATCCCATACTTTTTCCTAGCCATATTTCATGCCATGTCATTTCACTAGCTATTTCACTCATTTTTATCATTCCCATGTAGAGTGCCTTTTATTACCCCCTTGACATGTAGGGGTGACTTGATGTTCATTGCCTATGTGATCTTCCATCACATCTAGAGGTTCTACGTATGACATCTATGGTGCACCCATGGATATTTGCTAGAGACACTTCTAGCTTGCTAGATCACCACTATTGTGCCAGAGATGCTTGGGGCCTTGTTGTAGTTCATACCAGTATTATGACATATCCCAGGACATATTGTCACTTGTGGATTTCTCTCTTGTATATGGGTTATGAGTACGACCATAAGGGGTCAAATGGTGTTACTCTGTAGTAGTTCACGCACCTTGAATTCTTGTTTTATAGCTTAGATGTACCATGACGTGGTCTTAATTCACTTAGATAAGTGCAAAGCCTTATGTGTCAAGTGCAACCCTAGGAATTTGAGTAGGTGTAATGTTTAGTTCATGTTATCCCACACTTTTGCCTAGCCATATTCATGCCATGTCATTTCACTAGCCATTTCGCTCATTTTTATCATTACCCTTTTTGCAATTGACATATTATATGTTATGTTCTAAAAGGTCTCTATACAATTACCATGTATGAGTGCCTAAATTAAATCAAAAGAGTCAACACACTCAAAGGTTGATGTAGCCAAAGCTATAAATGCTAAATATGAGAGATATTGCCCCTTGCAAAAAAGCTAGGTTGCCTTGTCTCGGTTTATCAAAGCTAAATCTAAAGGAAGGGACTAAGCCAATGAAAGGGCTTACAAAAGAAAAAAATAACAAATAAAAATAAAAGGGATCACAAGAAAAGGGCATAGGGAGGGTGACTCATGAAAGTGCTCCCTTCTAAGGCACACATGTGGAAGAAAAATCTTAAACCCCTAGCTTTTCAAAGCTAAGGGGTAGACTTAACTCCTATATACATTCAATTTGCGATCACTTTCTTCCTAGCACCACATTCATTCATTCACCCTCATCTCACTTAGAGACTTAGGACTTACATCTTGTCTGAGGGGTGTAGCACATAATAAGGGTCTAATAATGGCCACACCATAGTGAATCTAAAATCAATGGAATATAAATTAAGGGAACATTGAATTATTAGAAAAGTGCACTTGCTAACCTTTTCATGTGATTACTTATGTATTTGATAATTTTCTTCTAGTTGTACATCATTGGGGTTCCCCCCTAGACACTTGAGCATGTTCTAAAACTTGATTTGAGGATGATATGGCCACCTTTGGAGAGTGCCCTCCTATTCTATATATTTGAAGGCACTTTGATGATCCACATGGCACTTCTCTAGGGGTCGTCCCCTTCTTCCATTTACATGTATCGCTTATTGGAGGTGTTTTGATGCATTTGGGCTAGAGCGTTCTATTGTCATAGCACCCTTGGGCCTAGGGAGGACAATTGGCATGATTTTGGACTAGAGCGCTCCCTTTTTTTGATGAGACATTGGCATATTTGGATAATTGGAGATGATGTCCCACCTTGGATGAGCTTCATTCCACACGTGACCTCTTCCACTTGAGCGTTACCTTCTTTTGAGCTTTGTGGTTGATGGATAGACTATTGGTGATGATTTGGCACACTTGCACATGTTAGAGCTTGAAGTCGTTGCACTTTTAGAGATGTTTGAGGGTCAACCCTAGGGTTTGGATCCCTCTTTCATTGATTTGATTGGATCTTGTGGAGCGCTCCTCTCCTAGGATTTATTTTGTATCTCTCATGGATTATTTTACTGATTTGTAGTGGTGTGCCACTGTGCCCCCTTTCTCTTGAGCATTTGGTTAGGGTTTTGTCCTCTTGACATAGGGCTTTGGTATTTTGACCATGTCAAGAGAGATTTTATTATTTTTTGTTTAGGAGGTTGATATTCTCTTTTCCTATATAAAGAGAGCCTCTTCCATTGTAGAACTTGCTAGAAACACGTGGAGAACTCTCTCTTTGGCTCTTGCTTACCTTTTGTAGTGAAAGTTTATGGATGGTTAATGCTAGCGCTATGATGTAGATGCTTTGCTAATGCTTGGGTTTACTTTTAGATCAACAATTGATTCTTCTTTGGATCATTTGCAAGTAAGCTTTTTACTTAGTAAGGTTAAGTTGTTTGGCTGTAGATGAATAGGTGGTATGCTCTCTACTCTTGATTGTATGCCGTAGGATTTTACTATTGAAGAATATTATGCCCAAAGTAAAATTGAAGAAACCACTTCTAGTTCTCTGAGAGTTTAAATTTATTATTGCTTACCGGGGGATTCCTGTAGGAGCTAAGTTTGCAGGATTGGGTGTTCTATGCTAGGGCTCTTTGCGCAGAGGGTTTCAACGTCGATTAGATACCGTTTTGAACTCTGTCTCTTTGCTTTCTGTGCCTTTTATAGTTTGTTGTTCTTCTTTTAGTTTTATGACAAGCACTGCATTTAAACGATATTTGCTCATAGTCCAGCTCCTGAATGTGGCTCTAGCCCTTGACGTTGAGTTTTAGGGCCTTTGACAACCCTTTCTCCGGGTTAACTTCCACACAGATTTGGGCATGTTACCAGCTAAGTTGTACTTAGTTGGATTATCAAGCGAGCGGGCAGAATGGAACATGATACATGTTCATTTTTGGTGATTTGATATCCAGCTGGCCTGTTAAAGGCCCCCGTTTTTGATTTTTTTCCACATGTCCATGGCCCTGCGGGGTTTGTAATAAAAACGTACTAGCATGGGGTTTTGTAAAAGACTTGGTTCCCTAGGACTTTTTGGCTAAGTCAGGTATTCCAAGGAGTTTTTTCACCTATCTATTATGTCTTGCATATTAGTGCATAACATAATTAATTGGTTTTTCTCCTGCTCCTCCAAAGCTGGAATGCCTGGGGAGGCTGACGGGCCTTAGGGAATTATTAGAGTCTATGGGTCAATGTATATGAACATGCTAGGCGTTAATTTTGAGTCATATGGACATGTGCTAAGTCCCCCTAGGTTGTTTTTAATTTTCGGCAAAGTTTAATTTTTCCGTGAATTGGGCCATTTTTTAATGGTTCAATAAAAAAAATTGTAATCGGCCTAGAAGTGGCATAGGGAGGTCTTTTTTCCCTTAGGGGTGCTCGTTTTCTAACTCAGAGCAACCCCTTAACCCCTAAACCCACTTTTCCTAATGTTTGGGTGCTTAAATTTTTACCTATGGCCAAAAAACCCAAAAAACCCAAAAAAGTCATGAAAAAATAAAAAAAAGTGAAAAAAATGACTCATAAAAATAATAAGTTTTGGGAGTGATTTATGGACTGATTTTTTCAGCTATGTTTTAGGAGTTGTAAGAGCTGATTTGGGAAAGATTCCGGGCAGCTATATTAGTGGGATTACTTCCCCATTTGAGGGGGGCATATTTCCCAAAATTGGGCCCCTTAAATCATGGAATTTGCAGCTATGTTTATGGGCTGTCACATTGCTGATTTTTAGCTGATTTGGGGCTGATTTTGGCAGCCCATTACATGGGAATGGGCAGCCCCATTTTCTCCACGAGTTATGCCACTCATTCCACCCATTTCTCTCCATCTTTGGCTATTTAAGCATGGTTGCCCACTCCATTTTCTCTAGTTGGAGAGTGAGCAGAAATATGTTGTAAGCTTATGCTATTTTGTTGATCAATAAAAAGACTTTGGAGGTCCATATGTGTGATACTTTGTGAGTGGTTTCATGGTCTCATGATGTGGAGTGATTTGTAGCAAGTTCAAATTCTGGGCATGTAATTTCCAGCCATCTACTAGCCTGCTTGAAGGATTGGTAACGATTTTGTGGGAAGGAACAATTAATCTTGTTTGTTTTAATTTGTTCTTGCATTTGTCATATTGGTTAGAGATTCAAAGTTTATATGTTTCATTTGTTTATGCTCATACTATTTTGATTTCTAACCATGTGCATTTCTAGTTTGATGGTTTTTCTGTGAGTTTTGTTTGCTACAGGTTGACAGGTGTGGAAAGGGGGATAGCTTGTTTGCTCTTCACTTTTTCTTCTGTGCACATTTTGGTGGATCTCACCCTCGGTTTCCCACTTTCAAGCTTCCAAAGTCTTTGGTTTCAAGGACCATTCTGTCTCTTCTCTCTTCCTCAACTTATAAAATCAAAATTTTCTTGATTACTGGTTACGATTAAAGAGTGATTCTTGATTTATTCTTTGATTGATATATTCTTAAGTAGATCGGATTCATTTTTAGAGTTCTAATCTAGTTGTTTAAAGCTTTATCTTCCATTAGATTAGATCTTTCATTATCTATCATTACTTAATTTTTAAACTGGTTAAAAATTGTTAAAGTCTTGAAAAGTTTGAAAGTAGTGTTAGATCTGATATAAAAGTTTATTTGGCTGTCCAAGAGCATACAATTTGCAGCTCATATAGCTTGCAAAAACCCCAAGCAAAACTAGCATTATTGCTTGTTTTACTTGGTTAATTTTTGCAGTTTTTACTTAGAATTTTACTTAGAATTTTTTGGGTTTTTTAGGAGGTGTTCCAAAGACACTCTTAAAGTGTTTTTGGGCATCTTATACTAATCATTGCTTGCTGGTTTGCAGCAAAAGACGAACAGGTAGGAGGAAGTGCTGCCGAAATTTCGAAGATCCAGGCAATCCGGAGGACAAATTTTCATATTTTTCAAAAACTGGTCATTTTTTCCTAGAATTTTGTAAGCCACTAAGTCACTTAAAGTAGACTGGGGCACTTCTCTAAATCATTGTAAACAACTATTAAACGAGAGCAAGTGGGCTAGCCAGCGCCCATACCCCATCCCCCCAGGGGTGGCCTGTGTCGTCTCATTTTCATGGCGTGATTTTTAGAGTAGTTTATTTCTTTGTTTTCCAGCATTTAATAAAATTAATTAAGATTAAAATAAACCTTGTTGGTCCGTTCCACTGGCGGGCCACAAGTCCACTCATAACATAGTTTTTCACATTTTTTTTACAAACTCATAACGCCCCCCTTGCTTTCCCGAAGTAGGGTTTCTGTATGAGGGCTTGCCCGAAATACGTGCCTGAAAAGAGACTCCTGGGGTTTTAAAAAAGATAAAATTTGGGTTCATAAAATTTTTATAAAAATACCAAGGTCTTCTCCCGTATGCTCTGTGGCCGACTTGCAGCTTAGTCTGATCCAGTTGGTACACATCAGAAAGGAGGGGATGACTAGTAATAGGATCTAACACCACCCCAATATAAAAACCTTTTTGTGAAAATCCGGCACAACACGCAATTTGTTGTCGTGGGCAAATTTCCCAGAAGGCTTGGGATAAAACTGGATAGCGACCTCTTGGAAACCGTTAGGCTTGCCCTCGTTGGTATAGCATCTGAACACCTCCTCGAGACTCCGATTCAGCCCAAAGCCTGAGAGGGAAGCCACGCTTCAAATTTCCGGACATGTTCCCCCGTACCTTGCGTATATCGGGAACCCACCTGCCTTAATAAAAAAAGATCACCATCACATTAATTTTTAAAATAAACCAAGAACACTCCACAACATTTACCTTTCTGTTTATGCATTTGTTATTTGACTCCATAACAAGGCACTGGTCTTGATGCAAATTTCATTTTATATTGTTGACTAGTATGCAGTTGAATGATGATTATTCTAAATGGGAGTAAATGATAAATGATGTTTTTATTTGACAAATGTATGTAGTGTTTATTCTTGGTTGCAAAAATTATTTTCGTAACTCCTAGGTTAGAGGCTTTAGTTTCTTTTATTTTTTAGGGTCCACCCCCCTTGGCTTCGCTAGGAAAGCCTAGACGGAGGAGTCGAGTCCCAAGTGAGAGCACTTGACTCTGACTTGCCCCCAAGGCCACACCAGTAGCTTGAAGACTTCTGCTGCGTTTTCCCAGGTGTGGAACCAGGCGGCAACAGGGCACAAGAGAAATAGACCCCTTTTGGATTCACACTATCCAGAAAATGACTTAGCTTGTTGCCGACGTCCATGAGCAAGTTTTTTCCCCAAAGGTGAAGAGGGAGATGGGGCAACCTTACCCAGACTAGTGTAACTGTGATCTCAGCTTCTGGGTTAGAGCCAAGAGACCGTGGAGCAAGAAACATTCCTCTAGAACCCATGAAGCAGGGTCCAGAGCGACAAATCGGATCTCTATCATCTCTGTTTAGGAAAAGAAAGACAAGGTATCCCCTACCAGCAGTAAAGAGAGTTACCTGACCCTGTAACATAGGTGCCCCAATGCTTTGCCATCCAAAGTTCCATTGCTTTTGGGCTAAGCCAGAGCCTAGTGTGCTTTCCAATTAGCCCTCTCTCAAAGAGAGCGAGGGCTTTGTTACACAGATCTAAGGGAGAGAGATCGACTGAAGGCATTCTGTCTAGCTTTTTAACGATTTTTTCGGGGGCAGGGCTTTGGATTGAGGCTTGGAGGAATGGACAAGTGCCTTGCAGGCCTGGAGCTTGTTCGATTCACTCATCTTGTCCATGTTACCTAACTCTTCTGCTACCAAAAAATTGAGGCAAAGGGGAGGCTGAATGATACCGACGACGGCTTCAGGCGACACTAGGACACTACCTGCAGGTTGACCGTTGACTTTCCCCTAGTTGATACTCCTTGCAATCGCTGCTTTAGGATTGCAGCTTTCGGCATTGGCTTCACACTACGTAGGCAATGGCTAGGGTTTAAACCTTAACCGTAGAGTTACAAGGCTCGATTCCTCCATTAAGATGTTGTTTCGGAAAATGATAAATTACTGTTAATTAGACCTTATTGCTGCTTTATTTTTGCATTTATTACAATAGTGTCTTTTGATATTGTTATCACATTATATGTCGACAACAGCTTCCATATTGCAGACTGTGCGACCGAGGACCGCACAGTACTTTTTTTTCCAGATCAGGGGATCAGCCGCCTCAGACGAGGCAGTTTTGTTCAGATTGCCCCTAGCAGACATATCAGAGGGGATAGGCAGTTGGACTTACCATCTACCATAGGGTTACCTTTCCTTGCCAGGCTTTGACACAAGCCCATTTGAGACAGCTGCCTAGTCTTGTTCTGATCGAGATTATCACAGTATAGTGCTGGTTTATTATGTGCTCGGATTCAGCAGAGATCCAGCTCAGATACAGGTTCAGTAGCAGCAGGTATACGGTGCAGCAGGTATTGCATTTGATGGTTATTGCTCATGTTGTAGATTAGACTTATTTATACTTGTTTGTACACTAACTTTGCATGAGATGATATATTTGGTCATCTGGCTATGATATGATGTGTTCAGGCTATGATATGATGTGTTTAGGCCGTTGGTGATGTCAGTCCACCCCTCCGGTTAGACTTATGTATATGCACGCTGAGTCATGTCCTCTATACTTGGCATAGACTTGATCATTTAGCCCCTCGGTAGCTGGTTTTAGCACCATCATCACTTTCTCCACCCATCCGACTCATCCATGACACTTCTTCCCCTACTTGGATTCTGATTTGTGATCCCGAGGACCCCTTTCCCCACTGATCTCTGAGTTTGCCATGACTCTCTGTTTATTGTGCCTCGGCTCTTTAGTGTGTGAGATACACGGTTAGACCTGGGATTTGCTCCTGTCGGTTGCCCCCGATGTTGCAATGCAGTTAGGATTGTGTAGCCTCACCGGGTGCTCCCCATTGCTCATCGAAGCTTGTATTACTCACCCCCATTACCTTTGCAGTATGAGCACCATGTCTATATCTTTTGAGATATGTATGTAGCCCAAGAGGGCCTTGAAGAAATGAAGAAATGAAATGTAAATCAGGCCAAAACGGCCATTATGTTGTAAACGTAAAATCTAGCCAAAAAAGGGCTAAGTATGAAAATCATTGTAAAATCCATGCAATGTGTTTATGAACACATATGGATTCCTTTCAGCTATACATGTCAGCATTTGTAGTGGTTATTCCTCACCTAGTCCTGCGGGACAAGGAGGTGAGAAGGAGCAAGGGACAAGCTCAAGATTGCCCCCTAGAGTCTCAAGTTACGGTTTGTCGGACACCCAGTTTGGCAGCTCTAGAAAAGAACCTCACGGAGTCTTTGGATACAGATGTGAGTTGTGGGATACTTGTTAGATGACTAGTGGTGGTTTCCCTGCAGTATACCTGTTATCACACAACTTGTAGTTGCCCCTAGGTGTATCCCATCCGGGACGGTAGAGGAGACAGGCAACTAAAGAGGTGACCCAAGAGATGCCACGGTTCCCAATGCAAGGTGGGAGTCACGTCAACCGAGGCACTCTTCGCTTTAGGTCAGGGTGTAACTAGACCAAGGGGGAGACCCTATACCCAATCACAGTTGATTGGATCCAAACAAAGGTTTCTAAGGGTAGGTAAATGATGAGTTACGGAAACCAATGCAAGGTTAAATGGACCTAAGAGTTAAGGAATGGTTGAAGGTGGTATAAGAGATTGTTAGTGTTTCAACCTATGTATGGTTTAGGCCACATGATGGGGTATGATGACTAGGTGTAGTACCATGTGTTTACACAAGTGGGTCTTGTTTTCTTGGGAAGTGTAAAATGGTTCTAGGTAGGCCCACAAGGTGAAGTTATGTGTGAAGTTGGTACTATAGGTTGGATAAAGGCTAGATCTATGACTCTAGGTTGATTCTAGGAGTACCCATATACTAGATCTAGGGTTTGACACAATTCCCAAGGAGTGCGACTTGCTTTAGAGAAGGACTAGTGCCTTGTTGGATGGGCTAATGGGGTCAAAAGGTATGTCAAAGTGTAGATCGGGACACCTAGAAGCCAAGTTAAGTGGGTTAAATGAGATCCAATGGTTGGATTTTGCTAGATCTAGGTTTTCAAGTAATAACCCTAAGTGGACCACAATCCCTTGAAACAAGGAATGCTACCCCCAAGGCGGATCGTGACAAAAATACAGTCTAGACCTAGGTTTCAATGTATGGGCATTTCAAATCTATGAAAATCTCAAACACCCATCTCCTGGAAGTGGACAAACTCACTTTTTCAAGGGAGTGCGACTTGCTCAAGGAAGGCCAAAAAGTGGGTTTGGTGGACCAAATCACGTCCAATGGCCACCAAACTGTAGATCCAAGATGCTAGTACCCCGATCTATGCATACCCAAAAAATCAAGTCAATCCAAGGGCTAGATCTTAATAGATTTGAGTTTTGAGGTGCCAAGAGATTCAAAAGGGGGTTTTAACCCCTTAAAACATGGAGAGATGTCCACAAGGTAGATTTCACCAAAGTAAGAATCTGGGGGTAGGTTATCAAGTGTCTAGATTGCAAATCAAGTGGGATCTCACCTACCCATGTGCTAGATCTAACCAA
Organism: Larix kaempferi; assembly: GCA_027924585.1. Taxonomy (NCBI): domain Eukaryota; kingdom Viridiplantae; phylum Streptophyta; class Pinopsida; order Pinales; family Pinaceae; genus Larix; species Larix kaempferi. Next base: position 1,340,804 of record BSBM01001288.1, read on the forward strand.
ACAAGCCTCTCTCTAGGAAGTGCGATTTGGGTCAAGGAGGGCTTTTTGCCTTGAAAAGTGGGTCAATTTTTAGCCAATCACCACCAAACTGTAGATCCAACTAGGGGTGGATGCTATAGAGGTGGGTTTCCAATATCTCTTCAAGAACAAGGCTAGATCTAAGTAGATCTAAGAAATACCAAAACAAGGGTTTTAATTGATTAGGGTTTTTATGATCTAGAAATTATGGAAGATTCAAGGAAGTAGAAGATCATACCTCTTGGAACATACCTGGATGAAGAGATGAATGCTAGTTGAGACGAGGATTACTTTGCCAAAGATCAAATGGAGAATTGTTGAAGCCCTCTTGCCAAATCGATTTTTCCAAGCCACATGTGATTCCTTCTAACCTGTCAAGCCAAGGAGCAAAGCATCAATCAGTTTAACAAATTGAAGGTAGATACAAGCAAGAGAGAGAGAAACATAGAATAGTTGACACAAAGGCAAAACTACTCCCTGTTACACCAAAGCGACTTCTTCCAAGATTGAAGGGCAAGCCTCCCCACCAATTCGCCCTTGTCCAAAATCGCCCTCTTAACCTGTAAATAAAATATGGCAAATATGCAAGATAGCTACAATAGATCCTCCAGTGCAATGGACAAAAGCATTTACAATCGAAACAACCAACATCCACTCCAATCTAAGCATGTACTCCAAAAGATAGAAATTTTATTCCAAGAGCCAAGAGCCAAAAATCTCTAGATGAATTTTACAATGAGAGGCTCCCTCCTTAAATAGGATGGGGAGAGAGTACAATCCTAACCACTTTTTACATGAGTGGCTAAGATTAAAAGATCTCAAGATCTAATCAATGGCTAACAATAAATCATAACAATATATCACATGGATCACCCACATAATGATAGCGCCCCCACTAAAAGGTACAATAAGAGGGTGACGTCATCCACTAGAGAAACATAAGCACCAAAATCCACCTCATGGTGACTAGGACATGACAATATAAGCTCATGGTGGGGCTAGGAGGTATTAATCCTTACTAGCTCATCCCCAAGGCACAATAAAATAATAAAATATGTCCCATATAATATAAATGATCAAAACTGTCCTCAGAATCCATGACAGTCAAGCAGTAAATGTCCTCCTGTGATCAATCTGGGCATACCCACATGGTGAAAACTGACTGGAAAGTAGTGATGCCACCCTGGAAGACCTCTGTGAAGACCAAATGCCAAAACCTTGCCTCAATTGCCCAAATCGATTTCCTCAGTGACCACTTTATCCCATTTTTTAACTGCCTCGGGAAATGTGAAAGTGCCAAAACTGCCTCCTAGGGTGCTAGCGCTGTCCATCTGAGCCCACCAGACTCTCCAGAAGGGGGGGTAAATGGTAAAAACAAGTGTCTGGACCACCCCCTCCATCATCAGCGCCCTAGGTGAACTGGCCTCTCGGGGCCCCTGCTGCTCAGGCTGGGAAATCAGCCCCAAATCTGGTCAACAAGTGTAAAACTGCATCAATCACTGTCAGAAGTGCCCGGAACTGGAAGATAAGTGTCTCAATGGATCCGGAAGACCCAAATCCACTAGGAATGTGTACTCATACACCCTGGGTTGCCCTAATGGGCCAGCTGTAGGGTCCACCATATATGGACAATGTATAATCTGCTGATCTGAAGTAGTAATAAACCTGCTGAACTGGATCAAACATCATCTGCATCATATGTCCATCATATGATATCATCATCAAACATGTGGGCCCATCAATCATCATCAATAATCATCCATACATGGTCCACATCATCATGGATCCCAAGAATATACAACCAAGGATAAATCACATCGGTAGACTAAGACAATGCTTCTCTAATCATTCTCACAGCCAAGCTCAAAGTATAACATCCATTCAGTGGCATTGATTAGCATATTCCGTTGTTATATAAAAATTTTCTTGCACAATAGTTCAAATGACAAACTTACCCATTGGACATGGTCAAACTGCTAGTGAAGGATGAAGGCTAGGAGCAAGGTTGGGCCAAGGGGTTGACTTGTCTAACTTAACTCAAAAATACTTTGGACTGGGAGAAGGGGGGAAGCTACAAACTCTGTGCTGGACAAAAGAACACGGGGAATGGCTGTGCCTCACAAATGGATAAGTTGTTTAGAGAGTGCTTATTCAACTTAGGCATCATGTCTATATCAAGTTGATCCAGGTTCATTAGGATCATTCAATTTTATTCCATGGCCTTTTTGGCCTACATAACCCTTCGGATTTCAGATGTGCTGAGAAGCACAACTAGTTGCAGCTTGCATCCAGGCCATGTTTTTTCAAATATTTATAAGGTCAGCAATTGTTTAGATATAGCTTTTAAGAACCATTGCTTTTTGGACCTTTCTTATACTCTTCGAGGAGTATTTTTAGCGGTTCATCGCTCTTGCCCTTTTTTTTGTTTCCATGGGCGAATTTAAGTTTCCATAGGTAGAACATGAGCTTTCAGTTTTAGCCAACAACATCTCAAGTGACTAGGGGGAGTTCGAGCCAATGCCAAACATCGGGACAACCAACCAGAATGATTTAGGCCTACAATCCAACTCACCAAAGGCAAGTTTTGTCACCAACTCAGAGCCGAGACACTGAATAAACAGGGATGCGGTCCAAACACAGAGGTAGAAAAATGGGGAAGTCCTCGGTATCAGAAAGTCAAATGAGACAAGTTAGGGTTTAAAGTCAAACAGGAAGGTCACGTATGGATGGAGACAAGTGAATATGGAGCCTACACTAGCAGACAACTGGTGTCGGGAAAGACCATATCTATGTAAGGTGAAAAACCAGTGAGTTTTGTTAAATGACCTAAATGTGCAAGCAATTGTCCATTTTAAGATTTACAGTTCATTTTATATAGTTTGCCACATCAGGAATAATATACCAAGCACATGCTATGATCATGACTAAATCAACAAGATAATAATCCACAGTCAGTGAGAACATATCCATAGATCATACAACATCATCATAATAATAATCATCCAGTATCATCTGAAACACTGCTGTAATACATCTCTAGGCACTGAACTGAAACTGTATGGGATAAGTAGTCACATCAGTCATCAAATCTGAACTCTCAAGGCTCAGCCTTGACACAAGGTCATATACAAATCTGAATAATGTACTGCTCTGATCATGAGTGATCCAAAATATATAGCCATGCTCTGGAATAATGTAAGCTCTGGAATGTGCAGATATCTGCTGTACAAGAATAGTAGCCCTGCTACTATGGTGTGATAACAATACCCATTTGTGAGGCACCGCCCTTCCCCGTGTTCTGTCATGGCATACTTACCTCAGGGGACCCCGCTTTCCTGAGTTGTCCAAAGGGTCACATGATCTTCATCCTGGTCTTCCCATATTCTTTGCCTTGTCGCTTGCATCACCTAGAGTCAGCAAAGTGGTCAATTCTATAGAGGTGTATAGCATCTTAGTCTTTTGGAGGTGGTGGGCCCACTTCACCAGGGCCTTGTATTATTTCGAGATTTAATGTACTTCTGATCACCATGTTATCGTTTATTGCTTAGTAATGTACTAACTTGTATAATTGAGCCTTGTCACTTCATGCTTGCATACAGGTATTCAACTAGCACTATGGTTGACCAGATTTGACTTGGTCAAACTGGGTTGACTAGGCCAAAATGGGCCCGGAAAAATGTTGCGATCGAAATTTCGATTTCGATCAATTGTTATCTACAGGGGTCCTGTTATCACATTTATAGTAGCCGGGCTACCATACATTATTTTTCTGATGCCAGTACACTATTCAGCGAGTTCCCCTACATTTGAGATGCTGAGATGAGCATCTATATTGGATCACTATCAGATTGTGGACAGCAGTTATATTCCCCATGCCATGATTGAGTCTCGGGACACTCAGAGAGATGACTGATGTAGCCATTATACCATTGCTACAGAGCAGTCAATAGTGCCCAGAGTTACAGCAGCAGTTTCAGAGGACAGAGGATGGTACAGATGGATGAGCATTCAGGTATATGACTCGACAGGTATATTATGGTGTTATGGTTAGATTGCTTTTATACTTATTCTTATAGCATGTCTTAGCACTTAGTGTCATGATCTGGCGATCATATAGATATGTGGACCTGGTTGATCTTATTATATATATTATATTGTCCCTACTCAGACTTAGAAGTTCACTATTCATACTCATTGGTTTTACCCTCCTTAGGGAGAATAGAGGTGATCATTCAACCATACCTTGGCTTGCTAGTGTTGGTTCCATCATTTCATTGTCTTCATCCATCCATGGCCTACCTTTTAGATTATCACCCTGACTTGCTACTTGACTAGTGACATGGAGGATCTTTTCCCCACTGTAGCCTCTGTATTGGATGAGCTTCCCTGTTTATTGTGTCTCGGCTCTGAGTTGGTGACAAAACTTACCTATGGTGAGTTGGAGTTCCTTGAGAATTTCCCCTAGTCACTAAAGTTGTGTTGGCTAAACCTGAAACTTTTAGTGCTGCCATGAATACAAAATCTGGAAAAATGAAATGCTATATCTTGTATGAAAAGCCCATTCATGCAATGTGTTTCTGAACACACATGAATGAAAGGCATGCCAAATGAAAATGGCTATGAAAATAAAATGTTATATCTTTTGGAAAATAAATACCTAGGTAAACAAGCTGTCCATGACACACCTAGAAGTGCTCAGGTAAACAAGTGCCTTAAAAACACACCTGCAGCAGAAAGCCTAAAAGAAAAATGTAAATCTATGCAATGTGTTTGTAAACACACATAGATCAAGGCTATGGAAACTTCAGGCCCAAAAAGCAATGGAACTTAAATGCTATATCTAAACAATTGCTGGCCTTATTTGTATTATGGATTGTGCGCATCTGTGAAGGTGAATAAACCCTCTTTAAACAACTCATCCATTTGTGAGACACCGCCATTCCCTGTGTTATTGCTCATTCAGTATATACTATGGTGTGTATTCCTTTCCCTTGCCAAAGTGTCACAAAGTCAAGTCAGTCAAGTCATCCCTTAGCCTAGCCAATTATTTCAGCCTTCACCCTTCACTAGCAAATTGATCACAACTATGAAGTGAGTATGATCCTGAAAGTCTAGTCTGAGTAATAATAATAATTAATGACACTATATATTTGGATTTAGATCGCCAGTTATGATTACTCTGTGTTATAATTGTTACTTGAATAAGTTGTAGAGCATGTATTAACCTTGACACTTTGCAGCAGCCTTGGATGATGGTCTGAGTTATATTTGGTCTTGGTTAGACCCAGTTTGACCATGGAGGACCATGGGACATGAGATGTTAGACCTTATGATGATATGGATAGATGATATATGGTCTATGTATACATACATGATGATTCTATGCAGCTACAGGGTTATGATGATGATTCTTGGGTTACAGCAGTGTTTGGTCATTTATAGATCATTATTATTGGCCTTGTTCCGGTATATTGGATATTTATTTTGATCATGTAGAGACTCATATGGTGTATGAGTACACATCTTGGATGGATTTGGACCTTCTGAGTCCAATGGGACAGTTTGTTTTCAGTTCCGGGCACTTACAGTGATGATTGAGCCTCAGTAGGCTGTCCTAGTGCATTTTTGGTCTGTCGGAGGCCCTGTCAGAGCAGATTAGATTTTTATCCGGTTGACCTAGGGCGTTGATGATGGAGGGGGTGGTCCAACCACTTGTTTTTACCATATTACCCCCCTCCCGGACACACTGGTGCCCTCACCTTGACAACGCAGGCACTCCAGGAGGCAGTTTGGGGCAATTTCATGCTTCTCGAGGCATTTCAGGATTGGTAGAAATGGCTATTGAGGAAATCGATTTGGGCTACTGAGGCAAAGTTATGGCATGGGATGATCAGTGATGATAGATCGGGGTCTTCCACACCTTCTCCAGCAGTTTCAGCTTCATCGGGGCCCGCATCCATCACTTATGGCACTTTCTGTGGATTTCTGAGGTCTTTTGAGGACCACAACTTGACTATGGAGGCACGATTTGGTACATTCATGATTATTTTATGGTTATTGTGCTATGGGGATTGACCAAGGAGGGATAAAATTACCCCTTGGACCCACCATAAGCCTCTTATGATATTTTGTCATCATGATTTGGTGGGATTCCCCTCTTCTAGGGCGATTTTGTCCACTCACATAATATTTTATTTGTGATCCATGTATCTTATTGTTGAGCTCATCTCAACCATTGATTAGACATTTGTATCTTTTAATCTTAGCCACTCATTCAAAAAGTGGTTAGGGTTTTGGTGCCTCTCCTTCCTATTTAAAGGAGAGAGCCTCTCATTGTAAGGGGTCTTTGGCTCTTGGATTATTGGTATAGAAAAATATTCTTGTGGAAATTCTTGTGGTCTCCTTTGCATCTGGTGTTCTTAGATGGTGATTGGAAAGTCTATTGCAACCTAGCATTTGGAAATTGTGGTAAGATCTATCTTTTTTGGAAATCATTGTTTGTCTACAGGAGGGTGACTTCAACAAGGGCGATTTTGCAAGGCTTCTTCAAATCGACTTTCTTGGCATTCGCTTGTATCAGGGGGTTATCATTAGCTTCATTGTGATCTATGCTATCTTTCTGTTACTTCTCTTGTGGCATTAGTCTTATCTCTTGATGCATCAAATCTGATATTGTTGACGTTTGTTGTGCAGGAGAGAGGGCGCATTGGCTTCTTGGATCAAATCGACTTGCATAGAAAACTACCTCAAAGCTTCTCAAATTGATCGGGTTTGCATAGATCATCATCATCAAGGCATCTACAAGGTTACCCAGGTAAGATCCACAGGTTTGTTTCTCTTTCCTTTATCCAATCCATTGACATAGCTCATAAATTGTTAAAACCCTAAATATTTCAAAACCCCCATTTTACATTTTCTCAGATCTACTTAGATCTAGTGGGTTGTTGGGCATAATATTGAAAACCCACCTCTATAGCATCCACGACATCCTGGATCTATAGTTTGGTGAGGATTGGCTTCCGTTTGATCCCCTTCCCAAGCCAACTTAGCTTCTCCCAAGCAAGGCGCACTTCTTGGTGGTTGTGAGTTGACCTAGATCTAGGTGGTGGGTGTTTGAGATCCCGCTTGATCCGTAATCTACACATCAAATAACATACACCCAGATTGTTACTTTTCTGAAATTCACCTTGTGGGCCCACATTTTAAGGGATTTAATCCCCATTTTGGACCACTTGGAACACTTAAACTCATATCTAGTAAGATCTAACCGTCGGATTACCGTAAAATTATAGATCCATACTCCTACTTGACTAACCTACCCGGATCTAAAGTTTGGATGCCATCCGACTTGTCTTGACCCCATTTACCCCGCTTTTAGGCCTCCTTGGGTAAAATCGCACCACCTTGGAGAAGTGAGTTTGTCCACTTCTAGGACGTGGGTACTTGAGATTCTTTCGGATTTGGAACCGGAATAATTCAAAACCTAGGTCTAGAGTATCACTTTGTCAAATCTTGCCTTGGGGATAGCATTCCTTGTTTTAAGGGATTGTGGTCCACTTGGGTTAAACCTAGATCTAGACACATCCATCCATCAAGACCTCTATTGCCCACTTGTCCCATGTACTAGGAGTCCCAAACCACAAGTCAACCCTACTTTGACTCCACCTCCCAATTCCCAAGGCACTGGTTACTCTCCAAGTCAATTCGACTTTCCTAGATTGTTGGATTAACTTGCGGTTTGACCTTAGTGTGGTGAACCAAACCCTTGAAGCTATCATGTATCATGGTCAAGCTTGTCATCTGTACTAGTTAGCCCCAATTGAACCCCTGAACTACCCTGCATTGGACACGGTTCCCAAGGCAGTGGATTTTCCAATATTGAACTAGTACACTAACCCTAGATCTCACTTCAAACATTTTAAGTCACTCTCACACCAACTATGAACCAAAGCTATACTCATTAAACCCCTCACTTGGCTTGTGACTTCATCCTTAGGTCTAGGATAAACCATACACCTAACTTCACTTAGAATTACCCTGATTTGGTGTCTTGGTTTTGATCTCTTCTGTCGGGAGTAGATCGGGTCTCCCCCTTTGTTGTCTGGGCTAGATAACATAAAGCGAAGGTTGCCTCGACTGGCGTGACAACCATATACTGGAGGTCGAGGTGATCGTGGTTGCACCTTTTGAGTTGCCCTTCCCTATTGCCATCCATGACTGGATATATCCATAGGGGTAACTACAGCTTAGGTGATAACAGGTCCCTTATGAGCATGCAATTGACGGAATTGCAAAATATTGAACCGTTTGAGAGATTTTTAATTATTATTGGTCAACTTTGACCTGTTTTAATTAAAAATTATGGATTTGGGGAAAATAATGCCAAAGTGATGGATCGAGGTCGTTCAAGTGGTCATCCCTACTACTTTTGGGGTCCACGATCGCATTGCAGCAGACGGTTCGGCAATCCGGGAAATAAAAGTGGGTCAAAAGCCCAATTTTCAGCTTCAGCCATAGAAACCAGCAGAAAATACATGGAAAATCAGAATTTGACTAAGGCAACTATAGGCAAATGGCAAAATCGATGGTTGGCAAAGGTAAAGGTAATTTCTAAGGTAATTTTGGTATGTTTGGACATTATATTTGGTGTTGTGGGGCCCTCATTTGCCCAGCTCACCATGAGGGGCGAATTTGCCCATGGGGGGCGTTTTTCCACTTAGAGAAATTCATGATTTTTGTAATGTAATAGTGTGGGACCTTGTTGGTTGGTGTTAGGGGGATAAAACACCATATAGACACCCCCTAACACATGTTTTATTAGTTGTATGGACCCCACAAGGGGCCACTCACTCCACAAGTGCGTTATAGAGGGTAATTCGCACCCCCTCATGATGGTGATCTCCTCCATTCGTTTTTGATGGTTGGGGATTGATCTCAACCCTCCATTTTGGGGGGAAATAGGTATTGAGAGTTGCATTCCTCTATAAGAGAGAGCACTCCATTTTGTAAGTCTCTCTTGGCATTTTTTTGGACTTGGAATAGAAGAGAAAATGACTTGGAGCTCTCTACTTGTGTCTTGTGGTGATGTTGCTTTGAGTTTGTTGATTGATAAGCTATCTTGCTGCACTAGTATAGATTGTTGTTTGTTTCCAGCATTGTTTCTCACCATTGTTTGCAGCAAATACAAGTCTTGGAGGAGGGTGCACCATTTGGCTTCCACTGCTGCTCCACTCTTCAAGATCGGTAACAAAGGGAAGTGATTTTTGCTATTTCAGCCAAGCATTTTCCTCATTCTTATTTGTATTGCTGTAGATGCACTTATTTGTCAATATTAATCTGATTTACTTGTCCATTGGTGTTGACAGGCAAGCAGGGTGAATTGGTGGAGCTGGGCAAATCGAACTCACTTGGGAGCTTCAGCAATCCATGCTATTTGATCTCCGGGACGCTATAACCTCAACAAAGTCAACAACTTCAGCTCATTCCAAGTAGGTGTTCTACTTCTTCCTCTTGCATTTCATTTTCTAAAGAATCTAGGAGAGAAAATCATAAAAAACCCTAAAAATTTAAAATTTGCAAATTTAACCGTAGGAATTCCATTTTCTTTCCAAACCCGCTTATTATTTGCCCTTAAAAGCTTATATCTCAAGTTTGGTTAGATTCCGACTCCATTTACCCATAGATTAGGCACTAGTCCACTTGGCAAAAACGCCCCCTTGGGGCGTTTTTCTCTTTAAGCCTGTTGGGTGTGTTTTGGGGTTATGGGTACTCGTTAATTTGCTTCGTAACGTCTTTTTACCTGAGAGTACCAAGTATCAGTAGCTGGAAGTGAGTTTAAACGCTTTTTTTGACTTCCCTAGGTCCATTTTTCCATTGTTTAACCCATCCCCCTAGGGCTGTTCATTTCACTTCTTGCTGGTCCAATTTTTCTGCACTAAATCAGTCACTTAATCACTCTACAATCACTAGAAGACATGCTTAAATTACTTAATCTATTTCTGCCATGTTTGAGTAGTCATTATATGCTTCATTCTCCCATAGGCAGAGCTTTCAGCCACTCTTCTGGTCATCTTTCATTTTCTGATTTAGTTTCCAGCCTTTAGATCTTCCATTTATTCATCATAATACACTTGTATCGGATCTGATTTCATCTTTCATAGATTATCTCCTCATTTCAAGATCCCGATCCTACTAGGCTGGAAGAAATCTCACCTTCAGTCATCCATCTTTATTGCTTTGATCATCTTTTTTGGGTTTAGGGTGTCTGATTGTTGAGTCTCAACCTTCATTGGTTGAGTGGGTCTCCCCCTTGACTAGGCCAAGTGCCTTATCTAAAGTGACTGCAGCCTTGTTCGGTGTGACTTCTGTCCCTAGGACGGAGGACTTGGCTGCTGTTGGTTACACCTTCCTGGTTGCTCATCCTCTACCGTCCCTATTGGGATATCCCTCTATAGCAACTAGAGTTTGTGTGATAACAGATACTAAATCTGGAAAGCTTTGGTGGAAATTGGTAACCAAAGACTAAAATATTGAATCCCTAACTCAAATTAATCATAATCTTAATCCAGATATAAAATCCATTCAACTTAGTTTCATAATCAATCAACTTTCTAAATCATTAAGTGAAACTTAGTTGCCTTGGGGAACTCCCCCCTAGTGCTAGGTTCCCTATTTCTCCTATGTACTGAAGTGAAGAGAAGTTGTTGTTGAGGTGACAGTGGCAACACTTTTATTAGTTGCCCTCAGCTATACCCTTGTGAAGACCTTACACTTTAAGGGTGCTAGTTTGTGCAGTAACACCTCCAAAGTGGACACTCCGAGGAATAAAGGCCCAAATGTGGGATGCTTCCTCAAAAGTTGTGCAAATGAAGTGGAGGATCTCCAAGGTGAATGCTCTCCATGAATTAGCTCCAAAAGGTGAGTGCTTCCTCAACCAAGCATGGGAAGAAGTGTAATAAATGTTCTCCAACCAAATTGTCCAACCATAATGACATGGATATAAATGCACGCCATTGTCCAAGTGGAGTGTTCCATCATAATAGGCTAGGAACGAGTCAAAGTGTCTCTCCAACCATAAAGCATGAATAAGTGTGTAATCAACCTCCAAGAGTGGATGATACCTCCTTTTGACCTCATCAAGGGTCAAGACCTCAACACATGTGCCATGAATGCCATCCACTAAATGATGTCCACATGTCAACCAAAACTTATCTCATCAATTCATGTGTGGAGGATAGATCCATGAACCAAGTAGACCACCAATCAATAATAGAAGTATCCAATCCAAGAGCAAGTTGACATAATAGTTAAATATCTCCATGAAGAAAGGGACGGCCCCATGTACAAGACATGACATGCCTCCACACGTGTGCCCAAAGAGAGAATCAAGTGCAGCATTCAACTAATAATGATAGATACACATGTCAAGCTGCCAATTGAGTGCTAAGAACCAAGGGTGCTCCAATGAAATGTGTGCTATATGCCACCAAACATATGCTAGGGAGAGGGTGCTCCATTGAAAAGTAATAATCAATCATCCCAAAACATGAAATATGTCTCATGGGATAGAGTGTTCCATAGAATATCAACCACAAGTCATCCATAAGCATACAACTTAAAAGACACCAAAAGAGCTAGAGCGCTCCACCAAAAATGATAGTCCATGTCATAAAGATGCCAAATCAAAACTCAAATGCAAGAGTGCTCCATTAATGGGTCATGAGCAAGTGACGTGGAAGTGGAATGCATCATCATCAATCATCCATGCCTTCATCAACCTGTAACCCCCCGCTGAATGTGTGATGGAAATCACACATGGACAACCATGACAAAATAAGGGGTAACACCTTGCTCGCGGGCTGCTTCCTCACATCATTGAGATTTGACTGCTTCCTTCAGGTTCTTGGAATTCTATTGAGACTTCATGGACCTTCTATTAGCCTGCTCAATTCCATCTGGCATCTTCATGCTAGCCTTCAATCTCAACCTAAAACTTCTTTCTTGACCCAAACTTTCTTTTTCCACGAGAATATGATCTTTTACTATATGCTATATATAACGTTTTTAGTATTTAGAGAGAACAAGCCTTATGCATTCTTTGATGTAATGCTCCTACCATAACCTCTAGTTCCCTAGATTACCTTTGGTCATTGGCAATGATAAAAAATGATTTGTATTTCATTGTAACATAGAAATTAGTCCTTATTTTGAAGAAGCACTACCTTATATTTTGGTGGATTTCAATTTTCTAGTTCAAACTTCAAATGTCATAATGAGTTGAAAGTTATACAATAGCTTTGTTGATTCTAAAATTCAGTTATGAAAAAACTCTCTGCCTTTTACCTCTTAATAGGATTCATCAAATTATATCTGTATAGCTAAGTCAAACTAGAAGAGTTTGCTATAGGAACTCTGGTTTGGTACTTCTGTTTTATGCTTGCTTTGTTTACATAATGTTTATCTGCTAAATGTGTATTTTTCACTTCAGGGTATGCACATTCTCATGCATGGGAATGAACATGTTCTTGGACGCACAGTGAAAGAGAAAAGCTGCCAATTTGAGTCGCCAAATGTCAGTGGGAGGCACTGTAGAGTCTATAGGAAAGAAGTGGTGCTTGAAAACACCGAGCAGTCAACTGGCACTTGTTATTTTGTTTTTCTAAAAGATTCCAGGTACAGTAGCATCTAGAACTGCTTGAATTCTATGGATCTGTAAGCAATGGATTGCCATATACCAGTCGGTCATCTGATTGTTTGAGTAATTATGCAGCTCAAATGGAACATATCTTAACTGGGAAAAGCTGAAAAAGGATTCGCCCGAGACACAAGTTCAACATGGTGATATCATATCTTTGGTTAGTCCACCAGAGCATGGTAAGATTGATATGCAACTTATTCTCAAAGTTATATGATGTGTCATTCTGGATCTTTCAAAACTCTTGAAATAAATATAATAGTGGTCGTATAATCTGAAAATGAACTACTAATAATGATAAAAGTCTTCTTCATATACTTAATACTTTATATAGATAACTAACACACTTAAACTCCTAGATGCAAGACATTTTGAGGAGGCTCAAAGAGGACTAGAGAGTTTGATAAGATAAGATAATGCGAGAAGTTTGTGAGACTCTATGATGTTTATGGATGGATAAATGAAATTGTATTAATGTCCTTATAAGTGGCCAAAAATTGTTAATGGGATTGGAAAACAACTTAGCATATAGTGCACATCTACTGAGTGAGCGCTTAATACATTCCCAAGAAAAATACATTTAAATTAAGTATAGTTGTAATTTGTAAAGAATAAAAGAAGAGTGGGAAACTGATTGAACTATATATTATTGCAAATAATGGTCTAATTTTTATAGTTGCTCCACATAATTAGGATAAAATGAGAGAATGTGAGGTGAGGACTAATTGATATTTAGCTTCCATTTATGACATTGAAGCCAAGACCTAGCGAAGAACATTCATAGCCACAAAATCACTTGTGGCGAGGAACAAATTAAATATTTACTCTCTTCTGTTGGTCCTTAGCATTATTTTTGTGTCTAAAGATGGTAGTATATGTGGATTTGCATCTCGAATGCCTCTACCTTTATTCCTACCTTTGGATACCTCTGTCATTGTTCTTCCATCCAAGATCGATGCCCCACTGTCATGTATAACATTAGACCTATCAAACTTCACCTTTGGGTCAACATAAGTTCTAGCTAAGTTTGATGAAAAGTGGACCTTGTGCACTATATGATGATCCTTTGAAGAGTATAAGCTTCTAAAGGGTGCATTTCAACCTTTGTCAGTTGAAATGGGTCCTAAGTTGCATGGATACAAATACATATTGTTGAAATATTGTAACTTCGAAGAATATTCTACTTGTATTATTCCTCCTTCGGGAGATGTATTTAATGTAAAAGGTAATGTAAAAGTCATGAGGTAAAACCTCCATTGTAAGTCGGGTCATTAGTACCCAAAAGAATGTAATATAAATATTGTTTTGAGTTTCCCTAGAGAGGTCGGCCCAGTCAAGTTAGTGAGGCCAACCTGGTTAGGTTAAAGGTCAAGTGAAAAGTAAAGTATAAATAGAGAGTGTTTCCCTCTCATTTGCACCATTCACTCACTCAAGCATTGCGCAAGAGAGGAAGAGTGAGACTTGTTGATGTAATTGTAACTTCGGAATATATTCACTTGTATTTTATATTGTTATTATTATTGTATTTTATTTGTACCTCCGACGGAGATGTTTTTCCCTGCGGTCGGAGATGTCATTACTACATTTGGTCATGTAAAGTCATTGAGGTAAATCCTCCATTGTAAGTCGGGGCAATAGATCCCCCTAGAGTCAAATGTATTAGGGTTATTGAGTCTCCTAGAGAAGTCGGCTCAGTCAGGTTTAGTTGGGGCCGACCTAGCTAGTGAAAAGGTCAAGTGAAAGTAAAGTATAAATAAAGAGTTGGCCTCTCTCATTTGGACACACACTCACTCACTCAAGTTTGCATTAGTGAGAGAGAGAAGACAAGTTCGCATAGGAGAAAAGAGAGAGAGCTACAGAAGACAATCTTGTTTTGGGGTTTTCCATTTTGTGATATTTTATTGTTGATGATTCTATCTCTGAGGAAGTTGCGGGGTTTTCTCCTTTATGGTTTCCTTGAGGAAAATCTTTGTGTCTCTTGTGTTATGCTGTGCATGTTATTCTTTCAGTTAAGATCCTCGATAATATTGATTAAAAGTAGAAAAACTAACAAGACTAGCAAAGGAGGAGGAGGATTGTTCTTGGCTCTAGAGTTTGGGTAACTAGCCGTTACGTGGGTAACTAGCCATGGTGCCTAATATTTTTTCTAGAATAGCCACTTGGGTATGTGATGTGTTTTAAATGCAACAACTGCTCCTTCAGAACCCATCATTGATGCTCTGTTAGGTTGCTATCACCCTCATGTTGATGTTGAAGGTATAGTTCACCTAGACAACTGTCCATATTGAGCATTCGCTTGTCTAGGGACTTGCCTCATAGGCAACCAGTCGACAATACACCTGTTTTGTTTCATTGGGTAAACATTTTTTTACTATCATTGGGCAAACTCTATATAAAATAACATTTTTTCCATAGTAAAATATTCGAGTTATTTTCCATTAGATGTTGGGTGTCTCTTCTATACTTGGAAAACATGTTTTCTGTAACAAATTTTGGTGTGGTTCTGGGCTAGATGGGCAATGCCTGTCTGGTTTACAAACTGATCATTTCATCTTCAAAAGTTTGTGACCAATATCTGACATACCCAAGATAAACTATATCTCTGCGAAGCAACTCTGTTTTTCTAAATTTAAGCAGTTAAAACTATACGTCTGATGGAAACTCATAAATTTCTCCTCTAGGGCGGAAAATTTGCTCACTTCTCTGCCATGTCACTGCTGAGCATTTAACACTTCTCACAATAAATGTTTTATAAATTCATCTTCCAAAAACGTTTCTAAAAATGTTAAATTGTTTCTATAGGGCACGTTGTCGATTTCTCTGCTATCAAACTGACCCCAAGATCAGGGAATGAAACATCTTTCTTCTCTGTTAGAAAAATACAGTAACTTTGTCCATCTCATGTGATTGTTTTGTCTATCTGGCACACAGTTTTTTTTTCATGTCTGTCTCATGTGGTTCCCGGTTTGCTGTGTGTAGTGCCTACCTGCATTTTGTAAATTTGTATGACTGCTGCATAGGTATTACTCCGTCAGGAGTCTTCCTAAGCATGTTCCGATGTTGGGAGTATGGCACCTGTGTTTAGTTTGCAAGTCTGTGAGGTTTGCTGTTTAGAACATTGTGTGTTCTCATTTGCTTATCATTGGAAAACTCTGTCGGGGTCAGTTGATGCCGGTGTTGTGCTCTAAATAAGTTTCATGGCTGTTCTATTGTGCCCTTACGTTCAGTCAGCGCCACATACATGTCTGCTGCGGATAGGGTATGGCTTAACGGAGCTTTGGAATTATTCTTCACAGCCACATTCCAGCATCGATCATCTGATTCATGCACTCTATTTTTCTCCACTGTGAGTGCCTCTATTCAGTACTTTTCCTCGTCAATTATTTTTCTTGCGGTTTATAACTTCCGCCTTTTAAAAATATTAGTGTCTATTGTTTCACACTTAATATATACCATTTTCTATCTTCCTTTTATTATTTGAGAACTAAAATTAACTTGTCTTTTGTGCTATAATTCGTGAATTTATGTCTCTTCAGTGTCGATGTTTTCTCACTTTCTGCTGAACTTTGACTCAGTAAGTTTCTTATTGCCACGGATCAGGTGGCCCTCTGATACCATGTACAAAACTAGGATGCACATATTTACAAATAATAATGGTGGAGAGAGAAAATGAAGGTCATTGTTATTAACGTCGTGAATTGTGATGATGCATCTCTCATACACATAAATCACCTTACATGATATATTTTAAAAAGCCTCTAGCTGGTTAGGTGGTTTAACCACTTATCCTTGTTGTAGTCTAACATTCTACGAATTGGCTCTTTTCCGGCCGCTCAAATAATGGGAAGGAAACTAACATTTTTGACCTTAAATCCAGCAAGAATAATTTTGGATTGATGGGATTGCAGATATCAATTGTTAACATTGCATAATCAGGTTGCAATGGGGGTATTTGAGGGTGCTGAATCCATTTCTGCTTTAAAGAAAACAATTTCAACGATCCAAAATTGCAATTTCAGCAAAAGATTTTATGACCTTATTCTGGTGACGGCAAATCGGAAAAGGTTAAAATTGTAGAATGTTTAGCCTTCTTCCTTATCCTCTAACGCTAAGCTGTGGGGCACCCCCCACTTTCTTTGCTCCCAAAGCGCACTTTGAGAGGGAGCGTTGCAGAAGCACGCTTCCGGATTGCTCCCTCCTAGGAATGTTTTTCAGGAGTGCTCTCTGAAGGTTTTTGTGGTGTTCTAGAGGCATTCCTTAAGCATTCCTAGAATGATAATATAAAATTCTGAAGTAAAAGGGTAGAAAGGGAAATATAAAGAAAATGGAAACTTGGAATATAGAGAAAATGGAAACTTTTACGTCAACTTTTCATATTATCATTAATTGTTTTAGGATGTTTGAGATGGGTTCCAATGTCATCATGCCTCATGGGAAGAAAATATAATTTCACATCCCATTTAAAATTCAGCAGACTTAGCAGTTTTCAGAATTCTAGCAAACAGAACTGCACTGAACTGAAGAGAAGTCCATTAAATGATAAAAAAGACTCCAAATGTCACCATGTACTTCTGCCACATGTCACCTGCTTAAAATAGCAGTGACCTCAACAAATATAGGATCTGAGGAAAACTGAAGTTCACCACCATGACCAAATATGGACAGAATCACTGACAACTCGCATGAAGCATGAGCTGGAAACTTGCTAAAAATAGCACAACCCTGTACTACCCCCCCTGGAAACACTGATCTCTGAAACTCAAACTTTGTAATGTAACTGAAACCCTGGAAACTGAAATCTAACAACTCTGGTGTAAAGGATCATGGCCATAATACCCACTGAGAATGTCCATGAATCGTCGATGCCGAACGATCAGAACGGACTAAGGAGAAGTTCAACCTGATCTCAAATGTGCTCAGAAACAAAAATGAAGGTACCATTTGAATTCACCAAGGTAAATTCAGTGTTAGCAATAATGGCTTACTTTGTAAACATTATATGGCAGTTTAAGTTTGAACTTTGAACTTTGAAGTTTGAACTGTTGACTGCATATTACAACGCTTTGGTAATGAATGTGATACTCTGTTTTATTTCATGGTTGATGTTATCTGTTACAGTTGGCTGATGACAAATGTTATATGTTGAAATTTGAAGGTTGATGTTATGGTTGATCATTTGACAACAATGTTATAATTGCTAAATGATTGATGTTATATGTGTACTAAATGGTTGATGCTTTAATGATCATCATTAATCCAGTAGTTAGATCTATGTTTTCAATGATTCCTAACATTAATATTATTAGTGGTATCACAGCAGAAAGATTATTCTGTTGTTGCATAGACTTGTTCTTTGATAAGCTGTAATTCCCTTGTTTGCTAGTTTATTGTATTCAATAGCAAGTTCAATTATATGATTTTACTTTTATGCATTGTGGTGGTATAATCAGTTATTTTCTGATTTCTAATTTCCTATTATTGCTTGGTAGCTTCTTAAATGATTTTCCTAATGCTATGATTTTTCTTTTGGGTGTGCATCAGTTACAAGTTCAACTTGAAATGACTTATTATCTTCCTCAAAATTTCTTATTTTGCTACTTCTTTTCTTCAGAAAATGCTTTTGCATTTGTGTACCGAGAAATCAGGCTAGAGTTATCATCTTCTAATCAACAAAATTCAGTTTCAAATACAACTGCGAAAAGGAAAGCCTCTATCACAGGTACATTGCTCACCATTTTTTCACAGTTACAAATATCAAGGAAATGTTATCTCCAAACTTAGTTTGAGGGTATATGGAGCTTGTAATTAGATTCTTCTTAATTGTTTTTAAATGTCATTTTCTACAAAGATGATTTATTGCAAACCTAGGTTTTTGTCTTTAATGCAAGAAAAAACAATATATTTGACAAGAGGAGTGCCACAACTATTAATGCTCTGATAGGATACGATATTTTTATTAATGTTCAACAAATGGTCACAAAAGTAGGACAGTGGGAGTTTGGGATTAAAAGACACATCCGGTGTGAATACAAAGTAGGAGTGCTAAAGCAATTCCTAGATAATGCTGAAAGCAAGTGAAAGAAAGCGAAAAGAGTGCAACACAAATAAGTATCTAGCTAAGCGAAGTGCCAAGTCTAACCAAAAAATACATATAACAATGGTATAAATGCAGTTATACAATGGGAGAGTCCAACACTGGAAATCTAGGAATCTTGGCAATAAGGTAACATAAGTTAAGGTAATTTTATTAATGCCTGACCAATGACCACAAAAGTAGGTCAATGGGACTGTTGAGTACAATGATGTCATTACGAAGTAGGAGTACCAAAAGGTCTCTTATCAAAGGCAAAATGTAGTAAGTAAAGTAAAGTAAAGTAGAATAGAGCGTGAAGTCTATGTTAAAGCATGAAAAACCCTCAACTTCGAGCACGGTAAACTGCATGGGGGTGGAGATGTACATGAGGAAGAGATCTAGGAGCAAGAAAATCCAAAAGTAATGAGGGAGGTCTATCAAGGAATAGATCCATTTCTCCTAACATTCGAGTCTGAATGAGGGAAAGTCAGAATAGTATGATGTCCAAATGATCAAAAAATTACAGGATCTACTAACACTTGAATTTGCATGTGAATTCTTAAAGAGTGAACTTATAAAGAAGACTTCAAATATCAAGCTTATGAAAAGGCTTAAAGAACTGAAAACATGAATAAACAAGTGATGCAAACCATAAAATATGAGACACCATGTGATAACGGAGTTCGTCCAATGTGGACTACGTCACCGGGTCCAGCTTCAATGAGGACTGGTCTTATTGTTAAAATAATGTAACCGCGGAAGATATTCTCTTATATTATTGTATTCCTCCTACGGGAGTTGATGGTCATGTAATTAATAATGTAAAGGTCATTGAAAGAATCAATGTAAACCCTAGGACATGTGTCGGCTTAGAAAAGCCCCTAAAAGATTATTATATTATGTAATTGACCAGTCATGTAGACAAGTCGGCCCTGTTGGGGAATTAGTCATCTCAACGGAAGAATATAAATAGAAGTGCTCTCTCTCATTTGTATTCACTCATTCACTCAAGCAAGTTCGCATAGGTGAAGAAGAGAGGTGCGCACAAGTGGAGGAGTAGCTGTTTTGTCTTGGGGATATTGTGTACTTTGTGATTTCTATATTGAGGAAGGATTAACTGGGTTTTCTACCCCAAGAGGGTTTCCCAGGATAAATTGTGTCTCTTGTCTTTTATGCTGTGCTTGTTTATTTTTCAGTAATTGTTTATATGCTATATGCTGCTCAAGTAAAAACTAACATGGTATCAGAGTTAGCCTGAAAGATTACATTGTGCAGCCCCCGTAACTGCAAGAGCTAGGGTTTCTTATTCTGGGAGCTACCTCCACATTCTTTGTCGGAAAAGAGGGTGGATCTACCTCGCCTCCCTAGGGCGCATTTTTTTGTCGAAGCGGAATTTCATTCTGAGCATTTTCATTTTTGGGTCCACCACTGCAGCCCGAGAGAACTAGGGCATCAAGTTTTTGGATCATCTGTTCACTGATTTTGGAAAATGAGCACTTTTCTCAACTCACCTTAAGGAGGCGAATTTGCTCATCCAATTAGTTTTTCAAAATCCTGAAGTCGGAAAATTAGGGTTTCTCTGGCAAACCCTAGGTCAAGGAGGAGCAGATCTCAGAAGGGAAAATTTTCTAGTAAGTCTCAAATCTATTTCTATTTCCATTTGCAGTACTCATTATAGCTAGATGACAAGCAATACCAAGCTTGATGAGAAGCTTGAAGGAGCTGAGAACTTTAGATCCTGGAAGTATAGAGTCATGCTCATCCTTGAGGAGCATGAGCTAGAAGACTATGTGAAGGAAGGACTTACAGAACCAGAGGTAGATGAAGGGAAGGCAAGGCATACGGAGAATCTTATCAAAGCAAAGAGGATCATTGCTGATTCCATCAAGGATCACTTGATCCCCCATGTGTCTTCCAAGAAGACACCAAAAGAGATGTTTGATGCCTTGACCAGCCTATTTGAAGGAAAGAACATCAACAGAAAGATGACCTTGAGAAATCAACTCAAGGGTGTGAAGAGCATGAAGTCTGAGTCCATGGACTCATACTTCTCTAGAGTATCCCAGATCAAAGAACAACTAGAAGCCATTGGGGATATGATAGAGGATGCAGAAGTTGTGATGACTACTTTGAATGGTCTCCCCCGAGATTGGGAACCATTTGTTCGTGGCATTTGTGCCAGGAAGAAACTAATCAAGTTCAGAAACCTATGGGAAGAATGTGTCCAAGAAGAAGAAAGAATAGTTGTAAGAGAGGAGAAGTTAAATGACGATGAAGATCAAGCCTTGGCTACTCATGCTAAAGGTGGGAAGAAGAGGAAAGACAATCCTCGTCCACGAGAGGACTCTCCATGAAGACCCCAGAAGAAGAGAAGGACCATAAAGGATTTCTCTTCAATTGAGTGTTACTCATGCCACAAGACTGGACACATTGCAAGGAATTGTCCAAACAAACATGGACAACACAAGAAGCAGAAGAAGAGGTTTCATGCTCATGCAGCAGAAGATAGTGATGATGATGACAAGACAGCAGAAGATAGTGATGATGATGACAAGACCAGAAATAATGAAGACTCCAGTGAAGAATATGTTCTTATCTCAGCACTCACTGGTTCAGTATCTCATGGAAGTGATACTTGGCTAGTTGATAGTGGAGTTTCAAAGCACATGACAGGATACAAAGAATCCTTGTCTCATCTTATCCAGAAGGAATCTCCACACAAGGTAAAACTCGGAGATGACTATCAATATCCCATCAAAGGTATGGGAGAAGCCTCTTACAAGTTGGACTCTGGGAAGTCCATGAACATGAAGGATGTACTTTATGTACCTGGGTTAAAGAAGAACCTTCTATCTATTTTAGCATTAGATAAGAAAGGTCTTCGAGTTGCATTTGTAGATGGTGAAGTTCTCATGTGGCCTAAAGGGAAGACTATTGATGATGTAGTAGTCATTGGGGTAGAAGGAGGACTTTACAAACTAAAGGGTCATGCAGATGCAGCAATGATGGCTAGTACCATGAACCCCTGTGAGCTATGGCATAGGAGACTAGCTCATGTACACTATAAGGCCTTACCAATTGTAAGTAAGGTAGTAACTGGATTACCAGAGATCCAGGTGGATCATGAAGGAGTATGCAAAGGGCGTCCTCAAGGGAAGAGTACTAAGAACCCATTTCCAAGTAGCGACAGCAAGGAGAAAGGTATTCTGGATATCATTCATTCAGATATTTGTGGACCAATGTCCTCCACCTCTCTAAGCGGGTATGAATATTATGCTTTCTTTATTGATGATTATTCTTGCAAAACTTGGATTTACTTTCTGAAAAATAAGAATGGAGTCTTTGAAAAGTTTAAAGAGTTCAAGGCACTCGTAGAGAATCTCTCTGAAAAGAAGATTAAGATCCTGAGGTCAGACAATGGAGGGGAATATACCTCAGGGGATTTCAAAGATTTCTGTAAGCAAGTAGGGATTAAGAGGGAGCTCACTGTTCCCTATAATCCACAACAGAATGGTGTGGCCGAAAGGAAGAACAGAACGATCATAGAAGCAGTAAAGGCTATGATCCATGATCGAGATTTACCCATGCATCTATGGGCAGAAGCTGCCAGAACCGCAGTCTATGTACAGAACAGGATCTCCCATAGTGCTCTTGGCAACAAGACCCCTGAAGAGATGTTCACCGGGAAGAAGCCTGAAGTCAATCATCTGAAGATATTTGGATGTCTGGTGTTCATCTACATTCCAAAGGAGAAGAGATCGAAACTAGATCCTTCAGGGAAGAAAGGAATATTTGTGGGTTATAGTGAGAAATCTAAGGCTTACCGCATATACATCCCAGGATTCCGTCAGATTGAGATTAGTCGAGATGTCACATTTGATGAAGATTCAGCTTTCAATAAGTCCAAGAAGACTCATGAGGATGAAGAGGAGCAAGAGGTTCCCAGAGTTGCAGAATCAACCAAAGAACCAATTCCAAGTGTTGAAGGTGATCCTACCCCAGAGGATCATGACATGGCAGAACCTCAGAGACCTGAGGAGATACCTCATGTGGAGATCTCTCGAAAGAGAAGACCAGCTTGGGCACGTGAATTAATCCAAGATCAAGGAAAGTATGGTGCTCTAGAAGGCTCCAGTAGAGAGATCAAGAGACCAAGGCCATACTCCAGCTATTTAGCCTTGATGTGCAATCTTGTTGGAGAAGAACCAATTTGTTTTGAAGAAGCAGTAAAAAAGAAGGAATGGTTGGATGCCATGAATGAAGAATATCAGTCCATCATCAAGAATGATGTTTGGGATGTGGTACCAAGACTGAAGGACAAATCGGTTGTTTCATCAAAATGGATCTTCAAAACAAAACATTCAGCAGACGGAAGCATTGAAAAGTACAAGGCAAGATTTGTAGCCCAGGGATTCTTGCAAAAGGAAGGAATTGACTATGAGGAGACTTTTGCTCCGGTAGCCAGATATACTTCGATTAGAACCATTCTTGCCTTGGCAGCCAAGATGAAATGGAAGCTACATCAGATGGATGTGAAGACTACTTTCCTGAATGGAAACATATAAGAGGAAGTATATATTGAGCAACCAAAAGGATTTGAAGTGGAAGATAATAAGTCACATGTATGCAGGTTGAAGAAAGCACTGTATGGGTTGAAGCAAGCTCCCAGAGCATGTTATGGAAGAATTGACAACTTCCTGATGAGCTTGGGCTTTACCAAGAGTAAAGAGGATTCTAATCTTTACTACAAGATTATGAACGATGAACCCATGATACTATTATTGTATGTGGATGACTTATTTCTGACAGGAGAAGACAAGCCTATTGTTGAATGTAAGAAGAGGCTTGCAGCAGAATTCGAGATAAAAGACCTTGGCAAGATGCACTATTTTCTAGGTCTTGAGGTATGGCAGTTTCTTGATGAGATTTTCCTGAGTCAAGCAAAATACACAGTAGAGATCCTAAAGAGATTTGGGATGCTGGATTGCAAAGCCACGACCACTCTGATGGTGACAAATTTGAAGCTTCTGAGTGATGCTTCTTCTGAGAAAGTGGATGTCACCATGTATAGACAGATTATTGGGTCATTGATGTATTTGATCAATACTCGTCCAGATATATGTTTTGCAGTAAACACATTGAGTTAGTATATGGTGGAACCCAGGAATGTTCACCTAATTGCAGCAAAACATGTGATGAGATATCTGAAAGGTACATTGGATTATGGACTCAGATATGCCTCAGATAGCGAGTTCAGACTGTATGGGTACGCAAACTCAGATTGGGCTGGAAGTGCTGGAGACAGAAAGAGCACTTCAAGATGTTGCTTTAGTTTGGGATCAGGTGTAATCTCATGGCTTAGTCGAAAGCAACCCTGTGTTGCACTCAGTACAGCGGAAGCTGAATATGTTGCAGCTTGTTCAGCTTGTGGTAAAGCAGTGTGGCTTCGCAAGATGTTGACAAGATTGTTTGATGTAGAGATTGATGCTACGGAGATACTCTGTGACAACTAGAGTTGCATCAAGTTGATAGAAAATCCTGTGTTTCATGATAGATCGAAGCACATCGAGATTAAGTTCCACTATATCCGGGATATGGTGCAGAGGGGCGCTGTGAAGCTCGAGTATGTTCCTACAGAGGAACAAGTTGCTGATGTGTTGACTAAGCCTCTGGCTCGTGTGAAGTTTGAGTACTTTCGAGACAAGCTTGGTGTGGTCCAGAGGGTCTTCTCTAGGAAGAGAGATTGATGATGCCTATCCAAAAGGATAGATGCCTGTCCAGGAGGGACAAAAGATCAGTACTTGCTGACTGATAGAGATCCTATTCGAAAGGATAGATGCTTGTCCGTAAGGATGGGTGCCTCTCCAAGGGTGACGGAAGATTAGTACTTGCTGACTGATAGAGATCCTATCCGAAAGGATAGATGCCTGTCCGTAGGGATGGATGCCTCTCCAAGGGTGAGGGAAGATCATTACTTGCTGACTGATAGAGTTCCTATCCGAAAGGATAGATGCCTGTCCGTAGGGATGGATGCCTCTCCAAGGGTGAGGGAAGATCAGTACTTGCTGACTGATAGAGTTCCTATCCGAAAGGATAGATGCCCGTCCGAAGGGATGGATGCCTCTCCAAGGGTGAGGGAAGATCAGTATTGGCTGACTGATGGTTCTAGCTCTTACGAGCTGATGCCTGTCCGGAGGGATGGATGCCTCTCCAAGGGTGAGGGAAGATCAGTACTGGATGACTGATGGTTCCAGCTCTCACGAGCTGATGCCTGTCCGGAGGGATGGATGCCTCTCCAAGGGTGAGGGAAGATCAGTACTAGCTGACTGATGGTTCCAGCTCTCACGAGCTGATGCCTCTCCAAGGGTGAGGGAAGATCAGTATTGGCTGATTGATAGTATCAGTACTTAGTTATTGATTGTTGTTGCAGGTGTTCCAGCTGATGGTGCTGCTGATGAGGATGTTCCAGTAGATGGTGTTCCAGTTGACAATGATGGTGTTCCAGTTGACAATGATGGTGTTGCTGATGAGGATGTTCTAGTAGATGGTGTTCTAGCTGACGATGATGTTGTTCCAACTGATGGCGCTGCTGATGAGGATGTTCTAGCAGATGGTGTTCCAGTTGACGAGGTTGCTGACAGCAGAGGATGTTCCAACTGATGATGTTGCTGATGAGGATGTTCCAGCAGAAGAAGTTCCAGTTGACAAAGATGCTGTTCCAGCAGATGATGATGTTGCTACTCCGCAGATAATGCCCCAAGACAGATGATGATCCAAAGCCTTCCTACGACATATAGAAGTTCACAAGTCAGTTGTGCAGATGTTGTTACCCGCAGAATACCTTCCTAGTTAAGAGGGAGTGTTAAAAATAATGTAACTGTGGAAGATATTCTCTTATATTATTGTATTCCTCCTACGGTAGTTGATGGTCATGTAATTAATAATGTAAAGGTCATTGAAAGAATCAATGTAAACCCTAGGACATGTGTCGGCTCAGAAAAGCCCCTAAAAGATTATTATATTATGTAATTGATCAGTCAAGTAGACAAGTCGGGCCTGTTGGGGAATTAGCTAAGTTGCTAGGAAACGTGGGTACGAGGACGGGTACTAGTATGGGGACGGGGATGGGGACGCCACTTTTTGAAACAGGTTACTTGGGTACGTCAGGGGTACTGTAGACATATATATATATATATATATATAAATATATATATATATATATATAAATATATATATATATATATATATTAAAATTTATAAAAATAAAACATGTCACAATCAGATCATACATGTATATTTCTAAATTCAATGATTCATATGAACATTCACATTGAAAATTTGGAACATTAAATAATAAATTTGATAAATCATAGACTTGTAGTAGATATCAAGTGGAAGACTGGAAGTTATATAATTAATAATAATATATGTCCATGACTCCATGAGTTCCAACTTCATTGTCATACTACATTCAAAATTTGCCTAATGGCATTTCCAAACATGAAAAAGAAAGTTCAAAACAGTAAACAATGAACAAGCTAGCTGATTTGGCTTCCTCAAGCCATGTCATCAGCATCCTCAAGATCAATGTCATCAACATCACTAAGGCCCTCTGTCAGCAAGCTCTCTAGATAGGCATCACTCTTGAGTTGAGGCATCGCTTGAGCAATGAAATGTTAAAACTTAAGGGTTTAGGCCCAGGTTTAGGCAAGGGCCCACTTCTTATTTGTTTGAATAATGTTTATTAAACTATTTATTAAAGTTTTAATTTTTTAAACATTGCAAATTGACCCCCTAACGCTGGCAGATTCCAAACTTGAACAAAATTGATTCGGCCGTACCCCCGGTGTACCCAAACACAGGGTACGACGTACCGAAATGCATGCAAGTACCCGAATTTCATGAATGACGTCTCGGGTACGTGAGGTCTGATTTGGGTACGGCTGGGTATGGTAGGGGATGTACCTTTGAAGTACCCAAGTACCCGGTACGGGTACGTGTACCCAACCCCCCGGTACGGGTACATGCAACACAGGGAATTAGTCATCTCAACGGAAGAATATAAATAGAAGTGCTCTCTCTCATTTGTATTCACTCATTCACTCAAGCAAGTTCTCATAGGTGAAGAAGAGGTGCGCACAAGTGGAGGAGTAACTGTTTTGTCTTGGGGATATTTTGTACTTTGTGATTTCTATATTGAGGAAGGCTTTACTGGGTTTTCTACCCCAAGAGGGTTTCCCAGGGTAAATTGTGTCTCTTGTCTTTTATGCTGTGCTTGTTTATCTTTCAGTAATTGTTTATATGCTATATGCTACTCAAGTAAAAACTAACACTTATTAGTCTTCAAAAAGAATGTGTTATCACTCAAGATTCTCCTAGGTTGCAGCAGAAGGGATCATGAGGTAACTATTTCAAACCAAGCTTTGGTGGATGGAAACTAGCCTTTCCAACCACAGAGAGGGCTCTCTCTTTCACATTTCACTCAACACTTAGGATATTATTTGCATAAGCTGGTTATAGGTAAAAGTGGTGGCTAGAATTTCAGATAATGACTAATAGGGATTTTTTAGCTGGTTGGGGTTAAGGACAAGAGCACCATTGGGCATGGAGTCAAACTCCAGTGGATTTATAGTCTCAAATGACTGATTTAGACCACAATTTAAGAGGCAGAGGCAAGGTAGATGAGGTTTTTTCAAGTGAAAGATATCGGTAGATGAAGGCAGAAAATGAAACAAATTCCATCACAGAGCTAGAGCATTTGTAAATGAATTCTAACCTGCAACTTCAAGAAGAAGGGTGGAATACCTAGTCATATGCATCTGAAGCATAAAATATGAATTTCAGACCATGTAGTCTTGATCTAGATACTGCAGAAGCAAACAATCAATGGAAATACAAATGAAGAACACATGCGCAGGAAGTAACAGACATCAAAACACTCATCACAAGAATCTCTGCTCCAGAATCGGGTCTTCTCATGAATTGCAAGGTCAAGTTCAACACATATGCAGAGCTTTTAATCTCTTAGCATCCAAAAACATCCAAACCTTGGGTTTAATTCAGAATCTACCTTTATAGGCTTACAAAATATCAAACAACTTCTAACTAACTGACAACAGTCTTGAAGTGGAAAGGATGAGGCCGTTCACGCCGAACCGCTTGAACCAATTTCCTCAGTCTGTTAGACGCGCAAGTGGGAAACTCTGTGCGCTATCAATGTGCATTTGGGCCTTGGAAACCACTTGTTTGTCCTTCGGATTGGGCCGTTTTAGGTTGATTTGGACAGGTAACCAACCTGTGCTTCTCTTTGGCTTCCAAATCGGCTCCCAATCGTGCCATTTCCCTGTGAAATTCTTCATTTTCCGCGGTTGAATTTACCCTGTAAAACGTCTTAGATCCGCAATTATCCTCCCGCAATCCACAATCCGCAATGCAGATATAGGAAGTCGGGGCTGCTAAATGGGCCCTATCAAAAATCACCTCCACAATCCACATTCCGCATTCCGCAGTGCGGGTTTCGGGAATCGGAAAGCCAACTTTATGCCTCTAGAAAAATATCACTTCCGCAATCCACATTCCACAATGCGGGTTGCGGATATCGAAAACCTGAATTTGCGCCCCCAAAAAAATTAGTCCTCCGCAATCCGCATTCTGCAAGTGAGTTGCGGAAATCAGAAACCCAACTTTACGCCCTTGAAAAAATACCGTTCCGACTTCTGCAATCTGCAATGGGGTGCGGAAAGTCGGACCAGCGGGAATGCGGAAAATCTCTTAGTCGGATGTGCTGCGGATCGTCTCCCAGCCATTGATTTGGCCCTGCTTTTCAATACCGACCGTTCATCTTCTCTTTGAAAGCGAAAGATTAGTCGAGCAAATGGGTCTTCCACAACTGTTTTGGGCCGTCAGATTCGGACTTCTGCGACCGCTTTGGCGATTAACTTTCGAGCTCTTTCCCCGGCGAAATCCTCCTTCCGCCGTCGATCTCCTTAGCCCGATCTGGACCGTTCCTTCTCCCCTGAGTGTAGAAAACCTCCATTTCTTCATCATTTTTCATTGCGGCTTGATCGTTTGGCTTGGATTTGCTTGACACTTAGCCATTTTTTGGGCTTTCTGATTCTTCCTTTGGCGAAAGAGGTCTATGGGCATGCTTGGGGTTCCGGTAAGGGGATGCCTTTTCCTTCTTTGGCGGGACCATCGATAGGGGTGTTAACAAAATGCTTGCACAAGTACAAAAATGCCTTCATCCTTCATGCTGCTTCAAGAAGAGACTTAGGCTTTCAATCATAAAGCCTCTCACTCTCAACCTCTCAAGAGTGGCTAAAACAAGCCTCTTACAAAAATAAGCAAACTTACAAGGCCTTTACAAAGGCATAATGGTATCCTACCATTCTCTCCTCAAAATCTTCAATCCTTTCATGCTTCACAAAGCAAATTACATTGGTTTATGTAGCCAAGTCTCATAACTTCAATCCTTAAATTCCATGGGATTTGATCCAAAATAAATGGGATAAAGATCCACTTTTCAATGGATAAAAAATATACTAATCCCAAAATATATGGCAAATAGAAACCATATAATAAAAAATAATGTAAAGAATTTGATATTTGGGCATAGGGCACGCCCATTCTTGGGGAATAATCCGCCCAAATCAAACTTAAAATAATATATTCACACATCCCTTAACAAGAGGCTCCTTTGGTGCAATGGTTAGAGCGCTTGGCATTGAGGGAGGAGGTCACGGGTTTAAACCCGCAGTCCTCTCTCTATATCACGATTTTTGTGGCAAATGGTATGTTGTGGCATGGTTTTGGCGTTGGCCCGTGGTCTGGTTCCCCGCCGGTTCTATGGGTCTGTTGACATAGTATTGGATTCGTTGGTTGTAATATAATACACATAGGGTCGAGGGCTTAGCTCTCGGCCCGCCCCTTTTTCCAAATGATAATCCAAACAAACTTAAATAGTAGTGGAGAACAATAGGGTTAAGAAACAATAGGCGGAGGGCATGGCTAGGCGGATATTGTGGAGGCTTTGGCGGAAGAGAGGTCGGGGGTTCGATTCGACCGCCTCTCATTAATCAACTTTACCTGTTTTGCCGAAAAGTCAGAACGTGATATCTTTCACGTCCGTAGTCCGCTTTGTGTGAAACGAACGTCACTAGAAAGCTCTCGTCGAGCTCTACGCAGCTGTAAGCTTCTGTTCACAATTTGAAGACTTTAATTTTGATCAATCTCGAAGATCCTCCTGGATCACCAAAGGAAGAATTGGTGGAAGGTTTGGATTGCCCACTACGTTGCTGTCTGGAGGAGGTAGTCTTCCATTGAGGCTCTGGGTGTCTTGTTTGCCTCTTGTGGAGGGATTTAGTTAGGTCATGCCATTGAGGCCTTGGGGGATGGGGAAACGTCTCACGGGTCTGCATTGATCTGGAGTATGAGGCCGTGCTAATATTGGTCTATCTCTTAGTGCCCCTTCCCGAGGGTGGCACCATGAAGAAGGAAGTGATTTGTTGGGAAGAATCTGGTTGAGCAGAAGGATGAAGAATATGGGCTTGGAGCGTGAGGGCCTCTTGCATGTATAAGGCCAAGAATCTTTGGTTAGGGTATCTAAAGAAGTTGGTGAGGATTTGGGTAATCCTGAAAAGGAAATCGAGCCTCCCTTTGATCTTTGTATATGGGGTAGTGGAAGATGAAGTGCTCCTCTGTCTTGACCTCTTGAGGATGGCATAACTAATAGATCCTATCAAAATGGTTAATCTGGTGGTTTGTCTCTACTAGAAGTCTATGGGAACCCACTTTGAATCGGCTTTGGGCAATGCAAAGAGCATGCCTCCAGTGGTGGAGGGTATACTGAGGTCGAATAATGAGTTCATCTCTCAACTACAAGAAGTTCTCAGTGTATAAGGCCATCTTTGGGTGTAACCACCCCCTAGGGTTAACACAAGTGGTTTGGATAAATTGCCTTAAATGTCATCTTTGATGATCTTGTTCAACTCCTGTTTGATAGGTAGGAGATGGCTAGGTGGGTCCAAGGAATATCTAAACAGAGGGATTTTGTCCATCTGAATGCCCATGGTCTCCAAAAGCTCCAAGACCCCTGCAAACCAACCTCAAGCTCAACTTGGAAGATTGGACGAGGCTATAGTCTCTTAAGAACAATAGGCCAAGTACGAGTACAGGTCTTGCGCTTTTGTCGAGTTGGCGAAGCTCCGGATGCGATGCAGAAACGAGACGAGATTGAACACCGTCTCAAGTTGGAAGGGCTAGGCACCAAACTTTGCTAGGATGATGTGCTGAGAGATCATTTGCTTGCATCTGATGATGTGCCAGAGTAGAAGGGTTTGGACTCTTTTGACTAAAGCCCATTCAGATTGAAGCAAAGAAGCCCCCCAAATCTCTGATCCATAGAAAACAGTGGGCTGTATAAGGGAGTCCATGAGGGACATCTTGGATGAGATGTCTTGAAAGTGGTGCCGAAAGCATTGTCTCTGGAGGAGGGCTAAAGATCCGTTTCCCTTGTCGACCTGAGGCTAAAGGGTGTTGAATTTTAAACTTTTTCCAGATCTTGACAATTATTTCACAATGATTTCAAACATTCATTTTATCCCACAGTTTTCATTGAATAATTGCATTCTGAAAATTTTAACTTAAATTGCAGCATAAGCAAAGGATCATAGAAAGATAGCCATGCACAAGAGACACAAGAAATTTATCCTGGGAAACCCAAAAGGGAGAAAACCCAACCACCTTTTCTTAGAAGAAATCATTCCAATTAAAGTACAGTACCATTCATGAAGAGAAACCCTAGCACATAAGAGTGTGCCCTTCTTTCACAAGAAAGCCTAGCGAATCTCTAGGGAGAAATAGCGAACCACTAGGAGATGATAAGAACCCAAAATTATTTGCTCCTTGCCTTTGCTAGGCCTTCCTTGAACGTGCGGACAAGTGGAAGAGAAGAGTTGTTGTTGTGATGATGGAAATGAAGTGTGTGAGCACTTAATTTATATTCTTCAGTTCACTTAAATTTTTCTTCTTGGGGATGACTTGTACACTTGATGGTGGCGACTTGTCTATTTGTTGGAACATATTTGTTCTTTCTTCTAGGACGACTTGTCTTTTTGTCTTCAATCTTTTTTGGGACTTCTTCAATGCTATCTGGGACTTCTTCAATGGTTGACTTGACTTCTTGGTTATTTCTTCATCATAGAAAAGTTGACCTTGTTGATGCTCATATCCTCACATGCACGTCCATTCACACATAAAGCTCTAATGTTGATTTGACCCCACTCTAAGAAGTCCCAGACACTTTTAGAGCCCATGTCAAATTCAACATTAGATTAGACTTGTATATTCCACAAGGGGATGGAATCCCCTATCAAATAAACAAGTCATCTCACTCTAATCAGAATAAAGCACTCTATCACGGAGCACTCACACACAGAGTATGTAATGTGACCTCTAGCCTCATACACTCTTAGTCAACACACATGACTAATCAAGGCTAAGCACCTCGAGCCTTATTCACTCTTAGTCAACACATATGACTAATCAAGGCTACACCAGGGCCATCCTCCACTAACCATTGATCAATACACATGACCCCTCTGGGAGAATATCTGCAAAATGTTTGCCCGACATTGCAACTTGGAGAAACATCAACACTCCCTCTTAGCGAGGGAGCCATTCTGCATCATGCCAAGCATCACACTTGGTGAGAATGTCTGGCGGAGGCGTTCTGCATCACTACCAAGCATCATACTTGGTGAGAATGTCCTCAATTTGCGTCTCGAGTCTTTCACTCCTAGCCAAATCATATGACTATCTAGATAAAGACTGTGACAGGGCCATTCACCTCATGTGAATGTATCATTTTCCCTTGGTCAAATCAATATGACCAATCTGGTAAAATGTCAGCCTGATACTGCTCATCTGTGGAACCATCACGGTGTCTGGGCCATTCACCTCATGTGAATGTTTGCATGCTTGTCAGTAGAACAATCACGGTGTCTGGGCCATTCACCTCACGTGAATGTCTACTTGCTCATCTGTAGGACCATCATGGTGTCTAGGAAATTCACCACTAGCTAAATCATATGGCCATTTCCTATGAGTGAATGTCTGCCCCATACTGCTCATCTATCAGCACTCCCTCTCACTGAGGGAGACATTCTCCATCACACCAAGCTTGTCCCTGAAGTATACAAACTTTGCCTTGTACAGAGGCTTTGTGAGAATGTCGGCTATTTGCTCATTTGTGGATATGTATTGGAGCTTCACTGCTCCCTTTTGCACCATGTCTTGAATGAAGTGGTATTTGATCTCAATATGCTTCGGCCTGTCATGAAACACTGGATTTTTCGAAAGCTTGACACAACTTTGATTATCACATTGTATCAAGGTCGTCTCTATCTCCTGATCAAATAATATTGTAAGAAGCTTCCAAAGACACAATGCTTCATGACTTGCGACACTGGCTGCATAATGCTCTGCTTCTATTGTATTGAGTGCGACAAAAGTCTGCTTCCTGTTAAACCAAGATATCATGGCTGATCCCAAGCTGAAGCAACACCCTAAGGTGCTCTTTTTGTCCATTACACTCCCTGCCTAGTCAGAATTTGCATAACCTTGCATCCTCACTTCATTGCGTGAGACATATCTCAAACCATATCCAACTGTACCATGCAGGTACCTTAGCACATGCTTTGCTGCAACCCAATGTACATGCCTCGGCTTAGCCATAAACTGGCTTAGGGTGTTCACTGCAAAGCAAATATCTGGCTTGGTGTTAACCAGTTACATCAAGGACCCAATTAGCTGTTTGTACATTGTGGAATCCACCAAATTTGAATCTGAAGCAGAATCACTCAGCTTCTTCGGATTTGTTTACCTGCATATGGTGGGATCCATCAGATCTGAATCTGAAGCGGAATCACTTAGCTTCTTCAGATTTGTCATCATAGGTGTAGCCATGGATTTTCAGTCCATCATCTCGAATCTCTCAAGATATCAACTGAGTACTTCCCTTGACTGAGGAAGATCTCTCCTGGTCGTTGTTACATCTCCAATACCAAGAAATAATGCATCAGGCCAAGATCCTTCATCTCGATTTTTGAAGCCAACTTCTTCTAGGTGAGGAAGGTACTCCAGATTGGGGCACCTCCTCCATCATCAACAAACTGTGTTGCAACTACTCCCTCTGTGATGGAGCACCCTGCTCCATCTACACCTGAGTATCCCGCTCCCTCTGCATCTGGACACTCTGCTCCCTCTGCATCTGAGTATCATGCATTCCCTACATCTAGACACTCTGCTTTCTCTGCATCTGAGTATCCTGTATTGAAGCAACTTGCTGCCTTCTGCACTGTTGATTCCTGTGTATCCATCTGTGTCATTTCCCACCAAGTGGGTCTACTGAGGCAAGCCTCCTACTCACTTAAGAACACTGAATACCATCTATGACTCTTTCTGAGCCTGCAACCAGGCTAAATCCATAGAATATAGATGCCTATCTAGACTGCATGCTTGATCTTATAGATCCACTTGGACGATCTCCATTGACTTCCCCTTTGATCTCGGAACTATCTCCTTGAAGTTACCACTAAAAGCTGCATACTTCTCTGTATTCTGACATGCCTTCGGATATGACTCACTGGATCTCAGACTCCTGACTCTCACTGTTTACTGACCTCCACAGGAGATATAACTCACTCTTGACTTACAGAAGATATGACTCACTTTTGTCACTCACAAGAGATTTGACTCACTCTTGTCCATTCAAGAGTTATGACTTACACTTGACTCTTTTGAGCA
Organism: Larix kaempferi; assembly: GCA_027924585.1. Lineage (NCBI taxonomy): Eukaryota > Viridiplantae > Streptophyta > Pinopsida > Pinales > Pinaceae > Larix > Larix kaempferi. Next base: position 1,375,393 of record BSBM01001288.1, read on the forward strand.
TAAACTGTCATACTGGATGCCTCTGCGCAAGGGTAAATCTTGATTATGGATTATTGCTTTGACAACTTTCATAATGAACCTGTCCTGCAATACATGACAAAATTTGTCCACAAGAGTTAACTGGTACTAATCAAACAATTATGCTATTCATCAACAAAATATCAATTCAATTTAAGTAAATAAAACTCATTACTTAAAACATTAAATACTTGTCTTTGTTGTTGACTGGCTCTTGATCTTTGCCTCCTTGCAGAAATCATTGAAGTCCTTGGAGGTATGCTCTCCTCCATTGGTTGACCTCAATACTTCTTTCCAAGTGTACAATCCTCGCTAATATCTTCAAGCTCTACTTGGAGCTTTGGAAGACCTCTTTATGAAGTGTGCCTTGATGTGATAGTTGGTATGCAAGTGTAGACTTGTCTTCTTTGTCAAGACTATTTTTCAAGTGTTGTCTTCTTCTGTGGTGGATGCTCATCAACACTAGCTGTTGATGCATGTTGCTTTCCCTTCCTTTTCTTTTGAGGACATTGATAAGCATACTGGACAAAGGCATGGCAATTGTAGCACTTGATCCTTGAAAGATCCTTCTTTTTCTGCTCTTGAACTGGAGCTGATTCTCCACCTGTATTTGTCTTCCCAAAATTCCTTTTTCCTTTTCCTTTCTTCTGAGGACACTGAAAAACATTTGACTTTTGAAAGATCCTTCTTTTGTTCTTGAACTGTCACGTGCTTAGAAGCACCACTGTCCACTAACCAAGTATCACTACTATCTGTAATAGTGCCGCTAAGAGCGGAGACAAAAATAATATTGGAGTTCATCTGCAATCTCAACATCATCCAACCTGTCTTCTACTCTGGGACTGGACACCATCTTGACATAAATTATGAAATCTGATTCATAAACCCTAGTCCCAACAAAAATTAGGTCAAAATTGAAATTTGACAAAAATGAATTTGGCTCTACAGAAAGATGCACCCTACTTTTTCGGCCATGCTTTTATCGGACTTGCTTTTTTCGGTCCTATTTTTTTGCAGCCTTACTTTTTCGGACTTTAGGGCATAAAGCTAATCAATGGCTATCTTTCAAAAATTGCTTTGATTCCATGTTGAATTTTAAACTCTTTTCAGATCTTGGCAATTATTTCACAATGATTTCAAACATTCATTTCATCCCACAGTTTTCATTTAATACTTGCACTCTGAAAATTTCAACTTAAATTGCAGCATAAACAAAGGATCCTAGAAAGATAGCCATGCACAAGAGACACGAGAAATTTATCCTGGGAAACCTAAAAGGGAGAAAACCCAGCCAAATTTTCTTAGAATAAATCAGTCCAATTCAAGTACAATACCATTCATGAAGATAAACCCTAGCACATAAGAGTGTGCCCTTTTTTCACAAGAAACACTAGCGAATCTCTAGGGAGAAATAGCGAACACTAGGAGATGGTAAGAACCCAAAATTAGTTGCTCCTTGCCTTTGCTAGGCCTTCCTCGAAAAGTGTGCACAAGTGGAAGAGAAGAGATGTTGTTGTGATGATGAAAATGAAGTGTGTGAGCACTTAATTTATATTCTTCAGTTCACTTAAATTTTTCTTCTTGGGGCCGGCTTGTACACTTGATGGGGCCGACTTGTCTATTTGTTGGAGCAGATTTGTTTTTTCTTCTAGGTCGACTTGTCTTTTTGTCTTCAATCTTCTTTGGGACTTCTTCAATGCTATCTGGGACTTCTTCAATGGTTGACTTGACTTCTTGGTTATTTCTTCATCATAGAAAAGTTGTCCTTGTTGATGTTCATCTATTCACATGCACCTGTAGACTTTATTCACACATAGAGCTCTAATGTTGATTTGACCCCACTCTAAGAAGTCTCGGACACTTCTTAGAGCCCATGTTGAATTCAACATTAGATTAGACTTGTATATTCCACAAGGGGATGGAATCCCCTATCAAATAAACAAGTCAACTCACTCTAATCAGAATAGATCACTTTATCACAGAGCACTCACACACAGGTGACAGAGTATGCAATGTGACTTCTAGCCTCATACACTCTTAGTCAACACACATGACTAATCAAGGCTAAGCACCTCGAGCCTTATTCATTCTTAGTGAACACACATGACTAATCAAGGTTATGCCAGGGCCATCCTCCACTAGCCATTGGTCAACACACATGACCCCTCTAGGAGAATGTCTGCAGAATGTTTGCATGATGTTGCAACCTGGAGAAATATCAACAAAGGGCATGTTGTACACTATAGTGGGGTCCTAAGAATTGCACCCCCAAGTATGTGTAGGTGTAGGTGTTGGTGATCTCAATCTTGTTAATTTTATCCAGAGATCACCACTCCCTCTGGATGCCCCGAGATCTCAAGCGGTTTGAGTCTCTATAAATCAGAAATACAATAATGATTTAAGATACAAACACTATAGATCTCTTAACACTTCCACAATGAAAAACACAACAATCACACAACTCAGGATTTACCCTGGAAACCCCAAACGGGGAAAACCATCTTTCTGTGAGGCTTTCTTCTTTATCGAGCCCAAAGCAAAGTAAGAATGAATTTAGTACATACAGTTCTTCAGAAACAAATGACCAAACCTGACGGGTTAGAATAACCCACGATCTGCAGCAACTACAAGTGCTGCTCTTGAGTAATGCGCCCCCTGCTGTCAGTTTGGATCTGAACTATCTGAAGTTCTAACACTGCCCGTCTCAGGATGTACTATCTCCCCTTGTACTCCACTGCACTGATCTGCTCTGTCTGGAATAGTAGCATGCTCTGCTCAAAGTCTGATGCGCCCTTGCAGTTCTGCATGCAGAAGTGCGCCCTCTCTCCAACTGCCGAAAACTCGTACTGAATCAGATCTCAACAAATCTGAGCTCTGATCGTCATAGTCCTTCCTCAAACATTGAGGTAAGGATACTTTGAAAGTCTCAGCTGCTTAATCGATCAATTAGATGCACAACGAGCTGCTCTCCTCGAAAAGTGCGCCCCCCTCCACAGCTGCAACTCGCCCTCTCTCTGAATAGTAGGTAACCTCACTGTTGAGCTCTCTCAGCCCACAGTATCTGGCAACCAAGTGCCTCTGATCAAGTGAGATCTGATCCAACTTAGATCACCTCACTCTCCCTACTGCATGCACTATGCGCCCTCCTGACTTTGACTGATCTCTCTCCGATAAGCCAACTGAGTAACCTCATCCGGGGACCTCCTGCCTCCTTATATAATCTTACTGATCAATTAGGTTTACCAAAAACCTAATATGTGTGCATGCAAAAAGTCAATTTTGCATGCATCTTTTAATTAACTGCTGTACATGCAAAACTCATGCATGCATGAGGCAAAACACCTTGGAAGGTCCGCATGCATCCGCCAATGGATTCATGCCACTGAGTAGAGTGCATCTCACCCTCTACTCCATACTGATGCCTATACTGTTGATGTACCTCCATGCAAGGCATCTGAATCATGAAGGACATCTCGAGATACCACTATCTCTAACAAATCTCCTCTCCTCTAAAAAAGAAATGAAGGTCCAATCAATGTTTAAAAACTCGGACTCAGACTCGAAATCGGTTGAGGGTCAACTTGGACTTGGACTCAAAATCGGTAATGAATCGGCAACGACTCGGCCGATTTGAATTTAATGACTCAGTTTACTCAATACTACATAAAATATTTAACTTTTAAAGAAACAATATTATAAGGATTCTAATTCATGATTCCAAAGCATTAGAGACAAAATATCTAAACTCTGCTCATGTATATACCATAGAAGGGTGAATATATCAAAATGGTACAAAGTGTATTGTGCAATATATATCTGGATTCTGGAACAAAATACATAATCAATGAAGCCTAAATGGCCTACAGAGTCCAAAAACAACTTGATATGTTACCACCACATCATACATCATACATGTCATTGATCAACATGATCAATCATCAAACTCATCACCACTGCTGGAACTAGAAGTAGAACTAAAATCAAGAATCGCAATGTCATAAGCAATATCATCATCATCTGTCTCAAGCTTGAACTCCTCAAGGTCATCTACAATTGCAGTAGTAGTAGTAGTAGATGAATGTCAAGAAGCACGAGGTTAGGGTTCATCTTATAGCTTTAGGGTTAGATTCTAAGTTGCACGAAACGGGGAAACATGGACGAGTTTCCGAAATGAGGACGCATTTGAAACGTGACCCCTCAAAATTTTGGAAATGGGGATACATATCAAAGTGGATCCTTGATCTCAAAGTTGATCCTCCAAGGACATTAGTCAATGACTCAACAACCTACAATTTTGATGAAACTTCCTAAACCAATTGATAAAATAAGGTTAAAAGAAATTCCCATGCTTATGGTGATTTTGCTTGAGTGAAGAGTACATTTTTTATTAAGGTCATGACAAAGGAGTTCAATAATAAACACCACCAACATCAAGGTATATAGAGGGGTTGATGTGCTTGATTAAATGCCAATCCCATACCCCATACATTATAGAATTTGGTGGAAACTTTGCAATCCTATAATCCTGAAAATTGTTAGGTTTGTTGAATTCTGAATGGGATCTAAAATTCTACTTTTTGCATATGAAGTCCGATGAGGTTGGAACCACTCTCAAACATCCTGAAACAATTAATGGTAATGTTCAAAATTTAAGTAAAAAGATAGAAAATGAAAGATAAGGAAAATAACACTTTTACTTAGTTGGAACCATTACCATTTAATATTGCCAAATCTATTGAGTAACTGAACAAAGTGTTACCAAATAAGTTGTACTTAGTTGGACTATCAAGTGAGCAGGCAAAGTTGAACATGTTACATGTTCATTTTCAGTGATTTGATGTCCATTAGGCCTTTATAAGGGCCCCTTTTTTAATTTTTTCTTCACATGTCCATGCCTTGCGGGGTTTGTAATAAAATGTACTAGTATGGTATTTTTTTAAAGAACTTGGTTCCCTAGGATATTTTGACTAAGTCGGGTATTCCAAGGAGTTTTTTTACTTATTAATTATGTCTTGTATTCGTGCATAACATAATTTTTGAGTTTTTCTTCTGCTTCTCCAAAGCTGGAATGCCTGGTGAGGTTAACGGGCCTTAGGGGGTTATTAAAGTCAATGGGTCAATGTATATGAACATGCTAGGCATTATTTTGAGTCGTATGGACATGTGCTAGGTCCCCCTAGTTTTTCTTTAATTCCGACGAATAAAGTTTTTCCGTGTTTTTAAGCCATTTCTAATGATTTAATTAAAAAAATTGTAATAGGCGTAAAAGTGTGGTTTAGGGGTCTTTTTTGCCATGGGGTACTCGTTTTCTAACTTAGAGCACCCACCATACCCCAAAACCCACTTTCTATAGTCATTGACCCATTTATATTTCACTTCTGCTAAAAAAAAAAGTGAAAAAATAAAAAAAGTCAAAAAATCATAAAAAAATAAATTCCAATTTTTGGGGGATTGGAAGTCAGAATTATTTCAGCTATGTTTTAAGAGTTGTAAGAGCTGATTTTGAAAAGATTCCCTGCAGCTATATTAGTGGGATTACTTCCCCACTTGAGGGGGGTGCATTTCCCAAAATTTGGCCCCTTCAATCATGGAATTTGCAACTAGGTTAGTGGGCTGTCACATGGGCTGATTTTTGCAGCCAATTAGAAGGGAGGCAACCCCATTTTAGCCCCCACCCACTCCACCATTCTCTCCCTCTCATCTTTTTCTATTTAAGCATGGCTGCCCACTCCTTTTCTCTCTAGTTAGAGTTGGAGCAGACCTACTTTGTAACTTGTTTTATCTTTGCTATTGAATAAAGAAGACTTTGGAGGTCTACATGTGTGATGCTTTGTGAGTGGTTGATGGATTTCATGGCATGAGGTAATCTGTAGCTTAGACAATTTTGTGCAAGCATTTTCAGCCATCTTCTAGCTTGTAAGAAAGACTAACTAAACTTGTTTGTATTAGTTACTTCTTGCATGTGTCATTTCAATTAGAAATTCAAAACGTATATGTTTCATTTGTTTATACTCATTTTGTTTTAATTTCTAACCATATGCATTTCTAGATTTGATGGGTTTTTTGTGAGTGTTTTTATCTATAGGTTGACAGGTTGAAGAAGAAGATAGCTTGCTTGCTCTCCTTTTCCTCATTTGTACATGCTTTGGTGGATCTTGCCCTCGGTGTCCCACTTCCAAACCTTCAAAGATTTATGAGTTCACATGCCAATTTGCTTCTTTTCTCTTTCTCAGCAAATACAAAAAATTATAAACTTTTCCTGGTTACTTTGGTTGGCATATTTCAGATTTTTTTCCTTTTGCAATATCATTAGTAGATCTGAAATTGCTCTAAGAAATCTGATCTGTGTCATTTACAAAGTTTATCATAACTAGATTAGATCTCTTTGTTTATCAAGCATTTCACTTTGTTTTTACTTGTAAAAAATTGTTAAATTTTAAATGTTTGAAAAGTAGTGCTTAGATCTGAACTTCAAAGTTTATCTGGCTGTCATAAGAGCTTAAAATTTGCAGCTCCTTGAGTGTGCAAAGATCCTAAGGAGACAAGCCCCACAACTTGTCTCACTTAGTTCTTTTTAGCTTTTTACTTAGTTTTTTGCCTTAGTTTTTTTTTGGGTTTTTGTAGGTGACTCAAATACACTCTTAAAGTGTTTTTGGGCATCTTTCACTAACATTTGCAGCAATTGATGAACAGGTAGGAGGAGATGTTTGCTAAATTTTGAAGATTCAGGCCATCCGGAGCACCATAAACCTTATTTCTCAAAACCGGTTACTTTTTCCTTCTGTCATTGTAAGCCACCGAGTCATTTTGAAAGACTGGGGCACTTCTATATTGTATTGTAAAAGACATATTAAATGAGAGCAAGTGGGCTAACCAGCGCCCACACCCCATCCCCCCAGGGGGGAACTCTGTCGACTCATTTTCGTGGCGTGAATTTTTAGTTTAGTTTTTTCTTTTTGGCAATTAAATAAAATCAGTCAGGACTTAAAATTAACCTCGTTGGTCCGTTCCATTGGCGGGCCACCAGTTCACTCAGGACATAGTTTTATAACTTTTTTTACAATTTTTCATTTTTTTTACAATCCAAAACACCCCCTTGCTTTCCCGAAGTAAGGTTTCACGATAAGGGCTTGCCCGAGTACTGGCCCAAAAAGAGACTTTTGGGGCTTTAAAAAGTAAAATTTTTGTTCTAAAAAGCTTAAAATTAACAAGGGTTTTCCCCGTATGCTATGTGGTCACTGCAACTCAGTCTGAACATGCTGATCACACTAGAAAGGGAATAAGTGACTAGCAATAGGATCTAACACACCCCAATAAACCAACTACTTGTGAAAATCCGGCACAATTGATTATTCTTCTTTGGGGGGCAAATTTCTCAAAGGACGCGGGAACCCCTGGGTAGCGACCTCTTGGAAACCGTTAGACTATACCCTCGTTTGGTATAGTGTTGAACATCTCCTTGAGACTCCGATCTAGCCCACATGTCTGAGTGAGAAGCCACCTGGTTGAATTCTGAACATATTCCCAGTACCTTTGGGTATATCGGGAATCCCCCAACCTTAATAAAAAGATCCATTACCACATTAATCATAAAATTAACCAAGAACAATCGCACAACATTGTCATTTCAAGCACTTTATTTCTGACTCCATTTATCAACACTGGTCTTGTTATTTACATTCTTATGATGATGGATGTTTATATTTTCAGAATGACAATGATGATGTTGAACTATAAATGATCTTATCTTTATATGGTGCATTGCTCTTGTGTTTCAAAAATTCTCTAACTCCTAGATTAGTTGTTTTGTCTTTCCTAGATTAGACACCTTAGTTTTATTTTTACTTTTTAGGGTCCACCCCCCTTGGCTTCGCTAGGAGTAAGCCTAGACGGAGGAGTCGAGTTTCTGGTGACAGAACTTGACTCTCGCTTGCCCCCAAGGCCACACCAGTGACTTGAAGACTTCTGCCGCGTTTTCCTAGGTGTGAAACCGGGCGGCAACACAAAGCAGATTTTTTTTCCAGACAACTCGACCGATTCAGGTTGGAAATCGACCGAGTTGACCGGTTCGATACCGAACTGGCCGAGTCGGACATTAACTTGGCCCGAATCGGTCACCCGATCCGGTTGAAGGCCGAGTCAACTCGGTGGAGGGTCAACTCGGTCAACTCGGTTGAGTCCAAGTCCGAGTTGACCAATTTTTAAAACAGAGGGTCCAATAAAGTCTTCCTTTCCTTCCTTCTCCTTCATATTAGTACCATCCCACCCCAGATCCCCCCCTCCTCGACCCTCGGGGCCACCTTGGATCAATAATCTCTTTGTTGAGGGAGAATATTGGTCCCTTCCACCCTCCACCAGATGCTCCATTCCGTTTCTTGTTTTACTTCCCTTGAATCCGCCTCCGCCAAGTACACGTGTTTTTCTTCTATCATCTGGGAGACTGCCCTTCAAACCTACCCCCACTCCACTTGATCCACCCCCCTCCACCAAAATCTTGGATGCTACCCCAAGAACCAGTGGTATGATGATGACTGCAAGCACATCCACACCCATCTTCAACATGCCTTCAACCATGGTCACCCCTCCTACCTAGTTCTCAAAGCTTCATATCGTCGTCTCCTCCGTCACAAGAAATGCCTCTTCATCTCTTGTAGGTGGTGAGAGTTGAGCACTTCTCTCTTCATCTCTTGTAGGCGTACGTTCTTCCCTCGCCACTCCCATCTTCCGCTCGATCTTGATCCAAAGGCCATGTTCTCCCACACCTCTTTCCTTTATGACATCCCGAGGAAACCCCTTATCCATGTTACCTCACCCCCCTCTTGTTATTTATTCACCCCCCATGATGTTCGGGAGGCTGTTTGGGCCATGAGTTCTAGCAGAGTAGTGGATGAGGAAGGGTTCCAGGTTGAACTCTTCAAACATGGCTTCCCAACACTTGATTGTCACTTGGTCTATTTGTTTAACCACGTGGTTTGTATTGGCTTCCCTGAATCGTGGTCACGTCATATTATTCGACCGTTCCATAAATCAGGCCCTAATACCGATCCAAATAACTTTAGAACGATCATGGTTGGCCACACCTTATCCAAGCTATATGCTACAGTCCATATGCAACTTTCTAAGGAGCTTGAGAGGAGACAACTCAAAGCCAGAGGACAAGCGGGCTTCAAAATAGCACACCAAACCATTGATCACATTCTTACACTTCATGCCATCATTGGGGAGGCATGTCACTGCTCCTCAAAAGTCTATTGTTGCTTTGTAGACCTTTGGAAGGTATTCGACTTTGTCCCCAAAGTGGCATTGTTCCAGATACTATGAGACATTGGCATTTTCGAGACCCTTCTGATTGCCATAATGAGATTATATGAGTTAGTCCTTGGTCGTCTTCGCATGGTCCACAGGATTTCAGATTTTGTAACATACAAAATATAATATAATAAATAATAATAAATAAACATAAATAATAATATTGATAAATAATTATTAAATATGAAGGGACACATTCATGTTTGAATGGTCACCACAAGGTGCCTTTAGGAATTCTATATGTACGGCACTATTGTAATGTTGTAATCATATCACATCTTTTCTCTTATATATATTTTCATTGTAATTTCCCATTTATGGATTATCTATTTTATTTGCATTGGGTTTTCCTCTAGAAAACGAACTTTGTTCGTTTCAGTAGTATCAGAGCAACATTTCATGATCCAGGTCTTTGGCCATAAATTGGCTTTTAGCCATCACTCCCAGAGTTTCTATGAATCTGAATCAGGTCTTTGACCTCCGTCGCATTCCTTCCAGGATCTGCATTCATCTCCAGCATTCCATCCTCTCTCCCAACTAATTCGCTTCTTGCAGGTCCGACCTCTTCCACTTCACCGTTTCTCCCACACACTTCATCACCTAGCATTTCCCTCCATATCCTCCCTTGACCGCCACTATCCACTTCCCTTCCACCTCATTTCCATTTCTCTCATTCTTCTCAACGCCCACGCGTAGTTCTTTGCTCCCACCGTCACTCACATTTCATTCCCATCTGTTCCCCCTGCGAATCCATCTCCTGCGCCCACCACACTGTCCCTCCTCCACCGATTCGCGCCTCCCACAGCCGTGCTTGCAACTACTCGGGACAACTCCATCAATCGTTGCTGATCCTTGTGCAGCCTCAACTACAACAACTGTGCTCTCCATTCTCACCAATGCTCACCAACTCTCATATCTCCTTTCCAGCCTGGATTCCTGTTATCACCTAAACTGTAGTTGTCCCTATGGATGTATCCAGTCATGGATGGCAATAGGGAAGGGCAACTCAAAAGGTGCAACCACGATCACCTCGACCTCCAGTATATGGTTGTCACGCCAGTCGAGGCAACCTTCGCTTTATGTTATCTAGCCCAGACAACAAAGGGGGAGACCCGATCTACTCCCGACAGGAGAGATCAAAACCAAAACACCAAATCAGGGTATTTCTAAGTGAAGTTAGGTGTATGGTTTATCCTAGACCTTATAGGTTGAAGTCACAAGCCAAGTGAGGGGTTCAATGGGTATAGCTTTGGTTCATGGTTGATGTGAGAGTGACTTATAATGTTTGAAGTGAGATCTAGGGCTAGTGTACTAGTACAATGTCAGAAGACTTACTGCCTTGGGAACCGTGTCCAGTGCAGGGTAGTTTAAGGGTTGTATTGGGGCTAACTAGTACAAATGACAAGCTTGACCATGATACATGGCAGCTTCAAAGGTTTAGTTCACCATGCATAGGTCAAAACACAAGTCAATCCAACAATCTAGGAAAGTTGAATTAACTTGGAGAGAAACCAGTGCCTTGGGAATTGGGAAGTGGAATCAAAGTAGGGTTGACTTGTGGTTTAGGACTCCTAGTACTTGGGACAGGTGGGCAATAGAGGTCTTGATGGATGAATGTATCTAGATCTAGGTTTGACCCAAGTGGACCACAATCCCTTAAAACAAGGAATGCAATCCCTAAGGCAAGATTTGACAAAGTGATAGTCTAGACCTAGGTTTTAAATTATTCCGGTTCTAAATCTCCAAAAATCTCAAGTACCCAGTTCCTGGAAGTGAGTCAACTCACTTCTCCAAGGTGGTGCGACTTTGCCCAAGGAAGCCTAAAAGTGGGGTTAGGTGGGTCAAAACAAGTCGGATGGCATCCAAACTTTAGATCCGGGTAGATCAGTCGGGTAGGAGTATGGATCTATAATTTCGTGGCAATCCAACGGCTAGATCTTAGTAGATCTGAGTTTGAGTGTTCCAAGTGGTCCAAAATGGGGATTAAATCCCTTAAAATGTGGAATAGGGCCCACAAGGTGAATTTCAGGAAAGTAACAATCTGGGTGTATGTTATTTGATGTGTAGATTATGGATCAAGCGGGATCTCAAACATCCACCACCTAGATCTAGGTCAACTTGCTCAAACTAGGAAGTGCGCTTTGCTTGGGAGGAGCTAAGTTGGCATGGGAGGTGGGTCAAACGGAAGCCAATCCTCACCAAACTATAGATCCGGGATGCCGTGGATGCTATAGAGGTGGGTTTTCAATATTATGCCCAACAACCCACTAGATCTAAGTAGATCTGAGAAAATGTAAAATGGGGTTTTAATTAATTAGGGTTTTAAATGTTTTTGACAATTGGATAGATCATGGAGATAGAACTTACCTTGAGATCATACCTGAGTGATGTGGATGAGATGCCTTGATGTTGACGAAGATTCCCGCAGAGATCAAATGAGAGATTGTTGATTTGCTTGCCAATTTGATGCCCTAGCCCACAAGTGCGCCTTCCTCTACCTGTCAAACCAAGGAATGAAGATTCAATCAGTAAGATCAAGTATGGAAGAAATACAAGAGAAATGCAATAGTAACATGAAATAGAAGGTCCTGGGACAGTAATACTCCCTGTTACCAACGAAGAGCTCCAAAGAAGAAGTAGGGAGAGTCTTCCCCTACCAATACCTCCTCCTCCAAGCAAATCGGCCTCCACCTGTAGATGCAAAATCGTGGTACAAAGATATGGCAAACAAGATCTCCAATAACTCAGTGCAAAGGAAGAACCAACGAACGAACACGAAAAACATTCACCACAACACTGGAGATAGATGCAATAATAATTTTCTATTACAATAATCCAGAGCCAAAAGTCCCTTTACAATGAGAGGCTCTCTCCTTTAAATAGGAAGGAGAGGCACCAAAACCCTAACCACTTTTTGAATGAGTGGCTAAGATTAAAAGATACAAATGTCTAATCAATGGTTGAGATGAGCTCAACAATAAAATACATGGATCACTAATAAAATATAATGTAAGTGGACAAAATCGCCCTATAAGAGGGGAATCCCACCAAATCATGATGACAAAATATCATAAGAGGCTTATGGTGGGTCCAAGGGGTAATTTTATCCCTCCTTGGTCAATCCCCATAGCACAATAACCCAAAAATAATCATGAATGTACCAAATCGTGCCTCCATAGTGAAGTCGTGGTCCTCAAAAGACCTCAAAAATCCACAGAAAGTGCCATAAGTGATGGATGTGGGCCCCGATGAAGCTGAAACTGCTAGAGAAGGTGTGGAAGGTCCTGATCTATCATCACTGATCATCCCATGCCATAACTTTGCCTCAGTAGCCCAAATCGATTTCCTCAATAGCCATTTCTACCAATCCTGAAATGCCTTGGGAAGCGTGAAACTGCCCCAAAAAGCCTCCTGGAGTGCTGGCGCTGTCAAGGTGAGGGCACCAGTGTGTCCGAAAGGGGGGTAATATGGTAAAAACAAGTGGCTGGACCACCCCCTCCATCATCAGCGCCCTAGGTCAACCGGATAAAAATCACATCTGCTCCGACAGGGCCTCCGACAGACCAAAACTGCACTAGGACAGCCTACTGAGGCTAAATCATCACTGTAAGTGCCCGGAACTGAAAACAAACTGTCCCATTGGACTCAGAAGGTCCAAATCCATCCAAGATGTGTACTCATACACCATATGAATCTCTGCATGATCAAAATAAATATCCAATATACCGGATCAAGGCCAATAAAAATGCGCTGTACATATACAAACACTGCTGCAATCCCAGAATCATCATCATAACCCTGTAGCTGCTGCATAGAGTCATCATGTATGTATACATAGACCATATATCATCTATCCATATCATCACAAGGTCTAACATCTCATGTCCCATGGTCCTCCATGGTCAAACTAGGTCTAACCAAGACCAACTATAACTCAGACCATCATCCAAGGCTGCTGCAAAGTATCAAGGTTAATACATGCTCTACAACTTATTCAAATAGCAATTATAACACATAATGATCATAACTGGCGATCTACATCCGAATATATAGTGTCATTAATTATTATTATTATTACTCAGACTAGACTTTCAGGACCATACTCACTTCATAGTTGTGATTAGTTTGCTAGTGAAGGGTGAAGGCTGGATTAACTGGCTAGGCTAAGGGATGACTCAACTGTCTTGACTTTGTGACACTTTGGTAAGGGAAAGGGAATACACCATAGTATATACTGAATGAGCAATAACACAGGGAATGGCGGTGTCTCACAAATGGATGAGTTGTTTAAAGAGGGTTTATTCACCTTCACAGATGCGCACAATCCATAATATAAATAAGGCCAGCAATTGTTTAGATGTAGCTTTTAAGTTCCATTGCTTTTTGGGCCTGAAGTTTCCATAGCTTTGATCTATGTGTGTTTACAAACACATTGCATAGATTTACATTTTTCTTTTAGGCTTTCTGCTGCAGGTGTGTTTTTAAGGCACTTGTTTACCTGAGCACTTCTAGGTGTGTCATGGACAGCTTGTTTACCTAGGTATTTATTTTCCACAAGATATAACATTTCATTTTCATCGCCATGTTCATTTGGCATGCCTCTCATTCATGTGTGTTTAGAAACACATTGCATGAATGGGCTTTTCATACAAGATATAGCATTTCATTTTTCAGATTTTGTATACATGGCAGCACTAAAAGTTTCAGGTTTAGCCAACACAACTTTAGTGACTAGGGGGAATTCACAAGGAACTCCAACTCACCATAGGTAAGTTTTGTCACCAACTCAGAGCCGAGACACAATAAACAAGGAAGCTCATCCAATACAGAGGCTACAGTGGGGAAAAGTCCTCCATGCCACTAGTCAAGTAGTAAGTCAGGGTGATAATCTAAAAGGTAGGCCATGGATGGATGAAGACAATGAAATGATGGAGCCAACACTAGCAAGCCAAAGTATGGTGTAATGATCACCTCTATTCTCCCTAAGGAGGGTATGTACCAATGAGTATGAATAGTGAACTTCTAAGTCTGAGTAGGGACAATATAATATATATAATAGATCAACCAGGTCCATATATCTATATGATCGCCAGATCATGACACTAAGTGCTAAGACATGCTACGAGAATAAGTATAAAAACAATCTAACCATAACACTATGATATACCTGCTGAGTCATATACCTGAATGCACATCAACCTGTACCATCCTCTGTCCTCTGAGACTGCTGCTGTAACTCTGGGCACTACTGTCTGCTCTGTACCAATGATATAATGGCTACATCGGTCATCTCTCTGAGTGTCCTGAAACTCAGTCATGGCATGGGGAATACAACTGCTGTCCACAATCTGATAGTGATCCAATATAGATGCTCATCTCAGCATCTCAAATGCAAGGGAACTGGCTGAATAGTGTGCTGGAATGAGAAAAATAATGTATGGTAGCCCGGCTACTATATATGTGATAACAATTCCCCTCCTCCCTATGCCCTTATCTCCTCAAACCCATGCGACACCAACTCTCCACATCTGCGACCTCCAATCCACCTTTCTTCACGTGCCTCCATTCCGTCCATACGCCATCCTATTGTGTGCGTCCTCCATTCCTATGCACAGGCCGCACCATCCCCATCCTCATTCGCACTATTCCACGACCACACTTTGCAGCTCACAAGTTGCAGCTTCACGACTCACTTTCTCATCTTTCCTCCTTTCTTTCGTTGCTCCCACGCGGCC
The DNA here is from genome assembly GCA_027924585.1 of Larix kaempferi. Taxonomy (NCBI): domain Eukaryota; kingdom Viridiplantae; phylum Streptophyta; class Pinopsida; order Pinales; family Pinaceae; genus Larix; species Larix kaempferi. The sequence goes on from BSBM01001288.1 coordinate 1,390,455, forward strand.
CCTTCCCCGCTGCTCTATTCTTCCACGTTCATGTCACCTCTCACATTCCTCTATCCTCCTTCACGCCTTGACCTAGGGCTAAAAAACCCCACTTCTACGACAATTCAAAAAATTAAATTCAATAATATTATTATATTATTATAATTATATCATTGTTTAAAAACGTGATTTAAAAAAAATTATAATAATATTATTATATATTACTATAATATTTAAAGAAACCCTATATTATTATATGTAGAACTCTAATTTCATCCCACCTACGCCTTCCATCCATTAAAAATTATAATAATATTATAATTATTCTAAAGCCCAATAACCCTTCGTTTCCAAAAAAGAAAAAATATTATTATCCCTTCGTTTCCAAAAAAGAAAAAATATTATTATTGTTAATAATAATAATTAATTGTATTCACTACAATTATTATTTTATACAAAAGAAAGGGAAAAAAAATCAATGCCAAAGGAAGACCATTATCACGAAAAAGTTGAAGACTTTATCGCCGAAGAAGTCAAAATCAAAGGAAGATTCTTTACAAGAGAGCCATATTGGGAATTATTACACTTTGCGTGTCTACCCATTGTCAAAGAAAATAAGTGTTAAGGTTATCTCCAAAGGAAACTTGAGAGAAATTGTGACGAAAATAAAATGGATTTTAATGGCAAAAAGCAAGGAAGATTCCCTCAAACTTTGAGAAGATTTGCAGCGACCATATTAAAAGTTTATGGGCTTATTCAAGGGAAAAATGTCTGCATCGCTATTTTCCCGACCTCCAATAAAAATCACATAAGCGTTGACTTAGCAAACCAATTAATGCTTTCAGAATCAGATGTAATTGACAATAACATGTTTTCTTCTGATGAGAAATATGAAATTAAGAACTTACAACTATCTATTGAGGATTACAAGGTCGTAGCTCAAAATTCATTATCGTATCAATGTATCAAGACATATTGGATATATTTTTAGGGTCACCTTGGATGGATACTTTAGGTACCTTCATGTTCAACACAAGGAAAAGGTTTTTGACATTTCCTTATAAAAAGAAGAAAATCACATTTCATGATGTTACAATGAAGTCAGATTCAGAAGTTGTGTTGTCTGAAGACTTCAAAGATATCTCGAAGGTGATTTCTCAAGAATATAAAAATCAATACAAAAGATGCAGAAGGAATTCGACAAGGTTATCGTGGACAAAGCAGATTCTTGTCTAAGAGATCATGGTAAAAAAATACTTGTTCAAATCAAGAAGACAAAGGATAAAGCATAATGTAATCAAAAGTTACAAGAAGAGAATCGAGATCTTCAAAAAGAATTACCAGGGAAAGACGAAGAAAGCACCTCCTTAAAAAGGGTTAATCAGGAATTGTTAGAGCAAATAAAAAGCTTAAGAGAAAGAGAGCACAAAAATCAAGATAATCAAAATGAAGTCGACAAGTTAGATTATAAGGAAGAACTCTTCCGCTTAATGGAACACAATCAATACTTACTCATACAATTTAGAAAACTAGAGCATGATAAGAAATCCTTACAAGAAGACTTAGATAGAAACAAATCAATTGTCGACAAAGAAATGATGACTGATCCAATAGCAAAGTCATTAGACATTCAAATTCAAATATCCAAAAGGGGAACCAATACATAGTCAAATCACTACAAACATCAAGACAATATGGTTCCGAAGAACAATTACAAAAGATTAGGATGCCTTATCGTCATTCAAATCATAAAAATCTATATGACCAACGACAAGGTCAAAAGGAACATGAATAGACAAGTTGTGATTTCAAAACAGAATGGAAACAAAATCAAGAAACTTGGTGGATGCAGAAAATGAGAAGTTCTATCCAAACAATCGATCAACAAACAATTCCATTGAAGGTAGATCTCGAATGGACCACTTCACAAATGATGCAACAATTCCACTCAATGTTTAAAAGAACGTATCGTCTCATTTCATCAAGTGTCGCAACTACAACACACAAGATCACGAGAAATCGTTACGATCAAGAACAAGGCATAAAGTCTTCCATAATTATGCTTTAAGGACAAAGCATTTCTAAGGGAGAGGGAATGTTGTTAAATTTATATGCTGCAATAACTTAGATTTCTACTTCATTAGCATTTAATACATTTTCACAATAGCAGCATAAAGAGGATCTTTGAAAGACACACAATCACAAGGTACACAACAATTTATCCTGGGGAAACCCTCAAGGGGAAGAAAACCCATCAAAACTTCCTCAATATAGATTACCAAAGTACAATGCCCAAAGAAATAAGTCTCATAAGAAAGAGAGACAAAACTCAAACTCTAGAGCCAAGAACAATCCTCCTCCTCCTTCGCAATCTTCCTCTTTCATCTAGTGCGCAATGCTTGAGTGTTTGAATAGTATAAATGAGAGAGTAATACTCTCTATTTATACTTTACCTTTTACTTGACATTTAACCTAACTAGGTCGGCCTCACTAACTTGACTGGGCCGACCTCTCTAGTGAAACTCAAATATATTTATATTACATTATTTTGGGTACTAATGACCCGACTTACAATGGAGGTTTTACCTCATGACTTTTACATGCCCTTTTACATTAATGACATCTCCTGAAGGAGGAATAATACAAGTAGAATATTCTTCGAAGTTACATTATTTCAACACTCCCCCTTAACAATAAGGGTATTCTACTGGCAATAACAACAATAGGTGTGGCTTTACACAACATCATCGGAAGGAGGAAGGAGGAGGCATCATCAACATCATCTGGAACATTGGTTGGTACATCTATAAATTATTGGAATTTCTTTGACATCATCAATATCAGCAACTGGAACAACTTGCTGTAACATCATCATCTGTAGCACGGAGCTGGAACATAATCATCTGCAGCATGAAGCTGGAACATCATCATTTGTAGCACATCAGTATAAGAACTGATACAACAATAACACTGGTGATCCTTCCTTTCGGAATTACAGGATCATGGACAATCCTTCCTTTCGGAACTAAGGGATTTAGTCCAACAACACTGGTGATCCTTCCTTTAAGATCTATGGAATCATGGACAATCCTTCCTTTTGGAACTACGGGATTCAGTCCAACAACACTGGTGATCCTTCCTTTTGGAACTAAGGGATCATGGACAATCCTTCATTTCGGAACTACGGGATTCAGTCCAACAACACTGGTGATCCTTCCTTTCGGAACTATGGGATCATGGACAACGGAACTATGGGATCATGGACAATCCTTCATTTCGGAACTACGGGATTCAGTCCAACAACACTGGTGATCCTTCCTTTCAGAACTAAGGGATCATGGACAATCCTTCCTTTTGGAACTACGGGATTTAGTCCAACAACACTGGTGATCCTTCCTTTTGGAACTGAGGGATCATGGACAATCCTTCCTTTCAGAACTACGAGATTTAGTCCAACAACATTTGTGGTACTCAGGCAATCCTTCCTTTCGGAATTACGGGACCTAGTCTTTACGGAGCTACCTGTTATCACACAACTTGTAGATGTCCCAAAAGGTGATCCTATCCAGGATGGTAGAGGCGTTGGACAACTAAAGAGGTGACCCAAGAGATGCCACAATTCCCAATGCAATTGGGTGTCATGCTAACCGAGGCACTCTTCACTTTAGATCTAGCCTAAGCAAGACCAAGGGGTAGACCCTAGCTAACCTGTGAAGGCTAGTGAACCTACTCAAGACCTCCCAGGGAAATGTGAAAGTGAAATAGGAGAAGATCAAGAGTGGATAGATCTAGATCTAGAATGGATAAATGGAACCAAGGAGTTAGGGCTTGGTTGAAGAGGCTTGTAGAGTGGAAAAATGTTCAACCAAGGAAAGATTAGGCTACTTATGAGTTAAGATTAGTAGATCTAGATAGATCTAATGCCAAATAGAAAGGTCCAAGTGGGGCCCACCCTTAAAATATGGAAAATGGTCAAAATGAGGTCCATAAGGTGAAGATCAAGGTGAAATGGCACTAGAGGGGTTGCTACTCAAAGGATCTATGGATTTGATGAGGAACAAGCAATACCCACGTGATGGATGTAGCAAAAGCCCACCTACCCAAGAAGTGCGACCTCCCTTGGAGAGGCCCAATGCCTTAGATGAGGGGGTAAATGGAGTCGGATGCCCACCAAATTTTGGATCCAAGGTTGATTAATTATTATTGAGGTGGGTTTTAATTATTAAGCCCAAGCAATTGCTAGATCTCATTGGATCTAAAAAAATAAAAAAAATGAGGGTTTGAAGTGACCAATGGGTGAAACACATGAAAATGGATACATACCTTGTAGATATTACCTCAAATGCTTGCGTCTGCCTTATATATCGATGATCCTTGCATTTAGTTACAATTCCAAGCTGGAGTCTTTCTTACAGGAGCACATCTAGGACGATGATGAGCGCCTTCTCCACCAGATATTGATTTCTATTCTTCTCTTCTCTGATGATGTGGTCCTCTTGGCCTCATCGAAGGGTTTGTAGAGATAGTTAGATGCTTTGGTCCTCTTCTGTGATCTTCGTCAGTTGAGTTAACTTAGGTAAAACCAAGGTTATGTTCTTCAACGGATTGAAGAGGCTACTCACTGATCTTCATTTCTTCTTCAGAGCGGAAGAGGTTGAGATCAATCGCACCTATACCTATTTGGGGGTTCAGTTCACAAGTCCTCGTTTAATCCCATGGCATACTCTTTAGTCCCAAGTTAGTAAAAAATACTACTCCCTAGCCCTTTTAGAGAGACAGTGTTTCAGACACCATTTTCAGGACATCCCATCCAAGATTTCTCTCATGGATACTCTCATTTGACCGACAATCCTCTATGGCTCTGAGTTGTGGGGGCCATGCCTACTTGACTGTGATTGGGCCTCATTAAAGAGAGTTCAGATCCTCCTCCTGCGTCACATCATCAGATGCAAATAGACAGTTCCTCAGCCCATTGTCCTTGGTGTGTTAGTTTTTATGGTATCTCGGGATGTCCTCCATGGTTCAGATGCCTTGCATGGAGGTACATCAACAGTATAGGCATTAGTATGGAGTAGAGAGTGAGATACACTCTACTCAGTGGCATGAGTCCATTGGTGGCTGCATGTGGACCTTCCGGGGTGTTTTGCCCTTTGCATGCATGAGATTTGCATGACTTGTCAGTGATTAAAAGATGCATGCAAAAGTGACTTTTTGCATGCACCAAGATTAGGTTTTTGGTAAACCTAATTCATCGGTGAGATTATTTATAGAGGCAGGGGGTACTTGGATGAGGTTGCTTAGTTGACTTATCAGAGAGTGATAGATCAGGAGTGAGGAGGGCACATTAGTGCATTCCGGGCGACTTTCTGAGAGAGAGATGAGCTGCTGCAGGAGCTAGAGTGGTTAGATTTGAGCTGGATTAGAGGCCATTAGCTCCAGAGGCACTTGGCACCCAGTTCTGTGGACTGAGATAGTTCACTGAGGTGGTTTTTGCAGAGATTGAGGAGGACGATTTCCAGAGAGAGAGAGGGGCGCATTACTTGAGGAGAGAGGAGCTCATTCGGAGTCCGATTTGCTGATTGAGTGTCTGAGACTTTCAGGGTAGCCTTGCCTCTGTGTTTGAGGAAGGTCTGTGACGTTCAGAGCTCAGATCTGATCCAGTACGAGAGTTTTACATCCAGAGGGGGGGGCACATTCACCAGTTGAGCAGTTGGCCTTCTTCCAGAGCAGAGTAGATCAAAGTAGAGGGTGGAGAGAGGCCGAACAGTCAGAGCCACTTGTAGGGTGACTCAGATCCAGATTGACAGCTAGGGCAGTTTTCCTTAGTGCATGCATCAGCTGATGCATGCAAATCTAGGGCATTGACCCATTCAAGGATTGAGTGTTACATTTGAGGTAACACTGCTGTATTTCTTTCTTTCATATATTGCTCTGGGCTTGAGATTGAAGATAGCCCCAGAGGATTGCTGGTTTTCCCCGTTTGGGGTTTCTAGGGTATATGCAGTGTCTTATGTGTGAATGATTGTCTTTATGTTGTAAAGAGATCTAGTTGTTGAGTTTTATGTCTTTATGAGTTTATTGATATACGAGACTCAAACCGCTTGAGATCTCAGGGCTATCTAGAGGGAGTAGTGATCTCTGGATTAAAATTTACAATAAACCTGTGAATTGTCACATGAAATCAGCCTCATAAGGTTGTAAACTGTCATCTCTAGGTGGATTGGCCCCTCCAAATGGTAGCAGTCTAAAACATTTGCAACATAAAATGCAAAAAACATTCATGAATGTCCAGGACCTCCTCCAAATATCATAAGTATAATGTTAAATAGGGTCAAGAAGAGTGTGGCTCTTCTAAATGTGGCATGGAATTCCTCCAATGGTGCACAAGGATCAAATGGCGACTAAAATGGTGGATAAGCCCTCCTAGTATAGCTAAAATATGCCTCCAAAGGTTGATTGACCTCCACATACGGTATGAAGGCATGGTAAGTGACCTCTGCAAGGCTGCAGCCTCCTAGAATGCTGCAGTATTTATATGACAAGGCTGAAATAGGGGGCAACCCCTCTAAACAAGGATGAAACGAACCTCCAAATGCAACCGGCCCTACTCCTTTTGGCACAATCAAACCTCCAAAGCCTGATCGACCTCCACATATGTGCTAGCATGACGTCACACCCTCCATAAGATAAAACGACTCCATATAATAAGTAAACCCATGCCATTCACATAATAATAAAAAACCCCCCTCCAAGTGACGTCAACATTTTTGTGAGCCTTGGATAACCATATGCTCCAACGAATGTATGCTTGTGGTATGCCATGATAAGGGGTGGCTTAATAAAATATTGTTTTCTCACATGAACATGTGTCAACGTTAAGCAGATGTTTTAATTCACCATATATTACTTTTCTTTATTTGAAAATATCATTAGGAAAGGGGGGGGCTTAATTTTAAAATATTTTTTGTCAACATCTGTGCCAGAGATGAGCCCCCCCAAAGTGGGTAAATAAGTCTCATAAATCATCGAAGGGGTTGTCCCCATAAAACCCATGCTAAGCCAAGGGAAACCACCTCTAAGAACATGTGCTAGAGAATCCATGAGTAGAAACAGGTGCAATGTCTCAATCCATGATAAACCAGTCATCCAAGCAAAACAATATGAGCATATCAATCATCCATCATAAACCAATGCACCGATATCCATGAAGCATAACTCTACTATCCTGAATCATGTAACCCCTCACTTAATTTGTGAAGAAAATCACAAGTGGATACCCATACAAAATGGGGGGTAACAACAATCTATATTGCTTTTTGGGCTTATCCATGGCCTCATATATATAAACCATCGTGGTTTCATTGCCATCCACCATCTGCAATACAACTAGTGGTTTAGTGAATTTCTAGGCCAATAGGTATGGATTCTAGTGGACAATTTTCTGTCACCTCTTATAAGGACATTGCATGCGTATGAATGTGATGTTGAAATCCTAAAGGAGGTTCTTGCCTCTGCTAGCTTGATATTGATGGATTTATGATAGTCCCAGGGCATTAATAAATGACAAAAGTTAGGAACAACTTGATATTGATGGATTTATCATAAATGATAGTCCCAGGGCATTAATAAATGACGAAAGTTAGGAACAACTTGATATTGATGGATTTATCATAAATGATAGTCCCAGGGCATTAATAAATGACAAAAGTTAGTTCCTAGTACCTACCTAGTTAGTTATTTGAATGGAAAATTAAATAACATTCTTGATAGACTCGCAAACTTATCACCTTTTATGTGTAGACACATGGTTATGGGTGACATTGAATTAATGCTTAGATTATTTTGGTCTTGAGATCCTATGCGGTTTTGTGTTAGCTAGTAGATTATGATTTGCTAGATGTTGGATGGATAGTCTGGCTCTTTGATGCTTAGCAACTAGACAATCGAGGGGGCTAGAGGTGATGAGGCTGTTCTTGTGAGATAATACTTGACTGAATTAGATAATCTGCTATGTTTTGTGTGCATGTGAATGATTTTTATTTCTGCGCTATCCACTTATTTTCCTAACTGTTGTCATGTAGATATCTGTGGAGAGGACTTTGTGGGTGATGGTAAGCGTATCAAGGGTCTGGGGATTGGAGGACCTGAAGGTCCTGTATCACTTGATGATGTAAGAAGATTGCAACGTTCAAATGAGGTGATAACTGTTTCTTCTTGATGATTCTCGAATATTTTGTTCACTTGTGTTTTTTCAGCAATAACATGTGAAGGTTGTAAGTGCAGAACTATTTTGCTATCATAGAATTTTTATTTTTAAAATACTGTTCTATAATTGGCATGCAGGATTTACGACAACAATTGGAAGCTCATGTTCTAACTATTGAAAAGATACACTCTGAATCCCGTGCTACTGCTGTTCACCATGATAATGTTAGTTGCATGCCACCATCTGATTTGCATTTGTATTGTATTGAGTTCTTAATACATTTTTAAGTCAATTTTTTTTTGAGGAAATACGTCATATATTAACATTGCAAATATGAACAAAAGAACAAAAAGAAAATATGTACAATCAATATAGGTGCATTATCAATGCTACATGGTCAGAGATTAGATACGTTGAAGAATTCTATAGTTGTAGCTTAACATGAGCCTTGTTTGACCCCATAAACCCGATGCAGATTATTACACTAGTCATACTTTTAACCACCATATAAAATCTGTAAAAAACGCCTATGTTATCAGGATACAAATACGGATCTACCAGATTTTTGAAAACCCAGGATTCGGATACAGACAGGATATGCCCAGTACAAAAAATATAATAATATTTTTAAAATGTTAAAAAACATATTCGGAGTTTACAATAAAAACCATTCATGAATCAGATCATTAGAATTGGAATCATTAGATAATTTATAAATATGAAAATTGAAACAGTGAAAACTGAAATGATACGTCTTTCCTGATAGAAAAGGATAATAGTAAATACAAAAATGAGTCATCAACGATCACTCTACTAATATGATATTCTAGAGTAGATCTAACTACATATCCTGAAATTGGTCTACATCCTCATCATTTGCATATTGCAGCTCTACATCATGAATAGACGATGGGGGGTTGGGAATGTTGTGAGTTGTAGAAGAAGGCTGGATTGGTGGTGTAGCATCCTCAAGTAGGTTGAAGTGAGTCAGGGCAATCATTGTCATGTTTAAGTCAGAGATCTCAGGCTCCACATCCCACATCCTACTCGGACCTTTTTTATACTCTAGATTAGAATGTAATAGAAGGCGGAGGTTGGAATGAACATACACAAAATCCTCAACCTTTGTTGCTCCTAGTTGTCGATGTTTATAGCTCGGACATGTACTTTTGCATAGGCCAAGTGTCGGGCATGTAGGAGTCGTCTAGATCACCTCTCTGGGAGCTTGCTTGAGAGACCAAGAGAGACCTTTGTATCTCTTTCCTAAGTCCAACTTAGGAAAAACACATTATTAACTTAATGTTGGCTAATGACTAAAAAGTGAACTTAAGAATAAGTAACAACCGTTGAACTTAAGTGAGGCTTGAGATCTAATCTCAGCCATTGATCACTTTGGAGATCTAGGGTTAAGGTTTTGGTCATTGAGAAGATAGAAAAGGGAGCCTAAAGAGAGGATGAGACACACAACAGTCACACAAAATGAGTGAGATCTCATTGAGTCATTGGAGAAGGACTTTCAGCCAAGTGTGCAGGTGCAGGGGCAGGGGCAGGGTCAGAGGAAAGGTGCAAAGGGGCTGTAAGAGAGGTAGCAGCCAACCATCAAGATCGAATGACTGATCTTGAGGTCTGATAGGCTAGGTTATTTACTATTTTGTAATTCTTCAGTGGACCATTATCCCAGGTCAAGAGCCTAAGATTTTTATTGTTAATAAAAATCATATGTTGCTGGTTTTCCCCCAGTTGGGGTTTTCCAGGGTAAATCTAAGTTCAAATGTGTGTGATTTTCTATGTTTTTCAGCTGCGTAATTTGTTGAGATCTCAATGTATTTTTTGTTAATAATTGCAAGTAAATTATTCGGGGCATTAAATCAGATCTGGGCTCAGTAAAATCAACATGGTATTAGAGCTTGGTTTCAACTCTGAGTGGGAGACCGCGATTTGGTGGGTTTACAAAGATAAAAAAAGGGGCAGCCGTACAGTATGGCCGCCGTTCAGACGTACGAACTGTAGCAGCATCGTATGGTTACGTAACAATTGAGTAAGCAGTCGGGCTCGGGCGCAGGACATGTGGTGATTTGTAGCAGATCAGACGCACGGTCTGCGAAAGCAGGTGGGAGGTTGTGGTCCAGGGCAACGGCGGGTCGCGAGCTGGTAGATCGAACGATGTTTAGGAGGCAATGGAGGGTCGACGGTTGAGAAGAAGCAGGAGCTGCAAAGGGGCATGGGTTTGTGGGTGTGCTGCAGACGAAAGAGAACGACACGGGTTGAGGAAATGGGGCGACCGGAGGCAGCAGATAGAAGAAGCAACCGCTGCTAGAACATGCTGTGGGCTGCAGTAGACAACCGCCAAGGCACAAGGTCACCTGCAGCTGAGTGGAGGAGCATGATAGTAGGGAGCTTGCAGAGGCTGACGTGAGCTGGGCACGAAGGTAGCAATTGTCGAAGGAGTAGTGGTCGATAAAGCGGGTTGAGTAGACGGTGGCAGCGTGGAGTTGGGAGATATGTGCGGATGGGGCAGAACGTGATGGCGGGAAACCGCCACAGTAGCTAGTAAACCACTGCCAAACCAACAACCACCGACCAACAGACCTGCAACCATTAAGCAGTCACCACGGTTGGGGCAGGACCACCAGAGCCCAAAAAATTTCGGGTAGTCAGCCCAAGGACTCGGGCAGACCTTTAGGGCAGGTCTGGGCAGAGCTTCGGGCAACAAATCTAGGCAAGCAAAAGATTTATGTTTTGGTGGCTTGCTGAGCAATGTCAGAAGGCCAGGAAACCAACATGGTGATCTTAGGTAGGTGGTGAAGGACTTTCATCTAGAGATCTAGGCCTTAAGAGAGCACATAGGAGCAAAGAAGGAATTTAGCTCATGTGCCTAAGTCATCCACTTTGGAGCAAAGATGGAATTTTTCTCAAGTGCCCGAGCCACGAAAGACTGTGACTTAAGGGGATCTCAGATGGGTGAAGGACTTTTCATCCAGAGATCAGGGAATGATGGATCTATTGGAGTCGGAGACTCATAGATGGAGCAAAGAAGGACTATTTGCATAAGATATGTTTAGTCCAAAGGAGAAGAGAAGTCGGCAGGGCAACAACAAGAAGATATGAGAAGTAGATCTGAGCTGCAGGAGTTGCCTACTTCTTTTCTCAATGGACAAATAACATGGTGGGTGTTATCACACATAGTGTAGTTGTCTGCTTGAAAGGTTCTGTTATCACACAACTTGTAGTTGCCCCTAATGGTATCCCATCCAGGATGGTAGAGGAGATAGGCAACTAAAGAGGTGACCCAAGAGATGCCACGGTTCCCAATGCAAGGTGGGAGTCACGTCAACCGAGGCACTCTTCGCTTTAGGTCAAGGTGAAACAAGACCTAGGGGGAGACCCTATAACCAATCACAGTTGATTGGACCCAAACAAAGGTTCCTAAGGATAAGTAAATGAAGAGTTACGAAAACCAATGCAAGGTTGAGTGGACCTAGATGTTAAAGTATGGTTGAAGGTGGTTTGGGAGATTGTTAGTGTTTCAACCGATGTATGATTTAGGCCACATAGTTAGGTATAAATGACAAGGTATAGTACCATGTGCTACACAAGTGGGTCCTATTTTCTTGGGATATGTGAAATGGCTTAAAACGGATCCACAAGGTGAATTTAAGGGATGCAATTGGCACTAGATGATTTATAATGAGTAGATCTATGGATCTAAGTTGAATTGAGGAGTACCCATGTACCGGATCTAGGTTTTGACACAATTCCCAAGGAGTGCGACTTGCTTTGAGGAGGACTAGTGCCTTGTTGGATGGGCTAATGGAGTCAAAAAGGTATGTCAAAGTGTAGATCGGGACACCTAGGAGCCAAGTCAAGTGGGCTAATTGAGATAGAATGGTTGGATCTTGCTAGATCTAGGTTTTCATGAAATGACCCTAAGTGGACCACAATCCCTTGAAACAAGGAATGCTACCCACAAAGCAGATCGTCACAAAATGATACTCTAGACCTAGGTTTCAAGGTATGGCTGTTCCAAATCCACAAAAATCTCAACCACCCACTTCCTCAAAGTGGGCAAACTCACTCACCCAAGGGAGTGCGACCTTGCTCAAGGAGGGCTAAAAGAGGGGTTAAGTGGACCAAATCAAGTCCAATGGACACCAAACTGTAGATCCAAGTAGCTTATGCACCGATCTATGTGGATCTAGAAAATCATGTCAATCCAAGGGTTAGATCTTACTAGATCTAAGTTTTAAGGTGCCAAGAAATTCAAAAGGGGGTTTTAATCCCTTAAAACGTGGAATGATGCCCACAAGGTAGAAATCACCAAAGTAAAATTCTGGGGGTAGGTTATCAAGTGTGCAGATTGCAAATCAAGTGGGATCTCACCTTACCCATGTGCTAGATCTAACCAAACAAGCCTCTTCAAGGAAGTGCGATTTGGTTCAAGAGGGCTTTTTGCCTTGAAAAGTGTGTCAATTTTAACCCAATCACCACCAAACTATAGATCCCACTAGGGGTGGATGCTATAGAGGTGGGTTTTTAATATCTCTTCAAAAGCAAGGCTAGATCTAAGTAGATCTAAGAAAAACAAAAAAAAAGGGTTTTAATCAATTAGCGTTTTTATGATCTAGAAATTATGGATGATTCAAGGAAGAAGAAGATCATACCTTTGGAGCTGTTATCACATTTATAGTAGTCGGGCTACCATACATTATTTTTTTGATGCCAGTACACTATTCAGCCAGTTCCCCTACATTTGAGATGCTGAGATGAGCATCTATATTGGATCACTATCAGATTGTGGACAACAGTTATATTCCCCATGCCATGATTGAGTCTCGGGACACTCAGAGAGATGACCGATGTAGCCATTATACCATTGGTACAGAGTAGTCAGTAGTGCCCAGAGTTACAGCAGCAGTTTCAGAGGACAGAGGATGGTACAGATGGATGAGCATTCAGGTATATGACTCAACAGGTATATTATGGTGTTATGGTTAGATTGATTTTATACTTATTCTTATAGCATGTCTTAGCACTTAGTGTCATGATCTGGCGATCATATAGATATGTGGACCTGGTTGATCTTATTATATATATTATATTGTCCCTACTCAGACTTAGAAGTTCACTATTCATACTCATTGGTTTTACCCTCCTTAGGGAGAATAGAGGTGATCATTCAACCATACCTTGGCTTGCTAGTGTTGGTTCCATCATTTCATTGTCTTCATCCATCCATGGCCTACCTTGTAGATTATCACCCTGACTTGCTACTTGACTAGTGACATGGAGGATCTTTTCCCCACTGTAGCCTCTGTATTGGATGAGCTTCCCTGTTTATTGTGTCTCGACTCTGAGTTGGTGACAAAACTTACCTATGGTGAGTTGGAGTTCCTTGAGAATTTCCCCTAGTCACTAAAGTTGTGTTGGCTAAACCTGAAACTTTTAGTGCTGCCATGAATACAAAATCTGGAAAAATGAAATGCTATATCTTGTATGAAAAGCCCATTCATGCAATGTGTTTCTGAACACACATGAATGAAAGGCATGCCAAATGAAAATGGCTATGAAAATAAAATGTTATATCTTTTGGAAAATAAATACCTAGGTAAACAAGCTGTCCATGACACACCTAGAAGTGCTCAGGTAAACAAGTGCCTTAAAAACACACTTGCAGCAGAAAGCCTAAAAGAAAAATTTAAATCTATGCAATGTGTTTGTAAACACACATAGATCAAGGCTATGGAAACTTCAGGCCCAAAAAGCAATGGAACTTAAATGCTATATCTAAACAATTGCTGGCCTTATTTGTATTATGGATTGTGCGCATCTGTGAAGGTGAATAAACCCTCTTTAAACAACTCATCCATTTGTGAGACACCGCCATTCCTTGTGTTATTGCTCATTCAGTATATACTATGGTGTGTATTCCCTTTCCCTTGCCAAAGTGTCACAAAGTCAAGTCAGTCAAGTCATCCCTTAGCCTAGCCAATTATTTCAGCCTTCACCCTTCACTAGCAAATTGATCACAACTATGAAGTGAGTATGATCCTGAAAGTCTAGTCTGAGTAATAATAATAATTAACGACACTATATATTTGGATTTAGATCGCCAGTTATGATTACTCTGTGTTATAATTGTTACTTGAATAAGTTGTAGAGCATGTATTAACCTTGACACTTTGCAGCAGCCTTGGATGATGGTCTGAGTTATATTTGGTCTTGGTTAGACCCAGTTTGACCATGGAGGACCATGGGACATGAGATGTTAGACCTTATGATGATATGGATAGATGATATATGGTCTATGTATACATACATGATGATTCTATGCAGCAGCTACAGGGTTATGATGATGATTCTTGGGTTACAGCAGTGTTTGGTCATTTACAGATCATTATTATTGGCCTTGTTCCGGTATATTGGATATTTATTTTGATCATGCAGAGACTCATATGGTGTATGAGTACACATCTTGGATGGATTTGGACCTTCTGAATCCAATGGGACAGTTTGTTTTCAGTTCCGGGCACTTACAGTGATGATTGAGCCTCAGTAGGATGTCCTAGTGCATTTTTGGTCTGTCGGAGGCCCTATCAGAGCAGATTAGATTTTTATCTGGTTGACCTAGGGCGCTGATGATGGAGGGGGTGGTCCAGCCACTTGTTTTTTACCATAGTACCCCCCTCCCAGACACACTGGTGCCCTCACCTTGACAGCGCAGGCACTCCAGGAGGCAGTTTGGGGCAGTTTCACGCTTCCCGAGGCATTTCAGGATTGGTAGAAATGGCTATTGAGGAAATCGATTTGGGCTACTGAGGCAAAGTTATGGCATGGGATGATCAGTGATGATAGAGCGGGGTCTTCCACACCTTCTCCAGCAGTTTCAGCTTCATCGGGGCCTGCATCCATCACTTATGGCACTTTCTGTGGATTTCTGAGGTCTTTTGAGGACCACGACTTGACTATGGAGGCACGATTTGGTACATTCATGATTATTTTATGGTTATTGTGCTATGGGGATTGACCAAGGAGGGATAAAATTACCCCTTGGACCCACCATAAGCCTCTTATGATATTTTGTCATCATGATTTGGTGGGATTCCCCCTTCTAGGGCGATTTTGTCCACTCACATAATATTTTATTTGTGATCCATGTATCTTATTGTTGAGCTCATCTCAACCATTGATTAGACATTTGTATCTTTTAATCTTAGCCACTCATTCAAAAAGTGGTTAGGGTTTTGGTGCCTCTCCTTCCTATTTAAAGGAGAGAGCCTCTCATTGTAAGGGGTCTTTGGCTCTTGGATTATTGGTATAGAAAAATATTCTTGTAGAAATTCTTGTGGTCTCCTTTGCATCTGGTGTTCTTAGATGGTGATTGGAAAGTCTATTGCAACCTAGCATTTGGAAATTGTGGTAAGATCTATCTTTTTTGGAAATCATTGTTTGTCTACAGGAGGGCGACTTCAACAAGGGCGATTTTGCAAGGCTTCTTCAAATTGACTTTCTTGGCATTCGCTTGTATCAGGGGGTTATCATTAGCTTCGTTGTGATCTATGCTATCTTTTTGTTACTTCTCTTGTGGCATTAGTCTTATCTCTTGATGCATCAAATCTGATATTGTTGACGTTTGTTGTGCAGGAGAGAGGGCGCATTGGCTTCTTGGATCAAATCGACTTGCATAGAAAACTACCTCAAAGCTTCTCAAATTGATCGGGTTTGCATAGATCATCATCATCAAGGCATCTACAAGGTTACCCAGGTAAGATCCACAGGTTTGTTTCTCTTTCCTTTATCCAATCCATTGACATAGCTCATAAATTGTTAAAACCCTAAATATTTCAAAACCCCCATTTTACATTTTCTCAGATCTACTTAGATCTAGTGGGTTGTTGGGCATAATATTGAAAACCCACCTCTATAGCATCCACGGCATCCCGGATCTATAGTTTGGTGAGGATTGGCTTCCGTTTGATCCCCTTCCCAAGCCAACTTAGCTTCTCCCAAGCAAGGCGCACTTCCTGGTGGTTGTGAGTTGACCTAGATCTAGGTTGTGGGTGTTTGAGATCCCGCTTGATCCGTAATCTACACATCAAATAACATACTCCCAGATTGTTAGTTTTCTGAAATTCACCTTGTGGGCCCAATTCCACATTTTAAGGGATTTAATCCCCATTTTGGACCACTTGGAACACTTAAACTCAGATCTAGTAAGATCTAACCGTCGGATTACCGTAAAATTATAGATCCATACTCCTACTTGACTAACCTACCCGGATCTAAAGTTCGGATGCCATCCGACTTGTCTTGACCCCATTTACCCCGCTTTTAGGCCTCCTTGGGTAAAGTCGCACCACCTTGGAGAAGTGAGTTTGTCCACTTCTAGGACGTGGGTACTTGAGATTCTTTCGGATTTGGAACCGGAATAATTCAAAACCTAGGTCTAGAGTATCACTTTGTCAAATCTTGCCTTGGGGATAGCATTCCTTGTTTTAAGGGATTGTGGTCCACTTGGGTTAAACCTAGATCTAGACACATCCATCCATCAAGACCTCTATTGCCCACTTGTCCCATGTACTAGGAGTCCCAAACCACAAGTCAACCCTACTTTGACTCCACCTCCCAATTCCCTAGGCACTGGTTACTCTCCAAGTCAATTCGACTTTCCTAGATTGTTGGATTAACTTGCGGTTTGACCTTAGTGTGGTGAACCAAACCCTTGAAGCTATCATGTATCATGGTCAAGCTTGTCATCTGTACTAGTTAGCCCCAATTGAACCCCTAAACTACCCTGCATTGGACATGGTTCCCAAGGCAGTGGATTTTCCAATATTGAACTAGTACACTAACCCTAGATCTCACTTCAAACATTTTAAGTCACTCTCACACCAACTATGAACCAAAGCTGTCCTCACTTGGCTTGTGACTTCATCCTTAGGTCTAGGATAAACCATACACCTAACTTCACTTAGAATTACCCTGATTTGGTGTCTTGGTTTTGATCTCTCCTGTCGGGAGTAGATCGGGTCTCCCCCTTTGTTGTCTGGGCTAGATAACATAAAGCAAAGGTTGCCTCGACTGGCGTGACAACCATATACTGGAGGTCGAGGTGATCGTGGTTGCACTTTTTGAGTTGCCCTTCCCTATTGCCATCAATGACTGGATATATCCATAGGGGTAACTACAGCTTAGGTGATAACAGGAGCATACCTGGATGAAGAGATGAATGCTAGTTGAGACGAGGATTACTTTTTCCAAAGATCAAATGGAGAATTGTTGAAGCCCTCTAGCCAAATCGATTTTTCCAAGCCACATATGAGTCCCTCTAACCTGTCAAAACCAAGGAGCAAAGCATCAATCATTTTAACATGTTGAAGGTAGATACAAGCAAGACAGAGATAAGCAAAGAATAGTTGGCACAAAGACAAAACTACTCCCTGTTTAACCAAAACGTCTTCCTGCAAGCTTGAAGGGCAAGCCTCCCCACCAATTCGCACTTGTCAAAAACGTCCTCTTAACCTGTAAAAAAGATATGGCAAATATGCAAGATAGCTACAATAGATCCTCCAGTGCAATGGACAAAAGCATTTACAATCGAAACAACCAACATCCACTCCAATCCAAGCATGTACTCCAAAAGATAGAAATTTTATTCCAAGAGCCAAGAGCCAAAATCTCTAGATGATTTTACAATGAGAGGCTCCCTCCTTAAATAGGATGGGGAGAGAGTACAATCCTAACCACTTTTTACATGAGTGGTTAAGATTAAAAGATCAAAAGATCTAATCAACGGCTAATAATAAATCATAACAATACATCACATGGATCACCCAATATAATGATGACGTCCCCACTAAATGGTACAAAGGGAGGATGACGTCATCCACTAGAGGGGTAAAAGGACAAGAATCCACCTCATAATGACTAGGACATGACAAAATAAGCAAATGGTGGGGCTAGGAGGCATCAATCCTTACTAGCTCATCCCCAAGGCACAATAAAATAATAAAATGTCCAAGATAATATAAATGATCAAATCTGTCCTCAAAATCTGTGACAGACAAGCAGTAAAAGACCTCCTGTGATCGATGTGGACATACCCACATGGTGAAAAATGGCTGGAAGATAGTGAGATCACCCTGGAAGACCTCTGTGAAAACCAAATGCCAAAACCTTGCCTCAATTGCCCAAATCGAATTCCTCAGTGACCACTTTATCCCATTTTTTAACTGCCTCGGTAACTGTGAAAGTGCCAAAACTGCCTCCTAGGGCATCTGCGCTGTCCATCTGAGCCCACCAGGCTCTCCAGAAGGGGGGGTAAATGGTAAAAACAAGTGGCTGGACCACCCCCTCCTCATACAGCGCCCTAGGTGAACTGGCCTCTCATGGCCCCTGCTGCTCAGGCTGGGAAATCAGCCCCAAATCTGGTCAACAAGTGTAAAACTGCATCAATCACTGTCAGAACTGCCTGGAACTGAAAGATAAGTGTCTCACTGGATCCAGAAGACCCAAATCCACTAGAAATGTGTACTCATACACCATGGGTTGCCCTAATGGGCCAGCTGTAGGGTCCACCATATATGGAGAATGCATAATCTGTTGATCTGAAGTAGTAAATAAAATTGCTGAACTGCATCAATCATCATCTGCATCATATGTCTATCATATGATCTCATCATCAAGTATGTGGGACCATGAATCATCATCAATAAGCATATACATATGGCCCACATCATCACGGATCCCAAGAATATACAACCAAGGATAAATCACATCAGTAGACTAATACATGCTTCTCTAATCATTCTCACAGCCAAGCTCAAAGTATAACATCCATTCAGTGGCATTAATCAAGTTAGCATATTGCTTTGTTATATAAAATTACTTGCACAATAGTTCAAATGACAAACTCACCCATTGGACACGGTCAAACTGCTAGTGAAGGATGAAGGCTAGGAACAAGGTTGGGCCAAGGGGTTGACTTGTCTAACTTAACTCAAAAATACTTTGGACTGGGAGAAGGGGGAAGCTACAAACTCTGTGCTGGACAAAATAACACGGGGGATGGCTGTGCCTCACAAATGGATAAGTTGTTCAGAGAGTGTTTATTCAACTTAGGCATCATGTCTGCATCAAGGTTATCCAGGTTCAATAGGATCATTCAATTTCACTTCATGGCATTTTTGGCCTACATAACCCTTCGGATCTCAGGTGTGCTGATAAGCACAACTAGTTGCAGCTTGCATCCATGGAATGTTTTCAAATACATATAAGGTCAGCAATTGTTTAGATATAACTTTTAAGAACCATTGCTTTTTGGACCTTTCTTATACTCTTCGAGGAGTATTTTTTTTTTAGCTGTTCATCGCTCTTGCCCTTTTTTTTAGTTTCCATGGGCGAATTTATAAGTTTCCATAGGTAGAACATGAGCTTTTAGTTTTAGCCAACAACATCTCAAGTGACTAGGGGGAGTTCGAGCCAATGCCAAACATTGGGACAACCAACCAGAATGATTTAGGCCTACAATCCAACTCACCAAAGGCAAGTTTTGTCACCAACTTAGAGCCGAGACACTGAATATACAGGGATGCGGTCCAAACACAGAGGTAGAAAAATGGGGAAGTCCTCAGTATCAGAAAGTCAAATGAGATAGGTCAAGGTATAAAGTCAAATAGGAAAGTCATGTATGGATGGAGTCAAGTGAATATGGAGCCTACACTAGCAGACAACTGGTGTCAGGAAAGACCATATCTATGTAAGGTGAAAAACCAGTGGGTTTTGTTAAATGACCTAAATGTGCAAGCAATTGTCCATTTTATGATTTATAGTTCATTTTAAACAGTTTGCCACATCAGGAATAATATACCAAGCAGATGCTGTGAACATGACTAAATCAACAAGATAATAATCCACAGTCAGTGATAACATATCCACAGATCATACAACATCATCATAGTAATAATCATCATGCACCATCTGAAACACTGTTGCAATATATCTCTAAGCACTGAACTGAAACTGTATGGGATAAAGGGTCACATCGGTCATCAAATCTGAATTCTCAAGGCTCAGCCTTGACATAAGTCTGAATAATATACTGCTCTGATCATGAGTGATCCAAAATATATATAGCCATGCTCTGAATAATGGAAGCTCTGGAATGTGCAGATATCTGCTGAACAAGGATAGTAGCCCTGCTACTATAGTGTGATAACAGTTCCTATCCAGGATGGTAGAGGAAGACAACTAACTGGTGACACCTAAGAGGGCCTTGATTCCCTAGATAGATTGGTTGTCACGCCAATCAAGGCACTCTTTACTTCTTGCTATCCAAGCCACGGATAACAAAGGGGAGACCTTGATCTACTCTTGGAAAGAGAGATCTAACCCAAGCACTCAAACAAGCAAATCAAACAGTGAAAATGAAGTACAGGGTGAAGAACCCTAGATTTAAGGAATTGAGCTATTGTAGAGGCTTAAGGAAGATAAAATATGAAAGTTTAGTTAATTTAGTTACAATAGCTTATGGTTAAGTGCAAATCCAGGATATAAGTGTTAGGGCAAATGATCAAAATCAACCGCCTTGGGAAACGTGTACTTAATTTAGGGGAAATGGGCCCAAGAGGTATATCTGGATGGAATAAGGTTTCCTTACATTGCTTGACTATAGATCTCACAATATCAAAGCTTACAAGCAAAAAATGAGCAGTCAAACAACTAAAAAGGGGCAAACTCAGAGAGGGTGCATTAGCTAAAGATTAGTGCCTTGGGATTTGAACTAGAAGGAGTTAACAGAGCATGACGCCCTAGGAAACCCACTTCATGCTTGGCATTAAGATGAAAACCCAAAAATCGTTTGCCACGATTTGAAGTTTGAGCTAGAGAATTTTTATAAATTTTAAATGAGGGTTTTAACAGTGAATTTTAATGGTGACGATTGGATTGGATCCCAAAATAACGAAAATACTTAGAAAGGTACTTGGATATGCTTGCAAGTTGATAATATTCCCAAAATGAGGCAATCAAGAGTGAGATCTAGCTTCCCCAAGTGAAATCGTTATTCCTCCAAGTGACTAGTGCCCCCTTCCCTGCCATAAACGATCTATAGTGAGAATCAATCGAGCATGAAAGAAACTATACGGAAGAAAAGATGAAACAAGTAGCATCAAGATGTCCAAAAGGTACAATAAAGATACTCCTTGAGACAAAGACCAATCCAAAAGTAAGATATGGGGTTTCCCCACAATAGTGTCCCTTCAAATCGTCCTCCTCTTCTACCACACGACCTCCCTGCAGAAAAAACATTGGAGAAAAACAAGATCCACAATGATATCACAGAGAAAAGATTGTATATTCACTTGCAAGAACATTCATCAAAGCATCCAAGAGATTTGCAAAAGATATTCTTTATTATGACGGAAATCTAAGAGCCCAAACGTGCCTTTACAATGAGGGCGTCTCTTCCTTAAATAGGAATGAGAGAGACCAAAACCCTAACCACTTTATGAATGAGTGGTGGAGATGAAAAGATAAAAACAATACAATCGACGACTATGATGAGCTGGAGTGATAACACATGGATCAACTCACTAAGAGGGGGTGTGCACTCACTAAAGTGGTCCTAGGGGGGGTCGCACCACATAAAAGATGACTAGGACAAGTGTAAGGAGCACACGGTGGGGCTAGGAGGTATTAATTGTAAATTTCCTTAAAATCCACACTAGAGTTAATGTATGCCAGATTAATTTTATTAAACCTGATTACTACTTTTAACCACAAACGAATTTCTTCGCTATGCAGTAGAAAATAAAACACTGAGAGAAATATAACGTCAATCACATCAATGGAGACACAAATCTTTTTGGGTATAAACCCTCGGATAAAACCCAAGGTGGGAAAACCGGTGCAGCAGTTTGAGAAGATATTTTATTATCAAGATATGGAAGAAATACAATCCAAAAAATCGATTTACCCAACCGGGAAAAATCGAACCTCTGCGAATCACTGAGAAACACCCCATCGACTCGTACGACCTCTTTGTGTAGTTGTACGACCCTGCTGTCAATCATACGAAATCCGTATGACTTTGCGTCAGTTGTATGGACGGATTTTGTACGACCTCTGCTCACATGTGCGTCCCTCTATGACTGATCTGCTGTACGACCGAGCTGCTGTATGACCCCGCTGGTTCTGTACGGCCTCTCTCTCAGCCAATCCGTACAACCCTCCATTCTGACCGATCACTCTGTCGATCTGCTGGATGAATGCTCCTCTGTCTTCTCTGCAAACTTCCTTCTCAAAAATTCTCTTTCTCACTCTCCCGCTGAAAGCTATGAGTAAGAAATCTCTCTGTATCTCTGTGTGTCCTCTCCACCAAATCAATCCTCCTTTTAACTCAATGGCCAAGCGAAAACCCTAACATCTCACTATGGATCAATGCATGTAATCCTCCGTTGAGATCAATGGCCAAGATTAGATTAGCTATCACTTAAATTATTTCCTCTTGAACTTTATAAAAGTGACTCCATTAAGTCAATTAATAATTAGATCACTTAATGCACTTTTCCTAAGTCTAAACTTTGGAAAATTACATTAATTAATTTGGCTTCCTGTTTTATGTCTTCTAGCATGCAAGGACACATGCAATGATAGAAGACCTTCCTTGTTGCCACTTTCTAACACTCCCTCTCAACGACGAAGGGATTCGGTAGCAACCCCAACTTGTCTCTGAACTTCACAAATTTGAGTTTGCAAAGTGCCTTGGTGAATATGTCCGCCACCTGCTCATCTGTCTGAATGTACTCCAACTGAATGGTTCCTCTTTGAACATAATCTCTAAGGAAGTGATACCGGATGTCAATGTGGTTGCTTCTGTCACGGAACAATGGATTCTCAGAAAGGTTAATGCCACTCTGATTGTCACAGTGAACTATAGTAGTCTCCAACTCACTCTCGAATAACCTTGAGAGCAACTTCCTCAGCCACGTCCCCTCACATGCTGCCAAACTGGTTGCCATGTACTCAGCCTCTGCCGAGCTCAATGCAACTGACTTTTGCTTCCTGCTGAACCAAGAGACAACTCCTGACCCAAATCCGAAACAACAACTTGAAGTGCTGTTCCGGTCTTCTACACATCCTTCCCAGTCAACATCTGTAAAGCTTGCTAACTGTATACTCCCACTGCGCTCATAAACCAATCCATACTCCACTGTGCCTCTGATATAGCGAAGTATGTGCTTCACAACTGTCCAATGCACTCTTCGAGGGTTCACCATGAACTGACTCAAAGAGTTAACTGCAAAGCTAATGTCTGGTCGTGTGTTGACTAGATACATAAGCGACCCAATAAGTTGCCGATACAATGTAAGGTCAAACTCCTCTGATCCTGATGCATCAATCTTCCTCCAGTTGGTAACTAGAGGCGTGGACATGGGTCTACAGTCCTCCATCCTGAATCTCCTCAATATCTTCACTGCATACTTCCCCTGACCAATGAAGAAGCACCCATCTCTCTGCCAAACCTCCAGACCTAGGAAGTAATGCATCAACCCAAGGTCTTTCATCTCAAACTCCACTGGAAGATTGGACTTGTAGTCCTTGATCAACCCCTCATCTCCTATAAGAAAGAGATCATCCACACATAGTACCAGTATGAGAGGTACCTCACCAGACAAGCAGTACAGGTTATGGTCTTCCTCACTCCACTGGAAACCCATCTCCCGTAGATAGCTATCAATCCTCGAGTACCATGCTCGAGGTGCCTGCTTGACCCCATAAAGAGATCTTTGCAACCTGCATACATGCGACTCCCTACTCTTCACCTCAAACCCCTCTGGATGCTCAATGTACACCTCTTCCTCTATAACTCCGTTGAGGAAGGTAGTCTTCACGTCCATCTGATGAATGCGCCAACCCATCTCTATTGCCAATGATAGGATAGTCCCAATAAAAGAATATCTGGCAACGGGGGCGAAGATTTCCTCATAGTCAATACCTTCCTTCTGTGAATACCCCTTAGCCATGAAGCGTGCCTTGTACTTCTCCACACTTCCGTCGGCTGCATGCTTTACCTTGTATATCCATCTGGATCCCACCACCTTTTTACCTTTGGCCTCGGCACAACCTCCCATACTTGGTTCTTCATGATTGAGTCATACTCCTCAACCATGGCCTCTTGCCACACATCATGTTGTGCAGCCTCCTCAAAAATAGAAGGTTCGTAGTTAATCAACTCCGTCATCAGTGCGAAATAGCTAAGTCTATCTGGTGGTTTGCTCCTCCTCATGGAGCTCTGTGGAAGACTTACCTACCTGGAATCCTGATTTATGGGTTTGTACCACCTAGGTCGTGGCCGAGTGTCTACCTGCTGCGGCTGCTGGATATCCTCCTCCTGCTGCTGCTCATCCTCCACATCAATGATAGGAGGATCGTCTCCACCTGACTCCCTCTGACTACTAGAACCTGTGCCCTGTGTCTGTACCTGTAACTCCTCCAACTTGACTCCCGAGTCCTTTGCTGGCTGCTCCAATGCTGGTAAGTCCATATATCTTCTTAAGGCTCTGTCCTCATCAAACTAGACATCCCTGCTCACAATGATCCTCTTGCGAGCTGGGACATAAACTCTGTATGCCTTAGAAGTCTCACTATAACCAACTAGAAGCCCCTTCTCACCAGAAGGGTCTAGCTTCTTCCTAGTGTCAACATGAATGTGACAATAGAAGATACTCCCAAATATGCGTAAGTGACTCACATTTGGTCTAGTACCTGTGAATACCTCATCAGGTGTCTTCCTCCCCAAAGCTAGGTGAGGACACCTGTTCTGGACATATACTGCAGTCTGAAATGTCTCGGCCCATAGGAATAGTGGTAATCCCTAATCAAATAACATGGCCTTGGCTACACTCACTAGTGTCCGATTCTTCCTCTCCACCACTCCATTCTGCTGCGGGGTGTGAGGAATAGTGTGGTCCTTCTTGATCCCCTCTGATGCACAGTACTCCAAGAACTATCTGCCGGTGTAATCACCACCGTTGTCAATCCTCAATATCAAAATCCTTCTCCCTGTCTGGTTCTCCACGAGAGTCTTAAATTCTCAAAAACGCTTTAAGACCTCTAACTTGGCCTTCAGGAAATAGATCCAGGTCTTCCCGGAATAGTCATCAATGAATGTGATGCAATAACTGTAAGCACTGAAAGATTGGACGCTCATCGGTCCGCATAGATCTGAATGCACCAAGTCTAAGGCCCCCTCAGACTTGTGCTCACAACCCTTACAACGGTTATGCTTCTCCTCCTGTACTGAAGGAACTCCAATAACTTCCTGTCTCAGATGCCTCAGTGCTCCATGATGTAAGTGTGCCATCCTCCTATGCCACAACTCACAATCACTATTGTTGCTACTGACCAGAGCCTTTGCAGGCTCGAACTGTAGTCTGTAAACCTTCCCGCGCCGGACCCCAATCATCCGATCCAATCTCTGATTTGACCCATATGGCCTGATATATACTTTCCTATGCCAGAAAGTCACTAGAAAACCCTTGTCTTCCAGTGTGGAAACATATATGAGATTCTTCGTCATCCCTGGAACATATAAAACATCAGTAAAGCTGATGGGCTTGCCAGACTCCCTTTGAAACGAAACAGTATTAACACCCTGTGCCTGATACCGTGCATCATCTCCCAACTCAATGTGGAGATTTACTCCATCCTCCTGCAAGCTCTTGAAGAACGATCTATGTCCTGTCATATGACAAGATGCACTGCTGTCCACTTACCAGATGCTATTGTTGATGGAACTTGCCATGCAACCTATCAAACAAAAGTCCTCATCAAAACTCTTGCTGAAGTCATCCACCTCTACTGAACCTGCCATCTGTGTGTTGTTGTTCTTCTTTCTATCTGGGCACTGGGAAGCAAATTTCCATGCTTGTGGCATATGAAGCACTTGATCTTTGACATGTCAATGTTCTTCTTGCCACCCTTCTTCTTCTTTGCCTTCCCTTTGCCCTTGTTTGCTAGGGCTAGAGCCTCTTCATCCACGATCTATGGGGCACCGTTGGATGAACCTGAACCTTGACCCATACGAGTCTCTTCCTGCACGAAGTCATCCCACAATCTCTGCCAATCAGGGAGCTTCTCCCTAGCCACCATGCCTTTGACAAAGATGTCCCATGGTTTAGAAAAGCCATTGAGAGCTATACGAACTAGCTTCTCATCCTCAGTCTTAGAGCCCACTGCTCCAAGCTCATCCCTGATCTGTGTGAGCCTTGTGAGATAAGGCACCACTCCTTCACCCTTGGCCATCCTGGTACTACGTAATCTCTCCTGCAGCACCATCTTTTGGTTTTCGTTTTTGCTTTGGTAAAGACTTTCCAAAGCCTTCCACATTTCTAATGCGGTCTTCTTCCCGGATAGATGAGGGACTATGTGGTCTTTCACCCCATCCAAGATGATCAACATAGCTCTGGAATCTATCTTCTTCCACTTTTTCAACTCTGCCGAATTTGTGGGAGCAACCTTTTGGTTGTCAATGTGCTCCTCAACATCACTAACATCCAGGATCCTGGTGATCCTCTCTTTCCAAGTAGGAAAATTCTGTGCCCCCTGGAGTCTATCCTCGACTCTCAACTGTACGACCATAATGTAGTGTACCTGTAAACCCTAGGATAGATAGCCCCTGATCTATCCAACCAACTGCTGCTTTCTCTCAGATCTGCTCAGAAGAGCTCTGATACCATGTAAATTTCGTTAAAATCCACACTAGAGTTAAAGTATGCCAGATTACTTTTATTAAACCCAATTACTACTTTTAACCACAAATGGATTTCTTCATTATGCAACGGAAAATAAAACACTGAGAGAAATGTAACATCAATCACATCAATGGAGACACAAATCTTTTTGGGTATAAACTCCCTGATAAAACCCAAGATGGGAAAACCGGTGCAGCAGTCTGAGAAGATATTTTATTATGAAGATATGGAACAAATACAATCCAGAAAATCAATTTACCCAACCTAGCAAAATCGAACCTCTGCGAATCATTGAGAAACACCCCACCGACCAGTATGACCTCTTTGTGTAGCTGTATGGCCCTGCTGTCAATCGTACTGAATCCGTACGGCTCTGCGTCAGCTGTACGAACAGATTCCGTACGCCCTCTGCTCACATGTACGACCCTCTACGACTGATCTGCTGTACGGCCCTGCTGGTTTTGTACGACCTCTCTCTCAGCAAATCCGTATGACCCTCCTTTCGGCCTGATCACTCTGTCGATCTGCTGGATGAATGCTTCTCTGTCTTCTCTGCAAACTTCCTTCTCAAAACTTCTCTTTCTCACTCTCCGGCTGAAAGCTGTGAGTACGAAATCTCTCCGTATCTCTGTGTGTCCTTTCCACCAAATCAATCCTTCTGATCACTCTGTCGATCTGCTGGATGAATGCTTCTCTGTCTTCTCTGCAAACTTCCTTCTCAAAACTTCTCTTTCTCACTCTCCGGCTGAAAGCTATGAGTACGAAATCTCTCCGTATCTCTGTGTGTCCTTTCCACCAAATCAATCCTTCTTTTAACTCAATGGCCAAGTGAAAACCCTAACATCTCACTATAGATCAATGGATGTAATCCTCCGGTGAGATCAATGGCCAAGATTAGATTAGCCATCACTTAAATTATTTCCTCTTGAACTTTAAAAAAGTGACTCCATTAATTCAATTAATAATTAGATCACTTAATGCACTTTTCCTAAGTCTAAACTTTGGAAAATTACATTAATTAATTTGGCTTCCTATTTTATGTCTTCTAGCATGCAAGGACACATGCAATGATAGAAGACCTTCCTTGTTGTCACTTTCTAACATTAATGTCCTTCACTAGCATCATCCCATGGCACAATGATATAAGATATGACT
The DNA here is from genome assembly GCA_027924585.1 of Larix kaempferi. NCBI lineage: Eukaryota > Viridiplantae > Streptophyta > Pinopsida > Pinales > Pinaceae > Larix > Larix kaempferi. The sequence goes on from BSBM01001288.1 coordinate 1,418,547, forward strand.
CAATAACATGTCAAAGTGACCAAGTGACCGTGCCCCCCTCAATAGCTGAATAATACATGAAAATAAAGCCTCGGAGTGTGTGTGGACCCCAGTGAATGATGAAAGCTATGTAAGAAGGTGTGGGATGCATCATGAATGACCTTTGAACAAACATCATGCCAATTCCTTGCCTCATTTTCCCAAATCGATTTCCTCAATGACCATTTTATTCCATTTTTTATCCTCGGAAAATCACCTGTAAATCAATAAAATGCCTGTAGCTCTCTGCCTGGTGCCCGGGACACAAATCTGACCGTACCAAAGTGTCTAGGGGTATGGCTCTATGTTAATAACAAGTGGTTGGACCCCATACTCCCTCTGTAACACCCTATGTGAACCAAATAATAATCCAACTGTGTTGCCAGGCCATTTTATAATGGCAAATCTGTAGTAAAGTGACAATCTGAGTGAAATCTTGTCCAGGAGTTCCTGTAACTGAAATCTGAGTGTACCAGAGGACTCAGAAGGTCCAAATGCACTAGAGATGAATACTCATACACCCTGTGGCTACCTGGATAATCAATCCATAGTCTCAACCATTCCCGGACCAATAAAAATAATGGTCTGTAAATAATAACAACTATAAGAATCCATCAAACCATCAAGTGAAACTTGTGTCTTCCGCATGGAACCATCAAAGGGGCATCAAAGGACCATAAATCATCAACCTCGAACATCACTGGTCCAAACTCATCTCAAATCCTATGGTTGACTTGGTCAAACTAGGTTTGACTAGGTCAATAATGATCAAAATATGACCCAGGCTAGAAATGCGTGATGCTGCAAGTACAAATGGATAGTGTATGCTCTCTTAATCATTCTAATAGCAAGACTCAAAGTAAAAAGCATCATTTCACTGGCGGTTAATCAATAATTACATCAAATATAAGTTTAAATAATCATTTACTCAAAATCGAACCTCAAGAATATACTCATTTCATAGATGTGAACATTTTGCTAGCAAAGGGTGAGGGTGAAAAATGCAAGGCTAGGATAAGGGGATGACTTGATTGACTCAAAAGTGTGACATTTCAGATAGGGGAAAAAGAAATACACACTTAAGCATATGTTGGATAATAAACACACAGGGAATGGCAATGTCTCACGAATGGAATGAGTTGTTTAGAGAGGTGCTTATTCAACCTTGGCAAATGTCTACAACTCACATCCAAGCTGAAATAGCTCCGTGAGGAGCTTTGCTAGAACCGTCGTAACTAGTTGCACAACTAACCGTAACTTGAGGTTCTAGGGGACACTTAGAATTAGCTGTCCCTTACTCCATCTCACATCACAACCCGTAGGCTCTGTGAGGAATTTAATCATTACAATTAATCATGGCCAACAATCTTTGGATTTGGCATACATTTAACCACTGCTTTTTAGGCGTTTATGACCCTTTTGGATTTTGCATGTGCTTAGAAGCACAACTAGTTGCAGCTTGCATCCAGGGTACTTTAACATTTCAATTTCCATAGCCCTCTTTCATTGTGCTGAGAAGCACATTTTTAATTTGTTTCCATGGGCTTGCACAAAAGATAAGATAATAGTTTCCAAATGCATGTAATGATGGTAGTACAACTTGCTTCAGGTTTAGCCAACACAACTCAGGCAACTAGGGGGATTATCTACAATCAGGACCAAACATCGAGGGAAACTGACCAGAGAGGTCAAGGTATCAAATCCAACTCACCTAAGCTCAGGAACTGACACCAGCAGGTTCTCCTGGCCCAGAAGGATCAAGGATTTGGTAAGTTCTGTTGCCAACTCAGAGCCGAAACACAAACTAATAGGTATGCTATCCAACACAGAGGCAAAAGTGGGGAAGTCCTTCATATCACAGGCTGAGGTGTAAGTCGAGGTGAAAACCAAAGATGGGAGAGAACGGATGGATGGGGAAAGTGAAAGGTGATGCCAAAGCTAGCAAGCCATAAATGGTGGGAATGATCACATCCATACTACTAAGAGGGTAAAACCAATGAGCATAAACAAGAGCTTCTAATTCTGAGTAACTAGACCATTTAGATAATCATTACGCAACCATGTCCATAACACACACACACACACACACACATATATATGTATATATATATATACCGCCAGATCATGACTACTGGATACCAAGTCAAGCTACTATGATGAGCAAAAGAGCAAAACAATCATAACCAATGCACACTATATACCTGCTGGGCCATATACATGTACCTGTCATCTGGATCATCAAAAGTCTCTGGAAACACTGCATTGCTCTGTATGGAACTAAAATGGTCACCTTGGTCATCAAATCTGAGGTCATGAGGCTCAGTCTTAGCATAAGGTTTGTCATATTTGCCCCGAGGTTGCTCTGAAATGTGAGTGATCATCAAAAGTACTGCTCATCATAGGCTGATCTCTTCAAAACTGTGTAAAGGCCTAGCTAAAAAATATACAAGAATTTGCTCTGCAAATCATGGTAGCCTGGCTACTATGGATGTGATAACAGTGGGGACACATGAGTTGTTCACCAGTTGGTCAAAGATAGACTCAGATATGCATGTTGAGCTTGGTGATGATGCCAAGTGTGGTGTAGAGGGAGTTGGGACAGTCATGTTCTATCTAGAGTCAAGAGGATCTTTGTAGGTGGCAGATGTGTTATTACTCTCAGTTTCGACATTAGAGGATTGTGGGTATACCATCTCTTTTGAGAGTGGACGGGTTCTCATTTGACCGATGGGATCTGGCATAGAATTAGCATGAGTTCTTGTGTCAAAGAGGGAAAAGTTTACAGGTTACACGGAAAGCCTGTGGTTGGATCCAGGGGGATCTTGGATCATGGATCATGGATCAATGTTAGTGACAAAGGTCAAGGAGCAGAAGACCACAAAGGGTGAGCAGAGTTCACAGACTTCCAGTGTGGGGAGTAAAACTTCAGAGGGGAAGAGGGAGTTAGCCCTTTCCAATTTTGCCAGGAGACCTAGTTGGTATGAGATGACATTGATGGATGCTCAGGAGCAGGAGAAAGCTCCCATTAGCACATTGAGGGAGAGCAAGCCTTTGATGTAGTTTCAAAACTTCATGGCATTGATGTGTAGCGTCTGTGACTTCCAGTGGTCAGGGAGCAAATGACCAACAGTGTTGGATGGATGCTAGTGTGTAGGATGATGTATGCAACAGTGTACCAGGGTCAGAAGGAGAACCAGTTCCAGGTGGCTCTTCGAGAAGTACCTTCCTCGCTAAGAGGGAGTGTTGATTTTTATAGCTCGGATAGGTACTTCTGTATAGGCCAAGTATCGGGCATGCATGAGTCGTCCAGATCACCTCTCTAGGAGCTTGCTTGAGAGACCAAGAGACCTTTGTATCTCTTTCCTAAGTCCAATGTAGGAAAAGTACATTATTAACTTAATGTTGGTTAATCACTAAATAGTAAAAGGTGAACTTAAGAATAAGTCACATCTGTTGATCTTAAGTGAGGCTTGAAATCTAATCTCAACCATTGATCACTTTGGAGATCTAGGGTTAGGTTTTTGGTCATTGATAAGATATATAAGGGAGCCTAAGGAGAGGATTGGACACACAACAGTCACATAGAATGAGTGAGATCTCATTGAGTGGTTGGAGAAGGACTTTCAACCAAGTGTGTAGGTGCAGGGGCAAGGTTAGAGGAAAGGTGCAAAGGGGCAGTAAGGGAGATAGCAACAAACCAACAATATCGAAGTATTGATCTTGGGGTTTGATAGGGTAGGCTATTTACTGTTTTGTAATTTCTTAGTGGGCCATTATCCCAGGATGGGAGGCCAAGATTTTTATTGTTAATAAAAATCACTTGTTGCTGGTTTTTTGTGGGGGTTTTCTAGTGTAAATCTAAGTTTCAAATGTGTGTGATTTCCTGAGATCTTAGTGTATTTTCTGTTAATAATTGCAAGTAAATTATCCGGGACATTAAATCAGATTTGGGCTCTGTAAAAATCAACACTAGTTTGTTTTGCTTCACTGAATGGATGAAGCCATATGTACTCCAATTCCTCTCAACTGATGAGGAACTACAAACTTGCGATAACAACCTGGTAGCCTAGATGAATGCTATCCCTACCATGATAGCCCCACCAAATAATAGGATCAAGATGCCCCCAATCATCCATGGCTACTAGATATGAAAAATTACTGTTATCATGCAACTTGTAGTTGTCCCTAAAGGTTATCCTATCCAGGACGGTAGAGGTGTTGGACAACTAAAGAGGTGACCCAAGAGATGCCACGGTTCCCAATGCAATTGGGTGTCACGTTAATCGAGGCACTCTTCACTTTAGATCAAGCCTAAACAAGACCAAGGGGGAGACCCTAGCTTAGCCAATGAAGGCTAACGAACCCAATCTAGACTTCCTAGGGAAATGTGATGATGATAAAGTAGGAGACCAAGATGAGATTAGATCTAGATCTAGAATAATAAGTGGACTCAAGAGGTTAGGGCTTGGTTGAAGAGGCTTAAGACAAGGACAAATGTTCAACCAAGTGTGAGATAAGGTCACTTATGGATTAGGAGTAGTAGATCTAGATAGATCTAATGCCAAGAAAAAGTACCTAAGTGGGGCCCACCCTTAAAATATGGAAAATGGTCCAAATGGGGCTCACAAGGTCAAAATCAAAATGAAATGGCATTAGCGGGTATGCTACACAATGGATCTATGACTTTGAGGAAGAAAAGGCAATACCCACGATTGGGATCTAGCAAAAGACCACTCACTCAACTAGTGCGACCTCCCATGGAGAGGCCCAGTGCCTTAGATCGGGGGGAAAATGGAGTTGGATGTCCACCAAACTTTAGATCGGGAACGTTGTGACTAATGTAGATGTGGGTTTTAATTATTAAGCCTCAATAATTGCTAGATCTCCATAGATCTAAAAAATAAAAAATACAAGGGTTTTGATGACCAATAGGATGAAAGACAAGAAAATGGATACGTACCTTGTAGATCTTACCTCAAATGCTTGCGGCTACCTTGCACATAGATGATCCTTGCATTTAGTTACAATTCCAAGCTAGATCCAAGTGATTCCAAGCAAAAACGTCCAAGCCCTAGGAGGAAAAACGTCCCACTCAACCTATAAAACAAACTACAATAAGTTAGATTTGATCCACAGATGACTGAGATCTAAGCATGGCATATCAAAAGAAGCAAATCAATGGACAAAGAACAATTGAAAAACTCCCTCCAAGATGAAAACGTCTTGCCCAAGGGGGATGTGAGAAACCCCAACAATCTTCCCTTCAAGCAATTCGCACTCCTTGCATAAGTCAATTCGGCCTCCCTCTGTAGCTGTCAAAATCACCTGTAACAAGCAAAGATGTCTAAAGTAGGAGATGTATAATCATGTACAAGAGCATCCCAATCAAAGCAAGAGACGTAGATCTGCAAACTAGTATTTTCTTCCAAGTTTTCCAGAGCCCAAAAGGTGCCTTTACAATAGGGGGTCTCTTCCTTAAATAGGATGAGGGAGACCAAAACCCTAAACCACTTTTGAAATGAGTAGTTGAGATCAAAAGATAAAATAATACGATCAACGCCTAAGATGAGCCGGTACAATATAACATGGATCAACTCACTAGAAAGGAGGGTGCACATGACTAAGACGCCCTAGGGGGGATGGCACACAACATAAGGATGACTAAAACACATGTGTGCCATATAAGATGACAAGGACATGACACTAGGAGCACATGGTGGGGCTAGGAGGTATTACTTCCCTTCACTAACATCACCCCATGGCACAATAATATAACAAATGACTCAATGACATGTCCAAGTATACAAATGATCAAATCTTGGCCCCCTCAACTGAGAGAAGAATACATTTCATAGCCCTTTTCATTGGGCTTTACAGGATATAGCAATAATTTCCACATGTAGTACAATTTGCTTCAGGTTTTATTCAGCACAACTCAGGCAACTAAGGGGACTTCCGCAAATCAAAACCACACATCGGGGCAACTGGCTAGAGTGATGAAGGCATAAAATCCAACCTACCAAAAGCAAGTTTTGTTGCCAACTCAGAGCCGAGACACAAAATAAACATGGATGCATGTCCAACACAGAGGCAGAAGCAGGGAGATCCTCCATATCACAAGTCAAGGTGTAAGTTAGGGTAAAGATCAATAAATGAGGAAGGATAAATGGATGGGTGGAGACAAGTGAAAATGGTGCCTAAGCTAGCAGGTCAAAAAGACAATAGTGATCATGTCCACATTCCTAGGAAGGTGAAGACCAACGAGTATAAAACAAGAGTTTCCAAATGTCAGTAATACAATCATGCATATAACCCATAACAACCAATTTCATTTTAACATTAATATACTACCAAATCATAATTACTATATGCCAAGTCAATGTTATCAAAATTACCTAAACAACAAGATAATAACATCAATGCACATCATATATATACTGGGTCATATATCAATGTTTGTAATCTGGACCAACTATAACCACTGAGAACACTGCATCTGAAACACTGAACACTGCCCTGTATGGAATAAAGGTCACATCGGTCATCAAATCTGAGGTTTTAAGGCTCATCCTTGGCATAAGGTCTAATGAATGTCTGTTATAAGGATGCTCTGATGTGTGAGTGATAACAAATAATACTGCTCATCATAGATGATCTCACTGAATATGTGCAAAGGCAAAGCTCGGAAAAATGCAGATATCTGCTCTGCAAACATGGTAGCCTAGCTACTATGGATGTGATAACAATTACCACTGGATTGTACAAATCCTCCAAATTCTTCACGTACTCCCAGTGTAGTTCCCACATCTCTATATATTTTCCTCAAAGTTATCTTATATCCCTGTACTTCTTCTAAATCCTTATTTGGGGTTGTCCTCCCAGGTAAAGACAAAATTTTGGAATGATAATAGTTGGGGTATTGTGCATACTAGCATAGGGAAAAATGTGTAATGTTGTGGTCATTTTGTTCCATCTTTTGGTAATTATGTCCTTTATTTCATTGTAAAATACTTCAAAAAGGTCACTTTCACTTGCCTTGATAATTTCCATTATTCTCTCTAGCATACTATCTTTGTTTTTTTAGCCTTCTCCCAAGCAAGGCATATCTATGTCAAATGTCTTGATCATGGCTAGGATTGGTTTTGTAAACCACAAAAAGGTATTGGACCTTGTCCCACCATGCATCATCAAGAATGATAGACTTGATTTTTTGTCCCCTATCAAAAGTGGAAGTCCTCTAGGATTCCCAAGGAGGGTCGATGACCATCTCATGTAATGCTTGTCTGACCATCACACGTCTTTTTGTTGATGTTCTCCATGGTTCCAGCATCGGGCCAACATTCTACAGATCATTCTCTTGGATGGGTTCGCGACATAGAGAGAATGGCCCCATCGTAGCCCTTGACTATGTGTCTTATGGTTCAGATGCTTAGCCTTGTTAGTCATGTGTTGACTGGACTGTAGGAGGCTAGAGGTCACATTGCATACTCCAGGTGGGAGTGCTCCTTAGTCGGAGTGATCTATTCTTGTAGAGTGAGATGACTTGTCTATGTTACAAAGACATCTTATCTCCTTGCATATTAGACAAAGTCTAATCTAATGTTGAATTTGACAATTGGCTCTAAGAAGTGTCCGAGACTTCTTAGAGTATGGTCAAACCAACATTAGAGCTCTATTGAAAGAATATGACTGCATGTGAGGTCACTAAGGAGATATCAACGAGGAGAAGTTTTCTATGATGAAGAAATAACCAAGGAGTCAAGATTCATTGAAGAAGTCTCAGAGAAAGTGGAAGGTAAGAAAGAGCACAACTTCCCCAGCAAAAGGGGTAAATTGACCCTATAAGACAAAATGACAAGTCGGATTGAAAGATAAAAAAAAGATAAATAAACAATAAAATAAAAGTACAGGTCGACCTCAAGAGTAAAAATCAAGTCAACTGAAGAATATAAATAGAGGTGTTCTCACACTTCATTTCTCACATTCAAGCAAGATCATCTCTCTCAATTGGTGCGCACTTATCAAGGAGGACAATTGAAGTTCACCAGAAGCATAAGTTTTGGGGTTTCTCTTATTCTCTTATTCTCTTGGGAGATTATCTACCCTCGCTAGGGTTTCATGTGGAAGAAGAGCACACTCTTGTGCTAGGGATTAATCTTCATGTTTGGTATTGTTTCTATATTGGATTAATTTCTTTTGAGAAAAAATTGCTGGGTTTTCTCCCGTTAGGGTTTCCTAGGATAAATCTTTGTGTTTCTTGTGCATGGTTATTCTTTTAGTGATCCTTGTTTTATTTTCTGCTACAAATGAATAATGCTATAATTGTGGGATGAAATGAATAATGCTATAATGCTATAATTTTCGCAATTGTCTCATCAATCTTTACCTTTACCCCTCTGCTCTCTTTTATAACACTTGGGTTCCTTTTAGGGTTCCAGAACCCTAATTCACTTTTCATGCAAAATTACACTTCTGCATTAAAAAATGCATGCATGCAAATCCTGCATGCAAAATTACACTTCTGCATTAAAAAGAGTTTCACTTTCGCATTAATAAAAATCTCTTTTTATCAAATATGAAGCAAAAATAAGGTTAGGACACTTGTCCTTGTTAACATTTTTAATAGATTTGAGTCCTCCTCTGTAATACTGGTGAAGACATTTTGCATCTCTATAATGTGATGAGAAGCCCCACTGTCCACGAACAATGCATCCTTTACTAAGGTGCCAAAAAGACAGGACACCAATGAGAACTCCTTCTCAAACTTTTCAGCGAACTCACTCACCTGTGTGTTTACTGTTGCTGCAACTTGTGTCATACTCTTTCCCTTCTTCTTGTTTGGACATTGACCTGCATAATGGCCAAACTTGTGACATGCAAAGCACTTGACTTTGCTGATGTCCTTCTTCTTACCATCTTGAGTGGAAGCCTCTTCACCTGTATTCTTCGCCTTCGCTTTTCCCTTCCTTGCGTGACTGGCAAGAGCAACGTTCTCCTCATCATCACCCTTTGGTTGGCTTCCATGTAGGGACTCCTCTCGAGTCTCCTTTTGGATGAAGTCATCTCATAACCTCTCCTAGCTAGGAAGATTTTCCCGTGCAACAATACCTTTGACAAAAGGATCCCATGGCTTGGTGAAGCCATTCAGGGCTAATCATACCAACTCTGGATCTGCCACTGTCTCCCCAATTGCTGCCAACTTGTCACGAACCTATGTGATCCTGGTGAGATAAGAAGCCATTGTATTTGATTTGGACATCTTGGTGCTCCTAAGTTCCTCTTTTAGCGCCATCTTCCTATTGTGGTTGTCACTCTGTAATAGCTTCCTCAAATCTTCCCACATCTCCCTAGCTGTCTTCTTTCCGGACAAATGAGGTATCACACGATCTTTTATTGCAGAATGATCCTCCTGGCTTTCACATCCTTTTTGTTATGCTCGACCAACTGAGTAGCATCAATAGGTTCTGTGAGAGTTTTATCCGCACACTCCCAAATCACATTCTCCATCAACACTAACACTATTCTCTCCTTCCAAGTACTGAAGTTGGATGCACCCTGCAACCGGTCCTCAAATCTCAGTCTAGTTGCTGGCAGCTGGCATCTTGTCTAATCAGTTAACCTTGACCAAAGAATATATATATATATATATTTTGTGTACACTGTAAACCCTCGTCAAATGTGATTTCCTTCTAGAGCCAACCTTTCTCTGATACCATGTTAATTTTATTACTCAATACCAATTCTGTTTTCTGCTCCCAATAATTTTTATACTCAGAAATTATAAACAAAAATACTGATATTTTTAACAGTGCAGCGGAATAGAACAGGAAATCGTTCACACATTTGACACAGTTATTTACCCCAGAAAACCCCAATGAGGAAAAACTAGCATTCAATGTTCTTCTTCTTTTATTAGCTCATAGAGAAAATCAGAAATTGCAATGAGGAACCTGTAACTCAATCCCTAGGAAAATCGACACACTAGAGAAATCTCACACAGAGCAAATCGACCTTGCGTCACCCTGTACGGTTTCCTGTCACCCATACGACCCTACGTCACTCGTACGACCTCCTGCATCACCTGTACGGCTACCTGCATCACCAATCTACCCGTGTCAGCCTTTTGGTCCTCTGCGTCATCGGATCAACCCTCTGCGTCAACATACGGCCCCTGTGTCACTTTGTACGGTCCCTTGCGTCAACCTTTCTGCCCCCTTGCATTCACGTACTGATTGAGCCTCTTTGAGATCGGCCTCTCTCTCTCTCTCTCTCACGTGCCTGGATCTTCTCTCTGCAAAATCTTTCTCTCTTCTCCTCAGCCATTGAGTCTCTCACTCCTCTTCAGAAACAATCTCTTTGAAATGATCTAATGATATTGTGTGCCTTTCTCCTCTCCTTAGGCTTTCTTTTATAGCATCTCAATGACCGAAACCCTAACCCCTTATCTCCAAAGTGATGGATGGCCAAGATTAGATCCTGAGCCTCACTTAAGATCAACGGATGTGACTTAATCTTAAGTTCACTTTTTAGTCATTAGCCAACATTAAGTTAAAATTGTGATTTTCCTAAGTTAATCTTAGGAAATAGATTATAAAGTCACTTACTCAATAATTAAGCAAGTACAACTTCTGCATGCTTTACACCTAGCCTATGTAGAAGCTCCTGTCTGAGCTATAATCATCAACAAAATGACTATGATAGCGGCAGGTAATTGCATATGATTTTATGTTCCTTATGATGACAATGTTGTGACAATATGCTTTCACATCCTAGCTAGTATAGTCCTGGTTATTTTATGATGTCATTACAGTTCTACAACAAGACCATTTTAGTACCTCATATCAATGGAAACCCTCCAACTAGCTGCCATGCACACTGAGAGAACAATCTACCTGTTCAACATTGCACTTGATACATCATCTTTCATCCACTGGAATCCTGGAACCACTCCATAACTGTACACTTGGAAACCTGACATCGCACCCTGGATCTGCCAAACATAGAACTGCTAAGTACAGACATGCCCAGAAAAAGCCATCTAGCTCCTAAAAAGCAGAAAAAGCAGGAGAATTGAAAATGAAGAAAACAAGTGCGACACTATTGCCAAATATAGCATGTCTAAAAAATAGACACCGCTAAAAATAACATCTCTCCTGTTGATGAAAGCAGTCTCATTAGACTTGCTTTTCTGCAAGGAATCCAAGTACGTGGCCATAAATGACATGCAAGCCCTGAAAAGAAAACTGCTAAAAATAGCAGTGTCGTGGAATTGCTTGCATGTCACCTGAAACAGGCTCATCGACATCATAAGCTTGTGAGGATGAAGAATATGTAAAATCTCTGTCATGCAGGCCCCATAACTCTAGCTCCTGGAAAAAGGCAAACTGCTAAAATTAGCAGTTTCTTGAAATCTGATGAGATTGACTCTCTAGCAAGCTCTGATCACTGTGAAGACCTGGATGCACCTATAATGGAACCAGCATGATGAAATCAAGCTGGAGCTTAACCCTCCAGTTGCGCAAGCAAATCTGAGAGTTAGCACCCTTTGAGAGAAGCCACACACTTGGTGCTTGAGCATATAGCCCTTGCTTCAATGCTATTTAAATGTTTCAAATATTGTAATTTATGATTTATGATGTTACGATTAGGTATATTGACATTTTGCTATCTTTATTAAATTATAATATATGAATTTGATCTGATATTTGAAGTTAGCGATGAAAAATCTTTTCATCTGTGTTGAGATTCATGTTATAAATTATCTGTTATTACTTTACGTTGGAATGAATTTGAAAATTTTCTTGTCTTTTATGTGAAATATGATAATTTTTACTTTTCTAATGGAACACTCCTTCATATTTCTTGAAACTCATCTCCTATCATTTCCCCATTTCCTATTGTTTCCTAAGAAGTCAACCCCAAGTTCTGCACCCTTATTGGATTGTGGCTATACCTGTTTCTGGAAACATTTCCCTTTCGGTTAGGATGTGATGGAGCTTGAATGCTAACATCAGCAAGGCTTTCGGTTTTTTCATGTACCATTCCTCTCCTGCTTAACCTGTTTTTTTTTCTGCTTTTAAATTCTTTCATAGGAGTTGAAAGAGCTTCGGGAGTCAATCTCAGTTTCATTTTTGGAGGAAATTAAGGAAATTCGTCATGAACTAGCAACAAAAGAGAAGGAGCTAGAAGAGGCAGTGGCTGTTTCCATGGAGCAACAAAGCTGCATAGAGGACCTGAATCAGCGACTTGCTGCTGCAGCACAGTCCCGGAGGGATGCAGAAGAAATAATTCAAAGGTAATCTTGACGCCTTTATATCCATGCTTAGTAAAAGCAAAATAAAAGTAATAAATGCAGGATGTAATATATGTGTGCAGGAGAGCTTTTTTATTGCTCACTAGTGGATTGTCTTTTTGACTTTGTTCATCTCATTATTTTGAGTGTGGTTCTGTTTAAGATGAATCCAATTTCATAAAACTTGAAATTCTATATTTTGTTCTTGTTATGCCACATACTGTATTGACATGTTGCTACTGATTTTTTCTTCATTCCTGCTGATGCATCCTAGATTCTTTTGGTCTCCTTTTACTACTATTGTGACCTTCCATATGATATGAGTGATGAGATGATGTTACTATGATGCCATGATTACTGCTATGCCATGTTGGACTGATAATGATATACTTATTGATGTTGTACTCTATTGCAACTATATGATGTATTTGGTTGTTTTGATGAGTATAGCTAGTGGGACCAGTCATAGGTTGATGAGGGTGAAAGGGTTTTGAATTTTGATTCAATGTTATCAGAACCAGACCGGTGGTTGAACCGGCCGACCCCGGGAACTGGAACCGGACCGGAACCGGACCGGAACCGGACAAAAACTCGGAAACAAACTGGATCAAAAAACCGGTCAATCCATCCATATCCCAAACATACTTGGTGACTATCTGGATGCCTCCCATCTCCACCAAAACATACTTTCAGGAGCGTGCACTGCTCCAGTATGTTAGCAAAGAGGTTTCATCCTATACTAGTTCCATCTGGGGTTCATGCAATGTTGAGCAACACTACAGGCTGCTTACTCAACATATACATAACATGTACTATAAGAGCTTACTGCTCGTCAATCTCAGTCATATATAAATGTATAATATGCTACATTATAACATGCATAACACACTTCCTGATTCTAAGAGTACAGATCTGCATACAACTGTTATGAACATTCAGATCTGATCTACAAGAGCAATAATGACAAATGATAATCCAAATCCAAATACTTATCTTTTATTGTTTTTGTGGGCTCGCTCTTGATCTCTTCCTCCTTGCAGGGATCACTAGAGTCCTTAGATCTTTATCTTCTTTCTTGTCGGAAGCCCATTGAAGAAACTGCAACTTGGATCTTCATACATCACCAATGACAATCTCCTCATCTAGAGATAATGTAATCATTGGTGTACTAAAAGAAACACTCCTTTCGACAGTCATCATCTTCTGGATTCCTTGACTTCTTTGTGGAGAATCTTCATGAGCATCATTGTTTGATGTTCACAAATCTTTAAACTTCCGAGTTACATCAAGCACTGCAAAAGGGTAGTCTTGGTTGACAGTGGAAACACCCACAATTTTATTCACCGAGAAGTGGCTGAAGAACTCCACTGTTATGTCCACCCAATGCCCAACTTTCAAATTATGATAGCCAATGGTGGGATGAAGAAATGTGGGGTTTTGTGAAAATCTGATGCCCCAATTGGGTAATTATCATCTGAAAACTCATATGTTGGCCATAGATATGGGTGGTTGAAATATAGTTTTAGGGGCACAATGCCTATGCACATTAGGGCTAGTTACCATGGACTGCAAGGAATTATATTTGACCTTTACTTAGGATTCTCATACTCACGCCTTCAAAGGGGTCCATGCAAGGTTCCCTGAAATTATAAGTTCTCATCATATGGAAAAGTTATTGAAGAAAGGCCACTCTAGAATTATTGCTCACTTCCAAGCCATACAGGCTCTAGACAACACCACACCAGAAATCCATTTGGACTTACAAAAGTTTTTTGACAAACATCAGCAGGTATTTGAGACACCAAAGGGTTTACCCCCATATAAAGGTGAGCATGATCATGATATACCCTTGATTTTGGGCAATCAACCACCAAATGTACACTTGTAGAGGCACCCATTTGCACAAATGAATGAAATTGGAAGGACCACTCATAAGATATTGGAGGCGGGAGTCCTTCGTCCCAACAATAGCCCATATTCATCCCCAGTGGTCACGATTTTAAAGCAAGAAGGGAATGGGTGCATGTGTCCCGACTTTTGTGCCTTTGCATGGTACGAAGCAACATAAAAAGCCTTTGTAGTTTTAAAGTGCATTGCTCTAGTCTCATTCATGCTTGATTTTACTAAGACCTTTGTATTGGAATGTGATGCTTCTAGAAAAGGTTTTGGTGCAATCTTATTGCAATATGGACGACCCTAAGCATTCACCGGTAAGCAGTGGGGTAATAGGGATTTGGACAAGTTTATCTACATGAAGAAATGATGGCCATCCTACATGCAATTGACACATGGCAACAATATCTCCTAGGGTAGTGTTTCCAAATTTCCATATAGATCACCATATCTTGAAGTATTTTCTGGAACGAAGGTCGTCATTCCTTGAGCAACATAAATGGGTCATCAAGATGCTTGGATATTATTATGATACCATCTACATAAAGGAAAAAGATAATTTGTGGAAGATGATTATCGAAGGAAATATGAGGAAGTGAGATCCCTCTTTGAGTTATCTTCTTTGGTACATGAATGGTTAGAAAAGGCACAACAAGAATGGCTCACCAATGTTACTACATCTCAACTCATCAAGCAATTTAAGGAAGATCCTATTGCCGTAGGAAAACACACCTGGGAATGTGTGGTAGAAATCTTCAAGCCATAAAGTGTGTCCTTGGAGGCAAGCCTCGAGTCAAGTACTGTCACTTGAATCTTGACTCCTCCGTTTAGGCAAACTCCTAATGAAGCCAAGGGGGGTGGACCCTAAAGTTGCTAAGGCTGGTTGAACTAAGCTAGTTAAGTGGATGAATTAGTTTTTTAGGAGTTTTTTAATAATGATAAAACTGACATAAGAGATTTGCAATATAACTTGAAGTATAGAAGCATAAAGATCTAAACAACATATAAATTGAACATGATTAACAAATCATTCAACACATGATAACAATTGAAAATTATTTGCAATGATAAATAAAGAGACCAGTGCTGAAGAATGGAGTCACAGTTGTAATGCTGCTTGTAATGCTGAAAAGAAATATTGTGCAAATGTTCTTGGTCAATTTTAAAATCAATGTGGTAATGATCTTTTTATCAATGTTGCACGACTCAGACTCGGCAAAGACTCGGCTGGCACTTGACTCGTCGACTTAGGAAAGACTCGGGAAAGACCCAGGACAGACTCGGCAAGACTCGGCAAATAGGAAAAAAAACTTAAAATATGGTAAATTTTGGCCACAAAAAAGATGTTAATGGCATTTCCAATCCACATCAGTTATAAAACTACTATCTATGCAATATTTCATAACATGATCTCATAAACTATGATAATACAACATAACACAATCAATTTTTGTATGCAAAATTTAAATTTTAAATTTTAAATAGTGAACAGGAAAGTCTCATGCCTGACCATGACCACGAATACGCCTACAATAAGTTTTCTAAGTTAAGATTTTTTATTTTTTATTTTTACATACATAAATACATTTAAAAAAATGTACATTAAATCTTCCATATACCAATAAAGAAAAGAAGCTTAAACTATACATTTATACATTAATGGTACATCTAAAACAAAAAATTATTCATATCCATAAAAATATTAAAAACTAATATAAAAAATAAAATAAGATAAGCTTTTGATATTTATTAAAAAGTGAAAGAATCTATTTTTTTATTAAAAAAACTTTATGTAAGTTAACAATTATCACCTCCAATAAAACTTAAAATTTATATATTTATTAATTTTTATTCTATAATTTTTTTTTAAAATAATATATTAATAACAGTAATCATTTATATAAAGCATTTATTTCTTTATTTTATTTTAAAAGTACATGCTTAACGGGCTTTTATTTTTATTTTTATCTGAGTGTCTGTTAGACACAAGCTATTAACTTTAATAATCATAAAAAACATTGTTATATCCCCTTTGTTGGCTTTCACGTTATGATAATGGCGGCACGAAAAATCACAGCCACCTATTCACACAGAAACCTTGGCTTTCACGTTATGATAATGGTGGCACGAAAAATCACAGCCACCTATTCACATAGAAAACTGGGGCGGCAGACGGAAGGGCACGGGAATTAGGGATGATGCCCCACTATAAATACTAAATACGATAAGAGCAGATGCAAGCGTTAGCTATTGATTGGATGGGATTAAGGAAAGAAAGAGTTCGATGGTTGGGTCATTTCTCTGTTTGCGTTATGGTAGTGCTTGGGACCGATCTCATTCCTTCCTCTAACACCGACGGGATTATAGGTGAATCGACGGGCCCAATACTCTCATAAAAGGAGCCCATACTCAAATTCAGACCAAATGCCCAGTCCATGCCGAGTCCGCGTCGAGTCTGTGCGAGTAAACCGAGTCTTCTGAGTTTTCCAAGTGTGTCGGGTCTGAGGCGAGTCTTTAGCGGTTACTCGGTTCAAAGGTTGACTCGCCCAGACTCGCGAGTACTCGCGAGTGGTGCTTCACTGCTTTTTATTAAAGGATGGTGGATTCTCGATATACACAAAGGTACAGGGAATATGTCCGGAATTCAGCTGTGTGGTTTCTCACTCATACTTGGGCTGGATTGGAGTCTCAAGGAGGTGTTAAGATGTTATACCAACGAGGGAAAGCCTAACGGTTCCCAAGAGGTCACTACCCAGTGTTATCCCAAGCCCTTTGAAAAATTTGCCCACAACAGAAGAATGTTCGCTTTGTGCCGGATTTTCACAAGTAGGTTTGTTTATTTGGGCATGTTAAAACCTATTACTAGTCATCTTCCCCTTTCTGATGTGTACCAACATGTTCGGACTAAGCTGCAAGTTGGCCACAGAGCATACAGGAGAAAACCTTGTTTATTTTAAAAGATTTTTGAACACAAAATTTTACTTTTTAATGCCCCAAGAGTCTCTTTTCGGGCCAGTACTAGGGAAAGCCCTTATCCTGAAACCTTACTTCGGGAAAGCAAGGGGGTGTTTTGAATTGTAAATGACTAAAAAATAAATGTTTTCTAATTACCTACACTACCAAGGTAGTGGGTTAGTATCCGAATTACTTCTTTGCAAAAGATAAACAATATTGTAGCAAAAAAAAGTATACGTTCTGCAAAAATAAAACAAACTGTTCCTACGTCCTGAGTGTGTCAATGGCCCAATATTTGGATTGGACCAAGACGTTAGATTTTAATCTACTTGGTTAATTTTAAGTTAATCTAATCTAATGTTAAAATTTGCTTATGTTTGCAAAAATTGACAACAAACACAAAAATTTCGAACCGACACCAATCCCCCCTGGGGGATGAAAGCAAGCTCTGTGAGCTTACTTCAAAAATAATTTTATTACCAATTAATGCTGAAAGTAAAGAACTCCTCTTTCTCCTTACAGATTTGGAGAGAAGAGGTTACAAAGATAGAAGCAAGGTAGCGGAAGAAAGGTGCGGTTCAAAGAAAGTTTTGGATCATCCCAAATGGTTGAAAGAAGTGCTTCAGATCCCTTTACCTGCTGTCATAGTACAAAAACCAGCAAACATTATTAGTCCAAAAAGTGCCCAAAATCACTTTAAAAGTGTTTTTGGGCAACAACAAAATTCTAGAAAAACCCAAGTTAAAAAAAACTAGCTAAGTACAAGAAAATGAACTAAGATGGAATGGCTAAAAAGCCACCCACTTAGGATCTTGGACAGCCTTTAAAAGGCAACCAATGAGGCACTAAAATGCTTGATATGAACTTTTAAACTTTTGATAAAAGAAATCATTAAACAAAACTAAGAATTTTGACTTGTAAAAAATTATCTAATGACCTCTTTTAAGCAAGACCCAAACTTATGAAATGAAACTTTAAAGCATGTTAGATCTATGCAAATAATTTTCAGATCTGATTTTTTATAAGACAGTCAAGCAGATCAGATCTGAAACTTATCCAAACAAAAGTAACCAAGAAGAAATTTTTTATATAAGAGAGAGAGCAAGGATGAGGAAATTTGTTGCCAAAAGATCAACCAAGGAGCTCTTTTGTGGGGTACCGAGGGACAATGTTTAGATGTTTTTGGAAATGTGGTGGAGTCAAACTTGATCCACAACTCCTCCAAGCCTTGTAACCTGAAATCGATCAATCAACTTGCAAAAAACCATGAGATATGATAATAGAGACTAAAACAACATGCACATAAACTTATGAAACAAGTTAGATCTAGATCTCTCAAATATTTATCAAAGTAGAACAAGAAAGTAAGCTTACTTAAATTACTCTACCTTAAACAATTAAGGAACCCAAATACATCAAGTAGATAGCAAACAATCGAAATGACACAGGTTACCTCATTTGCTCAAGACAATGTAGATCCACACATAGAAGTACCCCACATCTGGCCTCCAAAACTTGTTTTATTAGCTCAATCCAACTCTAACTAGTTTGGAGTGAGGGAGGTGCCTCAAATATATAGAATGGGCAAAGAGGTGTTAATTTTTGTACCTAGGGAAGTGTTCCCCAAGTGACCTTTTGCCTAAAGTCACTTAGAAGGGGGAAAAAGGTGACCCTCACATTAAATGACTTAGTAAAAGCATTTAATGAGACTTTATAAACTCAAAGTCACTTTTTGATAAATTTAAGTGGGCGAGGGAAATTAATATTTATAAAAGGTAAATGGAGCATTTAATTTCCACCGTTGATCTCATTCAATCTCATCCATTGGATTTAGGGAAACCCTAGGGTTTGATAAAAAAGCATGAGGGAGGCAATTTCACTTCACTTTTGAGAGATTCAAGAGAGAAGAAAGAGCAAGAGAGAGAGCTAGGGCTTGGCACGCATTTCGAGGCACAAGCTGGGCATTTATTGAACTGTATGGATTCCTAGCAGATTTTTTCTTCAGCAGGCACACATCCCGAGGCAGTCATAGTTGCACAGAAATCGAGGTATTGTGCAGCAGCATTTAATGCTGGCCGTACAACACAGAAACTGAGGTAGTCAACTTGGCACGAATTTCGAGGAGTGGCACACATCCCGAGGTCTGTTGGTACAACCGTCATTATTGACACGAGTTTCGAGTAAATATGGGCACGAGTTTCAAGGTGAATCTGGGCACTAATTTCGAGATAGGTTGCACATAGCCCGAGGCAGATTTTGGGCACATTTCTTGAGGTTTTCAGCATGAGTTTCGAGGAGATAGAGTGGGCACAGAATTCGAGACTGTTGCACACATCCCGAGGCAGATTTAGGGCACTGTTTTTGAGACAGCCTTGCACAGATTTCGAGGAGAACCGTACAGTACGGTCACTGTACCTTCAACACTGAAATCGAGGCACCCACTGGCATAGAAATCGAGGCTGCAGTTTTGGCATTGATTTCAAGATAAATGCTGGGTGAAATTTCATGGTGGAGATAAGTAAAATTCTGCTGTAAAATTTATGTACTGAGATTTACTGAAGAAATAAGAAACTCTCTCTCTAACTGGTTTTCCCCGTGGGGGTTTTTCCAGGGCACATTTGCCGAAAATTCTGAGTCTGAAATTTTAATGGTGTGCATGTTAAAATTTAATTTCTGTCTGTTAGAGTGATTTTATAGCGTGTTTAATTGTCTAAGAAATTTTCATAAGTAGTTTCTAGCCTATGCAAAACCGGCTGGGAATGAAAACCACTAAAATATTGACATAAACCAGCAAGCTGCAAACTCAAAAAAATTTACATGGTATCAGAGCTTGGGGGCAGAAAACAGTGGTATTTTGCAAACACATAGAAATTTCCAGAACTCAGTAATTTCAGAAATTTTCTTCTGTTACTGAACAACACTTTGTTGGGTTGGTTGAAAGATGGCTACAGGACTTAGGTTGGAGGATAGGCTAGATGGGACTGGGAACATGGCCATGGAAGGCCAGAATTTTGCTGATATTAGAGGAGAATGAACTGTGGGAGGAGGTGGTTAGAAATACTACAGCAAACCCCGTTCAGATTCCCACTGCTACAGATGTAGCAGCATTGTCAGCGTTCAACAAGAAGGACTGTAAGGCTAGGAGGATAATCCTTGATGCAGTTAAAGACCACACAATCCCTCACATTTCAGGTAAGGCTAGGGCACACTTGATGTGGACTGCTTTGACCAGTTTGTATGAGAGTACCAATGAGAACCGGAAGATGGTTCTCAAGGAGAAACTCAAGAGTATAAAGATGAATGGAGGAGAGGGAGTGACAGCTTACCTTACCAGGATATCTGCAGTTAGAGATGAGCTAGCAGCAGTTGGGGAGGTGGTATCTGCTACTGAGCTTGTACGTACAGCAGTGAATGGGGCTTCAAAGCCCTGGGGTGCATTTGTGTAGGCCATAGTGGGTAGATAGAACCTACCTTCTTGTAAGAGACTGTGGGATGACTTTGTGCAGGAGGAGACCAGGAGAGGTCTCGTACATGGCAGTTCATCAGAGGGTGGGGTAGATGAGGAGAACGTGGCTTTGACAACAAAGGGGAAGAAGAAGAAGTGTCCCAAGAAGGGTGGGGCCAAGCAGCAACAGCAACATCAGCAGGGTGGGCAGAAGAAGGACTTGAGTAAAATCAAGTGTTATGGCTGTCAGACATTTGCGCACTATGATTCACAGTGTCCAAACAAGAAGAAGAAGAAGGGACAATAGACTGCAGCCTCAGCGGAGGTTGATGACTTTGGTGACAGATTTCAGAGGGAGTTTTCCCTGTGTGCTGGACAGATTGAGAGAGAGAGAGCCTCTTTAGTTACCAGCACTGATATGAATATGGATATGGAGCATTCATTGTTGGCAGGCCATTAGATGAGTCCATCCACCACTGGTACTTGGTATATTGACAGCTGAGCTTCGAGCCACATGTCAGGTGCTCAAGAGTTGTTCTCCGAGCTATTACAGACAGGTACAGATGTGGAGGTTGTACTTGGCGATGACACCATTGTTAGAGCAGTTGGTCGGAGAACCATTACATTTCAGAGGGAGTCTATGAGTCCCATGATTATGAGGGATGTGTTGTATGTCCCTGGGATGAAGAAGAACCTTGTTTCAGTTTCCACCATTGAGGACAGGGGTCTTGGAGTATGTTTCTCAGAGGGGAGAGTGCAGGTATTCCCCAGGACTACAGGAGTATCTACCTCCATGGACATTGGGGTTAGATGTGGAAGACTGTACAAGTTATTGTTTCAGTCGCAGTGTGCTCTAGCACACATCAGCAACAGTGAGCTATGGCATCGGAGGATGGCCCACTTACATCACCCAGCTCTGAGATTGTTGAGGAGCGTGGTTACAGGTTCACCCGAGTTCAACACTGAGCAAAGTGATGTGTGTAGGGGGTGTGCTTTGGGAAAGTACACCAAAACTGCTTTTCCAAGCAGTGACACGAGAGCAGCAGGAGTGCTTGACTTGATCCATTCTGATATTTGCGGTCCTACGTCATCAGTCTCTTTGACTGGTTTTGAGTACTACATCATCTTCATTTATGACTACTCTAGGAAGACCTGGATCTACTTCTTGAGGAGCAAGAAGTCACCCTTAGTATTGAGTGTCTTCCAAGGGTTCAAAGCCCTTGTAAAGAAGCAAGCGGGGAAGAAGATTCGGATGTTGAGATCGGACAATGGGGGTGAGTATACCTCCAAGGAGTTCGATGCTTTCTGCAGACAGGAGGGTATACAGAGACAACTGACAATTCCCTACACTCCTGAGCAGAATGGAGTAGCAGAGAGGAAGAACAGGTCGATTGTGGGAGAAGCGAGAGCGATGCTTCATGATCATGGGTTACCGGGTCGATTGTGGGAGAAGCGAGAGCGATGCTTCATGATCATGGGTTACCGTTCTTTCTATGGGCAAAGGCATGCAGCACTGCAGTTTATCTGCAGAACAGGAGTCCTCACCGTGCTTTGGGGAGGAAGACTCTAGAGGAGATGTACATAGGCAAGAAGCCTTAGGTGAGCCACTTTCGTATATTTGGTTCTTTGACTTACTCTCACGTCCCTTCTGAGAAGAGGGCGAAGTTTGAGCCCACTGTAGAGAGATGCATATTTGTGGGATATGATGAGACTTCGAAGGCTTATCGACTTTACATTCCTGGCCAGAAGAGAGTTGTTAGGCGGGAAGTGAAGTTTGATGAGGAGAGAGCCTTCAGGAAGTCCAGAGAGTTAGAGTAGCGGGAGACACCAGCTCCCACACCTCAGCTGACACAGGCTTCTTCGATACTGGTTTCAGGTCCACAGGTTTCCGGAGTGACTGGATCATAGAGTACAGGCACAGCTTCTACAGGTTCAGTGGTTCAGGTGACAGGTACTTCAGGGACAGGTTCAGGGACAGGTTCTGGTTCTGGTTCGCAGGTTATAGGTTCCTCAGGCACTGGTTCATCAGTTACTGGTCCTCGGGGTGTTGGACCTTCTACTTTTGGGAGTTCCTCTGATGATGATAGACCTGTTTGGGAGGAGCCTTCAAGGAAGAGGAAGCCTAAATGGCTTCAGGATACCTTGAAGGAAGCAGAGGCATTTGGTAGGCCCCAAGAGGAGGTCAGGACAGTTGTGATGCCAGACAGATTGGGGATGGCTCTTGTTGCGAGTCTTCGTGACTCTGAGCCTTCCACATTTGAGGAGGCTTCTCAACATCAGGTATGGAGATATGCCATGATGGAAGAGTACCATTCCATCATGAAGAATGATGCTTGGGAGATAGTGCCGAGACCAGAGGGGAAGTCAGTTGTGACTTCCAAGTGGCTTTACAAGATAAAGCATGCTGCAGATGGCAGTGTGGAGAAGTACAAGGCTCGGTTTGTGGCTCAGGGTTTTTCACAGGTTGAGGGAGTTGACTATGATGAGACTTTTGTGCCAGTTGCTCGGTATTCTTCCATCAGAGCAGTGATATCTATAGCAGCAGAGATGGGTTGGAAGATCCACCAGATGGATGTGAAGACCGCATTTCTCAATGGTCTTCTGCAGGAGGTGTACTTAGAGCAGCCACAGGGATTCGAGATTCATGGGAGAGATTCTCATGTGTGCAGGTTGAGGAAAGCCTTGTATGGACTGAAGCAAGCTCCTAGAGCTTGGTACTCCAGGATCAATGCATACTTGACTTCGATGGGCTTTCAGAAGAGTGAGGCTGATCTCAACCTTTACTACATTGTGGTTGGTGGAGATCCTCTCATTCTTCTGTTATATGTTGATGACTTGTTTATCACTGGAGAGGAGTGTCTCATTGCACATTGCAAGAGAGACCTTGCGGCTGAGTATGAGATGACTGATATTGGACTGATGCATTACTATTTGGGGATGGAGGTTTGGCAGGAGCCTGGACATATGTTCCTGGGACAGGGGAAGTATGCAGTTGATATTCTGAGGAGATTTTGGATGGAGGACTGCAGGCCGACGTCTACACCTATGATCACCAACTGGAAGCAACTTCATGCTTCTGAGGGTAAGTTGGTAGATCCTACACTTTACCGTCAGCTCGTTGGATCATTGATGTATCCGGTCAACACCAGGCCAGACTTGTGTTTTGCGGTGAACACTCTTAGCTAGTTCATGGTGGAGCCTAGGAGTGTACATTGGACTACCGCAAAACATGTGCTGAGATACCTAGCAGGCACAGTGGACTATGGTTTGGACTACAGGGGTTCGGGTGGAGTCAGCTTGGTTGGTTTCACAGATTCAGACTGGGCAGGTTGTGTGAGGTATCGGAAGAGCACTTCCGGTTGTTGTTTCAGTTTGGGCTCGGCAACAGTGTCGTGGTTCAGTCGGAAACAGAAGTCCGTTGCATTGAGTTCTGCCGAGGCTGAGTATATGGCAACCAGTCAGGCTACTTGCGAGGCACTGTGGCTTCGCAAGCTGTTGGTATATTTATTTGATTAGGAGCTTAGACCTACGGTGATCTATTGTGACAATCAGAGTTGCATTCAGCTCTCTGAGAATCCGGTGTTCCATGACAGGTCAAAGCACATTGAGATCAGGTACCATTTCATCCGAGACTACGTCCAGAGAGTAGCAGTTGAGTTGTAGTATATTTCCATTGATGAGCAGGTAGCAGATATCCTGACGAAATCTTTGGGGAGGGGCAAGTTTGTCTTCTTCAGAGACAAGTTGGGAGTGGTGCAGAACACCTTCCTCGGTAAGAGGGAGTGTTAGTTTTTGTACCTAGGGAAGTGTTCCCCAAGTGACCTTTTGCCTAAAGTCACTTAGAAGGAGGAAAAAGGTGACCTTCATATTAAATGACTTAGTAAAAGCATTTAATGAGACTTTATAAACTCAAAGTCACTTTTTGATAAATTTAAGTGGGTGAGGGAAATTAATATTTATAAAAGGTAAATGGAGCATTTAATTTACAATGTTGATCTCATTCAATCTCATCCATTGGATTTAGGGAAACCCTAGGGTTTGATAAAAAAGCATGAGGGAGGCAATTTCACTTCACTTTTGAGAGATTCAAGAGAGAAGAAAGAGCAAGAGAGAGAGCTAGGGCTTGGCACGCATTTCGAGGCACAAGTTGGGCATTTATTGAACTATACGAATTCCTAGCAGATTTTTTCTTCAGCAAGCACACATCTCGAGGAAGTCATAGTTGCACAGAAATCGAGGTATTGTACAGCAGAATTTAATGCTGGCCGTACAGCACAAAAACCGAGGTAGTCAACTTGGCACGAATTTCAAGGAGTGGCACACATCTCGAGGTCTGTTGGTACAACGATCATTATTGGCACGAGTTTCGAGTAAATCTAGGCACAAATTTCAAGGTGAATCTGGGCACTAATTTCGAGACAGGTTGCACGTAGCCCGAGGCAGATTCTGGGCACATTTCTCGAGGTTTTCAGCACGAGTTTCGAGGAGATAGAGTGGGCACAGAATTCGAGACTGCTGCACACATCCCGAGGCAGATTTAGGGCACTATTTTTGAGATAGTCTTGCACAGATTTCGAGGAGGATCGTATAGTACGGTCACTGTACCTTCAACACAGAAATCAAGGTTGCAGTTTTGGCACTGATTTCGGGATAAATGCTGGGTGAAATTTCATGGTGGAGATAAGTAAAATTCTGCTGTAAAATTTATGTACTAAGATTTACTGAAGAAATAAGAAACTCTCTCTCTCTAACTGGTTTTCCCCGTGGAGGTTTTTCCAGGGCACATTTGCCGAAAATTCTGAGTCGGAAATTTTAATGGTGTGCATGTTAAAATTTAATTTCTGTCTGTTAGAGTGATTTTACAGCGTGTTTAATTGTCTAAGAAATTTTTATAAGTAGTTTCCAGCCTATGCAAAACTGGCTGGGAATGAAAACCACTGAAATATTGACATAAACCAGCAAGCTGCAAACTCATAAAAATTTACAGGAGGGAGGGCGCATTAGTTGAGGGAGAGTGGGTGAAACGGTGGAGCAAATGGGGCTGCCAACTCCCCTCTATTTTGGCTGCCAAAATCAGCTATAAGTCAACTACAAATCAGCCCCAATACCCAACTATAAATCAGCTGCAATATTCCTTAAGGTGTGGGCCACTCCTCCTTGGGAAATGCGCCCAACACATGGGGAATAGCGCCCACCTTAATAGGAGTCAATCACACTTTATTATCTGCCCAAAAAGGTTTCTAAATGCCTCTTACACATCCCAAAAATATAGCTGGTCCAAAATTCCATCAATTTTGGAAATTTTTAATTTTCTCATTTTTGGCTTTTTTGCATTTTTTTTGCACTTTTTGACATTTTTTTAGATTTTTGCCAAAAAATGAAAAATAAAGTGTCTAATGACTATGGATAGTGGGTTTAGGGGTAATGTGGGTGCTCTGGGTTAGAAAACGAGTACCCCCATGGCCAAAACAACCCCTAGACCATGATTTTATCACTTTTTTAATTTTTTTGGCCAAACCATTAAAAAAATGGCTTGTTTTTACGGAAAAATATTTTTTTGTCGGAACTTAAAAAAAAACTAGGGGGACCTAAGACATGTTCATACGACTCAAAAACTATGCCTAGCATGGTTTAATACATTGACACATAGACTCTAATAACTTTCTAAGGCTTAAAAATTACGACGACCACCCCAACTTTGGAGGATTTGAGTGAAAAAGTCAAAAATTATTAGTCGTTTATTCAACAACCAATAATTTCCAAGGAAGAAAAACACTCTGGGCTAGTCGAATTAACGGTTAAGTCCTAGAAGCCGAGTCTTTTACAAACAAGGTACCATGCTAGCACATTATGACAAAATTCTCTGAGGGGGTATGAACATGTGGTACAAAAATAAAATTGGGCCTAGAAGGCCTGATGGACCTCAGAACTCTGATGATGAACAATTAAATTGTTCAAGTCTTTGCTGGCTCACTTGAAATCCAACTAAGTAAGACTTAGTAGGCAACAGATCCCAACATCCACTAGCTATCCAACACCGCTTCACCAAACTTTTATGGCCCATATCAGATTGTTCAAGGCATGCGTTAGGTGGCTTACAACTTAGTGCTCCATGCACACTCCAAGATCTACCCATTATTTCATGTGTTTTGTTTGAAGTAAGGTGTGGGTTAAAATTATTGAGTTCAAACCAAAGAAGACAATGTCGGCATCGACAAGAAATCGACGAGGGTCCCGAAAACATCTTTTTGGCAATATCGACGAAAAAATCGACAAAAATCGGCAAACCGCGACAGACATTAAAAAATACAAAATATGTTCATTTTTTTCAAAATTTTAAACATATAAAGCAACAACATCAGATAAACATATTGGAACATAATATGGGAAAGCATTGATATATATCATGTAGTCATGCTAAATATAAAATGATACTTCAAAGTCGATACTGAATACTGGAACCGCATAGTTGTCTAATCAAGGACTCAAAAGTGGAAAACTAGGAACTAGCTACCTAATATCAATGTATTTGAGGAAAACTAGTAGCTAGCTATCTAATATCAATGCCCTCTCCCCCTTTTCCGGGAAAAGGTCATGGGCCGTTTGTCAGGCCTACCCCTAGCACTAGTAGAAGATGGCCCTGGCCCTGCATCCTATAGATGACGTTGAGTGATGGATGGAGGACTAGCTGCATCAATAGGTGTAGAATTTGGTGGCGATGCTATCACATCACCCTCCATGGTGTCTCCGAGCTGCTCCTCCTCCTCCACCTCCTCCTCTTGTTGCTCCTCCTCCTCCTCCTGCTCCTGCCCCTCATGCTGCCCCTCCTATGGCTCTAACCATGTAGGTGACTCCATGATCGAAGTCTCAATCTCCACCCTCCACTTAGACAATATATCAATATTGTCCAAGGAGATGGCATCTGCATTTGGTTCTTTCTGTATCTGTCTCATCCACAGGCAGAGATTGTATTGGACATACACCAAGTCATTAAGACATGTGAACTCCAACTTGTGAGAGGGTAATAAATGTTTTTATGAGTTTGGAGGGTAAAAAATTAATAAATTATAATATGTTAGAGGATCATAGATTCATAAATTACATTAAATGCAATTGATTTGTTGAAATTCTAACATTCTGCATCTCTTTGCATGTATTTTTTTCAAATACACCAATTCTGCTCATAGCCCGAAGCGGTATAGGTTTGGCTAGGGATTCTGATGGCAAATTTCCGTAAATTTGGTGACCTTACACCATAGGTTCGCCACGAAATAGCTACAACAAATAAGAAAGAAAAATAACTAAATTACATTTCATTGCATTGGAAAACTGAAATAGGAAATAAATAAATCATAATTCAACTTTCCAATAAAAGTTAAAACACTTTAATAACTTACCTGGCATGAAATTGGCCCTGCCACGAATAGCATCATCAAATCCAAATATTCCAGTACCATCCCGATACACTTCTATCTCGCGATTGATTGCATTGTTAGTCTCATAATCAGGTACCATCCTTTGAATACAAGTGAGGAGCCCTTCCAACAGCTCACCATCAAATCAAAATTGCATTTGTAGGAAAATGTGGGGTTGAGGAAGAGTGTTGCTGCATGAATGGGTCAATGAAGCATCCTAGTCCATCGACTAACAATCAAATCCCACAACAACATGTGCCTGTTGTGCCCAGGGGTACCCTTTCCCACGTAATGATTCCGGATGGCTTCTTTTGCCCTATCCATGGCCTCATACAAATAGCCCATTATGGGCTTATCACCATCAACAAGTCTCCGAATCTTTACCAAAGGTTCACTCAATGCACACACTTCCTCTACTCCTTCCCAGAAGGAGTCAATGTACACCAACTTAGCAATGGTTCTCCCATCCTCTCTCCTGCTGTATGCACAATCACGCCACTCTTCACAAACAAACATTTGCTTCAACTCAAACTGACATTGAAGCAAAGATTGAAGAGTAATGAAGGTGGTGGCAAAATGTGTGATTGCAGGACGCTTCAACTCCCTGTTTTTGGTGTGCCTTGTCATGAGGCTGAGAACACAAGCATGGTTGAATATGAATTTGGGGATGCTTCTAGCTGGATCAAACACCTCCTTGATGAAGGGAATTTTCCCCATATCCTCCAACATCAAATCAATACAATGAGTAGCGCATAGAGTCCAAAACAAAGTGGGGTGTCTCTCCATAGGCATTTTACCAGCAACCACATAATTAGCTGCATTATCTGTAATAAGTTGCACAACATTGTGCACTCCAATATCCTGGATTGTTGAAAATGTAACTCGGGATGTCCTTTTCATGTTTTGATGTCTATCATAGGGATGACACACGTTATATTTCCTAGAGGTATTTTTTAATGTAAAGTGACTTTATATTATTAAAGTGAGTTCTTGTACTTTATGACTTAAAAGTGATTTTAAGTTGTGGGATCCGAAACTGCATTTAATATATTAAAGTGAATTTATTATGTGCATTAAATGTGAACCCTCAGATTGAGTCAATCTCATCCCATTGAAAAGCTGGTTAGGGTTAGAGGAAAATAAAGTATAAAAGTACATCTAGAGAAAGAGAAAGATATCAAGGGTGAGAGAGAGAGCAGAAAGAAGAAATCTGAGTTTGATTTCTGAGTGAAAAAAGAACACTTTCCAAGGCAAATCAGTGGCACGATTTCCAATACAACTTGCAGCAGAGAGAAAATCAATATAGCCATTAATTAAACTGTCCGTACAACAGATTTCCTATATGTACAGCAGCATTTTGTCTTAGTTTTCGAGGTAGCAAGCAGGGGCACAGATTACAAGCTGTTGGAACAGTCTGTACAGTCCGTATGCTGCTCAGATTTGGCACAGATCCTGAGGAGAAATAGATAGCAAATTTCAAAATCCGTACAGTACGGATTGGCATGTGTGGGCTGAGTTTTTGTTGACACGTGTGGGCACTTTCTCCAAGATTTTCTGTCAGTTTGAGAGATAAGTTCTGTGGTTTTGCATTTCTGATTTGTATGGTGGAAAGAGAAAATTTTTGAGTTGTATGAAATTTCAGTATTGCTCTTCATTTATAAAAGACACCTTTCTCTGGGTTTCCCCTGTTGGGGTTTTGCCCTGGGCTTGGCCCTAAATTTGGTGTGTTCATCCTTTTAGTTTAAGCATTGGTAGACTCATTGTATTTGCTTTTCAAAGTTCGGTTTATGATTAAATGAGCAGTGTTTAATTAAGGAACAAGTGAAAGAGTAAATAAAGTAATGAGCCTAAGTGTTTGACAAAAGTCCTAAGAGAGCATTTATTAGATTTTGACAAAAAAATTTCATGGATGAACCCATCCATCAACTCGCATAAGAGTGCTGCATCTTTTACATATGCCAATGCATCAACTGATTTAATAAACATGGTACCTCTAGGACAATGTACCAAGAAGTTGATAAGGATTCTACCTGTTGCCAACTAAGTTGTACTTGGTTGGATTATCAAGCGAGCGGGCAAAGTGGAACATGATACATGTTCATTTTTGGTGATTTGATATCCAGCTGGCCTTTTAAAGGCCCCCGTTTTTAAAAATTTTCCACATGTCCATGGCCCTGCAGGGTTTGTAACAAAACGTACTAGCATGGTGTTTTGTAAAAGACTTGGTTCCCTAGAACTTTTTGGCTAAGTCAGGTATTCCACGGAGTTTTTTCACCTATCTATTATGTCTTGCATTAGTGCATAACATAATTAATGGGTTTTTCTCCTGCTCCTCCAAAGCTGGAATGCTTGGGGAGGCTGATGGGCCTTAGGGGGTTGTTAAAGTCTATGGGTCAATGTATATGAACATGCTAGGCGTTAATTTTGAGTCATATGGACATGTCCTAAGTCCCCCTAGGTTGTTTTTTAAATTTCGGCAATGTTTAGTTTTTCCGTAAATTGAGCCATTTTTTTAATGGTTCAATTAAAAAAATTTGTAATTGGCCTTGAAGTGGCGCCTGGAGGTCTTTTCTGCCTTAGGGGTGCTCGTTTTCTAACTCAGAGCACCCCCTTAACCCCTAAATCCACTTTTCCTAATGTTTGGGTGCTTAAATTTTTACCTATGACCAAAAAACCCAAAAAAGTTATGAAAAAAAAAAAAAAGTGAAAAAATGACTCATAAAAATATTAAATTTTGGGAGTGATTTATGGACTGATTTTTTCAGCTATGTTTTAGGAGTTGTAAGAGCTGATTTTGGAAAGATTCCGGGCAGCTATATTATTGGGATTACTTTCCCATTTGAGGGGGGCATATTTCCCAAAATTGGGCCCCTTCAATCATGGAATTTGCAGCTATGTTTATGGGCTGTCACATGGCTGATTTTTAGCTGATTTGGAGTTGATTTTGGCTGCCCATTACATCGGAGTGGGCAGCCCCATTTTCTCCACGAGTTATGCCACTCATTCCATCCATTTCTCTCCATCTTTGGCTATTTAAGCATGGCTGCCCACTCCATTTTCTCTAGTTGGAGAGTGAGCAGAAATTTTTGTAAGCTTATGCTATTTGGTTGATAAATAAAAAGACTTTGGAGGTCCATATGTGTGATATTTTGTGAGTGGTTTCATGGTCTCATGATGTGGAGTGATTTATAGCAAGTTCAAATTCTGGGCATGTAATTTCCAGCCATCAACTGGCCTGCTTGAAGGATTGGTAACAATTTGTGGGAAGGAATATTTAATCTTGTTTGTTTTAATTTGTTCTTGCATTTGTCATATTGGTTAGAGATTTAGAGTTTATATGTTCCATTTGTTTATGCTCATACTATTTTGATTTCTAACCATGTGCATTTCTAGTTTGATGGTTTTTCTGTGAGTTTTGTTTGCTACAGGTTGACAGGTGTGGAAAGGGGGATAGCTTGTTTGCTCTTCACCTTTTCTTCTGTGCACATTTTGGTGGATCTCACCCTCGGTTTCCCACTTTCAAGCTTCCAAAGTCTTTGGTTTCAAGGACCATTCTGTCTCTTCTCTCTTCCTCAGCTTATAAAATCAAAATTTTCTTGATTACTGGTTACGTTTGAAGAGTGATTCTTGATTTATTTTTTGATTGATATATTCTTAAGTAGATCTGATTCATTCTTAGAGTTCTAATCTAGTTGTTTAAAGCTTTATCTTCCATTAGATTAGATCTTTCATTATCTATCATTACTTATTTTTTACACTGGTTAAAAATTGTTAAAGTCTTGAAAAGTTTGAAAGTAGTGTTAGATCTGATATAAAAGTTTATTTTGCTGTCCAAGAGCATATAATTTGCAGCTCATAAAGCTTGCAAAGACCCCAAGCAAACAAGCATCATTGTTTGTTTTACTTGGTTAAATTTTGCATTTTTTAGGTAGTCTTAACACTTAGATTTTTTTGGGTTTTTAGGAGGTGTTTCAAAGACACTCTTAAAGTGTTTTGGGGCATTTTATACTAATATTTGCTTGTTGGTTTGCAGCAAAAGATGAACAGGTAGGAGGAGGTGCTGCCGAAATTTCAAGGATCCAGGCAATCCAGAAGACCAAATTTGAATTTTTGTAAAACCAGTTATTTTTTCATTGAAAAATTGTAAGCCGCCAAGTCACTTTAAGTGGACTGGGGCACTTCTCTGATCATTGTAAAAGATTATTAAACGAGAGCAAGTGGGCTAGCCAGCGCCCACACCCCATCCCCCCAGGGGTGGCCTGTGTTGTCTCTTTTCATGGTGTGATTTTTTAGAGTAGTTTACTGCTTTTATTTTCGGCATTTAATAAAACTAACTAGGGTTAAAATCAACCTTGTTGGTCCGTTCCACTGGCGGGCCACAAGTTCACTCAAAATGTTGTTTTACTATTTTTTTTACAAACTCAAAACGCCCCACTTGCTTTCCCGAAGTAGGGTTTCTGTATAAGGGCTTGCCCGAGTACGTGCCTGAAAAGAGACTCTTGGGGTTTAAAAAAGATAAAATTTTGGTTCATAAAATTTTTCTAAAAAATATCAAGGTCTTCTCCCGTATGCTCTGTGGCCGACTTGCAGCTCAGTCTGATCCAGTTGGCACACATCAGAAAGGGGGAGATGACTAGTAATAGGAGCTAACACCGCCCCAAATAAAAAACCCTTTATGTGAAAATCCGGCACATCACGAACATTTTGTTGTCGTGGGGAAATTTCTCAGAAGGCTTGGGACAAAACTGAGTAGTGACCTCTTGGAAACCGTTAGGCTTGCCCTCGTTGGTACAGCATTTGAACACCTCCTTGAGACTCCGATTCAGCCCAAGCCTGAGAGGGAAGCCACGCTTCAAAATTCCGGACATGTTCCCCCGTACCTTGCGTATATTGGGAACCCACCTACCATAATAAAAAGATCACTTTCACATTAATCTTAAAATACACCAAGAACACTCGCACTACATTTGCTTTTCTGCTCATGCATTTATTTGACTCCATTACAAGGCACTGGTCTATATTAATGTTATTTCATGCTATTATGATGCAAATGAATGATAATGATAATGAATGAGAGCAAATGATGTATTGATAAATGATTGCTTTGCTTTACAAAAGTATATGCTACTTTGTCTTGGTTATAAAAAATATTTTTCTAACTCCTAGATTAGATGCCTTAGTTTTGTTTTCATTCTTAGGGCCCACCCCCCTTGGCTTCGCTAGGAAAGCCTAGACGGAGGAGTAGAGTCCCAAGTGACAGCACTTGACTCTGACTTGCCCCCAAGGCCACACCAGCAGCTTGAAGACTTCTGCTGCGTTTTCCCCAGGTGTGGAACCAGGCGGCAACACTACCCTGACCATCTGTAAAACCATCAGACATGACTGTGCATCCAATGCTCTCTCATGATTGCTTGAAACCCCCCAACCTAGCACTGATGTCCTTCTTTTCTTCTTGAAGGATTGGCCCCACAACTCATCAAAGGTGACACTTTTATACCCTAGGCCAACTAATGCAATGGCATCACACGTTCGCTGCCAAAATGGATTGTTTTTTACAATGGTGAGAGGTATGTTACTCCAGTAAAGACACCTCCGCATTACCTTGTTTGCATCTTCCTTCTCCGTTTTCTTTACAACTGAACTGATAGAAGGTTGTGCTCCAACTCCTGTTCGTGGAACAAAAAAGGATGAGGCCCCTGCCCTCTTAGTAGGTGAATCCATGGAGCCCCTCCCACTACCTACACTGATATTGGTAGATAGTGATACCCCTGAACTTCTTGTTAGGCCAAAAGTTGCAAGTTCAACTTTGTTTGCGGTGATCTCATCCTTCTTTCTGTTCTTTTCATTGATTGAGTCATGTGTAGATCTCATGATCTCTGGGGTCATTGCAGTACAAAGGCCAATATTATGCCCAGGGAGTTTAGCTAGATCGTATTTCAACCCACTTATCCCTCTCGTCATGCGATGCCCACATAATTTGCATTACAAATTTTGCATGTTTGTCCCATCGTTCGGCTCACCATATTGCTAAAATGGGTCCAACGGCTTTGGCATTTTTGCAAAGGGAATGACAACCTCAAAATGCAAGCCTAGGGCACAAAAAAGACAAAAAAAATATGTAAAACCCCATTTGAAAAAATAGCAGCAGTTTGGTTAAAAAATCCAGACCTCTAAATTTAGATTTTAAGCCATAAAAAATGAGAACAAGAGGGTGGCTAAAGAACTAAGAATCAAGCCTGCTATTCCAGTGAAAAACCCCTTTACATTGTGATTGTTTTAAATATTTATGGGCATGGAAACCATTGGCAAAATGACAAAAAATAGCAAAATCTAGGCAAAGAAATATGCTAGCAAACATGCAAAAAATCTATGCAAAAGATAGAAGAAACAATGGGATACAGTGTGCATACCTGTGAGAGGAAGATTCAGTTGGTTGGTTGTCAAATGATTTGATTCTTGAACCCTTGCTCCTAAAAAATTCTTGATGGTGATGACAAATGGTGTTTGGATGCCTCCACAGTGGTTGATGGTCTCCTCTTTCCTTTCTCCCTCCTCCAACAATCAGCTCAAGCAAATATGCAAAAAAGAACCCACCTTTTCCCTTTTAACCCGCAGATCCCATCGGCCTCCCGGTTTTTTCCATCGTGGCGCACAACTTACCCAAAAATCATGATTTTTTCGAAAAAATCGTGCGGTTTTCAAGTTTTAAAAAATCGTGATTTTTCCTCGTCGATTTTTTGCCCCGAGGAAAATATCATGCTTTTTTCGGGAAATCACCGATTTTATCTACTTTGGTTGAAACTCCATTATTAGAAATCGATGCAGAAGGCCCCATTTGGCTTCATCCCGTAGCCATTTTGGCCAGATGAGAGCGTCACCTACACCAATGCATAGTTAAGGAAGTTCTACCCTAGTGGAAGGATATACAGCTAGAAGATGCTACTTGGGAACCATCAACCCTTTTATAGTAATTTCCCGTCTCTAGCCTTGAGGACAAGGCTTCTTTTGAGCGGGTAGGGCATGCTAGGGTCCTACCCTAACCCCTCTACTTTATCAATGTACAAGGCCATAAGGCCCATTAGTTAGTTAGTGGGTAGTGTCTTAATGTAAAAGGGCCTTCCTTATTGATTAAAGGCCCCTAGGTGGTTGACTCTCATTAATAGCAAGACCACAAGTAGCTAGGCCTTCGGTTATTGAAGTACTATATGTAGAGTAGTAAGTTATGTAATGTGATTGAATAATTGTCATTGTATTGGGAGCCTTGCTCTTGGAGGTTGCCCCCTTGAAGAGTCAAGTGA
The DNA here is from genome assembly GCA_027924585.1 of Larix kaempferi. NCBI lineage: Eukaryota > Viridiplantae > Streptophyta > Pinopsida > Pinales > Pinaceae > Larix > Larix kaempferi. The sequence goes on from BSBM01001288.1 coordinate 1,453,863, forward strand.
ACATAGCTATCTATTTTATCTTTTCTCTCTTGTGTTTTCCTATCATTTCTCTGAATTTCTAGGTTTAAGTATATCATAACCATGGACTGCTATTCATATACAGATTGAAACGAAACAACATATGATTAATAGTAGCAGCAAAACCCTATATTACAAAATAAAATCAATCAACATTTCACTAAGCAAAGAAGGCTCAAGAAAATTCAATAATGAGTTCTTCAAAGAAAAGAACTATCCCCATTGCAACAATAGAAACGAACTTCAGCACAAACCTTAGAAAATGTTATGGCCTTAAATTACTAGAGAAAGAAGCCGATGTAACCTCTTGCTAATGACCACAATTAATGCCGATGAAGGCTGACTTGAACCTTGAATGAAAACATGAAAATTGAGGAGCTAGGGCAACCTACATTAGCAAGGATACATGAATATCAACATTGACTAACCTTTGACAACTATGGCTTGTTAAAAATTATAGGGCATCATTCTTTATAGGTGATAAGCTTATTAAACCCAATTCACTCATAGTCACACAACATACCAAAAGATAACCCATAAAACGATAATTCTTTGGGTTTGTTAAGTATCCCTTAAGTTAATATCATAAATGATATAGTTCTCACTCATTTAGACAGGTGAAATGAGGGTTTGGCCTCTTTATAAATAGGTGTTGAGGTCACTTATGATGTGGACCCTAACACAAGGTGTGGTACCTCTGTTGTCCACAACTGCCGACTAAGGGTGTCTAATACATGAGATTTAAGCGCCATTGGTCACATGTCAAGCTTACCCAACATATTTCCAGCATCCCCCATAAGATTGACTTGGGGACAACAGTAAGGAAAATTGGCATTATGATACTTGACCAAGTATATGTTACATCCCAATGGGCCAAGCATGGAAAGAACATTTATTGAAGACTTTACTCATATTTATTCTTCATATTCAAGTACATTTTTCCATATTATAGATGTGATTTCTTAAACTGCAAAGCATTTTTTTGTACTCAAAATCCTAAAATGTCTGGGATTGTAGCCTGTAATTTTAAATGGCCATAACCTTTGCATATGGTGGCAAATGCATGTTATATGATCCATGATTCTGGTGTGCCATGAAACAAGTTATAATAATATTAACATAAGGCTGACCTATAGAAATAACATTTATGGAAGACTTTGCTCATGTTAATGCTCCATATTCAGAAACCATATGAGTTTTAGCAGCATGGGGGGTTTGTTGATGGCCATAATCTATTGCTTTACCCAAGGGTTTGAGTAGGATGGTTGATCACCACCATCCCCAGTGTGATTGAGCAGGTACATTTACATGCTGCCCCCGTTAACAGTTCTATTTGAGAATTCACACTTGAGATAGGGAGAGTGATGTATAACATTTGTGTTTATATAGAAAGATATAATGATTGTACCAAAAATTCCTTCTGAAAGCTAGTGACATGTGGAAATAATTTAAATGCACAGTTTTGTTTTCCCTTTGTTGCATACTGTCTTAGCTTTTCTCAGTGATTATCCTACTAGGATATCTTGAATCAAATTCCTTTTTTGATTTATTAATATTATACACCCTTGATGGTCCAGAATATTATTATTGACTTTTGCATGGGTTTGATATCTCAACATTTGCTTCTAGCTTCAAATACAATTATTAACATAGTTGAATATATGCAGTCAAAAGGCAGCAATTGCAGAACACAAGAAACAGTTGGAAGAAGAAAGAAACCAGCGGAGGGATGAAAGAGAAAAGGGTGAGGCAGACCTGAAGGCTGCTGTAGAAAGAGTTCGTGCAGAATCTTTGGATGAACTGAAGCGGCAATCAGAGGCAGCTGCTCGGCAACAGAAAGAACAACTTGATGTCATAATGAAACTCCAGGTGTGTCAACACTTTTTATTCTCTTTTATCAGGAGAAATGTGTTAAGAAAATCTCAATGTGCATCATTTTTGTATTGTCTCTTATTGCAGCATGGTTCATTCCATTCCTTATATCAGTAATCTGTTGGTCTTGTTTTATTTTTCATATTTCTGTGCTTGTGTTAATGCATCACCAATTACCATATTGTGGGTTTTCCTTTGAAACATCATGTCTGCAATGCAGGAATCCGACAAAGAAAACCGGGTGTTCATGGAAACTTTAAGATCTAAGTTGGTATGCTTCTAACATCAGCTCTACCTTTCCATGTATTGTTCATTGAATTTCCAAAATTATGAAGCTTCTTTTTATGTGTTTTCTAATAGGAAGATGTGAGGGAAAGTCTTGTGAAATCAGAGAAAAGGGGACGGCAACTTGAAGTTCAACTTCATGAAGAAGAATTGGCTTCAGCTGCTGGAAGAAAAGTATGTATCATACCTGCGAATAATAAATGCTCCTATATCATGTATACACAGCACTGGCTTCCATGATATTGGATAGATAATCACATGTCACTTTCCTTACTAATATATTGAACTCAAACAGAAAGCTGCTGAAAAGGATCATGAATTACAGCGGACTAAAAAACAACTCGAGATTGAAAAGGTAGGCATGATGTTCTTTGATTGAAGGTATTCAATTGTTAGACACGAGAGCCTTTCCCAATGAGTTATTCAGATGGTCTAATATATCTTTGCTTCTCTGGATCAGCTATGCTTTCATCAAATATATTTTGTGAGATTGGATAACATGACAAAAGCTCTAGAGCCCGCATTGTACCTGATAAATTTACTGAAGGTAGTAAGTAGTCAGTAGGAGTAGTAGAATCAAACACTGCAAAGAAGTCATTAGTCTTGCACTAGAATGTAAATCATTGATTCAGAGATCATTACTCCCTCTGAATCACCCTGAGATCTCAAGCAGTTTGAGTCTCATATGTCAGTACATATTCATAAAAACATAAACTACACAGCTAGATCTCTTTACCAAACTGAAACATACATGCAATCACACAAAAACACCAAATATACCCTGGAAACCCCAACCGGGGAAAACCAGCAATCTGTGGATCTATCTTCTCTCTCGAGCCCAGAGCATATATATAAATAGACAAGTACAATACAGGATTACCTCAAAGGTAACTCAATCCTTGAACCAGACAGACTCTAGATCTGCATGCATCAACTGATGCATGCACTGGAAGAGTAAGCCCTAACTGGTAAACTGGATCTGAGTAACTTTGCAGGTGCCTCTGACTGATCTGCCTCCTTTGTATCACATTGTTCTGATCTGCTCTCTTCTATAGACTGCCCTCTGAAGAATGCGACCTCCACTACATGCAAAAGTGCGCCCTCCCCTATGGATGTCTGATGCTTGTACCGGACCGGATCTCAGCAGATTTGAGCTTTGATCATCCCTAACCGTCTTCGAATGCTGAGGCAAGGCTATCCTAGAAGTATCAGACTCTGAATCGGTCGATCTGGCTCCAAATGAGCTCCTCCCTCCTTGGGAAATGTGCCCTCCTCCAAGGGAACTCGTCCTCAAAACTGAGCAGAATGCTCTTTGATGGACTGTCTCAGTCCACAGACCTGGGTGCCTAGTGACTCTGGAGCTGAAGGTCACTGATCTAGCTCAGATCTGACCTTCCTAGCTCCTGCAGTAGCTCCTCTCTCTCTCAGAAAGTCACCCTGCATGCACAACTGCGCCTTCCTCACTCCAACACTATCACTCTCTGATAATACAACCGAGCAACTTCATCCGGGGACCCCTGCCTCTATAAATAATCTCACCGATGAATTAGGTTTGCCAAAACCCTAATTCTCGGTGCATGCAAAAGTCACTTTTGCATGCATCCAATGATCACTGACAATGCATGCAAAACTCATGCATGCAAGGGTCAAAACACTTCGGAAGGTCCACATGCAGCCACCACTGGGCTCATGCCACTGAGTAGAGTGTATCTCACCCTCTACTCCATATTGATGCCTATGCAACTAATGTACCTCCATGTAAGGCATCTGAACCATGGAGGACATCCCGAAGTTACCATAATCTAACACTCCCTCTTAACGAGGGAAGTCCTACCACTGATGCCTGGATCCAACAAGTCCCCTACTGCTGACACTAATCTAGCTGATCTGCCTGTCACTGCTGCCCTCTGACCTAAAGAACCCTGATCAATCTCCATAAGTGTGGCTTCAGAAGAAGCCCCCTGATCAACCACTGCTGACTCTGTCACTGCACTTTGACTCAGACTCCCTCTGAATCTCTGCTGCCGCAACCGGTCCTAAATACCTCTGTCAAGTGGATCCACTGCTCTGTAGGTGGTCTGTCTATGTCCCTGAGCTGACTCAGCTCTGTAAGTCAACTCCCTCTGTATCTGAGCTGACTCAGCTTTCTCCTGAGCTAAGTCCATCTCAACCATATCATACTAGCTCAATCTTTGACTGGTGCCTGCATGAGCAGCATGCTCACCTATTTGATATTATGAGCCCAAGGGCTCAATCTCCTGAGACTCATCACTATCAAGGGCATCTCGCTCATCCATCTGAACTCCAGAATCACTCCCCTGATCCTCATCATGGTGAGCATCACGCCCACCCATCTGTTGACTAGGCTCACTCCTCCTTGCCTCATCTCTGCTATGAGCATCTCGCTCATCATCCCCCTCTGACTCTGAAGAGGATGTACTTAGCCAACTTGATGTGCCCATAGTAGGCTGTCCTCGAACCAAATGTTCACCATCGATCGTGTGACCCAACAAGATTGGGTCTACTCCTCAAGGATAGGTGAAGATGTGATCCCGCTGAAACACTACAGAACAACCAACAGCTGCCAAAGCTGCCACAGAGAGGATACTCCCTCTCAATCCTGGAACAAAGAGCACTCCTGAAACCTCCAGGAGCTCCCCACGATCAAGCAGAAATCTCACTCTGCCCACTCCAGTGACCAAGTGGTCAACCCCCTGCACATCCCGAGCCAACTACAAGGGTGTGTGCTCTAAGATAAGAAATGCATCCCGCACTCCTGTCATGTGACTATTGAGTATGTAGTCAACCCTCCAACTCTGATCAACCTGAGCCTCTGGTAGGCTACTATCATTTCCTGACTGTACTGAGGCTAATGAGAACTCCTCAAATCGAGAAGTAAACTCATCAACCTCCTCTGCTGCTGCCACCTGCTTATCCTTCGCTTGCTTCCCCTTTTTCTTATGCGGACACTGTTCCGCATAATGTCCATAATCGTTGCAGGCGAAGCATTTGATCTTGCTCAGATTCTTCTTTTGTCTGCCTCTCTGTTTCTCGCCTGCTGCGAGAGCCACATCCTCCTCCTCTGGAATAGCAGAAGCTGAATCCTGTATGTACCCTCTCTGGATCTCCTCCTGTGTGAAATCATCCTGTTATCACATATATAGTAGCCGGGCTACCATACATTATTTTTCTCATTCCAGTACACTATTCAGCCAGTTCCCTTGCATTTGAGATGCCGAGATGAGCATTTATATTGGATCACTATCAGATTGTGGACAGCAGTTATATTCCCCATGCCATGACTGAGTTTCGGGACACTCAGAGAGATGCCCGATATAGCCATTATGCCATTGGTACAGAGCAGACAGTAGTGCCCAGAGTTACAGCAGCAGTCTCAGAGGACAGATGATGGTACAGGCTGATGAGCTTTCAGGTATATGACTCAGCAGGTATACTATTGTGTTATGGTTAGATTGCTTTTATACTTATTCTTATAGCATGTCTTAGCACTTAGTGTCATGATCTGGCGATCATATAGATATGTGGACCTAGTTGACCTATTATATATATATTACTGTCCCTACTCAGACTTAGAAGTTCACTATTCATACTCATTGGTACATACCCTCCTTAGGGAGAATAGAGGTGATCATTACACCATACTATGGCTTGCTAGTGTTGGCTTCATCTTTTCATTGTCTTCATCCATCCGTGGCCTACCTTTTAGATTATTACCTTGATTTGCTACTTGACTAGTGACATGGAGGACCTTTCCCCACTGTAGCCTCTGTACTGGATGAGCTTCCTTGTTTATTGTGTCTCGGCTCTGAGTTGGTGACAAAACTTACCTATGGTGAGTTGGAGTTCCTTGAGAATTCCCCCTAGTCACTAAAGTTGTGTTGGCTAAACCTGAAACTTTTAGTGCTGCCATCAATACAAAATCTGGAAAAAATCAAATGCTATATCTTGTATATGAAAGAAATGCCAAATGAAAATGGCCATGAAAAATAAAATGTTATATCTTTTGGAAAAATAAATACCTAGGTAAACAAGCTGTCCATGACACACCTAGAAGTGCTCAGGTAAACAAGTGCCTTAAAAACACACCTGCAGCAGAAAGCCTAAAAATAAATGTAAATCTATGCAATGTGTTTGTAAACACACATAGATCAAGGCTATGGAAAACTCAGGCCCAAAAAGCAATGGAACTTAAATGTTATATCTAAACAATTGCTGGCCTTGCTTGTATTATGGATTGTGCGCATCTGTGAAGGTGAATAAACCCTCTTTAAACAACTCATCCATTTGTGAGACACCGCCATTCCCTGTGTTATTGCTCATTCAGTATATACTATGGTGTGTACTCCCTTTCCCTTGCCAAAGTGTCACAAAGTCAAGATAGTCAAGTCATCCCTTAGCCTAGCCATTTATGTCAGCCCTCACCCTTCACTAGCAAATTGCTCACAACTATGAAGTGAGTATGATCCTGAAAGTCTAGTCTGAGTAATAATAATAACTAACGACACTATATATTTGGATTTAGATCGCCAGTCATGATTACTCTGTGTTATAGAAGCTATTTGAATAAATTGTAAAGCATGTATTAACCTTGACACCTTGCAGCAGCTATTGATGATAGTCTGAGTTGTATTTGGTCTTGGTTAGACCTAGTTTGACCATGGAGGACCATGGGACATGAGATGTTGGACCTTATGATGATATGGATAGATGATATATGGTCTATGTACACATACAGGATGATTCTATGCAGCAGCTACAGGGTATGATGATGATTCTGGGGTTACAGCAGTGTTTGTATATATACAGCGCATTATTATTGGCCCTGTTCCGGTATATTGGATATTTATTTTGATCATGCAGAGACTCATATGGTGTATGAGTACACATCTTGGATAGATTTGGACCTTCTGAGTCCAATGGGACAGTTTGTTTTCAGTTCCGGGCACTTACAGTGATGATTTAGCCTCAGTAGGCTGTCCTAGTGCAGTTGTGGCCTGTTGGAGGCCCTGTCGGAGCAGAGATGACTTTTATCCGGATGACCTAGGGCGCTGATGATGGAGGGGGTGGTCCAGCCACTTGTTTTTACCATATTACCCCCCTCCCGGACACATTGGCACCCTCACCTTGACAGCGCCATCACTCCAGGAGGCAGTTTGGGCAGTTTCACGTTTCCCGAGGCATTTCAGGATTGGTAGAAATGGCTATTGAGGAAATCGATTTGGGCTACTGAGGCAAAGTTATGGCATGGGATGATCAGTGATGATAGATCGGGACCTTCCACACCTCCTCCTGCAGTTTCAGCTTCATCGGGGCCCGCATCCATCACTTATGGCACTTTCTGTGGATTTTTTGAGGTCTTTGAGGACCACGACTTCACCTTGGAGATACACTACTTCACCTTGGAGGCACGATTTGGTACTTTCATGATTGTTTATTGGTTATTGTGCCATGGGGATTGACCAAGGAGGGATAGAATTACCCCTTGGACCCACCATGAGCCTCTTATGATATTTTGTCATCATGATTTGGTGGGACTCCCCTCTCCTAGGGCGACTTTGTCCACTTATGTTATATTTTATGTGTGATCCATGTATTATGTTGTTGAGCTCATCTCAACCATTGATTAGACATTTGTATCTTTTAATCTTAGCCACTCATTCAAAAAGTGGTTAGGGTTTTGGTGCCTCTCCTTCCTATTTAAAGGAGAGAGCCTCTCATTGTAAAGGGTCTTTGGCTCTTGGATTATTGGTATAGAAAAATATTCTTGTGGAAATTCTTGTGGTCTCCTTTGCATCTGGTGTTCTTAGATGGTGATTGGAAAGTCTATTGCAACCTAGCATTTGGAAATTGTGGTAAGATCTATCTTTTTTTGGAAATCATTGTTTGTCTACAGGAGGGCGACTTCAACAAGGGCGATTTTGCAAGGCTTCTTCAAATCGACTTTCTTGGCATTCGCTTGTATCAGGGGGTTATCATTAGTATCATTGTGATCTATGCTATCTTTCTGTTACTTCTTTTGTGGCATTAGTCTTATCTCTTGATGCATCAAATCTGATATTGTTGACGTTTGTTGTGCAGGAGAGAGGGCGCATTGGCTTCTTGGACAAAATCGATTTGCATAGAGACTACCTCAAAGCTTCCAAATTGATCGGGTTTGCATAGATCATCATCATCAAGGCATCTACAAGGTTATCCAGGTAAGATCCACAGGTTTGTTTCTCTTTCCTTTATCCAATCCATTGACATAATTCATAAATTGTTAAAACCCTAAATACTACAAAACCCTCATTTTACATTTTATCAGATCTACCAAGATCTAGTGGGTTGTTGGGCATGATATTGAAAACCCACCTCTATAGCATCCACGGCATCCCGGATCTATAGTTTGGTGTGGATTGGCTCCCGTTTGATCCCTCTCCCAAGCCAACCTAGCTTCTCCCAAGGAAGGCGCACTTCACCATTTGAGCAGGTTGACCTAGATCTAAGCGATGGGTGTTTGAGATTTCACTTGATTTGACATCTACACATCAAATAACATACACCCAGGTTGTCCCTTTCTTGAAAATCACCTTGTGGGCTCCATTCCACATTTTAAGGGATTTAATCCCCATTTTGGACCACTTGGAACACTAAAACTCAGATCTACAAAGATCTAACCGGTGGATTGCCACGAAATTATAGATCCATATCCCTACTTGACTGATCTACCCGGATCTAAAGTTTGGATGCCATCCGACATGATTTGACCCACCTAAACCCCGATTCAAGCCTCCTTAGGGAAAGTCGCACCACCTTGGAGAAGTGAGTTCACTCACTTCGAGGAACTGGGTACTTGAGATTTTTGCAGATCCGGATTCAGAATAATTCAAAACCTAGGTCTAGACTGTCACTTTGTCAAATCTTGCCTTGGGGATTGCATTCCTTGTTTTTAGGGATTGTGGTCCACTTGGGTCAAACCTAGATCTAGACACTTTTATCCATCAAAGCCTATACTGTCCATTTATCTCATGTTGTAGGAGTCCTAAACCATAAAGTCAACCCTACTTTGACTCCACTTCCCAATTCCCAAGGCACTGGTTTATCTCCAAGTCAACCCACTCTCCTAGATTGTTGGATTGACTTGTGGTTTGACTTTTGCATGGTGAACTATACCTTTGAAGACATCATGGACTATGGTCAAGATTGTCTCATGTACTAGTTAGCCCCAGTCTGACCCCTAAACAACCCTGCATTGGACACGGTTCCCAAGGCAGTGGATCTTTTGACATTGACCTAGTACACTAGCCCTAGATCTCACTTTAAACATTGCAAGTCACTCTCACATCAACTATGAACCAAAGCTACTTCTATTGAACCCCTCACTTGACTTGTGACTTCATCCTTAGGTCTAGGATAAACCATACACCTAACTTCACTTGGAAATACCCTGATTTGGTGTCTTGGTTTTGATCTCTCCTGTCGGGAGTAGATCGGGTCTCCCCCTTTGTTGTCTGGGCTAGATAACATAAAGTGAAGGTTGCCTCGACTGGCGTGACAACCATATACATTGGAGGTCGAGGTGATCGTGGTTGCACCTTTCAAGTTGCCCTCCCCTATTGCCATCCATGACTGGATCCATCCACAGGGGCAACTACATCTTAGGTGATAACACATCCCACAGACGATCCCACTTGGGGAGGTTCTCTCGAGCTATGATTGTTAGTTTTTCACAATTTAATTCAATATGATCTAGGATCTTATCTGAGAGAATAACATGGACAACAAATCAAACACAAGAGACAAGAGACACAAAGAGTTTCATCGGGGAAACCATAAAGGAGAAAACTCCGCAACTTCCTCAGAGATAGAATGAGCAACAATACAAAACCCCAAAAGATAGAAATTGTCTCCGGCAACTTCTCTCTTCTTCACTTCTGCGAACTTGTCCTCCTACTCACTTATGCGAACTTGATGAGTGAGTGAATGTGTAAATAATGAGGAGCACCCTCTCTATTTATACTTTACTTTCACTTGACTTTTACCCTAACTGGGCCAACTTCTCCTAGGAGAGTCTTATAACCCATTACCACTTAACTGAGGGCCGACCCCTCTAGGGGAGTCTAATAACCCTTTCAAATACAATAATAACTTTCCCGATCGGAGGAATAAAACCTCTCCGTCAGAAGCACAATAACATATGAATACAATATAAAATATACAAGTGAATATCTTCCGAAGTTACAAATACATTAACACTCCCTCTTAACTAGGAAGGTATTCTCTTGACACAGTTCATCAGCACAAGTCTTCATCACTAGATCATCATCAAGGTTGGATCATCATCGTCACTGTTGCTGCTATCTCGACCATCAATCTCCAATCTACTCGTCATAGGAAGTTCTACAGAGCCAACCCTTTTTCATGCTGGATGTAGGCCTAGCCTCCATGTAGGTCTTCATGATCTCTTCGAGCAAACCATCAAGTAGGTACATCTCAGGACTTATTATATGCCTCTTGCAAAACCTGCAAGATCTCCCAGGACTGATTATATGTCACTTCAAAACCTGAAGGAGCATCCCAGGACTGATTATATGCCTCTGCAAAACCTGTGTACCCTACTGTCACCTCATCATCTTCAGATCATCTCATCGTCACACGGAGCACAGCCCAGATGCACATCACGATGTCTCCAGTATGGGAGGACTTTCCTACCACCATACGAGACCCAGTCTACCAACATGCGAGGACTTTCCTACCATCACGTGAGACACAACACTTACATCAACCGACATGGGAGGACTTTCCTACCACCATTCGGGAAAGGCTCAGCAATTACATCAACGACCATGGGAGGACCAACCTACCACCATGTCGGAAAAGCTCGGCAATTACATCAACGACCATGGGAGGACCAACCTACCACCATGTCAGAAAAGCTTGACAATTACATCAACGACCATGGGAGGACCAACCTACCACCATGTCGGAAAAGCTCGGCAATTACATCAACGACCATGGGAGGACCAACCTACCACCATGTCAGAAAAGCTTGACAATTACATCAACGACCATGGGAGGACCAACCTACCACCATGTCGGAAAAGCCTATGTGCATCTACGTCTTCGGACTCATCACTTCCCCTTGGAAGAAACCTCGATCTGAAGTACACCAAGCTTCTCTCTGAAGTATTCAAACTTCACTCTGGCCAGCGGTTTGGTCAATACATTGGCTATCTGCTCGTCTGTCGCAACATACTGGAGCTTCACTGCTCCTCTCTGCACCATATCCTGATATAGTGGTACTTGATCTCAATGTGCTTCGACTTGTCATTAAACACCGGGTTCTCAGACAACTTCACACAACTCTGGTTGTCACAATATATACAAGTTGCGTCCAATTGGAGATCAAACAAATCAGACAATAGCTTCCTCAGCCATACTGCCTCACAACTAGTCGAACAAGCTGTGACATACTCTGCTTCGGCTGTACTCAATGCCACGCAGGACTGCTTCCTGCTAAACCAAGAGATCACACATGATCCCATACTGAAGCAGCACCCCGAAGTGCTCTTCCTATCAATGGCATTGCCTGCCCAATCCGAATCAACATAACCCTCCAGGTTAATCTTCTGATTCGCATCATACTTGAGCCCATAATCCACTGTACCCTTTCAGGTACCTCAGAATATGCTTTGGAGCAATCAAGTGAACATGTCTCGGATCCGTCAGGAACTGGCTCAATGTGTTCACAACAAAGCAAATATCTGGTCTCGTATTCGTCAAGTACATCAAAGATCCAATCATCTGATGATACATCGTGGCATCAATCGACTCTGATGAAGCATCACTCAATAGCTTCAGGTTCGATGCCATAGGTGTGGCCATGGCCTTGCAGTCCATCATCCCGAACCTCTTCAGGATCTCTACTGCATACTTCTCTTGTCCAAAGAAGATTCCATCCGAACTCTGCCACACCTCCATGCCTAGAAAATAGTGCATCATACCCAAGTCCATCTCGAACTCGGCAGCAAGCTTCGTCTTTGTGTCAGCAATCAACCCATCCTCTCCTGTCACAAACAGGTCATCTACATAAAGTAGAAGTATCACTGGGTTCCCTTCCTCAACCTTGTAGTAAAGGTTGGAATCCGCTTTACTCTTGGTAAAGCCCAAACTAGTCAGGAAGCTGTCTATCCTGCCATACCACGTCCTGGGTGCTTGTTTCAATCCATACAAGGCCTTCTTCAATTTGCACACATGAGTCTCCCTGTCATGTGTCTCAAATCTGAGTGGCTGCTCCACATACAATTCCTCCTCTACTACACCATTCAAGAACGCTGTCTTGACATCCATCTGGTGTATCTTCCACTTCATCACTACAGCCAGAGCAAGTACTGATCTGATGGAAGTGTATCTGGCTACAGGTGCAAATGTCTCTTCATAATCTATCCCTTCCTTCTGGGAGAAGCCACGTGCCACAAACCTCGCCATGTGTTTCTCTATGCTGCCATTTGCAGCATGCTTGATCTTGTAGCTCCACTTGGAAGTCACAACAGACTTCCCTACTGGTCTCGAGACCACATCCCAGACATCATTCTTCATGATCGACTGGTACTCCTCGATCATGGCATCCTTCCATTCTTTCTTCTCAGCTGCTTCCTCATAGTTGGAAGGTTCTTTGTCAATGATGTCACACAGCAGGGCTACATAACTGGAGAATGGTCTCAGTCTCTTGCTTTCTCTATGCATTCGCTCTGGAGCACCATATCTCTCTGCTTCTCGTACCCATGCTGGTTTCCTCTTGTGAGACTTCTGCTCACGTGGTGGATCTACAAGTTTTTGTGGGTCTTCCACCTCGCGTTCTCCATAATCTTCTGGATTTGCTTCATTCATTGTTGTATCTTGGATCCTCGGTGCTTCTGGTTCTTCAATATCTTCAACAGGTATCTTTCTGGATTTGTGATATGCTGAGTCTTCGTCGAATGTTACATCCCTGCTGATGTCGATCTTCTTGAATCCTGGGAAATATATTTTGTAAGCCTTCGAGCTTTCACTGTATCCCACGAATATACCCTTCTTTCCTGAAGGATCTAACTTCGTCCCCTTCTCTTTCGGAATATGTATGTACATCAGGAAACCAAATATTTTGAGATGGTTGACTTCTGGTTTCTCCCTGGAGAAGGCTTCTTCTAGTGTTTTGTTGTCAAGTACTCTGTGTGGAGTACGATTCTGTACATACAGGGCTGTCCTTGCAGCGTCTTCCCATAGATGCATAGGAAGATCCTGGTCATGAAGCATCGCCCTTGTTGCTTCCATAATAGTTCTATTCTTCCTTTCTGCAACTCCATTCTGTTGCGGATTATATGGAGTGGTCAACTCCCTCTTAATCCCTGAATCTTTGCATAATTTCTTGAAGTCTTCTGATGTGAACTCTTCGCCATTGTCTGACCGAAAAATCTTGATTTTCTTCTCCGTGTGGTTTTCGATCAAGGCCTTGAATTCCTTGAACTAACTGAATACTTCATCTTTGCTCTTCAAGAAATATATCCACGTCTTCCTAGAAAAATCATCAATGAAAGAAACATAATATACATACCCACTCAATGAACTAGATGACATCGGACCGCATACATTGTAGTGGATGATTTCCAAGATTCCTTTTGCCTTGCTCTCACTGCTTGGAAATGTCTTCTTTGTGTTCTTTCCCTTCGCACATCCTTTGCAAACGCCTTCATGCTTTGCCTGGATTTTAGGAAGACCTTCAACCGCTTTGCTTGCAAGAGGTAGTGCTCTGTAGTGCACATGTTCAAGCCTTCTATGCCATAGTTCACTAGGCTCCATGGATTTATGGACCAAGGCTTGTTCTGGTTGGCCCTTCAGTTTGTATAACCCTCCCTCTTGCTCTCCAATCACTACTGCATCATCTATGGTCTTTCCCTTTGGCCACATAAGAACTTGGCCATCTACAAATGCAACCCTCATACCTTTTGCATCCAATGCAGATATGGAAAGAAGGTTCTTCTTTAGTCCTGGTACAAACAAGACATCTTTCATCTTCATAGACTTTCCAGAGTCTAGTTTATAAGAGGCTTCACCACTTCCTTTTATAGGATACTGGTAATCATCCCCAAGTTTTACTTTGTCGGGTGATTCATGTTCAGAGAGGTTCACAAAGGATTCCTTGAATCCTGTCATATGCTTGGAAGCCCCACTATCTATAAGCCAATCATTGCTTCCATGTGTAATAGTTCCTGTGAGGGCAGAGATCAAAACATACTCTTCATCGCTTGAAGAATCTTCACTTTCTTCTATGGCTCTCTTCTTGGGAGGTTCATCATCATCTGCAGTATGAGCATGATGTCTTCTCTTGTTCTTCTTCTTCTTGTGAGAGCCACTTTTATTTCTAGGACAATCCCTAGAGAAGTGTCTCTTCTCATCACATGTATAGCACCGAATGGTGGATACATCTCTTCGGATCTAAAGTTATCCCTCTGATTCTGGTGGTGGTGTTTTTCTTTCTTACTGTGGTGGTGCACCCTCTTGTTATCATTCCTCTTGGAGTGTGCTGTGAGAGCTTGGTCTTCATTACCCATCTTCTCTTCTCGAGCTACGAGTCGAGCTTCTTCTTGTGAGCATTCCTCCCACAACCTACTGAATGTGATGGGCTTCTTTCTAGCACAAATTCCTTGAATGAAGGAATTCCATGACTTGGGGAGACCATTCAAGGTGGTCATCACTATTTCTCCATTCTCTATATTTTCTTCCACGGCTTCAAGTTGTTCCTTGATTTGAGAAACACTTGTGATGTAAGACTGGATGGTTTCTGCATTTTGTATCTTCACATTCTTCAATTGGTTCCGCAATGTCATCTTTCGATTTATATTCTTTCCTTCAAATAGCTTGGTCAAGGAATCAAACATCTCCTTGGGTGTCTTTAGAGATGTCACATGTGGTATGAGATGGTCCTTGATGGAATCTGCAATAATCCTCTTGGCCTTGACCAAGTTCTTCTTATGTAAGGCCTTAACCTCATCTCCCTCTGGAACTGGAACTTCTTCATTCACATAGGCGTCCAATTCATTCTCTTCTAGGACAAACCCAATCCTATACTTCCATACTCGGAAGTTATCAGCCCCTTCAAGCTTATCCTCAAGGTTGGTGTGGTGAGACATCTTTAATGAGTAATTCAAATGGAAATAGATAAGATTTAGGTCTTAGCACTTGCTTTGGTGAAATTGGATCTGGAGCTGGCTAGGGTTTGATAAAGAAACCCTAAAAATCCAAACTTGGAATTTCAAACTTCTGTCTAGATAGAAAGATGCGTCTTGCTGAGACAAGCAAGCTGGTACACTTGGATATTGAAAATTCCAAAAATTGACCCCTCAAAAGTGACTTGCGAATTTCAGATCTATAGTTTCTGGTCCTTTCTAGTTTTTCTGGGCCAAAAGTCAAACTAGGGTTTGATGTATCCCGGGGTTCTACCCAACCAAAAACTTCGATCTTGGTCTCTAAATTTTGATTTTGATGAGGAGAACAATCCTGTGCTGAAAGCACTCCAAAATTCCACTTCTGTCAAAAACCCTAATTTCCTGTAGCAGTGACAGGCCCAAAAATGAAAATGCTCAGAATCCAATTCTGCTTCGACAGAAAGATGCACCTTGCTTAGTTGAGTTAGCCTAGCCTCCTGCCCTTGATGATTTGTGGAAAGAGATCCAAAAATTAAGAAGCCCTAGCTTCTGCAGCTGCATAGTGTCTTCTTCTCAGGTTAGCTCTGATACCATGTTAGTTTTTCACAATTTAATTCAATATGATCTAGGATCTTATCTGAGAGAATAACATGCACAACAAATCAAACACAAGAGACAAGAGACACAAAGAGTTTCATCGGGGAAACCATAAAGGAGAAAAGCCCGCAACTTCCTCAGAGATAGAATGAGCAACAATACAAAACCCCAAAAGATAGAATTGGTCTCCAACAGCTTCTCTCTTCTTCACTTGTGCGACCTTGTCCTCCTACTCACTTATGCGAACTAGATGAGTGAGGGAATGTGTAAATAGAGAGGAGCACCCTCTCTATTTATACTTTACTTTCACTTGACTTTTACCCTAACTGGGCCGACTTCTCCTAGGAGATTCTAATAACCCATTACCACTTAACTCAGGGCCGACCCCTCTAAGGGAGTCTAATAACCCTTTCAAATACAATAATAACTTTCCCGATTGGAGGAATAAAACCTCTCCGTCAGAAGCACAATAACATATGAATACAATATAAAATATACAAGTGGATATCTTCTGAAGTTACAAATACATTAACAATGATAGACTGGACGAACATTGCCCATGGAACAGTCACGCCATTTAAGGCCTATCGAACCAACTCACTATCCTCTACCTTCTCACTAACTGCTCCCAACTCATCTCTCACTTGAGTTATCTTGGTGAGATAGGTCATCATGCTCTCATCCTTCCTCATCTTGATGCTTCTCAGCTTCTCCCTGAGAACCATCTTCCTATTTGCATTGGAGTTCTAGTACAGACTAGTCAATGCATCCCACATCTCAAACACATTGTCCTTGGTAGAGACATGTGGGATGATATGATCCTTGATCGCATCAAGAAGGATCTGCTGAGCTTTCACATTTTTCTTATCATACACTGCTTTGGCAGTGGCATCTGACGAAATTGTAACAGGATTTGTCGCTGTGCTGTTCACAACATCCCATAGCTCACACTCTTTCAACAAGAGTGTAATACGTGCCCTCCATGCACTATAGTTGGAGGCCCCATCCAACCGGTCCTCCACTCTCAAGCTGGTAGCCATACTCACCCAACTGAAATACTGTAACCCACCGTGAACAAGAATCTCTCCTGATCACAGATCTAACCACTGAACCCACTGGACTGATAGATCTAACCTCTACAACATCATATCTGAGTTGTGCTACTCAGATCTGGTAGATCTGGTCTCTACCTCCACCGATCTACTAGATCTATCTCAGATCTTGTCTCCAACACTACAGATCTATGTGTGACTGCCCTCTCTGACGCTCAACAGGGCTCTGATACCATGTAAATCTTTGATTCAAAGATCATTACTCCCTCTGAATCACCCTGAGATCTCAAGCAGTTTGAGTCTCATATGTCAGTACATACTCATAAAACATAAACTCAACAGCTAGATCTCTTTACCAAACTGAAACATACATGCAATCACACATAAACACCAAATATACCCTGGAAACCCCAACCGAGGAAAACCAACAATCTGTGGGGCTATCTTCTCTCTCGAGCCCAGAGCATATATATAAATAGACAAGTACAATACAGGATTACCTCAAAGGTAACTCAATCCATGAACCAGACAAACTCTAGATCTGCATGCATCAACTGATGCATGAACTGGAAGAGTAAGCCCTAACTGGTAAACTGGATCTGAGTAACTTTGCAGGTACCTCTGACTGATCTGCCTCCTCTATATCACACTGCTCTGATCTGCTCTCTTCTGTAGACTGCCTTCTGAAGAATGCAACCTCCACTGCATGCAGAAGTGAAGCCTCCCCTCTGGATGTCTGATGCTCGTACCGGACCGGATCTCAACAGATCTGAGCTCTGATTGTCCCTAACCTTCCTCGAATGCTGAGGCAAGGCTATCTTGGAAGTCTTAGACTCTGAATCGGTTGATCTGGCTCCAAATGAGCTCCTCCCTCCTTGGAAAATGCGCCCTCCTCCAAGGGAACTCGTCCTCCTCAAAACTGAGTAGAATGCTCTCTGATGGACTATCTCAGTCCACAGACCTGGGTGCCTAGTGACTTTGGAGCTGCAGGTCACTGATCTAGCTCAGAAAGTCGCCCTGCATGCACAATTGCACCCTCCACACTCTAGCACTATCACTCTCTGATAATACAACTGAGCAACCTCATCCGGGGACCCCCTGCCTCTATAAATAATCTCATAGATGAATTAGGTTTGCCAAAACCCTAATTCTCGGTGCATGCAAAAGTCACTTTTGCATGCATCCAATGATTGCTGACAGTGCATGCAAAACTCATGCATGCAAGGATCAAAACACTTCGGAAGGTCCACATGCAGCCACCACTGGACTCATGCCACTTAGTAGAGTGTATCTCACCCTCTACTCCATACTAATGCCTATGCAGCTAATGTACCTCCATGTAGGTCATCTGAACCATGGAGGACATCACGAAGTTACCATAATCTAACATAGAAATGTAAGGATAGGAAGAATCTAAGACGAGACTTTCTAACAAATAGAGCGAGATTAATTATAAGCATTAAGAATCAAACCCAACCTTCATAAAACACTCTCCCTGCAAAAGCAAATATTAAGAGAAAAAAAATGAATATAGGCATTGTGGAGGACCTCTTCCATTATTTTATGCCCCAATAGAAACTAATAATCTCAAGAACAAAGAAAACATGAATAATGCAAACTCTTGCTAATGTCCAAAAACCTTGTAAGAAATATGGCCTCAATGGAGACAACTAGTATCACAAAAGGGTATATAGACGTTATTGACCCAATTATGTGAGCTACTGAACAAAGTTGGCATTATATATCCTTAGATATGCTAAAGAATTGCCTAAAATCACATAAAAGAAGACATATTTGGGTGAGAAATGTAGTTTGACTTATCCAAAAATGTGATGCAATATTACATGCCACAAGATCATAATAGAATTCTATAATGAATTGGACTATATTGCAACAGGTGCCAAAGCATATATGTTGTCTCTGCTCACCTATATTGGGATGGATAATTCACGTCTCTTGTTTGTCCAAGGGGGGTATCTATTTTGCCAATTTTTCTTAAGACTTGTACATTTGCCCCAACCATGTGAAATGAGCTTTGCTTGCATGGGTGAGACAAACAAACAGGAGATTTTGAAGGTACAATAATAGAATGAAAAACGTAGTTGCTAGAATAAACAAATATGTTGATGAAATATGAGATACACCAATTTGTAGAAGGATTAAAACCTCACCTATGAAACTCAGTAATAGTAGAACCAAAAACTAAGCAATGTAGTTATTAGCCGTGCACAAGAAATGATACTCCGATTTCTAGATTGATTAAAAGTTAAAACCTCACATTTGAAAGTCAGTAAGAGTATTAGAATGGAACACTATGCAAAATAGTCACTAGCCTTGCACTAGTAATGTAAGGATTGAAATAATCTAATCCTCAACCTTCCAACAAATAGAGGGAGTTTCATTATAAGTATTAAGAATCAAACCTAACGTTCATAAAAATCCCCCTTTCAAAATAAAATATTTAGAGAAAAATATTAGAATATAGGCATTTCAGAGGCCCACTTTTAAATAATGAATACCTTGATAAAAACTAATAATACCAAGAACAAAGATTTAGAAGACAAGGACGAAGAAAACAAGAATAACATAAAGTCTGGCTAATAGCCAACAACCTTGTAAGAAATATGGCCTTGTTGGGGAAAATGAGTCTTGTTATCACAAAATCTCTACTGACTCTAAGCGATGAAATCCTATCTAGGACGACGGAGAAACATAGCCACTAGGTTTGTGATACCTCAGGGATCCTATTCCTATCCCCAAAAGATGGTGTCACATCGGGTAGGTTCCTCTCTCTTTAGGATTCCTAGTTCCACTTGAGGTGAAACGAAACTAGCCACAGGAGGTGACCCAAGTCTAACTTAATTGTTAGACCCTTTTTAAACATGATACAGGGTAGTTTCGAAAGATCAAACAAATTATGGACAAACATGATACCCTGAGGGCCTGAAGTTGATTTCCCAGATTTGGTCAAATAGCTACTGAGTGAGAATATGATGGGCTGGATATAAAATTAGCTAGTGGTGTATATCGGACTAGCAAAAAGCAATAACTCAATAAATAACTGGATCAAATCAAAGTCTAGGAATGGAGTGCTAAGGTCAAAGTATTCCAAATTGCCTTCTTGGGATTATAGCTAAAAGGGATGATCAATCGTTCGATAACATACAAGAATGGGAGATGGATTTGTTTAGGGAAGACCCTAGCACAATGAGATCTTTCTACACACTAATAATCACTCTCACACAATGGAAGGTAGCAAGCAAATAAGCATGCAAGAGAAATCAGGCAATACCCACTTGTTGTGATTTGACTTGATGATTAGTGCCTATGCCTAGGGCGGTATGGATTCAAAGATGAATTCCTTAAGCTTAGAAATCAACCCCAAATATGGCAATGAAACTCTACTCTAGTGAAGACTACCCAATAAACACCAGTATGCATTTTACAAAAGGTTTGAAAAATAAATTTTATTATGAGTGGCAAATGGTTTCTAGAGCTAGTATATCAAAGGTATGAGTACTCACCTTGCCCCAAATGATTGATAGAGTCCCATCTCCTTGTCCGACAACACCAAATAGATCACTACTTCACTCCACACCAAAGCACACTTGCTTCTCCAGTGAATTCGTTCTGCAAAATGTTAGAATTTTAATTATAGCAGTATAATTTTCATCTCTTTCAACTTATAAACAATATAGGATCATTGAAAGAAAAACTATGAGAAACAATAGACACAAGATTTTATCATGGGAAAACCCAAACTCGGGAAAAACCCAACAACCCTTTCTTACTCAGAGATTTAGTACAATGAAGATAAAAATACAAGAAGAATAGATGCCCAAAGAAATCAGCTACAAATGTCTTCTGCTACCCAAAAATTCGAACTCCCTTGCTTGAGCGAACTTGCTTGAGTTGAGTGTGCAAATAAGAGGAGCAACACTTCTATTTATACATTACTTTTTGGTAAATTCCTTATTGGGATGACTTGATAGTTTAATTGGGCCCGACTTGACAGTTTAACTAGGCCCGACTTGTCATTTTGAATTATAAAATACATTTATTATTTGATTTATTTTGTAGGTCAACTAGACTAGTGAGGAGACCTCACGTAGCTACATCATCAACACTCCCTATTAACTAGAGAGGTATAATCACGTTGGAACACATCTAGGCATCATTTGGTCGTCACAACTGGACTCGAACCTATGAACATCATCTAATCGTCACGGCTGGAATCATACATCTCGTCATTATAAGAAAGGGTCAACACCGTCCATAAAGGACAACATCCCACACAGGGATTCAAGTATACTCTATACAAGAGTCTTCTCCACACAAGAGAATGTTTCTCATAGGAATCGTAGTCCTCATTGGACTAAGCTCATCTCGGTCTACACATGACCACTTGTCCTACTTGGACTGAGCTCATTATCGGTCTACAAGGACCGCTTGTCCTATCTGGACTGAGCTAATTATCGGTCTATAAGGACCACCTGTCCTACCTGGGCTAAGCTCATTATCGGTCTACAAGGACCGCCTGTCCTACCTGGACTGAGCTCATTATCGGTCTACGAGGACCTTCTGTCCTGGACTAAGAGCACTCCCTTTCACTAAGGGAAGCATTCTCCAATCCTCCAAGTCTTTCACGGAAGTACCCAAACTTCACTTTGGAAAGAGGCTTGGTGAGAATGTCTGCAATCTGATCATCGGTCGGGATATACTAGAGGTGAACTACTCTCTGTACCATATCTATGATATAGTGGCACTTGATCTCCACATGCTTCGATCTGTCATGAGATACAAGATTCATTGAAAGATTCACACAACTTTGATTATTATAGTGAATCACAGTAGGCTCAAGTGTCTGTTCGGATAATCCTGCAAAGAGCTTCCAAAGCCATACTGCTTCTCGTGCTGCAACACTTGCTGCAATATACTCTGCTTCTGCAATGCTCAATGCTACTGAGGGTTGCTTCCTGCTGCACCAGGAAATCACTGCAGAGCCCAAACTGAAGCAACACCTGGAGGTGCTCTTCCTGTCCACAACACTTTCTACCAAATTGAAATATGTGAAACCATGCAATCTCATATCACTCCTAGAAGCACATTTCTGTCCATATCCGACAGTGCCACGTAAATATATCAGCACATGCTTTGCAACAACCCAATGTACCTGTCTCGTTTCACACATAAACTGACCGAGAGCATTCATTGCAAAGCTGTCTGTACAAGGTGGGATCTATGAATTTTGACTCGGAATCTGAGTCACTCAACTTCTTCAGGTTTGTCTCCATAGGTGTGTTCATGGACTTGCAGTCCAACATACCAAATCTCTTCAAGATATCAATGGTATACTTTCCTTGGCTCAAGAAAATTTCATCCTATCTCTCCCACATCTCCAAACCCAAGAAATAATGCATCAGACCAAGATCCTTCATCTCGAATTCAGAGGCTAGCATCTTCTTGCACCACTCTGTAAGTTTCTCATCTCCTGTGAGAAACAAATCATTAACGTACAATACTAGTATCAATGGTCTACTATCCTCAACTTTGTAGTAAAGGATGGAATCTGCCTCATTCTTGGTGAATCCCAAGCTCACCAAGTATCCATCAATCCTAGCATACCATGCTCGTAGTGCTTGCTTGAGGCCATACAGGGCCTTCTTCAGTCTGCACACATGGGATTCCTTCCCATGAATTTTGAAACCTTCTAGCTGCTCAATGTAGACTTCTTCCTCAATTACTCCGTTGAGGAAAGCAATTTTAACATCCATCCCATAACTGAGGCTAGAGCTATGATCGATCTAATAGTCGTGTATCGTGCAACTGGAGAAAATATCTCGTCATAATCGACTCCCTCTTTCCGAGAGAATCCTCTAGCCACAAATCTCACTTTATGTTTCTCACTGCTCGCATCTGCTGCATGCTTAATCTTGTAGATCCACTTGGAAGTCATCACTGACTTCCCTTCAGGTCTCGACACAACTTCCCACATGTCATTCTTCATGATGGATTGATATGCTTCCATCATGGCATCTTTCCAAACCTATTGGCTGACAACCTCCTCATAGCTGGAAGGCTTAGAATCAATGATGTGGGACATCAGTGCTACATATCCTGAATATCTTCAAGGTTTCTTGCTCTCCCTGAATGTACTTGGGGGAGAAACATGCTTCTCTGCATCCTCTAGAGTCTATCGAGCCCAGACAAGCCTCTTCCGGCCAATAACACAATCTCTAGGAATGTCTGTTGGCTCTACTGGATCAACAAGATCCATTGGATCTACATAATCAACTGGATCAGCCGGTTCCCTTTGAACTGCTAAAGAGGGAGGGGTTAATGACTCCATCTCATTTGGAGCTTCTTGCACCTCACTGTCCATGGATGATCTTCTAGCCTTTCTGAAGGCAATCTCCTCTTTGAAGGAAACATCCCTACTGACTTCAATCTGTCTCTGTCCTGGGATGTAGATCCGATATGCCTTCGATGATTCATTGTACCCAACAAATGTACCCTTCTTCCCCGAAGGTTCTAGTTTTGTTCTCTTTTCTTTGGGTACGTGAAAGTATACTGGACAACCAAATATTCGCAAATGACCAACTTCTGGCTTCACACCCGTGAAGGCCAATTTTGGAGTCATATTCTTCAATATTTTATGCGGACTTCTATTCTGAACATATACTGCAATGCTTGAGGCTTCTTCCCATAGAAACATTGGTAGATTTTGATCATGGATCATGGCTTTGACTGCCTCAACTATAGACCTATTCTTTCTTTCTGCAACCCCATTTTGTTTAGGGTTGTAAGGGGCAGTATACTCCCTCTTGATTCCTGCTTCCTTACAGAAATCACTGAACTCTGAGGAGTTGTATTCTCCTCCATTATCGGACCTTAGAACTGTTGTTGTAAATGTAACTTCGGAAGTTATTCTTTTGTATATTATTATTATATTATTATTGTATTTTTATTGTACCTTCGTCAGAGATGTTTTTCTCCGTTCGGAGATGTCATTATTGTATTTGGTCATACAAGAATATCGAGGTAAAACCTTCATTGTAAGTCAGGCAATAGTTCCCCAAAAGTCAAATGTAAAATGTATTTTTGAGTCTCCCTAGGACAAGTCGGCTCAATTAGTTAGACAAGTCGGCCCCATTGAGGAATTAGGTCACTGTCACTTAAAGTATAAATAGACAGAGTCACTCTCTCATTTGGCACTAACACTCACTCAAGCAAGTTCGCACCAAGTGAGAGAGAAGACAAGTTTGCTGGAGGAGAAAGAGAGAGAGCTGCAAAAGACATCTTATATTTTGGGT
The DNA here is from genome assembly GCA_027924585.1 of Larix kaempferi. Lineage (NCBI taxonomy): Eukaryota > Viridiplantae > Streptophyta > Pinopsida > Pinales > Pinaceae > Larix > Larix kaempferi. The sequence continues at coordinate 1,478,184 of BSBM01001288.1, forward strand.
TTTCCATCTTGTTTGATATTGTACTAGTGACAAATCTATTTTTGACGAAGTTGTGGGGTTTTCTCCTTTACGGTTTCCCCGAGGAAAATTCTTGTGTCTTTTGTGTTTTGCTGTGCTTGTCTATCTTTCAATTTAAATATCTAACTAATTTGAATTAAAGTGCAAAATCTAATAAGAACTTTTATCCTTTTCTCGGATAGGTTCTCAACCTGGGTCTTGAATTCCTTGAACTTGTTCAGAACTTCTTCCGATTCCTTGGACTTCAAGAAGTAAATCCATGTCTTCTGGGAGTAATCATCTATGAAGGTAATGTAGTACCTGTTATCACACAACTTGTAGTTGTCTCTAAAGGTATCCTATCCAGGACGATAGAGGTGTAAACAACTAAAGAGTTGACCCAAGAGATGCCACGATTCCCAATGCAAGTTGGGTGTCACGTTAACCGAGGAACTCTTCACTTTAGATCAAGCCTAAGCAAGACCAAGGGGGAGACCCTAGCTTAGCCAATGAAGGCTAGCGAACTCAATCTAGAGCTCCTAGGGAAATGTGATGATGAAAGAGTAGGAGACCAAGATTGAAACAAGATCTAGATCTAGGATGACAAGTGGACCCAAGATGGTTAGGGCTTGGTTGAAGAGGCTTAGGGAAATGACAAATGTTCAACCAAGTACAAGATAAGGTCACTTGTGGATTAAGGATAGTAGATCTAGATAGATCTAATGTCAAGAAAGAGTACCCAAGTGGGGCCCACCCTTAAAAAGTGGAAAATGGTCTAAATGGGGCCCACAAGGTCAAAATCAAAACAAAATGGCATTAGGGGGTATGCTATGGCATGGATCTATGGATTTGAGAAAGAATGAGCAATACCCATGTGTGGGATCTAGCAAATGGCCACTTACCTAAGGAGTGCGACTTCCTCAAGAGAGGACTAGTGCCTTAGATCGGGGGGCAAATGGAGTTGGATGTCCACCAAACTTTAGATCAAGATAGTTAAGATGATTATTAAGGTGGGTTTTAATTATTAAGCCCAAGTGATTACTAGATCTCCATAGATTTGAAAAAAAAAAAATACTAGGGTTTTGATGACCAATAGGATAGAAGACAAGCGAAATGGATACATACCTTGTAGATCTTACCTCAAAAGCTTGCGACTACCTTGCACATAGATGATCCTTGCTTTTAGTTACAATTCCAAGCTAGATCCAAGTGATTCCAAGCAAAAACGTCCAAGCCCTAGGAGGAAAAACGTCTCACTCAACCTGTAAAACAAACTACCATAAGTTAAATTTGATCCACAGATAAATGAGATCTAAGCATGCCATATCAGAAGAAGCAAATCAATGGACAAAGCACAATTGGAAAACTCCCTTCAGGATGAAAACGTCTTGCCCAAGGGGGATGTGAGAAACCCAACAATCTTCCCTTCAAGCAATTCACATTCCTTGCCCCAGTCAATTCGGCCTCCCTCTGTAGCTGTCAAAATCACCTATTACAAGCAAAGATGTCTAAAGCAAAAGATGTATAATCATGTACAAGAGCATCCCAATCAAAGCCAAGAAGTAGATCTGCAAAATAGTATTTTATTCCAAGTTTCCAGAGCCCAAAAGGTGCCCTTACAATAGGGGGGTCTCTTCCTTAAATAGGATGAGGGAGACCAAAATCCTAAACCACTTTTGAAAACTAGTGGTTGAGATCAAAATATACAAAAATATAATCAACGGCTAAGATGAGCCGGTACAAAATATGACATGGATCACTCACTAAAGGGAGGACGTACATGACTAAGATGCCCTGGGGGGATGGCGCACAACATAAGGGTGACTAAAGTATAAGTGTGCCACATAAGATGACTAGGACAAGTGACTAGGAGCACATGGTGGGGCTAGGAGGTATTATTCCCCTTCACTAGCATCACCCCATGGCACAATAATATAACACGAGACTCAATGACATGTCCAACTACACAAATGATCAAATCCTGTCCCCCTCAACTGAGAGAATAATACATCAAATGACATCCAGATGACTGTGTGGACCCCATTGACTGCTGCAAATTGATTTGGAAGGAGTGGGATACACCATAGATGACCTCACAGTAGACCTCATGCCAAAACCTTGCCTCAATTGCCCAAATCGAATTCATTTATGACCTTTTTATTCCATTTTTTATCCTCCGGAAAAACCATGAAACTGCCCATAGCTAACTTTTTGGTGCCTGCGTTGGGAAACTGACTGTGCTACCATGTCCGGAAGGGGGGTAATGTGGTAAAAACAATTGGTTGGACCACCCCCTTCCTCTGTAGCGCCCTAGGCAACGATTAGCCTCCAATGCTTTGGTTGGACAGGCCACACGACCAAACTTGTCAACAGGGGAACAACTTCTCAAATCATGCTAGGGAGTGCCTGAAACTGAAAGATAAGTATCTCAATGGATCCAGAAGACTCAAATCCACCATAGATGAATACTCATACACCTCATGATAACCTGTAAGATCATTTGTAGTGCCCACCATACTCGGACAAGTAAAAATATGATGATCTAGAAATAATAATAATCATGAAAAACTGCATCAATTATCATTTGAAGCCTGTGCCCATCATATGGAATCATCAAAAGGTATATAGAGGACCATAGATCAACATCATACAAAAGGTGGTCGATCTCATCACGGATCCCAAGGTTGACCTTGGTCAAACTAGGTTTGACTAGTCAAACTGATCAAAATATGACCATGGCTAAAGAAGCCATGCTGTTGTAAGTGCAAATAGTTAAGACATGCTCTCTAAATCATTTTCATAGCAAGACTCTAGAGTATTAAGCATCATTTCACTGGCAGTTAATAAATAGTAATGGGTTTGTTAAATAATTTACTTTCAAGAAGAATCTCAAGGATATACTCGTTTGTAAACATGATCAAATTGCTAGCAAAGGGTGAAGGCTAAAGATACAAGGCTAGGATGAAATGGGATGACTTGATTGACTTGATACTGTGATACTTTGGATGAGGGAAATGGTGTTACACACTTAAGCATGTGCTGGATAAAGAATACACAAGGAATGGCGGTGTCTCACAAATGGGTAAGTTGTTCAGAGAAGTGTTTATTCAACCTTGGCAAAATGTCTACTACTAGAACTGCCGTGAACTAGGTGCCCAACTAACCGTAACTTGAGGTTCTAGGGGACACTTAGAATTAGCTGTCCCTTGCTACATCTCATATCATATCCCGTAGGCTCAATGAGGAAAATTTCACATAGGGTCAACAGTCTTTAGATTTGGCATTTATTTAACCACTGCGTTATTTGGACCTTTGATACATAATTTCATGGCCAACAATCTTTAGATTTAGCATACATCTATCCATTGCTTTTTTTAGGCCTAATATGACCCCTCTGGGATTTTGCATGTGCTTATAGGCACAACTAATCGCAGCTTTCATCCGGGGTGCATTCACATTACATAGCATTGAATTTCATTTCCATTTCACAGCCCTTTTCACTGGGCTTTACAAGATATAACAATAATTTCCATATGTAGTACAATTTTGCTTCAGGTTTTAGCCAACACAACTCAAGCAACTAGGGAGACTTCCGCAAATCTAAACCACATCGGGGCAACCAACTAGAGTGATAAAGGCATAGAATCCAACTCACCAAAGGCAAGTTTTGTTGCCAACTTAGAGCCGAGACACAAAATAAACATGGATGCAAGTCCAAGACAAAGGCAAAAGCGGGGAGATCCTCCATATCACAAGTCAAGGTGTAAGTCAGGGTGAAGATCATCAAATGAGGAAGGATAAATGGATGGATGGAGACAAGTGAAAATGGTGCCTAAGCTAGCAAGTCAGAAAGACACTAAATGATCATGTTCACATTCATATGAAGGTAAAGACCAACGAGTATAAAACAAGAGTTTCCAAATGTCAGTAATACAATCATGCATATAATCCATAACAACAAATTTCATTTCAATATTAATACACTGCCAGATCATAATTACTATATACCAAGTCAACGCTATCAAAATGACCTAAACAACAAGGTAATAACATCAATGCACATCATATATATATACTGGGTCATATATCAACATCTGTAATCTAAACCAACTACAAACACTGAGAACACTGCGTCTGAAATACTGAACACTGCCCTGTATCTGTATGGAACAAAAGGTCATATCGGTCATCAGATCTGAGGTCTCAAGGCTCAGCCTTGGCATAAGGTCTACTAAATGTCTGATACAAAGATGCTCTGATGTGTGAGTGATCATAAATAATGCTGCTCATCATAGCTGATCTCACTGACAACTTAACTCTGGGGTCTAATGTCCCGACATACAAAGGAGGGTTAACCTCAATGACTTTACATGACCCAAATACATTAATGACTTCTCCGACCGGAGGAATAAACATCTCCGTTGGAGGTACAATAATAAAATACAAATACAATATAAAATATACAAGTGAATATCTTCCGAAGTTACAATTACATTAACACAGAAGTTATGCAGGCCTACAAGACGCGGGTTCACAATGAAATTCTACATAAGAATTGGACCATATTGCAATGGGTGCCAAAGAAGACATGTTATCACTTATCATCTATGTTGAGAGGGGAAATGCACATGTCTTTACTTTGTCAAAGTAATTTATGATTTTGTGATGTATCCTTTTGTGAACAGGAATGAAATTAAGATGCATTTTTGCGAAAACAAAATCTATTTGTGTGGGCTACTGTAGATTATTGGAAATTGAGACAACTATAACAAGAACTACTTGACCCATATATATAGGGGTCAAGCAAGCCTCATTTTAACACATCATCACATGGATTTTCTCCTCTTTTATTGTACGCTTCTCCATTTTAAGAGAATTTAGGAAATCAAGTTGGAAGTATGTCATATACATTGGCACAAACAAATCTCGATTCTAACTTCTGATAGTGTCATATACGTTGGCATAAAAAAACTTGATTCTATCCTCTCTACGTACAGATACATCACTGTGTATCTTAACCAGGTATTTTTTCAGCCTTTTGCTTTTACTTCTAAACTAGAAGAATTCTGCATGATTGCATTTATTATCTCCCTTTGTAAGAAGAAAAGATTGCTTTTATAAATGTGTCATCATGATCCTTAGACTTGGCCTTAGAATTGGTGTCATAAGCTATGTGGGCTGTGTCCATATTGATATAAACTTAATTATTATTAATTATACTGCACTGGGGTAGAAATACCTTTCAGTTTACCAGCTTTGCAAGATATCAAAATTTACTATTCATTGTCTGCATTGGGGTGCAATACCTTCTAGTGAGTTTACACTTTCAGCTGTGAATGACCAGCAATATTCTTTACTATTCTTCACTATGTATGAGTGATGATAGATGTGGCAAGTTGGCAGAGCCACAAATTAGTAAAAGCTAGGGGCATTTGAGACTTTCGCTGCATGAAGAATGGCAATGAACACGAGTGGTGCTGACAATGTTTTTTCTGTATGAGTGGTTCTGTGTTTGGGATACTCTGTCCACTTTCTTGAGCTACCTAATAGGATGGATGAATCACCAATTGCCCCTAGAATCTGAGTAGGATGCATTTGCATTTGCATTGTGTTACCCCCTTTTCAGCAAGGGTGACTTTGATCAGAGTTTTTGATGTGAGATCTGTGGTTTCACCACTGATCATGTGTCCGAGATCCTCTAGCCTTGTTAGATGGTCCATATGCTTTGCTTTGCCCAGCCGGAGATAGTGCCTGATTTTCTAGTGATGTTACACCTTCTAACTTTCATTTACTCTTCGCATGTTTTCTAGTATGATGACACCTATATTTGGAGCACTACATTTGGTGATGATCCTAGCTTACTTGCAGGGGCATCCTAACTTTAGGAGCAATTATCTTTTGGCAGAGTGCCCAGAATCGTGCCATTTTCAACACTGTTGAATGCAGAATTGCCACAGGATTTTCGAAAAGTGGTATAATAGTGTTGACCACCTAACCAACTAGGAGGACAACCATGTACCATGCACATGTACTATGTGCCTTGATGATGAGAAAGAAGTACCTAATGATTTTTTTCAAGCGAGGCAGCTCTTCTTCTTGTCTTCTCTCTATGAAATTTGCGCACCCCCGCGGGGGATTTTGTAATGATATGTCAGCATGAGGATCATTTTGTATAACTTAGTTGCCTAAGAGTTTATCATTAGGGAAGTCCTTTTATTGAGTGTTTTTTCCCTTGGATAATTAAAATTTCTATTTAGTGATTTTAATTATCTGAGTTTTTCACTCAAAAATACCTCCAAAGTGGTGAAAGGCGTTCTAATGATCCAGTCCATGGGGTGATTGGGGCCTAGGAATGTTCTATATTACCATGCTAGACATTATCCAGAGTCTTGCGGAATTTCATTAAGTTTTACTTAGGATTTTTTAATTTTTGGTAATTAAAAAATGTCCCTCAGCATAAAAAATTATAATGTAAAAGAGGGATAAGTGGTCCTTTATGATGTTGTATAGAGGTATGGGTACTCAAGATAAATGGCATGAAACCTGTTATCACCAATCTTGTAGTTGCCCCTACAGGTGGATCCAAGGTGGATGGTAGAGGAGATAGGCAACTAAAGTGGTGAACCAAGAGGGCCTTGGTTCCCAAAAGGATGGTTGTCACGCCAACCAAGGCACTCTTCACTTTAGCTATCAAAGCCAAGATAGCAAGGGGGAGACCCAGACCTACTCCCGATAGGAGAGATCAACCCAATCACCAGATCAAATCAATTTAATGAGGTACGTAAGGTGATAGGTATGGAACCCTAGAAATAAGGAATTAAGACCACTATGGAGGCTTGGGAAAGGTGTAATATGACAATGAAAGATAACACACAGTGATTCAATGATTAGGTATGATTCCAGGATTCAAAGCTAGTTTCAAATGGTCAAAATCAACTGCCTTGGGAAACGTGACCCTTAAAACAGGGAAAGTGTCCCAAATCAGAGATCTGACAGTTAGGGCTTTCTAGCTATGCTTGATAAAAGGATATGACAGTTTCAAGGTGTTTCAAGCAACAAGACAAAAATCAAGCCACAAGATAACTCAATAATCTAGGAAAGTCGAATTGGCTTGGGGAAGATTAGTGCCTTGGGAATTGGGCCAAATGGAGTCGGATGCCCACCAAATTGTAGATATGGAATGTTGAGGTGTGTTGAGGTAGGTGGATCATGAAAATTAAGGTCATCCAATGGCTAGATCTCAGTAGATCTGAGATTGAAATGTGCCACAAAGTGACCCAAGTGGGGCTCAACCCTCAAAATGAGGAATGGGGCCCACAAGGTGAAAATCACTGAAGTGACACACTAGGGGTAGGTTATCAATTATGGAGATGATGGATCAAGTGGGATTTCACCTACCTAGGTGCTAGATCCTTGCAAACTAGCCTCTCCCAAGAAGTGCGACCTCCCTTGGAGAAGCTTCTTTGCCTTGGGAAGTGGGTCAAATGAAGGCCAAATCATACCAAACTACAGATCCGATTCGCCGTGGATACTGTAGAGGTGGGTTTTAAATATTATACCCAAAAGCCAAGTAGATCTTGCTAGATCTGAAAAAATGTAAAATGAGGGTTTGAAATATTAGGGTTTTAACAATGAAGTAATTGTGCCAATGGATTGGAACCAAGACAAGAAGAACAAACCCGTGGATCTTACCTGGATAACCTTGTAGATGCCTTGATGATGATGATCTATGCAAACCCGATCAATTTGGAGCGATTTGAGGTAGTTTTCTATGAAGTCGATTTGCCCAAGGAAGCCAATGCGCCCTCTCTCCTGCACAATAAACGTCAACAATATCAGATTTACTGCGAACAAGAGATAAGACTAATGCCACAAGAGAAATAACAAAAAGATAGCATAGATCACAATGATACTAATGATAACCCCCTGATACAAGCGAATGCCAAGTGGAGCGAGTTGAAGAAGCCTTGCAAAAACACCCAAGTGAAGTCGCCCTCCTGTAGACAAGACAAAAGTTTCCAAAAGGATAGATCTTACCACAAATACCCAAATGCTAGGATGCAATTGACTTTCCAATCACCATCTAAGAACACCATGCAAAGGAGACCACAAGAATTTCCACAAGAAAGTTTTTCTATATCAAGATTCCAAGAGCCAAAGACCCTTTTACAATGAAAAGCTCTCTCCTTTAAATAGGAAGGAGTGAGTCCACAATCTAACCACTTTTTAAAAGAGTGGCTAAGATTAAAAGATCAAAAGATCTAATCAATGGTTGAGATGAGCTCAACAATACAATACATGGATCACTAATAAAATATAACAATAAGTGGACAAAATCGCCCTAGGAGAGGGGATCCCACCAAATCATGATGACAAAACATAAAATATAGCTCATGGTGGGTCCAAGGGGTGATTTCTAACACCCTTGGTCAATCCCCATGACACAATATCCAAGAATAAATGATCTAGACACCAAATCGTGCCTCTCTGGGAAAGTCGTGAATCTTAGGAGGCTCTAGAAATCATCAAAAAGTGCCATAAGTGATGGATGTGGGCCCTGATGAAGCTGAAACTATTGGAGAAGGTGTGGAAGACATCCCACTCATCATCACTGATCATCCCATGCCATAACATTGCCTCAGTAGCCCAAATTGAATTTCTTTGTAGCCATTTTTACCATTTCTGAATTGCCTCGGGAAATGTGAAACTGCCCAAACTGCCTCCTGGAGTGCCTGTGCTATCAAGGTGAGCTCACCAATAAGTCTGGGAGGGGGGTAATATGGTAATAACAAGTGGCTGGACCACCCCCTCCATGCACAACACCCTAGGTGAATCAAGTAAATCTCATCACTGCTTTGACAGTGCCTCCGACAGACCAAAACTGCACTAGGATAGCCAACTGAGGCTCAATCATCACTGTAACTGCCCGGAACTGAAAACAGACTGTCTCATTGGACTCAGAAGGTCCGAGTCCATCTAAGATGTGTACTCATACACCATATAAACCTATGCATGGTCCAAAATAAATACTCATCATATCCGGTAGACCAAATAATAATAATCTGTAAAAGTGTTGAAAAGCACAAATCATCATCATAAGCCTGAAACCACTGCATAAGCCCACCATGGTGACCCGTACCAGACCATATATCATCTATCTGTAAAATCTGAGGTCTGCCACCTCATGTCCTGTGGTTGACTTTTGATCAAACTGAGGTTTGACCAAGTCAACATGACCAAAATATGACTCAAACTGTCATCAAGCTGCTGCAAGGTGTCAAAGGTTAAAACATGCTTCACAATCCATTCACATAGCAATTATAACAAGTAGCAATCATTACTGCCGATCTAAATCAAATATAATATGTCATTAATTATTATTTATTACTCAGACAAGACTTTCAAGGTCATACTCACTTCATAGTTGTGATCAGTTTGCTAGTGAAGGGTGAAGGCTAAGAATAACATGGCTAGGTCAAAGGATGACTTATTGACTTAACACTGTGACACTTTGGAAATGGAAAAATGGATACACACCATAGCATATAGTGGACAAGCAACAACACAGGGAATGGCGGTGTCTCACAAATGGATAAGTTGTTCAAAGAGTGTTTATTCACCTTACACTGATGTGCACAATCCATAATACAAATGAGCCCAGCAATCTTTTTGATACAGAGTTTGAGTTCCATTGCTTTTTGGGCCTAGAGTTTCCATAGCCTTTGATCTATGTGTGTTTATAAACACATTGCATAGATTTACATTTAATTTAGGCTTCTTGCTGCAGGTGAGTTTTTAAGGCACTTGTTTACCTGAGCACGTCTAGGTGTGTCATATACAACTTGTTTACCTAGGTATTTACATTTCACAATAGATATAGCATTTGATATTTCATAGCCATTTTCATTTGGCTTTATTTCATTCATACAAGATACAACATTTGATTTCCATACTTTGTATTCATGGCAGCACTAAAAGTTTCAGGTTTAGCCAACAACAACTTTAGTGACTAGGGGGAATTCACAAGGAAAACCAACTCACCATAGGCAAGTTTTGTCACCAACTCAGAGCCGAGACATAATAAACAGGGAAGCTTATCCAATATAGAGGCTACAGTGGGGGAAGGTCCTCCATGCCACTAGTCAAGTAGTAAGTCAAGGTAATGAACAAACTGGGTAAGTCAAGGATGGATGAAGACAATGAATAATGAAACCAACACTAGCAAGCCAAAGTATGGCGGGAATGATCACCTCTATTCTCCCTAGGGAGGGTAAAACCAATGAGTATAGGCCAAGAACTTCTACGTCTGAGTAGGGACAAATATATATATATATATATATATATATATATATATATATAAGTACAACCAGGTCCACATATCTATATGATCGCCAGATCATGATACTAAGTGCTAAGACATGCTAAGAAAATGGAAATAAAAGCAATATAACTGCAACACCATAATATACCTGCTGAGTCATATACCCGAATGCTCACCATCTGAACCATCATCTGTCCTCTGAAACTGCTGCTGTAACTCTGGGAAATATTGACTGCTCTGTACAAATGGCTAAATAGCTACATCGGTCATCTCTCTGAGTGTCCTGAGACTTAGTCATGGCATGGGGAATAAAAACTGCTGTCCAAACATGATAGTGATCCATAATAGATGCTCATCTCAGCATCTCAATGTAAGGCAACTGGATGAAAGTGTATTGGAATCTGACAAAAAATGTATGGTAGCCCGGCTACTATATATGTGATAACAAGACTCCCTACACCCTTGGACAAAGTTTGAAATCATTCAGACAAGTCTTGCTAATGTTTTGGACACATTTTCCTAAGTCAGTCAAGGAAATCAGGAAAATTGGCAAATAATTAGTAACGCAAATTTTGGAAAAGTGCCTAAAGTCACTTGGAAGGTGGAAAAATTGTTTCCTAGTGTCAAGTTATGTTCCTAAGCTCAAATTAAAGTCCAAGAGGCCCCCCCCAAGCAATTGTTTTGCAAGTTATGAGTTACCTCCCTAGCAAGTGCGCCCTCCTCATCTTGGCATTGGGGGTTTGGGTGAAATTCAATGGGAGGGGTCCCACTTTGGTGGTTTTCCCCCCCATTTGGATTAGGAATAAATTCAAAACCTTAATGGGGGGGTTTCCCCCCCATTATTTGGTTTCCTCACCAAGAAATGTGCCCAAGAGAAGGAAGTGCGCCCCCCTCTCCATGGGCCCCTCCCTCTTGCATTTGACACTTGGCATTCATGCAAGGAGGGTCTCTCCCTTTCTCTTTCTTTATAAGGAGGTCCTTCCTCCTTATTTGGGTTAGAATCACTCATGCTCTTGCTTTCTTTCTTTTCTTTCTTGCTCTCTTGTTCTCTTGCTTCCATTCTTGTCCAAAGAAGAGAGCCATTGTAATTTCTAGTTTTTGATGTGAATGAAGAAAAATATTTGGAGGAAATTCGGTCCTTAGATTTATGTGAGGTAACATTGTTGCATTTTGGTTTCATTCTTGCATTTGTGGATCTCAAGCAAATTGTTTTGCTTGAGAATAATTTTGTAATATTGTTGTTACATGTTATGTGGGTTATCTTCTTAGCATTTGAGAATTTCATGGACTTCTAGTTTGAATATATGATTTCTCATTTCTTTGCTTGATCTCTCACCCCTTATGCATTTGAAGCTAGTTTTGTTACAGGTTACTCAAGCTTGGAGAGTGGGATTCCCAGATGGGATACCCTATTGTTCAACAACTATTGAAGGACTTGGCTTCCTTTAACTAACAATTTCTTTTTGCAGATTTTTAATTACTTATTTTGTTCTCACAAATCATCATTTCAAGCTTTTTTTACTTGCTACATTTCACTTACAAATTTCTGAAATTTATATGCTAAAATTTTTAAGTTGATTTCATACTCATTTTTATCATATTTGCAAAAGATTAGTTTGCTGTTTTGTGCATGTTTTTGATGTTACAGGGGGAGAGAATGCCCAAATTTGGTCACAAGTAAGTTCAAAGATCACCCAAGAGTGGCCACTTCAAGTTCCTCACCAAAAAATGGTCAAATTTCTTGTTTTTGACCCCCGTTTTCTTGTATTTTCAAAGGCTGAAATATTTCTTGTTGTAACAAGCCCAAGAGAATCTCTAAAGAATCTCTTGGGCTTGGTTCTTTATTTCATTTATTTCTAGCAAAAGCTCTTTTAATTTTCAGCCATCCCTTGCATGCATTAGAAGTTGGGCTTGCCCACTTTTGCATTGCAAGTGTAGAGGGGCTAGTGTTAGTTGTTTATGTTATTTTCATTTTGTTAGTTTGCTTGCCCCTCCTCTTCATTAGGAAGAGAATTGTGTGGCTAGGATAGCATTTACTTCCTTAAGTTATTTTGGCCATTCCATTGCTTGCTAGTGAGTTGGCTTTGCCACCCTTGCATAACAATTGTTGAAAGGGTTAGGAATTAGTTTATGTTTTTATTTGCATTTGGTAATATTGCTTGCCCACATCTTGCATGAGCACTGGCTTTGCCCATCCATGCAAAATCGTGCTGGCTAGTAAATTTGCTTTCAAACCATTTTTACTTTAGTTTATTTGCCCACACATTGCAAGTGAGTTGGCTTTGCCACCCTTGTAATATCGTGTCGGCTTGTATTGTATTTAATTATTTGTTTATTATTTTAAAAATTAAATAAACAGTGCCCCAATCCTTGACCTGTATTCACTCCCCTTGCCGGTTCGACCGATCCTGGGTGACAAGAAAGGGCAAAGATTAGTGTTGGCTAGAATAATAGGCACTCATTAATTTATCTTGACAAGACATTGAGAAAACGAAGTTTGACCCGTGGAGCTAGAGGGGTAGAGGCTCTTGGGGGCCTCGTGGCACTTAGTGTCCTCCTGTTGAGCACCCGACAAGCTTTGAGGTTGACCTGTGGAGCTAGTTGAGAACCTTGTGTTCTCTTGTTGAGCACCCGATAGTCTCTCTCAAATCAAAAGAAATAAATTCTTGAGGTAGACACATAGAGTAGCTTTAACTTTCTTGCACAAACCTTAATTCCCCTAAGTTAAAGAGAGACCTGAAATAATTTAAATTTACAGGACCATTGTCAAAACATTACAATTATTATTTCATTTTTAGTACTTTACTTTTGAAGCATGTGAATTTCGTTCAAACTCACTTCAAGCACCTTTCATTAATTTGATCATTTACTACAAGTAGTTCTCATATGTTAGATGTGATATTTTGATCATTGTGATTAGTGAATGGTTTAATGCAATTTGATTGTCTTTGGTAATCTTACTTTTATTATATCTGTGACTCCATAACCCAAGTCAAGTAGGCACTGGTCTGGTTAGTGAATTGTTATTTCTCTCTTGCAATTGTATATGTCTTATTGTTAAAGAAGGTTTGCTTGTCATCAAAATTATTGCATCTTTGCACGAATGCTTGTCATTGAACATTAATAATTTACAACTCTTAAAGAAACTCATAAAAAAATCTTAGTAAGTAGGGACAACCCCCCTTGACCTTTTTGGAGTTGGGGTCTAAATGGAGGAGTTTAGAATCGAGGTGACAGTGGGTTTCTACACTCATAGTTGCCCTCAAGAACACACATAGCGGTTGGGAGACTTTTCTGTGGTCAAGTGTGTTTTAGGCGGCAACAAATAGAAAATCCGATAAATATTGAGAAAGTTGGAAAATCCAAAATTGTCGGACCAAAATTTTTTCATGCATGCCTTTTTGGACCATTTCTCCTAGAGCGCCCTCCTTTTTGGGCCATATTTTGTACACATGTCACTCATGGACCATGATTTAATGGAGCACCCTCTCTTTGGGGGTTTTGATGAGGATTGATGTATGTTTTATTGTTTTTTACTCTATCTTGGAAAGTCCCTAGTAAAGATCTAGGGTTTTGGACACTATTATTATTTTATTGTAGAGAAGGTTGAACTTTTCTCCTATATAAGGGAGCTCAACTTTCATTCTCATTGTTGTGGAGCATTAGAGAGAAGTACTATCACTTCACATCTAAATGTTTTCTCTTGGTCTTCTTTTATGGTTGGCACAACCTGGTGATTCTTCTTGTTGAGGTAATATGCTATCTTTATCATTGTAAGGTTTATGCTCCTAGTTTATTGAAAGAGTATGCTTGCTCCAATGGAATGATTTTATCATTTTGTGGTTTAGTTTTGTTGCTGGTTTGTAATTTGCCTACCTTTGTAGAGGCTACAAATTTGGTGGCATAAGCTAGGGTACATGCTATGGCATGAGTTGAAGATGTGCATATTAATGACTGCTCTTCCTCAATGAGGGTTTGCATAAAGCTTCAATAGCTTAGGACAAGAAATTCTTTTGTGTTATGCAGAGACTTTAGCCAAACATTTACATACAAGGCCACTTGGAGGATTTGATCCCAAGACCCCATAGCCCAAGGGTTTGAAGGCACTAGTCTCTCTTCTATTTCTTCAACAAAAAACACCAAAGTTTCAATTTTCCTTGTTTTCCTAAGGTAGATCTAGAGTAGAATTTATTTCAGGAAATCATAAAAATATTTGCTTACTTTTCTAGGGTAGTTTAGGGTAATTTTAGGGTACAATAACCCCCAAAAATTTAAAAATTATTTTCTGGAATTTTTAGATTAGTTTATAAATTTTTCTTTGGGTTGAATTAGCTTAATTTTACTTTCTGCTCCTAGGTTTAATTTCCGCATTTCATCTCTGGAAAAATCAACCCTAAATTTTTTATCATTGCATAGCTTTTTTAGGGTTTTATGCTGGATTAAGGCTGCTGAAAATTTTTGGGCACTAGTTGCATACATTTCTGCTATTTTCCAGTAGTTTCTGTCGTTGAAATTGCTAATTTTTGAATTCTAGAAATTATAACAGGAAACAACATAATTCTAGAAACCATCCTATGGCCATATCTAGTATATAAATTTTAGATTTATGGGTTAAAAATTTCTATAACAAATTTCTGAGTAGAAATCTGAAAATTCTGAGTTTTTCTTGTTGTTTATGTGACTAAACCTGATTTAGGACAGCAACATTTTAATTCTGGAAATTGCTCACTATTTAAAAGTCTGATCTAATACCTCAAATACACTAAATCAATATTCTAAGTGCAATTTTGAAGTGCTGAAAATTTTCTGGTTTTTTCTGTCCTATTAAGTGATCTATGAAAAACAAGATAAACTAGTATTTCATGTTTGGTTAATGCCGATTTAAAAATGCATAGACAATTGATATATTGCCTAAACAATGAACTAAAAATTCTGGAATAATTTGTGGGTTTGACTTAAGTGGATATAATTCTAAATTCTGGATTTTTTTGCAAATCTACTCTTATAATTAGTAATACATCACATCAAGAGCATTTGAAGTCTACTTGCTTAATGGTGATTGTATTGTTTATTTTACATTGGCTAAGTGATTCTTGTTATAATTCTGGAAGTCTTCATTTGGTGGGATGATTAATTACAACTCATAGGTCACACAATCATTAACTATGCAATAACAATTTCTGGAATTTTATCTGTCTCGTGAGTTTGTTTTCCTTTCATGGATCAATGAATGTATGATGATGCCGATGATCTCTAATGATTTATGGTTAGTATTTATGGTTCATGTTATTTCATACTCTTGAAAAGTTTCTAAGTGTTTGATCTATCGAATATTGCACATCTTGAATGGTTAAATGCTTATTTGAGAAATCAACCACATAACTCAACACACATATCATAATCAAGTTGGCCTCAATATCTTTAGCTCTCTTTAAATAAGATTTAATCTAACCTATAGGGAAGTCTCCCTTGACTTTTTGAGAGATGGCCTACAAGTTTGAAATTAACACTGTGGTGACAGTGGCGTTTTTTTCCAAATTTTCCTTTGATAGCACTAGTGTATTGGGACTTTTCCACTCAAGTGCCAAATCAACCTGTAATCAGTGTTGCAAACATCGTCGAGATCTCGAGAAATCGCAAGGCTAACTCAAAACTGATTTTTTGTTAAAAAATCACTCCACCGAGAAATTGTGGAGTCGATGGAAAAAATCGATTGGCTGGAAACGAGGGTTTAGAAAGTCAATTTTCACTTTTTTTTGTCATTTGCAAATAACAGTGAGGAGGAGAGCATCATCACACATTTTCCCAAGGAGGGTTTTGCAGTTGAAATCATTCGCCATCGAGGATTGATTTTGTGATTGGGCATTGCAATGTAGAGTATTTTCAGCAGTTATCACATTTGAAGGTATGTAAAAAAATTGGCCATCATTTCTAATTTTTCCAAGATAGGTTTTTATAATTTTGCAACATCAATGAGTTTTCCCTCTTATAACCGAATTTTAATGGATCATAGACCATATTTTTGTTGTTATGTTAATTTGCAGCAGTCATGTATGTGCAAAAACGTTTTTTGAGATTTTCTTGCCCTAAGTCCATAGAAATGCATACAAAAATGTCCATTTCTTTTCCCTCTTCAAAACCAAGTTTGAATGCTAAATGTATCATTGATTAATCGTTGTTTTTTAAATTTCCATCAATCACATGCTAAAAATGTTTTTTTCTTGCCCTAGGTTCATTTTTCCGTATAAAAGATGTTGAAGGATTTGGATCCATTTTGGGAGTGAGGCGCACCTGTTGACCCAGTCAATTGTCAGGTTCTTACTTGCAATCTATGTGGAAAGAAAATGACGTGTGGGATAAGCAGGCTAAAATACCACCTTGCACAAATTACAGGGCATGATGTGGGCCCTTGCAACCAAACAACCCCATAACTCATTGTTAAGGCCACACAATCAATTGAAGGAACTGGGCAAAAGAAGCAGTTCAAGGAGGCTTTGAGAAAATAAATGGTTTCAAGATCCGGGTCCGTAGTGGGAGTGGGGGCTAGTGGGACAGGCATGGATACCCACTCCACAAGAACACAGTCCACAATGCCTTCAACAACATCGTCTTTCTTTGTGCCAAGCTCCACACATGGTGAACAACCTTCTCTAAGGTCCATGGTGCAAGTGAAGAAGAAGCAGGCAAACTTGTGGGTCGATGCCTGCTATGGAGTGATATTCGATTTAACTTTGCCAAGAACCCATTCTATGTGTCCATGTTTGTGGCGGATGCAATTGTTGGACTAGGGTATAAGTCCCCCACTTATGAGGAGTTGAGAGGGCCCATCCTTCAGAATGAAAAGGTCGATTACACTTGCAGGTTGTAGGAGCTTCCACATTCATGGGAGTTCACATGATCCACTGTGATGTCAGATGGTTGGACCAATGGAAAGGGTAGGACCCTTCTCAATTTCTTGGTTCATTGTCTTAGGGGGACTATGTTTTGAAATCCGTGGATGCATCGACAAATGTCAAAGATGCGGCATTACTATGTGACTAGTTGGATGTGTTCATCCAAGAGATAGGCCCACACCATGTTTTCCAAGTCATAATGGACAATGCTATGAATTATGTGGCTACTGGTAGGATGCTTATGTACACGTGTCCTACACTGTTCTAGACTCCTTTGTGTCGTTCATTGCCTTGATTTGATTTTAGAGGATATAGGAAAAATTGATTGGATCAGAGATACCATTGATTCGGTACGAAGTATCAAAAAATTTATATACAAACATGTAGCAGTGCTTAGCTCGATGAGACAGCTCACAGGTGACAAAGAGTTGGTGCATCCTGCCATCACACGATTTGCCACTAGCTTTATTTTTCTTTAGTCTCTCTTGAGTTCTATGTAGGACTTGCAGGCAATGTTCCTTTCACTTGAGTGGCGTGCTTTATCATTTAGCACTAAATCGGAGGGGCAAGCCACATTCAGGCTAGTTACATACCAGTAGAACTTTTGAGATGCGGTGAAAGAGGGTGCACACGATCAGCGAACCTTTGGTAAAGGTTCTTCTCTTGGTTGATGGAGACAATCCCACAATGGGCTACCTGTATGAGGCCATGGATAGGGACAAAGAATCCATCTGTGCTTATTATGAGGACAAGGGAGATCAGGGGCATGAAAGACAACAAATGATATGGGGGGTGATTGATGAGCGATGGAACCACACTCCATCGCCCCATTCATGTTGCAGGGTTATACTTCAACCCCGCGTTCTCTTAGCCCTATGGATTTAGGTTTGATGCAAAGGTTATGGATGGATTCTATGAGTGTGTCCATAGGATGACACCAAGTGTAGGAGCTTTCCCAAGAGTTGGAACTCTATAAGAGGTCCATGGGATTATTTGGGTTTGAGATGGCTATTAATGACAAGACCAACATAATGCCAACTAAGCTTCACCTTGTTTCAAGTTTCAAATTTTATTTTCTCTTCTTAAGTTCTTTCTTTGTTTTAAATTTCATTGTCTTTTCTTATGTTTCTCTAATTCGTTGTAGATACTTGGTGGGAGAACTATGTGTTAAAGAAATGTAACTATGGAAGATATTCTAATTGTATTTGTTTATTATATTTATTGTTCCTCCTTTGGGAGATGTCATTGATGTAGTTGGTCATGTAAGAGTCATTGAAAGAGTCAATGTAAACCCTCCTTTGTAAGTCGGGTAAATAGTACCATCAAGAATTATATCAAATAAGTTATTGAGTCTCCCTAAGTGAAGTCGGCCTAGTCAGTTAGGAGAAGTCGGCCCAGTTAGGGTAAAAAGTCACCCAACTGTAGAATATAAATAGAGGAGTCGAATTCCTCATTTGGGACACTCACGCATTCACTCAAGCAAGTTCGCATAAGAGAGAGAGAGAGAAGCTTGCTGGTGAAGAAAGAAGTTGTCTTGAGGTTTTACATTGTTTTGGTGATTTCTTTATTGAGGAAGTTTTGTGGGGTTTTCTCCCTTGTGGTTTCCCCAAGGAAATTCTTGTGTTCTTTGTGTTGCTGTGCTTGTTCTTCTTTCAGTGATCTTATTGTTTTTAATGTTATTATGCTTAACAAGTGAAAACTTAACATGGTATCAGAGCAGGCCTGAAAGAAAACATTGTGCAGCTGCTGCAACTGCAGAAACTAAAGTTTCTATTTTCGGGAGCTCTCTCCACAGATCAACTGAAAAAGAGGGTGCATCCAACTCGTCTCACTAGGGCGCATCTTTCTGCGGAAGCATAATTCAATTCTGAGAATTTTCATTTTTTGGGCCCACCACTACATCCCAGAGAACTAGGGCATCAAGTTTTTGGAGGATCTACTCCCAGATCTGGGAAAAAGAGTACATTGCTCAACTTGCCTTGGGGAGGTGAATCTATTCCTCCAATCAGTTCTTCGGTACGTTACCGGATTCGCCCAAACAGGGTTCGAATCAGTTTCCGAATCGATGGGGAATCGCGGATTCGCAGATCCGAATCGGATTCTGGAAGATTCGGTACTTTTTTCGAGGGGATCCAGATCCGATTTCGGATTCGTTTTAGGTGACGGAGGATTCAATTCCTCATAGGGGATACAGTTTCGGGTTGGCAAGGAATCAGTTCCCATTGGAGGAACCGTATCCCTACCTTCGAGGTACAGATCCTCCAATGGGATCCGATTCCCTTGCATCCATTAAAAATTACTCACTTTGCACTAAGGTTGTTGAACCGGAGAGTTTTTAGGGCCCACGATTCTTCTAAAGTGGCAACTCGGGCGTCATCTTTTCCATTTCAATGATTTCATTGACTTTGAGCTTGAGCCGGCGTACAATAGCGAACAGAGACTGACCATAGCCACGAATTTCTCCTCCTCCAGCATATGTTTCTTCTCCTCCAACACAGGTTTCTCCTCATCATCGAACAATGTGGCCGTGGATTTCTCCTCCACCATCGAGAGACGGGTAAGTTTGTGCCATTGTTAGTTGTTTCCTGCGTGTGTGTTTGTTTTGGCTGTGTATGCTTGTTAGCATACACAGCAACAGTGTTGTGAATGCTAACAAGCATACATAGTGAAAAACATGGATGTGTATGCTAACAAGCATACACAATACAAAAAATGGTTGTGTATACTTGTTAGCATACCCAGCAAAAATGGTTGTGTATGCTAACAACCATACACAACCATTTTTTTTTACTGTGTATGCTAATGTTAGCATACCCAACAAAAATGGTTGTGTATGCTAACAAGCATACACAACCATTTTTTTTACTGTGTATGCTTGTTAGCATACACAACACTGTTGCTGTGTATGCTAACAAGCATACACAACCATTTTTTTTACTGTGTATGCTTGTTAACATACACAACAACACTGCTGTGTATGCTTGTTAGCTAGTTTTTTACTGCATGTATGGTTCTATGAATCTATGATTCAATCACTATGATCATTGATGTTTCATGTTACGAATATGAATTATACGATGTATGATCATGTCACAGCTACAACTTTGAAGAGTTTGAAATTTAAATGTATGATGTAAATGTTAATGATCCATGGACCATGATATGTTGATGATTTTAAATCTGTGATTTTTTATAAAATTGTAGATTTATAATTTTAATTTTTAATTATATATTAAATTATTATTATTATTTTATTATATTTATTATAAACAATTAGGGTTAGGGTTCCAAATCCTCGAATCCTAATTTTGGACAACTGTCGAATCCCGTATCCGATTCTTCAGTCGAATCCGATCGCACCCACGGTTCATGTAACCTTGGTTCTTCAAGATCTCAAAGTTGAAAAATTAGGGCCTCTGTCAAACCCTAGATCAAGCCAGAAGCAATTCTTGGAGAAGCAGTTTTACTGGTAAGTACTATCTCTCTCTATTTCTATTTGAGGTTCTCATATTATCAAAATGACAAACAACACAAGCTTGATGAGAAGCTTGAGGGAGTTGAGAATTTCAGAGCATGGAAATATAGAGTCATGCTCATTCTTGAAGAACATGACCTAGAAGGTTTTATAAAAGAAGAAGTTGAAGAACCAGAAGGAGATTAGGCCAAAGAAAAATACAAGAAGGATATGATCAAGGCCAAGAGGATCATAGCTGACTCTATTAAAGATCACTTGATTCCTCAAGTGTCTTGTGGAAAACCTCTTTGAAAAGAGGGTCAAGACCTTAAGGAAAGATAGTGGAGGAGAATTCACATCAGGAGAATTCAAATATTTCTGTAAAGAAGCTGGGATTAAGAGGGAGCTTACCATTCCCTATAATCCCCAACAAAATGGTTTAGCTGAAAGAAAGAATAGATCTATCATGGAAGCAGTAAAAGCCATGATCCATGATCAAGATCTACCTATGCACTTATGGACCGAAGCAGCTAGAACTGCAGTCTATGTGCATAACATAATCTCTCACAATGGTCTTGGAAGCAAGACTCCAGAAGAGATGTTTACCGGTGAGAAGCCTGAAGTCAGTCACCTGAAAATATTTGGTTGCCTAGTATTCATACACATTCCCAAGGAGAAGAGATCAAAGTTGGACCCTTCAAGAAAGAAGGGGATATTTGTGGGATACAATGGGCAATCAAAGGCTTACCGAATCTACATCCCAGTATTTCGTCAGATTGAACTCAGCAGAGACGTTACATTTGATGAGGATGCAGCTTTTAGCAAGTGTAAAAAGACTCATGACAGTGAGGAGGAGCATGAAGCTCCTAGAGTTACAGAAACTATCAACACTCCAGTAAGAAATATTGAAGAAGAGCATGTACCAAAGGATCATGATATGATTGAACCTCAAAGACCTGATGAGCCACCTCATGAGATGATTTCACGGAAAAGAAGACCAACTTGGGCACGGGAAATAATTCAAGATGCAGAAAAGTATGGTGCTCCAAAAGGTACATACAGAGAAAGTAAGAAACCAAGGCCATACTCCAGTTATGTAGCCTTGGTGTGTAACCTCGTTGGTGAAGAACCTACATGTTTTGAAGAAGCAACAAAGAAGAAGGAATGGTTAGATGCCATGGTTGAAGAATATCAATCCATCATAAAGAATGATGTTTGGGATGTGGTACCGAGACCGAAAGACAAGCCAATAGTATCTTCAAAGTGGATTTTCAAAACAAAGCATTAAGCAGATGGAAGTATTGAAAAATACAAGGCAAGATTCGTAGCCCGAGGGTTCTCTCAAAAGGAAGGACTTGATTATGAAGAGACTTTTGCTCTTGTGGCTAGATACACTTCAATCAGAACCGTCCTTGCTTTGGCAGCTAAGATGAAATGGAAGTTACACCAGATGGATGTAAAGACAACTTTTCTGAATGGTAATATAGAAGAGGAAGTCTACATCGAACAACCAGAAGGTTTTGAAACAGATGACAGGAAGACACATGTGTGTAGATTGAAGAAGGCATTGTATGGGTTGAAGCAAGCACCCAGAGCGTGGTATGGAAGAATTGATGGTTTCCTGATGAGGTTGGGCTTTACCAAGAGTAAAGCAGATTCCAACCTTTATTATAAGGTTGTAGATGATGAACCCATGATATTATTATTGTATATGGATGATCTATTCTTGACAGGTGAAGATAATCCCATCAGTGATTGTAAGAAGAAGCTTGCTTCAGAATTTGAGATGAAAGACCTTGGCATGATGCATTATGTTTTAGGTCTTGAGGTATGGCAATGTCCAGACGAGATTTTCCTGAATCAAGGAAAGTATACTGTTGAGATCCTAAAGAGATTTGGGATGATGGATTGTAAGGCTATGACTACATCGATGACGACAAACTTGAAGCTCTTAAATGATGCTTCATCAGAGACAGTGGATGTTACATTGTACATACAAATCATTGGCTCATTGATGTATTTAACAAATACAAGACCAGATATATGTTTTGTTGTGAATACCTTGAGTTAGTATATGGTAGAGCCTAGATATGTTCACTTGGTTGCAGCAAAACATGTGATGAGGTACCTAAAGGGTACATTGGATTATGGACTCAGATATGTATCAGATAGTGAGTTCATATTGCATGGCTATACAGATTCAGATTGGGCAGGAAATGTCGAATACAGAAAAAGCACTTCAGGATGTTGTTTCAGTTTGGGATCAGGTATGATCTCATGGCTTAGTAGAAAGCAGATCAGTGTTGCTCTCAGTACGACAGAAGCTAAATACATGGAAGCATGTTCAGCCTGTAGCGAAGCAGTTTGGCTTCGCAAGATGTTGGCAGGATTGTTTGATACCGAGATAGACGTGATCGATATCCTTTGTGATAATCAGAGTTGCATCAAGATGTCTGAAAACCTGGTATTCCATGATAGATTGAAGCATACCGAAATCAAGTATCACTACATCCGGGATATGGTGCTGAAGGGAGCTGTAAAGCTCAAGTATGTTCCTACAGTGGAACAAGTTGTTGATGTATTGACTCAGCCTTTGTCTCGAGTAAAGTTTGAATACTTTCGAGACAAGCTTGGTGTGGTCTGAAAGGACCTCCCTCGATAGAGGGAATGATGATGATGATGTGGTTTCTTGGAGCCGTGGTGTGGCAGCTCAATCTAGGATTGGTATGTCAGCCTGACAAGGCTTGTTTGATCCTGGGGGGATTGGTATGTTTGACTAGGCTGGTTTGGTCTGAAAGGATTAGCAAGTCAGACAAGGCCTATTTGGTCTCCAGGTAGATCGGTATGTCTGACTAGGCTTTTTTGGTCCGAAAGGATTAGCAAGTCAGACAAGGCCTGTTTGATCTACTGGAGTGCCCACTATAGAGCAGTTCCAAATGTACATTGATGGTGTTCCAACATTCACATGCGGATGGTGATGTTGTTCCAGCATTCACATGCTGATGATGATGTTGTTCAAGCATTCACATGCTGCTGCTGTTGCTGATGTTCTTCCAGGATTCACATGCTGCTGCTGATGATGTTGTTCCAACATTCACATGCTGATGATGATGTTATTCCAGAATTCACATGCTACTGTTGATGATGTTGTTCCAAAATTCGCATGCTGATGATGATGATGTTGTTCCAGTATTCATATGTTGATGATGATGTTGACGATGTCCCAGCAGTTCCTTGTTGATGACAACGACGATGATGATGTTGTTCTAGTATTCATATGCTGATGATGATGTTGACGATGTCCCAACAATTCCTTGCTGATGATGACGATGATGATGATGTGCTAATAATGATGCTAATGATGATGATCTAGTAGTTCCATATTGATGATGATGATGATGCTCCAGATATATGATGTTGTTTCAAAACTTCCTATGACATACATAGATTCACCAGTCAGTTGTATAGTTGTTGATGTTGATGTATGTAGAATACCTTCCTAGTTAAGAGGGAGTGTTAAAGAAATGTAACTGTAGAAGATATTCTAATTGTATTTGTTTATTATATTTATTATTCCTCCTTTGGGAGATGTCATTGATGTAGTTGGTCATGTAAGAGTCATTGAAAGAGTCATTGTAAACCCTCCTTTGTAAGTCGGGTCAATAGTACCCTCAAAAATTATATTAAATAAGTTATTGAGTCTCCCTAAGTGAAGTCAGCCCAATCAGTTAGGAGAAGTCGGCCTAGTTAGGGTAAAAAGTCACCCAACTGAAGAATATAAATAGAGGAGTCGAATTCCTCATTTGGGATCACTCTCACTCACTCATTCACTCAAGCAAGTTTGCATAAGAGAGAGAGAGAAGCTCACTAGTGAAGAAAGAAGTTGTCTTGGGGTTTTACATTGTTTTGGTGATTTCTATATTGAAGAATTTTTGCGGGGTTTTCTCTCTCGTGGTTTCCCCGAGGAAATTCCTGTGTTCTTTGTGTTGTTGTGCTTGTTCTTCTTTTAGTGATCTTATTGTTTTTAATGTTATTATGCTTAACAAGTAAAAACTTAACACTATGGCTCCAAAGTACCTATCCTATAGAGGCTTGCTGTTCGGGTGCTTAGCCAAACATGTATCTCTTCTGGTTGTGAGCACAACTGGAGTGTATTTGAAAAAGTACACACCAAAAAGCGCAACAGGTTTGAGAATTTCAAATTCATTATAAATTATTAAATTGTAATTTATAATTTTATGCCCCTTTACCTTCTAATTTATGTATTATAATTTATGATCCTCCTACAAGTTGGATACCCAATGCCTTAATGATTTGGTCTACGTCTACTACAATATCAAGTAGATTGAGAGAAAACCTGACGATAAGGTCAATTCATTGGATGGGATTGACACCATTGTTACCTAGAGGGTGGAGTGTGAGGAGCCTGTTATGGAGGCAGCCCCTGATTGGCTAGAGAATGATCATGATATAGAGCCTCTGGATGATGATGTTCCAAAGGATTTTTAGTTTCACACTGAGTCTGGGAGTGTGCCACCGTCAGAGCCACAGTCAGAGTTAGAGGGAGATAGACCCGGTGGTAGCACTAGCAATGGTAGATGACTTTATTAGAGTCTACCTGCTCTACCTTCTTCTTCTACAAGACATCAGTTTTGAGGGTCTTCTTCTGTTTCTAGAGGACATCATTTTGTAGGGTCTTCTTCTAGAGGATGTCAGAGTCCAGTACGAGGCCCACGAACCTCAAGGGCACCTACTCCTACTTCTAGAGGAAGAGTCATTTCCACAGTGATTGCCTTTACCCACAAAAGAGGTAGAGGGAATTGATAGTTTATTTACTTGATTTCATTGTAGATGACTGATGATCATGAGATACATTTATTGTATTTTTTGATGACTCAGTATTCAAGACACAATTCATTTTTATGTGTGATGCATCACTAGACATCGTATATATCTTATATATCAGTTTTCTTTCCATATTCATGTGGCATTGTGTTTATTTGATGTTCTTGTTGCTTTAGATGTTTAAAAAATTGAAAAAATGAATATTTTTGTATTTTTTTCAAGTTTGACGATATATTGTTGATGTGTTCCTGAGATATTCTGAAACGATGTCTTTTGGACCTGTTGCCGTCGGATACGCACATCGGGGAAAAGGGGGCTAACCGTTAGCATGGCAGAAATCTTCAAGCCACTGGGTGCATCCTTGGGGGCAAGCAAAGAGTTGAGATCTGTCACTCAACACTCGACTCCTCCGTCTAGGCCAACTCCTAGCGAAGCCAAGGGGGGTGGTCCCTATGAAAAACAAACTAAGGCTTTTAAACTAAGTTAGAGAAAGAAATTAATCTAGGAGTTTGAAGGTGAATTAATGCTGAACCAAAGAAATACAATTATGAATTACAACAACATCATGAATAAAGGTACATCCATCTAACACATTGATTCACTTAATGTTTAATTGTTTGCAGGTTAGACCAATGCCAAATGGAGTCACATAAGTTGGAGTGTTGTTGTGTCGTGAAAGTGATGCAAGACTTGTTGGTCAGTTTTAAATGATTTTATTAGATGTGTGAATTAAGGAATGGGTTGGTTCTTGGTTTGGCCCAATTCCAACTTAATCCTCCGAACTGAGCATAGTGACAACTAAACCAAGGGTCCAATTGGGCGAGGCATAACCTGCTTAAAGTAGCCCACTGACTATGCAGTTAGTTTCATGCGACCTCCCGAATTCTAATGATAAATTTTTCATTGGATTGCCCTATTAAACTAGTCACTCAAGTCCCTTTATGATTGACCACCTGATCAGACTAAGCTACAGAGGTCAAGAGCATACTCAGGAACTTTAATCCTTGGTCAATTTTATTAAGGAAAAATAAAGTTTTATTATGTGGCTGAGAATCTCTTTTCACCTACCGGGGATAAACCCTTTCAGTTTACTTTGGGAATACGCAGCCTTAGATTTATTTGTTAATAATGTACAAAACTGTAAAAGAAAAATTGTAGCAGTAAAAAATAAACTAACTATATAGCCCTATTGGGGTGGATTGTGTGCATGTGAAGATAAAATAACATAAAGAAAAGTTAGAAAAATTTGCAAACCACAAAAAAGAGCCTGCGAGATGCCCCTAGGGGGATGGGGTGTGGGCGCTAAAGTAGCCCACCTGCCCTTATTAGTTATTTTACAATAAGAAGGTGGATTCCTTTGGTCCTTGTAGATCTGGATCCAAAGGCCTTACAAGTTTCAAAATTGATGCAAGATGGAAGTATGTTGCTCCAGGAAGCCTTGGATGGCTTTAGATCTTCGATTTTTCGGCAACACTTCCTCTTGTTATGGCGATAAAACTGTGAAACTAGCCACCTGAAATGCACCAAATGTGCCCAAATAAGCATTCAAAGCATACAAATTTAAGTACTTAAATGATGAACAATAAGCCTAAGTACTTAGTCAATCTAGATCTACAAAAAATAAAGCTTCCAGATTAAGATCTAGTATTGTACTTAAATAAATCAGCTTTTGAATGTTCTTTTTTCAAAAGGGAACTAATTTACTTAAGCATATTCAAAGTAACCGGAACTAAAGAGGAAGTTTAATTATAAAAGTGAAGGAGAAAAGGAAGAAGGAGCTGCTCAAGTGCTCAAGCAGAATGCTCAGATCTAAAGAGTCCAACGATGGGAAGCGGAGGGACTATGTCTTTCTTGAAGTGCTTGAAGAATGGTAGATTCAACCAAGATCATCCACTCCAATCAAGCTAGGAAACCTGCATCAGTAACGATACTTGGACAAAAGGGGATCAAATCTGGTATTTCAACAAATAAAGATTGAGAGAGCATAAGTACAACCTAGTACAGTCTGCTACTCCTAGATCTTTACAAGCAAAGAATAGTAAATGAAATCAAACTAGAATCATTTACCCTATATGTTAACAACAATCTTAACGCCAGATAGACTACCACAAGAAGCAAAGCCAAAAAAATGGCAGCAATACAATTACCTCATAAGCCAGTGACAATATTCATCCACACACAAATGCAACACACCATGGACCTCCAAAGTTTTTCTATTAATCAAAATAGAGTTATAGTACAAAGCTTCATAGCTTGGGCGGAGCCTTCAGTTCTCTGACCATGAGAAAATGGGTGCAAAGCGCATGCTTAAAGAGATGAAGGAGGAGAGGGGGCGCATTCACTCCAAGAGATGGCGCATGAGCTAGATGAGGGCATGAGCTTGAGTTGAGGTGAGTGATTTAAGGGATGTGTTGCTTGTGATCTCAATGTGGAGGCGCCACATCTCATAAGAGAGATGCGCCCTCACTCCAATCTCCGCCAATCCCTTATTATCTGCCACATAAACCCACACGCGAGCACATGAAGGAGGTGCATTCTTAAAGTGGAATGATTCGCTACCTATAAAATCTCTCTCAAATCACACGTTTTATCCTCCAAAAATAGTCGTTTTGTCTTTAGTGAAGTTCACCCCTCATCTTGGATGAAAAGCCAACTCATTTGGCACATGCCAAATTCCTTATTTAATATATATATATATTTTTTGATATTTTGGTGCAATTTGTTGCATCATTAGCATTAAAATGCCATTCTGTCGGTTCGATAAGGAAAAATGCTCCGAATGATAATTTAATCATCCAAAACATAGGAAGACTGGGTCCCAGGGTAAAGAGGGCACTCTGAGCGTGAAAACAAGCACCCCCGAGCCAAATTCCGCCTCCAGACCATACTTTTATTACATTTAAATTTTTTTCAATTAAACCATTAAAAAATGGTCTAATTTTATGGAAAAAATTATTTTCCTCGAAATTGACTCAAACTCCTAGGGGACCTAGGCATGTCCATATGACTCATTATTGATGGCTAGCATGTAAAAATACATAGACACTTGGGCTTTAATAACCTCCCAAGGTTTGACCGCCAAGGAAAATACTCCAGCTTTGGAGGTGTGAGTGAAAAACTCAGGAGTTATTTGTCACTAAAGCGCAACGCATAGTTCCTAAGGAAAAAACACTCTAGAGTATCCCGTTGACAGATAAACCTAAGGTAAGCCAAGCCTGTTACAAAAAGACCATGCTTATACCAACTAATTACAATTCCCCCATGGGTGTCTAGACATGCAAATTTTTACAAAAAGGGCCATAATCTGGCTTGATGGATCTCGGAACACTGATGATGAACAATTTGATTGTTCAAGTCTTCGACGCTTCACTTGGAATCCACTAAGTGCAATTTAGTGGATAACATGACCCTGCCGATTTTTTCACCGAGACGATGTTTGCAACATTGGCCGTAACACATTGCATGCTATCATCTCTGCTCGCTATACATAGAGTTGTATCCTTGTGTGTTAGAAGATGGTGACAATGTGAAAAGGTTGTAACAAACCACATGATCGGAAAAACATTGGGGCACTATATAGTCAAAAGTTATGTGCATGATTCTGAGACACAACATTTGCTGAACAGTATCACACTTTAGTCTGTCAACTACTTTGTCCTGTTCATTTTTCTTGATTGTTAATGTTAGTTCTACTTTAGACTTGGGTTGGAGACACTTCACAATTTTTTCTTGCTATTTTGAACATGCATCATTTCCCTTTTAGAAAATTGTTGACATTACCATATTTGTAACATATTGTCTATCATCTAAACTTTAGGTCTACCCTGGCCTTTTAGTATCAATATCAGGTGTTTTTAGTTATTTCTAAGTCTTCAAATCACTTGACCACTCTTGGGCAATAGCATTAACACTGTTCATCTCTTTAACTTTTGGCCACTACACAAGTTGCTGCTTTCTTTATATGTATAGTGACTTGTAGATTCTCTGCAGCAGGATTCCTCGATTTTACCTTGCAAAACATATATCAAGTATAATTTATCTTTATATAAATTCTCTTGGTGTTATTAGATGGGTTTTTCCATAACTGCTCTGTTGGAAGTATAATTTCTTTATATAAATTGGAAGTCTCTATGTTTAGATCTCATAAAGATGCTTATATCTTTGAATTGAATATACCTCTCCTTTTTGAAACTTTAGTATTTACATATCTGATATTTTGTCAAGCTTTTCAAGTGGTCTTCTACCCAAATTTGGCTAGAAAACCCCTAAAAATACATTTTGAAGATAAATGATGCTGAATATGATTGAATTCAAGTAATTTTTATATGTTTTACATGGATATTGTTTAACAACTGAGAGTCCTTTATGCATCAAGTATAATTTATCTTTATATAAATTCTCTTGGTGTTATTAGATGGATTTTTCCATAACTGCTCTGTTGGAAGTATAATTTCTTTATATAAATTGGAAGTATCTATGTTTAGATCTCATAAAGATGCTTGTATCTTTGAATTGAGTATACATCTCCTTTTTGAAACTTTAGTATTTACATATCTGATATTTTGTCAAGCTTTTCAAGTGGTCTTCTACCCAAATTTGGCTAGAAAACCCCTAAAAATACATTTTGAAGATAAATGATGCTGAATATGATGTAATTCAAGTAATTTTTATATGTTTTACATGGATATTGTTTAACAACTGAGAGTCCTTTATGCTAATGCTAGCAGGCAGCACGGGAAGATGCATGGGCCAAGGTTTCTTCACTTGAATTGGAAATTGCTTCTGCAATTCGAGATCTAGGACTTGAGAGGCAACGATTGCAAGGTGCTAGAGAACGTATTGTTCTTCGGTGAGTATAGAGTTTTCCAAATCTTATTTCTGGAGTATAGCAGTCTAAAAGACTACAACAAAGATGTGTTTTCTTCTAACTCCATGATCTTCAGAAGGCATATGTTATTGTTCTTGTTTACTTCAGATAACCTTTTCTTTTCTTTATCGAGGACAGTTCATTTCATAGTTTTTTTCGTCATGTATTCGTTTGATTTCTTTCATTTTTTCTTACATTATTCAACATCTCATCTGTATTTTACAGTGAAACTCAGCTAAGGGCATTTCACTCTACAGCTGAGGAGATTGCTGTATTGCAGCAAAAGCAGCAGGAACAGTTGAATGGAATGTTAAGAACTCTGGAAGATGGTGAAAAACGTGAATCCACAAATACAAACAACGATTTTGAGTTGAGGACAGAAACTCTCTGTAGAGAAGTAACTAGAACAAGAGAAGAAATCATGGTAGGTAACATTGAAACTGATAGAGTTCTTGGGGAAGGGGAAGCTTCTGATCAAGCAGAGACACCAAAGGAAGTGGGGGAAACTAATTGCACCAGTGATTCTGGTGGTGCTGAAAAGTGCAATATGAATAAATCAAAAACTGGAGATGCACTTGAGGACTGGGAAAATGGTGATACACAGGAAGAGGACTGTGAAAACACACTTCAAATGATACATGATACTGAAACCATAGGCACGATGCTAAATCATGATGATGATCATATTGGCACTGAACGAGTGCTTGCAACTGAAGCGGATGCAACTCAGTTGCTTGAAAGCACAAATGGAAGCAGAAGGATTGAGTTTTGTACATATTCTGTGGGGAATGAGCCTGCCAGATCAAGCAAGGATCTAAGAGAAATGATTCAGGAAGACGATGAGGTGGAAGATGGCGAAGGAGGTTTGGGAGGAGAAACGATGCAACTTGAAGATGAAGACCAAGCTCCAATGGACTGGGTGAAGACAGAATTAACTGGTGAAAATCAAGGGGCAACATTCAATACGAGGACTGGTGCTGAACCTGAAAGAATACCTGATACACATAACAGTGGCCAGCATTTGGCAAGAATATGCCGTCCTATTGGAAACTCATTAAATCAGGAGAGGCAGAGCCAATTTCCTGTCATTCAGCAGCATAAAGATGAGACAGATTCTAGAAACAAGGCAGAGGAGCATTCAATAGCAACAATTGATCTATTAACATCAGAGGTTGCTGGTAGTTGGGCAGTCAGTACAGCTGGTTCAGTTCATGGCGACAATGAATCTCTTCGGAGTGACGACAGACAACCAGGGACTGGAAGGATCAGTGATGAAGGAATTAATCAAGATTTTGATGCTAGTCAGATTGCAGCAAGTGACAACGCAAGGTCCAGGCAAGATCTACAATTAAGCAGCTTGAAATGTCAGGACACAGCGCCTGAAGATGCAGCACCAGGAAGTCAAAATTCCCCAGTTCCCAAGTTAGCTTCTCGACAAAGCTATGAGCACCAAGCTTTGAATGAGATGCTTGATATTGTTGCCCCTGATTTCAGGCAGCTTCATGGACTTAGAAGGAATAATGATAATGCCCCTGACACTGAAGAAGATACAGAAGGGGAAGAAGATGATAAAAATCGTGATGATGATGATGACACCCAGGAGGGTTCGGAAGAACCAGGCTCTGAATAGGAAACTGTCTTCGTATAAACTGTGGATGTGTCAGAACAAATGCCAGATGCTTCTCCTGTCATGGCAGTGTTATTGTTCTTTGGTAAGGCATTCCATTATTTGGTGTTTTTATGATTGCCATGCATAATGGTTTGAAGGTCTGACTACTGCAGTTTGTTTGAAGCAAAGATCCGAGGATAATAATGCATATTAGAAGTATAAGCGTGCAAAGCTTTTGCGTGGAAGGCACTTAGCAATATTTGGCTCTTAACATTGAAATCTCTTTTGCAACTTGTATATGAGTTCCTATTTATTGGCTGTTATTCGACATAAGCAGAGTATACTTTGGTGCTTTGGTACACAAGCACCTTGATTCTGCCTTTGTAACATATAATTATAAAATTATATTGGACAAGATCTGGGAGGAATTGCTCCAAATTTCTTGTAGAATGGCATTGATTTATGATGTCATACCATTGCTTGGTAATCTGGTGAAGAAAATAGTAGTATTTT
Organism: Larix kaempferi; assembly: GCA_027924585.1. Lineage (NCBI taxonomy): Eukaryota > Viridiplantae > Streptophyta > Pinopsida > Pinales > Pinaceae > Larix > Larix kaempferi. The sequence continues at coordinate 1,510,683 of BSBM01001288.1, forward strand.
TTTGGGCAAACAAATAAATGCATTTACTAGGGACTAACTAGTGATTACAAATAAAAGCCAAAGCTATTACCCAATTACAAAATCTTCCAACTTTGCTTCTTAAGCTAGCAAGTAACCATTTATCTGAGCATGTATGTTTCCACAGTGTTCAACCATTGTGTTTACTCTTCTGGAGTTTCACTGTGTAGTAGTTTAAGGAATGACCAACGCATTTTGAGTAGACACTCCACCCATCTTGAGGATCCATATGAAGTTGTTTCAAATATAAAAGAGTATGGCTAACTAAATAGAGTTTGAGGGGAGTATTAGCCGTTAGAACTTAGGATAATAATAAAAATAATAAAATAGAATTAGGCAAGCTCAAATGGAAAAAATGTTAGATTATGGTAGAATTGAATAAATTAATAAAGAAAATAATAATAGCTTTTTTTGGATAAATATAACATCGTCATAATAATAATAATAATAATAAATTTTATATGCTTATTTAGAGGTAATCAAATAAGATATATAATAAATGAAGAAAAATTAATAATGCAGTGACTAAGGATTGGAGAGTATAAGATTTATTAATATTGTTACAGAAAAAGGAAGAAGTTATTTTATAATATTATAATAAGTTAATCAAAATTTATCAAAAGAAAATAAAACTTACAAAGAATATTAATAAACTTCTTAATTAAGGAGTATATCTAGAGATGTAATGTATAAAGTCATCATAATAATAGTCCATTGGATGTAGGTTGGGTGGTTGGGAGGAATGATTGTTATCCTCCCCACCCAAGTTCAATTCTTGTAAGTGACATGATGCTCTTGTTGAGCCCCTATGTATTGACAATGTAATGATTGAGTGGATTATGTAATTCCGGTCATACCTTGATTCTCTGGACGGTATTGGCATTTCTCTCGGTGAATGTAGCCCTTGACAACGGTGAACCAACACTTTAAAAAGTCATCATAATAATAAAATAATAAATTAATAAGCAAGTGATACTATAAATTTGAGAAGATAGTTATAATGAGATAATCGTGATATTGTATTGTATTGTATTAATAAAGTGAATTCATGAATATAAGAGAGGAAGGTAATAAATAATATAAAGCCTCTCTAAAATATTTTTTGATTTCTAGAGCCTCTCTAATCAGTCAAGGGTACTGAGTAGTGGAGACAAGAATTTAAGTTTCGGAGTATTGAGGAGTGGAGACAAGAATTTTAGTTTTGGAGTACTGAGTAGTGGAGACAAGAATTTTAGTTTGATCGAAGCAAATTTATTACACAATGAAACTCCATAAAAGCAAACACAAAACTATTTATATATTAGAATTTGTTCTTCCCTTTTTCATTCTCACTCATCTTGTTTCTTCATTGCTGTGCATTTCTGCCTACTTTGTTATCTGAATTGCTCCATTTTAGTTATAAGCTTCATTTCTTATTGCAAGATGTCTAATGATGTGTTCCAGTGAAATACTTACTCATAGTAGCAATGACTCTCCAAGGCCAAAACACCTGGTCTGAGAAGTAAGACATTCAAAACCGGATCGTGTCTTAATAAGAATCGGTGGCTTCCTCTCTTGCCACTCCTCTAGAGGCTTCTTTATTATCTTGTTTGAATCCCCATTGTGCTCCTGATAATAGTCATGTTAGCTCTCAAAACTGTTATTGTAATATGCCACTAACAAACAAGGGATTTTGGATATAACATTCTGGAAACCAACACTGTCACACTTACTGGTTCCTCTCACTTTGGGCTGGTGCATGCCAGCCACAGGTTGGTATTCCTAATGAAATCTAAGCCTAAAATATTTGTAAATCAGAAATCGAGCCATTAGATCTCAAAATAATTCACCAATACTTGCAAGGATAGTCACTTGAGTCTAAAAATCACTGAATTGGGGTGCAGATAAACACTCAGATGGATAAAAGAGTTCAAATATTTGATGATTTTTTTCAGCTCTGAACTCGAAACACTTAGAATTGTGGATTAAAGGTATAGGACAACGATAAATGCTTCTCGAGGTTGACCAGTGCCTTGATAGATTGGGTGATGGAGGAAAGAGAGAAATCTGCAACATAGTTGATTAGGCCTACTCATGAAGATAATGGATATCACAATGAAAAGTATACATCTAAAGCATTATCAAAGATGCACTATGTTATCCACTAAATTGCACTTAGTGGATTCTGAGTGAACTGTTGAAGTTGTGAACATGTTCAATGTTCATCATCAGTGTTCCGAGATCCATCAGGCCAAAAAATGTTGGCCCTTTGTAAATTTTGCATGTCCAGACCCCTGCAGGGGAATTGTAATAAGTTGGTCTATGCATGGATTTTTTATGAAAGGTTTGGCCTTCCTTAACGTTTGTTATCAGGGGAATACTCTAGAGTGTTTTTTCCTTAGGGATTATGCGTTACTATTCAGTGACGTATAATTCCCGAATTTTTCACTCACACCTCAAAAGCTGGAGTGTTTCCATGATGATGAATTTTGAGGGGTTATTAAAACCTATTGGAATGTATTTTTGTAACATGCTAGCCATCAGTGTTGAGTCATATGGACATGCACTAGGTCCCTTAGGATTTTTGAGTCATTTTGAGAAAATTATTTTTTCTCAGTTTATGAGTTTTTTTTAATAATTTAATTAAAAAATGAAAAAAATAATAAAAAATGGGTTAGGAGGTGAATTATGGCATGGGGATGCTCGTTTTCTAACCCAGGGCACCCATAAAATCCCTAAACCCACTTTTCCTAAGTTTTGAGTGAATGGTATTCACTTGAATCGTTTTTTCTCCAAAATATTAAAAATGAATTATTTAATTCTAGAATAATGGATTGGGAGAAAATCCAAACTCCTAAAATAATGGTGGGTGGTTTGGTGAGTTGGCATAGACATAATAAAGGCAAAATCTCAATCCCACGGATTAAGGAAATTTGTTGGAATCAAATCTCCTTTGATTGGCAATCAAATCAGGGAGAATATTGAGCAAATGAATGATGATTTGATTGAAGATTGGAGATCCACAAGGGGGGGGGGGCGAATTTGTGGTTGTAGAGGTGTCAAGTGGAGGTTAAAAAGTGTCAAATAGTTGGAGAAATGTGTTATTAACCTCCCCAAACCCCTCACATGTGTCAACAAGCCTTTTCCAAGTGTATCAATGCATTTCTCCAAGTGTCAAAGATGATCTATCTTGGGAAGTGCACCTCCCCATTATCTCATTTTTCTATATAAGCAAGGCTATGCTCCATCTTTCACAGTAGTGTGGATGCATAGAACCTTTGCCAATTTGTAGTTGTTGATCATTGAATATATTGTTGAAGACTTTGGAGGTCCACCTTGTGCAAGTGTATTGAGCTTATTGAGGTGATATTGTGTTTATTTACTTTCATACTTTCATGCTTTAGTAGATCTAGCATATTGATATTGATTAAACATTTGCAGTTGTCAATTTGTTTAATTGTGGATGAATTTTAGAGGTAGAGAAGTATCCAACTGTATTCGGTTGTACTTAGGCTCTTCTTCATTTCTTTGATTTCTAACACACTAGATCTATTAATTCGTGTGGTGAGTTTGTTTTGTAAGCTGCAGATCACAAAGCCTGTAAGGACTAGAACTCGGTTGAATATTCTATACTTTGGACAATTTTTTACTTACATGTTGTTACAGGTTTCTCCAAGAAGCAACTCCAACAAGCAAGTTTTGGTTTGGATAGATCCATTCTCCTCCTTTCAAATCAAAATACCTCTTTTCCTTTTAAGTTTCTTTTGGAACAAGCAGGTACTTTTAAAAGATTTGAATAATTCTAAAGTTTGTTTCAATTTTCAGATCTAGAAAGTTGTATCTATTTCATATCAAACGGTTAAGTCTAGATCTTACTTTCATGCTTGTATGTTCTCAATTTTTCCCATAAATTTTGCAAGTAGAAAGTTGTAATTTCTTATGTAAATTTGTGCATTCTAATAATTTTTTGCAGACATTTAGCTTGCTGGTTTTTAGTAGGTTTGCAAATAAAATCGAAGTTTTGGAGTGATCAAGAGCCCTAAAAGTGCAAAAAACCTTCCGGTGGACACCCACAAACTTCTATTTTTCAAGTTCTAGCATTGTAAGCTCTTAGATCCAAATTTAATGGACTAAGAAGCACTTTACTTTCAACACTTTGTAAAATTATCAAACGAGAGCAGTGGGGTACCCAACACCCACATTTCATCCCCCCTGGGGGATTTGCATTTTTTCAATTTTTGTGGGTAAATTTTTCTAACTCACATTTTTTCACACACTCACTATTCTAGTGCAGGTTGTATACTTTTAACTTATGTTTCACATTTTAATCACTTCATTTTTGCAAGTAACTTGGAAATAAAACCATCTTCGTCGCCACGAAGTATGCTCTCACCTTCACCCAAAGGCAATTTGCTGATTAGTGGAGGTTGATCAGAAAAGTGATGCATAAGATCGGCCATCCATATCTTTTTATTTAAGTTTTGTCTTTCATTTTTATAAGTCTCTTGAACTTAGCTAAAAAACAAGTCAAGAGCGCTCTTTGTCGGAGGGTCAATGGTTACTCGCTTCAAATTGGAATAAATCATTTGTCTACACTACGTATGCTCTACCCACCAACAGTTCGTATGAGATGTGGGATACCAAAAGCAGCTGGAAGCACTCTTTAATTCTCACATTTAACTTAATCAGTTACCTAATAAAATTAACTACCCACAAGATTGTGAAAATTTGGCACTTCGAAACTAGATTTTGGTGGGAAAATTCTGCCTGGGGGCATTGGATCACTGTACTCTGACTTTGGGGCACCGTTAGATTACATCCTTGTTTGGTGTAGTGTTGAACATGCGCTCAAGGCTTTGGCACCCAACATGTCTTTGTACAGAGCCACCAATCTCTAGATTTCCGGACATTTCTCTTTGTACCTTTACGGTATCTCGAGAGTTTCTTTTTTTTTCCCTAATCAAGATTCATTTTAATAATTTAAAATCAACCAAGAGACAATTGCACAACATTTACTTTTCCAACATTTCAATTTCACACTGTGTTTGACTCCATAAGGCACTGGTCCTTGCACTTTTTCATTTGCTTATTATAAATATAAAGTTATCGTGTATCTTTTATAATTCACAGTGATTTATTTGAGCTTATGTTGGTGAAAGCTTTCTTAAATTCTTGTGGCAATTACAATCTTAAACCTTTAATAAAAAAATTCCAAAACATTAATAAACAACCCATCATTTAACTGGAAGACCCTAACAACCTTAGTAACTTTCCATAGGGACTACACCCCTTGGCTTTCATTGGGATTTTTGCCTAAACGGAGGAGTCAAGAACCAAGTGACATACTTGACTCGAGACTTGCCACCAAGCAGCAGCATAGATTTCTGCTGCGACAAAGACAGTGTGTAATCCGACGACAACATTTTTGGCGTCGTTGCCGGGGATAAATCTTTCTATCCCTGGGTACGACTTTTGATTTTTACCCTTTTTGTTTTTTGCTTTGTTTGATGAATCCTTAGATCTAATCTGTAGATTTTCATCTGGTGACTCCACTAACCTTTTTTCGTTTTTATAAAAAATTTCAAAGTAAAAAATAGAATTCTTTGCGAGTGTTTTAAAATGTATATTATTCTCACATGGCGACTCCACTGAAGGGATAAAACCCTTGTTTCTCATAATTTGTTGAGACTTGTTGTGTGTAGATGAGGCCATGCAACACAAAAAATATTTAAAGCTCATTATTTAAGAAAACCTCATGATGTAGTAGTAGACACATTCCCTGGTCATTTCAAATATATGCTCCTGATCACTTAATATGGATGATGAAGAGTCTGATGATGAATTTTTTCCTATTGACTTCTCAAACATCCATGGTTTCTCTAATTATCATACTGGTAGAGATATATCTGATCATTTGCCAACCTTTTGGAGAAATGGTGATTCAGAAACACATGTCGTATCCTTTCTCAAGGTCCTGGGCGACTTCAAAGTCCTATATGAAGATAACATGATGGAAATGTTTGTTAGCACTTTGCGGGGAGATGCTTGTTATTGTTGGTATAATTGTCTCCCAGATAAATGTTTTACTTCTCTGCCGAGCTTCCTTAGAATATTTTTGAGGTAGTAGCATAATAGAGGATTTGGTATGAAAGCTTTGGACAGTATCCTTGAGAAGTGTTTTCCCATTTTCATACCTTGGATAGAATATCATGAGGAGGACCTTAAGGCCCCTCGCCTCGTCATAGAGGAAAACAAAAAATATTGGGAGATGCCTCCGAGTTATTTTAGTGACGAAGAGATTAGGCAACTTATTCAAGAAAATTATGTCGTTATCCATCAAGCACAATGTGACCCTATTGAAGAGATTCATGAAGATCCGGTTATTGAAAATATTGTTGAAAACCCTCCTCATGCCACCATAACAGAAAACATTGAATATTGGGATTTTTCTTAGATTTATTTCAGTGATGATGAGCACATTTGTACTCCTAATCCACCTCCAGAAGAAACCATTGCAGAGGCCCATGTTGAAAATCATGAATAAATTTGCAATGTATATAATGATGACAGTTTGGAAGGTTTCCTTCCTTATGACCTTTTGTATGATAAAGAGGATTATGAGCATGAAGAGGACAAATATAGCCTGGATCGTGACATGAGTGATGAAGAATCCCTCATCACTGACATAGATGTTGATAATGATAACTGGACATTTATAGAAAACCCCATTTATGCCATGTCTGAAGAAGTGAATGATGCGCTTGAATCTTTTGAGAGCATAATTGAAAACCCCATATATAACATATCTGAGGAAAGGAAGCTTGAACCTGCAACTCTTGATGATTTTGTTGAAAAACCTGTTTATGAGATTTTCACAGAAAACATGGACTTTGAGACCTTGGAAAATCTTTGCATTGAAAATGAGCATGATTATTTTTTAGATGATCAGTTAGAGTCATGCATGAGTATCAGCATGGAGGACCTGAAGAAGCAGCTTAATGAAGAGCCGGATCAGATACATCTTTTTGAACAACAATCTCAGCCATTGTCTCTGCATACAGAGGTCCCTTATGATGTGGAGCAGCTTGGGGTTTATGCTTTCACAGAAAGTTATTATTAGAAGAGCCCTTCAGATCGTTATGATGAGGTAATTGGTCTGCCTTATCATTCAGAATTTTTTCTTAGCCCTATCCAGTCATGGATAGAAGAAGCTTGCATGAGGACTTACCATTTGGGGAAGCACTTCAAAGATCTATTAAATGCCTTTGATTTCCCATCCAGCCCTCCCATCCATAATATCCATGCAGGTTTGCACCTTCTAATAAGCATGTCCTTGCTTTGGCTGGTAACCAAAGATAAGGCAAAAATTTGTTATATTGATGAAATGTTAAGATGGCTACATTGGATTTCTGATTACACTTAGCATTTTATTATGTTATGTTTAGAATATGAAAATAAGCTCCTCAAAGTGAGCATTTACTTTACGCATTTCTTTTAAGTACTTAGGAATAATGATTTTTTCCTTAGCCATTTTTTTAGTTTTATGAATAAATGCAATTTATGATTCATTGGTTTCTTCATAAAACTTGTGCCGCTGAAGGTTTTTCTTGTCAAGTTGAGATGTTTTTACAGGTTATATAAAACCAGATATTCTGGTGTTCTCGCATCCTCTCCTTGCCTGAAGGATGATCGAGCACAGCACACATCCCGCAGTTGGAGCCAGATGTTATCCATTAAATTGCACTTAGTGGATTCCGAGTGAACCGTTCAAGTTGTGAACATGTTCAATGTTCATCATCAGTGTTCCGAGATCCATCAGGCCAAATTTTTTTGGCCCTTCGTAAATTCGCATGTCCAGACCCCTGCAGGGGGAATTGTAATAAGTTGGTCTATGCATGGATTTTTTATGAAAGGTTTGTCCTTCCTTAACGTTTGTTATCAGGGGAATACTCTAGAGTGTTTTTTCCTTAGGGATTATGCGTTACTATTCAATGACGTATAATTCCCGAGTTTTTTACTCACACCTCAAAAGCTGGAGTGTTTCCATGATGATGAATTTTGAGGGGTTATTAAAACCTACTGGAATGTATTTTTGTAACATGCTAGCCATCAGTATTGAGTCATATGGACATGCAATAGGTCCCTTAGGATTTTTGAGTCATTTTGAGAAATTTTTTTATTATTATTTTTTTTTTTTATTTTTTATTTTTTATTTTTATTTTTTTTTTTTTTTTTTATTTTTTTTTTTTTATATATATATATATATATATATATATATATATATATATATATTTTTTTTTTTTTTTTTATCAGTTTATGAGTTTTTTTTAATAATTAATTAAAAAATGAGAAAAATGATAAAAGATGGGTTAAGAGGTGAATTATGGCATGGGGGTGCTCGTTTTCTAACCCAGAGCACCCATAAAACCCCTAAACCCACTTTTCCTAAGTTTTGAGTGAATGGCATTCACTTAAATAATTTTTTCTCCAAAATATTAAAAATGAATTATTTAATTCAAGAATAATGGATTTGGAGAAAATACAAACTCCTAAAATAATGGTGGGTGGTCTGGTGAGTTGGCATAGACATAATAAAGGCAAAATCTCGATCCCACGGATCAAGGAAATTTGTTGGAATCAAATCTCCTTTGATTGGCAATCAAATCAGGGAGAATATTGAGCAAATAAATGATGATTTGATTGAAGATTGAAGATCCACAACAGGGGGGGGGGACGAATTTGTTGTTAGAGAGGTGTGAAGTGGAGGTTAAAAAGTGTCAAATAGTTGGACAAATGTGTTATTAACCTCCTCAAACCCCTCACATGTGTCAATAAGTCTTTTCCAAGTGTATCAATGCATTTCTCCAAGTGTCAACGAGGATCTATCTTGGGAAGTACACCTCCCCCTCTCTCATTTTTCTATATAAGCAAGGCTATGCTCCATCTTTCACAGTAGTGTGGATGCATAGAACCTCTGCCAATTTGTAATTGTTGATTATTGAATATATTGTTGAAGACTTTGGAGGTCCATCTTGTGCAAGTGTATTGAGCTTATTGAGGTGATATTGTGTTTATTTACTTTCATACTTTCATGTTTTAGTAGATCTAACGCATTGATATTGATTAAACATTTGTAGTTTCAATTTGTCAATTTGTTTAATTGTGGATGAGTTTTAGAGGTAGAGAAGTAGCCAACTGTATTCGGTTGTACTTAGGCTCTTCTTCATTTCTTTGATTTCTAACACACTAGATCTATTAATTCGTGTGATGAGTTTGTTTTGTAAGCTATAGATCACAAAGCCTATAAGGACTAGAACTCGGTTGAAGATTCTATACTTTGGGCAATTTTTTACTTACATTTTGTTATATGTTTCTCCAAGAAGCAACTCCAACAAGCAAGTTTTGGCTTGGATAAATCCATTCTCCTCCTTTCAAATCAAAATACCTCTTTTCCTTTTAAGTTTCTTTTGGGACAAGCAAGTACTTTTAAAATATTTAAATCATTCTAAAGCTTGTTTCAATTTCTAGATCTAGAAAGTTGCATCTATTTCATATCAAACAGTTAAGTCTAGATCTTACTTTCATGTTTGTATGTTCTCAAATTTTCCCAAAATTTTGCAAGTAGAAAGTTGTAATTTCTTATGTAAATTTGTGCATTCTAATCACTGTTTTGCATTCATTTAGCTTGCTGGTTTTTAGCAGGTCTGCAAATAAAATCGATGTTTTGGAGTGATCAAGAGCCCTAAAAGTGCAAAAAACCTTCTAGTGGACACCCACAAACTTCTATTTTTGAAGTTCTAGCATTGTAAGATCTTAGATCCAAATTTAATGGACTAAGAAGCACTTTAATTTCAGCACTTTGTAAAATTATTAAACGAGAGCAGTGGGGTACCCAACACCCACATCCCATCCCCCCTGGCGGGATTTGCGTTTTTTCAATTTTTGTGGATAAATTTTTCTAACTCACATTTTTTCACACACTCACTATTTTAGTGCAGGGTGTATACTTTTAACTTGTGTTTCACATTTTAACCACTTCATTTTTGCAAGTAACTTAGAAATAAAACCATATTCATCGCCAAGAAGTATGCTCTCACCTTCACCGAAAGACAATCTACTGATTAGTGGAGGTTGATTAGAAAAGTGACGCATAAGATCGGCCATCCATATCTTTTCATTTTTGTTTTGTCTTTCATTTTCATAAGTCTCTTGAACTTAGCTGAAAAGCAAGTCAAGAGCGTTCTCTGTCAGAGGGTCAATGGTTACTCGCTTCAAATTGGAATAAATCATTTGCCTACACTACGTATGCTCTACCCACTAGCAATTCGTCTGAGCTATGGGATACCAAAAGAAGTTGGAAGCACTCTTTAATTCTCACATTTAACTTAATCAATCACCTAATAAAATTAACTACCCACAAGATAGTGAAAATCCGACACTTCGAAACTAGATTTTGGTGGGCAAATTCTGCCTGGGGGCGTTGGATCACTGTACTTTGACCTTGGGGCACCGTTAGATTACATCCTTGTTTGGTGTAGTGTTGAACACATGCTCAAGGCTTTGGCAGCTAACATGTCCTTGTACGGAGTCACCAATCTCTAGATTTTCGGACATTCCTCTCTGTACCTTTACTGTATCTCGAGAGTTTCCCTTCTTTTTCCTAATCAAGATTCATTTTAATAATTTAAAATCAACCAAGAGACAATTACACAACATTTACTTTTCCATCATTTGAATTTCACACTGTGTTTGACTCCATAAGGCATTGGTCCTTGCACTTTTTCATTTGCTTATTATAAATATCAAGTTATCGTGCATCTTTTATAATTCACAGTGATTTATCTGAGCTTATGCTAGTGAAAGCTTTCTTAAACTCTTGTGGCAATTACAATCTTAAACCTTTAATAAAAAACTCCCAAAAACATTAATAAACAACCCATCATTTAATTGGAAGACCCTAACAACCTTAGTAACTTTCCATAGGGACTACCCACCTTGGCTTTCGTTGGGATTTTTTCCTAACCGGAGGAGTCAAGAACTAATTGACATACTTGAATCGAGACTTGCCACCAAGGGCACACCAAGCGGCAGCATATATTTCTGCTACGACAAAGACGGTGTGTAATCCTGCGGCAACACACTCCACATAAAACAATGAATTTGATAACCAAAGGGAAAATCTTAGCATTATCAGTTTCTAAAATATTTACAACAATGACAAAGCTACGAGATGAGCTCTCTAATTTCTCACAATATCACCGCTATATCACCTACTGCTAACTTCCCAAAATGACATGGAAGAATGAAATGGCAGAGACAATGAAAATGTTCAATGACAACTGATGGAATCATCATCCTCTCGTGTCTCTTATAAAAGTTAGCAGAGGGGTTACATTAATGGTAGCTCAAGAATAAGTGCCTATTCATCATTAGTTCTGCTACGAAAGGAAAAATGATTTCCTGTGGAAGTGTGCTTGACTTGTAACTTAAGTAATAAATGCTCCATGAAGTGAGAGGTATGTAACTCCTAAAGGGTGCGCCCTGTTTGATGGCTCTAAGTGTTGAGTTGGTGACCAAGAATAGAGCTCCCTCCTTCACATGTAACCTCCTTACTATTGCATTGTGTAACCCCAGGGAAGTGGCCTCACTTCTAACAAGTCTGACTTATTAATCTTGGAAGTGTAACTGTTGCCTATAGATGAGTATAAAAGTATCCTAACAACAGAGCCTCATGAACTCCACTAGGGCACATTTCCCAAGGTAATATATGTTGAAGGAGTGCACCTTTTTGCATGATGAAGCTTGTTGTTAAGTCTCCCGGGATGGGCACAATCCAAGGTGATAAACAAGGTTGTTGTAGATGCATTGTCGCTGCTGTCCAAAGAGCATGTCTGGGGATGAATTTTGGCTTTCAAGGTGTGCGATACTCTGCTGGAAATCTGCCTCACTTGTTGCTTCTGAAGCTGCCTAAAAATTAGTATCGAATGGTGTCCAAAACAATGTCAAAGATAGTGGAAAATGCCTTCGAATCTACTGAAAAAATCCTCCTCAAACAAGGTGCCAGGATGTGTTGATTTGGTAGTTAGAGAGGTGATCTAAAGAGTTGGAATTGATTGTTAAGGTTTCCTCAAAAATCTAGTAATGCCTCGATACCTTTGGCATCAAAAGGGTTCTAATAATAAATTTGTTGGATTAAATTTACTGTTAATAGTGTCTCCATCTTGGGCACAATATCCCCTTGTTGGATGCTGAGAATCCCTGCGGATAGAAATATGTGAACACATCAAAACTTGGTTGTCATCTATAACCTTTCAAATTGTATTGGAGTGGAAGAGGTCCCAATCCATAGGTACAAGCCAAAGGAAACTTTGGATTGATTGTCAATGTCACCACACAACCAATCTTTCCTCATTAGGTCAACTCTTAAAATCCAAGGGAGGCTTCCCTAATTAAAAGATGTTACTTTAAATGAAAGAGATTTAATTATAATTTAAGCACAATGAAATATATGATATTAAATGAATCAATCAATCTCTACTCTTCAGGCCAACTCTTAAAATCCAAATGAGGCTTCCCTAAATAAAAGATGTTACTTTAAATGGAAGAGAGTTAATTATAATTTAAGCAGAATGAACTATATTGTTGGAACCTAAGGTTATGCAAGTTCATCACATTCGTATATGTTCTAGAGATAGTTGATAGACAACAATCGATTAGCAAAGTAGTTGACTAGAGGATTGAATAGGAGAGTCGAAGACTCGAATCAATGGTCGACAAGGTTGTGGTCGGCTCGATTACAACAACCGACTAAATTATGGAACATTGCGGATGTCACGGAAACGGTTAGAACCAAGGACCCCTCTTTGTGGACTATGTTAGTTTTTCATACAATTATAACATTATAATTCAATTGCATAATATCAATAGGATCACTAGAAGAAAGACAAAGCACATAAACAAAGAACACAGAATTGTCTTGGGAAACCCAATAGGGACAAAACCTAGCAACCTTCGTATAGACATGAACAATTATGAGAACATAGTACAATATCAAGAGAGAGAAAGTGGAAGAACTCTCCAAGATGAAACCTCAAAATATCCTTCTCCTAGCTGCAGATTCGAATCTCTCTCCAAGTGATGTGAACTTGCTTGGTTGAGTGAGCGACAAATGATGTGAACTTTCCTTCTATTTATCCAAGTGCCAAACTGGATTTTTCCTCAATAGGGCTGTTAACACCTAAAAAGTGCTCACTAGCTCATTCCCTTATTCACATGACCCATTTGTCCACTTTTCCACCATTTGAGCCTCTAAACCCACCAAAAGGTCACTAAAAGACCTTAATACACCCCTTTTTCCACTCAAAATGAGTATTTTTCCTAAAAAAACATAAAAAACCCTCAAAAAGGGTCCAAAATTCCCCAAAATATTAAAAATATTCAAAAAGGGAAAAAGGAGGGAAAAGGTACCTAAACCATGTTGGTCAATACCATTGGTTTCCTCAAAACCATAATGGTATTCCCCACCACCAAAAACTATAAAAGGGTGGTAGGGGCTCCTCACTTTACATCCATCCATATTCCTATCCTCATGCTGCCAAAATCTCCCTTGAGCTTTTGGCCATTGTAGCTACCTTGGAGAAAGGACTCTTTGGAGTTTGGAGTTGCTCACCCTTGGAGTTTCTCAACTATCTTCATCACTTAGAGGTATTATTATTGCAAGCACTTGCTTGCCCCCATTTTCAATACAAAATTATTGTTTCTATTTTCTTGTTCTTGTTTTTTAATTCAAAAGTTTATTATGATATGCACATGCTAGTTTAGTTTAGATTTAGATTTAGTTTATTGTTTTTTCTTAATATTGAAACTGCTGCTACTAGTTAGCAGGTGCCCATTGCACTAAGCTTGGTTGCAAAACCAAGCCAACAGTTTTTGAGTGGGAAAAGGGGTGTACTAAGGTCACCAAAAGACCTTAGTACACCCCTTTTCCCACTCTAAAAGATTATTTTACCTAAAAAAACATAAAAAACCCTAAAAAATGGTCCAAAATTCCCAAAAAGATTAAAAAGGGAATAAAAATATTAATTTTATTCAAAAAAGAAAAAAGGAGGGAAAAGGTACCTAAACCATGTTGGTCAATACCATTGGTTTCCACAAAACCATAATGGTATTCCCCACCAGCAAAAACTATAAAAAGGTGGTAGGGGCTCCTCATTTCAGATCCATCCATATTCCTATCCTCATGCTGCCAAAATCTCCCTTGAGCTTTTGGCCATTGTAGCTACCTTGGAGAAAGGACCCTTTGGAGTTTGGAGCTGCTCACCCTTGGAGCTTCTCAACTATCTTTATCACTTGGAGGTATTATTATTGCAAGCACTTGCTTGCCCCCATTTTCAATACAAAATTATTGTTTCTATTTTATTGTTCTTGTTTTTTAATTCAAAATTTTATTATGATATGCACATGCTAGTTTAGTTTAGATTTAGATTTAGTTTATTGTTTTTGCTTAATATTGAAACTGCTGCTACTAGTTAGCAGGTGCCCATTGCACTAAGCTTGGTTGCAAAACCAAGCCAACATTTTTTGGCGACTCCACAGCTATTGGAGGACACATACCTTCAATACCTAGCATACCTTTAGGCGCTACTGGACCCCTACATCATACCACCATGACTAGTCATGTCCCAGTCACTACGCCACATCCATCTGCTAGCTTACCGTACATGGCGAGTCTGAACTTACCAGACTTAGCCAGGTTAACCAATGATCCTATCAGACACGACCCTGCGTGGCCTCACATGCCCACCAAACTCCCCTCCGACATCCCTAAGTTTGAGGGCAAGACAGGTGAGGACCCCCAGAACCATATCATGTCCTTCCATCTATGGTGTTCCTCCAACTCCATAGTGGACGACTCTGTCCGCCTCCGTCTGTTACAGCGCACCTTCACTGGCTTTTCAGCTAAGTGGTATATCGAGCAGACCCATGGGACCCATGCCACCTTTACCTCCCTTGCCTCAACCTTCCTGCAGTTCTTTCAGTTACTTGTCCGCTATGATGCGGGAGTTGAGATCCTACTATCTTGCAAACAGAACACGGCCACCCACATCACTGACCACATTCATGAGTGGCGTCGACGCCGAAGCCTCTGCAAAATCAAGTTAGACGACTGTATCTTCTTAGATTGGTTTCTCAAATCCCTCCTCCCTCTCATTGCCAAGGATGTGGCATCCGAACGACCCCAGTCTGAAGAAGAGGCCATCCTCAAAGCCCAACAGTTTGACCTCATTTACGCCCAATCGGGTTATTTGTATACCATTATATCAGACGCCCCTCGGGGCGAGTCATCCCAACACGATGCGCCGGGGGCATCCCATGCCGCTAATGGCATCATTGGTCGTATGGCCTCGCATCCCCAACCCTTTTCCATTGCACATCCTAACCATGGTCCTGACCTTTCACGGGCTACATCTCAATCTGGAGCAACCAATTCATATACTCCCATGGCACATCACCACCATACCCACAGACCTTCATGTCCACCTCAGTGCTTTGGCCATGCACCACCTGCATACGCCCCCCAGCCGCACCTCAACCAATGTATTATCCACAGCAAGCTGCGATAGCTAGCCCAACACCTCCAATAGCTCAGGGTTACCAACAACCCCAGCAGGTAACTGGACCACCTCTAGCCCTGCCAGCTTATTATGCACCGCAACCTGCTCCCACACCTGCGGTAAACCAAAATCCTCTCACCGCTCAAGGGCAAGTGTACACACAACACAACCTACCCCAGCACCAAAACAACCAGAGCAACCAGGGTGGGCAACAAAACCATGGAAGAGGAAGTAACCGCGGTAACAACCAACAACAACATCAAGGTCCTCCACCTCCCAATCCTCCGCAAAATAACAACGCTGCTCCTCCCAACCAGAATCCGGATCGTAATCCCAGACAACCCAAAAACAATAACCTCAGAACAAACCATCCTTGTTCTATTTGCGGGGTCTATGGCCATTACACACATGCTTTCCCACATTTGGAGCGGGCTCAGCAACTCTGGACTGACGATTCCCATCGTCAAGGACAAGCGGCTCCTCAGCCGCCACCCAACCCCCCACCACCTCAACATCAACCTTTGGTGCTGCAAAACCCCTTTCCAACCCAAGGCGTAGTGAACACTCAGCCGTTAGCTCCCCCTCAGGGCAACACGCCACCACAACAAATCACTTATGCCGCTCCTGATCAACCCATGTTCGATTCAGATACTCACCACTTGTTGATGATGTCATCCATAGATGCCAACCTCCAAACCCGCCGGAACCAATATGGCTCCACCCCTGAAGCCCCCCCTTCCGACAAGAACACTAACGTCCATCCCACAGATCAGACGTTACGTATACCTCTGGCTCCACTCGAGGGCACTTCTAAAGCACCTCACTTCCCACTTCGTCGCATCAACAATAATCCTAATGCTCGTGCTGCGTCGAATTACAACATTGTAGATGACTTAGCCCAGTCCCCTGCAGCCATGTCGGCTTTAGAAGTCTTTAAAAACTGTCCTTCACAGCGCAAGACTTTGCTCTCTGCCATTGGCGCTATTGACCCCAATGATTCACAACTGATGGCATTCGATTCGGACCAATCCGAACCACGCTTGCCTTCCACTTTAGCATTCCAAGTTTCCGTTTCCGTTCGGAATCTTGTCATCCATCGGTGCATTATCGATGAAGGGGCCTCTACATGTGTTATGTCCACATTTGTTTGGCAGAAGTTGGGATCTCCTACTCTCCAGCAGTCCACCACTGTGTTGCGAGCCTACGACGGCCGTTCAGCTCAACCCCAAGGTCTCTTAGCTAATGTCCCCGTCCAGCTGGTTGGTAAAACCGTGCTCATTGACATAGAGGTCATCAATGCCCAACTCGATTATAACCTCTTAGTTGGTCGCAGCTACATGTATGCCATGCGGGCTGTTGCCTCATCTGTTTTTCGTACCATGATGTTCCCCCATGAGGGACGCGTGGTCAAGGTCGACCAACTCACCTATTACGATCCCAAGGTCCCCGCCGCACCTGAAAATGTTCTCCCCATGGTTGAACAACCTTTTTGTGGTGCAACTACCTCGTTCGTTTCCTCCGTGGGACCCGGACTTTACTCCGACGCGCCGATGACATCTACATTCCAATCTATTCCATCACCGTCACCGGAGACACACGTCGCTAACCTCTGTACTCTTTCCCACAATACACAAACACCCAACAATCAACCATCCTTGTTACCTAAACCACCATTGGTCCCTAGTCACATCGGTGTTACACCCATCCACACAATCCCCTTTCTATTTCCTCCCTCAGGTGTAGTAAGTGCTCCGGTTATGGTTACCCTTAGTCTCCCCGGGTTAACATTGGGATTACCTGTGTGGTATATTTTGCCTCCCATTCCCCCGCCGACACCAAATGTCATCATGCAACCGGTGCAACCCATTGTTACTTCTACTCAACCACCTCCCGGTATCACTACCCCTTCATCATCAACGAATCCCCCTCCTCTCATCAGGCCCACTAGGGGCAGAGGCCCACAACCATACACTGCGGTACCCCCACCCAAGGCAGTTAAACCTCCCCCCGTGTTCCGTGCTCCTCCTAAATGCTCGTTGTGTGATGAGTTAGGCCATCCAACCCATCAGTGTCCACAGTTACCTGCATTACATGAACACATGCAAATGCTTGATGACGACCCCAACATCCCGATTGTCAAAATCGACTCAAACCCCATGCCTCGTGACAAATCACTGCGTACCAACCACCCTTGTGCGTTATGCAGTATTTACGGTCACTACTCACATCACTGTCCTGACATCCCATATTACAGAGCAGCTCTCTACGAGATGAATAATTCGGACCTTGTAGACTAATTACGAAAAAGGAATACTCTAGTCACATCGGCTAGAAGAGTTCTCCATTTGCATCATTTTATGCTTTTTCGGGCCTTGGAGACTAACTTACGAAAAATAACACCAATGGAGTCCACTTACCGCTTTCAAACTCTCTAAACATAAAAGCGACCACGATCAATCACCATCCTGGGATCGTAAAACCAATAGGACAGTAATCATAACCACTGCAGAGTCTTCTTATTGTTTTCAGACTCCTTAAAAATGAACGCACCAATGAGCACGAACAGTCCTGGGCTCAAAAAATCCACAGGACAGTACCATTTCAGAGCACACTTTTATCCCTTCTTGGAGCTCATTAAAACTACGAAGAAGGACCCAATGGTGCTTCTCGGTGCCACAACAAATCACGTCTACTCATATGGCAGCTTCCCCATTTTGGTCGCCTTTGTTCAGAGTATTCTGCAGTATGTCACCCTGAGAACCCCTCGACAACACCCATTAGCTTAACCCCCCAGAGTCAATACATACCCTTCAGTCCCTAAAAGCTATGATCCCCACACCTACAAGTCAGTTCCCTACGCTGCCAGGTCAACCATGTCATCATGCTCTGAACAAAGGAAGTTTGAGTCTACCCACTATATGACCCCAGTTACTTCCCATCCCCACAAGTATGTCAGTCCTACCATCAGTACTACCACACTTTAGTTCTACACCTCGCGCTCCTATCAAGGAAACATCATTGCCTTGTTAGTTGCTGGTCTCCCTCTGTCGACGACAACCAAATTTATTCCAGAGGATAGACATAGAGGTCCCTGTGTCTTGGACTCATCACCACTTATGATGAGTGCCTACGAATCATTTCGAGAAGAGTCCTCAGTGCTTCTCCAAATGGTTGTTTCTCACATGCTCGACTTCAACACCTTGATCGCATCGTTGAGACTCGCATAGGGTATTGGTCCTTTCAGTTATCAGTCGAAGACCCCAGATACAACCCGACTCTTCCACATGTGAGAGTCTACTTATGGAAACAACCAGTTACATTTTTTCTATAGATATCTGGGTTGTGCATGGCGACAGTATTCAGATGTACCTCAGTTTTATACTCCCTCGAGTATACAATTACATATACTTCCTAGAGATGGCTCACAGTCATTGAGTCCCTACAGTTGTTGGACACCTTCAGTTTCAGCAGTTCATCAGTTACCCCAGTGTATCAGTTATTAAGATTAGTCATGTTATGATCATGAGTACATCCCAAAATAATGTCCCCTCTGGACCATTATGATGTACCAGTATATTTTTTATTTTTCAGGCCCCCCTTCTTGGGACTAATTGTTATGTATATGTCTTGATACGAGCATGGGTATGCCCGCCTCGTCCATTATCAGAGATTATTCCTCATTCATATTGAGGCCATGTAATATTGTTTATTTTTGCAGCTTCCAAGGGTCGTGGATCCAGTTTCCAATCGGTCTCTTCTCCTCCCCAAACCCCAGAAAAAAGACAAAAGAACTATGATGTCTATCGGCCATATAATGAGCTCCTGCCCTCACACATCAGGGGGCAATCTGTTAACACCCAAAAAGTGCTCACTAGCTCATTCCCTTATTCACATGACCCATTTGTCCACTTTTCCACCATTTGAGCCTCTAAAGCCACCAAAAGGTCACCAAAAGACCTTAATACACCCCTTTTTCCACTCAAAATGAGTATTTTTCCTAAAAAAGCATAAAAAACCCTAAAAAAGGGTCCAAAATTCCCCAAAATATTAAAAAGGGAATAAAAATATTAAAAATATTCAAAAAAGGAAAAAGGAGAGAAAAGGTACCTAAACCATGTTGGTCAATACCATTGGTTTCCTCAAAACCATAATGGTATTCCCCACCACCAAAAACTATAAAAAGGTGGTAGGGGCTCCTCACTTTACATCCATCCATATTCCTATCCTCATGCTGCCAAAATATCCCTTGAGCTTTTGGCCATTGTAGCTACCTTGGAGAAAGGACCCTTTGGAGTTTGGAGCTGCTCACCCTTGGAGCTTCTCAACTATCTTCATCACTTGGAGGTATTATTATTGCAAGCACTTGCTTGCCCCCATTTTCAATACAAAATTATTGTTTCTATTTTCTTGTTCTTGTTTTTTAATTCAAAAGTTTATTATGATATGCACATGCTAGTTTAGTTTAGATTTAGATTTAGTTTATTTTTTTTGCTTAATATTGAAACTGTTGCTACTAGTTAGCAGGTGCCCATTGCACTAAGCTTGGTTGCAAAACCAAGCCAACAAGGGCCAACTTGTCAAACTGTCTGGGACGACTTGACTTGGGGATCAATAAATAAAGTTTATTTTAATATTTTCTTTGGGTGATTTATCCCCAAGGTTTACATTGATTCTTTCAAGGGTTTACATAATTAATTACATCAAATTCATTTCCCGTAGGAGGTACAAATCAATACAATAAAATATAATAAGAATATCTTCCGAAGTTGCACAAATTATAACACTCCCTCTCAACAAGGAAGGGATTCTTCGGTCATCATTAGCATCATGATCATCTGGGTTTCATCTGTATATCTATACTGTCTTGATCATCTCTCTACATACTGAAGGTTGTCAACACAGTTTCAGTTCTTCAAGAAGTGTCATCGTGCATCAACTCCACTAGTCCTTCGGTGAGACCAAGAGTAGCCTCTCCATCCTACCTGGATGTCCAAGAGATAAGCTTTACTCTTTGCTTTATCATCTGCTACATGTCCGTTTCATCTACTGATGGGATCCTCCCATACCTGGTTGAGAACCTGGATGAGCAGAGGTGCACGACCATCTACTACCTGTTCATCTCATCTGTCGATGCGATACTCCCATACCTGGGTGAGAACCTGAACAAGTAGAGGTACCTATGCAAGCATCACACGACCATCTACTACCTGTCTGTCTCATCTGCCGATGGGATTAATCCCATACTTGGCTGAGAACCTGGACGAGTAGAGGTACCTATGTGGGACATGACCATCTACTACCTGTCTATCTCATCTGCTGATGGGATTACTCCCATACTTGGATGAGAACCTGGATGAGTAGAGGTACCTGGGTGAAAGTAGGGTAAACATCTCTATATCATCTTTCCCTCTCAAGGAGGGACACGTTCTCTTCTACTCCAAGTATTCCATGAAAGTATTCAAACTTTATCCTGGGAAGAGGCTTGGTGAGAACATCTGCAGTTTGGTCATCTGTTGGAACATACTGTAACTCAATCGCACCTTTCTTCACCATATCATGAATGAAGTGATACATAATCTCTATATGCTTCGACTTGTCATGGAGTACGTGATTCACTGACATCTGCACACAGCTCTGGTTATTATAGTGAATCATAGTTGGCTCTGAAATATGGCCAAACAATGCTGCAAGGAGTTTCCGAAGCCATACAGCTTCTCGATATGTTGTACTAGCAACCATATACTCAGCCTCTGTAGTATTGAGTGCTACTCAGGTATGCTTCCTGCTACACTAGGAAATCACTGCAGAACCTAGATTGAAGCAACATCTGGAAGTACTCTTCCTATCTGCAGCACATCCGACTCAATCTGAGTCTGAAAATCCCTGCAATCTCAAATCACACTCTGAAGCATATCTCAAGCCATATCCCATGGTGCTACGCAAGTATCTGAGCACATGTTTTGCAACAACCCAGTGAATTTGCCTCAGTTCACACATGAACTGACTAACAGCATTCATAGCAGAAGATATATCTGGTATGGTGTTCGTCAAATACATCAATGATCCAACCAACTGGCGATACATAGTGGGATCAATCAAATTTGAATCTAAAGCAGAATCCATCAGCTTCTTCAAATTTGCATCCATCAAACTGGCCATGGACTTGCAGTCCAATATTCCGAATCTCTTAATAATATCTATGGTGTATTTTCCTTGACCTAGGGAAATCTCCTTCTGCCTATGCCTTACTTCTAATCCCAAGAAGTAATGCATCAATCCAAGATCCCTCATTTCGAACTCAGAGGCAAGTTTCTTCTTACACCATACCCTAAGTTTCTCATTTCCAGTGAGAAACAGGTCATCAACATAAAGGACCAAAATTAGTGGCTCATCATCCACAACCTTGTAGTAAAGGTTGGGGTCTTGATCATCACTCTTGGTGAATCCCAGACTCACCAAGAATCCGTCTATCCGTCCATACCAAGCACGGGGTGCTTGCTTGAGTCCATACAGGGATTTTTTCAGCTTCCATACATGAGACTCCTTTCCATGGACAACAAACCCTTCTGGTTGTTCAATATATACCATTGAGAAAGGCTGTCTTGACATCCATCCCACAATTGAAGAAATAGCAATGATCGATCTGATGGAAGTATATCGATCCACATGAGAAAATGTCTCATCATAATTGACTCCCTCATTCTGAGAGAATCCTATGGCAACAAATCTAGCCTTGTATTTTTTAACATAGCCATCTGTTTCATGCTTGATTTTCTATAACCAATTGGAAGTCACTACTGACTTCCCCTCATGCCTCGACACAACCTCCCACACATCATTCTTCATGATGGATTGGTATTCTTCCACCATGGCATCCTTCCAAACTTGGTGTCTGGATGCTTCTTCATAAGTGGTAGGCTCTGAGTCAATGATGTGAATCATCAATGCTACATAACTAGAGAACCTCTGAGGTATTTTACTTTCTCAGAAAGTACCATGTGGATCTTCATGCCCCTCCGCATCCTGCAAAGTCTATTGTTCCCATCTAGGCCTCTTCCGGCCTACTCCAATATATTTGGGAACATCAACTGGTTCAACATGATCAATGGGATCGATGGGTTCATCCTTCTCTGCTAACTCCCTCTGAACTGGAGGGGGGGGGGTGATCTCATCTCCTTTGGGTCTAGCATCTCCTCATCATCAATCTCCATGTATGATCCTTTTCCTTTCTTGACAACCATCTCTTCTTCAAAGGACACATCGCTGCTGACTTTGATTTGTCTGGATCCTGGGATATAAATCCTGTAGGCCTTTGAAGATTCACTGTATCCCACGAAATTTCCATTCTTTCCTGAAGGTTCTAACTCCATCCTCTTCTCCTTGAGCACATGTATGTAGACTGGACAACCAAAGATCCATAGGTGGCCCACTTTTGGTTTCACTCATGTGAAAGATTCTTTCGGAGTCATGTTCTTCACAATCTTATGTGGGAATCTGTTTTGTACATAGACAGTTGTTCTTGATGCTTCTACCCACAAGAACATTGGTAGGATCTGGTAATGTATCATGGATTTAGTTGCCTCCAAAATTTTTCTATTCTTCCTTTCTGCAACCCCATTTTGTTGAGGGTTGTAGGGAACTGTGAGCTCCCTCTTAATTCTTGCTTCCTTGCATAAATTATTGAAATTGGTAGAGGTATATTCTCCACCATTGTCAGATCTCAAGATCTTGATCCTCTTTCTTGTCAGATACTTGACTTGTGCTTTAAACTTTTTGAATTTGCTGAGTACTTCCTCAGATTCCTTGGTCTTGAGAAAGTATATCCAAGTCTTCAGTGAGTAGTCATCAATAAATGTCACATAATAATTATAGCTTCCCAGTGAAGCTACGGTCATGGTCCCGCACAAGTCAGAGTGCACTAAATTCAAAATTCCTTTAGATCTTCTTTCACTATCTGGGAAAGATCTCTTGGTATTCTTTCCAAGTGCACATCCTCTACATGTTCCATCATGGTTTACCTGAAGCACTGGTATACCTGTCACTATATTCTTCAATGCTGGGAGAGCTCTATAATTCAGATGAGCTAGTCTTATGTGCCATAGTTCACCCATGCTTGCAGAGTCATGAACTAGGACTTGAGCTGGTGGAGTGCTCAGTCGGTACAAGCTCTCCTCTCTTATACCAATTACCTTTGTTGTGTTCATAATTGAGTTCTTGTGCCAAGCAAGGACTCTTCCATATGAAAATGTAACTTTATATCCCTTGTCCTCCAAAGCAGATATGGAGACAAGATTTCTTTTCATACCAGGTACATAAAGCACATCACTCAAGTGCAATGTGTCACTAGGCTCTAGCTGAAGGGAGGTGGCCCCAGATCCCTTCACAGTGTAGTTAGCATCATCTCCAAGTACAACACAGAGATGAGATTCTTTCTCAACTAATTCTGAAAGATTTTCTTTATAACCTGCCATATGTCTAGAAGCACCACTATCTATGAGCCATGTATCACTAGTGGTGGGAACAGTACCTGATAATGCTGATATGAAGGAGAATTCTTTGTGATCTTCATTTCTTTGCTTCTTGTGATGGTGATATTCTGCGATATGCATTTGAGGCTTCATGCTTCCTTTTGTTTGAACTTCGGCAATTACTAACATAATGGCCATATGTCTTGCACCTGTAGCATTGTATATGGGATAAATCCATCTTCTTCTTCTAATATGGAGGAGGGCTTGATATCCTACCTTGGTGCTTGTGTTTGTAAAACTTTCTTCGCATTCCCTTTCCTTTCTTGGCATGGGACATGAATTCTTGATTCTCCTCAAGTTGAGTTCCATGAAGTCTCTGCCTTGCTGCTATCCTTGATTCTTCCTTAGTGCAATCTTCCCATAACTTGTCAAATTTGGGCATCTTGGTTTAACCGCTTATACGTTGAATGAATGATTCCCAAGATGGTGGGAGACCATTTAGAGTAGTAATGACAAGCTCCTTATCATCAATATGGTCTCCAATGATACTAAGCTTGTCTTTTAGTTCTGTGATCCTCATGAAGTATGAGGCTATTGATTTTGACTTGGACATCTTCATATTTGATAATTGGTTCCTCAATGTGAGAGTCACATTGATACTATTATGTTCAAATTGTTTCTTTAGGGTTTTGAACATTCTTCTAGCGGTCTTCTTTCCTGAGGTTTGAGGAACCAAGTGGTCTCTAACTGAGTCCACTAAGATTCTTCTTGCTCTGGATCATTCTTCCTCTAGTGAGATTTGTCTTCTTCAGCTTCTGGTTCTGGGACCTTCTCATTGACAAACTGCAAGAGATCACTTTCTTCTAGTAAGAGAAGAACCCTAGAATTCCAAGAGATGAAGTTGGAAGCCCCTTCCAGACGATCTTCAACCTTCATTCCAATCATCTCGACTGCAGATCTGAAGCAAAAACCCTAGCAGGAGCTAGGTCAAAAATGAAAGTTGGATTCTTGAGAAACTGAGTCCACGGGAAGATGCGCCCTAGAAAGGCGAGTTGAGAAAAGGTAGGGTTGAGCCAAATATATGGAGGGAGTAGGTTAAAACCTGAAACCCTAATTTCTGCAGTAACTGTAGCTGCAGAATTCGGTCAAAAAATTAAAATGATCAGAATTGGATTATGCCTTCACCAAAAGATGTGCCCTTCCTAGAGAGAAATTCCCAAGGCACCTTTTTTGTCAAAATGATGAGTGAAGGGCTTAAAAGATGAAACCCTAGTTCCGATAATGGCTTCTTCTAGTACTGCTATGAAACCATGTTAGTTTTTCATACAATTATAACATTATAATTCAATTGCATAAGATCAATAGGATCAGTAGAAGAAAAGACAAAGCACAGAACCAAAGAACAAGAGAATTTATCCTGGGAAACCCAATAGGGAGAAAACCCAGCAACCTTCGTATAGAGATGAACAATTTTGAGAACAGAGTACAATATCAAGAGAGAGAAAGTGGAAGAACTGTCCAAGATGAAACCCCAAAATATCCTTGTCCTAGTTGTAGATGCGAATCTCTCTCCAAGTGATGCGAACTTGCTTGGTTGAGTGAGTGACAAATGAGGTGAAATTTCCTTCTATTTATACAAGTGCCAAACTGGCTTGTTCCTCAACAGGGCCGACTTGTCAAACTGTCTAGGCCGACTTGACTTGGGGATCAATAAATAAATTTTATTTTAATCTTTTCTTTGGGTATTTTATCCCCAAGGTTTACACTAATTCTTTCAAGGATTTACATAATTAATTACATCAAATTCATCTCCCGTAGGAGGTACAAATCAATACAATAAAATATAATAAGAATATCTTGCGAAGTTGCACAAATTCCAATAGACTAGATATTCCTCCCTTCATGGGAGTTCATTAAATCTAAAGACTATAAAAGAACGATCCTTTGGGTTCTGTTGATATCATTATTGTATCCTTTGTAATAATGCATTGTGATGTTCTAATCACAATGTGTTGTGCTTAAGTGTTGTAATGGTGCCTTTAGACATGACCTCTCTTCTTGGAATATTGTCCCCTTCTATTATTTTCTTTTTTGTTCTATGGTTCAAGGTGAAGAGGTTCCCCAACATGGTATCAGAGCTATTGGTTTTGACCTAGCCTGTTGTCTGTGAATCATGCTGAGTTAGATCTAGGGTTGATCGAAATGAGGCTGATGATTTGTCGACTGATATTTCTTCTTGAACTTAGATCATATATGTTTAGTCAGAAGGATAACTTCCAAGATAAAACTTCTTGTTCGAAATGGACATAATTATGTAATCTGGGCACCAGATATGGGGACTTTGTTGAAGAGCAAGGGACTATGGCAATATACAAAGGTCGCTATTGCAGATCCAACGGATGTCGATTCCAAGTTTATCATCGATGGAAAGTAGGATGAGGATGTCAGGGTCATCCCGATCTCCATTTCGGGGGAGATCCACTTTCACACAAGTGGAATTGACTATCCTCATGCCATCTGGAATAAGTTGAAGTCACTTTTCAAGAAGGTCCATGAAAGTCAAGTAATGCAGATAGAGAAAGAATTGATCTCTTTGAAACCTCCTTCCTTTGACCATATTGAGGACTATTTAGCTCGCATCAAGGAGCTACCGTTGAAATTGGGAGAATGTGGTAAGGATTTTCCGAAGAATGATGGACAACTCATTGAATTGGTCCTAATGAATTTGAAGACACCCTATGATTTCTTTTGCTCCTTCTTTCATGCCAGTTGGATGTCTCCCAAGAAAGACGATAAGGATTTCACCTTTGATGTCTTCAGTGATTTGTGGTTTAAAAACCAACAAAATTTGCTTGAAGGGAATCTTGGTACCAAACACCAGGCTCACTTGCTTAAAGGAAAGGTCAAGCAAAACTATAAAGAACGTGGTCGACTGGATCATCGACCTGAATGCATCAACCAACCTACTAAAGGACAGATTGAAGAGTCGTCATCGATGAAGAAGGATTGAAAGAAGAAAATTGATCGTTATTGTGGAAAAGTTGGACATGTTGAGAAAATTTGTTGGAAGAAGGCAAAGGACTTGGAAGAAAAGGTCAAGCACCTTGAGGAAAGTGCATCAACTAGTCAATCGATCAATCGACCTGCTGAAAAATTCACCTTCTCTATTAGCACTTCCCAGGCATTACATGCCCATACCACTCAGACAAAATGGATAGTCGATTCTGGATGTACTCATCATATGGCTAAGGATGCTTCTCTATTTTCTTTCTTGAATGGAGCTCTAGAACAAAAGATTTATGTAGTTGATGACTATGCACTCATTGTTGCTCGAAGCAACGATATTGATTTCCAAAATGGTTGAATATCCAATGTCTATCATGTGCCTAGCTTGAGTTCTAATTTGTTGTCGGTGCTCAACTTACACAGACCAAGAAGACTGTTGAGTTTTGTTCAGATCGCTTATCGTAAAGGATATGATGCTAGGGGGGAAACTATTGCTTTAGGATTTTTGGATCCCAAAGACGTACTTTACAAGTTCTGTGATTCTCCTCGACAGAATGGATCGAATGAATTGGTGACATTCATTGCTCAAACCAACAATAGAAGTCCAATTTGGCATGAACGACTTGGACATCTGAAATTTCAAAGTTTGGAAATGATGGTAACTCATTATGTCTATTGGCCTCCCAAATATTGTTCCACCTTATGGAGTTTGTAGAGAATGTGTGCTTGGAAAGCATCATTAGACACCCTTTGACACCGAGAAAGCATGGTGCGCACATAATCGACTAGAACTTGTTCATAATAATCTCGGTTGCATGAACAAATTCTCATTAGCAGGTGCGAAGTATATTTTGACCTTCATTGATGATTTATCTAGATTTATAGGGGTGTATTTCTTGAAGAATAAGAGTCATGTCTTTGAAATATTTAAGGAATTTAGGGCATTGGCTGAAAAACAATGTGGTCGATCCATCAAATGTTTAAGATCAGACAATGATGGTGAATACGTGAGTAGATAGTTTGAATAATATATTTTGTAGAATGGTATTTCTTGGCATAGATTTTTCCTTCACACCCCTAAGCAGAATGACGTCGCAGAGAGGAAGAATCTGAATTTGGTGGAGATGGCTCAGTTCCTATTACAGACCAAAGATCTTCTAGCTAAATTTTGGGCAAAGTTTATTGTTCAAACTATCTCCTGAACCTTGTACCGACTAGAGATATTGTTGACATGACTCCAGTCAAGAAATGGAACGGAAGGAAACCCCCTATTGGACACCTCAGAACCTTTAGATGTGTTGCTTGGACACATATAAGTGACAACTGCAGGAAGAAATTGGATGCAAAGAGTCATGCTTGCATCATGATGGGACAATCCTATGAATAAAAACCCTATCAAATGTTTGACCTTGTCAAACAACATATCATTTTGAGTAGGAATGTGATCTTTGATGAGAATATTTTAGGTAATAAGCTGTTGAATTCATCATCTGGTGTTTGACGAACAATCTACCAAGAGCGGACTCGAGGTCTGATCTCCCTAGCTTAATGTAAGACTAGAAAAAATAGGACAGAATATGAATCTACTTCCCTAGATTAATTACAGATCGAGTACTTATATATCGTACCTTTCAGATCATGGATCCCTCTCCTTCTTGTTGCTCCAAGTACCGCGGTCGTCAGTTCTCTAGCTGCAAGACCTGCCAAGACAATATGAAAACAATACAAGCGGTACAATATATCTAAACAATAACTGATCTAAACTAACAATTGAGGAAGAAAGTTCTAAACATCATCAATGAGACAACATTCATTGAAAGAGATTATATTAACTGTATTAAAAGGTGGGAATACATAGAAAGGATGAAGCTACAACCAAAGCCTCAACGTTGCATCCTCCATCCAACATGTCCAAGCCAAGCCTCCAAGGTGGTACAAGCTTCCCAATCACCAATATGGATTCTACCAGCATAAGGATACCATAGACCTTCCTCTCTTCCCATGGAGAGAGTGGGTGTTTATATAGGGTTAAAGAGATAGGGTAGGTTGAGGATTAGGGTGAGATGCTTAAGGGATCCTACCATTAGGTTAGGAATCAAAATGCCACCTCACCTAGAGCCTAGGGATAGGCCTCCACCTCAACAAAATTCTAGAGAGACCTCGAGACTCCCCAAAATAGGCTTTAACCAACCTCGTCGCACCCTGGTAGAGGAAACAGAGCGACAGAGGGTCATGTCACACTTTTCCTGAAGACATGTTGATGTATATGTAACTTCGGAATGTATTTCACATATATGTATATTGTATTCCTATAGAGATGTTATTATTCCTCTATAACGGAAGTGTCGTTATTTATATTGTAAGTGTCGTAACTTATACTTGATGGGTTATTAGACCACCTTGTTTGGGGTCGGCCCTGTATAAGTCATGTGGGTCAAAGGGTTATTAGACCACCCTATTGGGGGTCGTCCATGTGGGTCGAAGGGTTATTAGACCACCCTATTGGGGGTCGGCCCAGTCAGCATTATGTTATGTGGTTAAGTTCGATCCTACATGAGTTAGGTAAAAAGGCAAGTCAAGTCAAGTATAAATAGAGTGTGGGAGGCACTCTATTTACTCACTCACTTCTCACACATGCACTCAAGGAGGAGTGGCGCACTTATGGAGGAGGAGGATCTGCTGCTAGGTTGTGTCTATCTCTTATGGTTGGTTGTATCATTGCTCTATCTATCTCTGAGGAAGTTATTGGGGTTTTTCACCTTTATGGTTTTCCCCAAGTAAATCTTTGTGTCTCTTGTGTGCTTGCATTATTGTCTCCATGATTGATATGTTGTAGATATGCTATACATGTTGTTCTCTCAGTTAAGATCCTAGATCAGATTGAAGTAAGATCTGAAAATTTAACATGGTATCAGAGCTAGCCTGAAAGAAGGCATGATATGGCATGTATGACACTTGTTGCACTTACGATGCTAGGGCTTGATATAGCAAAAACCAGTCATCGTAGCACTTTCACTATAAATCCGTTTTGGCGAAGTTTTCAGATCTGAAATTGTTACAGGACGAAGCTAAGATCCCCATGTACCTTGTGTCCAAAGGAAAACCTCTAATTCGTTGTACTTTGTGATTTATAATCTGTACAATATAGGGTTTCTGCCTCTTCCAGATCTGAGTCAAAATCAAGTGACCTTGGGAAAAAGGTCATAACTTGGGCTAGGAATCTCCAAATGAAATTTCGTGACAAGTGACAGGTAGTACACAGACTGTACTATCTCAGAAAACGTTTTCGAAGGCCGAAGTTGAACCAATGACACGTGGAATGCCGTACAAGTTCGCTCTCCTGTATTATCCTATAAACAGGTCACGTTGCGATAATTGGAATAAATCACTCTTAGAGAATCCAATTGAGGTCAGACCTGTCAGGATGGAAAGATAACAGGCCGAGCTATCTCAGAAAAGGTTTTCAGAGGTAGAAGTTGAAACAGTGACACGTGGCACGCCGTACAAGTTCGCTCTACTGTATTATCCCAAAACAGGTCACGTTGCGACATTTGGCATAACTCTCTCTCAGAAAATCCAATTGAGGTCAGACCTGTCAGGATGGAAAGCTAACAGGTCAGGCTATCTCAGGAAATGTTTTCAGACCCTGTGGATAAAAAATTTCGGAGTTACACTAGAAACAATCAGGTACATATTTCTTTCAAAACAGAATTATTTTTTGGTACCTTCATTCATGGCTTCCGGAATTTAGGGCTTTGGAAAAAGTTGAAATTTTTGTAATCGGAGTCCACGGCTGAATGCTACTCATCAAAATAAAAATTTAGAGACCAAGATCAGAATTTTTGGTTGGGAAGAAGGCCGGGCTTGATCAGACCCTAGTTCGGGACTTTGATCAAGAAAGTGGAAAATTAGGGCTTCTGTAAAAATGGGAATTTTTGAAATCTGTGACCACGGCTGGAAGCTCCTCAGAAAAAAAGAAGCTTAGAGATTTGGATCAAACTTTTTGATTGGGTAGAAGAGTGGGATTCATCAAACCCCAGTTCAGGGTCATGTCTAGTGAATCCGGAAGTTTCAAAGGCAAAATTGAGGAGTGAAACTTTGCAGTTTTCAAATTCTGAATATAGCAGCTTGATCAACTCATCAAGGCGCATATTTCTATCCTTTCAGAAGTTTGAAATTCAAAGTTTGAGTTTTTGGGGTTTCTCTGACAAACCCATATCTAGCTCCAGTCCCAGTTCTTGTAAATCAAGTGGATTGGATTAATCCTAGAAGAAGATGGATTGGTCACCTGCATAAGTGAAGAAGTTCCTGTTTCAGAGGGAGATGAAGCTAAGGCCTTACATAAGAAGATTACAAGCGATCTCGACAGGTATGACTCATCTAGGTATGCTTTGAGATTTGTTCATGATTAAGTTTATGGTATGTTTGTCTTCATGTTACTACGGTTAGTACAATCTTGATTTTAGTCTTGTCATATCACCTTAATAAAACTATGAATGCACGATAGAAAATATTCATTGATTAGGGTATTGACACTTATGATTGTACTAATGCATTATGGTGTTGTATGAGGTTTATGTTGTCTACTAACATGAAAGGTACACCAAGAAAGACAAATCATGTTCTGGTCCAAGAACATATGGTCATGATAACATGAGGACAAAGATTCATCCATTGTCATGGATCTCATAGAAGATCCATTTACGAGGTATGTATAATTTGGTTTTATAATGGTTAACCTATGAGATTTACAGGTTACTAGCACAAGTCATTGAAGAAGAACAAGAATACATCATGTGAGTATGTTAGACATAACTAGCTAGCATGCTGATCCAGGTATGTTTTTCCTATATCAAGCTAGAATCCTACCTTGTGTTAGGATCTTATACTGTTGTTGATAATGATTATTCATGAAGGTATAGGTTTGAATAATCACAGGTTTTATGCATATTATATCTCTTATCTTGTTTGATGATTCAACTAACCCGAAGAGTCATAGGTTTGAGTAATTATAGGTTTAGATATGTTATGTTTCTTATGATTTGACTAACCATAAGAATCCTACATAAACCTTGAATGCTAATGCTTATTATTTATGTTTGAAATGATCACGAGTATACATGCTTGAGATTATTGTGTTTTAATACTATACTAATGAATGTATGATTTTATATGAGTTCACAAGGATAAAACAATCATGATACTAATAAGCATGCATAGGGACCAAGGATGAATATGAGCTCAAGAACAGGTAATTCAGGAAGCAAAGATCAAGAGGGAGCACACTCTAGTTGTTCCTGCAAGAAACCAAAGGAGCACACTTTAGTAGTTTTTGCAAGGATGCAGATATTCAGAGGGAGTTGACCATCTTTCTACATTCCATAACAGAAAGGTGTAGAAGAAGCTACTTCAGCAGCTCCTACAACGAAGCAAAGACTCAGAGGGAGTCCACCCAGTAACAAAACAAAGATAAGTATTAATAATTATCATTTCTTGCATATGTGCTTGTTTAAATAATACTGTTCAATGATGTATATATTGATGTTCCTAGAATTAGGTTGTGTATTATGCACATTAGAATAATTGCATTGATGAACAGTATACTACTAATATGCATGGGTAAGTAGCCTATGGCACTGTACAACATTCCATCGCTACTTATCTAGAATGAAACCTCTTTGCTGACATGTTGGGAGTTGTGCACACTCTTAACAATGTTCTGGTAGAGATTGGAAGGCATCTAGAAAGTTACGGGATATGGATAAATGTTGTATTGAAGCATTGGCTAAGATAATTGCATGACTGTATGACATATTTCTTTATGTGTAAGAATTTGTTCTGAAAATTATGAGATGCTTCTAATCATGCAATTTAACCTGTTTTGTAGGAAAGACCGTATATTTTCACCTACAAATGGACTACAACATTTGTTCCAGCAACAAAGATATATATTGAAAATATTGAAGATATTGAAGTTCCCAGGATCTGGGATGAAGAAATGGAATGCCATGATCCGTTGATCATGAAGAATGATGTTTGGGATGTAGTCCCAAGACCTGAAGGGAAGTTTGTTATGACTTCCATATGGATCTATCAAGATCAAGCATGCTGCAGATGGCAGCATAGAGAAATATGAAAGTGATGAAATAGAAGATACACTAGATGGATTTCAAGACAGCTTTCTTGAATAGTTGTATGCGGATAACCTGTTTGTTACAGGTGAAGATAGATTGATTGCCGACATGCAGCGGAAGCTTACTGCCGAGTTCGAGATGAAGAACTTGGGGATGATGCACTATTTGTTTTTGGCATGGAGGTGTGGCAGAGTGCAGAAGGAATCTTCCTTGGACAAGGGAAGTATGTAGTAGAGATCCTGAAGAGGTTCGTGATGATGGATTGCTAGGCCATGGCCACACCTATGGCATCAAATCTGAAGCTTCTATGTGATGCTTCATCTGAGCTGGTTGATGTCTCTATGTATCGTCAGATGATTGGGTCCTTGATGTATCTGACGAACACGAGACCAGACATTTGCTTTGCTGTGAACACATTGAGCCAGTTCCTGACGGATCCGAGGAGTGTTCACCTGGTTGCTATAAAGCATGTTCTGAGGTACCTGAAGGGTACAGTGGATTATGGGCTCAAGTATGAAGCGAATCAAAAGTTTAACCTGCAGGGTTATGTTGATTCAGATTGGGCTGGCAGTGCTGCAGATAGGAAGAGCACATCTGGGTGTTGCTTCAGTATGGGATCAGGTGTGATCTCTTGGTTTAGCAGGAAGCAGTCCTGTGTAGCACTGAGTACAGCTGAGGCAGAGTATGTTGCAGCCTGTTCAGCTAGTTGTGAGGCAATATGGCTACGGAAGCTACTGTCTGAGTTATTTGATCTCCCGTTGGAGGCTACTGGTATCTTCTGTGATAACCAGAGTTGTGTGAAGCTGTCCGAGAACCCAGTGTTTCATGACAGGTCGAAACACATAGAGATCAAATATCACTATATCAGGGATATGGTGTAGAGAGGAGCTGTGAAGCTCCTATATGTTGCGACAGACGAGCAGATTGCAGATGTGCTGACGAAGCCACTAGCCAGGGTGAAGTTCAAGTACTTCAGAGAGAGGCTTGGCGTTCTTCAGATCGAGGACACTTCGAGGAAGAAGTGATGGACACATTTGCTGAAGCCATTCCAAGCATGTTGGAAGGGGGATCCTTCACATGGCTGTGGATGTAAGCGCTGGATTATGAGCATCAGGATGATGTTCTGGTTTCTTCTTGGATATGATCAGTTGGATCATTATATGTATGTATGTATGCATCATGTTGGATGCTCGATATGATCAGTTGGATCATTTATGTATGTACGCATCATGTTGGATGCTGATGGATACATTGTGTGGATCATGTATCTTTGTATGATCAGGTAGATCATGTATGCTGATGGATACATTGTGTGGATCATGTATCTCTGTATGATCAGGTAGATCATGTAAGATTGATGGATACATTGTGTGGATCATGTATCTATGTATGTATCAGGTGGATACTTGGTGTGCATCAGATGGATGCATTGTATGATCAGGATGATCGTGGATGACGAGCTTCTCCAGATGACATGCAGTAGGATGTTGCAGTGATGATGATCAGGATGATCATGTGTACATCAGGATGATGTTTGATGAGTATCAGATGATACTTTGTGGCCGTGGATCAGGTTGTGCAGGTAAGCATGTAATTTGTGCCCTGGGAGATTTGCAGATGGTATTTCGAGGTTTTGCCTATGGCATGTAATTCGGTGCCCTGGGAGATCTAGAAAATGCTCTTGCGAGGTTTTGCTTGGGAGGACATGTAATTTGTGCCCTGGGAGATCTGCAGATAGTCTTTCAAGGTTTTTCCTATGGCATGTAATTCGGTGCCCTGGGATATCTGGCAGATGCTCTTGCGAGGTTTTGTCTTATGGCATGTAATTTGCTCCTGGGAGATCTGGACAGGATGAAAAAGGCCTCAGATGCTTCAACCAGGTTTTGCCATGACCACATGTAATTTGCTCCTGGGATATCTGGACAGGATGAAAAAGGCCTCAGATGCTTCAGCCAGGTTTTGTGGTGAGATCACATGTAATGTGCTCCCGGGAGATCCAACAGGTAGAGCCGCGTGCTCATAACAGCCTGGGATGCTTCAGCCAGGTTTTGTGATGGGTCACATGTAATGTGCTCCTGGGAGATCCTACAGGTAGAGCTGTGTGCTCGTAATAGCCTGGGATGTTGCAGCCAGGTTTTGTGACGCACGTAATAAGTCCTGAGGATTCCACAGTATGGCCAGTGATGATGAAGACCTGCAGGTGGTGGGCCTACATCCAGTATGAAAAAGGACTGGCTCTGTAGAACTTCCTATGACGAGTAGATTCAAAGATTGATTGAGATAGCAGCAGTAGTGATGGTGATGATGACGATGCATCGATGACGATGATCCAGAGAAGATGACTTGTGCTAGAAGAACTGTGCTGAGAAATACCTTCCTAGTTAAGAGGGAGTGTTGATGTATATGTAACTTTGGAATGTATTTCACATATATGTATATTGTATTCCTATAGAGATGTTATTATTCCTCTATAACGGAAGTGTCATTATTTATATTGTAAGTGTCGTAACTTATACTTGATGGGTTATTAGACCACCTTGTTTGGGGTCGGCCTTGTATAAGTCATGTGGGTCAAAGGGTTATTAGACCACCCTATTGGGGGTCGTCCATGTGGGTCGAAGGGTTATTAGACCACCCTATTGGGGGTCGGCCCAGTCAGCATTATGTTATGTGGTTAAGTTCGAGCCTACATGAGTTAGGTAAAAAGGCAAGTCAAGTCAAGTATAAATAGAGTGTGGGAGGCACTCTATTTACTCACTCACTTCTCACACATGCACTCAAGGAGGAGTGGTGCACTTATGGAGGAGGAGGATCTGCTGCTAGGTTGTGTCTATCTCTTATGGTTGGTTGTATCATTGCTCTATCTATCTCTGAGGAAGTTATTGGGGTTTTTCACCTTTATGGTTTTCCCCAAGTAAATCTTTGTGTCTCTTGTGTGCTTGCATTATTGTCTCCATGATTGATATGTTGTAGATATGCTATACATGTTGTTCTCTCAGTTAAGATCCTAGATCATATTGAAGTAAGATCTGAAAATTTAACAAGACAAACTACGACAGTATCTCACCCTAGTTGACCAAGAACTGCGACAGAGGGGGTCTGTCTCACCTTGTAGAAGACAAAGTGCAACAACTTCCTCAAAGAGGTCAACTAGGCAGGGAAATCTCTCAGTTGGATGTGTTTTAGCCCAAAATGAGTTTAGGGGTCAGGGAAAAGAGTTTACACAATGGTCAAGATGATGACATTATCACAACGGTCATGATGACGACACTTGGTCATAATGACGATACTTGCAATGGTCATGGTGACGACACTAGGTCATGATGACGACACTTGCAACACTTGCAACACTTGCGACACTTGCACAAGGGTGACGACATTTTGGTGTAACAGAATGCCCCCCAAAGCATGAAGCTGACAGAATGAGACAGGTTAAATGCTTTGTAGTAAGAAAAATGGCAAGGACTTGCTGGTTGGAAGGAGCTCCTGTAGAAATGACCTGAGATCCACAAGTCTCACAAAACATTGCGGTCGACCAATACACTGCAGATCCATGATAGTAAATACCAAACGAACAAAATCATGTCTACTAGACACAATCATAGATCCATGATGAGATGATAACACAATCACAACCAATACAAAGTGGATCCATGTAATATAACTCAAACAATATCCATCGCAACTTGGAGAAAACATGACTTCCCCAGGGTCTTCAAGATGAACCCACAATGATACAAATCTATCCATGTGATTACAATGTTTTGGAGTCGAACATGTTCGAAACCACTTGATTACCGGTCATTAATGTATACTGTTAACAAGCACAAGGGAAATCACCATTGATGTCAATGATTCCCAAGGTATCATAGTACATATCACCAAGCGTGAATAAATGAGCTGAAGTCGAATGCTTGACGAAATCTTTCGATCAAGAGTCAATGATGTGAACTCATGTCGAAAGCGAGGTAACCTGCCATTGAGGCATGCAGGCCCAAGGTACTTGACTGGTTTCTAGATTCAAACCTAGGATGATGAGTTGAAGTCGACAAGGATGAATCCATCGACGGAGGACCATGATGATTCCCCCATCTACGACACGAAACTCGATGACAGATATTTTGAACAGATTGGATGGTACAGTAATGTGCAAGACTGACTCAAGGTAGAACGACACGATTGAAGGCGTATTGACTGCAGATGATGAGTAACAAATGTCTCTTGAACATGGGCATGTCATGACTTGACAGTATTGACATGACAAGAATGAAACCAACCCCCAATTCAACTTGATGATGGAAGCATTCTTTGGGAGACCCAAAGGAGTGATAAGACTCACGGAATTGATAGGACTCGGAGACAAACGGATTACCCAAGTACTGAATGCAAATGCAAACTAGTGCCATGTTCAAGAGTGACTGCGTACTGCCGTAATTAAGATGTAACACAAAAGCTTTCATTTTTCCCCATCATGAATGATGAGTGCCTCATGTGTTTTTTATGAGCTTGATGAGGGTAACCAGATGCTTGGTATAGCTCATTTCATAGATGAGTCCAATTCCACATGTTTTACGAACCTGGAAAAGGAGGGGTTCGTCCCATAACAGGCCCTTCAGTGTTTGAGTTTTAATGAGTCCAGAGAAGGAAAACTTAGTCGTCATTTCATGTTTAGAGAGTCTGAAAGAACTAAAGAAGACTCCAGGAGGTTCTTTTTCATAAAGTTAGTCCCTCTGCTTGAAAAAGGATTTTTTAACGAGCTTGACACAGGAATAGAACCATGCTCGTAGGAACCTATTTCATTTTTTAACGAGCTTGACATAAAAAGGGAACTATGCTCGTGGGAACCTATTTCATTTTTTAACGAGCTTGACATAGAAAGGGAACCATGCTCATAGGAACTGATTTCATTTTTTAACGAGCTTGACATAGAAAGGGAACTATGCTCGTAGGAACCTATTTCATTTTTTAACGAGCTTGACATAGAAAGGGAACTATGCTCGTAGGAACCTATTTCATTTTTTAACGAGCTTGACATAGAAAGGGAACTATACTCATAGGAACCTATTTCATTTTTTAACGAGCTTGACATAGAAAGGGAACTATGCTCGTTGGGTACTGTTTCATTTTTTAATGAGCTTGACATAGGAAAAGAACTATTCTCGCGGGGTATTGTTTCATTTTTTAACGAGCTTAAAATAGAAAGAAACTATGCTCAAGATAAGGAACTTATCCAACATGATGTCCAGAGGTTAGTAGTGTGCCCCCCAACATGATGTCCAGAGGCTGGAGACATGCCCCTCATGCTTAAGGGGAAGAAACCACTAATGCATGTGGAACGTTTAGGGAAGTTTGTTGAATGGCAGTCATGCGATGATTGGGTGTCATGAAGGAAAGCTGGTCAATGGTCACAATCCTCCCATCAGAGGGAAAATACATCACTCGAAAGAGTGTGGACACTACGCATTTCATAGCATAGACATAATCACGTCCAAGGAACTGATTGAAATCTAAAGGAACTTGGAAAACCATGACATCAACATAAATAGTTTTACCTCCCAAGGTGACATGTAACTGCGGAAGAATCCCTAAAGGTCCGATAGGACTTCTATTGAAAGCTAAAATCTGGCCGGTAACCGACACAAGCTGAGGAGACCCTATAGCTTGCTAAGCAGTTGAGGGTGAAATAATAACATAAGCTCCCTCGTCAACTATAGTGCGAAATATTTCTTTGTCGGAAACACCTACAAATATCTGGAAAGGAACATCTGAGGGGAGACGAGGTTCTGCTAGACTATTCCAATCAAATGAAATAAATTCAGTACTTGGAGGAGGCTCTGTGGATGAGACTTCTGCTTTCCTAGAACTGTTTGAACCGACCAGAAAGATATCAGCAGTTTCAAACTCGCTTTCAATTGGAAAAGTAGGATACGATGAAGACTTTGTGATGGTGACTGCTTCATTCTGGGCATTTTCCAATGAAAGAGTTGGGTGGACCGAGGATAAAACTTGATCTACCTCTCGTGTTTCACTCTTCAAAGGGAGAGTGGGGTCAACCGAGAATGAGACTTGGTTAACCGATTGGGTATCATCCCTCAAGGGAGGAGTGGGGTCTATCAAGGATGTTGTTGAATTTACCGCTTCGTTTTCACTCTCTGATGAAAGAGTGGGTCAACCGAGGGTGGGGTTGGATTGACCGTCCTATCAACCAATGTAGGATCAAGGGACAACTTACAACATTTAGTTGGAAGGTGTTTATGGGATATGTCCATATCTTCCAACAATCGTGAAGCTTCATCCATAAGAGGACAAAGGTAAGTACGGTGCATGCCATTTCATAACAAACAAGGGTCTGCAGCTCTACCCTTTCGACCCTTAATTACAATGTCACTAGTCGATGGGGTATCATCAGTATGACGTCTAGAGACTAATGACAAGGGCTGTTCAGAATGCGACCATATTTCTAAGACCTTGGAGATACCAGGGCATCTCTTAAGAAAATAGGATCCTTTACAAAGTTTGCAAGGGAATTTTGATTTATGCAAACTTGAAATGGGTGTATCGATGCTCCCCACATGATGATCAATGGCTGATGAGTTCTCGGCATGATGGTCAGAGTCCGGGGTTGTGACCTTCTGCTTAGTGTTCTTCTTCGTAGTCTTCCCTTTCTTCTTCTTCTCACCCGCCTTCTTACTAACATTAGAGTTTTCAATAGGAGAAGAGGAAGAGACGAAAGCCGATTCAACTTTTGACGAAGAAGGAGAAGGGTCACCATGAGATTGATGCTCACGTGGTGAAGGACCTAGGTTCGACACAATTGGTGCACTTGGTGTAACTGGATTGGAGAATAACCATACTGTTAATCCTATTTTCAATCCAGGAAGATTCAATGTAGCCATAAAGGGAATACCAACAATTCCACAAGGGGGAATAACAAATGGCACACCCTGGAAAGGGGCGACTTGGTTGGTAGTCCCGGAAGAATCTTCCATATTTGAACTCCCTAATAGTCTCTAAAGTACCACACAAGTCAAACACTACTCAAGTCTAAAAGCAACAAGCAAACTGTGTGAATAGGAGTGGATGAAAAGTCAGGATCCTCACAGGATTATCAAGGCTTCGCAACTCGCTATATACCACAGGGTCCAAGAGTAAAATGTGACAAGGAGGATTGGGACCATACCCTTTCCTGAATACCCGACTACCTGGATGACACGTGCATTCTAATCTCCTCGAGTGCTGTTCTCGGTGTATTGTGATGCCAAGACGACCAAATGGTTAACTCACTTGGTTATAGGAATCCTAGGAGTGTCTCTTGATATACGCTAGGTACGTGGGAGCTCAAATCCGTAGTGATTCTGTCTAATGCACAATCGTACGGCACGAGACCTTCCTATATACTACCGAGTACGTGAAACACCTTTCTATATACACCAAGTACGTGAAACACCTTTCGATATACGCCAAGTATGCAAAGTACTTGGTGGGTACGTGAAAGAGCTTCGATATACCTGGTTGGTACATGAAAGAGCTTTGATATACCGATAAGTACGTGGAAGACTACAATATCCCCGTAATACAGTGCTGGAAAATAACAACAGCTGTAATGTTTAAAGACGCCGGAACACATCTCTAACTTACACACAGTTACTAAATGATTTTAACCTAAGCTAGCGTTAATTTTATCTTGTACGGTTAGGTGGATGCATAGGTGAGTACATAAATGTAAACATAATGCAATCCTCAACTACATGATAATGCACATTTTTTTTTCCTTTTCAATGAAAACTACTTAAGATAAGGAGATATTTTACTTTCTTTCAAACCAAAAGAACTTAAGTACTAGCAAAAAGAAGAATTCCTTCCTAGAGTGTAATAAATCTAACTTTCTGCAATAATCAGCTAAAAAGCGCAAAGAAAATGAAAGATGCGACTAATCTTAACAATGTATAAGACAAAATAATGAAGCACTTTCAATTTTCAAATGCATGTATCAAAAATGGAAATTGGTAACTAAACGCTTTTCATGTCTATATACAGAAAGTGAGAGAATATCTACAACACTCTATAATCATTCAGAAATTCTCAAAGAAAAATGACAAGCACCCAAACAACTCAAAGGCACTCAAGAATGGCTCAAAATCTACCAAATGCAATCAAAACTCAATGATTGAGTAGAGGAAGGGTTTGGAGATCAGATCTAATGATCTGAACATATCTGAAAAGATCTGGTAATGTGACCAGGGATGGGAAGATCAACCCAACAGGTGGGGGGGGATTGAAATTGCCCCTTACAACCAAGTAAAACACTTGACTGATCAAGCACCCAAAATCAACCAAAACACATCCAAACTCAAGCAATGTTGGATCTAGGGTGTGTGTGACCATAATACATAGCCTATAGGGCTCAAGCAATCAGAACAAAAACCCAAAAAAGGAAAACCCTACTGATCTCTAAGTTTTAAGAGATCGTTGCACCTTATACACAGGCAAGGTGCGACAGAGGGGGTTCGTCGCAGGTTGTACACAGGCAAGGTGCGACACTGTCGTAGTTTGGCTTCAGGAAAAGTGAGATGGCCAGACAATGGCGTAGGGAAGACTCAACCCAGGTGCGATAGTCGAATTTTGAGTAGTAAAAGTGTGAGATCCCTCAAGGTAAAAGGGTAGGAGGCTTAATGATGACCCCAAGGAGAATGAAGGACACATAAGAAACTCTTTAATGATAGAGATATGATGGGAGGAAGGCTTAAAAAGGATAGAAATGGCTCAGACAAAAGAGATGAAATCAAACATACATGAAATCAATTCTACTATTCTATTCCCCAGTATGGTCGCCAGATTTGTTTAATAGACAATCTACCAAGAGCAGACTCGAGGCCTGATCTCCCTAGC
This sequence comes from Larix kaempferi, assembly GCA_027924585.1. Classification (NCBI taxonomy): domain Eukaryota; kingdom Viridiplantae; phylum Streptophyta; class Pinopsida; order Pinales; family Pinaceae; genus Larix; species Larix kaempferi. The sequence goes on from BSBM01001288.1 coordinate 1,552,791, forward strand.
TTAATGTAAGACTAGAAAAAATAGGACAGAATATGAATCTACTTCCCTAGATCAATTACATATCGAGTACTTAGATATCATACCTTTCAGATCGTGGATCCCTCTCCTTGTTGTTGCTCCAAATCCTGCGGTCGTCAGATATCCAGCTGCAAGACCTGCCAAGACAATATGGAAACAATACAAGCAATACAATATATCTAAACACTAACCGATCTAAAATAATAGTTGAGGAAGAAAGTTCTAAACATCATCAATGAGACAACATTCATGGAAAGAGATTATATTAACTGTATTAAAAGGTGGGAATACATAGAAAGGATGAAGCTACAACCAAAGCCTCAACGTCGCATCCTCCATCCAACATGTCCAAGCCAAGCCTCCAAGGTGGTACAAGCTTCCCAATCACCAATATGGATTCTACTAGCATAAGGATACCATAGACCTTCCTCTCTTCCCATGGAGAGAGTGGGTGTTTATATAGGGCTAAAGAGATAGGGTAGGTTGAGGATTAGGGGGAGATGGTTAAGGGATCCTCCCATTAGGTTAGGAATCGAAATTCCACCTCACCTAGAGCCTAGGGATAGGCCTCCACCTCAACAAACTTCTAGAGAGACCTCGAGATTCCCCAAAATAGGCTTTAACCAACCTCGTCGCACCCTGGTAGAGGAAACAGAGTGACAGAGGGGCCTATCGCACTTTTCCTGAGGACAAACTGTGACAGTGTCTCACCCTAGCTGACCAAGAACTGCAACAGAGGGGGTTTGTCTCACCCTATAGGAAGAAAAAGTGTGACAACCTCCTCAAAGAGGTCAACTAGGTAGGGAAATCTCTCAGTTGGATTTTTTTTAGTCCAAAATGAGTTTAGGGGTCAGAGCAAAGAGCTTACACAATGGTCAAGATGACGACATTATCACAATGGTCATGATGACAACACTTGGTCATAATGACGATACTTGCAACGGTCATGGTGATGACACTAGGTCATGATGATGACACTTGCAACACTTGCGACACTTGCACAAGGGTGACAACATTTTGGTGTAATATCTGGTCTATTGCATAGTGACTCATTTGATATTCTTGAAGAATCCCGATCGACTATAACTCTCCTTGGAGTTTCGATTGGACCAAGGAATTCTACCCCTGAGTCAACTCGTAGTTGATCTATCGTGATTGAAGATGCTGCCACACTGACTCAATCGAATGACAATCACCGATCTGAATCGTAGTCGACTTGTTTACCTCGGTGGGATGCTAAAAGAATTGAAGTTGTTGGACCGAATGTTGGAGATGCTAGTATTGGTCATGGTAGTGTTGCACTAATGGCACATATTCTTGAAATCTATGAACTTGACACTTATGCTAATGCTTAGGGAGTGCTTGAATGGGAAAATGCTATGACTGTTGAAATTGATTCTTTGAAGAATTATTAAACTTGAGAACTTGTTCCTCGACTGTAAGGAAAGAATGTTGTGAAGTGTCAATGTGTTTATAAGACCAGGTTTACTTCCGACGGTGTTGTTGAACGTCACAAGGCTCATTTGGTATCCAAGGGATTCTCTCAGCAAGAAGGCATCAACTACACTAAAAAATTTCCCCTATTGCAAAGATGAACTCTGTTTGATTGATTATTTCCCTTGCTGCTCGTTTTGGATGGGAACTTCATCAAATGGATGTTAAAATTGTTTTTATTCATGGAGATTTTTGCGAAGAAATCTATATGGAATAACCTCCTGGTTTTGGGACAAATTCCGGTCTCATTTGTCGATAGAAGAAGTCATTGTATGGTTTGAAACAAGCACCTCGTGTATGGTATGAGATGATTGATCGTTTCTTTGTCAATCATGCCTTCAAATGTTGTGAATCTGATCACAGTATTTATGTATTACATGTTCATGGTGATAATTTGATTGTAGAATTGTATGTTGATGATTTAGTCATAACTAGAACTAATGTCAATATGATTTTGGGTTTCAAGAAACAACTTTCCAATACCTTTGAAATGACTGATCTTGGTTTGTTGCATTTATTTTTGGGAATTCAAAATTTGCAAATGGATGATGGTATCTTTCTTTTTCAACCTAAATATGCTTTGGATATTTTGAAATGATTAAATATGGATGACTATAAGTTTTGAGCTATACCTTATCAATCAGGTGTGAAGTTGTTGAAAGATTGTGACTCTTCGCAAGTCGACTCCACTCTATCGACAGTTGGTCGATAGCTTCTTCTACTTAACTCACATTCGATCAGATCTCTCCTTTTCTTTTAGTGTCGTCTTATGTTTTATGTAGGACCCTCGACAAATCCACTGGAAAGATGCAAAGAGAATTGTTCAATATATCAAAGGACCTTATCAATATGGTATTAAGTATTATCGCAATACAGAACCGCTAGTCGAGCTCATTGATTTAGATTGGGGAGGTGACATTGATGACTGAAAGTCCACTTCTGGCTATGTGTTTCGACTGAGTTCTAGACCCTTGGTCTGGTCGTGTAAGAAACAAAAGGTAGTCTCTCTTTCGACTACAAAATCCGACTATCATGGTGTTGTCAATGCAGGTATAGAGGTAGTGTGGATTTGTTAGCTTCTAGAAGAGCTTGTTAAATTCTACCCTATCATAGTTAGTATCTACAACTACATTATTAACTAGTTCAACTATGTTACTTTCATTATCATCAGTCCATGAGAATTGAAGGGGATTGGACTGCATATCTGATTCAGGACAGGTAGTTTTAGTTTGACAACATCTAGGTTCGGTCTCTAATAAATAATTTCCCAATACAGAATGTGTAAAATTAACTAGTTCATTCCTTCCTTCCAACTCAGTCACATTGACCTTCATATGAGCTTCCCTAAGTACCTTAACTTGTTTTTGCTTGTTATGGTATGGAAACCATAAGTGAGACCAGTCGGTAGCAAAGTATCCATTTAGTTTACTTGACCAATCCCTACTTAACAATAAACCATATGCTTCTGGTATATCCACCACAACAATATCAATAAATTGACATACCCTTTGATCAACAGCTAATCTGATTAGGAAATTCTTCATTTCTCCCACTACTTTGACATCTGATCTATCAAGTTGAATAATACTAGAGGTAGAAGGGATGGGTTGTCCATTAATAAGATATTTTCAAATTAACAGTGGCATAACATTATATGAAGCTCTAGATTCCACCAAACAATTGTGCACATTATAATTAAAAATTTTGGAAGTAAGAAGAAAATGTGGAGTTTGAGATTTAGATTTACCACCAATACCAGCTTCATTAATCTTAGTGTCTTCCTTGATGATAACTTGTTGTTTGTCTTTATTAGAAGAGTGGTTTGTCGGTGTGATGATATCAAATGCTTCAATCAATATTTTTCTCTGCCGTGAGATATTACAAATTTCAAATAAAGAAATGTTAGCTTTAGTCTTCTTAATATCTTCAATGAAATCATACCCCATGTTATGGTTTCCTCCAACATTTCCAATGTTACTCGATGAAGTGGTTGACTCTCTATGATTAACAGAAGATAATCCTTTTAAAAATTCCAAAGGGTTAATAGATATTTTATCTGCCATCTTTTGGGGTTGTTGAGTTACAACAATTGTTTTACTTTGAGCTTTGTTAGCATCATTACTTGTTTTACCTTTTGGGACTGATTTATTTTGATCTTCCAATGGTCCTTTACTTCTTGTTTCATAATCAATAGGCGAGACTTGCACATTATGTATCTCTGTTATTTCTTCATCATCTTCGAAGTCTAGACTCGGTGCCCAGTCCCATAATACAAGCGTGGTTTCTTCATTTGATTCCCCAGTTTCATTTGATTGCATTTTTTCATTTTCATCCTCTTCATCTAGGAGTTGTTTGTCCAACAATTGATTCATCACTAAATTAATAGTATTAATCCATTGAGGGCAAGTCTTTTCCGAATAATGTTCTTGATGGAAAATACAAAAGTGATACATGACTATTTCATTTAAGTTGAGAACGGATGCTTGATTTTTTGGAGGTTTTGAGCTTTCTTCTTTTCTTTTGTAGAAAGGTTTAAAAGGTTTCTTCGTGGAAGAGTTTGCTCCCTTTTCCTTTTCCAAATCCACAATCTTGTTTGACAATTTCTAAACCAGTTTGACAACACTTTCTAAATCAGTTGATTGTTCTTCAACAGTACTTGTTAGTAGTAAAGGTTTCTTGGAAACGAGAGGTTTAGGTTTAGTTTCCACTGCATGCTTAACAATACTGTTCATTTATGTTTCTACTTTCTTATCCTCTTCAAAATTTTCTGTTAAAGTGTTTTTGCAAGAACTCCTAACAAACATAGCTAAAGAAAGATGTAATGATGTCGTATAATATTCAACTAGAGATTCTTTTGCAGGTTTAGAAGCAACATTGAATTTATTCAAGACAATTGTGAAACTTTGATTGAAATCCTGCACTTTCTCTCTTTTATCGATCTTAAGCGAAAATGATTCTTTCATGAGTGATGCTAATGTTCATTGTTCACGAAATTTACTTAGAAAAACTTTCTCAAAGTTGTCCCAATCAGTTATTGACCCAACCCGTAAGCTAAAACACCAAGATGCAAACTTTTGGCTCAAAAGTAAAAGGAAACAGGCAGCATACCACATCTTCATGTTCTACATTTAGAATATTTAAGGCTAGATAAAAACTGTTTAAATGATCATATGGAAAAATACCTTTTCCAGGGTCAAATTTAGGTAAAACCCGCTATGGATGTTTAGGAAAATCATGAAGTGGAGCGAGTAAATTTAAAAGAGCTCTAGCTCTCCAAGCTGGTGGTTGATTTACGATGTGAGCCATATGACCAATACATGGAGGATATCTTGGAGGTGGCTATGGAGGTGATTGTGTGTGTTGAGAAGAAACCGATTCAGGAGAAGATGGTCTTAATTGATTAATGGGTTCTGGTATGTATTGCAAAGACAAATAAACAAACTCTTCCAATGATTCAACCATGAAATAATATTTATTTTGTTTAGCTCTTCTCAGAGGAGCATGCCTTCTAGGTAGTAACAGAACTATAGGTAATCCTCCAAGTTTTCCAATGTATGATCTCGTGTATCTCCTTAAGTTATTAAGTTCTTGGTGTTGTACAATGTATAAAGTTTCAATGTGTTCAGTTTCAGGGTTAGTACTTTCGTGATAACTAGTTTCATGTTCGGATTTAGGTATTGAACCTTCAGGTTGAGATGTTTCAAGTGGACACCCAAATAAAAATCCTCGAGGGAATGGACTTCCTCTTCCAGTCATACAATGGAGGCCCTACTTATAGCGCCAAATCTGTTGACACCTGGAAAAATCCTTGCGTCGACAGTAGGGGTTCTCCCCAATGAAAAGTCCCAATTAGACTCTCCATTGTTTGGAATAGGGAACCTGTTTGGTTTACGGTTCGGCTACCGTATAAGATGCTCTTCTGATAGGTTTATCAGATGCGGCCCGATCCACCATTTAGAGTTTTGGGATTTTGTATGCAATGCAGATTACTAATTCTAAATGCACATGATTCCATCTATGATTGTTTGACGGGTAGAAAGAGGCCTCACTAGGTGATGCACAGGTTCTTACCTCTCATCTTATGACCTCCTCACTATCAGTCAACCAAAAGTATGTCCTAATTAAATGAAATGTTCTAACCTATCTAGCCTATCCTTGCAAGGATAAAAATTTAAAAAGGAGCAATGATAGTAAACTGTATCATACAATTCTAGAAGTTAACTACTGAAAATAATGTATTTAACAGCCACATAATAAAGTCAATACATAGATAGCTTGAGTATTAACACTTATTACATTCATTTCTCACAAATAACACAGGAAATTGGATTTTTGCATTCATATACAACAAGATGATTTATATCTACTAGAATAGTCCAACATAATATGAAAGATCTTACTACATATCCATGAACAAAACCAATGAAAGTAGTTTTGCACATTTTTTCACGTGTTTTAACACAATATCCCATGTATGACTTCACCCAGAAAACTGTCCTTTTCATTAGCATAAAATAGTTTCTTACACATGAGTCTGGTACAAAATTTCACAAGCAAAAATCCCTCTCCTCATTTAATTTCTCCTATTTATCTTTACAAACCGAACCTTTGGGTGACTTATCAATTCACATTCCTCGGACCTTTTGCCTTCCAAAACTTTTGTCTTTTTGTGATTACAAAATAAGTGATCAAAATACAATAAAATATAATACTAAGAAGGTGGAGCTCTCTCTAAAGTTTGGATATAATCATTCCAAATACCACTTTCATAAGATATAACATTTAATTGTTGAGATTCTAAGAAATTTAAATCTACTTCATGGAATGTTAAATCTTTGACCATGGAATTCAATCATTTAGTCGTTGTTTTATGGCCATTTTCTAAGTGATGTGACTTCATTGTAGCTTGTCCAATGCACTCTTGTAGCTTTTCTAGAGTGATAATCTCTAAACTCCTGATAGCAGCAATGCCTCCTTCCTTAATAGTCCTTAATTCATCCAAGCATTTCTCTTTTGGTACTAGATTTTCAAATAAGCCAGGAGGAGGTAGATGACACTTTTCGAAACCTTTGGAAATATTATGGTGAATATCCTCACATTTTGAGATGGAATCTATCACTTCATTTTGCAATTTCTTTTCTACTTTTTGGCAACTGTTCAAAATTGAAAAATCGAGCTTGAGTTCAGTTGCAGATCTCTTAGGAAAACCTAGAGGGATTTATTTGGTTGTTTTCCTCCAAGAAGTTAGCTTATTCATCCTGTCATAAATTTATGTAAGATTTTTCCTTGTAGAAGTGGCTTCCTCGAAAATTTTCCTGAGTCTAGTTAAAAACCCTTACATTTCATAAGTTTCTTTAGTGAGCAATTCTTGGGAATGGAAGAGTTCTTCTTGCAAGGTAGAATCTCATTTATAGAATGGTGTCAAGTCTTCCTTTTTTTTTTTTGCAGTATCTAGCTGAATCACTAGAGATTCCTTAATTTCTCTGCTAAGCTCCTCTATTTGTGCTTGTAGAGGTCCTTTTTCAACAGTAAGATATTCTACCTACTGATCCAACTGGTTTTCTTTTTCTTACAGTTCTCTAAGTAGATATTGTAGATTTGCTTTTAAACCTTCCAATATTACTACCTATACATTAAGTGAGTCATTTTCATCTTCTACATTTTGAATATTTTTCATGGATTCTTCTTTCTGTTGCTCCAGGGCATCTCGCTGGCATCTCATTTCAATTCATTCGCTCCTAGCCTGCACCAGATTATCTTTCAATTTGACCACTTTGGCCTCGTTGCTATCTGCGTTCTCCATTAGCTTGTGTATGTTATCTTTGTTAGCTAATGCCGCAACAACATTAATAGATGTCATGAATTTTGGATATTTATTTGTGCCTTCAACCACTAGGACTTCCTATATAGTGACAATATCTGGTTGTGAAGCAACTTTGAGTCTCTTCTCCATTCTCTTCATGATAGTATTTATTTTTGGATCATAGACTATTGTTTCCAATTTAGCAACTACATGTTGCTTGGAAGGATTGAATGGTGTAAATTCTAGCTCAACCAAAGGAAGATGTCCTCCAGTAAGAGGAACTTTTGTGTTGATATCAGTTGTATCATCAATGTCCATATCTTGATTATCATTACCTTCTTGTAGGTATTTGGATTCCACAACTTTCTTGAACAACTCTTTCTCTTCGTTCTTCTTCTTTAATTCTTCTTTGCTCTTCTTGTTCAACAACCGAATTTTCAGCTTGAGTCTCTTGTTCATCCTTCTTTTGTGTTTCTTCAACTCTTTATTTCTCTTGACTCTCTTCTTCTACCTTCTTGGCCATTTCTTCTTCCTGTAGTCTCTCAGCGTTTTCAGAAGAGAGCTTCTTCCACTGCCCTTTTTCTTGCAACTTCTTATAGTTATTCTTGCGTTGATGTATCATAGGGATTGCTAGAACTAGCTCCTTTCCTTTTTCCAAAATTTCTGTCTAATCCTGCAATATTCTTGACTCTATGTACAATCCCTCCTCTTGTAAGTGTTGATATATGTATTCATAATTAATTCGAATTGATTGGAAATGTAAAGCCACTTTCTGATGGCTATCAATTCTAACAAAAATCTTCTCACCGAAATGATAAGAATCCAATTCTTTTACAAATTCTTCAGTCTCTTTGACTTGATTGAATTTATGTGCTCCAACTATGAGTGGGAGTGGTGGCCAAGAAGCTTTCTTATTTTTATGTAATAAATTCCCTACGCCATTTACAAATACCTGTCTCACTATATCCTTCAAAATGATGTAATCAATGACATATTTTTTCATCAGTAGTGGACCTTTTGAACCTCCATACACACGCAGGTAAGTACCTTAAGGATTAAAGAAGTAATACCCTAACTGCGTGGCCACAGTAAAGGATTCATTGGACATACAATTTGGTTCTTTCTAAAAAATAAACTTATACAATGGGACCAAGAACTCTTCACATATTTGCTTGTATAAACTTGCATGCTTGTGAATCCACAGAATCTGATATGCCACGTACACTGGAGTTTCACTAGGATTCCATTTGCACCCAAGCTTTGGAAAATTATTCATGATCTGAATACAATCTATAAGATAGGATGACATATTAAATTCAACCGTCTTTTGTTTAAGTGATTTCCGCGGATCGTCAATGGACTGCATCATGTTCTCCGAGATAATATCATACCAATTGAACACCATACCATGCATTGTGATGTTATACAACAAGGGTATCCAACTGATTTTGTAGTTGGTTGCGTTGGATATTCCATACAACCTACAAAGGATCCTATGGCATCAATATTGAAAGGGGTTTTCAAGAACTTAGTCTCATACTCTCCACTGACTCTTTGACGCAATTGTTTTCCAGGAAGCAACATCTTCTTTGCACACTCAGCATGATCTAACTTCAAGCTCTTAATCCAATCTTTTGTCAAAGAAGACTTTGGGTGCTGGGAGTCTGTAATCCTTTTCTATGTGGGCAGGATGGAAGGAAGCAAAGCCTTTTACTGCTGCACTTGCAATGATATGGAATTTAACATCAACATAGGGAGAATCCACCCTATCACTTCGGCACACGAAAACAATTTTGGGCGCGCAACAACATTATGAATACCAGAATTCTTTATATTTAGGTAAATAAGATATTCTTCAATTGTTGACTTGTTACAGAGAAAAAATTCATATTGCTCGGGGCAGACCACAATAGATAGATGACTACCAGAAATCAACCCAATTCCCAATGCAATGCTATTACAATGAAAATGCTAAGATTTGGATAATAAACCAACCTTCAACCAGATGTTCGAAGTAGATCCCCGTTGAGCTTTCCAAATCTACACTTGAACCTGCAGCTTAGTCTCAACAAAAAATACAAGCAAGTGCATATAATATGTGAAATATATTAGCATAAACAATAGCATGGTCCATGATATAATAAGAAAATGTAACCCAATGTAATTAAACACATTTACAAGATCAATTGGATGAGAAAATGAGTATTTCTATTATTGAAAACAAGAAGTACATGATATGACCTCTTGTCGACAACCCATATGAACCAACTAGGTCCCTCCACTTGTGCCTCCACCACTTCAATCCCCCATGCAATGGAAAAATCAAACTATGATCGGAGTTTGGTAGGTGAACATAAGAGGTTCACAACAACAAGGATTAATGGATGTAGACTAGAGTCATGACAAAAAACCAATAGAGTTTCTATGCTCTCTCTTTCCTCCTCCTTCCATGCACCATAAGATCTCAATATATAACCCCTCAAAGGTAGGTGAAAGGTTGAATCGAGTCATTTCTGGGGTACATGGAGGGCCATAGGTCACCCTAAGACCGCTTTGTGGACTGAAAAGTAATTTTCTATTGTTTTTTACCATTTAGCTCGATGTACGCTGGCCACATTGGTGCAAACTGCGTATACGCTAGCTATAGTGGAACAACTAGCGTACAGGAACAAAAATATGGAAAAATGGGTTCCTGGAGGACAAAATGTGGATATGAGTCTAAAAAATGAATATTGAAGGTCAAAGAGTGCCGATGCTCACAAGGTGGAATATTAAGTTGTAACATGTCTCCAGTATATTTTGATCCATGATCAAATGATAAATTTCACCCCACTTGAATGCAGGGGCCACTCTTGTGGTAGATTGAGTATCATCAAATTGAATTTCTAGGGCTACTTTTGGGGTAGCTTCATAGTTTGAATCCAATACCACCTTGGAAGTACGCTTCAGATCTCTCATTGAAATTTCTGGATCCTGTGAACATGAGCAACATCGTAAGGTTGCATAGACTCCATCAAAACTTTAAATTATATGTAATGTAAGCAAACCAGAAATAAATGTAAAAGGAGTTTAATGAACAATGTTGCTAAAGTCTGAATATGTGATCCTTTGTTAGTGTAAATGATGTTAAATCCCTCCTCAATATGATCACGATACCAAAGGCCCTTTACAAGAAATGAAAACAATACACTTGCTATGAAGTTAGGGTTTAGGTTGCTCTTAAGATGTATTCAATAAAGCACATCAGAGAAACAACCCAAAAATTAGGGTTTAAGAACTCTCTCCTCACAGTGCTTTAGCACACATATTAGGGATTTTTCAGGAAACATATGCATAAATGACAGACTAAAATCCCTCGGGTTCTAATGGCTTCAGATTGACCAAAGAAAGTGAGATCCAAAAAACAAAATGGTCTAACTAATCGCATAGTCACCCTTTAAGACACAAACCCCTTATAGCCGGGTGGAAAAGAAAAAATCACTCCAGATGAAGAAAAAATTTGCTTACCTGGACAAGTGACAGGTGTATTGGTTAGTTTGTAGTTGACCTGGCCGAGATTCATCTTACAGTTGGAGCGAATGATACAAATGACGTCGAGAAGCAACAAATGTGATTTTACTAATAGGGTGTCGGTATATAAAACTTTCCCTGTAAAACCCTAGCTTGTTTCACAAGTAACTCAAACAGTTGAACGGTGTGTTAAAAGGTCTTCATAAAATATTTCAGAGGACATCCATTTATCACATATTGAGATTCTTTGATAAATTTTCACAATGATCATGTTGGCGATGAATTAATATGTCTGCCAAAACAAGCCGACTCTAATTTCCATTTTCGACCAATGTGCTTCGACATATATTCTCATTAAATTATGAACGACGGTTATGGTGGCGTTTCATAGGAGAACTCAAAATTCCCGCGACACAGACATGGAAGAACACATTTCGATGCCAAATAGTTTCGGATAAGAAAGAAAATGGACGCCAATACATTTCAAAGACAAAACCATAAATCCAACGAACAAGACTCCTTCCCCAATTCCCTTTTTGAAATTCAACAAGATTTGTTCTTTGCCAAAAAATATTCTAAGTTAATGGCTTGGAAACAATTAGGAAAGATAATGACACATTGGATGGGAATAACGACTTCAACCGACATTTCAATGTTATTCCACGAGTTCTCAATATTTCAGAGGAATTTGGATAAGTTCTCTGACGTTTCAAAAGCAAAACCCAAAATTTTTTGACTTGTTTCGGCGTTAAACTAAAAACTCCTCTGATTTGTTTGGGAGAGTCTTACAATACGTCCCCGATGTTTTGCTGGGAAACATAAATCTCCCCCGATGTTTCGCTGGGAAACATAAATCTCCCCTGATGTTTCGCTAAGTTTTAAGTAAGTCACTGAAATGCTTAAAAAGTAGGGATCCGAAAATTGGAAAAAAATTGGAAGTAACTTTTCCCACGAAACAACCAACTTGAAGCAGTACTATACTTAGTTCATATAAACTAAAAGAATGAATCAAGCAAAAATTTGGGTTTAAGAAGGAGGGGCCTCAATCTTTCAAGAAAGTATCGGGGTGGGTGGTTGCAGCTGGAACAATTGGCGATTAATTGGGAGAACTTTGATCTCTGAAAACAGAAAATACTCTTCAGTGAATCATTATTTTAGGTGGGGTAAGAACTTACTTCTACTTATATGTAACTTCTAATTGCAAGAGTCATAACATCATTGATCTGTCTTATGCTAAGAACAATTATGTTTTTTGAATCGGAACAAATATCACATTGATCAAACAATATTATTAGTGATTTAAGGGATAGGGAAGCGTAGTTGGGACTTCATAAACACTATCTCGAGGAAAATTTATGAGTTTCATTTACCAAATACGTCTTTCCATTGTAACTAGGTAGGACACCACAGGGTAAGTAACAAAACCTGGAAGATGTAAATGTGTTCTCCTCATTCCTATACCAGATGCATTTCTTTGATTCATTAACATTCTTTGATATATAGTTCTCTTTTATCTTCAGAGGATAAATTATAGGCTCTTACATCCATAGTGTCCTTTTGTGTGGGTAATGAGTATTTTATTGGGCTTATCATACCCACATACATAGAAGAGCCTCCTTTGAATGTTATTGGAAGTATCCTCTTGGTCTACCATGAACATTTGACTTTGATTGTTCATGTATTTGCTTGATTTTTCAAGTATCCATCTTTAATCTTTGTGGATGTTTGCATTGGGGAATGAATGATTTTATTTGGTCCCTTTTAGGCAATAATATTCTGGTATAGGATGCCATACATCTGCAAAATTTGGCTGCCTTTCCATGGGTCGGCCATAGTATACAACTTCAGAACAAGGTCATTTATATGTTTGAGCGAGCAGAGCCTCAAGACGGTAACTTAGAAGTCTTCATCCCAACGAAATATACAAGATTTAGTTCATTTTAGTTTGAATAGGATCATGTGATAAGTTTCCCAATTAAAAAAATAATAAGATATGACAGACAGGTTGAAATCCTTAAAATGATAATGCTTGAAACTACACCATTGACTCTTTTCAATAAGAAGAAACTTTAAATCTTCGAAATACTTCTCACACCACCTAAAATTCTAAAATTCATTTAACTAAAGAGTTATTGCATGCATACTATTAATATTACAGTTTCCCATTCAACACTCTAATTGTTGGATTGGGTTTTATTCATAGGTTCAAAATTCAAGGGAATAAAAAACAATTGGTTTTAATCAAATAACAGCTAAGCTAAAACAAAGTAACAGACAACGAGTGAAAACTTTATTTATTTACAAAAGTGGTTTTCCTAAAACTAAGAAAAGTACTGCTTCAAATCTTGGTTGTTTAAAGGAAAAGTTTCCACTTCCCCTTTGTTGGCAGACGGTTTGGTGAGGAAGAATCGCAGCATCGCTGATGCTGCGACACGTCAGAAGAGGTCGCGGAAGGAAGAAGGATGCATTATTTTATATATATATTTGGAGTCGTTTGTACCGCAGAAGGTGGGGTTTTGGGTCATTGGACCATATGAGATGTAATTTTGAGCTAATTGTACCGCAGTAGGCGGGTTTTTGGGTCATTTGGACTGTGTCAGTTAGATTTTGGGTCATTTTTCCAAGAGTCGGTTAGGAAGTTGTTAGTAAGTGGACAATCATTGTAAAGGCGGAAGCCTATATATAGACAGAAAGTTGTAGGTCGTGGGATATCTTAGAGATGCGTTTTTTGCATATGTTTTGAGATCAAGAGATATCACTGAGATCTGGTTTTGCAGAGATGTTGTATCAGGGTTTTTCTGAAGTAATATGACATGACGAAACTGTTTGGTGAAACCCTGTGTACCTTTTGTGTTAATGCATGTTGTGATGATTTCTTATTGCAGTTAATCTTTTAATATTATACTTGTCGCGATGAATGTCTCTGTTGAATAATGTTATGAATACAAATGATGTTAATCATGAATGCATAGATCTGCTTGGATGCTGCAATAAGTTGAGTAATTGTTGCCGCAATCATCCTCCTTCATTCAGCGGAAACATGGTTCCGTCCACTCTCCCTTGATCGCCTTGGGGTGAGACCTCATCTGCTCTGCAGGTGTTGCTGGGAAGGGTAAAACCTGTCTGGGCCGGTGCTCAGGGAGATTGCGGTGGGTTGAGATCGAAAGTGATGGGAACCCTTGTCGACTGGGTTTGAGTCAACAAATGGTTCCGTTGCTAGGACCGTGTGCGAAGTGAAAGGAGGATATGTTGTGGCACCCGACAAAACCGGAGATCCAAGAATGGTTTGATTAGAAGTTGCAGGAATTTGCAGAAGAAGAAAGTCAGAACACTTGATTGAAGGTAGACCAGTGGGTCGATAGATATATTCATGACGGTCTGCATGAGTGGTTTTTCTATGAATTCCCAGTCATTTTGTACAAGTGGTTGGCGAAGTTGACCTTCCAGAAGAGGAACTTCCAAGGTGGTGAACCGACGACCTGGACCCCTGAGTTGATTCAGGAGCTGCAGGAAGTCGATAATAAAGCGTTGCAGGCTGTTGAAGTGTGGTTCGATAGCATCCTAGAGGGCTATATCATAGAATTCACGGTTGATACCCAGAAATCCTATAGTGAAGCCAAAAGATATTTTTTCCGTGGACCCTAGGGCAGGTTTATGTTGTCGCTTCAACTGCTATTAAGATGCTTATTTGTGAAAAGGGTATATTGAAGATGCATCTTTATCAGTAGACAACCTAGTGGGTGGAGGTCGTGGGTACCGCGACAGTTGAGGGGTGGTACATGGAATGATAAGGGGTAGATGGGTGCAGGTCATGACGAGACTTTGAGTGAAGCCAAGGAAGAAAGTGGTCTTACGAGGGGAGGAGTGAGGTTTCGATAGGAAAAGAGGTAGAGGATAGGAGAAGGTCCTGCTGTGGTCGAACCACAAGTCCGTGAAGGAAGACCACACGGGACGAAGTGAACTCACAGTCCTGGCAAGGAAAACCAGGCTACGCCCAGGATAGAGGCAGGACCAAACCCCAACACCAACGTACCCAAACCTTCGTTCACTATCTCTCAGATAGCAAGAAATACCACTTCGACACCGCCAAGTTCGTCAATTCCACATAAGTTAATCGGTAGTAGTACAACGAAAGGAGGAAGTAAGCCCATAATGGCAGGCGAGGATACTAAGTTACTGTTGTTCCAAGGAAATTGAATAGACAACCCTGAACAGTACTGGTTTCTATGTGAAGCCGTATGGACCATCAAACAAATCAATGATGATGATGCTAAAAAGGGACAACTGGAGACGACTCTTCGAGGTCGTGCCTTGGACTGGTTTATGAAATTTATGCAAGTTCTCGTTGGCACTCCGGCAAAAACACTGGATGAGATTCGCACAGGCCTGATTGCAGAGTTTCGGAAGCCCAAATCTGAAGCACAATACATCACAAAGCTTAAAGAGATTAAGCAGTGTCCCAATGAGACTGTGTGGGATTTTGATCAACGATTTAAAATGCTGATGGCAAGGGTCAGTTTTGACATGAGTACTGTCCAACATAAGGAATGGTTTATCGTGGCCTTGCTTCCGCATATCTGGCTACCACTGATGCAACAAAACATTACCACACCGAGTGAAGCTTTGGAGATTACGATGCGGATGGAGGCATCGCCCATTGGGGAAAATACAGCTGGGATGTCGCAAATCCAGACACAATTAGCTAACCTGACCATCCAGTTGTAGGATTTGAAGAAAGGCAAGGAGCAATGTGAAGAATTCTGGTGTACGCGATGTCGGGGAGTAGGACATACTAAGGAAAATTGCCCTGACTTCCGCAACTATCTTGTTTCAGGAACACCAAATCCGTTGAATGGTGGTAGCATGTCGTGGTGTCGCGTCTGCCACATATATGGGCATAGCCATGACAATTTCCCGTACATGCAGAAAATGGTCACAACCTCGAGGAATCTTTATTGTACATTTTGCAAATCAGAGGGTCATGATGACAAGGATTGCTATGCATATGGGTTGCTACAAGAGAGAATGTATGATGCGTTCTATGTAAAGGACGACCAGCGTGCCATACAACAGTCGCAACCACAGCTACAAGTAGCCCAGCCGCTACCTCAACCGCAGATGCAGTTTGTACCGCAGCAGCAACAACCGTCGCAGTTCATGCCACAATATGCTCCGATGCAGATGGCTCCACAGTAACCACAGTATGTACAGCAACCGTAGTATGCACCGCAAGGACAAGGAATGAAACCGGCACCAATGTAGCAACAGTTCAACCAACCGCAATACCAGTAGCAGGGAGGATTCTGGGGAGGATACCGGGGAGGACATAGTGGAGGATTTGGTCGTGGAAGAGGACGAGCTGGTCGTGGACCTGCTCAATGCTATCACTGTGCGGTATGGGGACACTACCAGCGAGATTGTCCACTGCTGTAGAACCAGTGTACGTTCTATTTTATTAACGATCACACGGTTGAGAATTGTCAGCAGTTAATTGCGCGATGGAAAGCACAGAATACTCCACAGTTGCAGAATCAACCCCAGGCACAGTAGCCTATCCAGAACCAAGTACAGCAACTAGTGCAGAACCAAAATCCGCGGCCAAATCAGAATCAGAATATGAACCCACCCGAGAATCCATCGCTGAACCAGACCCAGGGTGCGAATATTGCAATGATTTCTGCAGAACCAAGACCGCAAGGTGCTTCTGTTGCTGTGGTCACTCGCGGGGGTAAGACGACTAGAGAGGACAGCTCACTGATCCAGTTAGCCAGACAGAAAAGGTATCATTTGACATTGACGCTGAGCGGGAGGAATTTCTTCAAGCACGTCGCGCATTAGAAAAAGACCGAGGTAAGACTATTGTGTACGACATGCCCTCTACTTTTGATACCACTTCAGAGGCTAGACCGTTGCGGCAGTCCAGCACACTTCAAGCATTTTTGGAACATTGTTTATCCCTGGCAAGAGATCTCGACCCTCTTGCTGAGATTGAAGCTCTGTTGCGACTACCGGCCCAGGATCGATAAGAGTTCGCGGTTAATTCCTTACAACGATGGAAGACGGGTAAGGAGATGCGGATGAATATTCAAATTGGCAACTACGATGTTGATTCAATTATTTTGGATCTTGGTTCGGATGTCAACATCTTAACCAAGTAGGCTTGGCAGAAGATGGGGAGTCCCCCATTGAGATGGTCTCCTGTACAGCTCTGGTTAGCTAATCATGCTAAGGTGACACCAATTGGGAGAGTTCCCCGAATGGTAGTGGACATCGAGGGAATAAAAACATATGTTGACTTTGATGTAATAGAATTATTTGAAGGAGGAATCTCTTATCCCGCATTGCTGGGGATTGGATGGGCTAATGATAGCGGAGCAGTAATCAACTTCAAGCGACGGATGATGACTTTTGAAAATCGCGATCTCAGAGTTATCGTCCTGTTGGATTCAGCTGAAGGACGCCACTACATAGAGCTAGTGAAGGATGATGATCCCAGTGGATGGGACCATGCATTCAATATCTTTGAAGACTATATTAATTTGACTGCCAACGGTGAGCTGGGATGGCGCAGTGACAGCTCTGCGTCTTCTGACTCTGATGATGCACTAGAATATTAGCAGAACTGCTTGCACGAGGTGTCACTCCATAAGTGTGGGTTGATCACGCAGTCGCTATGCCGTGTCACAACTGAAATGGTCACACTACCAATATATGAAGGACTTCCTGGCTTATTTGACTTTCTGATGGAGTTTGAGGAAAGAGTTTTCGAACCACAGTGATTGCTGGCATTGGACAAAGCACTGAAGGCTGCTCCAGCACGCTGGTGGGTGACACACAAGGCATCAATTGATGGTTGGTCGAAATGCAGAAGATTGATGATGGTACGCTTCGGCGATACCGAGGTCTACCACGCATGGAAGTATGATGGTCGGAACGATCTTGGATACCATTTAATGGAGTGTTAGACGTTATGGGCATCGCGACTGAGGGATGAGTGGGTCCATGCATTCATCCATACTTTGGATGAAATGCTGTGGTCATGGTATACTGCAGCTGAGTTACGAGGAGAAGTCACTACTTGGTTGGAATTGACCATCTGTTTTACTCATACGTTTCATTTTGCTGATTCCAATCCGGATATCCATAATGCTTTGCAAATCATTCGTGATGTGTTGCTAAAGGTTGTTCCTGTAGCATACCCGGCGGATCCACATACGCACGGCCAGATGCAATCAATTATGGAATGTTATAATATCACTGGTGGGCCCAAAGATGGTGATGATCCGCGGAATTTCAATATTCCAGAATCTGAAGGAAGTTGCGATGTGGTACCACCTGGTGCGCCAAGTGATCTGTTCAGTCAGCCCTTGAATCTTCGCAAGATCAATATTGGGATAGAGGCCACTCCCAAGTTCGCAAATGTTGGATATTATTGGGATGATGGGAAAGGTCACTGAGTTATTACATGAGTTCCAAGACCTTTTCCCTACGAAGTTCTCCGAAATGAAAGGTATTTTGGGTGATCTAGGAGAAATGGAGATTCCCTTGAAACAAGATGCGAAACTAATTAGGCAGTGACCGTATCGACTCAATCCGCGACATAAGGAGAAGGTCAAGGAAGAACTTGATCGCATGTTGGATGCTGGTATCATTGAACCGGTTGAAGAGTCAAAATGGATCAGTCCTATGGTGGTGTAGGACAAGAAGACTGGCAAGGTGTGCATCTGCGTCGATCTACGGAAGTTGAATGACTCCTGCTTGCATGACCCCTTTCCGACCCCATTTACTGATGAAGTACTTGAGGGAGTAGGTGGCCAGGAGATGTATTCTTTCACGGATGGGTTCTCAGGCTACCATCAGATTTGGATCGCCAAAGAAGACCACCACAAGATGACTTTTGTGACCGAATCGGGATGTTTTCAGTATACCATGATGCTGTTCGGGTTGAAGAATGCACCTGTAATATTTCCGTGAGTTGTTGTTGTTGCATTAAACGATTTCATCTAGAAGTTCTTGCAGGTATACATGGATGATTGGACAGTTTATGGTTTGATCCGTGATCATCTGTCCAATTTGCGGCTGATGCTGGAGCGCTGTCACCAACACCAGATATCGCTGAATTTGAAGAAGTGCATTTTTTGTGCCCCGTTTGGGATATTGTTGGGCCACATCGTATGCAAACAAGGGTTGCTGGTCGATCCAACAAAGATTGCGCTTATTTTGAGTTTGACACCATCGACCACTATCAAGCAGTTGAGGGCGACTTTAGGACATACTGGGTATTACCGCAAGTTCATCAGGGGATATGCAGCGATCACCGCCCCTATGGAGAAGTTATTAAAGAAAGATGCAGTATTTCATGTTGATGTATTTGTAACTTCGGAATGTATTTCATATATGTATATTGTATTCCTATAGAGATGTTATTATTCCTCTATACGAAAGTGTTTGTATTCCTATAGAGATGTTATTATTCCTCTATACAGAAGTGTCGTCATTTATATTGTAAGTGTCGTAACTTATACTTGATGGGTTATTAGACCACCTTGTTGGGGTCGGCCCTGTATAAGTCATGTGGGTTAAAGGGTTATTAGACCACCCTATTGGGGGTTGGACCTATCATCATTATGTTATGTGGTTAAGTTAAGGCTGACCTAGTAAAGGTTATTAGGTAAGTCAAGTCAAGTATAAATAGAGTGCAGGAGGCACTCTATTTGATCATTCACTTCTCACTCATACACTCATTGGAGAGTGGCGCACTAGTGGAGGAGGAGAAGATGTTGCTAGGAGTATATCTCTTATGCTTGGGTTTTGTATCATGGCTCTATCTATCTCTAAGAAATTTGCGGGGTTTTTCACCTTCTTGGTTTTCCCCGGTGAAACTCTGTGTCTCTTGTGTACTTGCATTATTGTGTCCATGATTGATATGATGTAGATATGTTGTACATGTTGTTCTCTCAGTTAAGATCCTAGATCAAATTGAAGTAAATTATGAAAAACTAACATGGTATCAGAGCTAGCCTGAAAGAAAGCATGGTATGGCATTTATGACACTTGCTGCACTTGCGAAGCTAGGGCTTGATATGGAAAAAACTAGTCATCGTAGAAATTTTGCTATAAATTCATTTTGGTGAAGTTTCACGATCTGAAAATATTACAGGTCGAAGATAAGATCCCCGTGTACCTTGTGTCCGAAGGAGAACCTCTAATTCATTGTACTTTCAGATTTATGACTTGTACAATATAGGGTTTCTACCTCTTCCAGATCTTAGTCATAAATAGGTGACGTAGGAAAAAAGGTCACAACTTGGGTTAGGAAGCTCCAAATGAAATTTCATAAAACGTGGAAGGTAACGAACAGACTGTACTTTCACAGGTCCGATTTTCAGAGGCCTAAATTGAACCAGTGACACGTGGAACTCCGTACAAGTTCACTCTCCTGTTTTATCCCATAAACAGGTCACGTTGCGACACTTGGAATAACTCTCCCTCAGAGAATCCAATTGAGGTTGGACCTATGGGTTTGGAAATATGACAGATCAGGCTACCACAAGTTGCAGTTTCAGACCTTGTGGATTCGTAATTTTAGAGTTACACTAGAAACAATCAGGTGCATATTTCTGTCAAAACAGAATTGGATTTTGAGCACCTTCATTCATGGCTCTGAGAATTTAGGGTTTCAGAGAATGTTGAAATTTTTGTATCGGAGACCACAGCTAGATGCTCCTTATCAAAATCAAAATTTAGAGACCAAGATCAAATTTTTTGGTTGGGAAGAAGGTCGGGCTTGATCAAACCCTAGTTCAGGACTTTGATCGGAAAGGTGAAAATTAGGGCTTCTGCAAAAATGGGAATTTTTGAAATCTGTGACCATAGCTGGAAGCTCCTTGGAAAAATTAAAGTTTAGAGGTTTGGATCAAACTATTTGGTTGGGTGAAGCTTTGGGAAACTCAAACCCTAATTCAAGGTCCTCCTAGTGAATCCGGAAGATTCAAAAGAAAATTTGAGGGGTGAAACTTTGCAGTTTTCAAATTCTGAGTATACCAGGTTGATCAGATCATCAAGGCGCATCTTTCTATCCTTTCAGAAGTTTGAAATTTAAAGTTTGAATTTTTAGGGTTTCTCTGACAAACCCTAATCCAACTCCAGATCTAGTTTCTGCAATTCAAGTGGATTGGGTTAATCCTAGAAGAGAATGGATTGGTCACCTGCATAAGTGAAGAAGTTCTTGTTTCAGAGGGAGATGAGGCTAAGGCCTTACATAAGAAGATTACAAGCAATCTCGACAGGTATGACTTACAGGTATGTTTCGAAATCTGTTCATGATTAAGTTTATGGTATGTTTGTCTTCATTAAGGTTAGTACAATCTTGATTAACTTTAGACTTGTCGTATCACCTTAATAAAATTATGAATGGAGATATTCATTGATTATGGTTTTGACACTTATGATTGTACTAATGCATTGTGGTGTTGTATGAGGTTGATGTTGTTCGCTAACATGAAAGGTATATCAAGAAAATCATGTTCTAGTTCAAGAACATATGACCATGGTGACATGAAGAGAAAGATTCATCCATTGTCATGAATCTCTACTTACGAGGTATGTATAATTTGGTTCTACAATGCTTAACCTATGAGATATGCAGGTTACTAGCACAAGTCATTGAAGAGAACAAGAAGACATTGCTAGACATAACTAGCAAATATGATAACCATGTATGTTTTTCCTATATCAAGTTAGAATCCTACCTTGTGATAGGATCTCTTATATAAGTATACTTGGTATGATTGATAATGATTATTCGTGAAGTTATAGGTTTGAGTAATCATGGGTTTAGGCATATTATGCTTCTTACTTTGATTGATGATATGACTGACCAGAAAAGTCCTATGGTCAAATAGGAATATACATGAGTAAAAGAATTGTGATAAATTATCTATGTATGAAATGATCTTGACCATACATGTTTAAGATTACTTAGAATCGTAATGTTTTTGATAGTATTAAGATTATACTAATGAATGTATGTATGAGACCTCGAGGATAACACAATGATGATACAAGTAAGTATGCATAGTGATCGAGGATGGATATAAGTTCAAAGATAGGTAATCCAAGAAGCAAAGATCAAGAGGGAGCACACTCCAGTAGTTCTTGCAAGGAAGCAAATATTGAGAGGGAGTCCACCCTACAACCAAACAAAGATAAGTATTTGAATTGTCATTTCTTGCATACTTGTTTGTTTAAATAATATTGTTCAATGATGTATATGCTTATGTTCCTAGACTTAGGGTGTGTATTATGCATATTAGAATAATTGCATTAATGAAAAATATACTACTAATATGCATGTGATGGGTAAGTGGCCTATGGCACTGTACAACATTCCATTGCTACTTATCTAGAATGAAACCTCTTTGCTGACATGTTGGGAGTTGTGCACACTCTTAACAATGTTCTGGTAGAGATTGAAAGGCATCTAGAAAGTTATGGGATATGGATAAATGTTGTATTGAAGCATTGGCTAAAATAATTGCATGACTGTATGACATATTTCTTTATTTGTAAGAATTTGTTCTGAAAACTATGAGATGTTTCTAATCATGCAATTTAACTTGCTTTGTAGGAAAGATCGTATACCATCACCTACAAAAGAAGGAATACAACATTTCTTCCAGCAACAAAGCTATCTATTAAAGATATTGAAGTTCCCAGGATCTAGGATGAAGTAATGGAAGAATACCATGATCCGTCAATCATGAAGAAAGATGTTTGGGATGTGGTCCCAAGACCAGATGGGAAGCCTATTGTGACTTCCAAAGATCAAGCATGCTGCAGATGGAAGCATAGAGAAATACAAAGTGAGATTTGTAGCTTGTGGCTTCTCCCAGAAAGAAGGGATTGATTATGAAGAGACTTTTGCTCCTGTGGCTAGATACACTTCCATCAGATCAGTACTTGCTCTGGCTACAGTGATGAAATGGAAGGTGCATCAGATGGATGTCAAGACAACTTTCTTGAATGGTGTAGTCGAAGAGGAAGTGTATGTGGAGCAGCCACTCGGGTTTGAGACACATGACCGAGGGTCACATGTGTGCAAATTAAAGAAATCCTTGTATGGTTTGAAACAGGCGTCCATGACTTGGTATGGTAGGATAGATGGCTTCCTATATAGTTTGGGCTTTACCAAGAGTAAAGTGGATTCCAACCTTTACTACAAGGTTGAGGAAGGAAATCCAGTGATACTACTATTGTATGTGGATGACCTATTTGTAACAAGTAAGGATAGATTGATTGCCGACACGAAGAGGAAGCTTGCTGCCGAGTTCGAGATGAAGGACTTGGGTATGATGCACTACTTTCTAGGCATGGAGGTGTGGCAGAGTGCAGATGGAATCTTCCTTGGACAAGGGAAGTATGCAGTAGAGATCCTGAAGAGGTTCGGGATGATGAATTGCAAGGCCATGGCAACACCTATGGTATTGAACCTGAAGCTTCTGTGTGATGCTTCATCTGAGCTGGTTGATGCTACAATGTATTGTCAGATGATTGGGTCCTTGATGTACCTGACAAATATGAGGGTTATGTTGATTCATATTGGGAAGGCAGTGCTGCAGATAGGAAGAGAACTTCTGGGTGCTGCTTCAGTATGGGATTAGGTGTGATCTCCTTGTTTAGCAGGAAGAAGTCCTGCGTAGCACTGAGTATAGCCGAAGCAGAGCACATTGCATCTTGTTCGGCTAGTTGTGAGGCAGTATGGCTGAGGAAGCTACCGTTTGATTTGTTTGATCTCCAGCTGAGTGCTACTTGTATATATTGTGACAACTAGAGTTGTGTGAAGTTTTAGGAGAACCAAGTGTTCCATGACAAGTTGAAGCACATTGAGATCAAGTATCACTATATCAGGGATACAGTGTAGAGAGGAGCAGTGAAGCTCCTGTATGTTGCGACAAACGAGCAGATAGCTGATGTGTTGACCAAGCCGCTGGCCAGAGTGAAGTTTGAATACTTCAGAGGGAGACTTGGTGTACTTTAGATCGAGATGCCTTCCAAGGGGAAGTGATGAGTCCGAAGACACAGATGATGAGTCCGGAGACATAGATGCAAATGAGCCATTCCGACATGGTTGAAGTTTGTCTTTCAATGGTCGTTGATGTAAGGGCTGGAGTCATTCCGACATGGTTGAAGTTTGTCTTTCCATGGTCGTTGATGTAAGGGCTAGGGCCATTCAAGCATGGTTGAGGTGTGTCTTCCCATGGCTACGATATAAGTGTTGGGCCATTCGAGCATGTTTTGGGTGTGTCTTCCCATGGATGCGATATAAGTGTTGTGCCATTCCTAGCATGGTTGAGGTGTGTCTTCCCATTGCTATGTATATAAGTGCGGTGCCATTCTCGCATGGTTGAGGTGTGTATTCCCATGGCATAGATATAAGGGTTGAGCCTTTCACGGATGGTTGAGGTGTTTCTTCCCATGCCGGTGAGTGTAAGTGATGTGTGATGTGCATCTGGGTTGTGCTCCGTGGATGATGAGGTGATATGAAGACAATGATGTGACAATAGGGTACACAGGTTTTGTAGAGGCATGTAATCAGTCCTGAGATTCTCTTGCAGGTTTTGCAGAGGCAGTGTAATCAGTCCTGGGAGATATTGGAGGTTTTGCAGAGGCAGTGTAATCAGTCCTGAGGTGTACCTACTTGATGGCTTGCTCGCAAAAATGATGAAGACCTACATGGAGGCTAGGCCTACATCCAGCATGAAAATGGGATGGCTCTGTAGATGTTGATGATGTACATCCAGCATGAAAAAGGGATGGCTCTGTAGATTATGAAGACCTGCAGGTGGCGGGCCTACATCCAGTATGAAAAAGGACTAGCTCTGTAGAACTTCCTATGACGAGTAGATTGGAGATTGATTGAGATAGCAGCAGTAGTAACGATGACGATGATCAGTGACGATGATCCAGAGAAGAAGACTTGTGCTAGCAGATCTGTGTCGAGAAATACCTTCCTAGTTAAGAGGGAGTGTTGATGTATTTGTAACTTCGGAATGTATTTCATGTATGTATATTGTATTCCTATAGAGATGTTATTATTCCTTTATACGGAAGTGTTTGTATTCCTATAGAGATGTTATTATTCCTCTATACGGAAGTGTCGTCATTTATATTGTAAGTGTCGTAACTTATACTTGATGGGTTATTAGACCACCTTGTTGGGGTCGGCCCTGTATAAGTCATGTGGGTTAAAGGGTTATTAGACCACCCTATTGGGGGTCGGCCCTGTCAACATTATGTTAAGTGGTTAAGTTAAGGCCGACCTAGTAAAGGTTATTAGGCAAGTCAAGTCAAGTATAAATAGAGTGCGGGAGGCATTCTATTTGATCATTCACTTCT
Organism: Larix kaempferi; assembly: GCA_027924585.1. Classification (NCBI taxonomy): domain Eukaryota; kingdom Viridiplantae; phylum Streptophyta; class Pinopsida; order Pinales; family Pinaceae; genus Larix; species Larix kaempferi. The sequence continues at coordinate 1,578,013 of BSBM01001288.1, forward strand.
CACTCATACACTCATTGGAGAGTGGCGCACTAGTGGAGAAGGAGAAGATGCTGCTAGGAGTATATCTATTATGCTTGGGTTTTGTATCATGGCTCTATCTATCTTTGAGGAAGTTGCGGGGTTTTTCACCTTCTTGGTTTTCCCCAGTGAAACTCTGTGTCTCTTGTGTACTTGCATTATTGTGTCCATGATTGATATGATGTAGATATGATATACATGTTCTTCTCTCAGTTAAGATCCTAGATCAGATTGAAGTAAATTCTGAAAAACTAACATTTCAATGAAGCATTGAATGTCGGCATAGTTTCGAGCAACTGAAGGCTAAGATGGCTTCGGCACTGATACTAGTATTCCCAGACGGAGCAAAGAATTCCATGTCCATGTTGATGCATCGTCAATTGCACTTGGTGTGGTTCTAGTGCAACCAGGAGAGGGGGATCTTGATCACCCTATTGCTTTCGCTAGTCGAAATATGTCATCCGCAGAAAGGATCTACACCACTACCGAGTGGGAAGGATTGGCGATGGTCTATGCACTACAGAATTTTTGACATTACTTATTGGGTGGCCATTTCAAAATGTTCACAGACCATTCTGCCTTGAAGTACCTGGTCAATAAGCCTGTGTTGGGGGGGAATATATTCCGTTGGTTACTTCTCTTTCAGGAGTTTGACTTTGAATTAATTGTGAAGCCAGGGCGGTTGAACTCTGGTCCTGATCACTTATCACGGATTGACACAGGAGAGGAGCCGACTAACATTGAAGACGGGTTTCCTGATGTGCAACTATTTTGGGTTGAAGTAGCCGATGGCTATTTTAAATAAATCATTCAGTTTCTGGCAACAGGTACCACACCAGAAGATCTCACCACTAGTCAGAAGAAGCAGTTGCTGGTTAAAGCTGTAGACTTTTATCTCATCGCAGGAGAGTTATACAAGATGGGTGCAGACGAGGTATTACGACAGTGTGTCTTGCCACACGAGCAAGCTCAGATATTGGCAGAAGCACATGGAGGGGTGGCTGGAGGACACTACGGCAGTCGGGAAACTACCAGGAAGGTGCTTTGTGCGGGGCTCTAGTGGCCCATGCTCCATAATGATGCGACCGACTATGCGTGGTCCTGCAACGTCTATCAGAGAACTGGGAAGCCATCCAGGAGGGACGAGATGTCGTTGATGCCTCAGTTAACACTACAACCATTTGAAAAATGGGCATTGGATTTTGTGGGACCAATCAATCCACCAGGTAAGTGCATTGGTGCCAGATACATCATCACTCCGACATACTATTTGACCAGATGGGTTGAAGCTGCACCAGTTGTTGATTGTTCTGCAGCCACGGTTGTGCGGTTTTTGTTTGATAACATTATCAATCGTTTCGGCTGCCCCAAGATATTGTTGAGTGATCAAGGCAGCCACTTTCTCAATTGCACCATCAGCGCATTGACGGAGGAGCTGCAGATATAGCATAAGAAGAGTGCGCCATATCATCCGCAAGCAAATGGCACGGTGGAAGCTTTCAATAAAATATTGGAACATGTGCTGAAAAAGGTGTGCAATGCAAACCGCGACGACTGGGATCTCAAAATCCTAGCAGTATTGTGGGCCTATCGCACCACATGTAAAAGGTTGACGGGTCAGACACCATTTAAGCTGTTATCTGGACAAGAAGCAATCATGCCCATGGAGTACATTGTTCCAATTCTGTGCGTAGCAGTAATGACAAGAATGGATTCTACGGCAGCATTAGAGGAATGTTTAGCGCAATTAATCCAGCTGGAGGCTATAAAAACGAGTAGAAGTTGGTCGGAAGGCACCAAGATTTTAGTTGTTAAGTGCCTGTGCAGAGATGATGAGTATTGTTATAAGCTTGGTGAGTGTAGTTGTGCATTGGCCAAGGTTCAGTTACACTTGCAGAGTGTTGTTAGGATGAAGAAGCTATTAGTTGTGAGCATTGGGTAAGGTGTGCCATGAGAGCTAGAAACGGTTGAGATTAGTAGCAAGGTTGAGTCTCCTTTCACTGGAATTGTAGTTGAGGAAGAAGTTGCGTCTGCGGGAGACGTCAATCTTGAGGCAGAAGTCGCAAACATGCCAGTGGGAGCATCAGTCATCGTCAAGAAGCGTCGAGGGGGTCAGCATTCTGAGTCCTCGCAGAGCAAGAGACAACTTAGATCATCTACCCCCGTGGTAGGAGAAGCTCAGGTACAGGTAGGGCAGTCCAATCGCCACGTTGATGAGTCTGCCCCATGGGAGGGACTGTCGGCTGTTGATATTCTTGGGTACCTCCCTCCCAGTTGGCCGGACGCAACCCCGCGCAATCTGAACTCGAAGCAGAATTATGGTGTGAAGATGCCAGTGCTCCCTGTTGGAATGGAGAGCTCTGTTGGTATTGTGATGGTGTTGATGCGCCTACGGTATGATGATCGTGATATGGTTTCCTACCCAGACATTGCATCGGCCCCATATGTGCCTGGGTCATGCCTTACTGCAACACCGATTGTATAGGACTGGGCGTGAGAATTGAAGCAGGCCGACTTGCTAGGGCTCATTAACATGCTGCATTTCGGGCAGATGGCGGAAGTTAACGCATGTGTGAAGCAGCTCCTTTCATGATTCCATGGTGGTTCCTTGTGGCTGGATAGAGAAATTCCAGTCACTGTCGATTTGATTTCGTACACTACCGGACTGCGCAAAGATGGAGTCGATCCGTCGCAGTACTTCCAAGGGAAGGAGAATGACAAGAAGCAGGTAGGTCATCTAGTGAAGAAATATGGCTTGGAGACGGATGGTCGTGGGTATCGCACTGGCAATATTAATGATCAGGCAGTACTCACTGGCAGCAATATTTTATTTTGCAAAGTGGTTAGGGGGGTTCGTCCTAACCAGTCCAACTCAAGGATTGTCGCATGTGCAGTACAATGCGTGGAGGGCGTCCAAATGAACTGGTACTTATTTCTATTGAATCAATTGGCACAGGATGCTGCGGCAGTTCAGGCTGGTAAGGGCTCATTTACATATAGCTGGCTGCTGCTCTTGATTGCATTCATGGCTTGGAAGGAGCCCGGCATATACCAGGACATGGATGTTGAGGCTGCAAAAGAACGATGGGGTCCCCACTATTAGAACTTATGGTATGTATGGGAGCCAAAGCGACTCCGGGATTTCCAATTTCTATTATAGCTCTATTGGGAGATGCTTGGTGATGCAGAAACAAAGGTACCACGGATATCTGAAGACACCGTGGCAAGGTTTAAGCCGATCATGGATTTTACGGTTCGACTGCATGCTATTTATGTGCAGGCAAGGCGTGACCCTGGTCAGCAATGGCAGCTGACCCCTTACAAAGTAACGACAGAAGCATTGGATGCCATCGTGAATGATTGGCCACTGAAATGGCGTGAACCTATGGTGTTGGCCGAGATTGAGGCTGGGGGGCCGGTGAAGGGTCCAGACGATTGCATATGAGCACAGGACCTGCATAACCATCATGATTCTGATCAGGAGTCAATTAAAACACCGACGTATGACGACAGTGACCACTCCTTGGAAGAGCACAGAAGAAAAGGGCACCAGGACCCGACGACAATCAATGGGCTGCCCCTGTCGGTGGAAGCACACTTGGGTTGACTTATACAAGCAATCGTTGATGCATACACCATAGCAGCTCAGAAGATGACCAGGGAAAAAAATGAAGGATTCCATGTGCTCACTACTCGTGTGGACTCTGTGTATGACATGGTTTCACGAAGGGCACCAGAAGATGCAGTGGCACCACAAGTTAGCACAATCAACACCGAGCCGCGGGTTAGGAATGTGGAGATTCCCCCGATTGTGATTGTGATTGAAGACGAGGCTATGAACACCTTGATGCAGCAGTTGAAAAAGGAGACCATTAATGTGAACGCATTGCCCGCAGAAGCGTTGACCGCTATGCAGGTAGCTACTATCTAGGAGATGACAGACCGATTGCAAGAGATTAGTGGCATGTGCGTACGATTGCAAGAGAGCGAGGTCGATGCGAAGTGCACCACTGAAGAATTGAAAAGTAGGGATGCTTCAACACAACAAGCTATGGATGAACTCGAGGAAGATATCAGGAAAGAACGAGCTGAGAAGGCTTGTGCAATCGAAGAATTGAAAAAAGAGCAGGACCGCCTCATCACCGAGAAGGCCAGTATGTAGGATGATAGTGTACGGGTCGACTGGGCCATCACGGAATCTTATCAGCATGTGCTGGAGCCCACTGAGGAGGTGGATGTGCTCCAACGGGTGCAGCAAATGGGGGCTGCCATTTTCCAGTTGCGGCAGGAGAATCAAGAGTTGAAGGATCAAGTCAATCCCGGTACACCTCAAGTTGAATTTGACGACAGAAAAAGGGCGATTGAGGAAGTTGCAACTTAGTTGGAGGAGCTGGAAAAGGCCGCGACGAAGTTTACAACCGATAATGTACAGTTCTAGAGCCAAATTCTCCAGGACGAGCAGGTTGACCAATTGATCAAGTATCGGTAGGACGCAGAAGGATAGTTGGTGACCCTCAAGGCAGCCATGCGCACAATGCCACCCATGGAATAGGTTGCCAAGTATCAGGACTTAAAAGAATTGCAGCAACGAGTTACCAAGGCTGATGAGCGACAGAAGAAGCGTGCTACGCGACTGGATCAGTTTCAAGATGTTGGGGGACAGTTCATGACCAAGGCTGGTGAAGCGCTTTAGACAGTACAAAAGGGTCATCAACAGGTGACGGCAAAGCTCATTGCGCATCCATCTGCCGAAGATGTGGTCGACATTCAAGTGGTGGCTACAGAATTCAAGGAAATGGTGACGACATTCATGCAGCAGTACGAAGACTTCAAAGTGAAGACCACAGAATACACCATGTCCAGTTGACGTGGCTCGAGGGCGAGCCACAAGATTGTGTTGGGGGACTGTTGGCAGGCAATTTGGTGAAGAAGAATCGCAACATCGCCGATGTTGTGACATGTCAGAAGAGGTCGCGGAAGGAAGAGGGATGCATTATTTTATGTATTTTTTGGAGTTGTTTGCACCACAAAAGGCCGGTTTTTGGGTCATTGGACCATATGAGATGTAATTTTGAGCTAATTGTACCGCAGTAGATGGGTTTTTGGGTCATTTGGACCGTGTCAGTTAGATTTTGGGTCATTTGTCGAAGAGTCGGTTAGGAAGTTGTTAGTAAGTGGACAAGCATTGTAAAGGAGGAAGCCTATATATAGACAGAATGTTGTAGGTTGTAGGATATCTTAGAGATGCATTTTTTGCATATGTTCTGAGATCAAGAGATATCGTTGAGATATGGTTTTGCAGAGATGTTGTATCAGGGTTTTTCTGAAGTAATATGACATGGCGAAACTGTTTGGTTAAATTCCCTGTGTACCTTTTGTGTTAATGCATGTTGTGATGATTTCTTGTTGCAGTTAATATTTTAATATTATACTTATCGCGATGAATGTCTCTGTTGAATAATGCTATGAATACAAATGATGTTAATTGTGAATGCATAGATATGCTTGGATGCTGCAATAAGTTGAGTAATTGTTGCCGCAATCATCCTCCTTTGGCATTCGACGAAAAAATGGTTTCGTCCACTCTCCCTTGATCGCCTCAGGTGAGACCTCATATGCTGTGCAGGTGTTGCTGGGAAGGGTAAAACCTGTCTGGGCCGGTGCTCAGGGAGATCGCGGTGGGTTGGTGTCGACAGTGATGGGAACCCCTGTCGACTAGGTTTGAGTCAACACCCTTCTAAATTTTGTAATCCATACGTTCCTGGGCCAAGTTTCTCAGCAATAATGTAAGGGCCAAGTCATAAATGTTGGAATTTGGTAGGCTTACCCTTTTATTCGTGGGGTTGATCCCACTATAGGATTATGTCACCTACCTCAAATGATTTCTTTCCTTCCTTCCGGTTGTCAAACCATCTTTTGATATTGCATTGATGTGAGGTAAACTTGTTTCTAGCATTTTATCTTTCCTCTTCCAGTTTAAGCAGGGTATTAATTCTTGTTTTCATGATATGGCTGTTGGATCCTCTAGAAGCTTGGGCTAGTTGGAGTGAAGGAAAAAGAATGTTAGGAGGAAGAAGGGATTATTTTCCATAAACTAAAGTGTACAGGGAAACCCCTAAAGCGTTCTTTGGAGTGACCCTATCAACCCATATAGCATTTGGAAGAGAAACATGCAAATTTATTTGGTTTCCAATTACAGTTTTCTTGAGTATCCCGATTAAACTTTTGTTCGTAGACTCTGCTAACCCATTCCATTGTGGATAATAGTTAGAAGAATAATGCAATTTAATTATCTTTTCTATAAGCAAACTCACTTAGTTTTAGGGAAGATAAATAGGAAGCATTAAAAAAACTAAAGAAATTGGAACTCCAAACCTGGTTACGATATTCTCTTGTAAAAATTTGATGAAAGCATCCTCGTTGATTTCTCACAGAGGAACAACTTCAGTATAATGTGTGAAATAATATTTAGTTGTGAGAATGTATCGATGCTGTAATGAGGATTTTGGATTAATTTCTCCAATAAAATCCAAGCCCCACTGTTCGAATTGTTCTGAAATTATTACTGGTTGCAACGGTGCTGCTGATTTCGCTAGTCTTCCAACACTATTTTGGAACACAACACACTTCCAGGAATATGCATGAGGATATTTGAAAATAATGTGACAATAATATATTACTATGAGGATCTTATGAGTAGTAATATTTCCAGAATAATGGCCTCCAACAAGCCAATCATGCAATTCCTTTAGTACCTTCTCTGCATCTTCTTTTTCTAAGCATCTTAGAAATACTCCATCATAATTCCTTCTGAACAACACTCCATTGATTATTTGATATGCTACTGACTTCAATTGGAGAGCTCTTCTTTTTTTTGAATTCCAATTATCTGGAGCATACCCATGCTATAAATAATGTACTAAATCACGGTACCAAGAATCAGGTGCAGTATAAATGGAACAAACTTCAAGTAAATTAATTTCCGCCTCATTATCCCATCCATTGGAATTTTCTGTTGGATTTTCAGAAATCGATTTTCATAATCCTTATCCCTTGATGATAGTAGCAGGATTGAATTCTAGGTCACATTATTTTAGTGCAGTGACCCAATTTCCGCGTCTTTTTCCTAATTCCTTTTGTACAAATAGTGACTTGACAACTGGGTGAGTTATTATGACTTTAGTCCTATCTTTTAAAATATAGGGTATGAATTTTTTTATAGCTTTGAATATAACATAAGTTTGTTTGTCTACATATGGATAGTTTAGTTCATCCCCTTGTAATCTAGTGCTCATAAATTATATTGGATGTTCATCCCCTTGCTCTCCTTTTTGAGTGAGCACTACTGCAAGGGAATGCTTGGACGCAAATGTATAAATAATAAAATCTTTTTAAAAATATGGACTACTTAATGATGGTGCATGAGAAATTGTGTTCTTAATATCTCTAAATGAATTATTTTCTAACTTAGTCCACTTAAATTGCACGTCCTGTTTAACCATTTGTTGCAAAGGTTTTACAATTTGTGTGAAGTCTGATACAAACCTTCAAACAAAATTAATTTTTCCCATGAATGATTGCATGGCTTTCTTAATATGAGGCATGGAAATATGCAGTATAGCTTGCATTCTTTCAGGATCAATTGATATCCCATTTTTTGAAATGATGTCCTAGCAATATCCTCTCCAAAGCAACAAATACACTTTTCGTAGGGTTAAGGGAAATGACATATTTTCTACATCGATACAAAATATGTTTTAAATGATAACATGGTTTTCCCTCTTCTTGGAGAAAACAGTGACATCATCCAAGTAAACAACTACACTGTGGTCGATCAATCCTTGAAATTAAATGTCCATGGCCCTTTGGAATGTGGCTCCAACATTCATAAGGCCAAATGGCATTCTTCTATAAGTGAATGTTCCCCATTTTGTGCGGAATGTTGTCTTAAGACGATCTTCCTCGGCCACTAATACTTGATTATATTTAGAAAATCCATCTAATAAGGAGAACATTTTTTTATCCTGAAACGAGCTGTAATATCTGCTCCATGGGTGGAACTGGATAATTGTCTTTATCAAATGCCCTATTCAAGTTCCAAAAATACACACATAATCTTACTTCTCCATATTTCGTACATACCGGAACTAGATTTTCTACCCATTCTGAACGTCTGACTTTGAAGATGATTTTAGCATCCAACAATTTCTTTAATTCCTTATGAATGACGGGTTCCAATGTGGGGTGTACTTTCCGAAGTTTCTGTTAAAATGGATTATCCCCTTGTTTGATAAGAATAACATGTTGTATAATGCTAGTATCGTATGTTTTTAAGTCATCATAAGTCCAAGCAAACACATCCTTATATTGTTGAAATAATTTGATGAACCTGTGCCTTTCACTAGGAGAACAACATGTTCCAAGATTGACATACTTTGTTTCCTTTTCAGTGCCTAAATTCACCAATTCATATTGCATTGAAGAGCTGTTGGTTTTAACATTTGTTGTTTTTTTGAACTTATTCTGCAAATCAAATAGATTCTCAAGAGTGCATACTCCTTTTGGCATAAAAATTCCCTTAAACTGATTTTCATCCACATTTTGCAGATTTGACTAGTGTTCTGTTTCATCAATAATTGACCCTTTGGATGTATCTTCATCAGTTAATATGCCAATAATTTGTCTATCATAATCAAATACTCTCCAATTTGTCACATTGTCCAGGACAGCTGGTCTAAAAAGCAGTTCAATAGAGAATTTGTCATTAAGAGGAACTAGACGAGAAACAATAGTAGCTAGTAAATCAATAGCAATATTCTTAGATCTGGGAATGGAATCAATATTAAAGGCATCAAAATTTGAAATTAAATTCCATACCTCTTTCTGATATCCTTTTAATTGCGGAGACAAACAACGAATAGTGTTTCTAACTTGTCTTACAATTATTTTAGAGTCGCCGAAAACCTTTAAATTTTTAACATTCAATTCAATATCCTTGTTTAGTTCTTGAATCAAAGCCTCATACTCAACAATGTTATTGGTGCACTCAAATTCTAATATACAGGAGAGAAAGATTCTTTTCACATGAGGATCTACAAGGACAAAACCTTCCCTTGCTCCCTCTCGCATCTTGGAGCCATCAAAATACAAGGTCCAAAAATTAAATTCTACCCTAGCATAGTTAGTATCTACAACTACATTATTAACTAGTTCAACTATGTTACATTCATTATCATCAGTCCATGAGAATTGAATGAGATCAGACTGTGTATCTGATTCATGACATGTAGTTTCAGTCTGATAACATCCATGTTCGGTCTCTAAGAAATAATTTCCCAATACAAAATGTGTAAAATTAACTAGGTCGTTCCTTCCTTCCAACTCAGTCACATTGAATTTCATATGAGGTTCCCTAAGGACCTTAATTTGGTTTTGTTTGTTCTAGTATGGCAACCACAAGTGAGACCATCCAGTAGCAAATTACCCATTTAGTTTACTTGACCAATCTCTACTTAACAATAAACTATAAGCTTCTAGTATATCCACCACAACAATATAAATAAATTGACATACCCTTTGACCAACAACTAATCCTATTAGGACATTCTTCATTTATCCCATTACTTTGACATCTGATCTATCAAGTTGAATAATCCTAGAGGGAGAAGGGATGGGTTTTCCATTAATATTTTTGCAAATTGACAGTGACATAACATTAGATGAAGCTCTAGAATCCACCAAACAATTGTGCACATTATAATTAAATTTTTTGAAAGTAAGCAGAAAAGGTGGAGTTTGAGATTTAGCTTTACCACAAATACTAGCTTCATTAATCTCAGTGTCTGGCTTGATGATAAATTGATGTTTGTATTTACTAGAAGAGTGGTTTTTCAGTGTTCCAAGATCAAATGCTTCAATCAATATTTTTCTCTGTTGCAGGATATTACAAATTTCAAATAAAGAAATGTTATCTTTAACCTTCTTAATATCTTCAATGACATCATACCCCATGTTATGGTTTCCTCCAACATTTCCAACATTACTCAATGAAGGGTTTGACTCTCTATGATTAACATAATATAATCCTTTTAAAAATTATGAAGGGTTAATAGATCCTTTATCTACCATCTTTTGGGGTGGTTGAGTTACATCAATTGTTTTACTTTGAGTTTTGTTAGCAGCATTACTTGTTTTACCTTTTGGGACTGATTTATTTTGATCTTCTAATGGTCCAAGTTACTCCTTGTTGCATAACCAATAGCGGAGACTTGCACATTATGTATCTCTACTATTTCTTCATCATCTTCAAAGCCTAGATTCGACGCCTAGTCCCATAATATAAGTTTGGTTTCTTCATTTGATTCCCCAGTTTCATTTGATTGCATTTTTTCATTTTCATCCTCTTCATCTAGGAGTTGTTTGTCCAACAATTGATACATCACCAAATTCTTAGAATTAATCGATTGAGGGAAAGTCTTTTCTGAATGATGTTCTTTATGGAAAGTACAAAAGCGACCCATGCCTACTTCATTTAAGTTGAGAACATATGCTTCATTTGTTGGAGGTTTTGTGGTTTCTTCTTTTCTTTTGTAGAAAGGTTTAAAAGGTTTCTTCATGGAAGAACATGATCCCTTTTCCTTTTCCAAATCCACAATCTTGTTTGACAATTTTTGAACTAGTTTGACAACACTTTCTAAATCAATTGATTGTTCTTCAATAGGACTTGTCAGCAGTAAAGGTTTCTTGGAAGAGAGAGTTTTAGGTTCAGTTTCCATTGCCTATTTAACAATACTGTTCATTTATGTTTCTACTTTATTAGCTTCTTCAAAGTTTTATATTAAAGTGTTTTTGCAAGAATGCTTAACAAACATAACTAAAGACGGATGTAATGTTGTAGTATAATATTCAACTAGAGATCCTTCTGCAGGTTTAGAAGCAACAATGAATTTATTTAAGACAATTGTGAATATTTGATTGAAATCTTGCACTTTCTCTCTTTTATCCATCTTAAGAGACAATAATTCTTTCATAAGTGATGATAATGTTAGTTGTTCACCAAAATTACTTAGAAAAACTTTCTCAAAGCTGTACCAATCAGTTATTGACCCATCCTGTAAGCTAAAAAACCAAGATGAAGATTTTGGCTCTAAAGTAAAAGGAAACAGGCGACATACCACATCTTCATGTTCTACATTTAGAAGATTTAAGGCCAAATAAAAACTCTTTAAATGATCATCTGCAGAAATACCTTTTCCAAGGTTAAATTTAGGCAAAACCTGCTCTAGATGTTTAGTCAAATCATGAAGTGGAGCAGGTAAGTTTAAATGACATCTAGCTCTCCAAGTTGGTGGCTGATTTACGTTGTGGTCCATATGACCAATACATGGAGGAGATCGTGGAGGTGACTATGGAGGTGATTGTGTGTTTTGAGAAGAAAATGATTCAACAAAAGATGGTCTTAACTCATCAATGGGTTCTGGTATGTATTGTAGAGACAAATCAACCAACTCTTCTAATGATTCAACCATGAAAAAATATTTATTTTGTTTAGCTCTTCTAGGTAGTAATGAAACTACATGTAATCCTCCAAGTTTTCTAACATATGATCTCGTGTATCTCCTAAATTTATTAACTTCTTCGTGTGGTACAACGTATAAAGTTTCAATGTGTTCAGTTTCAGGGTTAGTACTTTCGTGATAACTAGTTTCATGTTCGGATTCAACTATTGAACCTTCAGGTTGAGATGTTTCAAGTGGAGACCCAGAGAAAAATCCTCAATGGAATGGAATTCCTCTACCAGCCATACAATGGAGGTCCAACTTCTATCGTCAAATATGTTGACACCTGGAAAAATCCTTGTGTTGATAGTAGGGGTTCCCCCCAATGAAAAGTCCCAATTAGACTCTCCACTGTTTGAAATAGGGAACATGTCCAGTTTACAGTCTAGCTACCGTATAAGATGCTCTTGTGAAAGGTTTATCGGATGCGGCATGATCCACCGTTTAGAGTTTTAGGATTTTGTATGCAACGTAAATTACTAATTCTAAATGCATATGATTCCACCTATTCTTGTTTGACGGGTAGAAAGAGTCCTGACCAAGTGATGCGCAGGTTCTTACCTCTCATTTGATCACCTCCTCACTATCAGTCAACCAAGAGTATGTCCTAATTAAATGCAATGTTCTAACCTATATAGCCTATCCTTGCAAGGAGAAAAATTTAAGAAGGAGCAATGATAGTAAATTGTATCATACAATTCCGGAAGTTAACTACTGAAAATAATGTATTTAACAACCATGAAATAAATTCAACACATAGATAGCTTGAGTATTAACACTTATTACATTCATTGCTCACAAATAACATAGAAAATTGTATTTTTTCATTCATATACAACAATATTATTCAAAGCTATCAGAATAATACAACATAATAGGAAAGATCTTACTGCATATCCATGAACAAAAAGAATAAAGTAGTTCTACACATTTGTTCACATGCTTCAACACAATATCCCATGTATGCTTTCACCCAGAAAATTGTATTTCTCATTAGTAGAAAATAGTTTCTTACACATGATTTTGGTACAAACTTTCACAAGTAAAAATCCCTCTCCTCATCTAATTTCTCCTATTTATATTTACAAATCTAGCCTTTGGGTGACTTATCAATTCACATTCCTCAGACATTTTTCCTTCCAAAACTTTTGCCTTTTTATGATTACAAAATAAGTGATCAAAATATCAAAATACAATAAAATATAATACTAAGAAGGTGGAGCATTCTCTAGAGTTTGTATATAATCATTACAAAGACCACTTTCATAAGATATAACATTTAATTGTTGAGGTTCTAATAACTTTAAAACTACTTCATGAAATGTTAAATCTTTGACCATGGCATTCAATCCTTTAGTTGTTGTGTTATGACCATTTGCTAAGTGATCTGTCTTCATTGTAGCTTGTCCAATGCACTCTTGTATATATTCTGGAGTGATAGTCTCTAAACTCCTGATAGAAACAATGTCGTCTTCCTTGATAGTCCTTAATTCATCTAAGCATTGCTATTTTGGTACTAGATTTTCAAATGAGCCAGGAGGAGCTATATGACACTTTCAAACTCTGGTGAATATCCTCACATTTGGAGATGGAATCTATCACTTCATTCTTCAAGTTCTTTTCTTCTCTTTGGCAACTCTTCAAAATTGAAAAATCTAGCTTGAGTTCAGTTGTAGAATCTTAGGCAAATGTGGATGGATTTCTTTGGTTGTTTTCCTCCAAGAAGTCAACTTATTCATCCTGTCATAAATTTTTGTAAGCTTTTTCCTCGTATAAGTGGCTTCCTCGAAAATTTTCTTGAGCCCAATTACCATCCCTTGCACTTGATAAGTTTGTTTGGTGAGCAATTATTGGGAATGGAACAATTGTCCTTGCAAGGTAGAAGCACATTCATAGAATGGTGTCAAGTAGTTCTTATGTTCTTGTGTAGTATCTAGATGAATCATTAGTGATTCCTTTTCTCTGCTAAGATCCTATATTTTTCCTTGCAGAGCTCCTTTTTCGATAGTAAGAGATTCTACTTGTTGATCCAACTAGTTTTCTTTTTCTTGCAGTTCTCTCAGTTGAGATTGTAGATGTGCTTTTTCACCTTCTAATATTACTACTTGTACATTAAGTGAGTCATTTTCATCTTCCATATTTTGAATACTTTGCATGGATTCTTCTTTCTGTTGATCTAGGGAATCTCGATGGAGTCTCATTTCAATTCCTTCGCTCGTAGCCTGCACCTGATTACCTTTCAGTTTGACCACTTTGTCCTTACTGCTCTCTATGTTCTCCATTAGCTTGTGTATGTTTTCTTCGTTAGCTAATGCCGCAACAACATTTATAGATGTCGTGAATTTTGGATCTTTATTTTTTCCCTCAACCACTGGGACTTCCTATATAGTGACAATATCTGGTTGTGAAACAACTTTAAGTATCTTCTTTGTTCTCTTCATAATAGTCTTTCTTTTTGGATCATAGACTATTGTTTCCAATTTAGCAACTGCATGTTGTTTGGAAGGTGTGAATGGCGTAAGTCCTAGCTCAACTAGAGGAAGATGTCCTATAGTAAAAGGAACTTATTTGTTGATATCAGTTGTGTCATCAATTTCCATATATTTATTGTCATGACATTCTTGTAGGTCTTTGGATTCCACAACTTTCTTGAGCAACTCTTCCTGTCCATTCTTCTTCTTTAATTCGTCTTTTCTCTTCTTGTTCAACAATGAAATTTGCATCTTTATATTGTTCAACCTTCTTTTGTGTTTCTTCAACCCTTTATTTCTCTTGTCTCTCTTCTTATTCCTTCTTGGCCATTTCTTCTTCCTGCAGTCTCTCAACATTTTAGGCTAAGAGAGCTTCTTCCACTACCCTTTTTCTTGCAGCCTCTTCTAGTTCTTTTTATGTTGATGTATCAGAAGGGTTGTTGGAACTAGCTCATTTACTTTTCCCAAACCTTTTGTCTAATTCTGCAATATTCTTGACTCTTTTGTACACTTCCTCCTCTTGTAAGTGTTGATTTGCATATTCATAATTAATTTGAACTGATTACCAATGTAAAGCCACTTTCTGATGGCTATCATTTCTAATAAAAATATTCTCACCGAAATGATAAGTATCCAATTCTTTTACAAATTATTCAGCCTCTTTGAATTTATTGAATTTATATGCTCCAAGTATGAGTGGGAGTGGTGTCCAATAAGCTTTCTTATTTTCATGTAAGAAATTCCCTACACCATTTACAAATAACTGTCCCACTATCTCCTTCGAAATGATGTAATCATTGACATATGTTGGCATCAGTAGTGGACCTTTTGAACCTCCATACACATGCAGTTAAGTACCTTCATGAGTAAAGAAGTAACCCCCTAAATGTGTGGCCACATTAAGGGCTTCATCGGACATACAATTTGGTTCTTTCTAAAAAATCAACTTACACAATGGGACCAAGAACTCGTCACAAATTTTCTTGTAGAAACTTGCATGCTTGTGAATCCACAAAATACGATATGCCACGTACACTGGAGTTTCGCTAGGATTCCATTTGCACGCAACCTTTGGAAAAGGATTCATAATTAGAATACAATCTATAAGATAGGATGACATATGAAATTCATCCTTCTTTTGTTCCAGTCCTTTCTACGCATCCGATGGCATGCATCATGTTCTCCAAGATAATATCAGCCTAGTTGAACATTGTACCATGCATTGTGATATTATACAACAAAGGTATCCAACCGAGTTTGTAGTTGGATGCGTTGTATCTTCCATACAACCTACAAAGGAGAGTGTAAGAAATATTGAAAGGGGATTTAAAGAACTTAGTCTCATACTCTCCATTGACTCTTTGACGCAATTGTTTTCCAGGTAGAAACATCTTCTTTGCACACTCCGCATGATCTAACTTCAAGCTCTTAATGCAATCTTCTGTCAAGAAGAATTTGGGTGTTGGGAGTCTGTAACCCTTTCCTATGTGGGAAGGATGCAAGGAAGCAAAGCCTTTTCCTGCTACACTTGCAATGATCCGGGATTTAACATCAACATAGGGGAGAATCCACCCTATCACTTTGGCACATGGAAACAATTATGGGCGCACAACATCCTTATGAATACCAGACTTCTTGATATTTTTGTAAATCATATCTTCTTCAATTGTTGACTTCAGTATGTTTTGATCCTTGATCAAATGATAGAGTTCACCCCACTTGAATTGAGGGGCCACTCGTATTGTAGATTGACTATCATCGAATTGGATTTCTAGGGATACTTTTGGGGCAACTTTATCATTTGTAATACCCCTAGTTTTAAGTTGGAATGTATTTATCCAAAATTATGTAAATGATGTAAATAAGCTAGTGTGAATTCCTAGTGCGGAGCTCAAGGCCAAGGCCCGACTAGTGAATGGCTAGGCATGTATGATGTATATATTTTATTTGGGTTGTTTGGTTGGATTTTATGCTAATTTAGAATATATGTAAATATTATGTGCATAAATAATAAAATGGTCCAACAATGGTTGTGTAAAGAGAACCAAAGGGGCTATGATTCCACTAGAGGGGAAGAGGAAAGGGTAACTAAATCCTTGTTTCCAAGTTTCAACTTTATAAATAACCCAAAATTCTGTCATGTGATGAGAATAAGCCAATTATATCCTTTTTTTTTACTATTTTTCAATCATTAATGCATGTGTGAGGTTGGTGGGAAAAGTCACCTCATGCAGTTATTGAAGCAGGGGACTGAATGCACTTTTGTGACAGTTCTATCATAACAAAAGTCAGTCTACAACTCCCAGGATTCGTTTCTTCTACTGTTAGAAGTTATGTCAGTTTTATTTTCACCATTTTCCCATGTGCCTTGGAGTCAACCCTCATTCTCTCATTCTTTCACGCAGATCTACACTAGTCAGAGCTCTTCATTACTGTCCATGAACACACTCAATTGTTTTGAATCCATAAATTTGAATTTGGAGACCATGTTGCAGATTTGGAAGTGAAAATTGTTGGCTGTAGGTGAGTAGAGAGGTTGGGAAAGCTAGGAACCCTTACCCATTGAGTTATGTTGATCGCAGGTGCTTGAGAATCTGTGAATTGAAGATACATGTGGTTCTATAGTAGCACATAGCAGATTGGAATTATTTTATGCACACACTAGAAGCACCAGGCAAGATGGATCTCCCAAGAGAACCGTGGATCGGTGAAGGGGATACCTGAGCCAAGAAGGGTGTTTTGTGGGGTAGGTATTGTGGAAGCCAAAGCTATGAGGGCTGAGTGAGACCCCTGTAGATATTTGTATGAGCATTTGGCTAAGCATAGAGAGCATAATGGGTTGTGGGATGAGAGATAGAATCCTGTAGGTGTTTCCTTCGCTTTGGTGGCCTCATAGCCTAGCTTGGGGGTGGTCTCTCAGCAGAAAGAGTATATGCTGGACAAAGTGTTAGTTTTTCACAATTTAATTCAAGATTATCTAGGATCTTATCTGAGAGAATAACAAGAACAACATAAACGCAAGAGACACAAAGATTTTCCTCGGCGAAACCATAAAGGAGAAAACCCCACAACTTCCTCGGAGATAGAATGAGCAACAATACAATAGCAGAAAAGTAAACCCCAAATATAGATATGGTATTCAACAGCTTCTCTCTTCTCCACTTGTGCGAACTCCTCCTCTCCCTCACTAATGTGAATTGAGTGAGTGAGTGAATGATCCAAATGAGAGAGGCACCCTCTCTATTTATACTTTAATTTTCACTTGACCTTTACCTAACTAGGTCGGCCCCTAGTTGTACTTGACTGGGCCGACTTCTCTAGGAGAGTCTAATAACCCATAGAAAACTTAACTCTGAGGTCTAGTGTCCCGACATACAAAGGAGGGTTAACCTCAATGAATTTACATGACCCAAATACAATAATGACTTCTCTGACCGAAGGAATAAACATCTTCGTAGAAGGTACAATAATAAAATACAAATACAATATAAAATACACAAGTGAATATCTTCTGAAGTTACAATTACATTAACACAGAGTGCCTATGGTGGGTGGAAAATTGCTTTTACACATCCAGTTTTATGGATTTGCATTGGATAAATATAAGTATTCTCATGCATTTGAATCTGAAATGTTTTTATTTCATGCATGTAATGTTTATGCTTGTGTATTTGCATGTTAGATGGTGTGGATAGATTTTAATTCTATTGTGCATATTTATTTAAGTTTTTGCACACATTGTATATGTTGAAATTCATATTATGGATTTGGGGAAAAAATTGAGAGCCCAAGTTTAGCTAGCATCCCCTCCCGATGGTCGGATTGGGTGAGGGGGACTTTACATTGTATGAATCTAGTACCACCTTGGAGGTACGCTTCTGAGCTCTCTTTGACATTTCTGGATCCTGTGAAACATGATCAACATCATAAGGTTGCATAGACTCCATCAAAACTTTAAATTAGATGTAATGTAAGCAAACCAGAAATGAGTGTAAAAAGAGTTTAATGAACAATGCTCCTAAAATATGAATATGTGATCACGTGTTAGTGTAAATGACGTTAAATCCATCCTCAAGATGATCGCGATACCAAAGGCCCTTTACAGGAAATGAAAACAGTGTGTGTGATATGAAGTTAGGGCCCTTAGGTTTCTCTTAAGATTTCTTCAGTAAAACGCGTCGGAGAAACAACCCAAAAATTAGGGTTTAAGAACTCTTTCCTCACTGTGCTTTAGCACACATATTAGGGATTTTTCAGGAAACCTATGCATAAATGGCAAACTAATTTAATCCCTCAGGTTCTAACGGCTTCAGATTGACCAATGAAAGCGATATTCCAAAAACAAAACGGTCTAATCAATCAGTACATATTCACCCTCTAAGACACAAACCCCTTATAGCTAGGTGTAAAATAAAAAATCACTCTAGATAAAGACAAAATTTGCTTACCTAGATAAGTGACAGGCCTACTGGTTAGTTTGCAGTCAATATGGTTGAGATTCGTCTTACAGGTGGCGTGGATGATGAAAACGACTTCAAGAAGCAACAAATGTGATTTTACTAATGGGTGTCAGTGTTTAAAACTTTCCCATAAAACCCAAGCTTGTTTCACAAGTAACTCAAACAGTTGAACGTTGTGTTTAAAAGGCCTTCATAAAATACTTCGGAGGTCATCCCTTTATTGCATATCGAGAGTCTTTGATCACTTTTCACAATGACCATGTCGGCGACAAATTAATATGTCTGTCGAAACAAGTCGACGCTATTTTCCATTTTTCGTCCGACATGTTTTGGCATAGATTCTCATTAAATTCCGAAGGGCGGGTATGGTGGCGTTGCGGAGGAGAAATCAAAAGTCCCGCGACATGGTCGGGAAAGAACACATTTTGACGCTGAACAGTTTTGGATAAGAAAAACAACGGATGCTATTGCTGATATGTTTCAGAGACAAAACCATAAATCCATCGAACAAGACTCCTTCCTTGACTCCCTTTCTGAAATCCAACAAGATTTGTTCTTTGCCAAAATATATTCTAAGTTAATGGCTTCGAAACAATTAGGAAACGAAACGAAAAATCGGATGGGATTAACGACTTATATCGACGTTATTCCACGAGTTCTGAATATTTTGGAGCAATTTGGATAAATTCTCCGACATTCGGAATAAAATCTAAAAACCTTTCTGACATGTTTCGAGGTTAAACTAAAAACTCCCATGATTCGTTTCGACGAGTCTTACAATACATCACCGATGTTTTGCTGGGAAACAGAAAACTCCCCCAATGTTCCGCTGAGTTTTAAATAAGTCACCAAAATGCTTAAAAAGTGGGGATCGAAAAATTGGAAAAATTCTAAGTAACTTTTCCCACGAAAAAACCAACTTGAAGCAATACTATACTTAGTTCCTAGAAACTAAAAAAATGAATCAAGAAAAAAGTTGGGTTCAAGAAGGAGGGGCCCCAATATTTCAAGAAAGTATTGGGGAGGGTGGTTGCAGCTGCAACAGGCCTCGATTATTATTTATTATGATAATCATAGTACAATATAGGTTGTTGATAATCCTGTTGCTCACAACAAGATGAAGTATGTTGAACTTTATGTTCATTATTTGAGGTAGTTGGTATAGGACAATGTTATCTCACTTGTTTATTGTAGTACAGATGATTATATCGTTGATATATTTATTAATCCCTTACTATAAGTTTGTGAAACTTTGGGCTATTCTTTGGCTTCAGGAAGCTACAATTATGGGGGGATGTTTATAGAATGTAATTACATCTCCTGAATAACCAGAGCATTGTGTTGATGGGGGGGGGTGTTGGAACCTAAGGTTATGCCGGTTCATCACACTCTTGGATATTCTGGAGATATTCAATTGATAGACAACAGTCGACTAGAGGATGAACTAGGAGAGTCAAAAAATCGACTCAATGATCGATGAGGTTGTGGTCGGCTCAACTACAACAACCAAATAAACTATGGGACATTGTGGTTTTTGTGGAAACGATTAAAACCAACGGCCCCTATTTGTGGACCACATCTTCATCACTTCAAGGAAGTTCATTAGATCTGGAGACTATAAAAGAATGACTCTTTGGGTTGTGTTGATATCATTATTGTATCATTTGTGTTAATGCATTGTGATGTTCTAATCACAATGCGTTGTTCTTAATTGTTGTAATGGTGTCTTTAGACACCACCTCTCTTCTTGGAATATTGTCCCCTTCTGTTATTTTCTTTTATGTTCTATGATTCAAGGTGAAGATTTTTCCCAACATATATTATATAAAATATGTACTTAAAATATTAAATGAATTGACTTAAAAAAATTCAATTTAAACAATTAGATTCAATTAAAAATATTTCAATAATACATAGCAATATAAACTAAAAGCATAAAATAAACAAATTATTAATCCACAACAAAGACATAAAGAGTAACCAAGCACCAATGTGACTTATTAAGATGTTCAAGGCTAAGCACAACATCTAGGGTGAAACCTTGGAACTTGTAATGAGATCAAAGATGATTAGATACTTATTAAATGTGTTCTCTTAAATTGATATAGACAAAGGAATGAAATCAAAATCAAAATGATTTTAATAAAAAACAATTTAGATTTAAATCCAAAAGTGAAACTTAATCATAAAAGATATACTAAATGCAAGAACAATAATGGTTATGAGCCAAGCACTTAAGCCATTAGTTGTTAAGAACTAAGTGATTATGCTCACAAGGATTAGGGGTAAAAAATATATTAAATGAGTGGTAAGAACTACTATTAATTTCTCTATGAATAAATGCATATTCTAATTAGAAAGATAAAATTAAGCTATGTAAGCATAGTGCAAAAATTAAAGCAAAATTTTATAATGAATCCCAAGAAAATGATGTAAAACTTAAGATCACTTAGGTTAATGAAATTTATGTGATTTAACTATGATCTATGCTTGATGGAAATTGTAAAAAAATAGTTACCAACTCAAAAGTAAAATGATTTAACCCTTGAAATCGAGAAATAAATAACAAATTTATATTTCAATGCATAAGAAATGTAATTTCAAAATTAATAATTACTTGAAAGATAAATAACAAAACAAGTGAATAACAAAAAAATGAATATGTAGTTAATTAATCTATGAAGTAAAATTCATATGTTAATTGTTAAGTCTTATCACAATTTATATTCAATGCACCAATATTTAAAAGAAAGAAATCTGAAAATTGTATGATAAACTTTACTTACTAGATCTATTCCAATACAAATATTCAATTAAAAGCAAGGGGTGTGTGCAAGAAGATGAGGGTCACTTTAGATGCAATGCTACTTTTTTCAGATCTCGTTCCTGATACCTAAAACATAACGCGTTTCTGATATTTACCACCTGCCATGGTAAGACCCGAGCCTAACATGTCATTGGACATGTAGGCTAGGTAACCGTAACGCGTACGTGTTATGTAGTTACAAAACGCGTACACGTTATGTAGTTAAAAATCGCGTACGCGATATGTAAAACTAAAAATGAATTTAAAAACACAGTCCCGACGATTGCTGACCACCAGCGACACTCACGCATCAGAAACGCGAATAGAGGCGAAATTGACCCTGGACGAGGACGGTTTGTGGCCCACTCAACTATCCGTGTTGCTCGATTTAGCTGGAGGGGAGACAAATTCACCGGTGCATTCTCATCTAGTCAGGTAATTCATTCACCCATACCATTTTTTTGTGATTTTTTAATCCAAATTACTATTTTTTTATTGTTTAACCTAGTTTTGTAATATTGATAAAATTGGGAATAACCCAATTTCTAATTAAATTCACACCTCAAAATGAAACCCTTTTCAAAAACTCAAAACTTCATAATCAAACCAAAAATTGAAAAAAATAAAACTCCCCCCTTTCTACAATGTATTCATCTAAGTCACCCGACACGAGGACACGGGACACGAGTGTCCCCACCAGGCTTCAAATTTGAAGCCTTCAGGCCACTTCAAATTTTACCCACACGTCATAGAAGGCCACTTCAAATTTTACCATGCAAAAAAAAATTAATTTCATGGTAAGCCCTTCAATAATTAAATTAACCACTACTGTTTAAAATTGCAACAGAAGGGTAGCTTCAAATTTCACCCATCAACAATTTTTAGTGGGAAATTGGGAATGCGGCTACTAGCTAGGTGACTTGGGAGTGGGACTCGGTTACTCTCCAATATCCACGTGTTCGAT
Organism: Larix kaempferi; assembly: GCA_027924585.1. Taxonomy (NCBI): domain Eukaryota; kingdom Viridiplantae; phylum Streptophyta; class Pinopsida; order Pinales; family Pinaceae; genus Larix; species Larix kaempferi. The sequence goes on from BSBM01001288.1 coordinate 1,600,290, forward strand.
CATCCATGGATCATGGACCATTGGGCCTCTAATAATATCATTGAGCAACTTATGTGGATGGGCTTACACTGAGTAGCCCATGGCTTGAACGCTTCGAAGTTCTCATGTTTGTAGCGAGCGCTTACGTGTTTAACACATTTAATGGCATCAACAAAATTATTAAACCTGGAAGGTGGCTCATACGTGTTGTTGCTAGCGGGCTTACCAAGTTACAAGTTATCACATACCAATTCGTGAATGCTGACTCCGTGAGTTAATTGAGTATTCAATGTATAATATATTATGTTAATGTGCCCCCGCGAATTTGGCATTTCAGACAAAATCCACAATCCATAAACTTCTTGTAATGTTGCAGGTTGTTGCTCCTGCCCGTGGCCCCGACCTATAGCCCTGTGTTTTCTTTGTTGTATCAAGTTAATCCTACCGTCTACGGCTCCCAGCCTCACACCCTGTGTTTTCTTTGTTGTATCAAGTCAATCCTGTAGCTCCCGAGTTCCACCTTTTGTTTTCTTTGTTGTCTCAAGTCAATGCTGGAATTCCATGCTTCCATGGCTCCGACCATCAATATATAATATTGCATGAATAGAAACAAGCTTTTTCTTATACCCCTATTCCACTGTGGTTGAGCTACTTCCAAGTTCCACCTACCCTATCTCCTCCAGTCCTCCAGGATAGTTTGCGGAGCGAAGCTGGCAATGCCAGCCTGCCATAAACATATTTAAAGAAATTCGTTTTCTTTGAGGAGCTCAACTTCAAGGCTGACTAGATTTTTGACATCGAATGAATTTACAGGTCTGCTATATCCACTGAAAAATAAAGCCTCTCAACTTTACTACATCAGTAAACATTGAAATTTTGATGTACTATTACATTTTCAAATGAAAATAATAACTTATTATTAATAAAAAAATCAAATCATATTAATATATTAATGAATTTGAATTTAGCTTCCCAATATTAAAATAAATTATACATTTTAAATGATCCACAACCAAATATTATCCTGAGAAGGAAATGGAAAAAAAGGAATTTCCTCAACACAACATGCTCTTTCCTTATGATGATGCTTTTACGTTTATGATTACCAACCTTGGAATCAGGTTTGGTTATCCGAAGGTGTAATATCTTCTAAGCTAAGTCAATAGGTAGGGATGTTGGTATTGATATAATTATGACAAAGTTTTATAAAGGATTAGGAACAATTCCGTTGGCTTGTAGATGACATATTTATGGATAAAAAGCTTGTTGTTATGAGATAATGACATCATGCCTCAAAAACATGTCCCATACAATCTAATGTTAATGGGCGCTCTACATAGAAATTGGAATGTCAACATTTGTGAGTACAATAAATATGTGGATGATTTTGGCCTACTACAACTTTAATATATTGAGTGGATTGATAACCTTCACAATTATATAAGAGATTGTAGCTATGACTAGGAGGAGAGTTAACAATGCAACAAAATCAAGTAATCGAATTTTGTGCATAAAATGAACATAAGACTCCCACCAAATTTCACTGAATCTACGTCTTAACAAAAGAACTCATTGTTTCACGGGATTCCACCCCATCAATCCTTTTAACAGTAATGGCCATAACAGTTGCTACAACCCTAGCGCGAGAAAAATCAATCGAGCTACGCATGACAATACTTGAAACCAGACTTTTTGAACTCCCTATTACGTCATAGGAATCAATACTACTTTCTCCACAACATGTGGCACCCTCAATATCTTCCATCACCGCAATTTACATTTGATAAAAAACTTGTTCCCAAATAGTAATTACCCCATTCTTTGCTCTAAAAAGGCCTCGGTTAACCTAGAATCCAATCCATGCAACATGAACACATCCATATATACACATAGAATAAATATTAATAAATTTCTCATAGCCCTTCAATAGTGTTCAATATCTCATAGCCCTTCATAGTGAAATGGGACCCCACCCTTCAAATTTGATCCCTGGTCCCCACTAGACACGGTGACCCCCGGAATTATGACACGTAGGACACAGTGACCCCTGGAATTAATATATTTTTAAAATATATTAAAATTTAAAAATATAGACATATAGATCATCCAATAAAATTTAACATTTACAATTACAAATATTCAATAGAAATTACATTTACAATTACAAATATGAAATATTCAATAGAAATTAGATCATTCACAAATCACAACACATTTGTCATTCACAATCACAAAACACAATGAGACATTGAGACACATAGATGCAAACTCATCACTGCCCTGATCCTCCTCCTCCATGCCTGAATCAACAAACTCATCACTGCCTTGATCCTCCTCCTCCTCCTCTCTGCCAATCTGACTAACTTACTTTTTAATTGTCAAATGTTTAATTTTAAGTTTTAAATGTATGTAAGTGAATGCCATTAAATTGCTTATGTGAGTTTGATTTAATACATGTTCAATTTTGAAGAGACGTCATTATATACCATGTATATGTTTCTAATGATTTTCGTATTAATGTCTTTATTGCAGTTGTGGCTATGGATACCAATGCTGAAATATTGATTGAGCTTGCCCAATTGAGGGGCATAAGTGCAGCTTTTAGTGGTGGCGACAGGATTTGTCGTTCACTTGCATCAACCTTGGATGCAATTGTAGACACCATTTCACAATCTACGAATGTCCTATATGATATTGCATCTTACAGAGAAAGAAAAAGACAACAATATGCTGATGGACTAGATTACAATGCAGTAAAAAAGTTGAAAATATCCAAAGAGCTTATATTTGCATTGTTTAGGGACCCTCGGACGGGGGAAATCCCAAATGCAAGCAAGCCGCATATCTCCATTGAGTGGTGCACGTTTCAACCATTTGTTGATAACTGGATGGACAGATGGTACATGGTTTTTGATATGCCACCACACAACAACAGGGAAATTCCCTTATATTTCCTTCGAAAGATGTACGCAGAGTTCGTGTTGCATAAACACGTTAACTATTTTGACATCTTACAGTTTCAGGGGATCGGTGGGGGGATGCCCCAAAACCGACCCAATGCCAGGCTTCGGGACCAGGATCGCCCTATCCCTGCACCTCGCAGGCAGTTGCCTGGGCCAGATGTCCCACCAGCACATCGCATTATTCTGCAGACACGGGATGCATTTTTGAGTTTGGCACGGGCGGTTGTTCGCCATGGCACGATGGTTCAAAATATGGGTGAGGAAGGGACATCTGTCCCTGGTGTGGTACATACACCAGCTCGTCACCATGCTGGACCATCAGCTAGTGCAGGACCATCAGGACCATCCACTAGTGCAGGACCATCGACTATTCCCCATCCTAGTACTGATCCTCACGAGTGCACATCATGTGGTCGTCCCTGCTATGGTATTGCCTCAGATGTTGCCTTCAGTGGGTTTTTGAGAGAGGTATGTTGATGGTTAATTGTAATAAATTCTTCATTTATTTTCGTCTTTGTACACATATATATAGTTTGAGCTAATATATTATGTTTGTGAACTTGCAGTTGATGCTTTATGCCAGCAGTGACGCCCCAGAGCCGGATGTTCCAAACTCTACAGGGGGGCATGATGCTACCCATTCGGTAGGCCCATCTTATATACCACCTATTGCCGTATCTAACACCGAGGTAAACATTTTAAAATTTCAGTTTTTTAATACTTGTTAATTTGTTAATTTCCACATACTTTACATTTTAGTTCATTAATGCTATCTACGGTCTAATATTTACAATTATTAAACTTGCAGATGGTAGATCCTTCACTGGGGAAAGGTAATGTGGAGGTAGTACCCATGGTCATACCGTCCCCTGAAACATCTGGGCTCCGGGTAAACAATTAAAAATGACATTTTTTAAATACATGTTTGTTTGTTGAATCATGCATGTCTAACTACATGAACACTTGCTGACTGTAGGCACCATTCGAGACATCTGGCCCATTGCCTGGATTTGTATCTCCCTCCAGGCCATTCGTGAACAAGGGTCGTGTGTATGTGAGGCGTTCTACTCCTAGAAAGACTCCAGCTGCCCACGACCATGGGCTTACTCACACCATGGTAATGTATATCCTTCGATTATATTTGTTGTTTAACTTGAAATACAGTGCATAAATCATTTTTGTTAATGTTTGAATTGCATGTTTACTACATCAGGAACCCGAGTTGTCTACTGAGAACCTCGCATCGATGGTTGATGCAGCAGTTAGTGCCGCATCTGCAGTGGCGACTGATCACACACAGGTATGTGACTATTTCAACATTATCTTTACATAGTTTATTATTGTTGGACCTATTGTTTATTCATGCATTTCTAACTATTTCAACATTTTTTCATTGTAGCCACCACCAGCAGGAGCAATGCCTGGCCCCCCTGGTTCGACCATCCTGGATGTTCAACCGACGGCTCCATCTGCTACACAAGCAACGCAATCTCCTTTGTCAGTTGAGGTGAGATGTCCTTCAGTGACCAAATGTTTCATGCACTTTCCATGCACCAGTTGATAATTGTTGAGCTAATGTATTAGTGTACATAGTTAGTTGAATTTAACAATTGATATTTAATTTGCAGGATCCAGGGATGCACATTGATCCTAGGGATGTGCCTAGAGGATCAACGTCGGGAAAGAACAAGAGAAAGCTTGAGTTTTGATAGTTTTGGATAGTTTTGGACACATGTGCTTTTGGATACTTTTGTATATATATGTACTTTTCGATACATTCAGTTTTGGAGACATGTACATTGACTTCATTGGATACATGTACTTTTCGATACTTTTGAATATACATGTACTTTTGGAGACATGCACTTTTGGAGACTTTTGGATATACATGTACTTTTGGAGACATGCACTTTTGGATACTTTTGGATATATATGTACTTTTGGATACATGTACTTGTGTCAATCTAATGTGTTGATTTGTGTGGATTATCTATTACTCATGAATGCACTATGTCAAAAGAACAAACTATTATATTCAAAGGTTTCAACGAATTCACTACATGCATGCACTAATTGGTATTTAATTAAAATTTGTGATTTTGGATGATCATTACAAGTTATGTCAAAGTTCTTGCTCGTGTAATTTAATCAAACTAAATGCAATACAATGTTTTCAAGGTTTCAACGAACCCACTCATGCACACCCATTGCCATCAACTACCAATGAAAGTCTAACATTATGAGGTTCTTCTTTAAAAATGGGTAATATTTCCTTGATGATCGTAAATTGAGAACCATTTGTAGCCACTCATATAATACCATCTTCACTTATCTTTGTACATGATAATCCATATAATGTGCTATGTTTTTTAACCTAAACAATCATCAAAAACCTAGAATTATAGGGATATGACAAAGAACCTTATGGGGCACCTTATATATTAACCTTGTGTATACATTAGGATCTTTGTCATACCATTGTTTGAAATGTCATTCAATACCTTCAATTTTATCAACATCAAATTAGTAGACAAAGTGACTCATCTTTGATCTCTTGTATAGGCCTTTGTGTGCCTTATCAATAAGATGTACATCATGAATATTATCATAGGTCTCATACATAGGTGCATCCTCATCCATGCAAACAAAGGTGTCATGGATCAACCTATTATCCCTTTATTCTCAATAATAATAGTATCATTATCTTCCATAGGATCAAATTCAACTCCATCACCCCCATTATTGCTACTCTAAATTGCAGCCTTAGGAGTTTTGATCATGTGTTTTTGTCTCTTTAGGAGTTTTGAAATATTATACTCTTTCAAAAATAATATGGAAGTTCAAATATTTAAAAGTGGCTTAAATTATAAAATGGGCGGAAATTCACCAAGTGTCCCTGAACGGCATTTTCATGCGACTTGCAACTCGACATAACTCGGAAACCGGACGTCAGACCGACGAACCATCGACTCCGTTGGTCTCCTGGCGTGCGATTACCTCTAGGGGCCCTCTCCCTCGTCTCCCCATGGCCCAGCGGCTTCATTGTGCATTCATTTCGTAAACTAGGGTTTTGCTCAGTTTAATTGCATGCAATCTTGCATTGGTGGGTCAACTCTGCAAAAACCTCCCCCGAGCTAGTGTTGGCAGTGTTCCCACGTCGGCATTTCCCACACACACTTGCGGGAGCCAACGGCACGCAATCTTCCTACTTCGTTTGCTTTTTGGCTCCCGGACGGAAATTCACCAAGTGTCCCTGAACGACATTTTCATGCGACTTGTAACTCGACATAACTCGGAAACCGGACGTCGGACCGACGAACCGTCGACTCCGTTGGTCTCCTGGCATGCGATTACCTCTAGGGGGCCCTCTCCCTCATCTCCCCATGGCCCAGTGGCTTCATTGTGCATTCATTTCGTAAACTAGGGTTTTGCTCAGTGTAATTGCATGCAATCTCGCATTGGTGGGTCAACTCTGCAAAAACCTCCCCCGAGCCAGTGTTGGCAGTGTTCCCATGTCGGCATTGCCCACACACACTTGCGGGAGCCAATGGCACGCAATCTTCCTGCTCCGTTTGCTTTTTGGCTCCCGAACGGAAATTCACCAAGTGTCCCTGAACGGCATTTTCATGCGACTTGCAACTCGACATAACTCGGAAACCGGACGTCGGACCGACGAACCGTCGACTCCGTTGGTCTCCTGGCGTGCGATTACCTCTAGGGGGCCCTCTCCCTCGTCTCCCCATGGCCCAGTGGCTTCATTGTGCATTCATTTCGTAAACTAGGGTTTTGCTCAGTGTAATTGCATGCAATCTCGCATTGGTGGGTCAACTCTGCAAAAACCTCCCCCGAGCCAGTGTTGGCAGTGTTCCCACATCGGCATTGCCCACACACACTTGTGGGAGCCAACGGCACGCAATATTCCTACTCCGTTTGCTTTTTAGCTCCCGGACGGAAATTCACCAAGTGTCCCTGAACGACATTTTCATGCGACTTGCAACTCGACATAACTCGGAAACCGGACGTCGGACCGACGAACCGTCGACTCCGTTGGTCTCCTGGCGTGCGATTACCTCTAGGGGGCCCTCTCCCTCATCTCCCCATGGCCCAGTGGCTTCATTGTGCATTCATTTCGTAAACTAGGGTTTTGCTCAGTGTAATTGCATGCAATCTCGCATTGGTGGGTCAACTCTGCAAAAACCTCCCCCGAGACAATGTTGCCAATGTTCCCACGTCGGCATTTCCCACACACACTTGCAGGAGCCAACGGCATGCAATCTTCCTGCTCCATTTGCTTTTTGGCTCCCGGACGGAAATTCACCAAGTGTCCCTGAACGACATTTTCATGCGACTTGCAACTCGACATAACTCGGAAACCGAACGTCGGACCGACGAACCGTCGACTCCGTTGGTCTCCTGGCGTGCGATTACCTCTAGGGGGCCCTCTCCCTCGTCTCCCCATGGCCCAGTGGCTTCATTGTGAATTCATTTCGTAAACTAGGGTTTTGCCTAGTGTAATTGCATGCAATCTCGCATTGGTGGGTTAAATTTGCTCACCTTGCAAACATCATCCATCAAACAGAAATGTGATGGAGTTCAAATCAATGGATTGCTTGTCACAATAGGCATTCATAAGTTTGCGTAATTGAATACTCCTCTTAATCCCTAAAAAATACTTCATTCCCATCCTGCAGATCCCAAACAATGTCAAAGGTAAGAAGGATTTCCATATAATCCAAATATATGTTTTTTTTCAAATATATTTTACATGGAAACATAGCAAAATGGAATCTAATATTTCGTTTGCATTGGGAAGAAAAGATTGGCAAGGCCAACATTGGCTTCCTTTTGGATTAATATCTCCATTTATAATTCCATAGATTTATACAATTGTCTTAATCCTAACTGTATACATTGCATGAGAATAAACACCATCAATCTCATTTTTGAGACTTGGTTGTCATGTTAATGCAAATGTAAATGTAAAGGTTGCCTTTACAGGACTTTTGAAACTGAGTGTGGGAAAGGGGATCATGATCGAGATGTTGTGTGCATAAAAATTACATTCTGCAGGTAAAAATGGAAGTTTACGAGAAATTCTCTCATTAGTTACACAAAATCTATTGTTGAATGGTGTTCTTCAATAATTGTAGATGGAACAAGAAGATGAGAAGAGGACTCAATAAGGAAAGGACATGTGCAAAGATATTTTTGGGAGGTGGTTGATGTAGATCAATCACATAGAATAATGCATGGAATTTGTGGATTTCATTTAGTTTGAAACTCAAACAATGTTATAGTAGAAATATGGACAAGAAAATTCTATCACTCCCCATTATTCTAGGTATAAATATTGAATTATCCTAGTTGGATGAGGACTAATCAACCATTTCACCACATTATGATCATGTCTCAAATCTTGTACAACCAAGTTTAGTGAATATGAGATTAAATCTTATCAACTAGCATGAATACATTACATTTTGTCTATTTAGTGGACTCACACGTTGGAACTGATGTTTTTTAAAATGAACATATATGCAATGGTTTCCCTGAAAGATAATGAATGGGGCACTCACTATTTGTCGGCATGTTCCTTAAAGGCGAACCAAACCCTCATGTCTCACTAATAGATGACAATGGTGATCAACTTGTAATCAGTTTGATGGTTATTAAAGGATAATATCTAACACTGGATGACCAAACATGGAAGAAGGTTGGTTATGTATTTCAAGATTAGACTAGGTGAATCTATATACCACTTTACAAACTTAGTTTTCGATACAAACCTCAAACTACAAACAATGCCAAGGAATCACCCATCAAAGGTATGATACTTCAAGCCTCATTGTGAACATGAAAAGTTAATGGAGATCATTAGTAATAGACATGATCCAAATGGTCTACTTAAATGACCATAGGTAAGTAGATAAGTAAGATTGCCTAACATGGTCACTCTTGTGTTATATTCCAAGGTATATGGGTTGTTTGTTATTTTTGTTAATTTTTCAATTCATTTATGTAGATTACTCATATTAAATTGTTCATAATGAATTAGTCTAATAATGGTGTCCTTGTATGTGTCCAGATTATCCAAAGAATCATAAGCACATGAAATCCCATCAATAAGAACAATGGTCTTTTTCAACACCACCAAAGAAAAAATCAGAAAAATGAAATGACCTACTTCAAAAATTATTTTATTACTTATTGTGCATGGTCCATCAAACAAAAGGTAAAAAAACACAATTATATGGCCTACAATGTAGGTCTTTTGATGCTCTATTTCACAAGGTTTTAACAAACACACTTGTTGTGATCATCATTAAAGTCTACAATTTCTTTCAATGAATGTGCCAAATTGACCTAACAACATAGGAAATTGAAAACCACATCCATTGAAAGGAATAATTCAGTTTTTTTTGTCATGAATTAATTTACTATCATGGATTTATGGCTCCCGGCAGTGTTCCCACGTCGGCATTTCCCACACACACTTGCAGGAGCCAATGACACGCAATCTTCCTGCTTCGTTTGCTTTTTGGCTCCCGGACGGAAATTCACCAAGTGTCCCTGAACGACATTTTCATGCGACTTGCAACTCGACATAACTCGGAAACCGGATGTCGGACCGATGAACCGTCGACTCCGTTGGTCTCCTGGCGTGCGATTACCTCTAGGGGGCCCTCTCCCTCGTCGCCCCATGGCCCAGTGGCTTCATTGTGCATTCATTTCGTAAACTAGGGTTTTGCTCAGTGTGGGAGTGTGCAATTTTTGCACACGGGGGTCAACATTGGAAAATCATCCACCGGGCAAGTATGGCTAGTGTTCCTAGCCCGAACCTGTCTAGACACACCTGCAGGACTCCCCGGAACCCGATTTTGTTGCATGGTTGGAGTTCTATGCCCCCGGTAGGTATCCAGTAGGTGTCCCTGAAGGCCTTCTGGTAGTGAGACGGGACGAGCCATAGAATGAATACCGTGGCTCGGATCGACGAACCGTCGACTCCGTTGGATTCAGCACACCGGGATAGTGCCAGGGGTGCCCCTCCGCTCCTATCCGGTGGCCCATGTGTCACCTTGCAGGTCCATCTTGGAAACTAGGGTTTTGCTTAGTGTGGGAGGGTGCAATTTTTGCACACGGGGGTCAACTTTGGAAAATCATCCACCGGGAAAGTATGGCTAGTGTTCCTAGCCTGAACCTGTCTAGACACACCTGCGGGTCTCCCCGGAACCCGGTTTTGTTGCATGGTTGGAGTTCTATGCCCCCGGTAGGTATCCAGTAGGTGTCCCTGAAGGCCTTCTGGTAGTGAGACGGGACGAGCCATAGAATGAAGACCGTGGCTCGGATCGACGAACCGTCGACTCCGTTGGATTTAGCACACCGGGATAGTGCCAGGGGTGCCCCTCCCCTCCTACCCGGTGGCCCATGTGTCACCTTGCAGGTCCATCTTGGAAACTAGGGTTTTGCTCAGTGTGGGAGTGTGCAATTTTTGCACACGGGGGTCAACTTTGGAAAATCATCCACCGGGCGGGTATGGCTAGTGTTCCTAACCCGAACCTACCTAGACACTTTGGAAACTAGGGTTTTGCAGGTCCATGATGATGATGATGGTGATGATGATGAAGATGTTGATGATGATGGCTTGGTCTAAGGTGGTGCTGTCAACTAGCTAATTCATTATGAAATATTTAACAAGACATGAATTAAATTTAATATAAGTGTATTGTTTAATATAGTGAGCATGAATTGAATTAATTTTGTTGGGTGAAGCCAATAACCAACATGATGAACATAATATAATTTTAGGGTTTACTGATCATATGTAAAAAATGGCATATTCATAAACTTGACATACAAGAGAACTTTTGGCATATTTATAAACAACGTAAACGTAAATTTGGCATATCAAGAACGCAAAATTGACATATTCATATGAAACATACATGTGAAAATTGAGCATATATCAATATTCAATTACAAATAGTATAAATAGTATAGTATTAAAAGTATGTAACGTACCTCATCATGCTAGATCCCACCTATTATCATACAACCAAGCCCTCCGGATCATCTCTTATACTGATGGTCTCCATTAGTCTCTCGTGCTCTGTATCCGGTAAGAAGTAGCGTACCTTCGATGTATTTCGACTAGGCATTGTTCGTACCTGAAGGTTTGTGCCAATGATTAAGTTGGTAAAGTGATACACACTTGCACCTGGTTTGTAATCCCTGTAAACATATCCACCCTTCTTTCTTCCATTGCTGTCCCGTGTCAAGTATTCACCTTTAACAACCATAGACCCAGTTGGAAAGTGGTTGTTTTCATCGTCAGTCATGGACACAATGAGGGTTTGCTTTCCATCTATACAGCGTGCCAACCAGTATTCATCACCCCATTCAGTATCTTTTGAGGCAACCACTGCGTATATGTGCCCTGCATTATATGATTGTAGGTATATGATCAAAATATTTTTCGTGCAATACAAGGCCATTAATGTGCATTTGAAGACTACGTAAACAAACAAAAAATGTTAAGGAAATGCATCATACTGGGTTGTACAAGGTTTGAGACATGATCAAAATCTGCAGAAATAGATGATTGGTCTTCTTCCAACAGAGTTAACTCAACAATTGCACGCTGATCAAGTGGAAGTGATATGCGATCCCATCCATCAACCCAATCCAATGATTCACACCCATCCCAGTCACCATCACAACAAGGCAGGCAAAAACAAGCGAGTTTTCTGGTCCAAATTTCAAATACTGGGTTATCAGAGCTTCGAACCGAATGAAAGCCACGAGTCCCAGGCACAGTCTTGCATTCCCATGCATGTGAACGATCTATGTCTACCACCTCCCAGAAAAATCTCTCCACATGTCTCTTTCTTGTGGATTCTACTCGCATAGTTGATTCCTCTCCCATTACTGACGTGCACCACCTGACTATAGATTGAGCATTTAGAATAGTAGATTCTGTAGATACTTTCAATTCCTCTCTTCGTAGGGATGTTTTGACACATGCTCCGGCTCCATCATGCTCTCCTTTACCATGCCCAGTCTCAAAATAGTTCCACATATGTGGCACTTTGTAGTTTTTATGCAATGAACACAACCACTGAAATATGCGTGCATTTTTGAACTGACCAGCACACCCATCAGACCAAATCCAGTGTCGGTCCATCTGTATGTTCCTTCCCTTCAAGTGATCATAGAACATGATGAAGCAATGACGTACATAGTGGAAGTCGTGGCACCTATCATCACTTATGTAGAAGTGATATTCCTTCAGAATTTCTCTTTGCTCTTCAGTGCTATTTGGGCCATGCCTATATGTGATATGGACCATCAAGGAAACCTGCTCAGATGATAATACTGACTTTGGATCTCATTTTGAGGTTGCAGAGTGTAGTTCTCAGCAAAATCAACAACTGAAAGTATAGTACCAAGGGGAAATGTATCTTTGCATATTCTAAACTTCTCATCCTGCCATCGTGCCACGTGGACATGCTGAACATATTGATGTGTCTTTTCAATAAATTCCTTGATGAAGTCACTAACTTGTACCTGGTGACACAAAATGATCTCAATGTCAGTTTTTTGTTGTAAGTAAGGATTGAAATGTAACCGTTACAACATAATTTTATAGATATAAATGCATACCTGAGATGTCACCAATTGTATTTTTTTGCTTTCTTTCCCTGGGACTATTTCATAGTTGATATATTTGAAACTTTTCATGTCTGTAACCATTTTCCCAAATTCACTGTCTCCATTCTCGTGCATACATTGGCTCAATAATGCCATTCCAGCACAGTTGGAGCATGTTCCATCCAAACAAGATTTTGCATAGTATGTTTGCCCCTCGGGCCTATTGCACATGATGCTATGAATGAATTCTCTTGATGAAGTCGGTGGTATTGTCATGGAGCAATCCTGCACAATGTTAGTATGCAACACACGACAAATGTACAAAAATGTTTCATAGTAATATTCATATTCTACATGGTATCTACAACAACAAGTGTTACGAAGAGTATTTATTCTAACATACCATGGCTTACATTTCTCAGAAGATCTTTGCCCCAAGTTCAATTGTCTATGCTCAATCTTAAATTTCTCGTAAAGCTCTGTCTGTGTTATATCAAGAAGATGCTTAGTATGCGGTTCACGATCCTTTGAACCCCTTCTTAGTTTTAGTACATCCTTTCGGTTTGAAGAAGGCCTTGTGTGATCATGCCAAAAAATGTGCACTAGTCCCTTTACTGCATCAACTAGCTTCATGTCACGATGTGGCAACCGACCAACAAAGGCCCAAAAATCTGTCTGATTGGTTGTGTCAAGATGTTCTCTTCTAATAGAATACCTACGGAGGGTTTTTACATTCAAATTAACTAGTTCGGATGTAGGCCTGAGAATACGAAGGGCCCTGGTGTTCTTATCTGCAATTGATTGTGACAACACACGACGAGCAGCATTGCGGTCCTTTGACCGTGTGTTCTTACCAATTTTACCAAATGCATCTACTAGGCTTTTAACTATATGAGAACTTGGTTCAGAATTCTTTATCATCTTTATCCCTAACTTTTTCCTAACAACATTCATGCTCCTAGATTTTAACAATGATAAAAATAATCTACATTTATCTCCATCACATTTAGAAACAAAATATTTATCAAGTATCTGTTGAGTTTGATAAGCAATACTACGTTTAGATAGCGTACCTTCAATGGAATTCATAAGTCTTTCATCAACTTGTATACACTTCGGAGTTCTTCGACATGTGCTTGCTAATGGAGGTAAGGGGGTTGGAATTGTACCATGTAGCGCATCACCAAGACGCTCTGGTGTTTCAGTAGTAGCTTGGTGTCCTTCATTCTCTTCCTGGTAGTTGGATGGTGGAAGTCCAACATCCTCATCCATGGTCTGTGGAAGTCCAACATCCCCTTGTGGAAGTCCAACATCCTCATCGATGGTGTGGATAACATTCTCTTCTTCAATAGTAGGCAAAATGTCCAACGCCTCTCTGACTTCATCGCTTGTATAACCACATCCGGATAGCAAATTGGGTGTTTCTTCGTGAGCTTCATCTTGAGATGGTAACTTATCACTTTGACTTGAAGTGGGAATTGAAACATCCCCTAATGAGCACCTACGTTTTGCTTCTTGATTACTTCCATCGGGTGCTTGTTCAACAACTATTGTGGAAATTGAAGGTCCCTCTGGTCGTGGATTAATAGGATGAACCATGGTATCCTCTACAATTGGATTTGGATTAGTTTCCAAAGAAAGCCTCTGATTCATCATGTATATTCTTTTCTTTTCTTTCTCTTCTTCAATGACTTCTTGAGATCTCTTCTTCCTTGTTGATTTGTTTACTCGGTTACGTGCATTCCCCATCACCACAATGATCAATTCAATATAGTTTGTTTTTGTTGCTCCTCAATTACAAGCTCTTCAATAATAAGCAAATGGAAGTTCTTCCTTGTTGGTCTTGAAGCTTGATATCTTATCTTGTGTGCTCCTCAAATATAAGCAAAATGAATCTTTCAAAGGCCTTATCTTTGGTGTTCTTCAATTGGAGATTCTTCAATCTTGCTAATTATTTTCTTCAAATATGGCCATATAACCCAACACCACAGTGAGCAACCATGAAAGATGTCCTCAATGCTGCACCTGCATAAAAAAAAATGATGGAGTTGGTGTAGAATGTGAAAATTTTCAGACGCGGGCTCGTGCTGTTCGAAAAATCGCGGGATTATTGTTTTCGTTCGGACAGAGTGAAGTTGCTCTCGGACAGCAACAGGCCATTATTTCTGGAGTTGCAAAACGCGTACACGTTATAGAAATACAAAACGCGTGTGCGATATGTAGTGAAAAAACGCGAACGCGATATAGTCAAGCACAATAAATAGGTTAGGTGCACGGCTAGGGCAACGAACAAAATCAAAGAAAACTAATAATTTATATGGTTGCATACAAAACAAATGTTTTGTATGGTTTAATACCCCTTAGCTCTCTCCCAATAATCCCTAGATACCCCCTATCTCTTTCTAAATATCTGTCCCTCATTCTCCCTACATGTTTCTTTCATGTTTCTTTCTCTCCCTTCAGCCATGTCTCTACCACCCCACTCTCCATCTCTCCACCTTCTCTTTATCTTCGTCATTATCCCTCCCTATAGCACTCTCTCCCTTCTTCTCCCTTAATCACTAACCCTCTACGCCTTTATCCCTCCCCCCTGCCCTCTCTGTCTTACCTTGTTCCTAGAGCCCCTCCCCCATAAAGGCCTTTAGACCCTCTTCTAAACATTAATCCCTAAGTGCATAAGTGCACAAGATGAGGAGGAGGAGGAGGGTGATGACAATGAAGATGATCATGATGTAGATGAAGATGATAAAGATGATGAGGAGGAGGAGGGTGATGACAATGAAGATGATCATGATGCAGATGAAGATGATAAAGATGATAATGTTGATGAAGATGATGGTGATAGATGTTGATGATGATGGTGATGAAGATGTTGATGATGATGGTGATGATGATGATGATGAAGATGATGGTGACATGATGGAGATGTTGATCTGATGAGGAAGATGATGATGATGATGGTGATGATGGTGATGATGATGAAGATGTTGATGAGGACGATGATGGAGATGAAGATGATGATGATGAAGAAGATGATGATGATGGAGATGTTGTGTTGATGGGGAACCTAGAGATGACAATGATGATGAAGATGGTGATGGTGATGGTGATGGTGATGACGATGAAGATTTTGATGATGATGATGAAGATGTTGATGATGATGGTGATGGTGATGTTTAGATGATGATCATGATGATGTTCAGAAGATCATGATGGTGATGATGGTGATGATAATGGAGAAAATGACAATGATGGATATGTTGATGAGGAACTTGCAGATGCCAATGATGATGATGATGGAGATGTTGATGAGGAACCTACAGATGCCAATGATGATGGTGATGACGGTGAAGATGTTGATGATGATGGTGCTAGTAATGATGATGATGATGATGATGATGAAGATGATGGTGACATGATGGAGATGTTAATCTGATGAGGAAGATGATGATGATGATGATGGTGATGATGATGAAGATGTTGATGACGATGATGACGGTGATGAAGATGATGATGATGAAGAATATGATGATGATGGAGATGTGTTGATGGGGAACCTAGAGATGACAATGATGATGAAGATGGTGACGGTGATGACGATGAAGATTTTGATGATGATGGTGATGGCGATGATGATGAAGATGTTGACGATGATGGTGATGGTGATGTTTAGATGATGATCATGATGATGTTCAGAAGATCATGATGGTGATGATGGTGATGATGATGGAGAAAATGACGATGATGGATATGTTGATGAGGAACCTGCAGATGCCAATGATGACGATGATGGAGATGTTGATGAGGAACCTACAGATGCCAATGATGATGGTGATGACGATGAAGATGTTGATGATGATGGTGTTGGTAATGATGATGATGATGATGATGATGATGATGATGATGAAGATGAAGATGATGGTGACATGATGGAGATGTTGATCTGATGAGGAAGATGATGATGATGATGGTGGTGATGATGATGAAGATGTTGATGACGATGATGATGGTGATGAAGATGATGATGATGAAGAAGATGACGATGATGATGGTGATGAAGATGATGATGATGAAGAAGATGACGATGATGGAGATGTGTTGATGGGGAACCTAGAGATGACAATGATGATGAAGATGGTGATGGTGATGACGATGAAGATTTTGATGATGATGCTGATGCTGATGCTGATGATGATGATGATGATGAAGATGTTGACGATGATGGTGATGGTGATGTTCAGATGGTGATGATGATGATGATGATGATGATGATGGAGATGTTGATGAGGAAGGGGGAGATGACAATGATGATGAAGATGTTTATGGTCATGAAGATGATGATGATGGTGATGGTGATGATGATGGAGATGTTAAAGATGATGGAGATGGCGATGAAGATGATGATGATGATGATGATGGTGAAGATGATGAAGAAGATGATGATGATGGAGATGTTGACCTGATGACGATGAAGATGATGATTATGGTGATGATGATGAAGATGTTGATGCTGATGATGATGGTGATGAAGATGATGATGATGGAGAAGATGATAATGATGGAGATGTTGATGAGGAACCTACAAATGCCAATGATGATGATGATGATGGTGATGACAATGAAGATGTTGATGATGATGGTGATGGTAATGATGATGAAGATGATGATGATGATGGTGATGGTGATGGTGATGTTTAGATGATGATGAAGAAGATGATGGTGACATGATGGATATGTTGATCTGATTCAAGGAAGATGATGATGATGATGATGATGGTGATGATGATGAAGATGTTGATGATGATGATGATGGTGATGAAGATGATGATGATGAAGAAGATGATGATGATGGAGATGTTGATGTTGATGGGGAACCTAGAGATGACAATGATGATGAATATGGTGATGGTGATGGTGATGGTGATGACGATGAAGATTTTGATGATGATGGTGATGGTGATGATGATGAAGATGTTGATGATGATGGTGATGGTGATGTTTAGATGATGATCATGATGATGATAATGATGATGGAGATGTTGATTTGATGAGGAATATGATGATGATGATGATGATGGTGATGATGATGAAGATTTTCATGATGACGATGATGGTCATGAAGATGATGATGATGAAGAATATGATGCTGATGGAGAATATGATGCTCACAAATCCCTCTAGTCTCTCTCTCCCCAACCATCAATCTCTCTCTCTCTCTCTCTCTCTCTCTCTCAAACACACACACATACACACACATTATGTCACTTTCCATTCTCAAACCCATCCCCCCTCCATCCATATCTATCTCCAACTTCTCCCTCCATCCCTCACCCTACCTTCTCTCCCTCCCTCTCTCATCGCGTGTCTCTCACCTTCTATCCCTCCCTCATCTTTCCCTCAACCTATCCCAATCTCTCCATCACTCCCTCTCTCTGCATGTCTCCCACCAACACTTTCTGTCCCTCCCTTCCTATCTCTTATTTCGTTCTATCCCTATCTATCTCTCACTCCCTCCAAATCCATTCCTCCCCATTGTCCCTCTCCCTCCCTCGCTCTATGTCTCTCCCCCCCTTGTATTCTTTATTTCTCTCTCACATCCCCCTTGCCTCCATCCATTCCCCCTTGTCACTCAAGTCTCACTTTCAACTTCTAACCCTATACCTCTTCAGAACCTATTCTACTCCTAATAGTGCTCTCAAGCTCCACTTCCCTTCACCCCCTGTAGCCCATCATGTTCTCATTCCCTTCATCTCTCCCAACTCAAGCTTCCAACATCCTTCTAAGCCCTTGACCCTTTCCCACCCCTATTAAATATTAACCATAGATTCCCTTGACCCTTCCCCACCCCTTCTCAAATATTAAACAAAAATTCCCTTGACTTCCACACCCCCTCTTTCTCAAGTATTAAACATGTATTTTATGATTTGAATAACGCGAGCGCGTTTTGTAACTATATAACGCGTACGTGTTATTTAGTTATATAACGCATACGCGTTAAGTATTGATATAACGCGCACGCGTTATTTAGCTATATAACGCGTACGCGTTATTTAAATCTAAAAGCGCGGCAATATTTTTGAATTTAAACAGGTCGAGTCACATGCTCACATGTCAACAATAATCCTATGTGTATGCTTTGGAGTTTGCTTCGGTAATTCCAAACCTATGCTATGTTAATGAAAAACCAAAGCTAATTGGGTATTTCTTCCAGTTTCTGGAGAAGCCTGTGCTTAGCCACTCGTTACAATATGCTACACAGAGTCATTTTTGACGAAATTTTAGACACAAATAGCATTTTTTCTGCAGATTCCAAATATGTAACTTTTATTTTGAAATATTAATTTTTCCTATTTTCTTTCAATTTCTTTTCTGTCCTACCTCCTTAACTCGTGAAACACATTGTTAGTGTTTCTTCCATAACTTTTTCAATTCTCAATCATTTCAAAAAAAAATTGTATGGTGCACAAGAGGACACTAACCTCCACGTTCTATGAAAAACCCATTTCAAGATTTTTGCATTAAGACCTTCAAAGGCTCTACCCACAAAAGAGGTACTATTTTCGAGGTTTGATCACTTAGACAATTATAAAAAAATTATAAAATTACTAATTTAATTTTAGAAAAATAATGGCGCACAAGTGCTATGTGTTCTCTACATGCATGCCGATTTTTGTAGCTTGATTCCATCATTTAGGCCCTCAAAGGCTCTACCCACAAAAACATATACCTTATCATTTGCCTGAAAAATAAAAAGTGTCTGTTAGGAAAAATGAAACTTGACATAGCTATGCAAATTTTCAATACATAAAAGTTATATATTCAGAAACGTGATTCAATTTCCTACATTTCATCTTTTTTACTCAATGCAAGATATTTTCCGTAAGTAAATCAAAAAATCCAAGTAAGTTGAGGGATGCCTGCTTTTTCAGTTTTCTATTGCATCTAATGTGCCAAAAGTGACCCTCATTAGCTTGCACTGACCCCAAGTAGATATAGAATAATTGTGAAATGTAACAAGGAGTTTCCTTGGGGGTTAGTAGATTTCACTTTAAAACAAGAAGGACAAATATTTTTACATATGTGGATGGTTGTAAGGAGAGAATAGTGTTAAAATACTAAATGGCATATGCATTCATACAAGAGCTACCTAGAGGGTCTTGCTTAGAAGGATCATTAAGAGAGATTTTTCTTTAAGCTAAACTCGATCAACTTGATGTGTTGGAGTAAACTAGACAAGATAACAAAGGGAAAGCATAGATCTCTCATTCATTTTCCTTCGAGGGTACACTCTACAAGAAAGGGGTTAGTGTTTCACAAACCAAGTTAATGCAAAGATGCAAAAAGTAACTCCCTTTCAAGTAAAATAAAAATGAGGATTATTATAGAGCTAAACTTACCATATTCTTCATCCAACAAAGTTGTAATACATTTTCAGTGACCAATTACAAAGTAGAGAAATGACAATGATATTGTGATATTATCTTTAACATAAAGCTTGAAGCAAGAAATAAGTCATACATACATAAATAAATTCCAATAAATGTTCTTCCAAAGACTTTAGATTGATCTTTAGTGAATTTCTCCAAATAGTACAAGATAGACCAACAACAATCAACAAAATAATGTGAGGGGGAGTCTCCACTTGAGATTCAACTTCATTTTGATTAAAACATTATTTTAATGTCCAAAACCCTAGGTCTATTCTAAAATTAAGTAAACAAAATTTATTTTCCTTTTGAATAAAAAAAGGAATAAGATATTGTAAAGGGTTTTAACAAATACTTTGACAAATAAAAAAGAGAGGGGTGTCTCAGCTAAAAGGAGACAAATTGGCTCAAATAAAGACAAATCAACTCAAAAAATGAATGTTTTAGAAGGATAATTGCACATTGAGGTTAAGGGAATTATATTATGCAACAAATCCCTCAAACCAAGCCAAATGATGGATCTAATTCCCACCAACTTGCTCAATTTGATGGGACAAATTACACATGTGAGCTAGGAAGGTAAAAAGGAGGATGTGATTTGCTCAAGGAAGACGAAAATTTGGGTTTTGAGGCTAACAAAACCTATAGGAACGCTCCATGTGTCATATTGAGTGATCAAACAAGGGAGAACTGAGCTCTAAGGGTTTTTTAGGTGGCATGCATGGATATACGTGAGGCAACATAAAAATACGATGAGTCTAACATGAGAAAGGGGGAGTGACTTTTAAAGGGTAATTGATAAATATATCATAAAACTCAAAGTTTGAGCTAGGGAAAGGAACCTCTAATCATCCAAATTATGTTTTAACGATCAACACACCTTAATAATCATGACCAAGTGCAAGAAGAACTCCTAAAAGACTCTATCAAAACTAGGATTGATTTGATACATATCCATTGTGACCCAAAGTGAGATGTAATAGACCAGGAGCATAAGGAAGCAACATGACTAAGGTAGTTGTACTAGGACGAGTTCATGTCTTTGGAGGATTTTATCGAGTGAAAAAACTTTGAAAGGGATAGACCACATGGGATTAAACCTTTCTCAACAAAAATGTACTCAATAGGCATTTGTTGAGTACAATTGGCATAGCTGGGCTTATTATACATTATAAACTATCCCTTTCTAAACAATTACAAACATTATTTCACTTTTTATAATATTTTACAACATGACCATGGATAAATATATACAATGATGACCATAGGACTTCACAAAATTTCTTGAAGAAGCTTTGCAAGTACAACTCTTTGGTTCACCGCCGTCTTCAATCCCTACACTGACCCTCATGAAAATTGAGGGGTAACAATTAGCTCCAATTGCAAGACATCGCTCTTCTTGGGATTGCATGAGAACCCAATAATATTGACGTGTAATTTACACACATTCTTACAGGTAGATATCATCAGCACAAGGAAATAAAATGGAAGGAAATGCATGAAGTGAAACACACAATTCTAATTTAACATACATATAATCTAATGCTTAAATGAAAACCTATTATATTTTACCTAGATGCCCCTGGGCATCAAATGTTACAGTTGAAGAATAGTTTCAGGAATTTCCCATTCATCAATAGTTGCAACTTTTCACCATCTAGATGACTAAGGTAGAAGTAATTTGGACCAATTATATCATCAATTTTGTAAGGACCCAACCAACCCAACCCTTTTCTTGTCTCTTCAATGTATGTTTTAAAACCCTTGAAAAAATAGAAAAAAAAATTAATTAAAAAAACCTTAAAAATTCTGACAAGATGTTATAAACCTTAAATAAAAATTAACAATGAATTGTTGATGAAAACAATTTGTAGAGTACCTCCAACAGTGAAAAAGAAGCTAAAAGATGCATGTAACAACTACCGGCTAAGTAAAACCTCGAAAGAAATAATTTTTATGCCCTTGATGTCTAACAATGTCAGTTAATGGCCAACAATGGTCATTGGGTGCCCTCGATGGGTTGATTTGTCCTCTTTCAACATTCTTTGTCACTTTTAGTCAATTGACATAAAATAAATTTGATGAAAGAGGGGGGGAATGATTGAAATTGTAGTTTAAGGCACTTTTATAGAGTTCTGGATGTGATCGGATTCATACTTGCAAGTCAAACTTGGGACTCACAAATCAAATTCGGTCAACTTGAGCCAAACTTGAACCAAAAAATCGTTTGATTGACAAACATTATTCATTAGGCACATAAACTTGGCTCGTGCATTTGTCAAACCGAATGGAATCACCACAAATTCATAATGTCCATAACGAGTACGGAAAGTTGTCTTATGCACATCTTCTTCTTTAATCTTGATTTGATGATAACCCGACCTTCGATCAATTTTTTAAAAGACCATTGCACCCCCAACCTGATCGAACAGGTCATCAATCTGTGGCAAGGGATACCAATTCTTGATAATTACTTTGTTCAACTGTCTATAATCTATGCATAGTCTGAATGTGCCATATTTCTTGCATACAAAGATCATCAGTGCTCCCCACGAGGACACACTCGGATGGATGTAACCTTTTTCCAACAACTCCTGCAATTGTGCTTTCATCTCTATCAGTTCAGGAGTACTCATCCAATAAGGTTCCTTAGAATTTGGTACTGTTCCCGGGGACAGGTCTATTGTAAAATCTAATTCTCTTTTAGGTGGTAAATCAAGAATTTCTTCGGGGAACACATCTTCAAATTCAGCCAAAATAGGATGTTTTATGAAATCTGAAATTTCATTTTTCTGATTTTCGGTCATGTGGACAGCGTACAGTTTGCACCCTTTTCGTGCATTTATTTTTAGCTGAAGAGCCTAAATTTCCATTAACTTCACTGCTCTTACTATTCCTTGAATACTTTCAGGGTGTACCACTTCATTAGTAAATGTAACAGATTTTTGATAGCAGTCTATAACAGCCCTATGCTTTTCCAACCAATCCATACTGATAAGCAAATCGTATGATCCTAATGGAAAAACATTTAAATCTGTGCTAGTGTAGGATTCATTCAACTTCAAGGGACACTTATTTACTACCTCAGAAACTTTCCTTTTTGTCCCTGTTGCCATTTGAACCAGCCAAGGCTGCATGTACTTGTTTTTACTAAGTTTGCATGACTCACAGAGTTTTGGGTATTAATAAATTTTACATGTGTCAGAATCAATCAAGATAGACACAAGTGTCCCGAAAATCATACCTTCAACCTCGATTACAGAGGCTTGATGTTCTGCTTGACGGTTGTTCAGTGCAGCATAGATTTTCGGGCTCCTTGCTATGGCTTGGACCGTAGAAGCCTCTTGCAGATTATGCACTTGTTTTCTTATATCCTTCTTATGAGGACAATCATGCCATCTATGATTTCCTCCGCAGCCCCAACATTGAAGTGGCGGCTTAGATGGTGTATGTTCCGATTTTCTAGTGCCTTCCATGTTAAACTTCTTAATGGGTGGAACAAATTTGGATTGTGGTTTATTTCCATCAAATCTGTTGCTGAAAGGTTCCCTTGAAACTTGGTTTCTGAATTGGTTGGGCTTGTGACCTTTCTTCCTGCTAGCAGATTTGGTTTTCTTCTTCTCATTCCACCTTTTTGACACTTCAGCTTTATTCTGCCCCTATTCGTAACACAGCCTAACTTTTCTGAAAGCATCTTCCAAAGTCTTAGGATCGCCAAACTCTATTCGATCCTTGTACCCATATGGAAAACAATTCAGAAAACGGTGAATTCTGAATTTTTCATCTTGGATGTATGGAACGTACTTGAGCAATTCCAGAAATTTACTAATCAATTCCTCCATGGTCTGTTGTCCCAGCTTTAGGTCATAAAAGTCCTTTACCTTTCTATAAAAGTACCTTTCTGACAGGTATTTCAGTTTGAAGAATGTTGCAAAAGTTTTCCACTTTACTTTCTTCTCGTTGATAGAGCAAGTCAACTTGAGGTCATCCCACCAAGCCGAAGCTTTACCCTGCAGGTTGAAAAAAACAATCCTAGCCTTTATGAGGCTAGAATAGTCGAACATGCATAAATATTTTTCCATGTCCCTCAGCCACAGTTCTGCTTCTTTGTCGGTTTTAATTTCTCCATTAAAAGTAGGAGGCTTGATTTTTCTCAATTCTGAGTGTAGGTGATGTACTCTTCAAGTTTTCATTTTCTTCTTAGGAACGTACTCTTTAGAATATTTTCCATGTGACTCTTCGTCACTGACATCCATATTATAGCTCGCATAATTTCTTGGAGGTGTAGCCTTAAACTTCGAATTTCTTTTTGTGACTGATTTTTCTGCATGCTGCTCCTCCGTTGTTGGGAGGTGACTGTTTTCTTTTTCCGTCAAATTTTGTAGCAAAATAGCATTTATTTCTCGTTGTTCTTCAAAGTTTTTAATGTTGTCTTCTTTAATGTTGATCAATTCAGCCTTCAGACTTTTGACTGTTTCCAACATCTCGCTGGATGTTGTTGCTCCTTGTGGAGAGTTCTAGTTCCTCTCCTACCTGTTGGCCATTTCTCCTCACTTACTGGATGTTTCCACAACCATCCTTCCTTCCTGTTCTGTAGAATTCATTTCTTCCATTTACTCTTTCAGACACTGTGTTGTCTAAGTGTGGCCAATCAGTTGTTTGTTATAAACAACCATGTAATTAAATCATAAAATTTATAAAATAGTACGCTACAGGAATTTTAATAATTTTTTTTTAACTCTAAAATAAAACAAAGAATTAATGCAAATTAGCCTAAGGTCCTAGTGTAGTGACCGTGCTCTGATACCAATTTGTCATGTCTCTTCTACGTGATTTTTTTTTCTTGAAATAAGTTCCTAACCAAATCAAACAATTGCGGAAATACACATGCTAGCTGTCGTCGCAACCTACTTAGTAATATTTTGAATGTGTGTGCATTAAACATCAT
Organism: Larix kaempferi; assembly: GCA_027924585.1. Lineage (NCBI taxonomy): Eukaryota > Viridiplantae > Streptophyta > Pinopsida > Pinales > Pinaceae > Larix > Larix kaempferi. Next base: position 1,625,255 of record BSBM01001288.1, read on the forward strand.
TATTCTTCTGTCGCCTTCCAAACAAGTGCCAACCATAGCAACGTGCTTATTTGACATTGCGTTAGTCATCAATTCAAGTATCTACCACAAGTATAATGACTATGTTCTGCACACTTGAAACAATATGAAAATTACATAAGTAGCATTAATACTTCAATTAATAACCCTATTAATGTCATTAATATGTTATTAACTATTAACTACGACTCATTAAGGTATTATTGGAACTACACTTAAAGTCTACATGGTTAAATGCTATTCCCAAGGTACTAACCTACATTCTAAGCATTAAAAATCTTGCTAAGCCCTAACACTAACTTTGTAAAGGGATATGCTATAGCATTATCTTACCATTGTTACTTATATTAACACCAACCATAACATATAATTGTTAATAATACAACAATGGCATGTAATATCGATTTCATGCCTTGTAAATTATATATATATATATATATATAACAACCTTATATATATATATATATATAGTTCTAACTTTATGTAATGTAAACTATGTACATATGTTATAATTTAAATGCAATATAAAATATATATATATTACAAACTAATATATATATATACTTACATGACCTAAGCTCTTAAAGGTTGACTGTAGGTCTAACCACAAGCTTATACCACAACAAAACACTCACACTATACGATTTAAGCGCTTGAACTACACTTAAGCGATCGTAGTCATACATCATATATTAATTTAATATATGGAAAATGCCATTACAATGGACTTATGGTAAAACAAAAACATTATAACATAAATATAAAATCAAAGGTTGGACGCATAGCCAGGTCAACCTAAGGTTGGACCTTGGCTTATGGGGCCTTGCCACCATGCCGCGATGCTCATCTACAGGCCCCGAGCCTTGTCCTTCGTGGTGAGACTTATGCCAATGTAAGATGAGGAGGTGGTAAGGGATTGCAACAATGCACTAAGATTTACAATGCATAACATAAGACATGCGGTGATGGTATGTAACATACACTCTTCCACGCAGACTGTGAAAGCTACGAACCAACATTTTAAACACTGGTTGTTTTGGGTGGAAGGTGACTCCACTTGGCACTTGTCGTGGCTCGACAGTTAGCAAGACTTAAAACACTTTGCTCATGCTCCAGCTAGTTAAGCTAGCTCTCGCACAAAACTGCCAACTCTCGAGGCAATGTTGCATTTACGTTCTACGGGGTTGAATTAAATGGTGAAGGTCCCATGACTGTCGATCGTGATCCCTGTCATCCAGTTTAGGAGTGGTGATTCCTTGGCATCGTCGATCTTGATGATGGCCATTGGAGCTAACTCTAAGGGGTACTTCCATGCATTAATGCACAGGTGATCGGGTTCAGAGGTTGCCACTCCTCAATCCGGTATCACCTTGTATTACCAAAAACCCTACCTTGCAACATGTGGTTCTTTCGGCATTCATCAAACTCCTTCAAGCTCTGCTGCTCCATTCATGGTGCTCTCTCCCGAACAAGGGAGGAGGTGCCCTCATGGTGCTCTAACACCTCTGCATGAGGTAGCTACAGACAACATGGTTGGGTGCACGTTTCATAGGTAAGAAGTTCATGTTTACGTAAATACACGACTCTTTCTTTGCTGTATCATTTAGAGAAACGTTATCCTGTCACATTTAGCTGATGATTAATGGTTTCCTTGTGCATGTATGGTGCAGCTCCAGCTAGCATTTACATTGGTTTGACCCAATGGTAAGTTGTTACGCTTCGCTAACGTCGTTATTGAAATTACTTTTTACTTTGGGAAATGTTACCACTGTCACGACTAACCACTACCCTGGTCATATTGATGCAGGATCTAAGAGATGGTGAGCGGGTTGGGTAATTCGACGCGGTCACTAGAATCTAGGGAAGCATAACCAACGACAACGTGGCCAGGTAACCCGACGACCTTTGTCCTTCGAGTGTCACTACCCAGATGGTGTTAGAAGGGTTACTTAAAACAGTTTGGTTCTCTGTCAGCTCACGCTGCAACAAGGCCTTCGGCCATCATTGTTGTTGCATGCGACATTGTTTAGGGGTTTAATGATTTCCCCAGCCCCTAGGTGCAATTAACGTTATCCTTGACTTGCATGTCGAACACGCTCTCCATTCCACTTGACCTTAGGTGGCTCGGCCACGCTGGGCGTTGCTGGTTCAATGTTGTCTCATTTTGGCGTGCTCCATGAAATGATTTAAATGTGGAAGGGAAGAGCGTTAGCTCTGGACTGTATTTTTTCTCTTTTGTAAATAATGAATGCATTGAATATATGAATGGTTTGAGTATTAGTTTGTTTGAATACAGTGTGGAAATGAAAAAATTTCTCTCGGCCTCTGTTTGCCTCTTTTAATGAATGAGGAGGGTTAAAACGTGAAATGATTTGCATTCATCCTTTTTAATATTGCAAAGGGTTAACCCCAAGCACTACCCAAAATGGGGCATCGTTGTATCGTTTTCGCTACTATCTGTGCATTACTCAAATGGTTCCGAAAGGATGAAAAATTAAGTGAACGTTTACAGCATACAATGGTTTATGAATGATTTTCTCCTCAATGCATAGGCATGTATATATATTTATAGGCATACATAAAAGATAAGGGATTAGCTATTTGCATCGATACATAGTTGTAAATCTTTCACCGAGTCGTGTTGGTATAGATATACATGTATAAGCATAACTCAACATCTGTATAATGCACAAGGAATAGTATGGCCATAATGCAATAAACGTTTTAAGGTAGATGCAATAAATGCATATGTATATAGATTCGCTTTCCATATTAATATGCAACACTATTTATTATTCAATGCATCGATTGTGTAATGAGGGTGAATTAAAATGCTGGAATGGAAATATCACATGTTGATTACAAATCACAGTTATGTAAATAGTTTGTATGGAAAAGTAATGGAGCCGTGAGTTTAACTCTTAACTGTATACTATTTAACTTATTAATATAAGTGTCTAGAGCATGCTCCATTCCATAGGCCTCGAAATGGTTCTTAAGAGAACAATTGCGACTATAACACAGCCGAGCATTAAGTCATTAATAAATCAAACAAAAGCCACTGTAAAATAAGTAGCTATAGGATAACCGAAATCTAAACTTGATCTGCATCCATTGTTATAATTAGTATAAGTATAATAGGTATGTGAAACCCTAAGCGAATATAACGACGAAGTTTAGATTTCTATGTATATGCAATAAGTAGCTTAGTATACAACCTTAAGCTTTAATATGGAATACAATCGTTCCCATACATTTATACAAAGTTATATAAGCATATACTGCAATGATCATTTCATTTAACCAGTAGGAACATATCATATTCATAATTTTCCCCTTTCTGGGTTGATCTATAAAATAGCAGATGAGGGTTTATAAACTTTATGGGATAGACATGTAAACCCATTGGTTTACCCATCTGCCTACTTTGCACAATAATATATAAATAACACAGTTCTTCCAATAAGATGGACATAAAGAGATTCTATGTAAAATGCAAGCATATAACCATAGGTTGGCATGGAAACCCTGTTTACTCTAGGGTGCCACTCTCTAGCTTGCAACCCTAATTTAAACAATATTTTTGTCCACTTAAATGCATTAGCACTAAATCCAATCCATAGAAAATATAAACTATGAATATTTTCAGACATTTCAACTTAGATCATAAAACTATATAATATTACAGAGATCTAGGAATTTATGGCAGATCTATATTCAAAAATCAGTCTAACAACAGACATATAAACAGATATGGATAATAACTCATTCAACAGTAGTTCTAGGAATAAATATAAACAATTTCCATTACTGTCCATAAAATTATCAAATAGAGTAGCATATAAAGTTATCTGAAATCTGATGACCAGTGGGACCAAGCACAAACCTCCCAGCATTTGACCAACAAGTACTCCTTGCTTTCAGGTCACCCCCGAGCTGAGTTCACAGTCCCCTAGGTCAGAATGTAGATTTTAGATTACCCTTAACTGGTTTTCCCCAAGTTATTCAGAATATTTTAGTGGCAGCAGGCAACCCAACATCCAACTCAATACTCCTAAGCTCCAGGATGCTCCAAGGGATTTTAATCCTCAGCCATTACGAGAATCAATTTAAACACAGCCTATTCAGAGTAAAATTCAGTGATCCTGCAAGCCTGGGGTAGTTCTCCTACCTGCACACAATTAAGTGGCCAATCCAATACCCAGTTGTATGATTCCTCTTAATCTGGACAAGTTTGGTTCTCCCAAATCTGTCTTCATTCACAAGGTTTTAGGACTAGTTTGGTTCTCCCAAATATGTCCTCCTTCACGTGTCTTCATTTGCCTCAGGTTATTGTTCTTCCCAGGTTCCCATTTCTCTTGTGTGTTAATGATCATGAAAAAGTGTAGCATTCCTGTGTTTTCAATGGGTTTCACTTTTTATTCTCTTAGGTGTGAAATTCCTCATTTTATGAATTATTTTAATTCATTAGTCTCTCAAATATTTTATTTAGGGTTTGCCATTTTCTCCAATAATAATTTCTTATTTTTATTAATTGACATTTTCCTTCCAACCCATAGGGGACTGTGACTCCCATCTCATTAATGAGCTGGTCCACATGGTCCTTAGAAATCAATTTATCATATTTCTAAAATCACCTAAGTAAAATGAAATAATACTTAGCAGAAATATAATAGGGGTTCAAAGTCCAAAATTGAGGTATTACACCATTAACATATCTGATGTTACCTGATTAGTTGGCCTCTGACCAAGGGCTACATAGTCATTCCACTAATATTTTGATCATATATTTGTGCTCCAGCCTTTCTTCACAAGGCTTCTAGTCATATGCAATATCATCATCAACATCTTCAACCATGCTTCTATTATCTTGGTCCTTTTGTTGTGGTTTCCAAAAAACTTGGATATATTATTATGTTGACCATGGTATCTAGGATATCATCTTTATAAAATGAAGAACCACCATAAACGACAGTTCATTTCTTCAAAGCAAATTGTAAGCAAGGAATCTCAAAAATAGTTTCTCCATATCTTTGTGCAACATTGCAAGAATCACAGGCATGCAGCATAAGCTTTTCCCACAATCCCTTTAGTGGATGTGCATCCTTTTTTAGGTGTGCATTCAAATTGAAATGCAATGTGCACATTAACAACTTTTATCAATACGCGTTACCATATGCAAGCACACATAAGTTTACATGTCGTATACGTTATCTCTTAATATGCCTACTATGCATACACATTTCATCTATCTAATTCTTGCATTTTCAACATTCCTATACCATAATTTTCTATATATAAGCTCTAAATTTATAACATAACAACAAGAGAAGAGTTGAGGAATTATCTCTCTCCAATTCCTCATCATAGCATGGAATTCCTATTCCACATCATAGCTGGTCCAATTCATGGCATCTCCATCAAGCACACAAGGGATCATTAACTATGATTTTCTCACCAAGTAGCAATTCAAGACATATACAAATGCATGACATTTACACTTGCTACTTCCCTAGCATGCAATTCTTATGATATAAACATAAATAGTTTAAGGTGATAAATTTCCCTCTTTATCAACATTGCAATCTGTTCAATTCCAACTCCATATGGATTCCTTCAAGGCACATTGTATGCCCTTGTTACGGAGAAAAAATTCCTATGGCTTGGGGTAGACCACAAAAGACAGATGGACTCGAGAAATCAACTCACTTCCCAACATATGCTATATAAATGTAAATGTTGATAAACAAAATAAATAACTTACCTCAACCGGACGTCTGATGAAGAATTCTGTTGAGCTTTCGAATCAAAACACTTGAACCTGCAGCTTAGCCTCAACAATATACACAAACAAGTTCATATGATATATAAAAGAGGTCAACATATACAATAGCATAATCCATGATATACATAAGAAAATGTACCCAATGATAATAAATGATCATTCACAACATAAATGGACGATAAAATGATTATTTCTATTAACATAAACAAGAAGTACAAGATACAACCTCCTGTCGGCAACTCATGTGAACCAAGAACTAGGTCCATCCACTTGTGCCTCCACCACTTCAATCCCGATACAATCGCAAACTCGTGAGTAAACGAGCAAATCCTTCACAAGATATGAAATAGTTTGGGAGGTGAACATAGATGGTTCACAACAACTAGGATCAATGGATGTAGACTCAAGTAATAGCAATCAAGGAAAAATTTCGGTAAAATTTCAATGCTCTTCTCTTTCTCCTCCATCCATGCATCACAATAGCTCAATATATAACCCTCCAAAGGCAAGTGAAAGGTGGAATCGAGTCGTTTCAAGATACATGGAAGGCCAAATATTACAATAGCTACTTCTTGGAGTGAAAAATAGATATTTTACTCTCATTTACCAAAAAAGTTGATGTACATTGGTTGTAGTAATGCAACAAGCGTGTACACGAGTTGTACTGAAGCAAATTGTGTATAGGAGGAAAAATAGGGAAAATGGGTTCAAGGAGAACCAAAAATATGGTTTTGAGTCTTCAAATGGGTAAGGGAGGCCAAGGAGTAATAATGCTCACAAGGTGGAAAAATATGGTGTAACAGATGCCCCCTAATGTGTGAGGTCAGAGAAGGTACTACGATGGCCGAAATACATTACAAATCTCAAAAGTGGAGTGGTGGAGGCACAAATGGAAGGAGTATCCCACTCGTCACAATATAATGATATCTCTGTGTATATAGAAATCTGATACAATGGCCATGAATAGGCAATATATAGTGAATACATGTCATGAATGGTCATAGCCATGACCCATATACAATAAGATATGGTCTCTTGCTGAAGAGGAAACATTGATGCATAATGTTGGTACAAACTGCTAATGTATGAGAACAATCTCTCATAGGTACAATCACGATCACAAGTAGCATATACTGAATGCCATTGAAGTCTGAGGTCTTCTGCACAAACCATCTACAGTGCATGCCCCAACAAGTGAATAATGGTACTGATGTCGAACCTAATGTGACATCATCTGATTACCGGTCATTGAGGTATACCGTTAACAGACGTGAGATAACCCACCAATGATGAAAATGGGTACCAAGGCACTGAGTACATTCACCAAGTGTGAATAAAGGTGTTGAGGTCGAACACTTGATGAATCCATCGATCAGGAGACATTAATGAATTCCCAATTGTCGATTGCAAGAGAACCTGCCATTGATGACTGCAAGTCTCAAGGTACTCAAAGGAATCTAAATCTCAATTCCAGAATAAATGAGTTGTAGTCGATGGAATGAGATTCACTGGAAGGAAGGAATTAATGGATCCCCCATCAACTAGCATGAGGTAGTAACTAAGGTGAAATATTTGGAAGAACTCGGATGAACAGGTTGAATGAACCAAAAATCGGGTGCGTCTCTTATGCGTGTGCAAGATGCAAGTAGTGCATAGGAGAGACCTCCTAAATAGTAGTCAATGATGAATACTAATGACATGAGCGAGGAAACCACCAATAGGGTCTAATGGAAACCAAGGCACAACATGAATCCCAATGTGTGAATAGATGTCTTGCCGTCGAACACAAGGGAAACCACTTAGTCAAGTACCAATGATGAGATGTCACTTGCTAAGTTCAAGGTCACCTACCAATGATGAAAGTAGGCCTAGGGTGCAGGGTGGAACATCATATGTGATCGAACTGGAATCATAAGGGATGGCCGACATCAGGGTAATTTTTAAGGACGAAATTTCACCAATTGGCTATTTTTAGGGCTTTTTTTCGAAAAATAAATTCGCTATTTGGCCATTTTTAGTTTCTAATATCGCCTATATTTACATAAAATATGTTTTTTTATCATAATATTCGCCAAAATTTACACATTTCAGTAGTAAATTGTATGTTTCATATTTAATATTCGCCTACCTATCTATATACATGTTTTTTTCAATCCAAAATAATCGCCTAGGATGCTATACTTAAGTATAATATTAGAATCCTTAAAAAATACCCTGGTCGACATGCAATAGTCAAGAGATCTGAGGAGTGGCCGACTCTGGTTTATAGACTTCCTTTGAACAAGAGCATGAGCAGATGGATAGACTCAACACTGGATACTGACAATACTTTGTGATGCATGAAGCATCAACAAAGGCTCCATAATGACTAAAGGCTTAACCAGCCGGTGCATTAAGATTTGAGAAATGAGTACAGCTTCCTAAGGTCATACTAATATCCTGACCCAAGATACATGGAGTGGATATGAATGCTCTGTTCAAAGGCGACACGACAATTGCCAATAGAAGGGAGTAAAATTTTCCTGTCCGGATTTTTAATTTATATGATTTTTTTTGTCTTTTTCATATTATGCAGCTTTAAAAAGAATAAAATTGATTATGATACAACAGTGAGGGAACGAGTGTCATGGGAAAGAAAACTAGTTCCAGGCAATGGAACATACCTATGCTTAATGCAAGGAAGCATGTGCAGGATATGGACACTCAGGGGTTGTTCCCTCATTCAAATTTTGGTTACCTACCTGTAACTCATACTTTGGTCCAAGAAGTCCCAGTGCACAACCTTTGGCTTTGATACCATCTATAACATCCCCGGTCCCCTCGGTGCCCTTTAAAGGTGATGGGGGAGCTCCTTAGAATAACACCCTATTTTTTTTTCAAACTTATCCGCAACTCTGCCCTTTTACACAGCAGCAATATCTTTGGTCTGAAATCCAGAATCCGTGATCCGCAAGTCAAAAGTCGGAAGTTGGCACCCCAACGTGCCACTTCAAGAATTACACCTCCGACCTCCGCAATCCGTGATGCAGGAGTTGTAAAGACAGAACGGAAAATACACGGCATCGAAGAAATATGCCTCTGAATTTTTCATCCCGCAATCCGCGATGCCGGAGTTAGAAAGTCGGAACACCCAATATCCAACCTCGAAGATTTACACTTCTGACTTCCGCACTCTGCAATCTGCGATGCGGGAGTTAGAAAGTTAGAACGCAAAATATCCAACTTCGAAGATTTACACTTCTGACTTCCACACTCCGCAATCTGTGATGAAGGAGTCAGCAAGTCGGAACACCAAATATCCAACTTCGAATATTTACGCTTCTGACTTTCGCACTCCGCAATTCGTGATGTGGGAGTCGGAAAGTTAGAACACCAAATATCCAACCTCGAATATTTACGCTTCCGACTTCCACAGTCCACAATCTGTGATGCGGGATTCGAAAAGTAGGAACGCCAAATATCCAACTTCAAAGATTTATGCTTCCGACTTTCACACTCCGCAATCCGTGATGCGAGAGTCGGAAAGTCAGAACACAAAATATCCAACTTTGAATAGTTATGCTTCTGACTTCTGCACTCCATAATCCGCGATGTGGGAGTCAGAAAGCCGGAACACCAAATATACAACTTCAAATATTTACGTTTCGGATTTCCACACTCCACAATCCGTGATGCGGGAGTCAAAAATTTGGAACACCAATTTCTATGCTTCGCTGAATCGTACCTCCAACTTTCGCAATCCGTCATCCGCAATGCGGGAGTCGGAAGTCGAGACTCCAAATTCAAAACTCTAGAGAAAATTAATCCTTTGAATTATGCACTCCGCAATCCATCTTGTGGGAGTCAGAAGTTGGAACTCCAAATTACCATGCTGAGAAATCATGCCTCCGACTTCCGAAATCCGCAATCCGCACTACGGGTTTGGAAGTTGGAGGTCAGTCATATGCCCCTGTTACTGCCAACTTCTCAGGCTGATAAATTTCTCATCCTAAGTCCATTTTTGGAAAACTTGGTACCGTTGGAAAGATCTTTGCGAGCCCTATGCAACTATGTGATCCTATGCCACACCTGAGGACTCTGACCTGTCCTTATTCCAACCAAAAAAGGTGGCCCCAAACTTCATCAAGGCATCCCTACCACTCTGTAAAGAGTTCTTCTCCACTCTGTAATGGCCCCTCCCTTGCATCTGATCCACATAGGGAATATGAACACCATAGGGAGTTTCTGATTCTTCCCCAAATCCCATATGATGAGATTCAAACCTTATAAGGATGTGTGCAATGCATAGTAAACATACACAGTGGAATTAAATTCGATTAATGCATCTACAACATGCAAGACTAACAACATATTTAACACAATAAAAGTGATAAACAATCAAAAGAATGAACCAGCCTCATGTTCAGGATTATACATAGGCTTCCTATTCATTAACTCCATGTTATCATTTCATTCAGATTAACTTGAAATAACAGATAAACACAACATAGGAAGTATCATCATTTAGGACCATGGAGAGCACTTATCTTTTAAAATGAAACTATCCAAGAAATTGGCTATGTGAGAGCAACATTCCACCCAATCATAGGTCTTTGTCCAGCCTATATTCTTTTAGCTAAGATACCACCCCCGATATTGGATGTGTATCCACTAAGGAGGTACTAAACAGGCTCACTCATAGCCATGGATTCACACAAACAAACAAACATGCTAATCCAACACATTGTTGGTTTTATCAAGCATGTAAAAGATAATGGAGGAGGATGCTAAGCCAGTGAGCTCAACCCCAAAGTTACATGCCTCTCAATTCTAACTCAAACAGCCTTGGAACCCACAATACCTACCGCACCCAACATAAGGAATTTCCCCTTCTCTGTTGCACAGTCCCTCAAGCGCCCCTTCCCTCTAGTGTTCTTCATATAAAGGTCCAAGTTGTTGATTCTTCGAGACTCTAGCCTTCACTGGGTTTATCAAGCAATTCCACTTTTGTTCTATTTCTTCTCTATCATTCCCACTTGGATTTTTCTCAATTTTGATGGCCAAAGCGACTCTGTACCACAATTTGCTTCTCGGCTATCAACTTAGGTATATCTCATGGGTTTCTGAGCATCTCCCACACTGAAAATTCATCCCAGGGTTCAGGCCAACAGATCCCCTATTGGATTTAACTTCCCACGTGAATTTCTAGGTGAATTCAACACTCCAAATCGTGGTTTTTCTCAAAATCGATGTTTTCCCTTTTTCTCTTCACTGCTTGGCTCGGCTCCTTCCTGAAACTCCCTTCTCTGTCCATGATGGAATGTGGATGAGGGAATATGAATTCCTAGGAGGCATATTGACTTGTGGATCAAGGAAAACAGAGCCCCATACCTTGCCATCTAAAATTTTCAGGGCTTCCCATACTTCGTCGACCTCATGAACAGTTTTCTTCAACCACTTCCTTACAATATAATTAAATGTCAACAAGAAAGGTCAAATGGGTCCTCAATGTGACATTTGGAAGCCTATGGTTCAATCCCACAACCCCCTCACCTCTCCCTAGTGGATACACATGGCCCCCTCTTATTAGTTTCCTCCATAGCTAGTTTTTTTGTTATTTTTATTAAAATATTAATATTTACATCATTTACAATGTCCCATGGCTTAATATCACATGGATAACAAAATATCAAATACTTTCCTTTTACATAAAACCGAGCATCCACTAGCGGGGTGTTGGCCTTGAGCTCCATGCTAGGAAGACATACATCGCATGTGTACAATATTTACATTGAAATCCAATATATCCTAAGGGTCAAAATGGGGGTATTACACACACAATACTTGGAAAATGCCTGCAAAACACTTATTAAAATGCCCGTATAAGATAAGTAAAATGCCTGCACATGCTAAGTAATATGCCCACTAAGAAAAAAACTAATATCCCACTAGTCATTGAATATACCCTCCAATCTAAGAAATATGCCCGTCAAACCAAGTGAAATGCCTGCCAACCATTTAAAATCCCTGCAGGCCATGGAGGAATGTCTGTAGGCCATGAAGAAATGCCCGCAGGCCATGAGGAAATGCCCGTAGGCCATGAGGAAATTCTTGCAGGTTATGGGAAATGCTCGCAGAATATGGGGAAATGCCCGTAGGCTCTAGGAGAATCACTTAGTATGCCCACATAAAGATTGTTTTGTGGGGTTTTGTTTTTGCATCGGAGGGAGAAATAGTTTCTTGTATGATGTTCAAGTAATTTTTCAAACAATGCATAACAAGAGGTCGAATCAAAGATTAATATATGGTCCCGAGGTAGCTCAATAATGGAAGCCATGATTTCATACATAAAATTATTTGGGTAACTAAAATGGACACTAACCCAACATATGAACATTTTAACCATTATTGAAGCCCCTACCATATTTCACATGTTGTGCCTCATTCAAGTATTCATATAACGTTACAAAGAAGAAAAGTGAATTCACAAATGCATAGGTCATCCCCACTTTTGATAAATCAATGTGTATAAATAATACATGAAGTGCACCCTCATTGGGATGGATTGAAGAATGTGATGATGTGATCTGAAGAGTAGAGAAGGTCAGGAGAAAAAGGAAAGGAACAACAACCAAGTTGAGGAAGAATGAAGACAAGCAAAGACTAGTTCTAAAGGGGTAAAGACACCTTTGGTAGACTATTTTGTATATAGATCTAAAAAAGTATTTTGGCACAATCTCCAAGTTTTCTTTTAAGGAGCATCTTGAACACATTCCTGAGAAGATATGTGGCAGAGTTTGAGGTCTATCTTTGGAAAATTCGAAGGACTGTTTAAGTATATATTCAAGGGAAATATTGGCATAGAATTCAAGGTGGATTTGAACATGTTTTAGGGAATCCTTAAGGAATAATTTCAATGCAATACTATGACTGGTTGAACACATATTGAAGAGGATTAGTGTCCTCATTTACCTAAAAGGTTGGTGCTCATAGAATTGAGTTTGTGCTCAAGAGGATTGGTGTCCTCATTTACCTAAAAGGTTGGTGCCCGTAGAATTGAGTTTGTGCTCAAGAGGATTGGTTTCCTCATCTACTTAACATGTTGGTGCCTATAGAATTGAATTGGTTCTCAAGAGGATTGGTGTCTCATTCATTTGAAAGGTTGGTGTCTGTCCTAAAGCAAGTTGGTGCTTGCTGACATTGTTGTAACAAATTGGTGTTTGATTTAACATTCATTTTTCCAAGTGGTTTTCTCCCAATTTGGGTTTCCACTTTAAATCTTGTGTTCAATAATTGTTCTATTCATGGCATAATTATAATTGTGTATTAATTATTGAAAAGGGCCTCAATATTGTTCAACCCCCCTCCCAGTATTGATAAACACTCCAACAATTTGTGTCAGAGAAGGTTCCTTCAAGAACAGTCTAACCACTGGAAGGTAGATGCCAGTAAGACACATGGATAAGCAAGGAGGATTTACCAAAAATGGAATGCCATTGTTTAATGGGATTAACTATGCCCTTTGGAGCATAAGGATGAATGTATTTTTGCAGGAACGAGGATTTGAATTATGGAAATATGTAGTCAATGGATACAAAAGCACCAACCTCTCCCCCAACATATATAGTTGGAAGAAGACTCAGTGAGAACAATTCAAAGGCTGTGAATGCTATTCTGAGTGGTCTAGTAAGATCAAAATTTGTCAAAGGCGTGCATTGTGAGCCTGCTAAGGAAATTTGGGATAAACTAAAAAATAGTTATGAAGGATAAGCTAAAGTCAAAGAGGCCAAGCTTCAAACTTACAGAGGGCAACTTGAACATATAAGAGTGAAGTAAGATGAAGACATTGCAGCCTACTTCCTCTGAATTGATGAAATTGTGAATACTATTAGAAGATTGGGAGAAAATATTGAAAATCCATCAATCGTTCAAAAGATACTAAGGTCTCTTGCAATAAGATTTGATGCCAAAATATCATCTCTAGAAGAAATACAGTGTCTGGAAAAATTGATCGTGGATGAATTACATGGAATTCTCATAACATATGAAATGAGGACAGAACAAGAAATTCCATCCAAGGAGGCAGCTTTCTAGGTTTCCAAGAAAATAAGAAGGAACAAGCACAAGTCAAAATCATGTTCCAGCTACAGTGATGTTTCATATGATGAAGAAGAAGCCAACTTTGTGAGAAAGTTAAAAAGGGGATCTAGAAAACATAAAGGTAAGCCCTCTTTTAAATGTTTTAAATGTGGTAGAATTGGTCATTTTTCTTCTAAATGTCCTTATGCAAAGGGTTCATATAGTGATGAAGAATAAAGTCATAAAAAGGAAAATAAATATCATACAAGAAACAAAAGAATATTTTTCAGAAATAAAAGCCTCTATTCGAAAGAAGACAGTAACTCATCTGATGAAGATGACGATAGTGACAGTGACTCAAAAAAGGTACTTTTCATGGTGTTAGACACTCAAGAAGAAACCCCTAAAAAATGAAAAATACTTTGAAATCGAAGGAGAAGTGGATTATAAGGGAGAATTAATCAATTCATTTAAGTGATCTAAGAAAAATAAGAAAGAAAAACAGTTTACTCAAAGAGGAATTAAGGGAACTAAAATAAAGTTTTCAAATTCCTAGAAATAATTCTAAAGAATCTAAGCAAACTTGATTCTAAGGGTATGATTAAAAGAATCCAAAGTGATTGAAGAAGCACTAACCAAACAACTAGAAGAAAAGGACAAAATAAAAGAAAACTTGGAAGTTGAAATAGTCTCACTAAGAAAGGAACTACAAAAGAGGACCATCCAACAAAATTTTGACAATAGCACCAAAATATTGAATGAAATCATTAGCAGCCAAAAACCATTCCATGAAAAGTATGGACTAGGGTATAGAAAAAATGGCATTAATGAAGGTTCAAGTTCTATGATGAAATGGAATGAAGCAGAGCAAAGAAGCTATGCAGATATTCTCAAGGGTCCCATCAAAAGGGAAGACTACAAACCCAAAAAGGAGGACCTTCAATAACTAGTTATGAAGAAGATTCGAGAAGAAGACCATATTCAACAAAGACATGATTTTAGGAGGACCGCATCACAAATAAGACCACCCACATTCAGGTATCAAAATATTTTTCTTGGCATGTGTTATTATTTGAACAATTTTGGACATAAGGTTGTAGATTGTAGAGCTTATGCAAGGGGTGAAAATACAAGGAACATAAGCATTTATAAAACCTCAAGAATTACTATGAGAGTAATTATCCTAGAAAATCTCATGAAGTTTTTGACATAGATTATAACTCTTTTGGCTCTCCAGGTTATGAAACTGAATGCTACAAATGCAATAATTTTGGACACACCACCAAAAATTGCATAAGAAAATTGACATTTCCTTTACAAAAGGAAACAAAGCATGTACATATCATCCATGCAGAAGAATAACAAAATATTTGGAAAAAGAATCAGGATCAATTGAACGTTGAATAGTGTGGCTTTTCCCTACTAGCCCGAAACGAAAGAAGTCAATGGTAATTGATAGTGTTTGTTCAAAGCATATGATAGGAGATAAAAACAAATTTTTAACATTGAAGAAAGAAAAGGAATGGTTTGTTTCTTTTGGGAATGATAACTCAACTAAAATTATAGGAAAAGGTATAGTCAGTCTTGGAAGTAAATACGTTGTGGCAGAGAACGTTCTTCTTTTTGAAAATATGAAACACGATTTTTTGTGTGAGCCAAATGTATGATCAGGGGCAAATCCTTACTTTCAATTCAAAGGAACGTTAAATAAGTAAAGAAGGAATAGGTATATTAGTGTCAGCAACAATTAGAACTCCAAACAATATATACATCCTAAATGAGATCATAAAAGAAAAATGTTGCATGAGAAATGAATATGAAATTTGGTTGTGTCATAGAAGAATGGGTCACATACATTTTGACAAGCTTGTCAAAATTAGCAAAAAGCAATTTGTAAGAGACATGCCTGAAATTACAAAGCCATCGAATACCATCTGCAAACATTGCCAGCATGGAAAACAAACAAAATTTGATTTCAAAACAAAGGAATATTCTACAATGAAACCATTGGAACTTGTGCATATTGATTTATGTGGGCCAACAAGAACAAAAGGATTGGATGGTGAACAATACTTCATGTTGTTTGTTGATGACTATACAAGGATGACTTCAGTTTCCTTCCTTAAGAAGAAGTTAGAGGATTTTGACATGTTTAAGATATTTAAGCCTATTGTTTGAAAATGAAGTAGACATAGAAATCAAGTGCTTGAGATCAAATAATGGAGGGGTGTTCACCTCAGATAAATTTCATGAATTCTGTGAAGAGCATGGAATAAGGAGACAATTCTCAGTATCCATGACACCTCAACAAAATGGAGTTGTTGAAAGGAAAAAAAGAACTATGCAAGAGATGGGTAGAACCATGTTAAATGAATCCAACTTAAGTGACATCTTTTGGGGTCAAGCAGTGCACACACAACTGTTCATATTCTGAACAAAGGATTTCTCAGGAGTAACAGTGACAAGACCTCTTATGAACTATGGAAAGTAAGACTAGCTAACATCAATCACCTTAGAGTGTTTCGAAGTAAATGTTACATAAAAGGGGAAGATAAGCAATTGGGAAAATTTAACTCCAGGGATGATGAAGGAATACTTGTTGGATACTCATGCAAAATCAAAGCATACAAATGATATAATATAAGGATTAAGAAGGTAGTGGAAAGCATCAATGTAAAAATTGATGAAACAAATATGTTAAAAACCAAGAAATAAAGTGAAGATTCAAATATCTTTGAAGAAAAAGAAGAGGAATAACTAAAACAAGAAGAAGAAGAAGAAGAGCAAGAAGAGAAGCAGTCAGGAGTATAACAAGAAGGAAAAGAAGAAGAAGATAACAAACATGATATACTGACACCTTCTAGAAGTTGGTATCGGAAAAATTATCCACCACAACAAATCATTGGTGATAGAAGTGCATGAGTAGAAACTAGACAAAGAAGACAAGCACATATAATTGAATAGGGACATATATCATTATTGTCTAGTATAGAACCAAGTAACTTTGAGAAGGATAGAACTTATGAACATACGATCAAAGCTATGGAATAATAACTATTTCAAATTGAGAAAAATAAGACATGGGAACTTGTCCCAAGACCCAAAAACAAAAATGTGATCAACACTAAATGTGTCTTTAGAAACAAACTAAATGAAAATGGACAAGTAACCAGAAACAAAGCAAGATTGGTGTGAAAAGGGCATGCTTAAGTTGAAGGAATAGGATTTGAAGAAACTTTTTCTTATGTATCCAGAATAGAAATAATCAGAATGCTCTTGGTTTATGCATGATCCAAAAATATCAAGGTATATCAATGGATGTAAAATCATCATTTTTAAATGGAGACTTAGTAGAAGAAGTTTACATAGAACAACCACAAGGGTTCTTATTGTCAGAAAATAAAGACTATGTTTTTAGATTGAAGAAAGCCTGCATGGACTAAAGTAAGGCCCTAGAGATTGGTACTCAAGATTAGACAAGTACTTGCAGCAACGAGGATTCATGAAGAGAAATGCACACATCAATCTCTACATAAAATTTGAACATGGAAATATGATTATAATTGAAGTGTATGTTGATGACATTGCATTTGGAAGTGATGATGATAGATCAAGCCAAAACATTTCCAAGGAAATGCAGAAGGAATTCCAAATGTCTATGCTTGGAGAGCTGACTTTCTTCCTAGGACTCCAAATATCTCAACTAGATGAAGGAATTTTCATTTCCCAAACCAAGTATATAAAATAAATGTTGAAGAAGTTCAAAATGGAGGACCGCAAACTTGTAAGTACTCCTATTATCACTGGTTGCAAGTTGAGTAAAGAGGATGAAGCTAAAGAAGTGTATCAGAGACTCTATAGGTCAATGATTGGTACTCTACTCTATGTGATAGCCTAAAGACCATACGTAATGCAAGCAGTTGGACAGGTTGCAATATTTCAAGTTGCACCTAAGGAGACACATGTTTTAGCAATAAAAAGAATCTTCAGGTATCTCAAAAGAACAACAGTTTTTGGGCTTTGGTATCCAAAAGGAAATGAATTGACTATGTAGTATGACAGCCTATACAGATGTAGGTTGGGAAGGAATTATTGATGATAGAAGAAGTACAAGTGGAGAAACATTTTATTTGGGTAACTGCTTAGTGTCCTAGTTGAGCAAGAAATAATCTTTAGTGTCCCTATCCACAACAGAGGTAGAATATAATGCAGCGGAAACATGTTGTACTCGGGTTCTTATATGGATGAAGCAGACCTTAAAATATATCCAAGTAGAATACAATTAGCCTATCCCTATACTCTGTGATAATGCTAGTGCTATAAATATTTCTAAGAATCCAATGATGCATTCCAATACCAAACATATTCCCATCAAGTATCACTTTCTAAGGGAGAAAGTCACAGAAAATAGTATCAAGTTGGAATACATTGGGACTAAGGAACAAATTGCATACATTTTCACAAAACCTCTTTTTAGGTGTACTTTTGCGTATCTTAGACAAAAATTGGGGGTGATTCCTTTCCCCAACTAGATGCACAAATTAAAAAAAATAGTCAATGAGGAAAAATTGTTGACAGGGGGAGTCACATGTTAAGAAAGAAAGGATTCATTTTCCATTGACGTCAAAGGAGGAGAGATAAACAATAAAACAAGTGCAATATAAGAAGTATTAGGATAGTGGGAATCAACCCAAAAGAACTACAACAAAGACTATACAATCACAGGGCGAGTAAGATTGTTTTACTAAGTTTCCATCAATGAAAAAGGGGAATATTGTTGAAAAGTGTTGTCATTGATGTCAAAGCCCCAAGAAAATGGTGCATTCCATAAAAATGGTCGATGTGTCTCTGGTAAAATGCTCGTATAGGATAAGGAAAATGCCTAAACAACACTGGGAAAATGCCCGCACAACACTTAGTAAAATTACTACACGAGCTAAGTAAAATTCCCACACGTGTAGTATCCCTGATCCGATATCACTTAAAAATTTATACCAAAATTAAAACTTTAAGACATTGACTAGTAAACAAGAAAACTAGTTGCAGAACTAGTCTTGGGAAAACTAGTCAAGGGCTGACTGAGAGAGTTCTAGGACTGATATTTGGAAAGGTTTAGGTTCTGGAATTTGTATGTAAAATGTGCAGCAACAATATAAGTCAGGGATGAACATTGAGTCCTATGCACATGGTATTGGAGCCTTTCACTTTTCAACAATAGACAAGTTTGTTGCCTACTTCGAGGCTTCCTGGGCTTCCAACATATGCATACTAGACTGGAATTGGAGTACCGAAACCCAACAGAGGGAGAATATGGTCATGGGGATATAAAACAAAGGGTGGAACAAGTCCCTAAAATATTTGGGAAGTTCCGGTGGTGTTTGGGAGAGATTGGGATTGCACATCTAGGGGATTTCTAGGCTTTTCCAAATGGGTTGGAATGCCACCAAAACCTCAGGACAGAGTATCGGGGTCTTCAAACATCATATGATGTTATAAGGGCCTCATTGAAACATCATATCAGTATTTATCAGCATATAGAAAATATACAGGAAAATAAACTAACACTAGCTAGTAGGACTTCCTAACTAGCTCTACTTTAAAAGGACCAAGGGATGTACATCCTGAAATAATTTTGTATATGCAAGAATCAGTGTTTTCCCTGGTATGTGCATGACCATATGCAACTTGAATGAAGGAAAATGGTTGAGTAGAACTCAACTTATGCTTGTTTCAGTAAAACTAGTCATTTGGGATGGCCCAAAGAGCTAGTCTCAAAGATTGATTTGTAAATTGACTTATATAACATTAAATCATGTACTTAAGTATTGATTTCAGAAATATAACTTGTCACAGACCCATAATAACCTTCATATTTCAATTATTATCCATTACAAACTTCCATATGCCTACAATGTCAAAAACAATGCCAAATTGTAAGCAATTCCCCCCTAGCTACATAACTACATATGTTATGACTATCAAACATTTATGTGTGCAGAATATGACTATATTTAGGCGTTCAGTATAGCACTTATCAGCATAAACCACATTGATACATCATTTAATGGAATAATTAAATAACTTTACAATACACCATTATATAACTCCTTTAAAACCTTGATTTCTTGAGAAAGGAGTTAGAGCTGTTTAGTTGGAAAGTGAGAGAGGAAGGGAGAAGTATATATATGAACCAGAGAAGTATGGTGAGAATTAATGTTCTCATTAATAGCTTCACATATCTGAAATCATCCGAATAGAAGGCACCCTTGGATCTCTTTCATCCGAGCATAGAAGAAGAAGAAGGTAGAAGGTAGTTGCAGGAGTGGTTCCTTCTTCAAAACTCTTAAATTCTTCTGAAGCAATTAGACCCCAGCTTGATATCAGACTTTAATGGCTGAAAAATTATCTTCAATTGATGAAAATAGATCTTTAATGGCTTCCAATTAGTCTTCAATACTTGTTAGAAAGAGTGAGGGAGAAGAAGATAATAAACTAGACAAAATTGGCTAAGGGGAGCATCACCCAAAGAAAGTTGAGGCACATCACTCAACAAGAGAAGATAAATATCTCACATTCAATTAAAAAATAGTCAAAATATTTGAATGGGAGTTGGAATCGTTCTTTTATAGAATCTATGATGACCTCCTCAACGAGTTTCCCCTTGGATGACCTGCTAGAACCCTTAAAAAATGTGCCCCCCCTTGGGTGGATGAACTTTCCTGCTTTTCTTTATGACATGCTTTTCTCCCTTTGGAAACTGAGCCCTCCTTGAACTTAGATTTTTCCTTCTTGCAACAACACTTGCTTTCTTTGTGAACTGGGAATCGAAATGGAAACTGCACCCTTCTAGATGTTTCCTATTTGGTAAACTGGACTGTTTTTTTGGCAAGTGCGCCCTCCTTAGCTTTTCTAGTTGTTTCCCTTTTCTGATTTTGGAAACCTTATCCCCACCTTCCTTCTTTTCATCTTTTTTCCATATCTTCAACCCCAACTCCATTTTGGAAA
Organism: Larix kaempferi; assembly: GCA_027924585.1. NCBI lineage: Eukaryota > Viridiplantae > Streptophyta > Pinopsida > Pinales > Pinaceae > Larix > Larix kaempferi. Next base: position 1,646,121 of record BSBM01001288.1, read on the forward strand.
CATCATCCACATGGGGGTTCCCTCTTGGCCCACTTGCACATTATCCATTAATTTTATTTATCAAAATTAACTTTAATAAATAAATTTGCCAATTTATGGGACTTAGTCTAAAATTAATTCTAATCAAATAGAATTAATACAATTTAATTCCCTTAGGGGTTGATTTTGTCCCCTTTTAACCCATGGGACTGGATGAACCAAAATTGGGGACATGACAAGTCCTCCCTTCCCAAGATTGCTTGTCCTCAAGCAATGTTAGGATTCCACCAAGATTCTGCTGCACCACTCTAATTATATTTGTCCCCATCCACTGAACAATCTGCAAATTAAACTCGAGGCCTTTAAAAAGATCTAAAAAAATTCAAGATGACTATAAAGAATAAACTGCACTGTAAACTCTATTTGCACTAAATCATGAAAAAAAATCTTAACCCAGTTAAGATAACTAATCATAATTCCCAGATCCCATTGCCTCCTCTGCAAGGACCAAAATTGTTCTGTCACCTTTGGCAATCTGTCACTCCAATGGATTCCAGGATCCCTTTGCTTTTTTTTCCTTCCCATGGAAATGGATTTTTCTACAGTCAAAATTGTCAGGCAAAGAATGCATGGATCCCATTGTACACTCTGCATCTTTCCAAGCATTAGTAAAAACAAGAAAGTTCCATCATCATGTAAAATGCAAGGGAAGATGGAAACAACATGCCACCAAAAATTAAAATCATCTTCAAACAAACAATCTGGTAACTGTGAAATCCCCACCAGCATATGCAATTCTCCAAATTAGGGATGAATTGAAGAAATAGTACACATCACCAAATATTCCTCCAAAGAGTGAGGCCACAATTCCACCAATCTTTCCATTCCAACTGAAAAGTTCTTATGTGACCAATGCACACAAGGAACAAGTGTGTTATCCATGAAACTCAAGTGACAAGGGTGAGGATCCCATGTCCTAAAATGATGCTCCAAAAGAGAGTAAGTTGTATCAAAATCAGCCATGTTCATGTTTCCCTCAAATAAAGAGGTATCATGGTCTCTATGGAACTCAACAGGTGCTCCCCTCTTCATCCAATGGCTCAACTCCTTGCCATTGATCCAAGGGTGCAAAAATCCATCAATTGACCCACACATTGAAGGTAAGTGTAGATCTGATGCCTTCTTGTCGAAATTGGATGCACACACATGCATGGGTTTCCTCAACTGCTACGGGTTAAGGAACATGTCATCAACCTCAATTTTAGGATCCTTCTGCTCATCATGTGACACAAAGAGGAAGAATGAAGTGGCTGGATGTGAAGTGGGGAATGAAGGATGGTGAGCCATGCTTTTGAACACTTCATCCAATGAATTTGTGGATGTATCCTCTCCATTGATGGATGATCCATCTATGGTGAACTCATCTTCCTCTTCCTTGGAAGAGGGAATTTCTTCAATGAACCTCTCAGGTTTATTCTGGAAAAAATCATGTGCTTGTTTTTCATCCACTTTTTTTGCACATTCTTCAAGCACATACCGAATAGACTACTCCTCATGGTCCACCCACTCGTTAGGTTCCTCCATGTAATTTTTTATGTCATTTACCAAAAAGGGATGACTCTCAGGAAAAATTGAGGATTCAGTCAATTCTTGCCACTCTTGTTGGAATTGTTCTATCTTCATTTGTGATTCTAAGAGGGCACTTTGAGTGTATCTCAAAGAATCTTGGGTGGCCAAAAACTCACCTTTGAGCTTGTAGTTCTCTTATTCATATATGAAAATAATTTCTTCATCATGCAGTGATGCTTCCCGCAACAACTCAATAAGCTCAAACATGTCATTTTTATCTGAAAGCAATTGTGAGAAATCACCTTTGATTGTGGACATTGCTTTCTGGATATTCTCCATGGCTTCAAAGGAAGATTGGTCTTCCATTAAAGAATCTTCCCAACAAAACTTTGACACTGAAGCATGAGTGTCATGGAGAATTTTCAGGGCCTCTTGGATTTTCTGCTCATCCATCTTCAATGACCCTACAAGAAGATGAGGTTCTTGCAGATGTTCCTCCTCTTCATTTTCCATCACCGGATCAATTTCATGCAGTGCACTCAAGGTTTTGAAATATGATCCATATGTTTCTGCTGCAATATATTCATCTTTTAGGTCCTCCACAACATAATTTGGGTTGCAACTTAGGTGCTCATTCATCCTTGGTACACCAGAAAGATCTTCTCTCAAAATTTCATCCTTCTCCAACTCATGAACCCAAACATTTGAGGGCTCGACCATGCCAATATTTTCCTCAGATGTGGATGTCACTTCAGTTGGCACATATGCATATAAAAATAATAAATTACTAACTCACCATGTGTCATGTTCTCCTCCTTATGTGGTGGAATTATGATGGCTTGTTCATCTACCCATTTCTCTGCTTCACACCCTACTGAGATGTGCTCGATTTCTGCTTCCTTGTGAGGCTCAAGGGGTGAATGTAAATATGAATTGTGTACCTCTTTTGGATCATATCCAAAATTTTTCTCACCATCATCAATATGTCGTATCCCTTCTGCAATTATCTTGGAATCAACCACAAAGAAATTGGGAGTGATTTCACCTTCCACATTACCAACAATCAAATGTTTGACTGCTAGATCTTCCACTGTGCATTGACCTTCTTCATCTTCTTATGATGAAAAATTTGGTAATTAATCAATCTTATGGATGCTGAAAATAGGATGATTTATATTTGCAGGCTCTTCCTCACGGTATGATGGCTGTTATGAACAATCAAATTTTTGATCATACCTATGACTAGTATTTTCTCCTTTATGAACTAATGTCTTAGGGCATAAATTGGAAGAGCTATTTGATCCTTCTCTCTGCTGCAACATATGATTCACTTCTTTTCACACCTTCTCAATAGTAAGTGCAACCATAATTTTGTTCTGGATCATCCAACCTACCTCAATTTCATAGTAATCTCTAAAAGATAAGAGATCCTGGATCTCTTCCTTTAGGGCATAATATTCCATGAGGTACTGGAATGATCCCTTCTGATTCCTTCCACTGAGTGTTTTTCCATTAACCAATTCAGACAAAGGTGGATCATATCTCATGTCAAAATCATAAATCTGGTCACATAAGTAACCATCACATATTCTTGGTAACTGAAAATCTCTGAAAGAGACCACCTCTTCTGCATAGTATTCAGATTGTTCTTCCATCACTGGTAGGAGCCTCATACTGCAACATTGAAGATTTGATCTACAATATTCTTCACCAGAGAGCTTCTTTCTTTACACATAGGTGGATGTCATGTCCCAAATTTTGCATTGGGTCACAATGGCCTAAGCCCCTTGGCCATATTCATGAGAGTTTGTCAAATTGATGTTAAGGGCCAAATAATTGCCAAGGAGGAAAATTACTAGTTTCCTAGGTTGTGGGTGGAAGCATTAGGATTTGAAATAAGAAGGATAATAAACAATGCATGAACATTAGAATAGAATAAATATTTAATAAAGGAGCTAAATAAATATATACAAGAGAAATTCTAGGTGGCAATTGGTTTTGAAGGCATATGGAGGATGTGGGACCCACACTAGCTTGATTTTTCAATGCCACATGGCATCTCTCTCTTGTTATTTCGAATCCATGAGAAGGAAAACATTATTGGATCATTTGGTAGGCTCATACACATGACATTTATCAACATAGGTCGAATTTGGATGGAATGGTAACCTCCATGGAAGAGGAAGAGTCAAACTAGAAGTTTGTGGAAACTTGGGTTAGATTCCCTAGCTCTATCACAACAATGATGAAGATCCTATGACACCTATGACACAAATCAGACCTGAAGGATGAAATATGAAATATATGACATGTCAGGGCTAAAAATAGCCTCCAAGAGGGCGCTCAAAGGAGTTATGGCAGCTAATATGCTTCCACATGTGATTTGGTGGAAGTGGGAGACTAGGAATTGTTGTACAAGTGGCATTCTTTGGAATCTCTTCCCAACTTGAGTTGGAATGCCATCTCTTGGAAGGGATTCGACCCATAGAGATCTTGGAAAATTTATAAATTTCAAGAACAAAGAATGAAGGCATATTTTGATCATTTTTAGAATTTTCTATTGCATTTGTGAGAGAGGAGCTAGTGGATGACTAGTTTCTTGCCTTAGCCAATTTCGAGGGTGAAAGATTCCCATACAAGTTGGTGTTTAGTAAGGCCATTCAGGTCTTTCAGGGAGATTTAATGGATTCTTTATTTGCAGGTGTAATCTACAGGGAATCTCATGGTTTCTTCTAGTGTAGCTTACTCCTTCAACCATTTCCAGTTTTCATTGCATATTCTTGATCCTTGAGGGAGGGCGTTTTTGGTGAGCTATTGTACTCTTTGGGGGAGCTTCTAATTCCTCATTTATTTTGTAATATGAATAAAATACTTTATTATTAATCTTCAAAAAATTTTAGGTCGAAATTCTAAATAGAAATGTATAAATCTGATTTTTAATGAAAGAATGGTGTCATTTCCCCACTACCTTGATGTGTAGCAATGATGTATTGATGTATTCCAATGAAATATCCTTCCTCTGATGTATTTATGATTCATGGAATTTAATTTATGATCTTCACAAGTTTCATGTTTAGTACTTAAGTATTTGGAGTCATTTTGATCAGTTTAATACCATTTGAAGAAGATTTAATGTCATTTCCCCCAAGGTTAAAACTAGTCTTTTTGCTTCTGATTTAAGGGAGTTATAGAAGAAATTAAAAGTTGAATGGTGATGCATATGATTTCATTTTTATTTACTTTATATGTCACCTACTTCCATTCAGAAATTTGATTTGGATTGAGTGCATTTGGAAAGTCATTTTCATCATCTACCCCTAGGGGATTTGAACCACAATTTACTAGTAAAAATCCCTATCTTAACCAGATTTGAAATAAGAATTGTAGAAGTCATATGAACACTCCAGAGATTCCATAAAAATTATAAATATGTCTTAATATCATCCAAGTACTTCCTGTATCAATTTGGGAGAATTTGGAGTCATTTGGAGACCAAGGGACCAATACTAGTCAAAGAGAAATTGCTAGTCAAACTCCCTACTTTGTCCAGAATCTTAAAGGGGTTTGCAGAAGTATTTTTTTGTCCTATATCATCCTTGAACATCATAATCAATTCTTAATACCACTCATCTACCTTCTCAGAATATTTGGGAGCATTTGGAGCAAATTGGAGACCTAGACATCAAAATTAGTCAAAGGTCGAACTAGGGAAAAAAGTGAAAAATTTGCCATTTTAATGAAATTATTAAAAAGGGACATTACAATGGTATCAGAGCATGGTCTTGGAACCTGATGGTATTGACAAGGATCCAAACAAATACGCCATCACCCTCAGAACCTATAGTTGAAGAGGAAGTAGTAGGAGAAGAAGAGCTAATTTTTGAAGAAATCATGACTAGGGATGAAAGGGGAAACTCAGAAAATAAGGAGGAATTTGTTGCAGTCATAAAACCATTTTTTAATTAACTTTCAATGGGTATGAGAGACATCAGCAAACACATGATGAATTTATTTGAATTGATGGCTAGCCAGCTTGGAAGCAAAGGAGAAAGGGGATGTAGCGGTAGTTCTCATCATGAGAAGAAGAAGGTAATGGGTGAGAATATCTTCTCAAGCAAAAGACCCCATAATAGAGCTAATGAATTTCAAAATGCAGCAAGGCCTACCACACCCAAATTTCTTGATTCCAAAGAAAATATTAATACTCTAATTGATGTGCAAGAACTTCTAATCGAATGGAAAATTTTGAGTGAAGATTGCAGAAACATTCTACCATTTTATCAATACCTCATTGTCTCAAACAAGCTCAAGATGAAGGAAGGTAACAAGAATCCATTTCAAAATAGATATTCCAAATATATTGATCTTAAGGAAACCAAGGGGAAAGATGAATCAGCTTGCTCGAAGGAGCAAAAAGAGGAGACCCATGAACCACCTAGTTATGAAATAGGTGAAGTAGAAGAAGCAGTACATGAAGAGGATCGAAAGTCACTCCCAAGTGACTCTGAAAAATATGAAGAGACATCACATGAGCATGAATAAGGTTCTATTGAAAGTATTGAAGATCATTTCTAGACACATTCTACCTTGTAAAGGAAACAAAGAGCAATGTGCAACATCAAAGGTAATTTCATATCTTTTCCTTTTGATAGAAATAATTTGGTTGAGTTTAATGAATTGTTACATGATGCATACTTGAAGAATGATGAGGATAATCATAAGCTCACAATTCAAAATGAGGAACTTCTTGAAAAGTTTCAAGATACTTGTTTTTCCTCCTATGTTTCAAATTTTGAGATGGTGGATTGCATGGAGGATTCTCATGACATGGAAGATCATTAGAAACATGGAAATTTGAATGTGCTTGATGTGTTTGAAGATGAAATTGAAGAGATCCAAACACTTGATGTGGTGGAAGAGGAACTTGAATTGTCTCTTGATGAAAGTTATGCAATTTTTAAAGAAGAGCATGATTCCTCTACATTGGAACCAATTCACGACAAAGGTTTCACACTTTTGAAGGAGTTTCATGATACTACCCATATGGATTCTTCCCGTGATGAAACTTCTGCACTTTTTTATTATTTGGGTGAGTTAGTTCATTCTCCTACATCCTACAATTCCATGTTTTGTAGCATTAGTCTCAATGAAGTATGAGTGAAAGGGTTCTTTTTTATGGTACCAGATGAGGAGTATGGAACTCCTAGACTTACTTTTTATGATGATATGGTTGGAGCACATTATTATTCACATTTGCAACAACATCCTTTGCTACTTTATGATGATTCACAACTACATGGATGCACCTATGATATGCATTTGAGTCACTTGAAGACTCATGGTTTTTCTTGCTCAAAACTTGGTTAATTTGATGTTGGAGGAACTTCATCCAACACTTGGGTGAATAGATTTATGATTGGAGAACATTTTTGTTGGCAGCCACATATTTTGTTATACCTTTATGATTCTCACATTCATGGATGTATGGGTGAGACTTCTTTGAGTCATTTGAAGTCTCCTTGTTTTTTTTGCTCGTTATTTGGTTCAGATTTTAGTGGAGATTCTTCATTCACTTCTTGGATGAAAGAATACATGGCTGAATATTTTGATGCATATAACATCCTTTTGAAGCAGAATTATAGGACATGGGATCCTCACCTATGTCATTGGAGCAGATTTGATTGGTTACTTTATGCTTGTATGTACTTGGAAAATGGTGGTCTACTTGCTTGGAGGTATAAGCACTTTCATGATTCTTTGATGAAGCATCTTCTTGATGTAGATTTTAATTATGTTATTATGTACTTTGATGATATATATTTTGTAATCATGAAATTTGGAAGAATGCATACAAGAAAATGGGATCTAGGAACTATGAGTTGGAGAGCACTTGTAATTGTTGGCGTGCAATATAAGCAATGGGACCCTGGAATAGTTCTTAGTCTCATTGGTTTCAATTTTTGGGGGAAACAAGTAGTATGGGGTATGGATTCCCCACTTAATAAAGTGATTTTAATCAAAGTAGTGCAGCAGCAATCATGGTGGTTCCTCTCTAAAATATTCATGGAATCTCAAAGACTCAAAGTTGGGCAACTCAGTGGCAACTTCAAAGAATTATACAGAAAGCAGGTTCTTCAACACCCATGTTTGAAATTGCTTGAGGACAAGCAATATTGGGAAGGGAGGATTGTTCATGTCCCAAATTTTGCATTGGGTCACAATGGCCTAAGCCCCTTGGCCATATTCATGAGAGTTTTTCAAATTGATGTTAAGGGTCAAATAATTGCCAAGGAGGAAAATTACTAGTTTCCTAGGTTGTGGGTGGAAGCATTAGGATTTGAAATAAGAAGGATAATAAATGATGTGTGGAAATTAGAATAGCATAAATATTTAATAAAGGATCTAAATAAATATATACAAGAGAAATTCTAGGTGGCAATTGGTTTTGAAGACATATGGAGGATGTGGGACCCACACTAGCTTGATTTTTCAATGCCACATGGAATCTCTCTCTTGCCATTTCGAATCCACAAGAAGGAAAACATTCTTGGATGATTTGGTAGGATCATACACATGGAATTTAGAATCATAGGTCAAATTTGGATGGAATGGTAACCTCCATGGAAGAGGAAGAGTCAAACTAGAAGTTTGTGGACACTTGGGCTAGATTCCCTAGCTCTGTGACAACAATGATGAAGATGTTATGACACATGTGACACAAATCAGACCTGAAGGCTGACATCTGACATATATGACATGTCAGGGCTAAAAATAGCCTCCAAGAGGGCGCTCAAAGGAGTTATGGCAGCTAATATGCTTCCACATGTGATTTGGTGGAAGTGGGAGACTAGGAATTGTTGTACAAGTGGCATTCTTTGGAATCTCTTCCCAACTTGAGTTGGAATGCATATCTTGGATTGAATTCGACCTATAGAGAGATTGGAAACTTTATAAATGTCAAGAACAAAGAATGAAGGAATATTTTGATCATTTTTAGAATTTTCTATTGCATTTGTGAGAGAGGAGCTAGTGGATGACTAGTTTCTTGCCTTAGCCAATTTCGAGGGTGAAAGATTCCCATCCAAGTTGGTGTTTGGAAAGGCCATTCAGGCATTTCATGGAGCTTTAATGGATTCTTTATTTGCAGGTGTAAGATACAAGGAATCTCATGGTTTCTTCTAGTGCAGCTCACTCCTTCAACCATTTATAGTTTTCATTGCATATTCTTGATCCTTGAGGGAGGGAATTTTTGGTGAGCTATTGTACTTTTTGGGGGAGCTTATAATGCCCCATTTATTTTTTAATATGAATTAAGTACTCTGTTCTTCATCTTTAAAAAAATTTAGGTCTAAATTCTAAGTGGAAATGTATAAATCTGATTTTTAATGAAAGAATGGTGCCATTTCCCCACTACCTTGATGTGTAGAAATGATGTATTGATGTATTCGAATGAAATATTATTCCTCTGATGTATTTATGATTAATGGACTTTAATTTATGAGATTCACAAGTTTCATGTTCAGTACTTAAGCATTTGGAGTCATTTTGATCAGTTTAATACCATTTGAAGAAGATTTAATGCCATTTCCCCCAAGGTTGAAACTAGTCTTTTTGCATCTGATTTAAGGGAGTTATAATGGACATTAAAATTTTAATGGTGATTCATATGAGTTCCTTTTGATGTCCTTTATATTTTACCATATTCCATTCAGAAATTCAAGTTGGATTGAGTGCATTTGGAAAGTCATTTTCATCATCTACCCCTAGGGGATTTGAACCACAATTTACTAGTAAAAATCCCTATCTTGACCAGATTTGAAATAGGAGTTGCAGAAGTCATATGAACACTCTAGAGCATCCATAAAAATTATAAATATGTCCTAATATCATCCAAGTACCTCCTGTATCAATTTGGGAGAATTTGGAGTCATTTGGAGACCAAGGGACCAATACTAGTCAAAGAGAAATTGCTAGTCAAACTCCCTACTTTGTCCAATATATTAAAGGGGTTTGCAGAAGTATTTGTTGGTTCTATATCATCTCTGAACATAATAATCAATTCCTAATATAATTAATATACCTTCTCAGAAGATTTGGGATCATTTGGATCAAATTGGAGACCTAGACATAAAAACTAGTCAAAGGTCGAACTAGGGAAAAAAGTGAGAAATTTGCCATTTTAATAAAATTATTAAAAAGGGACATTACAGTGGAGGAAAGTGATTTGATACCACTGTAGTATCCCTGATCAGATATCACTTAAATATTTATACCAAAATTAAAACTTTAAGACATTGATTAGTAGACAGGAAAACTAATTGCAGAACTAGTCTTGGGAAAGCTAGTCAAGGGCTGACTGAGAGGGTTTTGGGACTGAGATTTGGAAAGGTTTAGGTTCTGTAATTTGTATGTAAAATTTTCAGCAGAAAGATAATTCAGAGCTGAACAATGAGTCCTATGCACAAGGTACTGGAGCCTTTCACTTTTCAATGATAGACAAGTCTGTTGCCTACTTCGAAGCTTCATGGGCTTCCACCATATGCATACTAGACTGGAATTGGACTACTGAAAGCCACCAGAGGGATAATATAGTTCATGGGGATCTGAAATAGAGGTTGGACCAAGTCCCTAAAATATTTGGGAAGTTATGGTGGTGTTTGGGAGAGATTGGGATTGCATAGCTAGGAGATTTCTAGGATTTTCCAAATGGGTTGGAATGCCACCAAAACCTCAGGACAGAGTATGGGGGTATTCAAGGGTGTTATAATGACCTCATTGAACCATCATATCAGTATTTATGATCATATATAAAATATACAGGAAAATAAAGTAACACTAGCTAGTAGGAATTCCTAACAAGCTCTACTTTAAAAGGACCAAGGGATGTATGGCCTGAAATAATTTTGCATCTGCAAGAATTAGTGTGTTCCCAGGTCTATGAGTGACCATATGCAACTTGAATGAAGTAAAATGGTTAAGTAGAACTCAACTTATGCTTGTTTCAGTAAAACTAGTCATTTGGGATAGCCCAAAGAGCTAGTCTCAGAGATTGATTTGTAAATTGAATTATAAAACATTAAATCGTGTAATTCAGTATTGATTGCAGTTATATAACTTGTTACAAACCCATAATAACCTTACAAACTTCCATTTGCTTACAATGTCAAAAACAATGCCAAATTGTAATCAATTTCCCCCTAGCTCCAGAACTACATATGTTATGACTATCAAACATTTATGTGTGGAGAATATGAGTACATTTAGGGGTTCAATATAGAACTTAGTAGAATAATCCACCTTGATACATCATTTAATGGAAGAATTAAATAAATTTACAATACACCATCATATAACTCCTTTAAAACCTTGATTTCTTGAGAAAGGAGTTAGAGCTCTTTAGTTGGAAAGTGAGAGAGGAAGGGAGAAGTATAGACCTAGACCAGAGAAGTATGGTGAGCATTAATGTGCTCATGAATAGCTGCAAATATCTGAAATCACCCGAATAGAAGGAACCCTTGGATATCTTTCATTTGAGCAGAGAAGAAGAAGAAGGTAGAAGGTAGTTGCAGGAGTGGTTCCTTCTTCAAAACTCTTAAACTCTTCTGAAGCAATTCGACCCTAGATTTATATCAGACTTTAATGGCTGCATAATTATCTTCAACGACTACAAATAATCTTCAATGGATTCCAATTAGTCTTCAATACCTGTTAGAGAGAGTGAAGGAGAAGAAGAGAATAAACTAGACAAAATTGGCTAAGGGGAGCATCACCCAAAGCAAGTTGAGGTACATCACTCAACAAGAGAAGCTAAAGCTCTCACATTCAATTACAAAATAGTCAAAATATGTGAATGTTATTTGGAATCATTCTTTTATAGAATCTCTGATGACCTCCTCAGCAAGTTTCCCCTTGGATGACCTACTAGAACCCTTCACAAATGTGCCCCCCCTTGGGTGGATGAACTTTCCTGCTTTTCTTTATGAAATGATTTTCTCCTTTTGGAAACTGTACCCTCCTTGACCTCATATGTTTCCTTCTTGCAACAAAACTTGCTTGCTTTGTGAACTGGGCATTGAAATGGAAACTGCACTCTTATGGATGTTTCCTATTTGGTAAATTGGACTGTTGTTTTGGCAAGTGTGCCCTCCTTAACTTTTCTAGTTGTTTCCTTTTTCTGATTTTGGAAACCTTATCCCCACCTTCCTTCTTTTCGTCTTTTTTCCATATCTTCTCCCCCAAATCCATTTTGGCAACATCATCCACATGGGGGCACCCTCTTGGCCCACTTGCTCATTATCCATTAATTTTATTTATCAAAATTAACTTTACTAAGTAAATTTGCCAATTTATGGGACGGATAAAATTAATTATAAGCAAATAGAATTAATACAATTTAATTTCCTTAAGGGTTGATTTTGTCCCCTTTTCAGCCATGGGACAGGATGAACCAAAATTGGGGACATGACAACATGATAAGTAATATCCCCGCCAAGACAAAATCTAATATGCCTGCCAATGATTGAATATTCTTTCCAATATAATAAATATTCCCATCAAACCAAGTGAAATGCCCACCATCCAAGTGAAATACCCTACAACCATCTAAAATTCCCATAGGGCATGGGGGAATGCCTACAGGCCATGGGGAAATGCCCGCAAGCCATGATGAAATACCTGCAGGCTATGGGAAATGCCCACAAAACATGGGGAAATTCCCACATGATCTAGGAAAATCACTTAGAATTCCCACATAAATATTGTTTTTGTTGGGTTGAGTTTTTGCATTGGAGGGAAAAATACTTATTTGAATGTTGTTCAAGCAATTTGTCAACCAATGCATAACAAGAGGTCAAATCAAAGATGAAGATATGGTCCTGAGGAAGCTCGAGAAGTGCAGCCATGATTTCATACATAAATTTTTTTGGGTGACTAAAGTGGACACTAACCCAACATATGAACATTTTAACCATTATCGGAAGACCCTGCTGCATTTCATATGTCAACCAAGGAAATATTTAAGGATCCATACTTATTTAAAAGTGTATAAACCTTGGTGAATATTACCAATTCTTAAAATGTCAACTATATAATATTTGGCGATTTTTTTCTAAAAATATTTCAAATTCTAAGGATTTTATATAGTTTATATAATAATCTAGCAATTCTTAGAGTGGAAAATTTTACTCCGTCAAAACTGGGTGAAATAGGGCTTCAAAAAATGCAAATTGGTGAATCTTTATTTTGAAAAAAATATGGAAAAATATCCCATGGGATAAATCTTGCCCCTAAAATTTTCCTTGATGTCGACCCTTTTTCAAGCTTACATATAGCGTTACAAAGAAAAAAAGTGAATTCACAAATGCATAGGTCAACCCCATGTTTGATACATCAATGTGTATAAATAATACATGAAGTGTTCCCTCATTGGGATGAATTGAAAAATATGATGATGTGATCTGAGGAGTAGCTAAGGGACATGAGAACACGGAAAAGTGAATTGAAGAAAATTGAATTCACAAATGCACAGGTCGTCCCCATGTTTGATACATAAATGTGTGTAAATAAGACATGAAGTGTGCCCTCATTGGGATGAATGGAAGAATGTGATGATGTTATTTGAAGAGTAGTGAAGGTACATGAGAAAAGGGAAAGGAACAACAACCAATATGAGGAATAATGAAGGCAATCAAAGACTAGTTCTAAGGGGGTAAAGTCACCTTTGGTAGACTGTTTTGTATACATATCTGAAAAGTATTTTGGCACTCGCCAAGTTTGCTTATAAGGAGCATCTTAAACACATTCCTGAGCATATATATGTCAGAGTTAGAGGTCTATCTTTGGAAAATTTGAAGGATTTTTTAAGCATAGATTTAAAAGAAATCCTGGCACAGACTTCAAGGTGAATTTGAGCATGTTTTGGGGCAGCCTTAAGGAATAAATTCAATGTAGTACTATGACTAGTTGAAGAAATATTGAAGAGGATTGGTGTCCTCATTTACCTAAAAGGTTGATGCCTGCAAAATATAATTGGTGCTCAAGAGGATTGGTGTCCTTATTTACTTAACAGGATGGTGCGTACAGAATTGAGTTGGTACTCAAGAGGATTGGTGTCCTCATTTATTTATTAGGTTGGTGCCTATCCTAAAGCAAGACGGTGCTTGTTGGAATTGTTGTAACAAATTGGTGTTTGATTTAATAATAATTTTTGCAAGTAGTTTTCTCCCAATTTGGGTTTCCACTTTAAAACTTGTGTTCAATAATTGTTCTATGCATGGTGTAATTATAATTGTGTATTAATTATTGAAAAGGGACTCAATGTTGTTCACCCCCCACTCTTAGTATTGATAAATACTCCAATAGCAGTTAACTATTCCACTTGACTTGTTTTCTTATCTACACCTTACCATGTGAAGGGGCAAACTGTAGAGGATTGTGGTTGGTATGGATGACTTTTTCTTTGCATAGAATGTAGTGTTTCTATTTTTCAAGTGATTTCACAATGACATATGGTTTCCTTTGATAAGACGAATAATTATAAACAATATCATTGAATTTTTTGGAGTTTAAGGCTATTAGGTTACTAGCTTGAGTGATCATGGATCTCATAACATAGTATGGCTAATCAATTTCTATTATAAATGGTAGATGTAAATCATGTAGATTGAGCACTAGAGTTGTACATAGTTTGTCTTTCAGATGTTCAAAAGTTGGTTGTTGTGTTTATTTCCATTTGAATATTGTATTTCCATCTCCCTTTGTCATCTCATTCATTGGCTAAGACATGTGGCTTAATCCTAACACAAATTTGCGATAAAAAATTGCTAAGACATGAAAACTCTTTAAACCATGAACGTATCTTTGAGTGGGTCAATCCTTGATGACTTGAATTTTCTCGAGGTTAACTCAAATGCATGAAAAATCGATCACATAAGCAAAATTATTGATGCTCTTATAGAAAAATATCACTTCTCCAAGTTTATGCGAAGTTTATGTTGTATAAAAGTGATAAAAACTTGGTGTAGCTATTAGACTATTGAGAAATATGCATTAACATAAAACAATAGATAACTAACATGTAAACCAAAATCTCGTTAAACTTAGGAATTTTTAAAATTTAACCTTAGGTTGTCATTTAATAAGTCACCATTAATTGGATCTTGGCCTTCCCTTGATCAAATTGATAATTTGATGCCATAAATGGATTCCTTGACCCTTAAAGCCACAATGTACGTCAAATTAATGCCAAAAACCAATATGAAAAGTGTGATGATGATGATTTTCGTGACCAACAATACTTAGCTGGCAAAGAGTTTCTATGCTCTCCTAAGATAAACAATTCCGCCATAAACATAATGCCTACTGATTCACCGCCTTCATTTGTTGAGTTCAAAAAACTAGACTATGTCTCTAGATAGCTTGGGGTGTTCTAGGGTTTCCACCATTAAGAAGTCTTTGGATTTTAATGAAACATTTTGGCTAATGATAGTTTGAAGCTCATTGTTACCTTCTACAGACAGATTATAGGTTGTTATGATAAGGATAATTGTTCAGCAAAATTGATGCGAATATTAATTTAAAGAGCACAATTTCACTTGGTAACTTGGCTTATAGTTTTTCTCCTAATATTTTTTCCTCTACCCTCCATTCATTTTACCAACTTTCTCTTTCATTGTCTAATATGGTGTACTTTTACCCAAAACATTTTCATAAGCTCATGACTTCATGCAAGGAATTTTTAAACTTCTTAATACCCAAAAGCTCCGTTCGTTATGGATTATTCTTTTCCTTATATGAAAGGAATATTTAAAATTTATAAAGTCATCACTCTTAAAAGAAAAAGAAACCTACCATTCCAAGTCATGAATCATGTTATATATATCGTATCCATAAAAGAAAAGCTCCATAATATTTCACATATATTAAAAAGTGGGTCTTTGTTACCTTTTAAAGCTTTCGCTCTTGTAAATTGTTCACCCATTTTATCAAACTAAGCCTCAAAGCTCCAGGCCAATGGTTGAGCAAGTCACAAGTGAAGCTAAGTGAAGCTGATTTAATTAAAAGTTTTCTCTATGTTAAAGAAAACGCTTATTGACATATGTTGAAGGTATATACCAAGAGAGCCATCACTCAAGTCTTTTCATTTACATCACGTGTTGACAAGTAATGGAAAGGGAAAGAAAGAAGAAAGATTATTTTAATGTCCATGAGGCTAAAAATAGCCTATGGGACAGACCGCCTCACACATTGATTTCTACATGTCAACTCTTTTCTTGTTCAACTTGATGATGATCTCCCCCAATTTCTCCATGGTCCTTTCATTGAATAAATTATCCCAAGAGTTAGCTGACAAGATATTTGCATAATTGTCCTTGCTGCCCTTGCTGTCCTTGGAGGCTTCACACTCTAAAATAAAATGTTTTTATGTCTCCACTTTTCCAAAGGTGCAAAAAATACACACTCTTTCTTCCCAAGCTTCTTTTGTCATTTTCCAAGGCTCGGTCTCACAACGGAGTTGATGGGAATTAGTTCTTAATTGAGCAATAAGTATTTTGGCTCTCCAAGATATATTGGCCTCTATGTACACTTTTTAATGATGATTGTAAGTGGGGTTAAATTCTTCAATATAATACTTTTTCTTACTCCCGAAACCTTTAGCCCAAGTTCGCTTGTGGAACTTATCGATAACAAAAGCCTTTATCCCTTTTCTATTCGTGGGGCACATGTTCAAGCAAATATCCCATTTACTAAGCCATTTGATATTTTGTCGCATCCAAGCCTTCTTTCTTTTGCACAATATAATGTCATTGAAGACAACCTTAGGCCATATGTCATCTTCCATTTGCTCAATTATTTTTAAATATCTTATGAGTCACACCATAGCAATTGCTTCAATATAAGTAGCCCCCATTTCACTCAGCATGATGTCATATGAGATTGAACTTTTAATTTTGAACTTGTTTGTAATCAAGCGCTTTTGGATCTTCTTGATTTGCTTCCATTGTAAGTCAGAGGTACTATTGGCCCACACTTCACAACTATAGAGAATAACCAGGATCACTAACAGCCCAAAAAGAGTTTGCGTAATCTTCCAATCCCATAGTTCTGCCTCTTTGCATCTATTTTAAAAAGCATAGAACATTTTCCAACCTCCCAAAGTTCTTTTATTTCTACAGCCTTCCCAACTTACATTTTTGTTGAAATCAATTCTGAGGTACTTGCAATCTGCCACTTCTTCAAGAGTGTTTCCTTCAAAGTATAACTTATGTTGGTCACGTTTTCTTTTGCTAGATAAAAATACCACTTTCGTCTTACTAGTATTGAATTGCATCCTCACCATTCTACAGAAGTGCTCAAGGGAAATTAAGTGCTCTTGCAAGCCAAGGGAAGATTTAGCAATCAAAATAAGGTCATATGCGTACAAAAGAAGCCTTATTACAAACTCTCCCAAAAGAGCACCATCGCCGTCCTCTAGGTTTAACCACTCTTCAAGTTTTTCAATATATAGGCCAAAAAGTGTAGGGGACAATGGACACCCTTGCTTAACCCCGATGTCACTTCTAAAGCTTTCGAAGATACCGTCTGATGTTCTGATTTTGACTTTAACCTCCTCATACATTCTATGAACAACTGCTCTAAGATGCATAGGAACCCCAAGTTCCTCCATTCTGTGCCAAAGCTTACCTCTAGGGACCATGTTAAAAGATTTTTTGAAATCGACAAAGAAACAAAAGGATTCCTCTTTTTTCTCCCACACTTTTTCAATGATGTGCCTTAAAGTTATATCGTGAACTATCATGGAATGTTTAGGTCTAAAAAATTCTTGTCCTTTAGCACGCTTATCTCTTTCTTCCGCCCACTTGCTAAATCTATTTTTTAGCATGCTTCTAAATAGATTTGCAAACAAGGGATTTATCATTATGGTCCTATAGTTGGAGGGATCATTAACATCACCGCTCTTGAAAAGAGGTATTGCTAGGCTAGTTATCCAATCTGTAGGGAACTCCTGCTGAATGATGTAGTTGAAAATTTTCATAATGTGAGGTGCAAGAGTTTTCGAACCCAACTTTAGATATTTTGATTGAAGTTCATCTAAATCCTTTGCTTTACCAACACTTAACTTCTTAATACCCACCTCAATATCTTGCACAATGAAAAGCTTAGTAGTAGTGTTGACCAAAGGAGGGGGGTCAACCTTAGGATCATGCTCATAAATTTTCCTTGCATACTCAAACCATTGATAAGATGTAATATTATTTTCAGTTTGCTTCTTGCTCGATTGAATTTCCTTCCAGAATAACTTGGGGTTATTTTTCCCAAGGAAGATTAGTTCTTCCCTCCTTGAGACCATTAAAGCAGCTTTTTTTTCCATTAAAATCTACTTGTAAACTTTTAATTTTTTTTTCTTTCTTTTTGGTCTGATTCTCTCAAATTTTTCCTTGCTTTTTTGCATTCCTCATCAAACCAAGCATTTACCGAGAAGCAATTTGTTTCAGATTCCTATTTTTTTCTTTTTTGCATTCTGTGAGTGTGCTTTGAATTAAGTTTGTTAGTTGCTAACTATGAAGGCCTCGTGACAACATTTTCTCCTTCTTAACAAGCCTCTTTGGCACCATCTTGAAAATATTACAGGTTTTTGGAGTCAAAAGAATTATGCCCTTTGGAGGAGGTCGTTGACTGCACTGATTTTTTTGTCTCAAGTTGTTGCTCTTCGGTCCAAGAGAAACTTAAATAGATTGGTTTGTGATCATATTTTAAATCCCATAGATGTTCTCCAATCAAGAATTCCTCCATTTTCTCACACAAGCCATGCGAGCATATTGCATAATCCACTACACTTGCGTCGTTATAGGTATTACAAGTGAGATTACCAGAGTTCACCCATCTAGCCAAACCATTGCAAATGATTAAATCAAATGTCCCACATAGAGTAAGAAATTGTTCCCCAAAGAGATTGCAACTTTTGTTGTCCTTTGAAATTCTTGTCCACTGATGATTACTTTCTTCTGTAAGCCAAATAGGATTGCAGTTTCCTTACTCCACAGAATGCTAGCTTGTTCACTTGCAGTCCTAGCATTGAAATCACCCACTAAAAGGACTTCACTTAACCAAGAATACACCGCAATATCGTTTTTAAGGCTGCAAAGGGCTCTTTGTGGTCTAACCCCCCACTTTTATAAGTTTTTGAAACTTTTGGAGCAAAATAGCATGCTGCAATTCTAATGATATTTCCATTTTCTGAGATTTTAAACCAAATGAATTGTTTATTTAAGTCTTCTATTTCTTGTAGCTGAATGAGACGACCTTTCTTTTTCTTCACTAAAACCATGATACCCACATGTCCCTTGCCATTCTCTACTACATTGTTCCACACTGCCATCTTCAAATCAATTTGAAACAAAGGTGTCCTACACCCCTCATGCTCATGTGTTTCCACAAGACAGATTATGTCTCTATCTTCTGTAATAGGTCCTAGCCCAGGTCCCCACCTCCAATGGTAACCACTGCATTTCCAAGAAACTAAACTTAAGGAGACCTGGATAGAGCTTGATTGTTATTTGTTTTGGCATATAAGACTCAAAGTTGAGTCTACACCCTTATTTTCCCATACTGAACTTGTTGCATAGTTTGCTGCTAAAGAATTTGCTGTCACTTCTTGCCTACCACATTGTTGTTCTATTTTGGAATGAGGACCAAAAAAGGAAATAACAACCTTGCCTTTGCAAATCCATGCCCGTTTCCCCTCATCCCTTGCTTCTTTGACCTTTGTCACCTCTTCTCTTCTTTCCTCTTGCTGCCTAATAGTTAAATCTTCCTCTAGAAAAAATCGAGAGCCCCTCAAGAGTTGCTTCTTGCTTAGGATAATTTTCTGGTCACGTGCACTTGACAAGATGAATTTTATGGCCCTACCTCTCTCATCCTTGGGTTTACCCACCCTCCATGCTTGGCAGATTCGGCCTTTCGAAAGCAACTTGTCCTTTAAAAAGTCACTTACAAGATTGAGAGTGCATTCATTTTTTCCATAATCTCTCACACCTTTAATATTATGTTTGTTGCATGTCTTGTATTTCTTTGGTTTTAGTGTCTTACAAGATGTCCCCCCTGGGTGTTTACTTCTTTTCCTTTTCCTTTTTCCATATTTGCAGATTCTTGCATGATTTGCCACGCAGCCTTCATGTCTTGCCATTTAGTTTTTCCTACGAGAAGAGCATCTTGCATCAATGCCACATTGATCTTTTAGAACCTTATTGCTTTCTGCTAAACATTGATTTTCTGTTGATAATAAATGGATTTTAAGGTCTCTCTCCTGCTCTTTGACTTCCAAAACCTCCAATCTCATCTTGGCATTTGGTAACTCTTGCACATAAAGGGCAGATGACCAGGTGAGAGGTGTGGATGTGGGATTGTATAAGGCAGGATCTTTGTTGCCTTTAGCCCTGTTGTTGTCACTCTCTTGTAAAAGAAACTTGCCTGAGTGTTTATTAGGGAGGGCCAAAATATTTTCCCTTTGAAACTATTTTTTCCTTGTCTGCTCCCATTTTAGACGGGCAGTTATGCGTTTTAAACCACTTCCCTGCTTTGCTTGAGCAAGCAATTTTCAGTTGACCTAAATGGTTTGCTTCAACAATATGGGTATCTCTTCACTATTTTTCATGTGTGATGCCGAATGTATTTCCATTGCCATAAGGGACAAGAAAACACGAGATAAGGAACATGACTGAATACCTGTCTGTCTGTTGGGCCGAAAGATTCTTGTCGTTTTAGATCCAAATGTTTACACACCATTCCGGGCTGGTTTTCCGAGCTCCCACGTACCTAGTGATCAAGCGAGCTTCCGTTATTTTGAGCCTTATTCTTCACAGCTTTCGTTCTTCTCTGCATCCTATGTATTCTCACTCAAGAGGCATCGGTCGTTGAGAGCCACCGCTATATCCATGGATGGTCAATGCACCAGGATGGGATGCTTATATATCCATGGATGGGATGCTTATATATAAACAATAAAGGATACTAATCCATGGTGAACATTGGATATCATTAATTTTTGACAAGTGCGCAGTCCTAAGCACCAGTATCAACAATTGAAGTCAGATCATATTGTCAGTTCCCATTTCTGCAAAAGCAGCACCAAAGATCAAGCACATGACCAATTTAAAATGCAGCTTAACACTAAAGCATTGGATCTTGCAATGACGATGTAGCTCAGTCAATTATTTTCAATGGAGACAAGCGATTCTGAATTAAGGAGTGGATTGAAAGAGACTTATCGATGGAGACAAGAAGCATCCATTGGACAATTCGTGGATTTTCTGGTTTGATAACTCCTCCGTGAAATCCAAGTTGACAGCGTAGGGGTAGCTTCCTTCGTTCCGTTTACACTTTCAACATGATTGAATATTTCTGTTGTTTATACAACAATGTGTTTTTGTCAAACAAGCTGCCCTCCAGGGGAGATTTTTACTTCTTTAAATTGGGAATAGATTGCAGTCAAAAATGTATATCGAAAAGCTACAGTCTGAGCACGGAAAATGGTAATCAATGAATAAGGGTAGAAACTGACTACCTAGTAAAATCTCAATATGTTGACATTGGCAATGGTTGAATAGAGCAATGGAGGATGCATTTGTGAAAGTGCAAAGAGAGAGCAACAACAGGTTATCCACTATAAGATATTTATTGATATAATTGCATAGATTCAGATCTTTTATCATTTTTTTCGAAACTAGTGCCCGTATGTACAACAAGTGGTAGATGTCAGGAAGTTGACTACTGTAAAACCTAATACGATGGATAAGTTTTAGACGACTTTGGTTTAAGAATATGCTTGATAAAATAATGATTAATACTACCAAATATTGGCTTCAGCTTTGTTTTTAGATGTCGATGGTTCAACTCTTATATACATCATAGTTTGTTGTTGAAGCTTAGCAAGGACTGAAACTCTGATCTTAGTTTCACGTTGATGATTCAGAAGTCACGTAGTGCTTTTTTTTATAATACTGTAAAATTTACTGATAGTACGACATTCCTTAAAGGAAGAAATGAAAACCATACTTCTGAAGGCTGTTAATAAAGAGGGTCTCGAGCATAAAAACATATGAACAGTAAGAACGGAAGTATGACTTTGATAGACAAAGAAAGGCCAGTGCTACACACTGGCTATATTCATTAGATTGATGATAATAAACTGCGAGTTGGGATGAAGATGAATTCGTGGAATGTTGAGAATGACAAAAGCTGAAAGAAGAAAAAGAGATCATGGCATCAAACATTTTAAGAAATACTTAAGTCTAATGGGTGGATAAAAGAACGCAACATTCTAGTAGACATAAGCAACGGCAAACTAAAATCTTGTTGCAAAAAATATAATAACCGTCCAGATATCCCTTAAAAGAGGAACGCATTTCTCTCTAGTAGGAGGCCAGTTCATACAAACACTATCGACTAAAGGTATGGTGGAGTAATAAGTTTATTTATTTTTTCTTATTTATTCATTCATTCATATTTAGCTTTCTCATCGAAGATTTAACAATGTCGTTGATAGCCGGTGTTATCTTAAAAGCTTGCAGAGAAAAGGAAGGTTGAACTTGGTTTGAATTAATTAAGATAGATTGTAAATCTTTTTAACATTTTTTAAATTAAAAAAATCCACTTACCATATTATTGATTAATAGTTTGTGTGCAGGAAAAAGACATTGAAAAACTAATTATTGATTTACTTAATCTAATCCTTTTTTACCTTTTCTTCATTGCAAAACTTGATCATATCTTAGTTTTATCTTGCGAAATTGTATGAAGTGTATTATCAATCAAGAAATCTTTATTGGCTTAATTATTTCTCGTCCTATGATTCTTTTCCTTTATCCTTATTCATTTTCTATTTTATTTTAAAAGATTTGTTCTTTAGCTTCTTTAAAACATTTCAATCATATATGTGTATTTGTTAAATATTATATTATATTTATGTAAATCATTTTATTTCTTTTTAATTTTTAGGAGTGTTGTAAAGAAGGACTGCATTTGAATGAAAAGCAAGTTTGCCAGCATTTGAAGAGCCGATTCGATCTTTGGAGTGTGTTGGTATCAGAGCCAGTCGGCTATTTATTTGTAAGTCTCAATCTGTGAATCTTCTAACGCGTGCATAAATCTATTATGTATATCTTTGTTTACAGTTCGAAATATATTTCCATTTTATGTTAAAAAGGTTTTGTTTTGGGTAAAAGGACGTTCCGAGTTGTTTGTGAATCCATAGCCGAGGGATAGGCACAGTAAGTCCTTTGTTGTCTCTTTGAAAAGAGTTATAGTAACCGTAGTGAGCAATTTACCCATTTACTTTCCGAGAAAGGTAAGTGTTCCATGGATTCTTCAATGGAATCAGTTATGTTCCAGACCTTGAACTGTCAGACTGAGAATGATACTGAAGTATTTTTAGCAAATAAAAGATCTTCCTTTCAAAATGAGGCTTCATCTTCTTCTTCCATTATTAATATTCAATATCTAAACCCTTCTGAGAACTAGAAACTACCAGCCATCCTACCATCTCATGTATACAAGCTTTCGTGGTGGCAATACAACTCCCATTCCCAGATTAAAATTAGTTCCGTAAATGTGTCTTTTATAGATCGGGAAGAACTAGTTCATATCAATCTTTTAAATAAATCTCAAACAGATTGGGCTAAAAGACAAGGTTATAAGTATGCCTATCTCGGTGCTATTAAACTTGGACTTGGTCTTCTGGTTCGACCATATCTTCTTGTGTCTTCCTCGTATGTTTCCATTGACACTCGCCATATAGACTTCTCAAATGCTATCATTAGAGGCTTCACAGCTTCTTTGCACAATGGTTTGTGCTTTGGTACAATATTTCCTAAGTATTTTGTTAGTCTAGATGATCCTTATATCTATGACTTGCTTAAATCTTATATTTTACCTCGTGGTTTTAAAATGGATTCTGGTTCTAAGATCATTCAGCTCAAAGCCTGTGTTTTAGTCGGTTTTGGAAATGATACCTTGCCTCCACTGCAATCTAAAGTGCACCAGAGTTCGCACCTGCACAACGTGGTGGAAACTGAAAAATCCAAACAATCTACTCTAGTTACTTTTGACTGGACAGGTATCAATTATCCCAGGCAATGGGATGTGAAATACAAAGAACTGAGAGAACATGATAACCCTCTCCAAAAATTTGAGTCTTTTGTTAATACTCCCATAACTTTTGATAGAGCTTCTCATTCATTCCGAATCCCTGAAGGAAAACCAACTCCTAGATTCACTCCTCCTCTTTTGAGGACTTCTTTTGTGAATACTTCATCTTCCTCATCTCAACCTCAGGCGCTTTGGCATGAATCTTTTTCTTCTGCTCCAACTCAACCATCATTCTCTAGAGTTCATGAAACTAAACACAAAGGGAAACATTCAAATTGGCATGCTTGTAAAAAGATACTCCAAAGGCTACAGCATAATAAGGGCAGAGAAACCCCAAATCATTGCATGTTTTCCTTTTTACCTAGGAGTGGCCCCAACATGGAAGTCACCTCTGCAAAAGGTGATAAGTCGTATATCCCTGGAATAAATCTTCCAGATGTTCCCTTCAGACAGTTTTCACTTGATGGTCAAGATAAAAAAGAATTCTTTCCCCATAAGTCTTCCACCCCATCAGAAACTATCTATGATGAAATAAAGCTTGCTAACTATGGGAATCTGTAGCGGCAGCTTACTACACAAAACCTGGATGATATGGCTCTTGATATCATTTAGTGAAAAATACCATGAAAGAAGAGCACGATCGAATTTCGTTGCTCCAAACCAAATTGGACCTTCTGGATCATTTGTTGCATGATACATAAGAGATAAAATCAACAATCACAATAGTTACTCTTTTGGCATGACAAGTGTTCAAGTTGAGGATGATAAACTAGATTTTGATTTTGGTCAAGATGAAGAAGAATTTCAAGAAATTGAAAGTTTAGTCTCCCAATTCCATAAAATGCTCAATGCATTACTCGAAAAATATCTAGCCATGCTTGCTTTTCCTCCTCATACAGATCAAACCCAAGCTAGTTCAGGGGTTAACCAAGAAATTGGGTCTTCCTATTTGAATGGTCCTCCTCCTCCTACACTTGACCTTGATATGCAAGATGCCTCTTCATCTCCTTCTCATAAATTCCATTTTTGGATAAATGGAATTAATAATATGATGTCACAAATGCCTGAACAACCTGTCCTAAATATCCAATGTCAGTCAAGGGAAGAAATCAAGTCATCCATACAGCTTCTTGGGAAATGGGTCTTGTACAAAAGAACCCAAGATTCAAACATCATTGGTCAGCAATTAGCCTCACAGCTAATCTCTGGATTATCTGGGTTAGCACATGAATGGTGGTGGTGGCTACCACAAGAAGCCAAAGATGAAATAATGAATGCCAATGATGCAGACTAGCAAATACTACATGCTCTTGGAAAATAATTCTATGGCCCTGATGATAAAGAAGACTATGAACATCTAGCTTCTATGTTCATGTCTGCAAGAATTTGTGACCTAAGCCAGAGTGAAAAATATTTCTGCTATATGCGGAATCTTCTTATCTCTTTTGGTAAATCTGACGAACCAACTTATTTGAAACATTACCTTAGAAGCTTTCCTAGACATGTTCCAGATGTGGTGGAACAGTTCCTCAAAGATAAAGAGATAAATCTTAGAGGACTCTCCTTGGCATAGCTGCATACCTACATAATGGAAACATGGCAAGAACATTGCCTAGAAAGGAGAGTAAGTAAATATTCTAAAAGGCACTAGTCAATGTATTCCTCGCATTTTTGTAAATCTGTCACTAAAATGTCTGACCAGGGTTATGGTGCTTACAATAGAGGGCGCTTTGGAAAAGAATCTTGCCATTGTAATAAAAAGAAAAAAGGATTCTATACAAGTGCACCACATTATCATCCTAACAAAGCCTACAAGCATAAGGCTCATAAATCCCATAAGAAGAAGTTCAGAAAATCATTCCATAAAAAGGCTTATGTCAGAAAAAGGTCTGAGCCAACAGAAAAAGAAAAATGTTTCATTTGTGGTAAGAATGGCCATTGGGAAAATAAATGTCCAAAGAAAAATTCTAATCCCAAGCTTGCTTCTTTATTAACTGATCAACT
The DNA here is from genome assembly GCA_027924585.1 of Larix kaempferi. Classification (NCBI taxonomy): domain Eukaryota; kingdom Viridiplantae; phylum Streptophyta; class Pinopsida; order Pinales; family Pinaceae; genus Larix; species Larix kaempferi. The sequence continues at coordinate 1,671,816 of BSBM01001288.1, forward strand.
AGATCCAGCTTGGTGGGATCTTTCATTTTGTGAGCAAGGTTAGTATCGTCCTGGTAAATTTTTTTTTCTTCCTGATGATGATTCCTCATCCTTGAAAGAATATTCTTATGATGTCAATTTGAATAAATTTGCACCCTTTGATTCTTCCTCCTTTGACTCAGATTCTAATTCGGATGCAAATTTAGGGGGGTGTGAGGGACCTCCAGAGTTTGATTTCTTATGCTATATGTTTTTTGATCCATATAAAACTTCTCCCAAATAAAGATTAGATGAAATAGATGAACAACTATCTGTAATTCCTTCCTTTGAATATATAATTAGAGGAGAATTAAAAGTAGAAAAGAAAAAGCACCTATCTACCTTACAAGCCAAAGAGAAGCAACCAGAAGAAAGTGTAAGTTCTCCTTTTCATTATCCAGCATTCTACAACCCCATGGACCTATATAAGCACTATCCTGCAGAACACAAGGATAGATAAAATTTAGAAAAGATAAAGAGAATTTGTTGCATATGCAAATCAAAGAGAAATAGAATTCTCTTAGAAAACTAGCCTAGGGAAATTGAAGATTTGAAAAGAATGCTAGAGATCACTTTAAGAGAAAAGGATCAGTCTTCTGAAGAAGAAATGTGTAGACAATATGAAGAAGCATTAAGAAGTCCTGAGCATGATGTACATCATGACAGTGAGGTCAAAAAAGATGAGGCTCATGATGTTTTCACCCTATTTCCTGAACCGTCATTAGGACTCTTCACAGGTCCTAAGATGTATATTAAAATTTCCTTCCGTCCTCCAGAATTCAAGCCTTATAAATTAGATTGCATGATAGATTCAGGTTTCCAAATGAACTTGGCCAAAGGTAGTGCAATCCCTACTTTTTACAGGGAAAAGGATTCTAAACATGGAGTTTCTATTGAAGGCACCCCTGTACATCTTCTTGGTAGAGTATCATATTTCCCTATTTCAGTTAAAGGATGTAAAGAATTTTTATCCTTAAATAGGTTAGATAGTATAAAAGAATATTGTATTTTAGGTTCATAATTCTTGAATAGAGTCAAACCTGTTACTTTTGATAGTGCTAAGATGTTATTTAAATGCACGATCAGAGGGAAGTTAGTCTCCTGTCCTATGTCTTTTGAAGCTAGTTTCAAGTGTAAGAATCCAGTAATAAAACCTGATCCCAAGATAGACATTGCTAAATTGTTTAAAATGGAAAGATGCATTGTGTATGCAGAAATGCATAAAGACAAGGCCCTTGCAGAAATAACAGAGAAATTGGAAAAATATTGCACTTCTATTAACACCCAAAAAGTGCTCACTAGCTCATTTCCTTATTCACATGACCCATTTGTCCACTTTTCCACCATTTGAGCCTCTAAAGCCATCAAAAGGTCACCACAAGACCATAATACACCCCTTTTTTCCCCTCAAAAAGCATAAAAAACCCTAAAAAAGGGTCCAGAATTCCCAAAAATATTAAAAAGGGAATACAAATATTAAAAATATTCAAAAAAGGAAAAAGGAGGGAAAAGGTACCTAAACCATGTTGGTCAATACCATTGGTTTCCTCAAAACCATAATGGTATTCTCCACCACCAAAAACTATAAAAAGGTGGTAGGGGCTCCTCACTTTCCATCCATCCATCATCCTATCCTCACGCTGTCAAAATCTCTCATGAGACTTTTGGCCATTTTCAGCATCTTGGAGAAGAGACCTTTGGAGCTTGGAGCTATTCACCTTGGGAGTTACTCAACACAAATCCTCACCATTTGAGGTATCTTTATACAAAATACTTATTCTTTTATTTCTTGTTCTTGAATCGTTTATAAAAAAATTATTTGTTATATGCACATGCTAGTTTAGATTTAGATTTAATTTATAATTGTTTTTGCTTTCAATATTGAAACTGCTATCACATTGTTGATAGGTGCCCATTGCACAAAGCTTGGTTGCAAAACCAGGCCAACATTTTTTGGCGACTCTGCTGGTTTCGAATTCTTAGATCTCAGTTTTTTGCTTTAGATCTTATTTTTTGTTAGTTTTAATCATTTTTATTCATAGATCTGCCATACTAGACAGCAGATCCATTGCTGTTCTAGATCTTGGCCCCTTCTATTGCCATTAACAGCCTGAAATTTCCATTTTCGGGTTCATTTTTCGGCGTCTGTTTTTCGGCTTTCGCCTCGCGATTTTTTTCCCGACAATCGCGCGGCTCATCGTGACCTCGCGTCTTTTTTCCGCACGGCACACCGCGGCTTCGCGACGATTTTACGCGCTGCACTTCGCGGCTGCGCTGCACATCGCGACTGTGTGACCGAAACCCGCACTGCACATCGCGGCTTTGCGGCCGAAACCCGCGCTGCACATCGTGATGCGCGGCCGAAACTCACGTTGCACATCGCGGCTATTTTCCCCAAACCCGCGATGCAATTTTTTTGAATTCGGCCAATTTTTTGAAAATAGTTTTTTCGGTATTTTCTGCCCATTTAGCATATTTTACACCATCAATTTTTCTGCATTTTTACAGCCATTTTAAATCTTTTACTATTTATATATGCTCCATTAAAAGTCTTTTTAAAAATTTTCAGTAAATTGAAAGAAAGATTTTCTGCATTTTATTTAGATCAAGGTTTTACTATTTATTTGCTCAATACTTTGCCTAAGCAATTTTTAAGAGATCCATTTATTTCTTGAAATATTTATGTTATTTGCTTTCCTTCAAATTATTTCAAAGATCCATTATTTTTGAATAGTTTTTTCAAGCATTTACATTTCAAAAACGCCTTTATTTTTTGCAAAACCGGAAGCGTCTTTTCTTTCATTTGTAATCAATCGCCCAAGCGAGGCAAATCAATTTCAGTTTAAATACCACACTTGCACCCACTCTGCCACATAATTTAAACTGAGCCTTAAAATTTACCTTAAACTCAACAAACTTTTAACCCCACTTGGGGAGCACTTAAAAAAATTTTGTAGTTAGGTAGAATTGAGGGGATAGGTGTTCCAATAACACCCCTCAATTATTACATTTGAGACATTGTGGTTGTCCTCTACGGTACCAAAATTCCTTATAATTTTGACATGTTTATCAACCAATTTATCGGGAAGGCCTCTCCTTTAGGAGGGTTAAAGTAGCCAGACTGGTTCCGAAAGTCTGAGTGGAATACCGCACTCCATTCAGTAACTGAAGGATACCTTTCAAAGTTCTTGGTGTACACCCAAGAGGGTGTACAGCGGTGATAGAACCAAATTGCAGATTCACCCAACCAAAAATGTCATGAACGGGGTATCCTAGTTGCCACTCTTTAGGATTGTCTACCTGGTATCCCTCCCGGTAGGGGGATATCTAGCCGTTGATTCAACACTCTATATTATCTGACTTGGATTTCATCACCTTGTAGAGGATATCGTTTGTTGACTCACAATACTTCTAGTTAGGTGTTTGCATGATACATTACCCACCTTTGGTCTAGTAACACCCCTTTTTTCTAGGAATTGTTTGAATTTTGGTATTCTGACCAATTTTGTTGCATACCTCCACTTATTATAGCACAACTGCTATAATAAGTGCTTTTTGAGGTTGGTTGTCGACCTGAGAGCCTTTATTTTTTCACTCCCCTCTTGCACTCATTGTTGCATTAGGGTTTCGAGTTTTTTACATCACCACCTTACATTGAAATTTTTTAAAAATATTTCTCACCATTGAGAATTTAAGACGATCTCGTCGTCTTCAGGGTGAACCCCCTCAGTTCGGTATACTTGGCTCTACACGTCATTGACGTAGAGCCTTATCCCTTGACTCGACACGTCATCGGCCAAACACACAGTCATCTGATTCTGACACGCCTCACTTCACATCTGATTCTGAGGCTGAATCCAAAAATCCTACTGAAAAATCACCAACCAACCTCATGGTTGGATCACAATACGACCCACTTTTCACCAGTACTGTTGGAGATACATCCACAAACCCTTCTACTACTGTGCCATCCATGGTAACAACAACCCCTTTAGGCATGCCTAATATAGGGGCCACTCCACCTTTAGGTATGCCCAACACAGGACTACCTCCTATTATGGGTATGCCCAACATAGGAATCACACCACCTCTCATTACCACAACCCAAATCCCAGGAATTCCTGGCACTATTCCTAATCCCTCTGCAACCCATGTTGCACTTGGGAGCGCTGGCCCATCCCAAACCACAACGGTTGGAGTACACATACCTTCGATACCTAGCATACCCTTAGGGGCTACTGGACCACTACATAATGCCACCATTAATAGTTATGTCCCAGTCACTACGCCACACCCATCTGCTAGTTTATCTTACATGGCTAGTCTGAACTTACCAGACCTAGCCAGGCTAACTAATGATCCTATCAGGCACAACCCTACATGGACACCCATGCCTACAAAGCTCCCCTTGGACATCCCCAAGTTTGAAGGAAAACCTGGGGAGGATCCCCAAAACCACATAATGTCATTTCACCTATGGTGTTCATCTAAATCCATAGTGGATGACTCCATTAGACTAAAACTATTGCAACGAACGTTCACGAGCTCTGCAGTTAAGCGGTACATCGAACAACCACATGGGACCCACCATACATTTACGTCTCTCGCCTCCACTTTCCTTCAGTTTTTTCAGCTACCTGTATGCTATGATGCAGGAGTTGAAATACTATTGTCTTGCAGACAAAACACAGCTACCCACATCATCAACCATATCCATGAGTGGCGCAAGCGTCGTAGCCTTTGTAAGATAAAACTAGATGACCGTATATTTTTGGACTGGTTTCTTAAATCACTCCTACCCTTCATAGCCAAAGACGTAGCTTCCGAACAACCCCAGTTAGAGGAAGAAGCTATCTTAAAAGCTCAGCAATTCAACCTAATTTATGCCCAGTCAGGCTATCTCTACACCATCATACCAGATGCCCCACGAGGCGATTCTTCACTCGGTGACGCTCCGGGGGCATCACATGCCGCTGATGGTATTATCGGCCAAGTCACGACACAAAATAAACCTTTTAGCATGGTGAGCACCATAAATGCCCCAGACCTCTCTAGGGCTACATATAATTCTGGAGCGACAACTTCGTACACTCCAACGAATCAGACTCATCACACTCATGGATCCTCTTGTCCACAACATTGCTATGGGAAAGCGCCATTGACATATGTACCACCCACATACTATAACCAACCGACCACCTAGAACCCAATTCATTTACCGGCACAACCAATGTATTACCCACAGCAAGCTACACCAGCTAACCCAACACCTCCAATAGCTCAGGGTTACCAACAACCTTAGCAGGAAACTGGACCAGCTCCAGCCCCACCAGCTTATTATCCACCGCAACCTGCTTCCGCACCTGCGGCACCCCAAAATCCTTCCACTACTCAAGGGCAAGTGTACAAACAACACAATCAGCCCCAACATCAAAAGAACCAACACAACCAGGGTGGACAACAAAACCGTGGAAGAGGACGTAACCACGGCAACAACCAACAACATAATCAAGGTCCACCACCTCCCAACCCTCCGAATAATAACAATGCTGCTCCTCCCAACTAGAATCCTGATCGTCATCCCAAGCAGCCAAAAAACAATAACCTGAGAACAAACCATCCATGTTCTATATGTGGAGTCTATGGACACTACACTCATAACTGCCCCCATTTAGAGAAAGCACGTAAACTTTGGGCTGACGATGCCCAACGCCAGGGCCACGCTGGACAGCCAACTCCACTTAATCAACCGCAACCCATGATATTACAAAACCCATTTTCAAACCAGGGAGTAGTAAATACTCTCCCTATGGACCCCCCACAAGGATTTGCTGCACCTCAACAGCAAATCACCTATGCCGCAACTGATTATTAGCATACGGATCCACGCACACACCATTTATTAATGATTTCATCCAATGACATTAACCTCCAAACTCGCAGGAATCAGTACGGCCCACCCCCAGAAACTCCTCCAACTGACGCATCCACCTCCCTTCCACCAGATCAACCACTACGCATATCAAATATGCCGTTGGATGGAGGACCTAAAATCCCTCGCATCCCTTTGTGAAGGATTAACAACAATCCTAATGCTCGCGTAGCATCCAATTATAACGTCGTGGAAGACCTAGCACAATCCTCAGCTGCTATGTCTGCTTTAGAGGTACTGAAAACATGCCCTGCACAACAAAAACTACTACTATCCGCCATCAGAGGAGTAGACCCTAACGACACACACATGATGGCTTTCGACTTAGACCAAGCCGAACCTCGATTGCCATCAAATTTGGCTTTCCAAGTGTCAGTAAACATTCGAAACCTTGTTGTGCATCGATGCATCATCGATGAAGGAGCTTCAACCTGCGTTATGTCCACCCTTGTGTGGCAAAAACTTGGCTCCCTCACTTTACAACCATCCACCACGACATTACGAGCTTATGACGGACGCTCAGCTCAACCACAAGGCCTCTTAGCGAACATACCCATAGAACTAGGCAGCAAATTAGTTCTTATTGACATCGAAGTGATCAATGCCCAGCTCGACTACAACCTCCTTCTTGGACGTAGCTATATGTACAAAATGAAAGCAGTGGCTTCATCTATTTTTTGCCTCATGATGTTCCCACATGAAGGACGCGTTATCAAGATTGATCAACTCACATATTATGATCCTAATGCCCCCGCAGCCCCTCAAAATATGCTACCAATGATTGAACAAACCATTCAAACCGCACCAACATCATTTATGTTGTCAATTGGTCCTGGAATCTACACCGAGTCACCTATGACTTCCACATTTCCATCGATCTCACCACCTTTTTCGATAACAAAAACATCGGATTTGTGCACCCTGTCACACACCACACAGCAGCCTTCGTCACTACCACAAACACCCACAGTGCCTACTCATATTGGCACAACGCCAATTCATACTATCCCATTCTTGTTCCCATTTTCTGGAGTTGTTAGTTCGCCAGTAATGGCTACACTCAACATTCCTGGTTTAACATTAGGGATACCTGTATGGTACTTACCTTCTCCAAGCCCCCTGCCGATTTCGACTGTTATTTTACAACCAGTACAACCTATCCCTACTACCAACCACCCACCCCCTCCGGTCGCTCATCTGCAAAACAGGCCACCCCCAATAGTGACTACGGCATCAACGTCCAAAAATGCCCCACCTCCGTTACGGAACACAGGGAGCAGAGGCCCACCAACTTATAACACTGGATTCATAACTTGCACCCCCCCAACAACCCCTAAGGTAGCTAAAAACCCACCAACTATTCGCATTCCCCCTAAGTGCTCGTTGTGTGACAAAGTAGGCCATGCCACTCATCAATGTCCACAATTACCTGCACTCCAAGAACACATGAATATGTTGGATGATGACACCGGAATTCTAGTGGTAAGACTTGAGCCACCTCCTCAACCTCACGACAAAATGCTCCGCACTAACCACCCTTGTGTGATATGCGGCATTTATGGCCATTATTCACACCACTGCCCTGATCTCCCAGATTATAGAGCAGCCTTATACAAGATGAACAATGCCGACTTAGAGATATCTCCTCCCCTCATCGAGGATATCTACCCTCCGAAATCATCTTCTTTGGAAGAAATCAATACCATCTATATGATTTCAACGACATACAAACCAGAACCCGTTGATTTATGGTCCGATTACTTTCATACTGATGAGCAAATTCTAGAAACATTCACTGCACCAGACCACCCTTGGGACGATATGCATCATCGCTCATACTTCCTCCCTGAGGCGTCTACATCCACCGCAGAGAACCAACTATCAGTCGAATCGAAAGATTTCCTACCAACTAAGGTTGATTGGTTCAAAGACCCCATCCCAGCACCAGATGCCTTCGAAGAAGGGAACATGTCCAACATTTCCCCTATTATACAAATCGACATTTCTACCACACCTGGAAAACCGGAGCTCATCTCACTAGGCGCATCATGCACTCAAGCGGAAACTCAGGCATATAAGAAACTCTTCCAAGAGTTTCGTGATGTCTTTGCCTGGTCTTACACCGAGATGCCTGGCCTCGATCCCAAAATTGTGGAACATCACATCGACACTTGGCCCAATGTGCCTCCTGTCCAACAGAAACAATGACCAATTCACCCGTCCAAGCTCCCAGCTGTTAAAGTTGAGATTGAAAAACTCCAAAAAGTAGGATTCATATATCCTATTGCCTACACCACCTGGGTTTCAAGCCCAGTGCCAGTAAACAAAAAAGTGGGCACCATACGCATTTGTACTGATTTCCGAGACCTCAACCTCGCTTGTCCCAAAGACATCTTCCCCACACCTTTCATTAACCAATTAATCGATGAATGTGCGGGACATGAGGTCCTTTCTTTTATGGATGGTTTCTCCGGATATAACCAAATCAAAATCCGTAAAGAAGATCAATACAAGACAGCTTTCACTACCCCATGGGGCACCTTCGCCTATCACGTCATGCCTTTCGGTCTCAAGAATGCGAGAGCCACTTTCCAACGCGCCATGACTTATTGCTTCCATGATCTACACAGAATCATAAAAGTTTATCTGGATGACCTCACCGCTCGATCCAAGAAACGATTTGACCATTTCGACAACCTTCGACAAGTTTTCTTGCGTTGTTGAAAATACAACATCCGATTGAACCCTCTCAAGTGTGTCTTTTGCGTTACATCAGGTCGCCTGCTGGGGTTCATCATTTTAGAAAAAGGAATCACTGTAGACCCCTTGAAAGTCTAAGCCATTGTAGACTTACCGTCACCCTGTACATTAAGACAACTTCAAAGCCTTCAAGGGAGGTCCAACTTCCTCCGCCGCTTTGTCCCTAACTATGCCACAATGGTCCACGATTTCCTACGACTACTACGTCTGCATACCCGTTTCATATGGGACCAACAAGCAGAATCAACTTTCACCGACTTAAAGAAAGCACTCACAAATGCCCCATTGATCTCTCCTCCGGATTTCACAAAAGATTTCACCCTCTATGTTTCAGCATCCGAACATGCCGTATTTGGAGTTCTTGTGCAAGAAGATACTGCTCGCCAAGAGCATGTCATCTACTATGTGAGCTAGACCTTTTCAAGCCCACCCCTCTACTACCCACATGAAGAAAAGATGGCCCTCGCCGTCGTCTTTTCAGTACAAAAGCTGCGACATTACATTCTCCTGAGCCACACCACGGTTGTAGCCAATTCCAATCCAATGGTTTACCTCTTGACGCGTCGCCTCCTTCAAGGCTGTGTAGCTAAATGGGTGATTTCCTGCAAGAATACGACCTAACTTTCAAAACCACAAAGAGCACCAAGGCCCTAGCACTCGATCAACTCATCACAGATCTCCCATCCTCTTCGTCATCACCCACTATCCAAACGGATCTCATTGATGATCACATTTTCATCATTTCTTCTGACGACCCATGGTGCAGCGACATCTTAATCTACCTCCGCACACAAAAATTTTGACCCCACATCGATCGTGACGGACGCCGTCGTATACGACACCATGCCCCCTGATACCTCCTATTAGGCGATGTACTTTATCGACGCGGCGTCGATACCAGCTTACGATGCTGCCTATCTCATAATGAGGCAGAACAAGTCCTTAATGACTGCCATAGCGGTGCCTGCGGAGGCCACTTCTCCGGCATGGCCACCGCCCAAAAGATCATCCGCGCAGGTTACTTTTGGACTTCATTATTTACTGATTGCATCACCGCAGTCAAACATTGTCAAAACTACCAAATTTTTGCCCCCAAGGCAAGAACCCCACCCTCCCCCCTTCATCTAGTCGTCACTGTCGGACCATTCTGCAAATGGGCCATTGACTTCCTTGATTGCAATCCCACGTCAGCCGGCGGTCATAAACACATTATTGTGGCCGTAGATTATTTCACCAAGTGGGCGGAAGCCATGCCAACTTACAATTGCAAGGCCGACACCACAGCACGTTTTTTCCTCAACCATGTTATCACTCGTTTTGGAGAGCCAAAGCAACTCGTCTCAGACCACAGCTCTCACTTCAAAGATGTCGTTTGGAGAGAATTATCAACCTTACTAAAATTTGAACACCGTTTCTCCTCTTCCTACTACCCCCAAGGAAATGGCCAAGTCGAAGCGATTAATAAAATTTTGAAGACCATACTCCAGCGCATTGTGGACAAACACAAATCAAATTGGCACCACATGCTCTTCCCGGCACTATGGGCATACCGCACGTCAACCAAAACTGCCACCGGTTTTACCCCTTTCCATCTAGTTCACAGTGTCGAGTCCGTCCTCCCCATCAAGTGCCAGATTCCAGCCCTACATATGGCCATTGAACTCCTACCGGACACTTCCCCAATTGAGCAATGCTTACTACTCCTGGAGAAAGCCGATGAAGATCGGCGCACAACCCTCCAAACCATGGAAGCAACCAAGAACCGATCCAAACTGAGTTACGACAAACATGTCCACCCAAGAAATTTTACTGAAGGGGACCTTGTCCTCGCCTATGATCAAGCTCATGACAAAACCGGAAAAGGAAAGTTTGTGTCCATGTGGCAAGGCCCATACATTATACACACTTGCCTTGGACAGGGGGCATACATTCTGACCGATTCAGAAGGAAACCCCCTACGCAACCCACGCAACGGGTTGTACCTCTAGCGATTTTACCCATAGCAAATCTGATGGACACCACCGTCCATTATTGTACAGTCTTATTTTGTTTTTCACAAAAAATTCAAAAAACCTAAATATTTGTTTTCTCTGCATGACCACAGATGGATCCTGTTCCACTCTGCTACGTCGGTTTCGTTGATGGTGCAAGCCGTTGGTCCCCCAATCGGGCCTCTGCAGCTTGGGTAATATATTCTCCTTCACATGAGTTGATCCACATCGACGGAGTGTGCGTAGGTGCCGCCACCAACAACCAAGCTGAATACGATGCCGTGACTGATCTCCTGGCCGCAGCTCTCCAAATGAGCATACGTCACCTTAACGTTTTCTTGGACTCACAACTCCTTGTTTCCCAGCTCAACAATGATTACCAGGTATGCAATCCCTGTCTTTTTAGAAAATTCTTGCGCACTAAACAAATGGTTCGACAGTATGAATCCATTTCATTCACACATGTCCCAAGGAATCTCAACAGTGTAGCAGACCATATGGCTAACAACATTCTTGACTGGCACACCAATCAAACCATATAGTAAACACAAATGTACCTCCACGGGCTTAAACAAAAATGCATCCACGTGCATAACATGTGCCTCCACAGGCATATATAAAAAATTACAAAAATGCATCCACGTGCATAACATGTGCCTCCACGGGCATATACAAAAATCAAAATGTTGCATCCACGTGCATTACATGTGCCCCCGCGGGCATACAGAAAAACAAACATGCCTCCACGGGCATACAGAAAAACAAACATGCCTCCACAGGCAAGCAAATAGACAATAAATGCATCCATGTGCATACACGACTATATACCAAATCATATATATATACATCATAATATAGTCAAACATGTCATAGGTGCCCTCAGCACCCAATATACAAAAATACATCAACCGTACAAAAAGGTACTTCCCCATATGGTCATCAGCATTTGGGGGCAGAAACAAGATCATCTAATCATCATGGTCTCCAGGATCCTCTGGCGCAACCTCCACTGGCCTCGCTAGATCATGCCGAACCCGAGCTCTCCTCTCCGCTGGCCCTGCTGGATCATCTCGCACCCAAATCCTCCCCTCCACCGGCCCTGTCGGATCATGCCGAGCCCCATCCCTCCACTCTGCCGCCAATAATACTGCTCTGAGCAAGATCGAGTGCCACTCACGAGGTGCATCGAAACAATGCTCAACGATGTCCCGATCCAAATCCCTCCACCCATCCTCTGGAAATCCTACCAGGATCATGTCTAGTGTCTCTCGGACACCGTCCACGGCATCATCTTGAGGCCCAGCTCCTCGACTGCAAGCCCCAACTCCTCGAGCATGAAGAGGCGGTACCGCTACAGGAGGTGGAATGACCACCATCGCCCGTCCCCTACGAACCACATGGTCGGCTGGTGGTACAGGACCAACATCTACACAATCACGCAAATGAACCATCATATAAATATCTAACTATAATCATAACAAACACAACTAAAACACATGATATAGTAGAGAACAACACACAAAAACATACCATCTAAACCCCAGGCCTGTCCCTGGGCTCGAGGCATCTCCAGATCTCCTTGATAATCCATACCGGCATATGGATAGTCATCAATCAGCAAGGGGATCTGCTCCCACTGCTCATACATATCCTGTGAAAAGAATCTGCGGATACCACCACCACCGCAGGGAATCATCTGCCCCCACCGCACCATGCGCGGCTCGCTCACCAACCCGTCTCGAACCGGCACCCGTGGCCACAAAGTCGGTACTCGCTCAAAGAAGAAACAACACAGGAAGGAGGCATATCAAAACTCTCCCCCCTCCCGACTGACCTTGTCCAGATCTCTCCGGACACCAGCCAAAAACATCTGACCCCACGCGTAGTAGGTCCCCCTCAGCATAGAATCCACCATCATCGTTTGTCCCCCCGACAAACGATGTGGCGCCGCGGCACCCAACACCCGCAGAACACAAGCCCCAATAGCCCGCATGTCGCACTCCCGCAAAGTTCTCAGGCTCAAAGTGTTGTTCTGCACAATCGCCCCAGCAACACAGAAGGTCTCTAGGAGATCCTTGATATCCACACCTGCCGGGATCCTCGGCAGAAGATCCCCTACCTCCCCTAAGCGAGTCAACTCGGTAAGAAAGTATACATCAGTAAGGGTGATCTCTAACCTCTCACCCCCAACAATAAACGCACCCTCTGCAGGGACCCAAAGACTCACCAATTTGTTCAGTAGTGGTCCTACTGAACGCATTGGTGGAATTTGAGCGAACTTCAGGAGCCCACTCACAGCTAGAGCCTATCGGACCCCCTGGTCGGTCCGAATCCGAATCATCAAATCCTCCTCCATCTCCCGCTCTCGCCATGACACCAATGGTCTCCTCAACATCCTGCCAAAACACAAAGAAATTTTTTAGAACCAAATTTTTTTTTTCAAAAAATTCCATCGCGGCTTTTCCATCAAAAGCCGCGACGATCATCACGGCTTTCATCCAATAACCCGCGATGAACATCACGGGTATTGACCACACAGTCGCGATGAACATCGCAACTATCAACCCCATAGTCGCGATGAACATTGCGACTTTTATCCCGACAACCGCGATGAACATTGCGACTGTCAGCCCCTAACCTGCGATGTTCATCACGAAAAAAGACACGAAACCCGTGATATTCCACGTTGGAAGGCCAGCATGGAATTTCGTGGCCTTCGGGGGTCCGCCGCTAACCAAAAAAGACATAATTAAAAAGGCTAAGGCGAATAGGGTTACCTGAAACTCGCGGAATCGAAAACCAATGGTAAAATCTCCCGGAAATCAAGAAAGAGCTCTAATTGCTCTGCCAAACTCACACGTAACAATGACACGTCATATGGGCCCCACACCCTATTTATAGAAATTTCACCATTTTTCAAACAACCATTGCGGTATCATACGACGTCCATTCCTCAAACCGTTGGTACCGTTGGAATCAGCACAGCGAGAACTTCATGATAGTCCTTTCCTTTTCCCATTTTCACCAAGTCCATTTTTTGACCATTTTTTCATGCCCTCGTTGCCTCGGTTTGTGTGCCACATCGGCCATTCTCCTTTTTTTACGAGTCTTATATCGCAGGTTTCAGTTTTTCGTGCTTGTGATCATGCTTGAGATCATTTCTCGCTCTCACGCCCAAATTTTTTGGGCATTTTTCCCATGCCCCCTTGTGGCCTCGGTTTGCGTGCCACATTGACCGTTCTCCGTTTTTCACAAGTCTTATATCACCGGATTCTGTTTTCCGCGCTCGTGATGATGCTTGAGATCATTTCTCGCTCTCACCCAATAATTTTCGGGCATTTTTTTCAAAATGCCACTCATCACCTCGGTTTGCATGCCACATTGGCCGTTGCCCCTTTTTGACAATCTTTATGTCACTGGATTCAGTATTCTGCACTCATGACGATGCTTGAGACCTTTTCTCACTCTCATCAATCCCTTTTTGTTCGGTATAGTTTTACCCCTTTTTCGGGCCGAGCAATCCCTTTTACGAAAAAGGCACTTAGGGAGTTTCTGTTAAGCTCTTTTCTGACTCCTAAAACAATGAAAAGATCACCGAGCAACCTTGCTTCCTTTCATGCTCGCTAAACGTATCTGAAAGGGTGTCTACCTGGTATAAGTTTACCCCTTTTTCGGACCTTGTAGACTAATTACAAAAAATGAATACTCTAGTCACATCGGCTAGAAGAGTTCTCCATTTGCATCATTTTATGCTTTTTCGGGCCTTGGAGACTAACTTACGAAAAAGAAAACCAATGGAGTCCACTTACCGCTTTCAGACTCTCTAAACATGAAAGAGACCACGAGCAATCACCATCCTGGGCTCATAAAAACCCACAGGACGGTACTCACAACCACTGCAGAGTCTTCTTATCGTTTTCAGACTCCTTAAAAATGAAAGCACCCATGAGCACAAACAGTCTTAGGCTCACAAAATCCACAGGACAATACCATTTCAGAGCACACTTTTATCCCTTCTTGGATCTCATTAAAACTACGAAGAAGGACCCAATGGTGCTTCTATTGAAGGTACCCCTATACAGCTTCTTGGTAGAGTATCATATTTCCCTATTTCAGTTGAAGGATGTAAAGAATTTTTATCCTTGAACAGGTTAGATAGTATAAAAGAATATTGTATTTTAGGTTCATAATTCTTGAATAGATTCAACCCTGTTACTTTTGATAGTGCTAAGATGTTATTTAAATGCATGATCAGAGGGAAGTTAGTCTCCTGTCCTATGTCTTTTGAAGCTAGTTTCAAGTGCAAGAATCAAGTAATAAAACCTGATCCCAAGATAGACATTGCTAAATTGTTTAAAATGGAAAGATGCATTGCGTATGCAGAAATGCATAAAGACAAGGCCCTTGCAGAAATAACTGAGAAATTGGAAAAATATTGCACTTCTGAAAGCCCCAACGCTTTTTGGACCAGAGAGAAGTACGATGTGTCCCTGCCATTCGATCCTCTGGTGAAGCATAAATCCATTAGAGCCTCTGCTCATTTAATTTCACCCTATGAAAAAAGAAATTTGTGAAAGGAATTTTGTGCTAGTGAAATCAAGGATTTGCTAGAAAAAGGACTAATTGAACCATCCAAAATTTCATGGGCTTGCAGAGCTTTTATGGTCAATAATCATTCAAATATTAAGAGAGGTAAGCCAAGGTTGGTTGTTAATTATAAACCTCTCAATGCAGTACTTCAAAAGATCAGGTATCCTTTGCCTGATAAAGTGAGTCTTCTGCAAAGGATTGTTGGTTGTACCATCTTCAGCAAATTTGATTTAAAGTCTGGATCCTATCAGATTGGTATTGAAGCTAATGATAGATTTAAAACTACTTTTGTTTTTCCCCATGATCAATACCAATGGAAAGTGTTACCCTTTGGAATAAACAATGCCCCTTTTGAGTTTCAGAAGAGAATGGAGGATATTTTCTAGGAAAAAGGTTGGGCATTAATCTATATTGATGATATCTTGATTTGTTCACGAAATCTGCAAGAACATTTGAAACATCTATAGGAATTTTATCTTGTCTTCAAACATGGGCTTGTTTTATCCAAGAGCAAGATGGAGATTGGTAAGATAGAAATCAAGTTTCTCAATTTCAAAATAAATAAAGGGCAAGTGATTCTTCAAGATCATGTATTAAAATTCTTTTCACATTTTCCAGATCAGATTTTAGAAAAAGTGCAGCTCCAAATATTTTTGGGAAGTCTGAATTATATCAGACCATTCTACAAAGGTCGGGTTGAATATATTCATATATTGCAGAAGAGAGTTAAAAAGAATCCCCTGAAGTGGTCTGAAGAAATGACGGCAGCTGTAAATAAAATCAAAGAAAAAGTTCTACAACTTCCTGCTCTTTCCCTTCCCCAAGGTACAGTTGAATTGGTCATAGAAATAGATGCTTCAAACAATGCATGGGGACGTGTGCTGATTGAAAAGCATGGAGAGAGAGAAGAGATTTGCAGTTACGGTTCTGTATTCATCAAAGAAGCAAAGCTTAACTATCCCTCCGGTCATAAAGAAATTCTTGTTGTCAAAAAGACAGTAAATCATTTTAGATTATTCTTTAAGCCTGTAAAGTTTTTTATTAGGATAGACTTAAAAATAATGCCTGTAATTTTCAAGAATGAAAATCTTGTGGCAGAAAATAATTCTAGAATTTTGAAATGGTTTTTATGGTTGCAAAAGTTTGATTTTGAAATTGTATATAAGCCCAGTTATCTGAACTTTGTGGTTGATATGTTAACCAGGGAATATTCAAACTCAAAATCTTTGCCACAACTCAAGATGTTCAATGTAGGAGCCTCTTCCAGTCAAGATAAAGGCAAAGGAATTGCAAGGATGGAGCCAACTCCACCCAGTCTTCCCCCAGTCAGCTTCTTTGATAAACCGTGGGATGACTCCTTGACTCCTGAAGAACGCTAGTAGTCGCTTGAGCATGCAAGCAAGAAAGAAGCAGATAGATTTATGTCTATATCTTTGATCCAACAGATCCAAGAATCTCCATTAAAAATCCATATTTTAGAAAGATGGGAAAAATATGCCTTTCTTAATTTAGAAAAGGCAAGAGAAAAATTAATGGACCGCTGAGAAATTTGGCTTGATGTTAATGAAGAAGAATGAAATGAAATCTGGTATGTGAATCTAGGCCAGGGATATTTGACCCGGACTACCTACCATATGATTCTCCAGTTCTGTGGAGAAGAATGTGAAATAATTGTGTGTGCAGATCCTTCAAATCTAAGAAATTGTCAATGGTCAGGATGGATGGCAGTTTTCCTGGATAAATTATGTCCATGTAAATATTGGGTCTAGAGAAGGGCCAATTTTATCCTTCACCTCCAAGCTAACATGCAAGTTGTAGATCAAAACCATATGTGGTTTAAATTTAAGCTTAGACGCCTGGGAGGAAGGTACACACCACTCGAGCATACTATTTATACCTCTTAGAAATTTATCAAAAGAAATCAATATGGTTAGAGGATTGATAGGAAGGTTCATACAAGAAGGATTCCTCTCAATTATCGAGTTGAATCAACATTCCAAGGAGATGTTATTTGTGAACACATTTCCGTCATGTTTGGGTCAGATGTTGAACAATGCTTCTCCTATAGACTCTACCTGGATATCTTCCCAAACGATCCTGCTAACTCAGATGGTGATCCTTTTGAATTCCCGTGTGGTGGTGTTGATCTTGGGGACAAATGCGGTGAAGTTTGTATTTTCCTACAGGGTTGGGACCCTTACGATTGAAAGAAATGGTGGGCCGCCTAAATGATTCCACATTTTAATTATTAAATTTTATGTTGTCGGACCTTTGTCCCCTTTGTACTTTGATTCCTTCACATGGCTTGGATGACTTATCCAACAAAAGGTCTGGTTTGACCCACTGCCAGGGAAGCGAATATTTTTACTCAATGCTATCAGTCATAAGTGACCGGGAAACCATAAGTAATTTGTATAAATAAGAGCCCTGAAGTCTCATTTGGGAATTCGGAGTTTGGGGTGTAAGCTTTGCAAGTCTGTAAGTTTTGTGTCGAGGTCTGTGTATTCTCTGTGCTCGCGCTTTGTGCGAACTGGCATATGAAAAAAAAAAATCTCAAGTGTAATAAAAGTCAATAGTGTATGCTATCCCTCTGCGCTTAGTGCGAACAGCTGGGATCGAAATCTTGTTGATCTTCTAAGTGTGTTGAAATCCGTGACGATATTCGTAGTACGAAGACGAACTGATAGTTTGTAAATATTGATGTCAAGAGTTTAGTAAGCATATGTTGGTGTGCCCAGGCAACCTTGAAGTAGACTTCAACATAGCTGATGTTTGAAACATAAATGGCCCTAGTAGTTAGTGCTTAGAAATCAGCAGTAGTCTGTAAAAGAGTCTGTAAAGAAGGAGTGCATTTGAATGAAAAGCAAGTTTCCTAGAATTTGAAGAGTTGATTCAATCGAACCATAGACTTCAGCATAATTGATGTTCGAAACATAAATGGCCCCGGTACTTAGTGCTTAGAAATCAGAAGTAGTCTGTAAAAGAGCGTGTAAAGAAGGTGTGTTGTAAAGAAAGAGAACATTTGAATGAAAAGCAAGTTTGCCAGAATTTGAAGAGCCGATTCGATCTTTGGAGTGTGTTGAATTTTTATTTATTTTCTTTTAAACATGTTTTTATTTCTTTTCTTTTAATTTATTTGATTAATTTATGTAAATAATTTTAATTATAATTTGTTACTTTAATTAGTTGATGTATTAATTCTCCCTTCTTGTTATTAAATATTTTAATTTTACTCCATTCATAAATAAAAAAAAGGAGCTACACATTTAAATGTTTTGTTTCTTTTTATTTATTTATTATGTCACTATCACAAAAACTTTAATTTAGTTTCTTTGTGTTATCTTTTTAATTTTATGTTAGGATTTAGATTCAAATTTTTATTTTCTTTGTAATATAAAACAAATAATTAGAAAATCATAAAAATTAAATAATACAAAAAAATAAATAAATAAAAGAGACATAATGGGTCTTGTTTTAAGTGGCTATAAACTAAAGGTGATAAATCTTGTCTATATTGCACTAGCCACGCAAGTTTCAAAGTTGTTGTGGGAAATTGCTTGTTTTCACATCAACAAAGTGATCTATAGAAGTGCTCCAAATAATTAAATAAATACTTAGGTTAAATTGTTGAAACTTAAGAAAATAAATCCATAAATATCCTATCAATCTATAAAACCTCAAAATTACATTTGGAGGGGTCCAATTGGCCTCCAAAGGTTTTAATATGATCAAATATGACTTTGTGAATATCTCATGTTGCTAGTTAGTCTTTTTGACCAAGTCAAAACCGAGTTTGACCGAGTCAAACCCTGTTGATAAAAAACAAATTGGTCAAAAGGCCATACATAAATCCTAATGAGGATGAGAAAAAACCTGATTATGAAAGATATTGACAATCAACTAAGTATAAGATCATATCCTACACAAGTGATCATCATTTGACTCTTTGCACAATTTATCATCATAACACAAAAACACAACAAAACATAAATTAGAACAGTAAGTGTCTTATTTGCATATCAATCTCTAGCATAACCATCATAGAGTATTGCATAGATCAACCTTCCTCTTGGGTGGAGTGGATGGTCAAACAATCAACAAACTAGTCAAGTGAAGGTATGATGCTGGGAGATTTGACTCTTGAGTTACTCTTGGGATAAGGGAAAGGAAGCTCTCCATGACATTTGTTAGTTTGGAAACACTAGGGAAGAAGTGTCTCACAAATGGATGTTGTGCTAGATTGGATGGTACACCCTAGAATTGACACTAAGGCTCAACACCCCCTTTATTCTTTGACTTTGGCTTCAAGCTCCCTCTTGGACTTGTCTTCTTTTTCTTTTCTTGGACATCTTATACTTTATTTTATTTTTTTTTGTGTTCTTTTTGTCTTTATAATACCTTAGCCTTTTATTTTGTTTTTTGACCCATGCAAGTTTAGACTTGCTTCTTTCTTTGTATTTACTTGATTTATTTTTTCATGCGAGTAAAAGGAGACTGGGACTAGGAGTTGTTATATGTGCCCTTTTATATGTTCCCTTTTTAGGCATTGAAGAGAGGGGAACAAGCCTTTCATGCTTCAGGACTTAGATACCACACCAATCTAGTGACTAGCCAACCTTAGCTAATTTCCCAACATTGGTAGCTATCCGACAAGAAGTGCACATGGTGTCAGAAGGAGGTAATCCTAGGCTCATAATCAATCAAGCATATTTCTAAGAAGAAAGACATAAGGCTTCAGAAAACCAACTCTCCAGGAGAGTTTTATTGTACATATCAAAGTCGAGACACGAGGGGAATACATGGAGTCCATCCTAACAAAGAGGTCACAGAGGGGAAGGTCCTTGAGTTACTTAGTCATATGCAAATCAAATAATTTTACATAAGAAAATATGAATGAATGGAAGATGGATAAGGCCAAGATATGGAATCGGGAGGTAGGTCGTGATCAGTGCAATACTCTATAGACCCTATCAAAGTGAGGTATGTAGATAAAACAAAAACTAACACTAGATGTAATGCTATGCAATTTTCCTACTCATCAAACTCATCAAATGATCACACGTGTAAAATAGAGCCTATAACTAGTTAGTTAGTGTAATGTAACCTTTTTTTATAGCACCATGGAGCTACCACGATCCCTTTAGATCCCCATGGGTCCTAGTGAAAAAATAAATTAGTTAGGGAGTTAATTTTTTACTATGGTTATTTTGAATATTTAAATTAGATCTTGAAGAAGTGAGGTAGTCCATAGTTGTAAATATTTAATTATTAATAAATTGTTTAATGAGTTGAAAATGCCTAGGCAGCTCAAGATGGAACATAGGATGAGGATAAGGTAGATGATTTGTCTCCCTCTAAAAAATATGGAAATAAATCAGCTAAAGCAGTAAAAGCATCCTAAAGCAAAAAAAACAGGAAAAGCAGTAGAAATCAAGAAGGCAGAATGTTTCCATATTTTTTAAGATAAGGCTCAAGAAGGAATAGTAAGAGAAGGAAACCAAGAAAAAGGCCTTAGGAAATATACAGAGGCTAAATTTATCCAGTGAGGGTGCATTCATGAAGGCAAGTGGGTCCAATGCAAAAACAACTTGCCAAAGAAACATCCAAAACACTTATGGTTTGAATTTCCTAGATGGAAAGCTCTAGAGGGAAGGCAGAAAAACTAGCAGAGGTTAATAAAAGGAGGATGAACACACCCATTCACATATTTTTTTCATTTTGAGTATTCATATTGAGAGCTCTGCGCATCTCATAGGCTTGGGTGGTGTAATGCCCATATTTTGATTAGGCATATTTATTAGTTAGACACACCATACTTTATTTCTTATATATTCTGTTGAACTCAGCTCGACTGAGTAAACTATATTGGACCTCATTATATGATGTTACTCTGTTTTATGATTTCACCATGATTATGATGTTACTATGTTATGCGGTTATGATGTCATGATTATCATATGATTTCTTTATTTTACGATTACAGTATATGTTTATATGTTTTCATTAATGAAATGTGAAATATATGATTCGATACGTGGATACCATCTTCTTATATGAATTATTGAAGTGTTATATGTCATACGCATCTATGATGAGCTAAAAAAGTTACATGAAATAAAATGATTTTTGATAACATGGATCAATTGGCGATCAATGGGAAATGATTTCTATAAATTTGTATTTTGCAAAATACTAACCTACAGGGCACAAGGGCTAAGGGATAGCCAGTTACTTGATCTGATATATTGGAAAAGAAAACATGTTCGTACCAGTAAATCTTAGCAGGCGAAATGATGATACGATAACACAAACTGATAATCCCGATAGCAGCAAAGTATGAGTTGATAAGGGCGTAGGCCCGGTATGTTGAGAGGGATGGATGTGTTTTCCACCCTATGTTTCCATGAGACCCGAGGTCGTGGGAGGGCCGTGCTGAGACACGCTCCCCATGTTGTTGTGATGACGATGGTCGGATGCCTGGTAGGGGAGGATAGGTCCGCTGTTCAGCCGACGCTATCACTCTCAAGTTCTATGTGGTCAGATCGGTGAGTCCGACATCCACTTTTGTACTAGCAGAGGAAGGATAGGGAGGATGTTGGACGTAGGTTATGATGGGAGGATGTGTTAGTTAGTACTGTTGAAGGTTGGGTATTCCTTGACTGTTAGTTAGTGGTAGTAGGTACCCTCCCCTGTACATGATTGATTAAACTAATGTAAAGATAAAGATAATGATGTGAAATCATAAAGAATTAACTGTTAAAATAACTGAGAATGTTGAAGTAATTGTACTATATATCTTATGTTTGTTCTTCTACATGGGGGTAAATACTACTATTAGTTAGCAGGTATGCATAGGCGGGATGGGGTTTGTCTATAGTACATTTATGATCTGTGCATACGCTGGCCACGCATGCACACCTTGCACATGTACACTAGTATCGATATACAAACACTTAACATATTGAATAAATGTATAAGTTGTCATAAGTAATTAGGTTAATCATGCATTGACCGAATTCAGTTAATGAATATAAAGTTATTTAAGATGTGTAAAACAAGTCAATTAATCTATGTATTACTCGCTAGTAAACATCGTGATATACAATTAAGACAAGTGTCATCAGTTAACATTGTTGTCTGAGAATTGTTGTAAATAAGGTAATGGTACTGTCTAATTAATTAGTAAGATTGTTTAAGCACTTAAGGGTGCTTTGTTTAGAAGAACGACGATACTATGTAGATGTTAGGGTACTCATGTGATAAACAAATGATTTAACAGACCTTTTATTAAATTCACCATTTATTATTATTTTGTGGTGATTTAATTAATGATTTTAATAATATTACTACCCATGTCATAACAATTGCAATATAGGTAAAAATGTAAATATTGATTAATGAATGATTAGAATGTGATTATTTTACATTTCTAAGTTAGACATAATAAGATAACAATTTTTGGAATGAACGTGATGTGATGGAAAATGGTTTATTACTATTTAATTATTCAGTACGAATTGTAGAATTTAAATCTCAAGATAAGTGATCTCGACGGATGAGGTAGACCCTTAAGACACGCCATGTCCAAGTTGAAAGGGGTCAACTATTTATATAATATTTTATTAATTACATTAATAACAATAAATACAAGGTTTGGTGAATAGACTTGTAGTTAATGAAGCTTGTCCCGAATGGATAACCTTTGGGTGAAATTTCCCACCGTAATAAATACTTACGACCGTCAATCAAAACCAAATAAATTTTCCATGAGAGTAATTAATTATACATTTTTATAATGAGACGTGGATGAATGAACTAGTGAAAGGAGTAAATGCTTGAGGGGCTCGAGAGGGGGAGTTTGGGGCGGTGGAGTAAGCCCAAGGTCTTCTCGAGGATGGAAATGTATATAGAGGAGGAGAAGGTTGAAGGGAGGGGGGAGAGAACTGGAAGTGGAGAGAAAGGTTGGAGGACAGAAAAGTTTAAGAACGGGGAAAGGTTTTGAGAACCGAAGTAAACACTGCTCTCGGGATTATCAGATTGTGGGCTTGGGGGCTTGGAAATCCTTTGATTTCCAAGGTCCAGCAAGATAATAGCTGGTCGGTAGGGTGGACACTTCATCTTGGCTGACTAAGAGGATATACAACCTGCTACAACCTACGGTCTACTAGCATCAACCTACGGTATACTAGCATCAACATCAGGTAATTTCCTTGATTATTTATTTTATTTAATTATTATGTGGAAACCCTTCTTACTGATTATTACTGTGAAACATATTCTTATGCGAAAACCACAAATTGCACAAATTGTTGAAGGAGAATATTAATATGTTAGTTATTCTTTTAAATACGAATGTATGATTATTGGAGACAACACAGTATACTAAACATCATTTAAAAGCATATAATTTTTCATTAGAAATTTATTTACACATACCTGTATAAGTTAATACATAGGAAATTAACTTAGTGCTCTGTTGTAAAAACCAGAGCACTACAGATGGTATCAGAGCCTAAGGTTCGAACACTTTGACCTCACGGCCTTTCCATGTGAGAAGGAAACAAAGGTAGACTTAACAACACCAAACGTGTTTGCAAAAAAAAATCTATAGCATCTAGACCGTGTGTCAACCTGTAGACTACCTACATGAAACATAAAATGAGTAAGAGAAGTTGAACTTAACATACCGGTAGAAACAATGAATTAATTATCTACTACCCACAGTCAAATTTTGAGTATCATATTCTTATTTAGTGAAACAGTCTAAGATTATTCATCACAGTCATAATCTACCCTTGACTAAAAACTCTAAGTTACCCAAGGGCTCTACCCTAGATGGCTTAGATCACTCAAACGTTTAAATATGAGTTTTACATGCTAGTTAAGGTTCAAGGTAATTTCATCAAGACAATTCAAGGTTGCGCCCTAGATGGCAGAGAATAATGAGACTAAGCTTCTCATAAGAGTTGTGCCCTTGGCTCACTTAGTCAATTTTATTTTTATTTTTATTTTTGCAACAGAGTCTAGTCTAGGCCCTCACTTCTTAGCTTACACTGAGCTTGAAAACTTAATAGCTTTTTATAAAATTTATTTGCAGATTTTATGGGGATGCGCCGCCTCTGTTGAGAGCTCGTGCTCTTGTTTATTGCCACAAAGTTATTTGCAGAGAGCTGGGCTGCACCCCCTCACAATCTAGCTCACACTGAGTTTAGAATAACAAATATAGCATCCAAGGGCGGACAGAGATATGGAAACGCCCTCTCATGCTGAGTTCAAACATAAAGACAATAGAACAGGAAATAAAAAAAAAATTATTACGGAAACATCGAGGAATAAGCCTCTACGAAATGCAGCATGCAACCTGCATAGTGATTCGATACTATTAAGCTTACAAACATGCTATCACTGTGATAAGGAGAATAGTGCCAACCAAGAAGTTCTTAACCAGACATGCAAAACGCCGGAATTCATTAGGGATTTCGATAACTAAATAAACCTCCATGAAAAGTATGATCCTACTGCCATTCCTAAATCTAAGGGAGTTTGTAACTGCAAAACTCGACTTAGTGGTCGCCGTTTAGAGTACTCCTGCATCCATAATCTTCAAAGGTTTGCATGGGTAAACAGTCGAGGGTTCACTTAGCTTATGAAAGATAAAGATACGAGTGTAAAGTCTCACCTCCAATCGCTAAGCAGAGAAAGGACTTAGATCAGCTTAACCCTACGTTTCAATCAGAGATTTAACATATATAATAGTGTTCAACAATAACTTAACTCCAAAGCTTTTGCAGTGATCGAACTGAGACACATGAAACCAGTGAGGTATAAAACGCATTCAGGAGTGAAAACAGGTCAGACAGAGATTGACTCTGTAATTTAAACACCCGATCAAGAATGTGACCACGGGCTACATCCTTAATGGAAGGTTACTCTACTGGCTGCAGATTTACAATAACAACGACTGGTCATCTTTGGAACAAGGTTTTTAAGGTAGACAAAGGAAATACAAACCCATTAGCTTGACTATCAAATGAATAGGTTGAAAATAGGAAATCGAGCTCTCTAACGGCGATCCTCTCCAGCTTGATCAAAAGAAACAATGATGCTGAAGTTTAATGAAATCGGGTTGGCTCAAGGTAGAGACACATAACTCTAGGAATCTGATCAAAGTTTGAAGACTGTACTTCACCGAAGGTCGAGAGTTATGCGGAGGTTTATATAAAATAAAACTACAATTAAACCAATAAGATTTCGTGCACAGTTTCAATTTATTGATAAAGCTCTCTGCCATGTTATAGTGGCCCTAAAATATGCTTTTAATTCTGGATTATTCATTCTAAAAATGCAAAGCTAACCGTTCAAGTTACCTGGAATGATAAATTCCATGAAAATTTACTCGGCTAGTTTCAGTACTCTGCACTTCCGACACGATAGCTTTTTCCTGATCGACATCGACAGAAAACAACCCTGATAGAATTAATTTGATTAGGCAATGAAAGTTACCTCAAACAGTAAAAAAAAAAAAATCCAGGGCGGCAGTGTGAACGAACTCCATCGAGACCTTTTGAGCTGGCAAATTAGACTGTGACGATTTGCAGTACAGAGTTTGAGGATTAAGGGAGCATATATGCTATTTCCAGCATATATGCGTGACCCGTAGCCATGTATAGAGAGCGCGCAACGCCAAAAACGCCCTAGATATGCAACTAGGCGCTCAGCCACGGCCTCTGCTACTGGTGGCTGACAAAGCAGATATGCATGGCCGTAAACGGGTTTTTGCAACAAAAAAAAAATTGACCAGGGCCCTGAGTATCATCCTCTAGCAATCAACCACAGCTTCCCATGCCCACCATTGGATTCCAAACGCTATCCTCACACAAGAGCAGCGCTTGTCCTAAACACGTTTTTGCAGAACTTGTTTGGTCTCCGAGGATCATACCCCAGACTGAGCTCAACATCAAGAGCCAATAGCTAGTTGTCCCACGCATTCGACAATGTAACGCCCACCATCAAATTCTGACCGCCAAGCTCACACAAGGATATTAGCTGCCAAATCTAAGCAGGAACCACCACACACAAATGCACCCAGGCGTGCAATTCGTCCAACAAGCTCACCATCCTTTCGTTTCTTAATTGAAGAATTAATGGGCTAAGCCTAGGCGCCCAGCACCGAGAAGATACATGACCAAAAACCCAGCCATCCAGCACCCGAACATCACTACAGCCGATAGCCCATGCTTTCTTTGTTCCTAACCTATGCGCTCAACACCGAGACAACCAGCTGCCAACTCCAAGCTAACGCACGCGCTTTACTGCAGTTCAAACGCCCAGCCCAAGAGCGCAGCTTTCTTTTAATTAAAATTATGCATGGGCTCAGCAGGCTAAGTAAAATTTGGGAAACCTCATCCGATGAAGAATGCTATCAATAAAGGCCACATACTGTGTAAAACTCCTAGCTGCTGCTGGCCCCGTGCCTTCTTCTTGCTCAATTTTGAAGGCCTGAACACAATTGTGTTGTATAAGAACAAGAAGGAAATTCTTCAATTGTGCAGGCGTCAGCTTGGTGAATCGAGCAATTTCTGGTACAGTGAGAGTTCCTTTGTGAACAAGGCAGCTGCATACTTTCCCGAAAATGTCACCGAAATGGCTTATAATGAGTTCACGAGTGAGCTTCTGAGAGTGCCGAGCAACCATTTTTAGCCTGCTCGAGCTCAATGTTTTCTGAAAATCACGCTGGTATTTTCCCGCTGGGCTAGCCTCGCTCGTGCTTCTACCATAGAAGATGGGAGTTGTAGAGCTAAAACTCCACGAGAGAGGGTGAAAATGGCCGCCTCTTGGGAATTGACCCTATTTAGGGTTTCCCCCTCTTTCCCAGGGCGGTGGGTTGCGTGGAGAGACCACGCGCCTTCATGCTTCTTCTCATGGCAGTAGGAGGACGCGTGGGCCTCATGCAAGGGCGCGACGGTCCCATGAAGATCTTACATGTAGGTTATTAATATTTGAACAAATTATAATTATCTAAATTTTGTAAATTGTTAAAAATTGTTAAAAATTTAATTTAATTATTATAATTCAATGTGTCAATTATTTGAAACTCTAAATGATTTAAGGTCATTTGTGTTAAAATTAAATTTGATTAAATTTATTAGCACAATTATTAATTAATTAAAATTTAACAAAACCATAATTCCACTTTAGTGATTATTACATGAATTATAATTAGAATTAAAAATTAATATGAATTATGGTGTAATTAATTAGGGTTTACATCTCATGTTAGGATTAGTAAAATTCTAGTTATTTATTTGATTTCTTATAAAAAAAAAAAATTAAAAAAAAAAAAAAAATTTGCCGAGATTTCAACTCCTAGTCGAAGGGATGAGAGAGACCCAAAATCTCAAAAACAAGACACCGTTAAGATCAGCATGACGAGCTGAACACCATGACAAAAACTGTTTAATAAAAACTACTGTAGATCTTGCTGCGCTAATCCTGACAATTTGTTATCCCATGATGCAAGTTATTCCTTACGCATAAGTATAAAGTATGAATACCTACATTTTAGTTTCGTGTGTATTTGATTGAACAACTAAGGATATGATTTTATTTCAATAACACAGGAACTATCATGGTAACAACACACAGGGGTCGAGGTCGGGGTCAAGGTCGACCACCGTCACCACCACCTCCGCCACTGTTATCACCGCCAACACCACCACGACCAACCTCAACACCAGAAATGCAGATCATAATGAGGTCTTTGGAGGCTATTATGACCACGATGAACAGGCAGTCGGAGAGGGCCGTCGAGGTGGAAAACACTCAAGTGAGTCGAGAGAACTCTGAAAGGGCACATGGCCCAAGACTGGAACCGCTTCAGGACATATCGAGGGAGTTGCAAAAGATAAAGGTTCCAGAGTTTTCAGGAGGACGACCCGGTAAGCATGCCGAAGCATGGCTGGAAGGCATGAAGAGATGCTTCGCATTGAATGAGTACACATCTAGTTCCAAGGCTAGGATGGCCGTCTTTCAGCTTAAAGGTGATGCTTTGAATTGGTGGTCAGATCTCGAGAAGCAGTTGCACCTTACTTGTCATGTCCCAAATTTGGTATTGGGTCACAATGGCCTAATCACATTGGCTCTATTCATTAGAGTTTGTCAAATTGATGCTAAAGGTCAAATAATTGCCAAGGAGGAAAATTACTAGTTTCCTAGGTTTGGGGTGGAAGCTTTGGGATTTGGAATAATGGGGATAATAAATGATGTTTGAACATTAGAATGGAATAAATATTTAATAAAGGAGATAAATAAATATATACAAGTGAAAATCCAAGTGGCATTTCATGATGAAGACACATGGAGGAAGTGGGACCCACATATGGCTAGATTTTCCCACTACATTTGGCATCATTCTCTCACCAATTCGAATTCAAGGTGAATGGTAACATACTTGGGGGAGTCCAAAAGGTATTATTCATTGCATGACTCATCCAAGGTCGAAATATAGAGGAAGAGTAACTCCCATGGAAGAGGAAGAGGCAATTTGGAGCTAGTGAGACACTTGGGCTAGATTCCCTAGCTCTATGACAACAATGATGAAGATGCTATGACACCTATGACACAAATCAGACCTGAAGGCTTAAATATGACATATATGACATGTCAGGGCTAAAAATAGACTCCAAGAGGGCGCTCAAGGGTGTTAGGGAAGCTAATATGCTTCCACATGTGATTTGGTGGAAGTGGGAGACTAGGAATTGTTGTACAAGTGGCGTTCTTTGGAATCTCTTCCCAACTTGAGTTGGCATGAGTCTCTTGGAAGGAATTCGGCCCATGGAGGACATTAGAAGTTTATAAATGTCAATAACAAATAATTAAACCAGCTTTTGATCATTTGTAGAATTTGCAATTGCATTTGTGAAGAGGGAGAGCTAGTGGATGACTAGTTTCTTGCCTTAGCCAATTTCGAGGGTGAAAGATTCCCATCCAAGTTGGTAATTGGAAAGGCCATTCAGACCTTTCATTTGGAGCTTTAATGGAGTCTTTATTTTCAGGTGTAAGCTACAGGTCAGCTCATGGTTTCTTCTATTGCAGCTCACTCCTTCAACCATTTCCAGTTTTGATGGCATATTCTTGATCCTTGAGGGAGGGCGTTTTTGGTGAGCTATTGTACTCTTTGGGGAAGCTTTTAATGCCCCATTTATTTTTTAATATGAAGTAAATACTCTGTTCTTCATCTCCAAAAATTTTCAGGTCGAAATTCCAAGTAGAAATGTATAAATCTCATTTTTAATGGAAGAACAATGCCATTTCCCCACTACCTTGTTGTGAGCCAATGTATTGATGATGATTTCGAATGAATGGATGATTCTATGATATATTTGTGGTCAATATAATTCCATGGATGTCTTATACAAGTTTCATGTACTGTACTTGAGAATTTGAAGCATTTTTACTCAGTTTAGTTGTATTGGGAGGTGAAATAGTGCCATTTCCCCAAGGGTCGAATTGGGGATTTTTGCAGTTGAATGGGAGAGGGTGAGAACAGTTGTAATAAACCATTAATGGTGCATATGAGACCTTAATAACATACTTAACACATTACATACCTCTGTTCATAAATTTGAGTGGGTTTGGAGGCATTTGGGAAGCCATTTTCAGTACTTACCTCAGGGGGATTTGAACCCCAAATTACTAGTAAAATTGCATACTTGGTCCAGAATCTTAAGAGAGTTTTCAGAGGCCTTTTGGTGGCCATATATCATCCATGAACATCATATTCAAGTCCTAATATCATTAATACACCTTCCTTGAATATCTGAAGGCATTTCGAGTCAATTTGAGACCTAGAGACCAATACTAGTCAAAGGGAAATCACTAGTAAAGTTACCTACATTGACCAGAATTGAAAGAGGATTTGCAGAAGTATTTTAAAGGTCCAAAGGCATCCATGAAACAAATATTTATGTTCTAATATCATTCATATACCTTCTCAGAAGATTTGGGATCATTTGGGGCAAATTTGGGACCTAGAGATCAAAACTAGTCAAAGGTCGAACTAGGGGAAAAAAGTGGAAAATTGCCATTTTAATAAAATTCCTAACAAGGGACATTACATTACTCCTCTTAAAACTTCTTGGGAACTGTTCGAGGAGAGGTTCCACAAGAAGTATTTGCCAAATTATTACAAGGAAGAACAGGCAGGTGCACTCCATGCCTTAGTACAGGGAGACAAGACGGTGGAGGAGTATGAATCTCGGTTTATGGAACTGGTAAAATATGTTCCTTACCTAGATGCAGATGATTGTCAAGTAGAGCGTTTTGTGTATGGACTTAACTACAAGATTAGGGATACTGTGCAGATGTGGAAGCCAACTTCAGTTGCCATGGCAGTTGAGTATGCTCATTATGCAGCTGATATGTCAGATGGAAAAGGGGGTAGTAAGTTGACAGGAACCAATCAGTATGTTTCAGGGAAGGCGTCACGTCCTTACTTCAGGGGAGGACAATCTAGACCTCCTCCTTATGGTAACAGGTTCACACTGAGGGGTAATACTTCAGTTAACTCAATCTCGCAGGCATCGTCCGCAACCCACCAAAGCCAGGGACGTACACAGGGAAGTTCCTATAGAGGAGCAAGGGGTTTTAGAGGACCTAGGGGAAGGAACTCATCTCAGAGGATTCCTCCGAGCAACATGCAAGCCCCTCCCAATCTCTCTTGTTGGGGATGCGGAGGTCCTCATTTCTAGCGAGATTGTCCCAAGGGTCAGTCAAGCAGCAAGCACAGGGAAGGAAAGGCACCCATGGATAGTTTGGGTAACAGTCATCGGATTCATGCAGCGGTACATAACCACCAAGCAGAACATCAGTCTACCGTAGTAGAATCCAGTGGTAAAGTAAACAATGTCAAACTTAAAATTTTGTTTGATCCAGGAGCAACTGATAGTTTTATTTCACCATTTGCATTAGATAAATGTGGGTTGGCAGCCTACGAGCACGATGATTTCAAACTGGTTGAAATGGCTTCAGGAGCTAAGCAAACAGTAGGTCTTAAAGTGAGGAGTTGTGAGGTTGACTTAGGAGTATGCACCACTAAGTTGGATGCTTATGTCACCAATTTGGGGACTTATGACCTCATTATTGGCATGGATTGGTTAGAAGGCCATAGAGCTTTCTTAGACTGCTATGCAAAGAAGGTGTTGTGCCTCGATGACGAGGGAAGGACAATTCAAATCCAAGGCTTGAAGAGGAAGGTATCCCTCTGTTTCATCTCTATGGTGAAAGCTAAGCGGTGCCTAAGACAAGGATGCCAGTTGTTCGTAGTGGAGGCCGTGAGCGATAGTAAAGGACCTTCCTTGAATTCTTACCCAGTACTTTCTGAGTTCAAGGATGTCTTTCCGAAGGAATTGCCAGGACTACCTCCAGAAAGAGAGCTCGATTTCACAATCGAACTAAAACCTGGTGCAGAGCCTATCTCAAAAACTCCTTATAGAATGACAACTCCAGAGCTCCGTGAGTTACAGATCCAGTTAAAAGAGTTGCTAGATTTGGGACTGATTAGACCTAGTATCTCGCCGTGGAGAGCACCAGTGATCTTCGTTAAGAAAAAGGATGGATCTCTGCGACTGTGCATAGATTACAGAGATTTGAACAAGGCCACAGTGAAGAACAGGTATCCCATACCAAGAATTGATGACCTCTTTGATCAAATGAAAGGTGCGTTAGTCTTCTCAAAGATTGATTTACGATCAGGGTATCACCAGTTGAGGATCAAGGAAGGCGACATTCCTAAGACTGCCTTTCGAACTCAATTTGGGCATTACGAGTTTGTAGTGGTACCATTTGGTTTGACCAATGCTCCAGCTGTATTCATGAGCCTCATGAATGGTGTCTTCCGAAAATACTTGGACCGCTTTGTTCAGGTCTTCTTAGATGATATTCTTATCTATTCTAAAAATGAGAAGGAGCATGAGGAACACTTGCGGTTAGTCTTGACATGCTTAAGGGAACATAAACTTTATGGTAAATTATCAAAGTGTTCCTTCTTCCAAAAAGAGATTCACTACTTGGGGCACATCATCTCAGGTGAAGGGATCTCTGTAGACCCGGAAAAGGTAAAGGCCATTGAAGATTGGCCAATTCCAAGGAATGCTCATGAGGTGCGCAGCTTCATGGGGTTAGCAGGCTATTACCGGAGGTTTGTGGAAGGATTTTCTAAAATTGCAAAACCTATTACCACCTTGCAATGCAAGGGAATCCGGTATGAATGGACCAATGAATGCGATGCTGCTTTTACAGAGTTAAAAAGATTGTTGACTAGTGCACCGATCTTGTGGGTACCAGACATGGATAAAGATTTCATGGTATGCACTGATGCCTCGAAGCAGGGACTAGGAGCGGTGTTAATGAAGGAAGGTGGGGTAATAGCTTATGCATCTTGAAATTTGAAACCTCATGAGGAGCAGTATGCCACGCATGATCTGGAATTGGCAGCATTAATGTTGGCACTAAAATTATGGAGGCACTACCTAGTTGGTAGAAGCTTCACCCTTAAAACAGACCATCAGAGCTTGTAGTACATCTTTACCCAAAGGGATTTGAATGCTAGGCAAAGGCGATGGAGTGAGTTCATGAGTGAGTATGACTTTGGTATCTCTTACATCAAAGGAAAGGAGAATGTGGTGGCAGATGCTCTAAGCCGAAGGCCGAGACTTTTCTCCTTAATTCCCTTGAAGGTGGACTTGAGGGAAAGAGTACTAGGACAACTATTGGGCGATAGTTGGTACCTAAAAGTAACCTCAGCTATTCAGAATGGAAAGGAACAAGAATTGAAGTATGATGGGTACCATCTTGAGGAAGATGGATTGTTGCGGTATCAGAAAAGGATGTATGTTCCTAAGGAAGGTGATATCAGGGAAACGATCCTTAGAGAGGCCCATAGATCACATTACTGTGCGCACCCAGGGGTGAAGAGGATGTATACTGACATGAAGAAACTCTTCTTCTGGCCAGGTATGAAGACAGATGTAGTGGATTTTGTTTCGAAGTGCCTTGAGTGTCAACAAGTTAAGGCAGATCATCATCACCCGGCCGGTCTCCTACAACCGCATGATATTCCTATGACTAAATGGGAAGTCATTTCCATGGACTTCTTTGTAGGATTACCACTCACATCTATGAGACATAATGCTATTTTGGTGGTAGTCGACAAACTGACCAAAAGTGCTCACTTCATTCCAGTCAGAGACACCTATGATGTGACAGATGTGGCAAGGGTATTCATAAATGAGATTGTATGCCTTCATGGAGTTCCTAAAAAGATAATCTCTGACAGAGACCCTAAGTTCACCTCCAGATTTTGGACAAGCATGCAGACAGCATTAGGGACACAGTTGAACTTAAGCTCAGCTTATCACCCCGAGACAGATGGACAGACAAAGAGGGTGAATCAAGTGATGGAGGACATGCTTAGGATGTATGCTATGGATCAACAGACATAGTGGGAGAAATATCTTCCTTTAGTGGAGTTTGCATACAACAATAGTCATCACAGCTCCATTGGTATGCCGCCATATCAGGCATTGTATGGGTGGCCATGTAGGACACCACTCAGTTGGGACAGGTTAGAGGATCGAGTTTTAATTGGGCCTGAATTGATTCAGGAAATGGAGGAGCAAGTGATACATATTAGGCAGCGGCTGAAGGAAGCACAGGATAGGAAAAAGAGTTACACTGATGCACACAGATCGAATAGAACTTATGGAGTAGGGGATCGCGTATTTATTCGCATCAGACCAAATAAAAGTACCATTCGGTTTGGGAAGGGTACCAAGTTGTCACCTCGCTTTATAGGTCCATTTGAGATTCTTGAGAAAATCGGACCAGTTGCTTATCGTCTTGCGCTGCCACCCCACTTGCATAAAACTCATAATGTATTTCATGTTTCTGTATTACGACATTACATAGCTGATGAGACTCACAAAATTCATTAGAAGGAATTGCAGGTCTCGGACGAGGGAACCTTCAGGGTCGAACCATTACGTATACTTGATCGTAGGGTTCGACAGCTCCATAGTCGCCATGTGGACCAAGTTAAGGTCCAATGGGACAAGTATAGCCCAGGGTCTGCTACCTGGGAGGATGCAGAGACCATGCGTCGAGATTTTCCCTCACTATTTTGACCATAACTTCGGAACGAAGTTTCACGAAGGGTGGGTGTATGTAATGCCCATATTTTGATTAGGCATATTTATTAGTTAGACACACCATACTTTATTTCTTATATATTCTGTTGAACTCAGCTCGACTGAGTAAACTATATTGGACCTCATTATATGATGTTACTCTGTTTTATGATTTCGCCATGATTATGATGTTACTATGTTATGCGGTTATGATGTCATGATTATCATATGATTTCTTTATTTTACGATTACAGTATATGTTTATATGTTTTCATTAATGAAATGTGAAATATATGATTAGGTACTTGGATACCATCTTCTTATATGAATTATTGAAGTGTTATATGTCATACGCATCTATGATGAGCTAAAAAGGTTACATGAAATAAAATGATTTTTGATAACATGGATCAATTGGCGATCAATGGGAAATGCTTTCTATAAATTTGTATTTTGCAAAATACTAACCTACAGGGCACAAGGGCTAAGGGATAGCCAGTTACTTGATCTGATATATTGGAAAAGAAAACATGTTCGTACAGTAAATCTTAGCAGCCAAAATGATGATACGATAACATAAACTGATAATCCCGATAGTAGCAAAGTATGAGTTGATAAGGGCGTAGGCCCGGTATGTTGAGAGGGATGGATGTGTTTTCCACCCTATGTTTCCATGAGACCCGAGGTCGTGGGAGGGACGTGCTGAGACACGCTCCCCATGTTGTTGTGATGACGATGGTCGGATGCCTGGTAGGGGAGGATAGGTCCGCTGTTCAGCCGATGCTATCACTCTCAAGTTCTATGTGGTCAGATCGGTGAGTCCGACATCCACTTTTGTACTAGCAGAGGAAGGATAGGGAGGATGTTGGACGTAGGTTATGATGGGAGGATGTGTTAGTTAGTACTGTTGAAGGTTGGGTATTCCTTGACTGTGAGTTAGTGGTAGTAGGTACCCTCCCCTGTACATGATTGATTAAACTAATGTAAAGATAAAGATAATGATGTGAAATCGTAAAGAATTAACTGTTAAAATAACTGAGAATGTTGAAGTAATTGTACTATATATCTTATGTTTGTTCTTCTACATGGGGGTAAATACTACTATTAGTTAGCAGGTATGCATAGGCGGGATGGGGTTTGTCTATAGTACATTTATGATCTGTGCATACGCTGGCCACGCATGCACACCTTGCACATGTACACTAGTATCGATATACAAACACTTAACATATTGAATAAATGTATAAGTTGTCATAAGTAATTAGGTTAATCATGCATTGACCGAATTCAGTTAATGAATATAAAGTTATTTAAGATGTGTAAAACAAGTCAATTAATCTATGTATTACTCGCTGGTAAACATCGTGATATACAATTAAGACAAGTGTCATCAGTTAACATTGTCGTTTGAGAATTGTTGTAAATAAGGTAATGGTACTGTCTAATTAATTAGTAAGATTGTTTAAGCACTTAAGGGTGCTTTGTTTAGAAGAACGACGATACTATGTAGATGTTAGGGTACTCATGTGATAAACAAATGATTTAACAGACCTTTTATTAAATTCACCATTTATTATTATTTTGTGGTGATTTAATTAATGATTTTAATAATATTACTACCCATGTCATAACAATTGCAATATAGGTAAAAATGTAAATATTGATTAATGAATGATTAGAATGTGATTATTTTACATTTCTAAGTTAGACATAATAAGATAACAATTTTTGGAATGAACGTGATGTGATGGAAAATGGTTTATTACTATTTAATTATTCAGTACGAATTGTAGAATTTAAATCTCAAGATAAGTGATCTCGACGGATGAGGTAGACCCTTAAGACACGCCATGTCCAAGTTGAAAGGGGTCAACTATTTATATAATATTTTATTAATTACATTAATAACAATAAATACAAGGTTTGGTGAATAGACTTGTAGTTAATGAAGCTTGTCCCGAATGGATAACCTTTGGGTGAAATTTCCCACCGTAATAAATACTTACGACCGTCAATCAAAACCAAATAAATTTTCCATGAGAGTAATTAATTATACATTTTTATAATGAGACGTGGATGAATGAACTAGTGAAAGGAGTAAATGCTTGAGGGGCTCGAGAGGGGGAGTTTGGGGCGGTGGAGTAAGCCCAAGGTCTTCTCGAGGATGGAAATGTATATAGAGGAGGAGAAGGTTGAAGGGAGGGGGGAGAGAACTGGAAGTGGAGAGAAAGGTTGGAGGACAGAAAAGTTTAAGAACGGGGAAAGGTTTTGAGAACCGAAGTAAACACTGCTCTCGAGATTATCATATTGTGGGCTCGGGGGCTTGGAAATCCTTTGATTTCCAAGGGCCAGCAAGATAATAGCTGGTCGGTAGGGTGGACACTTCATCTTGGATGACTAAGAGGATATACAACCTGCTACAACCTACGGTCTACTAGCATCAACCTACGGTCTACTAGCATCAACATCAGGTAATTTCCTTGATTATTTATTTTTTTTAATTATTATGTGGAAACCCTTCTTACTGATTATTACTGTGAAACATATTCTTATGCGAAAACCACAAATTGCACAAATTGTTGAAGGAGAATATTAATATGTTAGTTATTCTTTTAAATACGAATGTATGATTATTGGAGACAACACAGTATACTAAACATCATTTAAAAGCATATAATTTTTCATTAGAAATTTACGTGCACATACCTGTATAAGTTAATACATAGGAAATTAACTTAGTGCTCTGCTGTAAAAACCAGAGCACTACAGGTGGTTTTCCCCTTTCCAACATTGAATGATGTGCCCCTTTGCATTCATTGATCCAGCTAAGAGATTGAGAGATCCTTTTGTTGGAGTTTGAGGAAGAGGACATCCAGTCCTTTTCATGGAGCTTCATGTGTAGCAGATAATATATTTTTTTAGGTGTGATATTAGATTCAGTATGGTGTAGTTGAATTATGTATTGGTGTGGTATAATCTCAGTAGCATCAATATTCTTTTGCACTGTGTTATAACTAGTATATAGATAGATTGATGGGTTGCGCCCCCTGTTATTTGTGGTAGCTACTCATGCGCATTTAGTGAGATTAAATATCATTTAATCCTGTTCACTTCTCTAATCCAATAATAAAATATCTATCTCTTACTCGCAATTACCCTATCTCTCCCTCAATGTTGCAATTTCTAGTGATAATTGGTTTTCTACAAGTTTGGCTCTAATTGATTGTTAACTACACCCCCTAAAATATGATTGAAGCTTGATGCTATTCATTTTAATGTTGTTGGTCACATCTATTTATCTGGTACCATAATTCTTGACCCATGGATACCATTTGAATTGATTAGGAAACTAGCAATCTCACTGTTTTCTCCTTCATTTAGAAAACTAGCAAATTTTTTGTTTTGATGAATGTAACTGTCAATTATGCTTCCAGAAATTGGTCTAAGTGTTCCTACATCTTTATCAACAGTATTCAAGCCCCTCCCAATTCACATAACAAAAAAATTGGAGCTTCTAGATCCATTCAATTTTATTTGGAAACAACCTCCTTCACCAGTCCAAATCTCAAACTTTACACCTAGTCAACCTTTTCACCATCTAATATTTGTTGATCAATTCCAATAGAGTTCAAGGCAAGTTTGGGATATCTAAATCAGTCTATTAGTGTATTAGTTACTTCTAGTATTACACCAAAAGCAGTGAATTTACCACATAATTCCTGGTGCCATTGCCTTGAAGCCTTTGGTTTAGTTAAAGGAGTTTACCCAGGTGTGTGTTAGGATATATCATCATTTAGTTTTGTACTTTGCATGCATGCATCCTAGTTATTTGCATGCATCCCGGTCACCAGTTTGATGCCTCCAGCACCTTGTCCCCAGTTTACTAGCACCCGGGAGCTCCTTTCCTTGCAGTTTTATCCCTCCTAGTCAGTAAGGTGCCCACTTCTCACCTACCACTCAGTTCACTTCAGTTAGTTGAGTTCTTTCCTTGATTTAAGGCTAGATTCACTCCTCAACTGATGGTATCACTCCGTTGGACCCCCGATGAGACTACACTGCCTATTCTGACTCCAGATAGCTCTTCATGCGCCCTCCACTGAGCCTCCTTCATTTAGTTAGTGCCTCCATGTGCCAATTACACCTACCACACTCAATTAGACTAAGTTTGACACCTAGTTGACCGTTACTTGTGCATTGATGACTCCACTGATCTAATGATGAGGACTCCTAGTTGGAGCCAAGCTATTCCATGCAGTATTTCGAATGAACTCCTTGGGTAATTCGAATTCATTAAGTCATTGTGACTGCATCTTGTATTGTATTCTACTTCTGAGTTCAATAGAGCACTGTTGCAAGCCTTTTGCACAGTTTACACATATTTTCTGGGTTTCATCATTGTAATTGATTTACTTGTTCAATTAGATTTGCTGTGCTTAATTTCACATGGTATCAAAGCCATGGCAGGGACAAGACTTCTTTTATGTAGGTGTTCTACATGAAGATTGAGTGATTTTTGCTCAAAAATATCACAACTGTGGCATGCATTCTCTCTTGTGCATTCACTACTGCTGAAATTTTCTCTCCAATCCACTCCAGAAGCCGTGATTTTTCCACAGAATTCCTGGATATGAATCATTGGATCTTCAAGCTTGCTTGATCTCCTATGCCGGGTGTAATGCAACTCTAGAAAGGGTGGATTGTTCGACCTTATTGTTCTTGTTTTCTTGTGATTTTCAGGTTTTATCACTCCTCCATTAGCATTCGCTATCATTGAGATGGATTCTTCTTCTTCAAAGCTTCTCACTCCTTTCAATTATTTTGAATGGAAGGATGACATGGAGATTGTGTTGCGCTTAAGAGGGTTCTACAGAGTCGCCATGGGCCTCAAAGTTGAGCCAAATACACTCATTGAGAAATCCAAGCACTTCAACAAATTGGATGAAGCATATGGTCTTCTTTGCCTCAATATTTCCAAGGATCTTCATTTCCACCTCAGTGGATTGTCTACTCCAAAAGCAGTATGGGAGCAACTTGAAAATCTCTTTGACAAGCAAGATGAGATGCGGTCTTTTCAATTGGAAAATGAATTGATTGCTTTGAATCCTGAGAATTTTGATACCATAAATGAGTTCTTCACAAAATTCAAGCACTTGGTATTAAAATTGAAGCAAAGTGGAGTTGTAAAGGAAGATAAACAGTTGATTCTTTCTATTCTCACAAAACTTGGAAAAGATTATTCGGTATTTGTCTCTACATTCAATTCCGAGAAGCTCACAACCCCAAATTGGAAAATGCCTACCTTAAATGCGTTCATTGAATCTCTCACAAAGGAGCATGATAAGCTTGTTCAAATGGGGTCCATAAGCTCCAAAGATCAAGCCCTTTTTACTGGAGGGTCCAAAGCTACAAATGGAAAAGGGAAGCAAAATAAAGAGAAGCCCAAATTCAACCCTTCCAAGCAAAGAGAGAAAACCAAGCAAGCGGATGAGCCATCCGGTTCAAGAAACAAGCAAAAAGGGAAAGAGGGAAAAGAGAAATCTAAATGTTCTTATTGTAGCAAGGGATATCATCCTGAAATATCATGCATGAAGAAGACCATAGATCAGATGGCCCTTCTCTTGGAGAAAAACAACATAACCCTTCACAATGGTGCAAGGAAGAAGGACAAAAATGATCATCCCAAAAGAGGTCATGCACTCATGGAAACTGTTTCAAATTCTTCCACTCTACTCATTGATTCTGGAGCTTCAAACCACATGGTTGAAAATAAAGATTCTCTATCAGAATTTGATCCTAATAGCACTATCTCCATCCACATGGGAGATGACTCTCAGATCTCTTCAAAGGGAAAAGGAACCATCCATTTAGAGCATGGCAGTTTTCATAATGTTCTCTATGTACCTTCCTCAGCTTCGAATCTTCTTTCCGTTTATTAGATGACACACACTGGTTCAGCAAAGAAAGTTGTATTCTATCCTAACA
This sequence comes from Larix kaempferi, assembly GCA_027924585.1. Classification (NCBI taxonomy): domain Eukaryota; kingdom Viridiplantae; phylum Streptophyta; class Pinopsida; order Pinales; family Pinaceae; genus Larix; species Larix kaempferi. The sequence continues at coordinate 1,712,273 of BSBM01001288.1, forward strand.
AAGTTGAAATTTCTGATAGTCAAAGTGGAAGAATTATTGTGGTTGGAAAAGCAAATCATGCTTCAAAAGCATATGAATTTTCACACTTTTTGCCGCATGACAAGCCCACCGCTCTTTTGACTCATGGAAATGAGGTTAGTAGGCTATGGCATGAGAGGTTTGGACACCAAAATTCTAAATATTTTCATTTTCTACAGAAAAATTCCATGGTTGATGGCCTTCCGACGATCAAATCCTCGAAGGGAATATGCAAAGGTTGCATCATTGGGAAGCACCTTGAGCACAGATTTGACTGAGGCAAAGCTAGCAGAGATTCTTGCATTTTGGGGATGATACATTCGGATATCAGCGGTCTGCTGCCACATATCTCTATGAATGGCTCAAGTTATGTTTTGACATTCATCGATGACTTCTCTATATTTACATTCGTTTTCTTTCTCAAAAACAAGTCAGAAGTACTAGAAAAATTCAAGTTTTTTAAGGCTTCTGTTGAGACTGCCACCGAGAGGAAGATAAAAGCTCTTAGATATGATAATGGAGGTGAATATATCAAATCAAAGCTGCTGCAACTTTGTGCTTCAAGCAACATTTAGATCCAGCACACAGTTCCCTATACACCTCAGATGAACGGTGTAGTGGAAAGGAAGAACCGATCACTAAAAGAAATGGCAACCTATATGATTGAATCAAAAGGTTTGGTTGAAAAAATTTGGGATGAGGCCATGAATGTTGTTGCATACATTCAAAACAGAGTTCCACATTCATCTTTGACTGATGTTACACCTTTCAAAGCTTACACTGGTCACAAACCTGATGTGTCCAATTTCCGTGTTTTTGGCTCAACTGCTTGGGCTAGAATTCCGACTGAAAAGAGAAAATATTTGGATCCACAAAGTGTTGAATGCATCCTATTGGGATGTGATAAAGAATCAAAAGGCTACAAACTAATGGATATCAGATCCAAAAAGATATCCATTGAGCGAAGTGTCATATTTGAAGAACCGCTTCAAAATCTAGAACTAGTCGACGAAGAAACTGTTGATTTACCACCTCTACAAGAAGAAGAATTTGAAGAAGATGATGAAAGTAATGGTTATGATATTTATGATATTTTATCAGAATTTGATGAACATGATGTATCAGGTTCAGAATCTGATCTAGTTGTGCCCCAACACTTGCCTAAGTGGGCCCAAAATACTCTCAATTCTGCTGGTCAAAACATTGGAAATCCTGCCGATCCAAGGAGGACTCGAGCAGACTTTCAAAGAGAAAGTATGGCTCTTTCATTCTCTGATCCTTTGCTATATGAGAAATGTTATTTTATGATAGGTTCAGATCCTAAATCATATTATCATTCCCATCGATATCCGAGATGGCAAACTGCCATGGATGAAGAGTACAGTTCTTTTCAAAAGAATGCTACATGGGAGCTAGTTTCTCTTCCACCTGGGAGGAAATAGTCCAATGTAAATGGGTCTACCACAAAAAGGTTGCTGCTGATGGCTCAACCTAAAAAATAGAAAGCTCGATTGGTTGAAAAAGGTTTCTCCCAAGTCCAAGGAGAGGACTACACTGAGACCTTTGCACTAGTTGCAAAGATGGATTCTATCTATCTAGTTTTGGCCATTGCCACATCCAAGCACTGGGAAGTGCACCATATGGATGTGAAGAGTGCATTTCTCGATGGATATCTGAAAGAAGAAATAGATATGAAGCATCCATAAGGATATATATCAGATCCAAAGTTAGTATGCAGATTGAAGAAGTCATTGTATGGGTTAAAACAGACCCCAAGAGGTTGGTATGCTAAGATGGACTCCTTCCTTCTCTTGCAAAACTTCGGAAGGTGAGAATCAGATACAAATGTGTACCTACAGAAAACTGAAGGTAATTTTCTGATTATAGTTCTTTATGTTGATGATCTTTTGATAACTGGTAGCAACTCTTAGTTCAATCGACAAGTTAAAAACCACTTTAAATCTAGCTTTTGACATGAGCGATTTGGGCTTGCTAAAACAATTTTTGGGGCTTGAGATTGCTCAAAATTTTGATGGGATCACCATATCTCAGAAAAAATATATTTCAGACCTGTTAAAAAAGTTCAACATGTCAGATTGTAAGGCATCCCCATTCCCATTCCTCTCAAGAATCAGTCTTGAGGAGGGAGATTCTACACCGCTTGCAGATTCTACATTGTATCAACAGTTGATCGGTTCTCTACTATACTTGACAAACTCAAGGCCTTATATATCTTATTCCATGAGTGCTATATAAAGATATATGCAGCAGCCCCATGAGCTCCATTGGCAGGAATCCAAGAGGATCTTACACTACGGTGTAGGGTACTCAACACTTTGGCATACACTATGTTGCAGATTGTGAGCTAGATTTGATTGGGTACATTGATTCAGATTGGGTGGGTGATAGTATTGATCGGAATTCCACTTCCGGTTATGTTTTCATGATTGGAACTGGGCCTATTTGTTGTTCAAGCAAAAAGCAGGCAGCCATTGCATTATCTTCAGCAGAGGCAGAGTATAGAGGAGCAATCAATGCTTGCATTCAGGCAGTTTGGTTGTAGGGTATTTTGTCAGAGTTTGATATTGGTAGTACTACTTCGAATGTCATTTTTTATGACAATAAAAGTGCTATCAAGATCTCAACGGATCTAGTTCAGACACATAGGACCAAGTGCATCGAGATCCACATGCACTACATCCGAGAGATTTTGCATGACAGAACCATTGTTTTGCAATATTGCCCTACCGATGAGCAAATTGCAGACATCTTCACCAAGAGCTTCACTGAGAAGAAGTTCTCTTACCTCCGTTCACTGTTGGGGGTGAGTTCCATCATGGTGGAGACAGATTAGATCCTTCTATGTTCATCTTGAGGGGGGGATTTCTTCCCATTGGGTTTTCCCTCTTTCCTCACTTAGATTTATTTCTAGCATTTTTGGATTATTGTATTGGGGTGACCTTTGGCCTTAGTAACTAGGGCCCTATTTAGTTATTATTTTTTACATCATAGTATAGCTTGAGGGGGGGTGTTAGGATATCTCATCATTCATTTTTGTACTTTTCATGCATTTGCATGCATCCCAGTCACCAGTTTGATGCCTCCAGCACCTTGTCCCCAGTTTGCCAGCACCCGGGAGCTTCTTTCCATGAAGTTTTAGCCTCCCTAGTTAGTAAGGTGCCCACTTCTCACCTACCACCTGAGAAAGGCGGACTTCTTCACCTACCACTCAATTCACTTCAGTTAGTTGAGTTCTTTCCTTGATTTAAGGCTAGATTCACTCCTCAACTGATGGTATCACTCCATTGGACCCCCAGTGAGACTAGACTGCCTATTCTGACTCCAGTTAGCTCCTCATGCACCCTCCACTGAGCCTCCTTCATTTAGTTAGTGCCTCCATGTGCCAGTTACACCTACCACACTCAGTTAGAATCAGTTTGACACCTGGTTGACCGTTACTTGTGCATTGATGACTCCACTGATATGATGATGATGACTCCTAGTTGGAGCCAAGCTATTCCATGCAGTATTTCGAATGACCTCCTTGGGTAATTTGAATTCATTAAGTCATTGTGACTGCATCTTGTATTGTATTCTACTTCTGAGTTCAATAGAGCACCACTGCAAGCCTTTTGCACAGTTTACACATATTTTCCGAGTTTCATCTTTGTAATTGATTTACTTGTTCAATTAGATCTGTTGTGCTTAATTTCACAGTGTGATACACTCCCGAATGTGCAATTGTCAAAGTAAGACCCTGATTAAACCATGTTTAGTGTGTGGCTTGTGATTTTTGGTTGTGTTCATATTTTGTATATGTCCAGTTAACCCATTTGGGGAAAATCTGTGGGAGTGTAGTGGTGTTTGAGGAAAGATCTTTAAGATCTAGCCCCATCTTGTTAGTTTTTTAGTTAGTGTGCCTAGACCTAGGTTTGGGTACATTACAGTGGTATTAGAGAATGGTCCTCTACAACTATGAGAAGCAAGACCAAGATCCATTGTTCAATTGAAAGAAGCATTGATGCCATGTCCTTATTCAGTGAAGAAGATTCCGATTGGAATGAGGACAAAGACGTAATCTAAATAGATGGAGCTTTTCATATGTCACGGGAGGAGGATGAATTCTTTTGTGAACCAATATACAGAAATGATAGAAGTCCTGATACACCAATGGCTAGCATTGAGGAGGAATTAATGAGAAGGTTAAAATCAAGTGCTAACATGCCTCACTGTTATCAGGAGTATCTAGCTTTGGGTGAGAAGATTTGTGCAGCTATTCACTTCAAAGATTATTTTACTTGCAAGTATGGATTTTGGCCTCAGAATGTTAATGATGATTCTTTTGAGAGAAGCAAACTATCCATAGAGGAGCCAAGTTGTTCCACCTCTCAGAGTAGAGAAGAAGAAGAAGGAACCAAAGGTGAATATTTGTCAAATCCATTTGCATATTCAAACATCATGAGATTATTTGGTTTTTCTTCAAGTAGAGTCTCCAAAAGAAGTGATCCAAATGAAACCACAAATGATGAAGCATCAGTTGGCCATAAGGACGACATAAGGAATAATAGAGATCATCTTTCCAATCAACACTTGAGCTTCATTATGAGGTTGACCAATAAGAAGAAGAAGATGATGTTTGTCCTCAAGAGCCACACTTCCTTGTAGGGACATTCAGGATGAGTGAAAGGGATATTAGGAAGGCCATGAGCACTCTGCATGGCACTGTTAGAATTTTGATACTTCCAGTATGGTTATGTTACATCTTCAAACAATTTATATTATTATCACAATAACCATATACAATAGGATCATTGAAAGATAGACAAGCACAACATAACAAGAGAACACAAAGATTTACCCTGGGAAAACCCTCTCACAGGAAAAACCTAGCAAAACTTATTCCGTATAGATTCATCAGAAAGTACAATGTCAATCTCGTACAATAACCCAAGAACACAATACAATAGAAACCCCAAGAAAATATGTCTTCAATGCAGCTACTCTTTCTCCCAAGAGAACTTTCCTTTCTACTACTACTAATGCGAACTTGCTTGAGTGAGATGATGCACAAATGAGCTAGATGCCACCCTATTTATACTAGTCACAAAACTGGCCTTTTTACATAACTGGGTCAGCCTAACTTTCCCTAACTAGATGACCTAACTGGGTTAGTTCTGCCCATTGTTTGGGGCAGACTACCCATTGTTTGGGGCAGACTGCCCATTTTTTGGGGAAGACTGCCCATTGTTTGGGGCAGTTTACCCATTGAGCCGACTTGACTATTTTATATGATTCTTTTTAGGGTTTTACATGATCAATTACAATATGAATAATTCCCGAAGGAAGTACAATAAGAATATCTTCTGAAGTTGCATTCTTCAACACTCTCTCTTAATAAGGAAGGTATTCTTCCAGCGCTATCATCATCATCACTATCACTACTGCTGCAATTATGTACTCTGACCATTGACTTCTGACATCTCTCAAATATATACATCACTAGAATTTCTATAGAGACAACCCTTTTTCATGTTGGATGTAACTTTCTTTGCAGTGCGAGCCTTTTTTCATGCTGGATGCAAACCTCTGCAGCACCAATCCTTTTTCATACTGGATGCATCTCTACAGTGCCAATCCTTTTTCATACTGGATGTAGCCATATTTGGTGTGCCAATCCTTTTTCATACTGGATGCATATCTACAGTGCTAGTCCTTTTTCATACTAGATGTAGCCATCTTTGCAATGCAAGTCCTTTTTCATACTAGATGCATCTCTACAGTGCTAGTCCTTTTTCATACTATATGTAGTCATCTCTACAGTGCCAGTCCTTTTTCATATTGGATGCATCTCATAAATACCAATCCTTTTTCATAGTGGATCTATCCATCTCTGTAGTGCCATTCCTTTTTCATATTGGATGCAACTCTACAGTGCCAGTCCTTTTTCATACTAGATGTAGTCATCATCCCTTTTTCATGAACTAAGCAAGCCATCTGGTGGGTCCAACCCAGGAGTGTACATTATGTTGCATACTGCAACCATCTACGTTACCTCACCACGTGTCCAGATCATCTCGTATTCTAGGAGACTCAATTACGTCACATAAACCGTGACTACCTGTTACCACGTCACATATCAATTTCAGGACAACACATCTTGTGAGTGTATCCTAGGAGACTCAACTATGTCAAATAACCAGTGACTACCCACTAAAACTCACATCTCAAGTGGAGATTCCCAAGAGAATCAATTACGTCACATGACCTGTGACTACCTATGTCTCACACGTGCTATGTTACTCATCACTCCCTCTTGATATGAACCACCCTAAGCTTGTCCCCGTAGTACTCAAAATTCACTCTTGACATAGGCTTGGTCAACACATTGGTTATCTACTCCTCTATCGCTATATACTGGAGCCTCACTACTCCCTTATGCACCATATCCTTGATATAGTGGTACCGAAACTTGATGTGCTTTGAATTATCATGAAACACCGAGTTCTCAAACAACTTCACACAACTCTGGTTGTCACAAAGAATACAAGTTGCCACTAACTCGATATCGAACAATCCTACAAGAAAGTTATTAAGCCATACTGCCTCGCAGCTTTCCGAACAAGATTCCATATACTCAGGTTTGGTTGTACTGAGTGCCACTCTTATGTTTCCTATTGAACCATGAGATCATACCAGATACCAAACTGAAGCAGCACCCTGATGTGCTCTTTCTATTTGTGATGCTACTGACCCAATCCATGTCAACATAAACCTGTAGGTTAATCCTTTGATTTGATGCATATCTGAGGCCATAATCAACTGCACCCCTCAGGTACCTCAACACATGATTTTCCACAACTAGGTGAACATGTCTCGGCTCTACCACGTACTGACTCAGTGTGTTCACTGCAAAGCATAAATACGGCATCATGTCTGTTAAGTACATCAACGAACTAATCATCTGCATGTATATAGTGGCATCCACCACAACAAATTTAGATTCGATGCCATAGGTGTGTCCATGTCCTTGCAATCCATCATCTCGAATCTCTTCAATATCTCTACTGCATATTTTTCTTGACTTGGGAAAATTTCCTCTGGATTCTTCCACACCTCGAGACCAAATAAATAGTGCATCATACCCAGGACTTTCATCTCAAACTCTGCGGAAACCTTCCTCTTCGTTTCCGCTATGAGCTTCTCATCACCTGTCAGAAATAGATCATCTACATACAACAATAGAATTACCGTTTTTCCGTCCTCAACCTTGTAGTAAAGGTTGGAATCCACTTTACTCTTGTTAAATACCAGGCTCGTTAGAAATCCATCAATCCTATCGTACCACGTCATGGGTTCCTGTTTCAATCCATACAAGGCCTTCTTCAATCTACACATATGAGTCTGCCTATAATGTGTCTCAAATCCTAGTGGCTGCTCCACATATACTTCTGCACCATTCAGGAAAGTAGTCTTCAAGTCCATCTGGTGTACCTTCCATTTCATCACTGCAGTTAGCACAAGTATATCTCTAATTGAAGTGTATCTTGCTACAAGAGCAACAATGTCTCATCACAATTGACTCCCTCTTTATGTGTTTTGTAGGCTCCCTCTTGGTTTCTGCCTCCTTGCAGAAGTTACTGTAGTTTACGGAAGTGTACTCTGCTTCATCATCTAATTATGAAGACCTTAATCTTCTTATTGGAACTTTCTGAAGTCTTCATCCTTGGTCCCCGTGTATTGGATTCAATATCTCCTTTGGTTTGATATCACTTCTTCAAAATGAACTCTTCATGTTTTTGCCTCGTGCACATCCTTTTCATATGCCTTCATGTTTTTTTGGATCTCGAGTAGACCTGTCGATAAATCCTTGTATTGTACTTGGTTCCATAATGTCACGAACCAATGCTTGATTTGATTTTCCTTTTAATTTGTACAATCCTCCCTCTTTCTCTCCAATTACTGTTGTAACATCAAAATTTCAAGACATATTCTTCATCACTTGAAGAATCTTCCCTTGCTTTCTTCTTTTCTGGTTGATCATCCTTTGCAGCATGAGCATGATGTCTTTTCTTTATTCCTTTTTTGTTGCCTTTCTTCTTAGGGAAATTTCTTGCAATGTGTCCCATCTCATCACAATTGTAGCATTTGAAGTTTGAGTAATCTCTCAGAGGTCTTAGATTCTTGTGGAATATTCTAGACTTGTGATGATGATATTATTTCTTTCTTCTCTTAGCATGATCTTCCAGAGCTTGATTATCTTATTCACCTAACTTATCTTCTTTGGCTTCAATCCTTGTTTCTTCCTGAGTTCAAGTTTCCCAAAGTGCACTAAATCTGATAAGTTTCTTTCTGGAACATATTCCTTGAATAAATGACTCCCATGATCTTGGAATACCATTCAAGGTGTTCATTACAAGTTATGCATTCTCAACATGATCTCCAATATCTTCTAGTTTATCTCTGATGCGGGAGACCCTTGTGAAGTAAGATTGAATGCTTTCACAACTTTGCATATTCACACCTTTGAGTTGAGTTCTCAAGGTCATATTTCTATTAATGTTCTTTCCTTCAAACAATCTCTTCAGTGCATCAAACATCTCTTTCGGTGTTTACATAGATGAGATGTGGGGGATAAAGTGATCCTTGATGGAATTAACAATGATCCTCTTGGACTTAATCAAGTTCTTCTTGTGCTTAGCTTTTTATTCATCTCCCTCTAGCTCCACCACTTCTTCTTTGATATAATTTCCCAACTCATTCAATTCTAGAATGAGCATCACTCTATACTTCCATGCATGAAAGTTATCTGCTCCTTCAAGCTTATCCTCGAGCTTGGTATGGTTTGTCATCTTGATAAAATGAGAACCTCAAATGGAAATACGGATAGTAATACTTACCAATTGAGATGCTCCAACCAAGTGCTTGCTTCAATGTCTACTGAGATATGACTTCAAGATGACCTAGGGTTTGTTAGAGAAACCCTAATTTTTCAACTTCAGGATATTGAAAAACTAAATGGAGGAAAAGATGTGCCTCCCTGAGGTGAGTTGAGCAAAGGTACTATTCTTCTGAAACTGTGGAAATATTTTTCGAAAACCTAATGCCCTAGTTTTCCTGAGCAGCAGTGGTAGGCCCAAAAATGAAATTTATCTGATCGAAATTCTGCCTCACAGAAAAATGCGCCCTCCTATGGCGAGTTTCCTTGAGATTCTTTTTCATCCAAACTGTGGTGAAAATCCCCTGGAAAGAGAAACCCTATTTTTCACTTCTGACAGTTGCAGCTACACAATGTCTTCTTTTAGGATAGCTCTGAAACCATGATAGAATTTTGATACTTCTAGTATGGTTATGTTAGATCTTCAAACAATTTATATTATTATCGCAATAACCATATACAATAGGATCACTGAAAGATAAACAAGCACAACATAACAAGAGAACACAAATATTTACCCTAGGAAAACCCTCTCATGGGAAGAAAACCAGCAAAACTTCTTCAGTATAGATTCATCCAAAAGTACAATGTCAATCTCGTACAACAACCCGAGAACAAGATATAATAAAAACCCCAAGAAAAGATGTCTTCAATTCATCTACTCTTTCTCCCAAATGAACTTCCCTTTCTACTACTACTCATGCGAACTTGCTTGAGTGAGATGATGCACAAATGAGCTAGGAACCACCCTATTTATATTGGTCACAAAACTGACCTTTTTACATAACTGGACCAACCTGACTTTCACTAACTAGGCCGATCCGACTAGGGCAGTTCTGCCCATTGTTTGGGGCAGTTTACCCACTAAGCCGACTTGACTATTTTACATTATTTATTTTAGGGTTTTACATGATCAATTACAATATGAATATTTCCTGAAGGAAGTACAATAAGAATATCTTCCGAAATTACATTCTTCAACAGGAACTAATGCATTGGTGTCACACTGTTGTTGGAGAATAGAGAAATATTCCATTGAATACTTGGAGAAGATTCGAAAAGCAGTGACAGACATAAGAGGTGCGTTTCTGCAGCTGCTTTGTGATAGAGATCATCTTCTTATCTTTTTGAATATGTATTATAATTCCTCACTAGAAGATGAAGAGGAAATAGAAAATTCCACTCATGAGTTGGAGACTACCCATGATTCTTTGAGGAAAAATGAAAGTATACTTCAATAATATGAGATTCAGAATGAGAAACTTCATGAGAAGATGGAGATATCACACTCTACCTTCTACATTTCAGTTAACCAATTCCATATGGTTGATTGCATTTATGGTCCTAAGGTGGAGCCTCATGTGATGGTGGAACATGAGGTACATTCTGATTTGTAGATGCTTGAGGAGACAATCCATCAGTATGGACGCCAAGCACTTGTTTTGTTCCAAGAATATCATCAATTGTCTCTAGGAGAGAGTTACACGGTCATGAAGGAGGAGGTTGAGCACAATGTCATTGGACTAGCCAATACAGGAGGATATGCATTCACTAGTTTGATGGATGTAGCTTTCATGGAGTGGAGGTTGGTTCACTGTTCATCATCCCACACATATATGACATCCATTACATATGGTGATGAGGATTGGGTAAATGGATTCTTCTTGTTGGTTCCACATGAGAGCAGGAGGATTCCACATTCATTGTTGATGATTTGATGGTCAGACCATGGGGTTTGACAAGTGCACTAGTCCCTTCCCAGTAGCAGTAGAGGCATCTATTGTCACCATTTGATTCCTACATCATGCATACCATTAGGATTTTTTATTCATCCATGGATTGGGTGGATAGATACATGTATGAGATGAGTACCCTAGAGGGTAAGTTTCTTGCTTGCATCAGTAGTGAGTTTTTTGACATATCATTCATCTTTTGTGAGAAGTAGCATGGGAATCTATGGCTGATATATGATGCCTTCATTATGCATGGAAGGACATTGGAGTATCACCTATGGAAGTTGGGTGAGACATGTATCAGTGTTGTGAGACTAAGTACTAGTGTGCACATGGCACACGAGGAGTCTCATGCTTTGATGGAGAGGCTTATGAAGAGTCAGTTCATCATTGGGAGTGATAAAATTTCAGTGTGGTGGTGGGATCCTGGTATCCCACATGATGATGGAGTCTTCCAAGTGATAGAGAATGGGATAATGTAGCATGTTCAATGGGATCTAGGAGGGCAAGCTAGCCTTCGCTTCTAGAAGTTTGTCCATGAGGAGCATTGATTGGGTTTCCTACATGGGAAATCATATAATGTATAGAATCACTATTTCCCTTCTTGGTGGATTGGGATTCTTCTAAAAAATACTTTTGTTTACACTATGCAGTGTAGAGGTGTAAGTAGGAGACACTTCCCACTTCTTAGGTTCATTTGGGACCCAGGAATCATCCTTGGTCTCAACCATTTCAGCTGGAAATTTTACATAGCAGTATGGGGGACAAAGACACTTATTGAGAAGGATGAGTTGTATGGGATCAATTTATTTCCCAAAATTTATCTCCACCTTGTCCATCATCATCATCAAGTTCATTTGGAAGAAGAAATTTTGCAAGAGACAACAGCTAGTTGCCATTATGACCATTCTGGATTTTCATGCATGAGCATCCATTAGGTTGATGCACTAATGGCTTCATTATCTTACATGAGTAGAGAATACATAAAGTACCTTGGTAAGGTTGATTTTATTCTATTTGTTGACATTTTGGTTCATGGTAGGATGTTGGATAAGTGCTCTCTGGGTTTGGGAGCTATCTCATGTACTTGGGCAAAGCAATCATTGCATATCAATTTGTTTGAACACGAAATTAGAAGGATAGAGATATTCCATTTTGATCCTATGATTGAGCATGGTAAGGATGGTGCACCATGTAGAGTATCCTTTCATTTCATAGCACATGTGGTTTCCCAAGTAAGTATTATACATGTATTGGCTAAGAGAAAACATTGCTTAAGAAGGAACAAGTTTGAGGTTGAAATTGACCACATTGGTTCAAGGTCAATCTTGACACATAAGAATGGATTTCATGAGATTCATTAGATGGATTGAAGTATGAAAGTGGTCTAGCACACATTAATGGTATGATTTTTGTTTTAGGAATAGAAGTTTACAAATGCAAGATCATTCCTATTCCAACTGCTACGAGAGAAGTTTGGCCATTGTGCAGCATTGGTCAAATTCAATTCATGATTTGCAACTCAACTAACAATGGAGTGTTTCAGAAGCATGATCATTCATTAGTTGATAGTGAAGGACGATCGATGTAAGCTTAATAGAGAATCATCTATGTAGGAGATGAATTTCAAATGGTGTATGCAACTGCTTGCAAATGTTTGTGGAAAAGTGTCCAAATGTTTCATCATTCATATTTTCACTTGCTTGAGGACAAGCAAATTTTGGGAGGGGAGGACTGTAATGTCCCCATTTTTTATAGCACCATGGAGCTACCACTATCCCTTTAGATCCCCATGGGTCCTAGTGGAAAATTAAATTATTTAGGAAATTAATTTTGACTATGGTTATTTTGAATAATTAAATTAGATCTTGAAGAAGTGAGGTAGTCCATAGTTGTAAATATTTAATTATTAATAATTTTTTTGATGAGTTGGAAATGACTAGGTGGCTCAAGAGGGCGCATAGGATGAGGATAAGGTATATTATTTGTCTCCCTCAAAAAAAATTGGAAAGAAAGTAGCTAAAGTAGTAAAAGCATCCTAAAGCAGAAAAAGAAGGAAAAGCAGCATAAAATCAAGAAGGCAGAATGTTTCCATATTTTCTAAGGAAAGCAAGAAAAAAGCATTAGGAAATATATAGAGGCTAATTTTATCCAGTGAGGGTGCATTCATAAAGTAAATTGGGTCCAAGGCAAAAGCAACTTGCCAAAGAAACATCCAATACACCTATGGTTTGAATTCCCTAGATGACAAGCTCTGGAAGGAAGGCATAAAAGGTAGAAGAGGTTAATAAAAGGAGGATGAACACGCCCATTCACATATTTTTCATTTTGAGTATTCATATTGAGATATCTACTCATCTCATAGGTTTGTGTGGTGTTCCCCTTTCCACCATTGGGGGATGTTCCCCTTTGCATTCATTGATCCAACTGAGAGAATGAGAGATCCTTTTGTTGGAGTTTGAGGAAGAGGAAATCCAGTCCTTTTCATGGAGATTCATGTACAACAGATAATATATTTTTTCAATTTTGTTATTATGTTCAGTATGGTGTGTTCTAATTCCATATTGGTGTGGTAGAATCTCAATAGCATTAGTATTCTTTTGCAATGTGTTATAGCTAGTATAGAGAGAGATTGATGGGTTGTGCCCCCTGTGAGTTGTGGTAATTGCTCATGCACATCTAGTGAGATGAAATATTATGTACTCATGTTCACTTATATGATCCAATAATAAAATATCCATCTATTACTCACAATTAATCTATTTCTCCCTCAATGTTGCAATTTCTAGTGATATTGGTTTTCTACAAGTTTGGCTCTAACTGACTGTTAACTATTCCCCCTAAAGTATGATTGAAGCTTGATGATATTAATTTTAATGGTTTTTGTCACATATATTCAGATGATACCATAATTTTTGACCCTTGGATACCATTCGAATTGATTAGGAAACTAGCAGTCTCACTACTTGCTCCTTCATTGAGAAAACTAGCAATTTTTTTTGTTTTGATGAATGTAACTATCAAATGTGCTTCCAAAAATTGGTATGAGTGTTCCTACATATTGATAAATAGTATTTGAGACCCTCCCAAGTCACATAACAAAAATTTGGGACCTTATAGAGCCATTCGAGTTTGTTTGGAAAAAACCTCCTTCACTAGTCCAAATCTCAATCTTTGCACCTAGTCAACCTTTTCACTGTCTAATCTTTGTTGATCAAGTATAGTAGAGCCCAAGGTAGGTTGGGGATATATAAATAAGTATATTAGTTGTTTATTTACTTATATTACCGTACCATAAGCAGTGGAGTTACCACATAATTCTTGGGGTCATTGCCTTGAATCCTTTGGTTTAGTCAAAGGAGTCTACCCAGGTGTGATGCACTCTCGAATGTGCAATTGTCGAAGTAGGACCCTGAGTAAACCATGTTTAGTATGTGGCCTGTGATGTTTGGGTGTGTTCAGAGTCTGTATATTTATCGCTAACCTATTTGGGGAAAATATGTAGGAGTCTAGTGGTGTTTGAGGAAATATCTTTAAGATCTAGCCCTAGCTTGTCAACTTTTTAGTTAGTATACCTAGACTTGGGTTTGGGTACATTATAGTTAGTAAATATAAATAATAAATTCCATATATATCACCCTCTTGGAATGCATCTGATACATAAATGAAACTAAAGAATGAAAAACATTAGCATATAAATGAACAAGTGGTAACCAATACCCAGAACCATAAATATCAAGGCATCACTGCTCTGTGACATTTCCCTACTCAACAATACTACTCCAGCTCTGAATGATCATGGAATGATATCAACCATGATATATGAAGGAAAAATTTATGTTCTCAATATAAAAGACTGATCAAAACTTTGGTATGCTCTGAAAAAAATGAGGAGTAACGTCCCATACAAATGGTGGTATAACATATGGATCCATGGGGGACAAGTGCTTTAAGGGAGAGAGAACTTAAGAACCTCAACATCTCTAGTCCACAACACTATCAATGAGAAGCAAACTTTCAAAAAGAAAATGCTATACCCCTTTCATACACCGGTCGTCAGTACTCGATATACACAAAAATAAAAATAAAGAAATGAAAATGCTCAAAATTTTCTAACTAATGACAGAAATAAAAGCTACACCAATCAAACTAAAAAAAATGCACACAAGCTCAAAATTGTGAAAGAAAATGCAAGCAACGTAGAAAGTTAAACTAGGAAAAATAAAGCGAATCTAATGTTCAAAAGTGAACTTATTCGTCCTACATTCTCCAAACTAATTAATATTGGGTGTTTCATATCTTTCGAGGAATTAAAAAGTTCTAGATACTGATCTCTAATTTTTGTTCCATGAAAAAATATTTATATCCAATATTTCATAGGACAAATCAGAATGTATCCATAGGTCTTTATATCTAATATTTCATAGGACAAATTGTAAAATTAGTCACAGCAGATCTAATGAACAAGTAAATCAATCACAACAGATGAACATAGAAAATATGGTGCAAAACTGTGCAAAACATGCAGCAGTGCTCTCTATCCCAGAAAGGGTGAATGAATTACAATAGAATACAATCTCTGTCAATGAGCAATTCGAATTGACTAAGTAGGCCATTCGAATCACTAAATGGAGTAGCTTGACTCTATCTAGGAGTCCTCATCAATCATCGGTGGTGCTCATCAATCACAACAACCAGTCATCCAGGTGTCAAACTGAGTCTAACTGAGTGTAATAAATGTAACTGAAGTGTGTAGCACTGATATAGGATCTGGAGGCTCAGTGGGGGCGCATGGGAGGCTAACTGAAGTCAGAACAAGTCACCTAATCAAACTGGAGGTCAAACGGAAGTGATACAGTCAGTCGGGAGTGAAACTAGCCTCAAATCAGGGAGAATCGGAGCTAACTGAATGTAACTGGAGTGAATCTGCAGTGGTAGGTGAGCAAGTGCGCCCTTCTCTGGCAGTAGGTGAGAAGAGGGCGCCTTTCAGCTTGGGAGGGCTAAAACTCTGTGGTAAGTGGCTCCCGGGTGCTAGAAGAAGGTGGATAAGGTGCTGGAGGCATCAAACTGGTGACTGGGATGCATGCCTGTGCATGCAAGATCCTGAAATAGATCATATCCTGAAATAGATGATCCTGAAATAGATCATATCCTGAAATAGATCATGCAAGATCCTGAAATAGAT
Source organism: Larix kaempferi (assembly GCA_027924585.1). Taxonomy (NCBI): domain Eukaryota; kingdom Viridiplantae; phylum Streptophyta; class Pinopsida; order Pinales; family Pinaceae; genus Larix; species Larix kaempferi. The sequence goes on from BSBM01001288.1 coordinate 1,728,144, forward strand.
GATGTATCCCGAAATAGATGATGGATATCCGAACACCCCCCCTCAAGCTAGACTATGATGTGCCAACTAAAATAATGTGGGGCCCTGGTGACTAAGACCAAAGGTCACCCCAATACAATAATCCAAAAAAAAATGCTGAAAATAAACTAAGTGAGGAAAGAGGGAAAACCCAGTGGGAAGAAAGCCCCCCCTCAAGCTAAAGCATAATAATGAATCAATCTGTATCCACCATGATGGAACTCACCCCCAACAGTGAACGGAGGTAAGAGAACTTCTTCTCAGTGAAGCTCTTGGTGAAGATGTCTGCAATTTGCTCATCAGTAGGGCAATATTGCAGAATGATGGTGCGGTCATGCACCAACTGTCGAATGTAATGCATATGAATCTCAATGTGTTTAGTCCTCTGCCGCTGAACTGGATCTGTGGAGATCTTGATAGCACTTTGATTGTCACAAAATAGGACAGTCGAAGTAGTGCCACCAAAACCAAACTCGGAAAGAATACCCTGCAACCAAACTACCTGAATGCAGGCATTGACTGCCCCTCGATACTCTGCCTCTGCTGAAGAAAGTGCAATGGCTGCTTGCTTTTTGCTGGACCAGCAAATAGCACCATGACCAATCATGAAAACATAACCGTAAGTGGACTTCCGATCAATGCTATCACCTGCCCAATCTGAATCAGTAAAACCAATGAAATCTAGCTCAGAATCTGCAGCATAATGTATGCCAAACTGTCTCGTACCTTGCACATACTGCAAGATCCACTTGGCTGCTCGCCAATGAAGCTCATGTGGCTGCTGCATATATCTTGACACGGCACTCATGGCATATGAGATATCAGGCCGTGAATGTGTCAAATAAAGTAGTGAACCAATCAACTGTCGATACATACTGCAATCTGCAAGCGGTGTGGAATCTCCCTCCTCAAGACTGATTCCTGAGAGGAATGGGAACGGGGCTGCCTTACATTCAGCCATATTAAACTTCAATAACAAGTCGGAAGCATATTTTTGCTGAGATATAGTGATCCCATCGAAATTTTGAGCTATCTCCAAGCCCAAAAAGTGACTCAGCAAGCCCAAATCGCTCATGTCAAAAGCTAGATTTAAGGCAGATTTTAGCTTGTTTATTGAAGTAAGTGTGCTACCAGTAATAAGCAGATCATCAACATAAAGTACAATAACCAACAAATTACCTTTAACTCACTGAAGATAGACATTCGGATCAGATTTGCATCTTTGGAAATTCTGAGAAAGAAGGAAGGAGTCCATCTTTGCGTACCAAGCTCTTGGGGCCTGTTTTAACCCGTACAAAGACTTCTTCAATCTACAAACCAATGATGGATCTGATGTATAACCCTCTGGCTGCTACATATAGACCTCTTCAGCAAGGTCTCCATGTAAAAATGCACTCTTCACATCCATGTGATGCACCTCCCAGTGCTTGGATGCGGCAATAGCTAAAACAAGGCGGATGGAATCCATCTTTGCAACCGGTGCAAAGGTCTCTGTGTAGTCCACTCCTTGGACTTGGGAAAAACCTTTTGCCACCAACCTTGCTTTATATTTTCTGATAGTGCCATCAGCAGCAACTTTAGTACGGTAGACCCATTTACACTTCACTAATTTTCTTCCAGGTGGAAGAGAAACTAGCTCCCATGTATTGTTCTTTTGAAGAGAACTGTACTCTTCATCCATGGCATCTTTCCATCTCGGATCTCGATGGGATGAATAGTATGATTGGGGATCTAAACCATCCATCAAATAACAAATCTCAGGAAGAAATGGATCAGCAATAGAAAGAGCCATACCTGCCCTTTGAAAGTCTCCTCTTGTTCGTCTCGGATCAGCAGGATTTCCAAGACTAGAACCAGCAGATTGTAGAGTGTTTTGGGCCCACTTTGGTAACTGAGGGGGATCTGAATGATCGGATTCCGAACCTGATATGTCATGATCATCATATGCTGCTACAATATCAGAAATATCAGAACTCATACCTTCATTATCGCTGCTCGAATCTTCTTCTGGTGAAGGCGGTGAATCGGCAGTTTTCTCCTCAACTAGTTGCAATTCTTGAAGCGGTTCTTCAAACTGCACACTGCGCTCTATGAATATCTTTTTAGATCTGATATCCATGAGTTTATATGCTTTTGATTCTTCCCCATATCCTATCAATATGCACTCGATACTTTGTGGATCCAAAGCTCGTCTCTTCTCAGAAGGAATTCTAGCCCATGCAGTAGAGCCAAAAACTCTCAAATTTGACACATCCGGTTTGTGACCAAAGAATGCTTCGAAAGGAGTCATACCTTTCATGGATGAATGTGGAACACGGTTCTGTATATATGCAGCAACATTGATTGCTTCAGCCCAAAGATTTGCAGCCAAACCTTTCGATTCAATCATGCATGTAGCCATCTCTTTCAGTGACCGGTTTTTCCTTTCCGCTACACCGTTCTGCTGGGGTGTGTAGGGAACTGTATGTTGGATCTTGATTCCGCTTTGGGCACAAAGTTGCAGCAACTCGGACTTGATATATTCCCCACCATTATCAGATCTAAGAGCTTTGATCTTGCTCTCAGTGGTGGTCTCAACAGAAGCCTTAAAATCCTTGAATTTTCCAAGCACTTCTGACTTGTTTTTGAGAAAGAATACCCATGTAAAGCGGGAAAAATCGTCAATAAATGTCAAAACATACCTTGAACCATTTAATGACATATGGGGCAGCGGACCACTGATATCAGAATGGATCAATCCCAAAATAGTAGAGGCTCTGCTAGCCTTGCCGCGGTCGAATCTGTGCTCGGGGTGCTTCCCAATAATGCAACCGGTGCATATTCCCTTCGAGGAACGGAGTTGTGGAAGCCCATCTACCATGGATTTATTTGATAGCAGCAGAAAATACTTATAATTTAGATGTCCAAATCTTTCATGCCAAAGCCTACTAACCTCATTACCATGTGTGCGAAGAGCAGTGGGCTTTGCAAGCGGAATAAAGTGCGAAAACTCATAACATTTTGCAGTGTGGTTTGCCTTCCCAACCGCAACTAGTCTTCCACTTTTGATATCAGAAATTTCAACTGTATTAGGGCTGAATGTGACTTTCTTTGGATCACCAGTATGTGTCATTTGATACACAGAAAGGAGATTCGAAGCTAAGGAAGGCACATAGAGAACATTCTGAAAGCATCCATGATCTACATGAATCGTACCTTTGCCCTTTGAAGAAATTTTTGAGTCATCTCCCAAATGGATGGGGATGGAGCTGTTTGGATCGAATGAGGAAAAAGAATCAATATTTGCAGCCATATGATTTGATGCACCCGAATCTATCAAGAGAGTGGGCTTCGAAACCGTTGCCATGAGTGCTTGTCCTCTTTCATGATCGTCATTCCGATCCTTCTTCCTTGCACCGTCAGGAAGGGTTATGTTGTTCTTTTCCAAAAGGAGGGCCATTTGATCTATAGTCTTCTTCATACATGAACTTTCGGGATGAAAGCCACGGTTACAATAAGTACATTTAGATTTTTGGTTACCTTCTTTGCCCTTTTGCTTGGATTTCGAACTGGATGGTGCATCCGTTTGCTTGCCTTTGTCTTTTTGCTTGTGAGGCTCGAATTTGGGCTTCTCCTTCTTTAGCTTTCCTTTACCATTCGAGATCTTGGGTCCTTGAACAAATAGGGCTGAATATTTGGAGCTTATGGACCCCATTTGAATCAACTTGTCATGCTCTTTCGTAATGGACTCAATGAAGGCATTCAAGGTAGGCATCTTCCAATTCGGGGTAGTTAGCCGACCGGAATTGAAAGTGGAGACAAATACCGAATAATCTTTCCCAAGCTTGCTTAGAATGGAGAGGATCAACTGTTTATCCTCTTTGATAACACCACTGTTCTTCAATTGCAAGTTCAAGTTCTTGAATTTTGTGAAGAATTCATTGATGGTCTCGAAATTCTCAGGATTAAGGCCAATCAATTCATTCTCTAATTGAAAAGCCCTAAGCTCATCCTGCTTGCCGAATAGTGTTTCAAGTTGCTCCCATATGGCTTTTGGAGTCTTCAATCCGCTGAGATGGAAGTGAAGATCCTTGGAGATGGAGAGACAAAGAAGACCGTAAGCTTCATCAAGCTTGTTGTAGTGTTTGGTTCTTTCTGCTACATTGTTTGGCTCCAATTCAAGACCAAGAGTGACTCGGTAGTAACCTTTTGAACGTAATATGATCTCCATATCATCTTTCCAATCAAAATAATTGAATGGGGTGAGGATAGGCTTTGAAGAAGAGTATTCCATTGCAAGGATTGAGTCAACTGATGAAGAGGAAGCTTGCATGCAGACTATAGCGAATGCAATTGAAGGAGGAAACCTTGCATGCAGAAAATAGCGAGTGCACTTGAAGGAGACAATAAACCTGCAAATCACATCAAAACAACCACAATAAGGTCGAACAATCCACCCTTTGAGAGTTGCATCACACCTGGGATTGGATTTCAAGCAATGTTGAATAGGTCCAATGTATCAGATCCAGGAATTATGTGGTAACTCAAGCTTCTGGAGTGGTATTGGAATATTTTTCAAGCTTTGCATGCACAGGAGCGAATGCCCTTGAGATATCTCATGCCAAACGTTTTGCAATTTTTAGCAATTCAGTCAAATCTTCTTGTATAAACACCTGTAGAAAAGAGATCTTGTCCCTGCAATGGCTCTGATACCATGTAAAATTAGTCACAGCAGATCTAATGAACAAGTAAATCAATCACAACAGATGAACATAGAAAATATGGTGCAAAACTGTGCAAAACATGCAGCAGTGCTCTCTATCCCAGAAAGGGTGAATGAATTACAATAGAATACAATCTCTGTCAATGAGCAATTCGAATTGACTAAGTAGGCCATTCGAATCACTAAATGGAGTAGCTTGACTCTATCTAGGAGTCCTCATCAATCATCGGTGGTGCTCATCAATCACAACAACCAGTCATCCAGGTGTCAAACTGAGTCTAACTGAGTGTAATAAATGTAACTGAAGTGTGTAGCACTGATATAGGATCTGGAGGCTCAGTGGGGGCGCATGGGAGGCTAACTGAAGTCATAACAAGTCACCTAATCAAATTGGAGGTCAAACGGAAGTGATACAGTCAGTCGGGAGTGAAACTAGCCTCAAATCAGGGAGAATCGGAGCTAACTGAATGTAACTGGAGTGAATCTGCAGTGGTAGGTGAGCAAGTGCGCCCTTCTCTGGCAGTAGGTGAGAAGAGGGCGCCTTTCAGCTTGGGAGGGCTAAAACTCTGTGGTAAGTGGCTCCCGGGTGCTAGAAGAAGGTGGATAAGGTGCTGGAGGCATCAAACTGGTGACTGGGATGCATGCCTGTGCATGCAAGATCCTGAAATAGATCATCCTGAAATAGATCATATCCTGAAATAGATCATGCAAGATCCTGAAATAGATGATGTATCCCGAAATAGATGATGGATATCCGAACACAAATCATAATGGATACCCAAGCTTTATATCCAATATTTCATAGGACAAATCTTGCCGACAAATTCAAATCCATAGGTTTTTGCTTCCTTTTTACAAAAAATCCCCAGGAGGGTTTTCTATGCTACATATAACAATCATCCAATGGCTAGCCTTCCTCAAACTTTGCTTTATAGCACCAAATGTCATTCAGAACTATCATATTTTGGATTAAATTCATACTCATAAAACATTGACATCCAGATGAACTGGATAAAACTGCTAACAGAATTTTACATTTTGACATTCAATATAAAGATTGAACAGATTTTGGTTCTTATTCAGACAATAAACCTTCCTGCACCGAAAAAGCTTCTTTAGATAATTTATATGCTTGCTCATTGAAATTTCTGTATATATGGAAAAAGGAAATTTCAGAAAACTTCACTTTTACCTCTGCATTTTTGTTTATGATTGGAAAAAGGACCCAGGTTTTCATTGTGCCATCTACCATTGCCTAGTCCAGGACCAGTATTAAGTCTCCCATGACCTAGAGGCTTTCTATTCTTCTCTCCACTACAATTTTCATAAGAAACCACAGAGCATAAAACTCAGCTCTATTATCTGTGCCTGAACCTACTGCAATTTTGAAAGAAATAAAATGATTTTCAGATATAAATAAAATGCCTCAAGCTCCACAAATACTAGGGTACCTTGACCAGGCCTTGTTTTCATTGATTTCTGCATCATTCAGAATTCTTTGAGGTTTAGGATTTTCAGGTTTCCATGAACCTTCATAGGCACATCTTATTTTGTGGCACATGTGCATAAGTGAAATCTCACTTCCCTGGAATATCATACTATTTCTAGTGAGCCAACCTCCATATTAGTCATTAGAAAGTTTGGCAAAGACTTATTAGTTGCCACTGTCTTATCCTTGCACCAGTTTTCAAACCACCATAAGGGGGATTCTCCTTTCCATTTATTCTTCCTATTTGACAAATTTAATGCTTCTGTGGAGGTTTTCTATTCTTCTCTAGACTACAATTTTCATAAGCAACCATAGAGCATAAAACTCAGTTCTATTATCTGTGCCTGAACCTGCTGCAAATTTGAAAGAAATAAATGATTTTCACATTTAAATAAAATGCCTCAAGCTCTACAAATACCTAGGTTTCCTTGACATGCACTGTCGAAGAAACCCTAGGAGTTGTTTTTATTGCTTTCTGGTTCCTTCAGGATTCTCGGAGGCTTAGGATTTCAGGTTTCCATGACCCTCCATACGCATATCTTATTTGGTGGCACATGTGTACAGGAGAAATCTCACTTCCTTGGAATATCATACTTTTTTTGGTGAACCAACCCCCATATTAGTTGTTACAAAGCTTGACAAAGGCTTATGAGCTGCCATTGTATTATCCTTGTACCAAGCTTGGCAAGGCCTTAGTTGTTACAAAGCTTGGCAAAGCCTTATGTGCTGCCATTGTCAAACTATGTTAAGAGAGATTCCCCTTTCTATTCATTCTTCACATTTGACAAATTTAGTGTTGCTATTGAAACCTCCCTAGAGTATGTTTTTGCATAAAATGCATCTTGCTGCAGGACCATGCCATGTTAGGAACCTATGTCAACCCTTCTCTTTACTATGTTAGTATATTGTTGTTGGACGCATATGCTTTGTAAGTCGTCCCGTAGTATTTGTTGATCCGTAGTTTATATTAGCCCATAGTATTGACCCATAGTATTGGACGCATATGCTTTGTAAGTCATCCCGTAGTATTATATGTCCCATGGTTTTGACTCATAGTATTGGACATAGACTTAGTATATAAGTGTGTGTTGAGGTCATTGAAGGCACCATGAAGTTAATTGTATTGATCTTGCACAAAGGAGGTTGCCCCCTCGAAGTGGCCCGTGATCAATATAAAAGTGATTTTGTTCTATTATTTTTGATATCTCGTGTATTTGCATTAATTAATTATTGCAAGTTCATCACATCTGGTATCAGAGCACTTTCTTGGGCTTGTTGGGTGGAATTTCTGCCAAATTTTTTTTTTTCGTATCTGTTGCAGCTTCGGATTTGGGAATAATCCCTATCCGCTTAACTGTGGGAAGTACTTGGGCATAAGCCCTAAAACTCATTGTCAGGAGTACCACATAGGGATAATTTTAAGGACCCATACTTATTTAAAAGTGTATAAACCTTGGCGAATCTTACTAGTTCTTAAAATGTCAACTATAAAATATTTGGCGATATTTTTCTAAAATTATTTCAATTTATAAGGATTTTATATAGTTTATATAATAATTTGGCGATTTTTAGAGTGAAAAAAGTTTACCCCATCAAAATTGGGCGAAATGGGGCTTCAAAAAATGCAAATTGGCGAATCGTTTTTTGGAAAAAAACATGGAAAAATAGCCCATGGGCTAAATTTCGCCCCTAAAATTATCCTTGACTACCACAGGAACCCCAAAGTAGTTGGCCCATTGAGAGGACCTGCCAACGAAAAGGGCAACGACGCCTACCTGATTGACTAGTTCTCACCCGTGAGGTAAACCAAGAGCTGTCGTTTGTGGCAAAGCGGTTATCAGTTTTACTTGAGCCGTGGAGTGAGGGGTACTGCCGCAATACGCAAGCCATCAGACAGCATTGGTGGCCGAGTGAAACACCTGAACTGTTAGGAAGCCTTACATACCTGGGGTCCATATCTATTTTCAGTTGAACTGTTGCCGATCACTTCCACTCCAGGTCCAGCTGTTTTAGATCTATTCTGAAAGTCATTCTAGATCCAGTCGTCGTTTCAGATCCAGCTGTTTTCGGTCCCTTCCTTAGTTTTTTCTCCACATCTCCCTTGTTTTCACTCTGTTTCCATTGAAATTTTTGGGGAACCCTTGTCATCCCATTCTACATCTTTCATTCCTGAGGACCCTATCCCCAATTCCCCTTCCCAAAGCCCGAAATCCCACATTTGTCTATTTTTAGGGTTTTCCATAACTTCCTCAGATTTCACCCAATCACCTTCAAATTTTACCACAAAGTTCCTTTCTGAATTCTGCTTCTTTGTCCCTCTCTGCCAAATTTTCTCATTCTATCACCCCACTTCTGAAATCCCCCTTTTTGCTTTCTTGTCCTTTCGACAGTGTCCAAAATCTAGTCAAACCCCAATTACCCATCAGATTGTTTCCCCAATCCAAATTTCCCTTTACTAAATCAGCTTCTGTTTGTGTTTTTCTACCCATTCCACCAAAAAAAAAAAAAAAAAAAACCTGGTTATGGTTGTCACCCATGCAGGAGCACACACCATGGAGGAAGCACTTGCAACCATCCAAACCAAACTCCACGATTTGGATGAAAAATTTCTCAGCCTCCATCTTCAGCATTCAGCCATGAACAATACCAGACAGCCAGAATCTTTTGCAGCCACCGGGTTCTCTTCTTCCAGCAATTTTCGTGGGCCGAAACTTGATTTTCCTCGCTTCAATGGTACTGATTCGACTGGATGGATATATCGAGTAGAACAATATTTCAGTCTGCATAATACTTTTGATGCCCAGAAAGTTCCACTTGCATCCTTTCATTTGGAATAGGAAGCCCTTCAATGGTACCGTTGGTACATCAAAGCTCATCCCGAGCCAAACTGGACAGATTTTTGCCAACTCATTTTTCCACGATTTGGTCCTAGTTCTTTTGATGATTTCACAGGAGCACTCACTAAACTTCACCAAATTGGCACAGTGAGAGAGTATCAAACAGAATTTGAGAAATTGGCCAATCACACAGAAGGATTGTCTGATGAATTCTACAGGAGTTGTTTTATCAGTGGTCTCAAGGATGAAATCCGCTCAGAGGTCAAAATGTTTTGTCCCAACACAATGATGGAAGTCCTAGGGTTGGCTAAACTGGCCGAGGACAAGATCGCAGCTCAACCACACTCCAAACCCACCTTTGTTCCCTTCAGAAATATGGGTTCCCAACGACCTCCCATCACGCCTGCTCCTCAACCAAATCCTATCAAGCATTTGTCTGAAATAGAAATGCAGGCACGCCGAGAAAAAGGGCTTTGCTATAATTGTGATGAGAAATTCACTCAGGGACATAGATGTGTTCAACAAAATCTCTATCTCTTGGATGTGGATTCTCCGCCTACCTTAGAACTTGGTGAAGAAGCTACGGATACAGTAGATGATCAGGTCGACATTCAACACCCGCCTGTTGACACCCCATCTCAGGACGACCCACCCGAGAACTCTCTCCATGCTATAACCGGCGTCACCACCCCACAAACAATGCGGGTCAGGGGATACTTCAAGAAGCTCCCTCTTACCATACTCATTGATTCTGGTAGCACTCATAACTTCATTGACCCTCGGATTTCCAAACAGGCTGATTGTTTTGTCCATCCTTGCTCCAACTTTGAAGTCATGGTTGCCAATGGGGGCACCTTACCTTGCAAGGGGAAGTGTCACAATGTGCGTATCTCTATGGAATATTATAACCTACGCTCTAACATGTTTTCCTTGTTCTTAGGTGGATGTGATGTGGTTTTGGGCGTTCACTGGTTACGCACACTTGGCCCCATCTTATGGGATTTTGCTGAACTTTGGATGCAGTTTAAAGTCAATGGGGCAAAACACAAATTTATGGGCTTACAACCAGGGTCTCTCTGCATCATCAGTTCACATCGCTTGGAAAAAATCCTTAAGAAGAATTCACATGGTGTCATCGCTCAGCTCAATTCCATTCAGATGCACCCATCAACAGTCTCCACTACTTCCTTGGATAGATATGCAGGTATCTTTGCTGAACCAATGCGCTTACTGCCTTCAAGAGACCTTTCCGGTAAGAATTTAGCCACATCTACCTCTCAGTAGGAAATGATGGCTATTTTGCATGCAGTACAGAAGTGGCAGCCATACCTATTAGGGAATTATTTCTGCATTAAGACTGATCTCCCGAGTCTGGAAAATTTTCTGGAACAATGGGTCTCCTCCCCAACACACCTGAAATGGGTTATCCAACTCATGGGTTATCCCTATGTGATCACTTACAGGAAGGGTAAGGACAATATGGTGGAAGATGCTCCTTCTCGCACAATTGATGACCTACTTTCTCTTACAGCTCTTTCTCTGCTTGTTCCAAATTGGTTGCAATATGTTCAACAGGGCTATCTCTTCTATGAACTCCATGCTTCTTCATCAATAGGGCACTTTGGGTTCTGCAAAATGTATGACCGAGAATAATGTAACTTCTTTTGGCTGGGACTAAAAATGACAATTCAACAGAGGGTGGCTGACGATGATACTTTCCAAGTCAACAAGGGGGAAACGACACTCCTTTCGGGATTGTTCAAACCCTTGCCCATCCCTACACAGCTTTGGCCAACTATTTCTATGGATTTCCTAGCAGCGCTCTGGTGGTACAATACCACATCTCAAAGGACACCATATGAAGCAGTCTATGGAAAAACACTACCAGTTCTTCTTCCATACACCCTTAGCAGCTCCCCAGTTCAGGAAATTGACTCGGTTCTTCGAAACCGCGATCAGATTCTTCTCATTCTGCAGGACAATCTTCACATGGCCAGAATTCGCCTGAAACAACAAGCCAATCAGCACCGTTCTGAGCGCATTTTCCACGCAGCTGACAGGGTTCTTCTTCATCTACAGCCTTCCAAGCAATCCTCCTTGACACTCCAAAGGCATCAGTGGCCCGAAATGCAACCCGAGGATGCTACCGGGGAACCACTCCTTCAGATTCTGCAACAATTTCTCCAACCAAAGCTTTGAGGACAAAGCTTTTTCTAAGGGAGAGGGGATGTTAGGAACCTATGTCAACTCGTCTCTTTACTATGTTAGTATATTGTTGTTGGACGCATATGCTTTGTAAGTCGTCCCGTAGTATTTGTTGATCCGTAGTTTATATTAGCCCATAGTATTGACCCATAGTATTGGACGCATATGCTTTGTAAGTCATCATGTAGTATTATATGTCCCATGGTTTTGACTCATAGTATTGGACATAGACTTAGTATATAAGTGTGTGTTGAGGTCATTGAAGGCACCGTGAAGTTAATTGTATTGATCTTGCTCAAAGGAGGTTGCCCCCTCGAAGTGGCCCGTGATCAATATAAAAGTGATTATGTTCTATTATTTCTGATACCTCATGTATTTGCATTAATTAATTATTGCATGTTCATCACATGCCGATTTCTCTTATGCGCATTATCCGATATTAGAATTATGTTTGACAAGGCCAGCCAAAGGAAAACTCTAGTTTTGTGAGTGCTACCCCTCAAAATTCCTCTGATTCTGAGCTTTATATCCAGTTGTATGGGCACTCTCTAGGAGTTATACTCTAGATTTCAAAGAACAGATTTCGAATATGCCTCCTGAAGAAATTTCCCGTAGGGTTGTGGGTGTCTAGTTGTTCCAGAAATGATCAGCTCAAGGATCTGAGTTTAAGGAATAAATCTAAAATAGGTTCCTATTCTGTGGACTGCCAGTCCACTAGAAAGGCATGGAAGGATCGTTGCTATGAAAGGTAAATCATTCTGGACTGAGGAATGTGCTTATTTTGTAGCTGAAGCAAATTTTGGAGCTATGTAAATTTTTGAAGTTGTTGAATATGGACGTTCTAAAGAGGTCTGCATCACATTATTTCCAGAAGTATCTAGGTTTAATTGTATTTTTGAAGTTGTTGAATGTGGATGTTCTAAAGAGGTGTGCATCACATTATTTCCAAAAGTATCTAGGTTTAATTGTGTTGTCGAAGTTATCCAAACAATCAATCCTGAAAGAGTTGGTTCGAGTAACAGTTGAGAGTGGCTCTTCCAGTAGATAAGGGTTGCGGGCAATGACAATTGTCAGGGCATCCAGCACTGACAATTTTTCAGATGTGAGCATATAGAAGATGACATACCATATTACTAGTCAAGTGAAGGCAAGAGCAGTGCTGAGGTTCCTGAGACATTGGCTTACAAGTTGAGTTCAAGATTATACATGAAGTCGAGAATCAAAGATATGCCCATTCCAAGCCTACTTCCAGTTGGGCCTTCCTATAGATTTGTCAAAGGCAATTTGTTTCAAGTTGGGTCCTTGTAGGTTATCAACTGAGCTTACCTATCAAATGATTGATAGGTTTATGCCAAGTGATTGATCTACAAATGAATATTATGTTGGGAATATGTATCACCAAAGTTCATGAGGTGGATATATTGCAAACATTGAAACTTCCAAGGCCAGTTTCTGAGTTTTGTGCATTGGCGGAATATTGCAGATTGAAATGCAGGGTAGAGTTTAGAAGAAATGCCATGGATGGTGTAAGAATTTGGAAATTTTTTTGAGAAGCATAAAGTTAAGGGCTTGAAGGATCATTGCTGCCGGATGTTGGCTGTGGATATGGACCTAAGAGTTGAAGCTAGCTGCTGCAAAACAATTTCCAGATCCACAAGTCTGCTTTGTGGTTCCTCTAGCATCTTTCCATTTCTTTGGCTAAGGAAGTTCTTTTCTTGACCTCTCTGTAAGCAGCCTTATAATCATAGTGCTTCTGAAAACAACACTTACAATCTGCAGAAATCAGGAGTTATAACCATCAGTAAAGGGTGTTGAAAGTTATAATGAGAAATGTCCTTTTCATGGTTTTGTAATTTTTTGTCAAGGGGGGGACACAAGTCATATTTCCTAGTATGTTATGTTTGTAAAGTGACCTTTTTAATAAAGTACCTTTTTATAAGGTGAATGTACATAAGTTGTGGAGCCCAAAGTTTATTAAATGTACTCTTTATTTAATAAAGTGAATTTAAGTTGTGCATTTAATAAAGAACCTCATATTAGACTTATAATAGCCATTAGATCAAAAGTTAGTTTGGGTTGGTTATGTAAGTCAGGGTTTATTGGGAAAAGTGGAAGTATTTATACATGCTTGGGAATGAAGGAAAAATACACAGAGACAGTAAGAGAGAGAGATTTCAGATTATGTGAGGATGATCATCTAGACAATTCAAGGGCACAATTTTCCAAAAGAATTGCTGCAAAGTATTGACTGTACAGCAGGATCAGATTTAAAGAAATTCCAGGCAGAAATTCATACAGAAGTACAGTCCGTACACTGGTACAGTAAATCCATACAGAAGTACAGTGGTACAGCAAATCCATACAGAATTACAGTCTGTATAGTACCCGAGAATCTTCTCCTATACAACCCGCACGTGTGAGTTTGACTGTGTTTATTCAGTTCAGATTTCAATACAGATTTCCTGTAGATTGTCTTTGATGCTGTAAATGAAATTCCAAGGATAGAATTTCTGAATTTATTATTCTCTGAATAAATTTCTTTCTCAAGAGTTTTCCTCTGTTGAGGTTTTTGGCCCTGGTCATTGCCCTAAAATCCTGTGTTACTTTCATCTTTATTCAGGAAAGATTGATTGTATGGTATTTATGCTTAAACTAGAAGAAATATTTTTTAGTTCAGAAAAGTCACAAATCAGAATTACAGTCAAGTGTTTGATAAAAGTCCAGTAAGAAATTTTTGTGATTTTTATTAAAAATATTCATGGTATCAGAGCTTTAATTGAAGGGAAGTTAACATTAGTAGAGGGCATAGTGTTATTGAGTAACACATTAGATCCTTATTAGTTTTCAGAAATCAGTTTTATTTATGCTGCATATGTCTGGGTTGAGATATGAAGATAGGTTGGATGGTGAGTCTAATTTTTGTCCATGGAAGGAAATAATTAAAATGTTCTTACAGGTAGATGATCTGTGGGAAGTAGTAGAGAGTACCCAGATTAAACCCATAGTTGTTCCTAATGCAACTACAGATACTCTAGGTTATGCAGCCTTTAACAAGAAGAGTATGAAAGCCAAGAAGATGATCCTTGATTCTGTCAAGGATCATGTGATCCCTCATGTTGCAGGGAAGACACATGCCTATGAAATGTGGAACTCACTGCTTAGCCTGTATCAAAAATCAAATGAGAATAGAAAGATGATGCTTAGGGAGAAATTGAGAAATGTGAAAATGACTTACATAGAGAATGTAGCTTCTTACCTTACTAGGATTTCCAAGATTAGGGATGAGTTGAGTGCAGTTGGAGAAGCCATGACTGGTGCAGAGATGGTGAGGACTGCCTTAAACGGTTTCTCTGGAAAGTGGAAACCCTTTGTGAAGGGTGTAGTATCCAGAGAAAATTTACCTGGTTGGGAAAGATTGTGGGACGATTTTGTCCAAGAGGAGCTTCGTGATGAAGCTCTTGAAAAACAATCACCGAATGAACATAGTGAGGAGAATGTTTCCCTTCTGACTAAGAAAAAAGGAAAGGCTAAGAAGAAGTTTGTAAGAGATCTCAGCAAAGTTAGATGTTACCAATGCAATCAGTATGGTCATTTTGCTTCGAACTATCCAAATAACAAAGATAAGAAACAAACAATAGCATCAACATCTCTTGAAGAATTTGCTACTAAATTTGAGCAAGAGTTCTCTCTTGTTTCTATTGTTTCCAGTACGAACAGTTCCATTTTGCAAGATTTCTGGATAGTGGATCTACCAGACATATGACCGGTATGTGGAGTGTATTTTAGGAAATTGTTGAGATTCGACTAGGATGTTGGTTTGTTGAGACTAGTTTAAATCAGGTTAAGGAAATCAGAGGTATTGGAACTATTAAATTCCAATTAGAAGAGAAATACCTAGTGTTGAAAGGGGTCAGATTTGTTCAATGGCTCAGAACAAACTTGCTTTCAGTTTCAGCCTTGGAAGATGAAGGTTACAGTACCTTGTTCAGAATAGGCCAAGTTTTTGTGTATCCAGCTGGAAGACTGGACAATTCATTTCTATTGGGAGATAAAAGAGATAAGATCTATGTACTACGGGGAGGGCTAGTATATACAGAGTCTGGAGATTGGAATTTTGAGACAGAGGATGATGAGATAGTGGTTGCAAACACTCAGATGATACCTTCAGAGGAAGAGACTGAATCTCTTCAAAGTACTGGCAGGAGGCTCAGCCAGTATAATGAGATTGATCAAATAAAGAACAGAAGAATGGAGTCTTCTCAGAAATCAACCTTCAAAGTTGTGTTTAGACACAGATCTCCAAATCAATTTCCAGAGCAAGAGGAAGTTGCTAAGAATGATGATCCAGGTGGAGCAGTTATAGGTGGTGTCATATTTCCTAGTATGTTATGTTTGTAAAGTGACCTTTTTAATAAAGTACCTTTTTATAATGTGAATGTACATAAGTTGTGGAGCCCAAAGTTTATTAAATGTACTCTTTATTTAATAAAGTGAATTTAAGTTATGCATTTAAAAAAGACCCTCAGATTAGACTTATAATAGCCATCAGATCAAAAGTTAGTTTGGGTTGGTTATGTAAGTTAGGGTTTCTTGGGAAAAGTGTAAGTATTTATACATGCTTGGGAATGAAGGAAAAATACATATAGACAGTAAGAGAGAGAGATTTCAGATTGTGTGACGATGATCATCTAGACAATTCAAGGGCACAATTTTTCAGAAGAATTGCTGCAAAGTATTGACCGCACAGTAGGCTCAGATTTAAAGAAATTGCAGGGAGAAATTCATACAGAAGTACAATCCATACGCTGGTACAGTAAATCCATACAGAAGTACAGTGGTACAGTAAATCCGTACAAAAGTACAGTCCATACAGTACCCGAGAATCTTCGCCTGTACAACCCGCACGTGTGAATTTGACTATGTTTATTCAGTTCATATTTCAATACATATTTCCTGTAGATTGTCTTTGATGCTATAAATGAAATTCCAAGGATAGAATTTTTGAATTTATTATTCTCTAAATAAATTTCTTTCTCAAGGGTTTTCCTCTGTTGAGGTTTTTGGCCCTGGGCATTGCCCTAAAATCCTGTGTTACTTTCATCTTCATTCTGGAAAGATTGATTGTATGGTATTTATGCTTAAACTAGAAGAAATAATTTTTAGTTCAGAAAAGTCACAAATCAGAATTATAGTCAAGTGTTTGATAAAAGTCCAATAAGAAAGTTTTGTGATTTTTATTAAAAATATTCAAGGGGAAGATTATTGAGGTGCATAGTGGGTCGGACAGACATTGAAAGCACCATTCTATGCCAGCAGAGAATCACTTTCGGCAGCAAAGAGGGTAGCTTGTATGCTTTCCTAGTTCATTATTAGCTTTTGATGCACTCAGATCTGACGCCTATATTTGACACAATGTATGTACTGCAAGTCTAGTCAAGGATTGTATAAGGAATACCCTGTTCCATATAATGATGAATATCGTACATAAATTTTAAGAATGAGTCAAACATTCAATATTTGAAGAGTGCTCCACCTACTTGGTCTTTAATACTTGTTTGAGAACAACACAAGGAAGAGCATCGCCCTATGAAGTGTCATTCAAAGCGCATTTGTGAACCATGTCACCCCTTTATTGAGAAGCGTCCCACCTTGAAGAGATGGAAGCCTATCTTGATGAGCGATAGGATGAAGTAATGAACCCTTGCCCATATATCTATGAGATCCAATTTGTGGGAGGTTGCACATAGTGTTGATTTTTGAGCAACATCAAGAGCCATTCTCTAGGAGAATGGAGGCACTTGGTCAATTACCAGGAATTTGATTCAGTCTAGGACTGAAGCTCAACTTGGGGCTGAGAGCCATTCTCTAGGATAATGGAGCCACCTGGTCAGTTACCGGGATATTGATTATCTTGACTCAGTCTGGGACCGAGGATCAACACAATGCAGTCTGGGACTGAGGCACTTGGTCAGTTACCAAGTAGTTGAAATTGGTCAACTTGATACAGTTTGGGACTAAGGCACTTGGTCAGTTATTAAGAAGTTGACATTTGTCAACTTGATGAAACCTAGGCCTGAGGCACCTAATCAGATACTAGGTCATCACTAGAATCCCTAGACTGGGTCTAGGTAAGTGATGTACTCCTCTCCTTTGTCAGTGGGCTATGGGACCTTTGCCACCCCTTGTTGAAGTGCCTAGCACATGATCTTGGTGTTAGTGGGGAGAACGAGACAACCAAATAATATCTTCCTTATATATGATGATGTACTTGAATTGGCACATGTGGACCATGGATACCAAGAGAAGGGGCTAAGGATTTGTATAAGGGTGACTTACCCAAAGAGGGTGGGTCAAAAGCCCACAATGAACCCCAACTAAGGTATTAAAAGGTCAAAATCCCACAATGAACCACAACTAATGTACCGAAGTGTTAGAATCCCACAATAAGATTAAAAGGGACTTAACCAATGAATTTTATATTATTATTTTGGATCCCTTGACTAGAGGAAGCCACCCAATGATGAGATATAAAAGAAGAACCCTCTTAAGTGAAAGTTATCATCACAAAAATCTCTCCTTATCTTTGTCCAAGAAATTCGCTTGGTATTTGCAGCTACTCTCCATCATCTTCTTTATCTTAGATTTATTCTTCAAGGGTTGGATCACCTACGGAGTTGTTCTTCTCTTTTTTTGTGGCTTCCATCATCATCTACAGGGCTGTTCTTCTCTCCTTGTGGCTGTCGTCTTCTACATGAATGATTTTTGACGCTATTGAGGGTTTTTTAAGGCTATTGCAGGTTCCTTTAGGGTTGTCGAGTTCATGTTTAAGTCCACAAGTCTATTGTGAAGGCTGTCAAGTTCATGTTTAAGCCCACAAGGCTCTTGTGAAGGTCGTCGAGTTCATGTTTAAGCCCACAAGGCTATTGTGAAAGCTATCAAGATCAGTTTAGAGCCTGCTATAGGTTCCTTTAGGGTTGTTGAGTTCATTTTTAATCCC
Source organism: Larix kaempferi (assembly GCA_027924585.1). NCBI lineage: Eukaryota > Viridiplantae > Streptophyta > Pinopsida > Pinales > Pinaceae > Larix > Larix kaempferi. Next base: position 1,746,392 of record BSBM01001288.1, read on the forward strand.
ACAAGGTTGTTGTGACAGCTGTCAAGTTCATGATTGAGCCCACAAGGTTGTTGTGAAGGCTGTCGAGTTCATGTTTAAGCCCACAGGGCTTTTGTGAAGTCTGTCAAGTTCATGTTCAAGTACACAGGGCTATTGTGAAGGCTATCGAGATCAGTTTAGAGGCTCCTGAGAGGGTGCCGAGGTCATATCCAAGCAAAAAAAGGGTGCCAAGGTCAAATCCAAGCAAACCAAGGGTGTCGAGGTCTATTTTATCCCTAACAGAGGGCTGTCGTGGAATGTTCTAGCCCTAGCAGAGGGCACTGAGGTCTGTTCCAATCCTATAGGGTTGCTAGCATAGGTGTCGTGGACCAACAAAAGGTGTTGTGGATATATTCTTTCCCTAGAAGGATTTTCAAGGATGTGTTAAAGCCCTAAAAGTGCTGCTATGAAGCAGATGAAAGCAGAAGTACAATATTACCAAGATTGAAGACGGTTGGTTGCTTGCTAAGAGGGTTGACATCATCTAAACTAGGGTTGTCATCATTTGCAGCAGGTTCAAATTGGACAGTGGGGTTCATCCTTGTTTTTTTGGGTATGTTATAAGCCCTAGGGGCATATTTGTAAAGTTTGATCATCCTAAATCTGCTCAAGTAAACTCAATCATCTCGTTTTAAGGAAGATATTATTTGTTGGGGTTTTATTCCTGAAAAGGTTTCCATATGGTAAAATATTTGTGTTCTTGTGGATGGTTATTGTGGATGATTGTTTCTTTATTTACTGTTGTCCTATAATCTTAGAATTAAATACTAGAAGTCTACTATTTTTTTTTAAAAAGGCTGTTACTACTATCAAATCATATCTATGTTAAAAATCTAACACATAGTTCTATGGACATCCTCCTCAGTTGCATTGAAGGGGATACGGATACACGAGGGGGGGATACAAATATGCCAATTTTTCAAAAAAATTGGATACAATACGTTAGGGAAATAACACACACACACACACATATCATCATAATACTCATAATATTATCATTGTTATGTCATCATCACTTGAAACTATTACCTAATATCATCATCATACATGTAACATGATACTATGAAAACATTTAACTAATATCATCAATAATACATGATACTATGTAGACTTCCAAGTCTTTAACATACTTTAATGAGGGTAACCTACTATCGTATTCATGATTCGATTTTCATTGTTCATATGTTAAACTTAAAATATCAGTACAAATTAAATTCATAGAATCACATATCATAAAAAAATTCTTCGTCCATGTAACGAAGCTCAACATCATCATGTTCATCCTCTCTAGAATTAGAAACATTGTTGTCATGTCCACTTGAGGATGCAACTATTGGTGCCTCCTCATCAAACAAATTAAAATGAGACATGGCACCTATTGCCATATCCAAGTCAACCATCTTTGGTTCTAGATCCCATAGTTTGGCGGGACCAGATTTGTATTCATCCTTAGAAGGCAAAGGTTGGAGTGAACATACACAAGTTCCTCAGCCTTCTTGGATCCCAATATGTTGCGCTTCACTGAATGGATGAAGCCATATGTACTCCAGTTCCTCTATGTCAATGCGGTATTAGCAACCTTTGACAAGATCTCGATTCCCAATTTTTTGATATCTGTGATTTCCCCACCATGGAAGTTCCACTAATCAATTGGAGTTAGTGAGGTCTTGTCTCACATAGCCTCAACATCTACACCCAAACCGTCAGATCCCATAAAATGAGAAAACTCAGTACGAATCTTAACCCCAATATTGGGATCTAGAAATAGTTCTTTAAATGATTTTTTTAAACCTAAGAGACACTTCTAGGTCCTTGTTTGGTGCATATCATAATTATCGGAATCGGACTGGTGATGGAATATGTCGACCCCAGGAACCAGAATTGGACAAAAAATGGAAAAAAAATACGGGTCACAAAACTGATATGCCAAATTATACATAAAATATTCAAATTCTAAAAAAAAATGTATTCATGTTCATTACCTAATTGGACCAATCCATTAACGACTCGGGGTTTAGGTCACCCTTGAAGTCTGAAACTTCAATCTTCACTTTGGTTCCTTGTTTTGTGATGGATTCTATTAGCCTTGTCATGGGGTCCATTTCTCCATCAGGAGTCTTCACATCCTCTGGTTCGTCCTTTGACTCATCTGACCAGAATCTAGCCTCAATTGCCGCTAACCTCCTGAGCAATGCCTCTTCCTCATTCCACCTTATTCCAGCATTTCTCTTGCCCTTCCTTCCCAAGTTCAATTAGAAACCTAGGTTGTGGAACGTTCCACTAATCTAGAACAAAAAACGACAACAATTTGTGAACCTGTAGACACACAGAAAATGCAGATTCACAGAATCTTGGAGATACACTGTAGAATTTCTATAATATAACCGATCCTCTAGATATACAGTAACCATAGACACACAGAAAAGGCAGATTCACATAATCTTGGAGATACACTTTAGAATTTCTATAATATAACTGATCCTCTATATATACAGTAACCACACAAATACACAGACAATATGAGAAAAAAAACTACAATGATTACTCAACGGAACTAAAAATACAGATCAAACAACCTCAGATTTATTATTTTGATTTTTCTCTTGCATGAACATTAGAGGATCATGAAAAAGAAAATGATCTTCAAAAAAGAAAACGACTCTGCCTCAAACCACAAATGACGTTGATTCTCACCACCCCCTTTCCCATCACGGAATCTTGTTTAAAAATCCCTTTCCTCCACTGCTCGGAAGCAGTTAAATTTGAATATTATTCGTAGAACAATCCCCCAAATTTCTCACTCACTTTAACCGCTAGAACAACTGGCTAGACACTTTTAATTCAACAGACCCTAATCTCCAATTGCGGGAATCCAATGGAGCCACACACTCCTGGATTCTTGGTGCATCACTTGAAACATATCAAAAACCCTTGAAATGTATCAATACCAGTTTGATACGTATTCATGTCATTTCGGGGTCGTATCCCCTCTATTTTGGGATCCAAAACGTGGAATGGAGTTATGCTATTGGGACGTTTCTGGTAACTTAGACATCCCCTTGTCAAGGAGTTACTTATGTAGCTAGCACATTCATTGGAAAACATAAAGGGGATTTGTTACATGGTCAAAATGTTCATTATTAAGGAAGGCGTCGCACACTTGAGGAAGTTGGTTAATTTTGAAGAAATCTATTGGTGTATAGGTTAGGAGGATTTTCAGCCCATGTATTGCAATTTGCACATGTTCCCAAAAGAAGAAGTGCCACACTTAAGAATATCCACATTGAAGGAGATTGTTGACTTGTGCATGCCTTTTTATTATTATTTATTGGGGAAAAAGTGGATCTAAAACTATTTATTGCTATTTTTTGGGAGAAATTGTTGAGGGGGTTAAAAATGTAATATTTTAATGTTCATTTTGGAGAAACTAGGGGATCTAGGAAAGAAATTGAAATTTTATTGTAAGGAGATGGAGCTTGAAGTCTATAAGGGCTAGTTCCCTACATTTTATTTTCATGGTTTGATTGATAGGGAAAACCCCTTTAATTCTAGTTAAATATCATGTAGAAGGTAGAAGTGAAGGTACAAGTAAGAATATGTTCTTGAATTATTTTCTTGGATTATGTGGGTTTTATGTTTAAGTTGCTACTGTGTCTTGTTTCTGGGATAATCTTTAGAAGGCAAACCTTTTCACATGAGAAGGGACTAAGTGTGAGGTTGTTAACCCTCCCTAGCCCTTGATGTAATCTTGGATAATTTGTAATATTTCTATTGCAATAAAGATTTGACATGGCACATTTTAATGGCTCATTTAATCCTATGAGGTTGTTATTGAAGATGTGACTTGTTGCTTGGGATGTCTATTCCTTTGAATGTTGTCTTTGGTCCTTTTCTATATAATCTTATGTTATGGTTCTTTTACTGTTTGGGTTGCACATTATTTGTTTGCTTTAATTTCCATTTTTTTTCCACCACCATTTCATCTCCCCTTCATAATATTCCTCCATCCTAGTTGCATACGCAAGTTTTGCTATCTGTACACCTAATCATCATTCTTTGACCATTTCAATTCATCTTCTTGATCATTGAGCACTTGTGTTTTAGGGATTTACCACTTGAAGTGCAGGTTTCGGAGGTAACATAGAGGATAATTAATTTCCAATTTTTTTCCACCACCATTTCTTCTCCACTTCATAATCTTCCTCCATCCTAGCTACATACCCAAGTTTTGTTATGTGTTCTCCTAATCATCATTCTTTGACCATTTCAATTCATCTTCTTGATCATTGAGCCCTTGTGTTTTAGGGATTTACCACTAAAAATGCAGGTTTGGGAGGTAACAAAGAGGACAATTTTCTTTATAACATATCTTTTCATTCCTTTTCCCGATTTTATAAGGCTGATTTTTTGTTTGATGTTTGACATCGTGAAAAATCAGAGATCACACTTGGTATCATGGAAATTGAACACATAAAGAAATCAATAATAACTTTGAAGAATTATCGTGATGTATTGCATAGATGAGAAAACAAAATCTTTCTTATATAGGGTTACAATGTGTCGAGTCAATGCACTTTATGAATGTGGGATAGATTGAGAAATACAATAAAGTGACACATGTTAAATTTTACTTGAACCTAGATTCGATTTATCGCTCGAATAATTGCTCTAAAATTATTAACATAAAATAGATTAAGCTCTTAACAAATTATGCGGCGGAAATAATAAGGAAATCACACACATTTGACACATATATTTACCCTGGAAAACCCCAACTACGGAAAAAAGCAACAAACAATGATTTTATGAAGATAAAATCTTGGGCTTCCATCCTAGTGTTCGGGTACACAGGGCACTACCAAAGGACCGAACACCAAGAGCAACCACTTCACACAAACAGATCACAGATCAACACACCGATGTTTTGACGTGGTTTAAACCCTCTTGAGGGAAACACTCCACGGCCCCGGCCAAATAGCTTCTACGGGACAATTTATTATGCAAAGAAAGAAAGTTACAAATGAGCTTCTCATAATCGATCAACTAAACAATGACCCTCCATGCTCTTTAAATAGAGATCATGGACCAATCGGGTGTTAAGCCACGGATCAAGGTTAGGTTTGATCTAAGAGAAGTTGAGCCGTCGGATCACTCTATGTCGGAAACATATCGTGACCGTCGGATTAAGTATATACAAATGCATACTAATGCATACTAAAGAAACACACTATCCCTAACGGATATATTACACAAGTTGATCTTAACTAACTCCTAAGTGTCTAAATATCCTAACATCCCCCCTTAAGAACAACTTGGGATAGGATTGAAGGATTTACAAAAGTGACACTATTAGGAGAAGGAAGGAGGCATTAGAGCCTATCCCCCCTTAATGACAAGTTCCTGAACTCCTAACATAGATCGAAGTTTAGAAAACTTCGCTTCTGTAAGAGACTTGGTGAAGATGTCTGCAACTTGATCATCTGTAGGGCAAAAGAGCACTTCGAGAACACGATCATGAGCAAGATTTCTGATGAAGTGCATATGTAGCTCAATGTGTTTGCTGCGTTGATGTAGAACTGGATCTTTGGCAAGCTTGATGGCACTTTGATTGTCGCACCAAAGCGGAGTAGGCTGCTGCTGCTCGAATCCAAACTCTGAAAGGATCTGTCGAAGCCATAAAGCTTCCTGACTGGCATTGACGGCTGCTCGATATTCTGCCTCTGCTGAAGAAAGAGCAAGAGCTTGTTGTTTCTTACAAGCCCAAGTAATAGGTCCAGATCCCAGACTGAAAACATAACCTGCATTAGACTTTCGATCATCAGGATCGCTGGCCCAATCTGAATCAGTGAAACCAACCAACAAAGGTTTCCCCCCTGTACTGTAATGAATCCCAAACTGAACTGTACCTCAAATATATCGAAGTATTCTTTTAGCTGCTTTCCAGTGACTTTCATGAGGTGTCTGCATATAACGGGCAACTCGACCAACGGCAAAGGAAAGGTCAGGACGAGAATGAGTCAGGTATAAAAGACTACCAACAAGCTGACGATACAATGTGGCATCTACTTCAGGTGAAGTACAAGTGGCAGAAAGTTTGACTCCAGACTGGAAGGGAGAAGGGGCTGGTTTACAATCTTCCATGTGAAAGCGACGAAGAAGGTCACAAGCATACTTAGACTGAGAAAGAAAGATTCCTTCTTTGGTTTGCAGAACTTGGAGACCAAGAAAATAATGCAAATGTCCTAAGTCTGACATTTCAAAAGTTTGTTTAAGACTGGATTTCACATGGGTTATAAGCTTAGGGTCACTACTAGTAAGAATAAGGTCATCAACATATAGAACAAGTATGATGAGATGGTTTCCTACTTTCTTGGTATAGACATTGGGGTCAGAATGGCATCTAGAAAAACCAGTGTCAAGGAGAAAGTTATCCATTTTGGCATAACAAGCTCTAGGAGCTTGCTTAAGGCCATATAAGGATTTCTTAAGGCGACAGACAAGGCTAGAGTTATTCTGAACATAGCCAGGAGGTTGTTCCATGTAAATTTCCTCCTGTAAATCACCATGTAAGAAGGCAGACTTGACATCCATTTGATGGACTTCCCAGTTGTGTAAGGCTGCAAGGGAAAGAACAAGGCGGATGCAGTTCATTTTGGCGACGGGAGCAAAGGTTTCATTGTAGTCAATCCCTTCAACTTGAGAAAAACCTTTGGCAACTAACCTTGCCTTAAGTCTTTCAACACTTCCATCTGATGCATACTTAGTTCTGTAGACCCATTTACATCTGACAAGTTTTCTTCCTTTTGGAAGAGGTACAAGATCCCAAGTATCATTCGCCATTAAGGAACGATATTCTTCATCCATGGCTGCATCCCAATCTGGATTCCCTGAAGCTTCTGCAAAAGTTTCTGGATCATGATTCTCGGAAGCTTGAGCCAAAAGAGAAGAGGCTCGCTGAAACTGAGAACGTGTTCGACGTTGATCTCTAGGATCACCGGCAAGATCACCAGCTGCTTCACATGTTGAACGGACCCATCGAGGAAGCACTTGTGTTGGTGCAACTGGAGGAACATGAGCAGGCGGAGGTGGATTTTCATCCTCACTGTCATCATCAGAAACTGGAGTTGGAAACCTGTCAAGGAAGTTGGAAGAAGAAGAAGAAGGCACAAACACCGAATCAGGCTCGCAGGCCAAAGATGGCACACTCGCCGATTTAGGCTCGCAGGCCAAGATATTTTCATCAAATTTAACATCTCTTCTAATGATTATAGCATGAGAATGTGGTTGAAGAAGTCTATAACCTTTTACATCTTCAGAATATCCAACAAATATGCACTTTTCACTTTTAGGCTGCAATGCTTTCCGTTTTTCATCCGGAATGTGAGCCCATGCTTCACTACCAAACACACGAAAGTGACTTACATCAGGTTTAACTTTACTCCATGCTTCTTCCGGTGTTATACCTTGTAATGCTTTTGTGGGGGTGCGATTAACTATGTAATTTGCACAATTTATGGCTTCAGCCCAAAATTGAAGACTTAGTCCCTTAGATTGGATCATACAATTTGCCATTTCTTTTAAAGTGCGGTTCTTCCGCTCAGCTACACCATTTTGTTGTGGTGTATATGGAACAGTGTGTTGTTGTTGGATGCCTTGTTCAGTGCAGAAAGTAGTGAACTGTTTGTTAACATATTCTCCTCCATTGTCAGATATTAACTTGATAATTTGATGACCAGATTGTTTTTCAACAAGGGCCTTGTAGGCCAAGAACATGTTAAATACTTCGCTCTTAAGTTTTAGGAAATAAACCCAAGTGTGTCTGGTGTAATCATCAATGAAAGTTAAGAAATACTTGAAACCAGAAAAGGAAGCAGATGGAAGAGGACCACACAAGTCACTATGCACAAGCTCCAAGGGAACCGAGGCGTGCCAAGAGGCACGTTTGTCAAAACTGTCCTGATGATGTTTTCCGAGTACACAACCGGAACAAACACCATCTCTGCAAGATACCATCGGAAGACCTGTCACCATATTTTCTTTACATAGTTGTTGCAATGAGCGATAATTTAAGTGACCAAATCGCTCATGCCAAAGTTTTCTCAAGTTATCACTATGAGCAACAAAAACTGAAGGGAAAGGTGATGACCCAAAGTTGTTAAACTTGTACAACCTGGTAATATCATCAACAATTCCGGTAGCTAGAACCTGTTGAGGATCTTTAAAATCCTTGATTACAACTTGGTGAGGTGTAAAGGTCACAGTTTTACCTTCACCAGAATGAGTGATCTGATAGACTGATAACAAATTGCAGGAAATTCTTGGAACACATAGTACATCACTAAAATGACCATTATCTACTGGAACTGTTCCAGCTCCTACAACACTTAGAGATCTATCATCACCAACAAATATTTGTTTGGTGTTACATTCATGCATAGTAGAAAAGATGGCTTGATCCTTAGCCATATGATAAGATGCTCCAGAATCAATGAGCCATTCATTTGAAGTAGAAGAAGAAGATGCATTATAAGAATAACCAGAAGCACAAAGTGCATGTCCATGAGAGGCAGATTCTGAAGGCGAATCTAGGCTGATGTGGTGCTTCTTCATTGCTGCTTCCAAGGCTGCCATCTTCTTGAAACACTTAGATTCATCATGATTATCTTTCCCGCAATAGTTGCAATGACGCTCAATCTTCTTGCCTTTTGGCTTGGATCCTTTGTCATTTTTTAAAGAAGGAGCTGACTGAGAGGGTTTTGGACCCTTGCTTAACTTATTATTGCGAAAATTTTGTTTCTTGGGAGGCTTGGACTTTTCTTTCTGTTGGGATAATAAGGCTTTCCCAGATGTATCTGCATTGTTGATTATTCCAAGATGAATGAGTTTATCTTGTTCTCTAATCAAGGAATCACAAAAGGATTCAAGACTAGGCTCTTGATAGCTAGCTGCATTCAATGACGCTTTCATGGAGTAAAATGTAGATACAAAAACAGAATATGCAGGTCCAAGTTTGGAAAGAATATGATAAATGCATTGTTTGTCTTCCCTCTCAATCTTACATTCTGCACATAAGAGCTTGAGAGTTTTGTACTTAGATAAATAATCTTGAATGCATGAAAAGTCACTTGGATTTAAAGAAATCAACTCATTTTCGAGTTGGTGACCCCGAATTTCATTGTGTTTACCAAACACAGATTCCAACTTGTCCCAAGCAGCATTAGGTTCATCAATTCCAGATATGTGGAATCGCAAATCAGTAGAGATTGACATCCCAATCAATCCACAAGCTTCATCACATCTATTTTCCCATTTTATTTTCTTATCATCATCAGTGGGTTCTTTTTCTTTCCCTGTTGTAATTCTGAAAAGTCCCCTACTTCGTAGAACATCCTCCATACGAGATTTCCATGAGAAATAATTGGAACTGTTAAGTAGAATATCACAAAGGGCGGCCATATTTGTAAATTAATGGCTGTAAAAGCAGAAACCAATAGTCTGGATGTGAAGAGCTCGAAAAAATAGGCGGTTTCAAAAAAAATGGCACTGAAAACGGACTCTGTATGATGAAGTTATGCTTGAACAAAGAAACTGTTGAAGATATCCCCAATAGTGACGTGGCAGCTAGAGAATGTCCAGCAAAAAAAAAGAACCCCCCTCTTCCCAAGATGAAGCTTTTGACAATCACTTTACAAAAAAGTTGCTTTTAAGTGAATCACTTTTGTAAAATAAGTGATTTTACTTTTACAATGATATTACTTTTAAATAGTGCAACAATAAATAAAAAGCTTAAGTGACTCACTTGTATTTTTATTTTTTATTTAAGTGAGATGCACTTTTACAATAAAGTAACTTGAAAATAGAAATTGCATGCACTTTTCTTTTTAAAAGTAACTTCCTAAGACTTGAACTCAAGACCTATTAAGGAATAAAGCAACTTTGGACCAAGTGAGCTAGTTTAAAAGGTATGTAAAATATGGAAATGAGGAAGGGGGCTTTTTTTTTTTTTTTTTTTTTTTTTACTCTTCTTGCTCGGTTTGCGTGCTTGCCCTTTTTCCTGCAAAACAAACCACAAAACGAAACAAAAAAACTTTCCCACACTTGTGGAGTTAGATCTTGTTAGCTTGCCCGAAAAGTCTACGTTTTCTCTCTGTTTCTGATTTGCCGAGATCGCGCAAAGTGCACGGCAAAGAGCATACGCAGCCGAAAAAACCCTTTCCCTTTCTGTTTCTGATTTGCCGAGATCGCTCAAGGTACACCTAGGAAAATGTCCCACTGAGGAATTATTAAACAATAAATAGCCTAGCCTATCAAACCTCAAGATCAGTCCTTCGATCTTGTTGGTTGGCCACTATCTCTCTTATTGCCCCTTTGCACCTTTCCTTTGACCCTACCCCTACACGCGCATACTTGGCTTAAAGTCCTTTTCCAACCACTCAATGAGATATCACTAACTTTGTGTGATTGTTGTGTCTCATCCTCCCTAGCCTTCATTTTATATCGTCTCAATGACCTCCAAAGTGATCAATGGCTAAGATTAGATTTCAAGCCTCACTTAAGATCAATGGTTGTGACTTAATCTTAAGTTCACTTTTAGTCTTAGTTTTAAAAATCAGTAAAATCGGGTTTAGAATGGGCTGATTCATCGAGTTGATAGCAAACCAATCCGAATCATCCTGGAAATCGGTTTGGTCGACCGGTTCAGTACCGTATCAGTTAGATCGACCAATCCATTTAAAAAATTGGTTGAAATTGTACTCTCTGACATGTGGGGTTCGTGGACTTGATGACACTCGGACCTTCCCTAAGATGGAATGTTATGCCATTCAACCTTCCAAAATACTCTATTCTTGGTTGTGGGAAACTGTAATATGCCCAGAAAATGACTAGACCTTAACAAACTATCCCTACAACTATTATGAGAGCGTAACCAAGTCCGTTTTGACCCCCTAAGGGTGATCAAAATGGCCTCTCAGAGGCTGTAGCATGCCCATAATGCTTCAAGTTGAAGATTTATTGCCCAAAACTATTAGAATTTAAGATAAATGTATAATTTAACTTTATTTGCAGCGGAAACAAAATAGTATCACTGAAAGAATAACCATGCACAAAAACAGAAAGACACAAAGATTTATCCTAGGAAACTACAAGGGAGAAAACCCAACAACCTTTTCTTATTCAGAGATATCGGTTCGATATAAAAGTACAACATGATATGAGAGTGATTAGATACAAGAATGATCACATAGAAGAATAACCCCAAAAAACAGTCTTCTCCTTGCTTGAGCGAAGTTCTCTCTTGCTTGAGCGAATTTGCTTGATGATGAAATAAGTGAGATGTCACTCTTATTTATACTCATCTTGAGGCTTACTTTTTCTTCTAGTGGGGTCGACTTGCTTCTCTTGACTGGGACGACTTGTTTGTAGCATAATAAATCATAATTTATTATTATCTTCTTTTGGGCTGACTTGTGTGAGGATACCTCACGTAGCTACAATCACCAACACTCCCTCTTAGCTACGGAGGTATCATCATGCTAGAGCACATTTGGATAGCTTCTGATCATCATGGCTTGTCTTGAACCAAGGCTGTTGGGAGCATGGAGCGGGAGCGGGAGCGAAAAGCGAAATTTTCAAAAGCTTTCGTTTTGGGAGCGTTTTTTATATAATATATATTTTGATGCATATATATTAGAAAAACATGTATTGTGCCACATTAGCTATAGAAAATATGAAAACATAGATATTCATATAACCATTTAGTACACATTGATATAACATCAATCATCTAGGATCTATAACTTATAACATTATCATTAAATGATCAAATCATCAATCATCAATCATCAACAACATCAACCTTCAAATTTCAACATATAATATTTGCCATCAAACTAGGCCATAATGTTTACAAAATAGGCCGTAATAAACATGAAATACAAAGTACTATGATACTATCTAGTATCTACTAAGCTTTCTGCTTGCCACGAGAAACTTCCAATTTATTTTCTCGTGGTTTAGGTGGAATAGGAGCTGCTGGAAGTGATTGTGGAACATGAGAAGAAGATGAATGGTCCCCATGAATTGTTGGACATTGTGAAGCTAAAGGAAAAACTCTTGCATCTGGAAAGTTGTTGCTGCTTGGGGGTGGCATCTCTGTATGGGTACCTATAGTATGAATTGGATCATCATAATCACCCAATAGTTCAACTTCCAAACGCTCTAATGCTTTGGCTCCATCCTCCACATTAGCCTCCTATGGATTGTTGTCCCAAGTAAAAAATGTTCTATCATTCTTGGCCGCCTCACAATAATGGGACAACAACCTCAAGTTGGAGTGCACATAAACCAAGCTTTCTGTGCATTCTACATTCAAACTGTTTCTCTTTACACTGTGGATGAAGCTGTAGGTGCTCCAACACCTCTCTACAGAAGATCTATTAACCTGTGAAAGAACCCTCACTGCCAATTTATGCAAATATGAGGCTCCAGAGCCATACATGTTCCACCAACGGATAGGATCCAATCTATCTCTATCTTTGGTTGTATGCAGGGTACCAAAGACTCCATGCTCACTGATGTATTCACTCATTTCACTCCGTACTTGAGCACACTCATCCTCATCAGGGAAAAACTTGTATAATGCAAGCATATACCCATTTTGCACTTCTGGATATGTGTGGGGTTTTTTCCTAACTCCACCCCAAGTGCAGGTTGGGCCAACCAAATTGGAGAATCGTATTTTGGGGTAAGGACATATGCAAGGGCATGGAGTGGAACATTTAGATTATACCACCTTTTGACCACATGTTTATGAATATGGTCATACAAGATTGCATCTCTTTGCTCAACAATGTCTTTGATTTGACCAAGCATGCTATCCATATGTTCATATACCTCCCCAATCACCGGCTGAACTGTATCTGCAAAATGAATCATGTTATAAACTGGCTTGGTGAACTGCAGAACATACTTAACCTATGACCAGAAATGACCATCAAGAACGATGTCCTCCACCTCCTGAAAGTCATGTCTATCAGCTGTGCTTGCAGGTCTATCTTTTAATTCTTGCCATGGATCACTTGAGACCATTCTAGCCAATGCCTCTCTTACCTTCAAAAGCCTCCTGAAGGTGAGGTAGTAGCTAGGAAATCTAGTCTTTGCAATCTTCAACAGCTCCAACCTAGAGTGATTGCAAAAAATGTGGTGGGCCATGCTATGATTAGTAATCAATTTGATCATTTTCTTACCTCTCTTGTACAAGGCACCAATCCATCGGTAATTAGGGTCCTTCATCTTAACAATATCATGCATCAAAAGGTTCAATGTGTGAACCAAACACCCTGACCAAAATATGTTGGGATACTTATCCTCAATGATTGCTCCTGCTGCCTTACAATTAGAAACATTGTTGGTGATGACTTGAATGACATTGTATGGCCCAATCTCCTGAATGGTTTTAAGTAAAGGTTGTGCAATATTAGTACCGGTCTTGTAGCAATCTGAGTAGTCATGGGATGAAAGGAAGATTGCTCTGCTAGCAGAAACGCCAAGAATATTTATCAATGGCTTTCCTTTAACATTTTTCCACCCATCAGATACAATGGATATCCCATAGTTGGACCAATCATTTGTAAACTTTCCAAGAGCACCATTGATTTTGGCTCTTTCCCTGTCAAGTCCCATGGTTCTAGCTTTGTCATACCCAGGGCTTCTGTATCCTTTAGGGGCACCATTGATGGCTTGTACCGTTTCATGCTAATAGGGTGAGCGAAGAACATTGAATGGCACACCACATGCATAGAGAAACCTGTAAAATTTTGAATCCACATCATCTCTACAACCTTGGTCAAGGAAATCCGATAATGTTCTTTGCATAGGTGAGATTCCATTACCATGGGGAGATGAGGGTCCCGATCGAGCCGATGATGATCCAGTTCCAGTTCCACTACCAAACATTCTCTGTGAGGATTCTGTTAGACACAATGCTCACTGAGACGGGGGGGTGAATCAGTGAGCCTATACTTAATAAAAATCCAACTTCTTTAATCACTAAAACTTAAATCATCATTTCACAATTACTTCAACAACATATTCATCAATGAATTATATTTCAGTAATCATCTAAGCACATGTCATATAATCACCAACACATCACACACAAGGGACACAAGATATAGTTTTGTAATTTTGTAATTGGTTCAACGGAAACAACCATGAGGCAATTCAGCACCAACTAAAATAAAAGAGCACCAACTCTTTATCTACGACCCTTCCTAGTTTTTCTTAGATCCTACTAAGAAAAAGGATACAAGACCCTGCTTGTATTTACAAGTACATTCTTGTCACCTTACATCACAATAATTACATTACTCACATTCTTGTCATCACTGTCACATACATACAAGACCCTGCTTGTATCATGTTACATTTCATCAATCATATAACCAAACACTCATTCTGCCTAGCATATCATCATTGTCTTCTTGTTCATCAAACTGTTGTCCTATTCAAAGATATAAGACCATCATTCTGTTCAGCATCTTCAGCATTCTGTTCATCCACTGAAATCATCAAACTGTCCTCAAGTATATCTATATACTGTCCACTTGCACATCATGTCTTCAATCATTTACACTGTCCACAAAATATGTCCACAAACTGTCCATCACAATCAGTACCTCAACATGTTCACCAATTCATTTATAAATCAGCATATACATCATGGTACTGTCCATGTCATCAAGCTGTCATGTCAATCTGATGTCATTATCTATCTACTGTAGTTGTCACTGTCACTGCTGCTCATACCAAGGTCACTGTGCATGTATATTGCACCATAATACAGTATCATCAAGTGTTCATCAAATAATAGCATGGGAGATCATCATCATCAAGTTCTGTATACATCAAGGTCTTAACATGCATATTGCATCATCTCATTACTATTCAACTGTATGTACATTCTTCACCCATCATCATACTGTAGTATGCAACATCATCATAAGGTAGAAAACATCAT
Organism: Larix kaempferi; assembly: GCA_027924585.1. Taxonomy (NCBI): domain Eukaryota; kingdom Viridiplantae; phylum Streptophyta; class Pinopsida; order Pinales; family Pinaceae; genus Larix; species Larix kaempferi. The sequence goes on from BSBM01001288.1 coordinate 1,761,429, forward strand.
GTGCATATACACCATTTTATGTTATGCCACTTGTTTGTGCTAGAAATTGTCCCTAGAATACAAAGGGGCAAGCTAGTACAATCTCAATAAAATGAACAAAAAATATAGTTTGTTTTTATGGTTTTGTGGTTTGAGGGTTTCATATTCAAAGAAGTAATGATTCATTCAAACAAACAAACAAAAACTAATACATAAACTAAATCATGTAATGTATGAAAGAACTGAGATATATCAGAATTAAACGACTAAACATAAGCCATCACATTCATAAATACATTACTAGTTCATCCACAACACGTGAACACTCCATGAATAAAACTTTAAGCAAGGAATGAAGTCACGAATTGACTGATCAAACTGATCAGAAATAAAAACAGTAAACAAGATAAAGTGGCTTATAAGTATATATTTCAATCTCAATATTCAAAAACTTACATAAGAGTTGTATGTATAAGTCTGAAAATGTATCCAAAGCTTTCAAATATATCTTCCTTGACACAAAAATCGAACCATTTCCCCTCAAAGTTTCTTCCTTTTATCCTTTTACAAAATATGAGTTTCATAACTAACTTTAGATCTATCTTCGAAGTAGTTACAAATTAGCCTTCGAATCTTTAAAACAACATCATTAACAACTATTTTTATGATAAAAAAAATAAAATACTGTGACAGTTGGAGATGAGGTGGTCATAACTGCTTGGCTGCCTCAGATAGCATAGTATGCTTTCGAAGGCATGTAACTTCTTCTTATCTCGAGTTTGTTGACTCTCCAATCCTCGAACCCTGTTGAGTAGTCCATTGTTCTGCTTCTTTAAGTCCTCAATCTGCTTTGCCATATCTTCAGCCTGCACTTCTACCTGTCCTTTTCTCCTTAAGGATTCTTTAGCAACTAAAATCAGCTCTTGGTAATGAGCATTAATGTCATCTAAGTCCTCCCTTATCCTTTTGTTGGTAGTTCTAAGTCTTTCATTAGACTCACTCAAAAATTTGTGATGAACCTGCAGTAATTAATTAACGCAAATACATGAGATATCAGAAATAATAGAACAAAATCACTTTTATATTGATCACGGGCCACTTCGAGGGGGCAACCTCCTTTGAGCAAGCTCAATACAATTAACTTCATGGTGCCTTCAATGACCTCAACACACACTTATATACTAAGGCTATGCCCAATACTATGAGTCAAAACCATGGGACATATAATACTACGAGACGACTTACAAAGCATATGCGTCCAATACTATGGGTCAATACTATGGGCTAATATAAACTACGGATCAACAAATATTACGGGACGACTTACAATGCATATGCGTCCAACAACAATATACTAACATAGTAAAGAGAAGGGTTGAAATAGGTTCCTAATATCCCCTCTCCCTTAGAAAAAGCTTTGTCCTCAAAGCTTTGGTTGGAGAAATTGCTGCAGAATTTGAAGGAGTGGTTCCTCGGTAGCATCCTCAGTTTGCATTTCGGGCCACTGGCGCCTTTGGAGTGTCAAGGAGGATTGCTTGGAAGGCTGTAGATGAAGAAGAACCCTGTCAGCTGCGTGGAAAATGCGCTCAGAATGGTGTTGATCAGCTTGTTGTTTCAGGAGAATTCTGGCCATGTGAAGATTGTCCTGCAGAATGAGAAGAATCTGATCGCGGTTTCGAAGAACCGAGTCAATTTCCTGAACTGGGGAGCTGCTAAGGGTGTATGGAAGAAGAAATAGCGGTGTTTTTCCATAGACTACTTCATATGGTGTCCTTTGAGATGTGGTATTGTACCACCAGAGCGCTGCTAGGAAATCCATAGAAATAGTTGGCCAAAGCTATGCAGGGATAGGCAAGGGTTTGAGCAATCCCGAAAGGAGTGTCATTTCCCCCTTGTTGACTTGGAAAGTATCATCGTCAGCCATCATCTGTTGAATTGTCATTTTTAGTCCCAGCCAAAAGAAGTTACATTTTTCCCGGTCATACATTTTGCAGAACGCAGAGTCCCCTATTGATGAAGAAGCATGGAGTTCATAGAAGAGATATCCTTGTTGAACATATTGCAACCAATTTGGAACAAGCAGAGAAAGAGCTGTAAGAGAAACTGGGTCACCAATTGTGCGAGAAGGAGCATCTTCCACCATATTTTCCTTACCCTTCTTGTAAGTGATCACATAGGGATAACCCATTGCAGGCATGTTGGGGAGGAGACCCATTGTTCCAAAAAAATTTCCAGAATCGGGAGATCAGTCTTGATGTAGAAATAATTCCCTAATAGGTATGGCTGCCACTTCTGTACTGCATGCAAAATAGCCATCATTTCCTGGTGAGAGGTAGATGTGGCTACATTCTTACCAGAAAGGTCTCTTGAAGGCAGCAAGCGCATTGGTTTAGCAAAGATACCTGCATATCTATCCAAGGAAGTAGTGGAGACTGTTGATGGGTGCATCTGAATGGAATTGAGCTGAGCGATGACACCATGTGAATTCTTCTTAAGGGTTTTTTCCAGGCGATGTGAACTGATGATGCAGAGAGACCCTGGTTGTAAGCCCATAAATTTTTGTTGTGCGCCATTGACTTTGAACTGCATCCAAAGTTCAGCAAAATCCCATAAGATGGGGCCAAGTGTGCGTAACCATTGAACGCCCAAAACCACATCACATCCGCCTAAGGACAAGGCAAACATGTCAGAGCATAGGTTATATTCTTCCATAGAGATACGCACATTGTGACACTTCCCCTTCCAAGGTAAGGTGCCCCCATTGGCAACCATGACTTCAAAGTTGGAGCAAGGATGGACAAAACAATCATCCTGTTTGGGAATCCGAGGGTCAATGAAGTTATGAGTGCTACCAGAATCAATGAGTATGGTAAGAGGGAGCTTCTTGAAGTATCCCCTGACCCGCATTGTTTGTGGGGTGGTGACGCCGGTTACAGCATGGAGAGAGATCTCAGGTGGGTCGTCCTGAGATGGGGTGTCAACAGGCGGGTGTTGAATGTCGACCTAATCATCTACTATGTCTGTAGCTTCTTCACCAAGTTCTAAGGAAGGCAGAGAATCCACATCCAAGAGATAGAGCTTTTGTTGAACACATCTATGTCCCCAAGTGAATTTCTCATCACAATTATAGCAAAGCCCTTTTTCTCGGTGTGCCTGCATTTCTATTTCAGACAAATGCTTGATAGGAGTTGGTTGAGGAGCAGGCATGATGGGAGGTCGTTGGGAACCCATATTTCTGAAGGGAACAAAGGTGGGTTTGGAGCGTTGTTGAGCTGCGATCTTGTCCTCGGCCAACTTAGCCAACCCTAGGACTTCCATCATTGTGTTGGGACAAAACATTTTGACCTCTGAGCGGATTTCATCCTGGAGAACACTGATAAAACAACTCCTGTAGAATTCATCAGACAATCCTTCTGTGTGATTGGCTAGTTTCTCAAATTCCGTCTGATACTCTCTCACTGTGCCAGTTTGGTGAAGTTTAGTGAGTGCTCCTGTGAAGTTGTCAAAAGCACTAGGACCAAATCGCGGCAAAATGAGTTGGCAAAAATCTGTCTAGTTTGGCTCGGGATGAGCTTTGATGTACCAACGGTACCATTGAAGGGCTTCCTGTTCCAAATGAAAGGATGCAAGTGGAACTTTCTGAACATCAAAAGTATTATGCAGACTGAAATATTGTTCTGCCTGGTATATCCATCCAGTCGGATCAGTACCATTGAAGCGAGGAAAATCAAGCTTCGGCCCACGAAAATTGCTAGAAGAAGAGAACCCGGTGGCTGCAAAAGATTATGGCTATCTGGTATTGTTCATGGCTGAATGCTAAAGCTGGAGGATGAGAAATTTTTCATTCAGATCTTGGAGTTTGGTTTGGATGGCTGCAAGTGCTTCCTCCATGGTGTGTGCTCCTGCATGGGTGACAACCATAACCAGGTTTTTTTTTTTTCTTGGTGGAATGGGTAGAAAAACACAAACAGAAGCTGATTTAGTAAAGGGAAATTTGGATTGGGGAAACAATCTGATGGGTAATTGGGGTTTGAGTAGATTTTGGACACTGTCGAAAGGACAAGAAAGAAAAAAGGGGGATTTCAAAAGCAGGGTGATAGAATGAGAAAATTTGGCAGAGAGGGACAAAGAAGCAGAATTCAAAAAGGAACTCTGTGGTAAAATTTGAAGGTGATTGGGTGAAATTTGAGGAAGTTATGGCAAACCCTAAAAATAGACAAATGTGGGATTTCAGGCTTTCGGAAGGGGAATTGGGGATAGGGTCCTCAGGAATGAAAGATGCAGAATGGGATGACAGGGGTTCCCCGAAAATTTCAGGGGAAACAGAGTGAAAACAAGGGAGATATGGAGAAAAAACTGAATTTTATACCTCTTTTTTTTTTTAGAAATGGATCGGCAACAGCGGCGCAACGACACGGAAGGGATAAAAAACGGCTGGATCTTAAACGGTGACTGGATCTGAAACGACGACTGGATCTGGAACGACTTTCAGAATAGATCTGGAACGGTTGGATCTAGAGTGGAAGTGATCGGCAACAGTTCAACTGAAAATAGATATGGACCCCAGGTATGTACGGCTTCCTAACAGTTCAGGTGTTTCACTCGGCCATCAATGCTGTTTGACGACTTGTGTATTAGGGCAGTACCCCTCACTCCACGGCTCAGGTAAAATTGATAACCGCTTTGCCACAAACGACAGCTCTTGGTTTACCTCACGGGTGGGAACTAGTCAATCAGGTAGGGGTCGTTGCCCTTTTCGCTGGCAGGTCCTCTCAATGGGCTAGCTACTTTGGGGTTCCTGTGGTACTCCTCACAATGAGTTTTAGGGCTTATACCCAAGTACTTCCCACAGTTAAGTGGATAGGGATTATTCCCAAATCCAAAGCTGCAACAGATGCGAAAAAAATTTGGCAGAAATTCCACCCAACGATCCCAAGAAAGTGCTCTGATACCAGATGTGATGAACCTGCAATAATTAATTAACGCAAATACACGAGATATCAGAAATAATAGAACATAATCACTTTTATATTGATCACGGGCCACTTCGAGGGGGCAACCTCCTTTGAGCAAGCTCAATACAATTAACTTCACGGTGCCTTCAATGACCTCAACACACACTTATATACTAAGTCTATGCCCAATACTTGAGTCAAAACCATGGGACATATAATACTACGGGACGACTTACAAAGCATATGCGTCCAATACTATGGGCTAATATAAAATACGGATCAACAAATACTATGGGACGACTTACAAAGCATATGCGTCCAACAACAATATACTAACATAGTAAAGAGAAGGGTTGACATAGGTTCCTAACAAAATGCCTCCTGTGATTTATATTGCTGAATAGATTTCTTTAGGTTTTCGGCCTCTGTGTCTATTCGAACATCTGGATGTATGCTTGAACGTTCTTCTGCCCCAAATGGAATATCTAATTCTCTGAAAAGTGACTCTTCTTCCTGCTTATTTCTGGCAAGTGCACTTGATAGAGGAAATGCTGAAGTAGAAGGTTGTTCAACATTTAGGATAGTTTCTTGCTCTACTACCATTTCATGTTTTGCAATTTTTTCACATTCTTTGACCAGTTCAGTTATCATGTCAGCCTCTTTCTCTGTATCCATTTGAATCTTCTTTGAATTAAACTCAGCATTCTCAAAATTACTATTTTCATCTTCTCCTTCTGAAGAATCTTCAATAATGGTGACCCTTTCTTCCTTCAACTTAGGATCAATTAGCCTCCTCATATTTAATCTAAGTTTATTAGTGGATCTTGATTTAGGTCGCCATTTAGTCTCTCTCAGTTTTTTCAAAGCTTTGACATCAACATTAAAATCTAGAGTATGGAACACCCTCTCTTCAATACTTATGACAGGAAGACTTAGGGCTGAAGTTTCTACCTCAAGAACACGACTATGCAAACCTTCTTTCGAACTAGCATCCTCTTCCTTTTCCATGGGAACAATGATTTTCTATGAATTGTCTTCTAAAAAATCTTCATGTTGTCCTTTAGGCATATCTTCTTGCATTGTATTTTCAAAGTTTTGAAATTCCTATGCATTAACATCATGAGATTCATGTACATTAACACTGTGAATCATCTTGTACACTAGTACTCTGCAAATTCTCCTCTGCGTCTCTTTTAAAATTCTTCATAAAGCTGGTTTGTTTGCTTGGTGTATGCTTCTCCTCTTTTTCATCTTGTTTAATTATGAATCCTGACCAAAACAAGAAGTGGTCCCAATTTTGACCTTCCTTATGTAAAACTGAACAAACTATTAACTTAACGAGTCCATGATGAAATAAAGACTGTTTGAACTGTTAACCTGACCCTTAACTCTGCTAGACATTTTCTGAAGGCTCTTTAACAAGAAGAAAGGTAAACTCATCTTTGATTGCTGAGTTAAGTGCATCAGAATCCTAATATGATACTTGAAAACTGAAGCAAAACGACCATCACAGGTAATGTAACTTTGGATTATCCCTATTACTTCTTTCCACTCTGGTTTGAAATTTTTCATATGCACACCCTTTCTCTAGTCTAATTCTCTAACTCATGATATTAGGAACATGCTAGGGTCAAAGTTGAAAGAATATTTTTTGAACTAGGATTCGCCCTCTGATGGCACGCCGATTGCTTCAGCAACTAGGGCTTCTATCAATTCGAAATTCAAGGTAGCAAAACTCACATTATTATTAACAAGGTGTTGGGAGAAAGCATGGGTTACCTTGACATTGAACCATGTAACCTTCTTGAAAAACACAAACCATCCCACCGACTTGAAAATCACAGCACACTCAGGAAATTCTGCTGCCCAGGTGATGTCGATTGGTTCAAACTGACTTAGCTCGCCACTCCTGCCACTCTTGCCCATATTTTCAATGTACTCTGCAACTTCGTTACCCTATTCTTCTACAATTGATTTAAAAGAAATATTTTGCAAAATCTTTGTGTCTTCAGCTACAAACTAGAAAATCCCCAAATCGGAGATCGTGGCATCTCAATACCCTGAAATTTTGGGGGTAATCATCATATGTTTACACAAGTGTCATAATGAGGCGAACAGGTGTCTAGAAGCTCCTCTCCATCATCAATAAATTGGCTATGTTGTGTCATCGCAGATCCACTAGTTTTCATAATTTGGGATTCTTGCAGCGTGCTAGAGTATTGAATTTGGGCCTTGCACTGTGGGAATCACTCAATGTGCAATTTTGACATATAAACTCAAAAGTATAGGTTAGACTTTGGATAAAATTCTAGAAAATACTTAGGTAAGTATTTTAAAAGATTTTGAAATAAAATATAACATACATAAGCCACTACGAGTAAGCAATCAAAACCATAACTATAAAATAGATATTAGAAAACAATGAAAATGGTTTGAAATTCAAAATGAAATAAAATGAAAAGAGAAAATAAAGCAAAGAAATTAAAGAAAACACGCAATAAAAACTAAGGACAATTTTAGTGTTAACATCTGGCTCCAGCTGGGGGATGAAATCCCCCTTGTGAGGTTTCAAGAACCTATAGACCAGTGCCTTTTTCCATCTAAAACTGAAACTGTTGCTTTATTCTGTAAACTTCCATTGGGTATGGAGTCTTATTTCTCACCAGTATGTACAATGAGTGTGAATTCCTTCACCTTCAAGAACTGTAAAAGTGTTTGAGGAATCGTCCATTAACTGGATTAGACAATTCCTCACCTTCCAAAGTTTGCAGTATGAAAGTATTATTTTCTAAAAATTTTGAGATCATGAAGGGACCTAGCCATAAAATGTCAAACTTACCATGCTGACCCTTCTAGTCTCTCCTCGCATCCCACTTGAGTACCATATCTCCAAGAGAGAAAATGTCTTCCTTTATTTTTTTTATCAAACCTTGCTTTGATCTTACTTCTGTATGCTTCAGCCCTTTTTACTAGAGCTTCTCGTTCTTGCTGCAATTCAACCAATGAGAAAATTCTTCTTTGAAGATCATTAGGTTCTTCTTGACTATCTTGGAAAAATTTCATTACTAGAATGCCTAGCTGAATAGGAAAAACTGCATCTATACCATACACCAATTGAAAAGGAGACAAACCTATTGCTTTCTTGGTAGTTATCCTATCTGCCCACAATGCATACTTTAGCATTGAATCCCAAGATCTCTTATTTTGATTTAACAGCTTTTTGATACTCTGAATAATGTTTTTGTTTGATGACTCTGCCAATCCATTACCCTGAGGGTAATAGGGTGTAGAATGCCTCATATCAATTCCATTCTGCTCACAAAAAATTACCATATCTTTTGACTTGAAAGCTGGTGCATTATCAATCAGCAACTTCTGTGGACAACCAAATCTACTCAAAATATTCTCCTGTATAAAATTCATGATGACTTTTTCAGTTGCATTACGTGTTGGAATTGACTCCACCCATTTAGTGAAGAAATCAGTAGCTGTAAGTATCCACCTGTGTTGTCCACTAGATGCAAGGTGAATCTCTCCTATAAAATCTAATCCCCACTATTGAAAAGGGGCATTCACTGCAATAGGCTTTAATGGTAGGGATATGAGTTTTTGCCTTCCAGCAAACTTTTGACATTGAACACATGTTCTCACCTACTGATACACATCTGAAAATAAAGAAGGCTAGTAATACCCAGACCTGAGAATTTTATAGGCTGTAGACTTCCAATACTTGTGATGCCCATAAGCACCCTCATGCATTTCTGAAATGACCTCTTCTACCTGTGACTTTTCCAAACACCTAAGTAACATTCCACCTGGATCTTTCCAGTACAACTGCTGATTTACCAAACAATATTTTGTGGCCTTCAACTTTAATGACCTTGATGCTTTCTTATCAAAATGAGCAGGACATTGTAAATGCACTAAGAAGTGAACTATATCAGCATACCATTCTGATTCTGCATATCTTTTCATAGTCTGTTTTTCATTTTCCTTCATTTGCAATTCTTCTTGACTTGTCTGATTAGCCACCAAATGAATATCTAAAGTCTCACAATTTGAATCAGCTAACAATCTTGCCAAACCCTGCCCCTTTACTAACTGTGTAGGCCTGATTTCTACTTCATATTCCATAATTTTTTCAATCCACTTACCTCTTTTACCTTCACTGTCTGTCTGAGTTAAAATTTCTTTAATAGCAGTGTTAGGTACATAGGCAATTATTTTCGAATGCAAAATGTAAATTCTGAAAAACTTCAAGGCTTTAACAAGTGCATATGCTTGTTTCTCAAGTGTACTGTACTTTAATTCTGAGTCTCTAAGAGTTTTACTGAAGAAAGCTATAGGCTTCTCTAAACCATCTACATTTTTCTGTAGTAGAACAGCAGCTATAGTGTCTTGGGATGCAAAAGAAAAAGTGGTAAAATATTTTGAAAAGTCTGGACTTACCAAGACTGGGGCTTCTGTCAAAGCTTGTTTAATCTTCTCAAATGAAGCTCTAGCTTCTCGTGTCCATTTCACCTCCTGATCCTTCCTCAACATAGATGTGATATGTTTGATAGTTTCAGCAAAATTCGGGATGAGCCATCTTAGAAAATTGATTTTCCCAATAAATGATTGAACATATTTCTTGCTTCTGGGGATTGTAATCTTCATAATTGCTTTAACTCTATCTGGGTCTATTCTAATACCATCTACTGAAACAAGATGCCCCAAAAGTTTTCCTTCCCATACAACAAAATGTGACTTTTTAGGGTTCAAAGACACCCAAATTTCCTACACTTCAGAAATGTTTGTCTAAGATGCTACAAGTGTTCATCATCAGACTTTGAAAATACAGTAATATCATCGAGGTAAATGACTACAAATTTCTCTCTTTCTCCAACAAAGGCTATATCCATAGCTCTTTGAAATGTTGCGCCAGCATTCATCAATCCGAATGGCATCTTATTGTACATGAATGTACCCCAAGGAGTTGTAAAAGAAGTCTTTTCCCTGTCATTAGGATGCACAACAATTTGATTATACCCCGAAAATCCATCAACCATTGAAATTCTCTGAGCACCCACTACTTTCTGCAAAATTTGTTCAATTTTAGGCAATGGATAATTATCCTTCAATGAAATGTTGATGTATATGTAACTTCATAATGTATTTCATCTATGTATTTTGTACTCCTATATGTTGATGTATATGTAACTTCGGAATGTATTTCATCTATGTATTTCATATATGTATTTTGTACTCCTATAGAGATGGTATTATTCCTCTATACGGAAGTGTCATCATTAATATTGTAAGTGTCGTAACTTATACTTGATGGGTTATTAGACCACCTTGTTGGGGTCGGCCCTGTATAAGTCATGTGGGTCGAAGGGTTATTAGACCACCCTATTGGGGGTCGGCCATGTGAGTCAAAGGGTTATTAGATCACCAAGTGTGGGGTCGGCCCGGATTAAGTTAACCATGGGTTAAGCTAGACATGTAGGCCCCATTATTTTATTGGGTAGGACAGAACAAGTATAAATAGAGATCGGGAGATCTCTATTTGATCATTCATTCACACACTTCTCTCATTCGGAAAGTGGCGCACTTGTGAGGAGGAGGCTCTGCTGCTAGGAAAAGACTATCTCTTGTATTCTAGTTGTATCATTGCTCTATCTATCTCTGAGGAAGTTATTGGGGTTTTTCACCTTTATGGTTTTCCCCAAGTAAACTATGTGTCTCTTGTGTGCTTGCATTATGGTGTCCATGATTGATATGCTGCAGATTTGCTATACATGTTGTTCTCTCAGTTAAGAGCCTAGCTCATATTGAAGTAAATTCTGAAAATTTAACATGGTATCAAAGATAGCCTGAAAGAAGGCATGATATGGCATGTATGACACTTGTTGCACTTACGATGCTAGGGATTGATATAGCAAAAACCAGTCATCGTAGCACTTTCGCTATAAATCCATTTTGGAAAAGGTTTCAGATATGAAACTTTTACAGGTAGAAGATCAGATCCCCATGTACCTTGTTTCCAAAGGACAACCTCTAATTCATTGTACTTTGTGATTTATGATCTGTAGAATATAGGGTTTCTGCCTCTTCCAGATCTAAGTCAAAAACAGGTGACCTTGGAAAAAAGGTCATAACTTGGGCTAGGAAGCTCCAAATGAAATTTCGTAAAATGTGATAGGTAGTACACAGACTTTAATATCTCAGAAAAAATTTTCAGAGGCCGAAGTTGAACCGGTAACACCTGGCACGCCGTAAAAGTTTGCTCTCCTGTTTTATCCCATAAATAGGTCACATTACGACACTTGGAATAACTCTCCTTCAGAGAATCCAATTGAGGTCAGACCTATCAAGATGGAAAGATAATAGGTCAACTATCTCAAGAAAAATTTTCAGACCCTATGGATCGAAAAGTTCGGAGTTACACCAGAAACAATTAGGTACATATTTCTGTCAAAAAAGAATTATTTTTTGAGCACCTTCATTCATGGCTTCCGGAATTTAGGGTTTCGGATAAAGTTGGAATTTTTGTAATCGGAGACCATGGCTAAATTCTACTCATCAAAATCGAACTTTACAAACCAAGATCAGAATTTTTGGTTGGGCAGAAGGCCGGGCTTGATCAGACCCTAATTCGGGACTTTGATCAGAAAAGTGGAAAATTAGGGCTTCTACAAAAATGGGAATTTTTGAAATATGTGACCATGGCTGGAAGCTCCTCATAAAAATAGAATCTTAGAGCTTTGGATCAAACCTTTTGATTGGAAAGAAGAGTGGGCTTCATCAAACCCTAGTTCAGGGTCACGTCCAGTGAATCCGAAAGTTTCAAAGGAAAAATTTAGGAGTGAAACTTTGCAATTTTCAAATTCTGAATATACCAGCTTGATTAGCTCATCAAGGCGTATATTTCTATCCTTTCGGAAGTTTGAAATTCAAAGTTTAAATTTTTGGGGTTTCTCTAACAAACCCCAATCCAGCTCTAGATCCAGTTCTTGCAAATCAAGTGGATTGGGTTAATCCTAGAAGAAGATGGATTGGTCACATGCATAAGTGAATAAGTTCCTGTTTCAAAGGGAGATGAGGCTAAGGCCTTACATAAGAAGATTACAAGTGATCTCAACAGGTATGACTTATCGAGGTATGTCTCGAGATTTTTTCATGATTAATTTTATGATATGTTTGTCATCATGTTATTACGGTTAGAACAATCTTGATTTTAGACTTGTCGTATCACCTTAACAAAATTATGAATGCATTCACTTATGATTGTACTAATGCATTATGGTGTTGTATGAGATTTATGTTGTCTGCTAACATGAAAGATACACCAAGAAAGACAAATCATGTTCTGGTTCAAGAACATATGATCATGATGACATGAGGACAAAGATTCATCCATTGTCATGGATCGCTTAGAAGATCTACTTACGAGGTATGTATACTTGGTTCTACAATGGATAACTTATGAGACGTGTAGGTTACTAGCACAAGTCATTGAAGAGAACCAGAAGACATTATGTGGGTATGTTAGACATAACTAGCTAGCATGCTAATCCAGCTATGTTTTTCCTATATCAAGCTAGAATCCCACCTTGTGTTAGGATCTTATACTGTTGTGTTGTTGATAATGATTATTCATGAAGTCATAGGTTTGAATAGTCATGGTTGTATACATATTATGTTTCTTACCATAATTGATGATATGACTAACCAGAAGAATCATTAAGGTATAGGTTTGAGTAATCATGGGTTTATGCATTGATGATTTAACTAATCAGAAGAGTCCTATGATCAAATAAGAATATGCACGAGTAAAAGAAGACTTCCCTGAAACCTTGAATACTAATGTTTATTATCTGTGAATGATCATGACTACACATGTTTAAGATTATTGTGTTTTGATAGTATTAAGATTATACTAATAAATGTGTGATTATGTATGAGACATCAAGATGATACTAATAAGCATGCATAGTGATTAAGGATGGATATAAGTTCAAGGACAGGTAATCCAGGAAGCAAAGATCAAGAGGGAGCACACTCCAGTTGTTCCTGCAAGAAAGCAAAGGAGCACACTTCAGTAGTTTCTGCAAGGATGCAGATATCCAGAGGGATTTGACCATCCTTCTGCATTCCACAATAGAAAGGTGTAGAAGAAGCTACTTCAGTAGCTCCTGCAAGGAAGCAAAGACTCAGAGGGAGTCCACCCAACAAACAAACAAAGATAAGTATTTTAATTACCATTTCTTACATATTTGTTTGTTTAAATAAAATTGTTCAATGATGTATAGGCTTATGTTCCTAGACTTAGGATATGTATTGTGCATATTAGAATGATTGCATTAATGAACAGTATACTACTAATATGCATTTGATGGGTAAGTGGCCTATGGCACTATACAACATTCCATTTCTACTTATCTAGAATGAAACCTCTTTGCTGACATGTTGGGAGTTGTGCACACTCTTAACAATGTTCTGGTAGAGATTGGAAGGCATCTAGAAAGTTACGGGATATAGATAAATGTTGTATTGAAGCATTGGCTAAAATAATTGCATGACTGTATGACATATTTCTTTATGTGTAAGAATTTGTTCTGAAAACTATGAGATGTTTTCTAATCATGCAATTTAACTTGTTGTGTAGGAAAGATCGTATACCATCACCTAAAAAAGAAGGACTACAACATTTGTTCAAGCAACAAAGTTATCTATTGAAGATATTGAAGTTCCCAGGATCTGGGAAGAATGCCATGATCGAGGAGTACCAGTCGATTATGAAGATGTTTGGGATGCAGTCCCAAGACCTGAAGGGGAGTCTGTAGTGACTTCCAAGAGGATCTACAAGATCAAGCATGCTGTAGGTGGTAGCATAGAGACTTTTGCTCCTGTAGCCAAATACACTTCCATTAGATCCATACTTGCTCTGGCTGCAGTGATGAAATGAAAGATACACCAGATGGATTTCAAGACAGCTTTCTTGAATGGTGTAGTTGAAGAAGAAGTGTATGTGGAGCAGCCACTTGGTTCTGAGACACATGACAGGGAGTCATATACGTGCAGAACTTGGTATGGTAGGACAGACAGCTTTCTATCTAGTTTGGGCTTTACCAAGAGTAAAGCAGATTCCAACCTTTACTACAAGGTTGAGGAAGGCAATCCAATGATACTACTTTTGTATGCGGATGACCTGTTTATAACAGGTGAAGATAGATTGATTGCCGACATGTAGTGGAAGCTTGCTACCAAGTTCAAGATGAAGAACTTGGGTATGATGCACCACTTTCTAGATATGGAGGTGTGGCAGAGTGCAGATGGAATTTTCCTTGGACAAGGGAAGTATGCAGTAGAGATCCTGAAGAGGTTCGGGATGATGGACTGCAAGGCCATGGCCACACCTATGGCATCGAACCTAAAGCTTCTGTGTGATGCTTCATTTGATCCAGTTGATGTCACTGTGTATCGTCAGATGATTGGGTCCTTGATGTACCTGACGAACACGAGACTAGATATTTGCTTTGTAGTGAACACATTGAGCTAGTTCCTGACAGATCCGAGGAGTGTTCACCTGGTTGCTGTAAATCATATTTTGAGGTACCTGAAGGGTACAATTGACTATGGGCTCAATTATGATGTGAATCAAAAGTTTAACCCATAGGGTTATGTTGATTCAGACTGGGCAGGCAATGCTGCAGATAAGAAGAGCACTCTTAGGTGCTGCTTCAGTATGGGATCAGGTGTGATCTCTTGGTTTAGCAGGAAGCAGTCCTGTGTAGAACTGAGTACAACCGAAGCAGAGTATGTTGCGATGGATGAGCAGGATGCAGATGTATTGACCAAGCCGTTGGCCAGAGTGCAATTTGAGTACTTCAGAGAGAGGCTTGGTGCACTTCAAATCGATGTTCCTTCCAAAAGGAAGTGATGAGTCCAGAAGATGCATATGCACATGAGCTTTTCTGACATGGTTCATGTGTTCTCCCATGGTCGTGATGTAATTGCTGAGCCATTCTCACATGGTGTAGACATAAGGGCTGAAGCCATTTTTCACACGGTGGTAGATGTGCTCTCCCATGGTGAAAAAGTAAGGGCTAGAGCCTTCCCTGAATGGTGGTAGATGTGTTCTCCCATGTCGGTGGTGTAAGTGCTGGATGATGTGCATCTGGGCTGTGCTTCATGGATGATGAGATGATATGAAGAAGACGATGCTATGATGATCAGGAAGATCATGGATGATGAGCATCAGGACGATGCTCTAGTTACTGCTCTATATGTATATGTATGCATCATGTTGGATGCTGGATATGATCAGTTGGATCATTTATATATATATGTATGTACGCATCATGTTGGATGCTAGATATGATCGGTTGGATCATTTGTATGTATTTTGTATATGCATCATGTTGGATGCTTGGACCATGTATCTGTATATGTATCAGGTGGATACATTGTATGATCAGGTAGATCATGTATGTTGATATGTATCATGTATTTGTATTTGTATCAGGTGGATACACTGTATGATCAGGTGGATCATGTATGATGATATGTATCAGGATGGTACAGTGATGATGATTAGTGTGATCATGAGTATCAGGATGATGCTTTGTGCGATGATGATCCGTTGGATCATGAGTATCAGGTTGATACTTGGAGGTCAGAGATGATATGTGGCAGGTTGTGCAAATAGCATGTAATCAGTCCTGGGAGATCTTTTCGATTGTGCTGTGGCACATAAATGTTCCTGGGATACTCTTTCTGGTATTGCTATGTAGTATGTAATCAGTCCTCAGATATCCGATAGGTTGAGCTGTGTGCTCGTAATCAGTCCTGGGATGAGGTATTACTACGGAGACATGTAATCAGTCCTGGAGATCCGAGAGGTTGAGCTGTGTGCTCGTAATTAGTCCTAGGATGCTCTTTAGAGATCTTGCCAGTCATGCTGCGGCACATAAATTTTCCTGGGATGCTCTTTAAAGGTTTTGTCTATCCACATGTAATCAGTCCTTGAGATCTGAGAGGTTGAGCTGTGTGCTCGTAATAAGTCCTGGGATGCTCTTTAGAGATCTTGTCGGTTGTGATGCGGCACATAAATGTTCCTGGGATGATATTTAAAGGTATTGTGGAGGAGATGCATGTAATCAGTCCTGGGAGATCTTACCGGTTGTGCTTAGGCACATAAATGTTCCTAGGATGCTCTTTCTGGTATTGCATCCGCACATAATTAGTCCTGAGAGACCACCTCTATCAGACCGTTCACACAGATGATGAAGACCTGCAGGTGGTGGGCCTACATCTAGAATGAAAAAGGACTGGCTCTGTAGAACTTCCTATGACGAGTAGAGTCAGAGATTGGTTGAGATAGCAGCAGCAGTGACGATGATGATGACGATGATCCCGAGAAGAAGACTTGTACTAGCAGATCTGTGTTAAGAAATACCTTCCTAGTTAAGAGGGAGTGTTGATGTATATGTAACTTCGGAATGTATTTCATCTATGTATTTCATATATGTATTTTGTACTCCTATATGTTGATGTATATGTAACTTCGGAATGTATTTCATATATGTATTTTGTACTCCTATAGAGATGGTATTATTCCTCTATACGGAAGTGTCATCATTAATATTGTAAGTGTCGTAACTTATACTTGATGGGTTATTAGACCACCTTGTTGGGTTCGGCCCTGTATAAGTCATGTGGGTCGAAGGGTTATTAGACCACCCTATTGGGGGTCGGCCATGTGAGTCAAAGGGTTATTAGATCACCAAGTGTGGGGTCGGCCCGGATTAAGTTAACCATGGGTTAAGCTAGACATGTAGGCCCCATTATTTTATTGGGTAGGACAGAACAAGTATAAATAGAGATCGGGAGATCTCTATTTGATCATTCATTCACACACTTCTCTCATTCAGAAAGTGGCGCACTTGTGAGGAGGAGGCTCTGCTGCTAGGAGAAGACTATCTCTTGTATTCTGGTTGTATCATTGCTCTATCTATCTCTGAGGAAGTTATTGGGGTTTTTCACCTTTATGGTTTTCCCCAAGTAAACTATGTGTCTCTTGTGTGCTTGCATTATGGTGTCCATGATTTATATGCTGCAGATTTGCTATACATGTTGTTCTCTCAGTTAAGATCCTAGCTCATATTGAAGTAAATTCTGAAAATTTAACATGAATCTCTATTAAGATTCTGAAAGTCCACACATAATCTAATCTCTCCATTCTTCTTTCGTACTGGAACCAAGTTTGAAACCCATGATGAAAATCTAAGTGGAACATTAATTATCTTTGCATCCAATAATTTCTTGACCTCCTTCTCTATGACTAGTAACAAAGATGGATTGATTCTCCTTATTTTCTATCTAAAAGGTTTCACATCTGGATTTAAAGGCACTTTATGTTGAATAATACTAGTGTCATAAGTTCTCAGATCTTCATAGCACCAGGCAAAAATATCAACAAACTCCCTCAACAATTTAATGTACCTGTTTCTTTGCTGAACCGGAAGAGATTTAGAAATCTTCACTATATTTGGCTGGTCTTCTGTACCAATGTTACAACTCATAATATTTTCCTCTGAAGATTGCATGGATGGTTTTAATAATGTGTCATCTTTGGAAAATATTGGATGTTTTTAATAATGTGTCATCTTTGGAAAATATTCTCTCAAGGGGAACCAAACCCTTAGGAATAAAATTTCCCTTCAACTCAATAATTTTATGATCAACAATTGTATTTTCTGTGTATGCAACAATGTCATCTATCTCCTCATCCTCATCCTGATTGATTAGAGAATTAGAAAAATCTCCAGATAGTTCCAATAATTTTTCGATTTCCACATCATCCTCAAAAACTCTCCTTTGTTTTATATTGTCTGGCACTGAGGGTCTATATTTAACCTCAATTGGATATTTCAGCTGAGTATGTTTTGGAATTTTGAAATGAGTAGCTGCCAAAGCCAATGAATCAACAGTCTGATTCTGATCTCTGGGAATAAAATTAATATTGAATGCTATGAAAAATTTATCAATCATATCCCAAACCTCGTTTCTATATACCTTCAACAAATCCTACTTTACCTGATATTTTCCCTTCACCTGTTGGACAACTAGTTCGGAGTCGCCATAAAAAGAAAGTTGTTGAATTCCCAAGTCCTTTGCAACCCTTAAACCAAGTATTAAAGCCTCATATTCTGCTTTGCTGTTGGTAGTGACAAATTCCAATTTATACATCGAGCAAATTACCTCTCCACCAGGAGAAATCAACACAATACCAGCACCTGCTCTTTCTTTAGATGAAGAGCCATCCAAATACATCTGCCACAACTCATCTTTTTGTTCAATGCTTGGCTTGACTGATGTTTCTTTTTCTACATGTAGTATGCCAGTTGGGTTCTCATCACTGAAATGAAGCATACAAGATCCTAATTCTTCATCTACTGCATAAAGGGGATGATTGGTTGGGTTCTTATCATCTGTGACTATGAAAGCATACTGTAATTCCCTGTACAATCTTATGTTCTCTCTACCAAACACTGGAATAGTTGCGTATGCCAAGTCCATCTGCAATCTACCACCTATTTTCTTTGCCTCGGACCTTGATAGTAGCATGCCAAACTTAGAAAAGATGTCAGCAACTACCACATCCATTATAACACTCTTCATTGGTAATTGAGAAAGATTAACTACAAGATCCTTAATCACTCCTAGACATTTCACAGCTCTGGAATCAAATGCAAATAAATCATGGTATGGCTTTGTGACACTTAAACCAAGGGCCTCCATGACTGCTTTAGGCATCAAGTTATGTGAGGCTCGGGAATCTAGAAGGCAGTTGTGAATCATTTGATCATGAACAGTCAAGGTTATATAAAAAGGTGGGGGAAAAGTCGAACCATTTTCAAGCTTTTCAGATGAGGCAAAACCAAGGATTATTGTAGGATGTTCTTCCTATAAATTTACAGTATCTGAAGGAGAAGAATTAGCTTGAACATTCAAGAGCTTACATGCAGAATCTCTAAAACAAGGAGTCTTCATTAACTCAGTCAATGGCACTGGAATCTTGATTTTACATAATTCATTCTCAAAGTTAAAAGTTTGTGCACTTTTACTAGTTTCTTCAATCTCTGCTGCTTTGACCTAATCCCCTTGATTCTGTCTCTTTTCTTGTGTTTGATTAGGAAACTGTTTAGCAAGTGGAACTATCTTCTTCTTTGGAATCTGGATAAACTGTTTTGGACCTAATCTTAAATTATAATACTTTTTAGGTTCAGTCTGACACATACTAGCCAAAACCTGAGGGTCATGATCACTTCCATCTTAATAATCATATGAATCATAATACTCAGAATTTGATAGTTGCACTTAGTTGTAAAACCTTCAGATGACAACTCCCCAAAATAATTTAAATTCTGATTTGAATCGTCCTCATACTGCAAATCTTCCACCTGTTCAACCTCTTCTATAAAATTATTTTGTAATGGGGGAGGAACTCTCTGGTCTTCATTTTCTCTTCTCTCCCTCTAAATATCATTGTTTCTTGTTTCTCGAGGAATGAATCTTGCTACAAAAGGACGTCTAAACTGATTAGGATTTTGATTAGGATTTCTTTCCCCCTCCTGAATAGGTTTATTTGAATTCTTTTCCAATTCTAGTTTGTTCACTTTTGTAGTCAGTGTTTTAATTAACTTATTCATCTCATCTATTTGACCTTCTTCTTTTTGTGGTGTAGAGGCTGAAGGCATTATTGCATTTTTACCCTTCCAGTCATGAGCCTGATAATCAGATTGATCTTTAATCCTATTTGAAGCTAGAATATTTGATTCAACCTCTAGGGCAACTTCTTGCATGTTCAGTAAAGTCACTAACCTTCTTTCTCTTAAATGCAAAGAAAATTCATGGTCAAAGGAATTGGCATAGGTTAGCTTAGCTAAGGTCATGGAAGGCTTGATTTCAGCTGGGATCCTTCCATACATTTTATTGAAATGCTTAGAGAAGTCTACTACAGTGTCATCTTTTTTCCTTTTTAATGTTGCACACTCAGTAATGTAATAAGTATGATCCTTAGTATCTCCCCATTGTCTCATAAAAGTTTCTTGGAGTTCCTCAATCAAAGTTATTAAGTTAGCTGGCAATTCTCGGAACCATTTTCTTACTTCCCTGTTGGAGTTACTTCTGATCTAGAGGTTTTCCAATGTAGACCCAGGTACTTTGCGGTACAAGATACCAACAAAACCCCTATTCACCGGCCCTTTCGGCAACAGACTGCAAGCAGCCTGAGGTCTCACCCGAGGTGAAGTTGAGGGGGTGGTTGTAGAATCAGGTTTCCACAACCTTGTGATGTGAGTGCTTCAACTGGTTAATGTGCAACGTGGTGACAGACTGCGTACTGCGGTTAGTGACTATGCGAGGTCTTCTACTTTGCGTTGAATGGTGTAATGAGCAAGGATGATTGTGCATCCAGCGTATTCAATGACTGGGAACGGGGATTACTTCCACTCTACGACTATAAGTTATCAACAGCTTATCGTGCAGCACTTCTTATGGGTCGGCGTGTCAACTAGGCCACGCGGTCGTTTATGAGACCTAACCACTTCTATTCAATCTTATTGGATAATCCTTAATCTTTCATCATTACTTAGATCGATAAACATCATAACTTATACAGATGAGTGAGATGCGCGGTGCTGTGTGCTTTGATACCACGATGAAACCTTAATAGTTAACTGTGTGGTTATCTCATAGATCCATTCATTCGAGGACTTATAGGTGCTTGACTGTTAACATTCATCCACACATGAACTACTAACATCTTATTCCATCCCTTCCGTGGTGAATATAGATAAAAGTAAACACGTATCATATAACAATAACGTTATGCATGCACTGTAAGTAATTTAAGTAAAAATAATGGCAATCATATACAACAATCACATAACATAAGGTTTAACGTGGTTCACTCCCCCGGATAGGAAGCTACATTCACAAGAACTGTTGTTTATTATCTTAGGAAAGGGTGCAACAGTTCTTCGTCTACACACTCAGCTGCATACGCTCTTCTCTCTCTCTCAAAATTAGGTCTCTGCGCACTCAGCTACCGAGCCTTTACAATGCTTCAATCTTACAGATCTAACAATATTCAATAACAATCAACAAAATGAAGAGTTAACCCTTTCCTTTACAAAATTTCCTTATTTATAGATCAAGACCCATAGGTCATGTCTTTACATTTACGAAGGCATAACCCTTAGGTTTACAAAACTATCATGGTTTTCCCAAACCCGGACTACTGGTATCTAGCAGCGGATCTTTTGTCATGCGCGCCCCAACAGGTTGCTTCCGCCGAGTTGTTCCTTCTTTAGCGACCTTAGATGACTGGTTCAAGTAGTAGTAGTCTTATGTTTGTTGTGATCAGTCACCTACCTCTCGATCTACACCTACCCACTGCTTGGTAGTTATCAACGATCTTTGCCAAAAATAGGTCTTCTATGACCTAACCAAAATAACTGTCGTCATCCTTCCACGCTCTGCTTAGCTGGATCTCCGTCGATGTGGCACATCGTGGCGCTGTAATCCTTACGGCACCGAACTCACAGCCCTTCCGACACTGGGCTGCGTGCAATGTCACAGCATATCAAAACTGTCTACGCTTCTCCTCGCAGCTTCCAAAACTGAATGTGTTCAAAATTTGACCTCCTTGGTCCAAGCCCAACAGGCCCCTAACACTTACATGTGGCTCGCCCCCGAGCCACCTGCAACACTGCCAAGTTGTTCCTCCGGCTGTGAGGCTATCTTCGCAGCGAACTCATTATATGTTCTGAACAACTTGCTGACCACTTGCTTTGTTTCCTGCTCGACTTGTCAAACTGTTTCCATTATGTCCAGCGTAATTTCGTGGTCGATTTGGCCTTCCACCTGCACTTGATTCTCACGCACCTCTTTTAACTTATCCTCGATCTCTTTTGTGATCGTGCTGGCATCCTCCAGTAGAGACTGTGACTTATCGCCCAGTTCACATTCTCTTTCCTGTAACGCCTATACTTCCTTTTTTAGTGCATTAATTTCTCGGTACTTTGGCAGCCTATCTCTTGGTAGAAGAGCTTTTACTTCTGTATTCAGCTGTTCCAGTGCAGTCTGCTTCTGCTCTACGGCATCCTTCACCTCTTGCAATGCTGGGTCTTCTTCGAGGGCAGTGAATGCCATCGATGTTGCGTCCAACAACCCTTGGCACTTAGCCACTTCAGCCACGATGTTCTCAGTGGTGTTCTTTACCTCCTTTGCTCTCAACTGCTACTCATTTGGTGGTGTTTGTGGGTTAGTTTGCTCCTTCAAGGCAACAATATTAGCCTCATAGAGAATCTCCATGTCCTCCTTCTCTATTTTGAGGGTGGAAACAAGCTCACCAATTTTAATAATAGTATCCGTTGGTTTTGTTTGTACCTCAAGCTCGTCGATGTTGTCGACGATCACAGTGATCATGTTTTCGAGCCTTAACTAATGATCATGTGCGTCTTGCAGCTCCATAGTTTTCTGTGAACTATCGGTCTCCAATTGCCTGTTAGCTGCTTGCAGCTCAGCCTGTCCTTTGAGCACATCAATAGTTCTTCCATGCATCTCCTCCATACACTGTAGGTGTAAGAAGTATAAACCTAGCAGTGGTATCTTTGCTAAGTCGATATCCACATGCTCGACATCCTTTGTGTCTTACATTAGTTGCTCTGGCATGGGAAACGTTATAGTGCTTGTATCCAGATGGCCAATACGTGACTTCGTAGGGATGGTCATGGTCAACTACGGCTGCTGCGAAGTCCCTCCTGACTTCCCTTCTGTCTCTGAGTCGTGTGGCAGAGGTAATATTTTGTGTACTTCGTCAATTTTGAGGGTAATCCCCTCCAACGTGACTAGGTTCTTCTGTAGAGTGTCCTGTATTTCTTTATCTGTTTTTTCCTTGTCAATCATGAGATCTTCAAGCTGCTCTGTGAACTTCACTCCGATCATTTCATAATCATCTTGTTTAAGTACTGTATCCATCGGGCTTTTATCATCTTTCTGCTTCTTGCGAGCTCCTTTTTTCTTGGAAGGGCTCTCCGGCTCCTTTCTTTTTCCTACCTCCTTCTCCTCAACTATCGAGCATGGACATGGGATGGGTTCATCTTCTTTTGAATCACTGGGGACATCTAGAACCTCTACCTGGAACTCAGCAAGCCATTCCTTCATTATTTGGTCAATGTATTCTTCATACATGTGCTAGCTTCCTGCATACCACTCTGCCTTCTTCATCTGTGCTTTTGGCAAGATATGGATACTGCGCATGTCAGCATAAAAATCAATGATGCGAATGTAATTGCTAGTTACTTGCTTCGTGATCCTGGGGGTTACTACAATCGTGTCACGAAGCTAGCTATAATCTGGTAGAACACTTCCGCTATCGAGTGCTGCCTCTGCGAATTCAGATTTTCCTAGAGGTTTGAGTAACGGGCCCCCCTGCATTCATTAGGATCAGTGGATACTCCAACATAATCCTTTGGATCTTTCCATCTGACAAGAGCTATCAATACGATAAGCCAAGTATAGTGAAAATATCCTCCATTGATTTGCGTGTCATTCAGTTCCTCTAGGAACTCATTTAGTAGATATTGGCACCAATTGAATTCTTGTCCCTCGGCGGCTGCAGCGCCAAGTAGTATTGCGCCTGCGTTTACTTCCAGAGGTCTACATTTCCTCATGATTTTTCCTACTAGCAATTGTGTGACGAACTTTGTCGCCTTATTCTCAATGTCTTCTGTCTAAAAACCCCTCTTCCCTTTGATGACAGCTTGGGTCTTTTTCATCATTGCTACAGCTTCTCTATCCTTGCTCTTCCCTTGGAAGAATTGTTTGGGATCTTTACCCCTCATACTCAAGCCCATGATACGGTGGATTAGATCGATGTTTAGGTCCACATTACGGTCTAGCCACAAATAGCCTTGATGCATTCGTGCCATCAATGTTCTTACTATCGCATTCAGTTATGGGGTTCTGTCAAAATGGGGGAGCTTGAGTAGGTTGAGTAGTCTAGAATGGACTATTCCCGATAACCAACGTTCGACAACCAAGTTCAGGTTACCCTTTGCATCTTTCTTTCAGCACATATATAGTGGTCAGGATGGAACTATGGGAACTTTGGGTCATGGGGCTCGTCCTTTTGTATCGCCAACAAATCATAATCCTCCCATTTACAATCTTGGATTTGCCCAGCATATTCTTGTCTAGCTCCACATGCTTTGATATAGGTGAAAGTGGGATCTCGTACTTGGCATTTTTCATCAACTTAAATACGGGTGCGTCTAGTACACGAGGTGAAATGTAATTTGGGGTCAGAGTCAGCGATATCTCTTTATCTGCAACTGGTGGATTTTGCACTGTGGAACCCATCTTTGGAATCTTTGTTCTTGGTGCGACTGGAGTTTTTCCTTTATCTTCCATTGCTGGACCGTGCCTTGGCGACCTTCTTGATGCATGTCCTAGTTCAAAGATACCTTTCTTAGCCGAGGTTTTCATTAACCCTTCGATCCCTCCGTGCTTGAAAATCCGCACTGTCTCCTGGACTATGAATTCTTCTTGAATTGAAAAGCTCTCAAACATGCAAACGGTCTCAAGGTGTGTAGACGGCTTACGGAAACTAGCTCAGAGAGAATTATATGCATAAAATTCTAAGTGTTTGATACGCCCGTGAGATGATATGCAGTATTATTTATAGGGACGATAGACCCTCCTCCGCGCCCTTGAACGGCTAGATAAGCATTTAATGGTGGTATCCGTTGGCCAAATCTAGCTTCTCCTTTTGTCTTGTCCTTCAAAATTATGTTTAGAACGGCTATCTGTGCTTTAAATGCCCGAGAAGTCAGTAGGAAACTACTATATAACAACTATTTTCTGGAGCCTTGCGTCGAACTGCATGGCAGGTCATCTTTGGTTCTTCACGGTGTCTAATTTTTTAATTTTTTAATTTTTTTTTCTCTCACAGCTTCGACACTGCTGCACGGTACATAGATTTATCTTTTCAATTTTGTGTACAGACTTTTCCGCAGTTTCTAGTGCCCAATTCCAACTGTACTTGGCACCTAGAAACTTTTCCTTCTTTTCCGATCATGCTGGATGCTGCGAAGTAGGACTATCGCGGTAAAGCTTTAGTCTACTTTGATTTATCAAATTGGGTAATGTATCACCGGCTAAAGTAGCTAACTGGGTTGCACCTTCGTTAGTAACATGTATGATAGTATATGGGCCAAGCCAATGCATTTTAACTTTTCCAAGAAACTTCATGAATTTACTATCGTAGAGGAGGACTAGATCACCTACCTGAAAAGACTTATTCTTGATATAGCGATCGTACCATGCTTTTTCTCTTCTTTCTGCACTTGCTGGTGGAATTCCGCGATAAAGCGATCTTCTTCCAACCCAACCAAGTGTAGCAGCCTTCCTTTGAGTGTTGCATGATCTACCATCCCTGTAAATGCAGCAATTCTCAAGCTGGGAATAATACATTCCATTGGCATTATTACTTCCTGCCCATAAGAAAATATGAAAGGTGTATGTCCAGTTAATTTCTTGCATGTCGTTTTGTATTCCCATAATACGGACGGAATGTGTAGGTCCTAATCATTGCAGTTTACGTTGCATATCTTGGTTAGCGCATTCTCAAGTACTTTATTGAATGCTTCAACAGTTCCATTCACTTGTGGGTGATAAGGCGTACTGTGATGATGATGGATGGAGAACTCTTCAGTTAAAGCTTCAATAGTTCTATTCAGGAAGTCGGTTCCTTGATCACTCATCAAAAATTTTGGGAATCCAAATCGTGTAAGGATGTTCTCAAAGATAAACTATGCGGCTGTAGCTGCGCTATAGTCTTTGACTAGTTTTACTTCTGCCCATCTAGTGAGGTAGTCAGTTGCAGTAATAATGTACCTCGCACCTGTTCTTTTTCCCGGTGAATTAATAGGTCCCACGAAATCGATTTCCCATTTATCGAATGCCTGCAAGGTCAGCTGAGGGTTCAATGGCATTTTATCTCTTCTTGATGGTTTCTGGTGGGCTCTCAGAATGGATACCTAATAAGGGCAGATGGATTAAGAGCCTACTTTAATTATCAACCTGGGGGATGTACAAACTTCAGAGGTGCAGGCACTATATGTGCTCTCTAGGATAGTCTTTGTCGAAGTTGGGTGTTTGTAGCCATGTTTTTAAAGAGTTGCCTAAAAATGATTCAATAAACTGTAAAAAGGATTGTTTAATCTATGGAGTTCTTATACTAAGAAATTTAAGTACTAAAAGCAGGAAATCTATGTCTAAGAAATCAAATGCAGGAAATAGTAAGCATATCTTTTAAGAATTAGCTTTGCTAAAAGTAGTAAAAATTATACTATGGAATTGAATACTGAAGACATAACAGATCTATTCTAACGTAATGAAAGCTTGATCTCTAACTTAAGGAGTAATCACTGTAAATCGAATACATAAAACTCAAAGTCTGATCTAACATAATCTAATGCTAAAGCTAAACTCGGATTCCATTATCTAATGCTGCAATTTTAATCAAAACATTAAGGAGTGAATGTCATTATGTAACCAATAAATACTGAAAGAAATCAATCTCTATGAGCAGTTCTAATAATGAAATGAGTACATAGGCTTAAGATCTAGATCGCTGCTTCAGAAGTAAATGAAAGTACATAGAGAAATAGGTGTTAATTGATGCCTTGGCGGAATGCTGCTACAGGACTACAGACATAGCATTACCAAACTACAGACTGCGTTATAATGAACTACGGAATCAAAAAGGTTCAACTGCTACAGAAATCAGATCATGCGATTTAAAGACTATCTAAAATACTCTCATCTGCAATATAAATTCAACCAATGTAAAATACACCATGAGAAATGCCTGAATAGTGAGATCTCCTGACTTACATGTTGGAGGGGCCCTCTCCAACCCATACTTAGGAGTGAAAGGAACTTATAAATGTTGAATTGCAGGTAACATCAAGTCTTTAATTAAAATAGGAACTTCATAGTTTAAAACCAAGTCTGTAACGCAACTGTTCGGATAGTATAAAACGTAAAACGATAATTCTCCCCAAAATAATAGTAGGAGCCTCCCGCTACCTGAGAGGTCCATATTTATATAATTCTTAATGTTGAACCTAACTAAATGTCTAAATGTTGATTCTCTTTGAACAGGAGTTCGTTCTCTACAGTTCAGGAAAAAGGCACTGAGTTTGGTGATGTTCTTTCAGTTCTTCACTTGATTTGCACGTTGTCCTTTTGTGCACCTACACCTGCTCATTCAAACTCGTTTGTCATGCAATTAGCTCATACAACGCTTTGAAAACATAACAGAAATAATTTCTTGAACAACTTCATTGAATAATTAAGGTAAATCATTTTCCCACAAAACAAGTGTATTTCTTCTCCCTTTCTTGTGTTTTTTCTGTGGGGAAAGGCATATCCGATACCTATATTTTGGACCCATCATTCTCCCCCATACTTGAAGGATTCACCCATCCATGGGTGATGTATTCAGCTCTTCAACAACTTCTCTGATGTCCCATGCTACCACCCTGGGGGTTCCTGCTTGCCTGTAGTAGCCCATGCTCTGATCTTCTTTGACCCATGCCCTCCTTTCTTCTTCCTCATTAATATGTTCCTTAATAACTGGGGGAAGGAAAAATGGAGGATTCAGCCTCATTCCAGTCCATCTAAGTTGATTCTTTATCAGCAATTCTCTGTAAATTTTGGCTTTGAACAGAGCAACTGTAAGTCTGATAGGGGAGTGGAGCTCTCTCCTTTTAAGGTCATTTTCCAACCTGCACCATCTCTCATTATTGGACTCATCAACTTCTTAATGTGTGCTTTGGAGAGTGACATCAAAGTGTGCCACAGCCTCCTGTTGCTTTGCAAGGATAATAGGGATCAGCTCCTCATCTTGGGTGAGGATTATATGATTGTAAATTATTCTCTCAGGGTGAGTCGCCTCTTCCCTGATCATTAAGGGAGTCTACCATTTTGATGCAACGTAGAGGTGGTAGTCCTGAGCTCGTTTGATTTCGTGATTCATCCATGAACATAGTGCCCTCAAATGGAAATCGCCCATGTAAGGGTTTGGTGACCAGTTGGGCGAAATAGGGACTACAAAATTGTGTAAGAAAAAATCACTTAACTAGTCTTTCTTCACTTCTGTGGCATTCAGAGATGCATCCATAAATTATTTGGGGGAATTTATCTCTATCAGGAGTCCCTATTTTAACCTTTGAAGCTAGAATTTGCTCCACTTTTCTTGTAGATAAACTGTGTAGACTGCTGATGGTGGCCTGAGGTCCCGTAGTTGGTCATATATTTTAATGGTAGTAGCCAAAGTGTCCTTTAGTTGAACAATCTCCTGGTCCTTTTTGGCTAGCTCACCTTGTGCCTCAGCCAATTTCTCTTGAAGTGTTGAATTTCTCTGCTCAACCAGTCTTAGATCCCCTACATGATGTATTTTTAGAATTTGTGTCTTCTCAGATGAGAACGGGGGTGATGCGGGATAGCTTCCTAATTCAATTTTCAATGTCTCCAGCTCCTTTCTGAGATTTTCTAATTCTGCTCGTGCCTCAACTAGCTGATTGACGACCCCATGGTTTTCATTATGCTCAGGAGGGTTCCCCTGGGGGTTGTCTTGCTCTTTTTGTTCATTTCGTTCCTCTTCTGCCTCCTGTTCTTCTTATTCATCCTGCATTTCCTGTTCATCCTGCTCCTCTTCTATAGTGGGATCCTTCTGATCTACCCACTGATCGTCGTCCTCATCTGACACATTTTGAACTATGGGACTGGGTTCCCTATTCTTTTCCTTGGTAATTTAGATTCTGGATGCTTATGTGAATCTCTTACTTCTTCTCTTCAGCTCTTGATTACTGGCAGGAATCCCTGGTTTTGTTTTGGGGGAGTCATCTCTTGAATGCTTGATTTTCACCAGGGTATTAGCCACACTGTCCAGGTCAACTTTCCTCTTCGCCCCTGATGTAGAGGCAGTTTTGTTCATTGCTCCTGGTGGTAGGGATACGCCAGCTATGGGTGTACCCTTCATTCTTTGAACATCTTCAGCAGATACCAACATGAATTCTTCCCAAGAAAGATCTGGTATCTGCGCCTTTAATTCCTCATTAACGATTAACTTGATCAACCCATGATGGGCTAAGGCATCCTCCTTACCTTTAATCACCTTCTTGATCATTTCTGCTAGAGATTGGAGCAGGTAGTATGGAATAATAATGTTGTTGTTTGGTGGATGATGGGCCCTGTGCCTTAACAGCTCTAGATTTTGAAAATGGAAAATGGGGACATAGCTTAACCTACCAGAGCATGTGATGTACTTCTGAACGATTGCAACCACTTCCTCCCATGGTGCTGGCATGGAGAGTCTTTTGACTCCGTTTTTGTATTCATCATAGACCTCTCCTTGCTCGAAGAATGTTGTCTTTGCTTCATGGTTTGCCTCCCTGTCATCCCTGCTCCAATGCAAACCCCTCTGTAGACTAGTGAGTTTGGAAATCACATCATCATCTAATTTTATACGTAACCCCTTCACTCGGGTGACGAACTGTTCATCCTTGATATGTTTAAAATTTCTTTCAAACTCCAGAGCCACCCCTGTATTGTATCCTTTCAATCCTAGGATGAAAGGCATCCAACCCATGCTGCGGATGGTTGTTAATATTCGCAGTTCTGGTAGATGGCACTGTGCTCCTCTGGTTCACTTTTCTTGAATCCCTTTGTCATCTTAAAATCTCTTTTGTAATCAATACAACCAAAAATTTGAATTGTGGCTTTTATCTCAACTGGTCAGGGTCAATTATAGGCTCAAGGACTGAATTACTAGCTGAGTGACCACACTACTTCCAGTTCCTTGTGTTTGGAGAGTTCTGAGAGGTTTGCATTTGCAAAACTGGTCCTTTGGACGATTATACAGCCTTAATTAATGTGCCTTCTTGCACTTAACCTCATCATTGCTCAGTGTACTTGCCGCTTTATCCCTTTCTTTCCATAACCAAGCCCTTCATTTTGTTTCATGATTGTACTTTTGCACTTCTGCTCTGATTATTGGGAAGTATGGTGGTTTCTATGGGTTCATCATTTATTGATATGACGGGGGTGTGCAATCATGATTTTGTAATCTGAACCTTTCCCTTCTGCTCTGATTATTGGGAAGTATGGTGGTTTCTACAGGTTCATCATTTATTGATATGACGGGGGTGTGCAATCATGATTTTGTAATCTGAACCTTTCCCCCCCGACTTTATTGAAAAGTTGTCCTTAGCTTAAAAAATAACCGTTTTGGGGATAATGATTTGACCATAAGAATATAACAAATATGTTTAGAGATTACCTTGTTATGCCTTAGCGTACCTGAGATGATGAGTTTGCTCGATTTCTACATGTGCAGGATTCTGTAGTAGATTCGGCATGTTCCGTAGTAAATTCTAGCATGTCAGTAGTTACTTGTGCTGTGTGCATTTTTCTTTTGCTTGTTTGAAATTGTTGTATCACCTTCATTTGAACTTCGTTCCATTTCTGATTTGACATTGTGATAAAGCTCTGCAATGATTTTTGATCTTGTTCTGTGCTGGATCGCTTGAAGATGTGGTAAGCTCGCGTGATCAAATGGTAGAGTTGATTAAACATTGTGCTTTGATTTATTCCTGTAGTGGTAGATATCTTTGTTGGCTCTCTTGAATACATGTCTGGCTCGCTTGCTTGTTGTGGATGCTTGATAATTCCCAAGCTCGCTTGATTGCTATGGATGTTTTTGATACTTCTCTGACTCGCTTGATTGCTGTGGATGTTTGATAATTCTCTGGCTCGCTTGATTGTTGTGGATGTTTGATAATTCTCTAGCTCACTTGATTGTTGTGGATGTTTGATAATTCTCTGGCTCGCTTGCATATTGATGTTTCTTTTGCTTGATATTTCTCTTTGCAATTTTTAATGCTCCATCTTCATAGGTATGTATGTGGACCTGTAATTTGGCCTGTTATTCATTCAACTGTATTTTTTATTTTTTTGCTTCTTTTTTTTTCTTTTTCATTTTTCTTTTTTCATTTTTTTCTCTTTTTCAGTTTTTTTTCCATCATTTTTTCAATAAAATTCTATATTCTCTATCAGCATCAGTTGTTTCTAGTAGAGTACCTGTGTAAACTCTTCCTTTGATTGTGGTTTCTTTTAAAGTTTTAGCCGATGTCCATTCACTATCATGGGAAACTATTGTTCATCTATTGTAATAATCTTGATTGCTCCATTTTCATATATATGCTCAATGATGTAAGGTCGTAGCCATCTAGTTGTTAGTTTTCCTTTGAATGTGTGAAACCTGGAATCATAGAGTAGTTCCCAGTCACCTTTCCTGAACTTTTTATCCTTTAGGTGCTTTTCATGCCACTTCTTTCTTTGCTGCTGGATTATTTATGTGTGGGCAAGTGCTTGTTGGCATTGCTCATCGAGTTGATTCAATTGTAGCATGCGTTCTTGTTGTATTTTTTATAGTTCCATGTTCAACTCTGCTGCAATTCTTAGTGTTTTTATTTCAAATTCAATTGGCAGCATGACTTTCTTTCCATATACTAACTCATAAGGTGTGAATCCTGTTGTTTTTTCCCATCTGGTGTTATAGGCCCAAACTGCCTCACTTAATCTGTCAGCCCAATCTCTTTTGTGGAGTTGGACTGTCTTTGTCAGAATCCTCTCTAATTCTCTATTGGTGACTTCTGCTTGACCATTTTCCTGAGGGTGATAAGAGGAGGATTGTCTGTGCTTGACATTGTTTCATTTCATCAAGTCTTCTATTAAGTTGGATGTGAATTGTGGGCCTTGATTAGATACTAGTTCTCTCGGTACTCCAAACCTATGAAATATTTGCTCAGTGAAGAATTTTGCTACGTTGTTTTCATTGGTTGCAGCAAGTGCTGCTACCTCTATCCATTTTGTGAGGTAGTCAGTGCATACTAGGATGTAGATTTTTTTATTGGACTGTGGGTTGATTGGACCAACGAAATCAAATCCCCATTTTTCAAATGCTTTTAAGGAAATATGTGGATGAAGGGGAATTTCTTCTTTTTGTGTTGGTTTTCTCATCCTTTGGCAGTCATCACAGTGTGAAACATATTCATAAGTATTCTTGTGGAGTGTTGGCCAATAGTATCCTGTTTGTAAAATCTTATAGGCTGTCCTCTTTACAGCATAGTGTCCTCCACATGGTTCATTGTGAGTGGCGTGCATGATGTCATGCACTTCATCTTCTCTGATGCACCTTCTAAGTATTTGATCAAGTCCTTGTTTGAATAGCATGCCTTCTATCCACGTGTATGTTGCACTTTGCCTTATTACTTTTGTCTTTTCCTTATAACTGTAATGTTCTGGAAATTTTCTAGACACTAAATAGTTTTCTATGTCAGCAAACCACGGGCTTCTTGTGGATATGGAAAAAAGGTGCTCATTTGGAAAAATGTTGTTGATTACTTCACTGTCTTGTCCATGTGTCAGCCTCGATAGAAAGTCAACCACTACATTGTGTTTACCTGGCTTGTCTAAAATGGTGATGTCAAATTCTTGAATTAGTAGCAGCCATCGAATTACTCGAGCACTTGTGTTTGGTTTGTTCATTAGATATCTTATGGCTGAATGGTCTGTATGAACAAAAACTTGGTAACCAATGATATAGTGCCTGAATTTATTAATAGCATGTATGACAACCAAAAATTCCTTCTCTATTACAGTATTATTTAATTCTGCCCCTGCTAAATTCTTACTGATATAATATATTGCATAGGGCTTCTTTTCTTTTTCTTGTCCAAGGACAAATCCGATTTCCTTATATGATGCATCAGAGTGGATGTGGAATGGTAGTGCCAAGTCTGGTCCTTGGAGTACTGGAGCTGTAATTGTTTTCTCCTTGAGATTTTCAAATGCTGTCATGCAATTCTGTGTCCATATGAACTCAGTGTCTTTTGTGAGAAGCAAACATTGGGGCAGCAATTCGGCTATAATTTTCAATAAACCTTCTGTAGTACCCTATTTTCCCAAGGAAACTTCTGACATCCCTTTGTTTAACAGGTGGTGGCAGCGTTTTGATTACTGATACTTTTTCTTGGTCAACCTCTATCCCTCTTTGTGATATATGGTGCCCTAGAACGATGCCCTCTTCCATTAACATTCTGCCTTTGTCATTGCTAAGGCATAGGCTCATCTCAATACATTTTTTTAATACCAATTCAAGGTGACTCAATTCTTGGTCAAAGTTTTGTCCATAGGGTGTGAAGTCATCCATGAAGACTTCCATTTGATCATTTATGAAATCAGAGAATATACTTAGAATGGCCCTTTGGAATGTTGTTGGAGCATTACATAACCCAAAGGGTAGTACTCTGTATGCATAAGTAACCCAAGGACATGTAAATGTTGTCTTATCTTGATCAGCTGGGTGTATTAAAATTTGGTTGTACCCACTGAAACCATCCAAAAAAGAAAAATACTTGTTGCCAGCTAATGTGTCCAGAACCTGATCTATAAATGGCAGTGGAAAGTGATCTTTCTTTGTTGCTTTATTTAGCTCTCTGTAGTCAACACAAATTCTCCATTTGCCTCCTTTTTTAGGCACTATAACCAGTGGGGAGACCCATTCGTTGTCAGAGATGGGATATATGAACCCTGCATCTATAACTTCTGTAGTTCTATTTTGACAATGTCCTTTAATGATGGGTTCAATCTCCTTTGTGGCTGCCTGATAGGGATAGAGCCCTCTTTGATGTAAATATAATGTTTGCATATATCAGGGTATATACCTTTCATGTCTGCATATGTCCATGCAAAAGCTTTATGTTGTTCTGATAATACTTTCATTAATTGCTTTTCTTGCTCTGGCTTGAGATTGGAATTAATGTTGACTGGCTTCCCAGGCATGATTTCCACTGTCTTTTCTTTTTCTAATTGCTCTTCCAAATTTAGTACTTCTACCCACATCTTATTTAAGTTCTGACTTGAACTTTTGCCTTCTTGTTGCTGTTCTATGTCAAAAAAACTTTGAAGACCAACATTGTTAGAATATGCATTCTGTATAAAGCTATCTATATGCCCATCTTCATATATTGCTTTTAATGATAGTGCAGCATCAATTGTTAGTACATGTCGTGTGTTTGGATTTGTTGTGTCGTTACAGTCATTAGTCCAATTTCGATACTCTAAATCTGAAGATTTCCTTGCTGGTGGGTAGATGGTGATTTTCTTTCTAGCAAGCCCACTAGTGATAGTCATGTTTCCTGATCGGCAACCTATGTAAGCATATGCGGTTGCCAACCAAGGTCTACCCAGTATGATTGGATAACCACTAAGTTTACTTTTGACCTCAATGACTATGAAATCAGCTGGGTATTCCTAGGATTCAATATTGATCATAATGTCCTCTAGCATCCCTTCGGGTTTCACAGTAGATGTGTCAACTAGTTGGAGTACTGTTGTGGTTGGTCTGACCATTGATTGGAGTCCCAGGTATAGCATGGTTTCCTTAGTCATGACGTTGATTGCAGCTCCCAAATCTATTAAGCTTTTATTTATTTGCTTGCTATTGATGGTGATGTTCACTTCAGGACTACCTGGATCAAGATATTTAGGGTTAATTATGACACCCAACATTAAATCATCCAATTGTACCACTACATTTATGGTTGGCAGGTCACGTTTTCTCTTCCTAGGTTTCTTCAGACAATTATCCCTAATAAATTTGTTGCAGATGGGCACATCCCTTATGGCTTGTAAAATGGGGATTTGGATGTTTAAGTGCTTGAATTCGTTTAAAATTGTATTTTCTTCCTCTTCTTCTGTACTTCGTACAAGTTTCTCTAGAAATGGAGGGTTTTTGTTGCATGGGAGTGGTTGGGTTTCGTCCTCAGGATGATTTGGTTCATCCGGATGGTGAAAATAGGGTTTTGTTGTTTGTTCTTGAGTTTCAGGTTGTTGGATATTGTGTGGGGATGTATTCTGCAACGTTTTTCCATATCGGAGGTTTATTTCATTTGTTTCCATGGTGTCTACGACATAGGTAGGAAATTGTGTGATATCTACATTATAAGTCTGTTGCTGCTGTTGAGGTCTGTTATTATTAGGGTTTGGGAATGGTTGGGCTGGAATTGGTGGGGGTCTAAGGGGTGGTTGAGTCTGTGGGGGTGGCATAATAAGTGGTTGTTGTAATGGGGCCCTCCAATTTGATGGATGGGGGTATTGATTTGCATAATTCGTGGTTGATGGAGAAAAAGGTGGGGGGTATTAAGGGTAAGACAGTGGGTAATACGATTGCTGATAGGATGGTTGATACGTTTGCTGATTTTGTTGCCATTGGTTTGGATTTAGCTGTGCTTGCCATGGATTTGGTGCTGAGTTCCAATTTGGTTGTCCTTGATTATAGTAGGCTTGATTGCTCGATTGATATGGTCTAACACAATTATTCCTCCTCTGATTTATAAAACAGAGCTATTCTATTGCTCCCTTAGCTGCGGGATCTTGAATAGCAGCTTTATATGATGGTAAGAGGGGACATTTATCAGTGGAGTGGTCATTAGTGCAGAGACCACATATTTCTATGGTGTTTAAAGTGCATTGTCCCTTCTCATGTTTCTTTCTACAATGAGGACATAATACTGCCAAGGCTTGGTTAATTTCATCCTGCTTCTTTTTTATTTGTAGTGCATCAAGTTGCATGGCCCAAGATTGTAAGATGTCGGTCCTCATGTCATCTAACAGGTTTCCTAAGTCATATTTTGTAAGATTGGGTCTTGAAGATGATGAGGATCCTATGGGTAGATGCGTATCTCTTGTCCCATTCTTGCTTTTCCTAGACCTAGAATGGTTTTTGAAGATCTGTAGTATTTGGTCATAAGTCTTCTGAAATATGTCTCCATCTCCCAAAAGGTTTAAGATCTCAAAATTCTCCTCTTTAATCCCCCTAAGAAGGACAAGTTCAGCGATTCAGGGTCTAGGGTGCAATGGTTAGCTCGTTTGTAACTGAGCTAAAAATGATGGGCATAATCTTCTAAGGATTCATGGTCTCCCTGCTGCATCCTAAATATTTCATCCCTTGTATCCTTTTCTTTGCAGTAGTCCCTATACTTTTCTAGGAATGCCTGTTTCATTTGATCCCAACTGAAAATACTATTTCCTTCTAAACTCATGAACCACCTAAGTGATAAATCTTTCAGTGTGGAGGGAAAAAGCCTCATCTTTTGTGCATCTATAGTATAATCAAAAGATCTACAAACTACTTCAAACTCAAACAGGAATGTGTCAGGATCTTCTGAAGTCAATCCATGGAAGTTTGGAAGATTGTTAGGGTTGATATTCTTCATCCTGGCATCTCCAAGAGGTATGCTAATGGGAAAGGTGAAAATCTCCCTGGGTTCCTCTTCTTCACCAATCATAGTGGTGTTTGAGATGGAACTATCAGAGAAGTTGTCTCTATTTGGATCATATGTGGAATCAGTTTTGTTTTCAGAGTTTGGGGATCCAAACTGAGAGTGGTCATAATTGTTGTTACCATTATTGCTCATGGGATGCCTAGGCAGAAAGCGTCCAAACCTATCCCTTTGCCGACGAGGCATTCATTGGTGGAATCTTTATGTGTTTTTTTCTTTTCTTTTTATGTGATTTTTTTTCACTTTTGAATATGTCTCCTAAAAGATTTAGCACCTCCTCGGAAACGGCGCCAAAAAGTGGTGAGCTCTCAGAATGGAAACCTAATAAGGGTAGCTGGACTAAGAGCCTACTTTAATTATCAACCCGGGGGACGTACAAACTTCAGAGGTGCAAGAACTATATGTGCTCTCTAGGATAGTCTTTGTTGAAGTTGGGTGTTTGTATCCATGTTTTTAAAGAGTTGCCTAAAAATTATTCAATAAACTATAAAAAGGATTGTTTAATCTATGGAGTTCTTATACTAAGAAATTTAAGTACTGAAAGCAGGAAATCTATGTCTAAGAAATCAAATGCAGGAAACAGTAAGCATATCTTTTAAGAATTAACTTTGCTGAAAGTAGTAAAAATTATACTATGGAATTGAATACTGAAAACATAACAGATCTATTCTAACGGAATGAAAGCTTGATCTCTAACTTAAGGAGTAATTACTGTAAATCGAATGCTTAAAACTCAAAGTCTGATCTAACATAATCTAATGCTAAAGCTAAACTTGGAATGCCATTATCTAATGCTGCAATTTTAATCAAAACATTAAGGAGTGAATGTCATTATGTAACCAATAAATAGTGAAAGAAATCAATCTCTAGGAGCAGTTCTAATAATGAAATGAGTACATAGGCTTAAGATCTAGACCACTGCTTCAGAAGTAAATGCAAGTACATAGAGAAATAGGGGTTAATTGATGCCTTGGCGGAATGCTGCTACAGGACTACAGTCACAACATTACCAAACTACAGAGTGCGTTATAATGAACTATGGAATCATAGAGGTTCAATTGCTACAGAAATCGGATCGTGCGATTTAAAGACTATCTAAAATACTCTCATCTGCAATATAAATTCAGCCAATGTAAAATACACCATGAGAAATACCTGAACAATGAGATCTCCCGACTTACACGTTGGAGGGGCCCTCTCCAACCCATACTCAGGAGTGAAAGGAACTTATAAACGCTGAATTTCAAGTAACATCAAGTCTTTAATTAAAACATGAACTTCATAGTTTAAAACCAAGTCTGTAACACAATTGTTTGGATAGTATAAAACGTAAAACAATAATTCTACCCAAAATAGCAGCAGGAGCCTCCCGCTACCCGAGAGGTCATATTTATATAATTATTAATGCTGAGCCTAACTAAATGTATAAATGTCGATTCTCTTTGAACATGAGTTCATTCTCTACAATTCAGGAAAAAGGCGTTGAGTTTGGTGATGTTCTTTCAGTTCTTCACTTGATTTGCGCGTTGTCCTTTAGTGCACCTATACCTGCTCATTCAAACTCGTTTGTCATGAAATTATCTCATACAACGCTTTCAAAACATAACAAATAATTTCTTAAACAACTTCATTAAATAATTAAGGTAAATCATTTTCCCACAAAACAAGTGTATTTCTTCTCCCTTTCTTGTGTTTTTGCTGTGGGGAAAGGCCTATCAGATACCTGTATTTTGGACCCATCAATTTCCCTGTCCTCTGACAAACATCAAAGTTCTGGAAATGTTCTTTGGAGTCTTTATGAATTGTAGGCCACCATAGCCCTACGCGCAATATCTTCTGCGCAGTAGCCCTTCCTGCATAATGGCCTCCTGCGACTCCTAAATGCGCATCAGCTAATATAAATGGCTTCTCATGTTCTAATACACATCTTCGCAGCACTTCATTAGGTCCTCACTTGTAGAGTTGTCCTGCGATAATGGTGAAGTCTGCGGCTCGCACTACCAGCTGCTTCTTTTCTTGCATAGTGAATTCAGTAGGTGCGAACCCGGTAGTTAGAAAATCAATGATATCCTGATAATAATCATCGGCAACCTGTATAGCAAACAATTGGGCATCGGGCAGATTGTCTTCTAGATTCATTGGTTCTCTTCCTGACTCGATCCTTGATAGGTGATTAGGGCCTAAATTTAATCTGCCTGGTTTAACTACTATTTCAAAATCATACTCTTGGAAGAGTAAGAGCCATTTGCATATTCACCCCCCTAACACTGGCTTATTAACCAGGTATTTTAATGCAGAATGGTCAGTAAACATTGAGAAGTGCGCACCAAGCAAATAGTGTCTGAACTTTTGTAGCGCATATACCATTGCAAGTCCTTCCCTTTTAGTAGTGGTATAGTTCTTCTTAGCAGATGACAGCTTTCTGCTCAAAAATGTAATGGGATGATCAATGCCTCTTTCTCCTGGTTGTGCAAGAACAATACCCAATGGTATACATGAAGCATCAACATGTACATGAAATGGATTTTCCCAATCTGGAAAAACTAGGATCAGCGCAGTGACCATTCTCTCTTTCAATGTGTCGAATCCTTTCTCACAGTCCTCATTCCAAATGAACAGTGCATCCTTTTTTAAAAGCTTCTCCATTGCTGCGGTTATCTGTGCATACCCCTTTATGAATTTCCTGTAGTATCTGGTATGCCCTAGTGTAGCGCGCAATTGTTTAACTGAATTTGGTGTAGGCAAGTTTACAATAACTGTTATCTTCGCAGGATCAACCATCAATCCTTGCTTCCACACGATATGTCCCAGCAGAATCCCATAAGGAACACAGAAAATACATTTCTACAAATTCAATGAAATCTGATGTTGTCTGCATTTTTCCAGCATCATTCTGAGGTTCGCGACATGGTTCTTCAGTAACCCAAAAATGGTCCATCATCAAAGTAAACTTCTAAAAACTTGTGGATGAATTCTTTAAATACTGCAATCACCACTCTTGAAAATATGGCTGGTGCATTCTTCAAACCAAAAGGCATCACTGTATACTGGAATGACCCCCATTATGTTGCAAAAGTAGTTTTGTGCCTATCAGTTGGATCAATTCTTATATGATGGTATCCAGAAAATCCATCAGTAAAAGAGTATGCCTCATTCCCTCCAACGTTATCAAGTACTTCATCGGTAAAAGGTGTAGGAAATGGGTCATGTATCGAGGCATCACTCAACTTCCTGAGATCAACACAGATCCTAATCTCACCCTTTGTTTTCTTGTCTTGGATGACCATTGGGCTTATCCATTCATATTCTTCAACCGGCTCAATGATTCCTGCATCGAGCATCTTGTCGAGTTCTGCCTTAACTCATTCTTTGTAGCATGGATTCAGTCTATATGGCCTTTGTTTAATAGGTTTCACTCCTGGCTTAAGAGGAATTCTCATCACTCCTAAGTCTCCCAGGATGCCTTTCATCTCTGTGAACTTCATCGGGAATACTTCCTGATATTCCTGTAATATAGCTGCGATCTCCGTAGCTATATCATCATCCCAGTAGTCTCCAATTGCTGCGAACTTCATCTCTTCACTGGTACCGATGTTTACTTTCTTTGTTTTGACCGGTCCACTCATATCTGGAATCTCTAGTGGAGGTCCTTCTACTTCGCGCATTCCTTCTGATTCAGGGATCTTTATATTTCGCGGGTCCTCCTCGTCGCTATCTTCTTTACTTCATCTTTTTCAGCTAAGTTATAATAGCCCAAGATTTGTTCTACTGGTTCTGCCCAATCTAGTGGTAGACTCGCAAGTACGTTGTTTGCTTCAAAAAACTCTTCTGATGTTATGTTTTCCTCCATGGAATCTGGTGTAAATATCTTTTCCTTGATAAGCTGCAGCACGTCATGGATAGTCAGATGGTCATCTTCAAAGCTAAAGTCCTTTTGGAAGCTCACAGTAAGGACAGACCAATCCACTGTTCCTCTGCGCAGCTCCTCCTCTAGGTACCATTTCTTTGGAATGGGATCTTGCAGCGTATGCACAAAAATATGTACCCATTCTGTCTGTGGTTTTTCTTCCCACGCTTTTGCACAGGTGGCAATATGATCCTTTGTATCCGCCTGGCCATTATATTTCTCAAATGGTAGTGTAATGTTATCAACGAATCTAATCTGTAGTTTGATTATGCAATGGTCCCAAGTTGTCAATGTCTTTTTATGTGTAGCCCACCATCTGGCAGGTGTCTCGCGGAGTGCCATGTCTAATGCTGAGATGCGATGTTCATCTGCAACTGCTGCAGTGTATTCTTTGATAAATGAATAGACGTTAGTTGTACCATCATAAGTGGGGATTGGACTTACCTGCTTTCCAATCCAATGGAGTGACTTTGTAATTGTCGCGCATCTCCTGGTAGATACTTCATGCATTCTGTGTTGCCAATTTTCTAATCCTGCCTCAAAGTCTGAGATGCAAGAACTATTGCAGTGCCAACTGAGCGTTCCATCTGCAGTAGGATGAATATAATATGTTGCATTTGTTGTGATTTTATAGATACGGTCAGGGTCTTGAGCTCTATACTCTTCTTGAATATGTTCAACATATCGCTCCCCCTACTAAGGATCCAATGGTGCGACGACCCTTATGTCATTGCCTTGAAATATCATTTTCATTGTCTTCAAATTGATGACGTTGGAGTTCATCATTTCCGAATCGATGCCCAGTAGTGATGGATAAGGATTGCTATCATTCACAATTTCAATTACTTCGAAGTCTGCATAACTTCGCACTCCGTCAATGTCGACAATGGTATTGGTTAACCTTCCCAGAGGTATAACTATGCCTTGATTAGCCATTCTTAACTGTATAGGTGACCAATGTAGCTTTGGTCTAACCATCGCCTGCCATGCCTGCTTGGTCAAGACATTTACTTCAGATCCGAGACCAAGAATGATCTCATCCATCTCGTAATCTCCTATCTGTGCAGTGAACCACATTTCCCTACTAGTTCTTTTGGGACTCCTAATGTTATGTACTGCGCCATGTGCTATTCCTTTCTTACTGCATGATTCATATTGATTTATCAGTTTTTCAAATTCCATTAGAGTGTCTTTGTTTTTTAATAACTTGATGCAACTGTGTAGAAACTGCGCAATAAAAACAGATGTATCTGGTGCAGCTCGCATCTGATCATATGCCAGTGGCATGTCTTCTATTTGCGTTTCTTGGCTGCGCAACGGGATCCTTGGTGAAGTAGGTGGTGGTTGTTTAAACATGTCCCATGCTTCTTTAAATATTTCTTTATTTTTATGTAAGTTCAATGGAGGTTCTTTCCCAGGAGCTTTTTTAATCCCTACTGTTTCTCCAGGGTTCTTCTTAGGATCAGTTGTTCCAGAAGTCGAGGCTTCTGTGCTTTTGTCTTTTCCTGTATCAGCGCCACATCACATTACTGCA
The DNA here is from genome assembly GCA_027924585.1 of Larix kaempferi. NCBI lineage: Eukaryota > Viridiplantae > Streptophyta > Pinopsida > Pinales > Pinaceae > Larix > Larix kaempferi. The sequence goes on from BSBM01001288.1 coordinate 1,803,276, forward strand.
TTGACACTCTGACCTGTAGGTCTGCTCTTTGATGCGATCAACTGGATGTTAGGGTTCAGTGTTTCTGTTCTTCTCCGCTTCTGCATTTCTACCTCAAGCATGGGGCAATCTTCAATCATATGATCAAATGATTTACAATAGTTGCATGCGGTGCATGTATTAGTACATTCTCTTGATACATGACCTGGATGGCCACAGTTATAGCATATTACCTGGCCTCGTCCTCTTCCTTGATTTTGGCCAGTATTTCTTCCTCTCCCGCAATATCCACCACTGTGGCCTCTATATCCTCCTTGATCATAGTGGGTGTTCTCTTACTTTGGCTAATTTTCCTCTTAGATGCGGTACATTCCAGCACCTCGCATTACTTCCATATCTCGCTTTCTTTCATTCATCAATTCATAAGCACGACAGTTGGACTCATCATGTCCAACTGATTTACAGAAATTACAGTATAAGTTTTTAGTGATTTTGACATATTTATGTATGAGGTAACAATCCTCAGGCCGGTGTCCTCTGGTTCTACAAATTTCACACCATGGCGCCTGGTTCTGATTCATATTTATTAGGTTTGGTGCGCCACTGTTAAGATAATATTGAAATAAGGGGCAATGTTCTCTAGTGTGGCCCTCTCCTTTGCATCTTGTGCACCAAACTTCATGTATTTGTTCATGTCTTTATTCTTTTCCATTTTTCATACCTTGTAATTCTAATGTCAGGGTAGCCAACTGGTTCTGGATCTGTATCATCCCAAAACTACTTTCTCCAATTGGTGAGGCTTCCAACTTCATTGCGATCTCTAAGGCCTCAGCTTGAGATACAACCTTCTGTTGCATCAGTGGTTGTCTGATATGGGGCAACAACACAGCAATGAACCATTCTTGAAGCTGTTGCGGAGCTATAACAAAGCTCACTTGGTCCAACAATGTTTTGAATTTTTGGTCGAATTCCCATACCAATTCAGTAGGTTTCTGCTTGATTTCTTTCAACTCTGTTATGCACCGTGAATCTAATTTGGGTTTTTTAAACTCTACTGCAATCGCGGTCTTGATGTCTGCTAAGGTTCTTGGCTGTGCTTGAGAATACTTCATAAACCAATGCAGTGCTCTATCTCTAAAAGTAGTGATGAGCTGCGCTCTTTTTATAGCATCATCTGTAACTTGCTTGACACTCCACACGGCTTCGCATAGGAACCAGTGTTGATCAGGGTCTTCCTGACCCGTTCCTTTGAATATCGGCAGTTTTATATCGTTATCTGTCATTCTTATTCCGGATTGTGTACTGTTTTGGGACTGATTCCCTATGTTAAAAGTAGACATAGGCTGTTGGATTGTGCTAGGGATAGTATTTTGTGGAATAGTCTGAGTCATAGTGCTGTGAGCACTCGCTCCTACAGTGTTACTAGTATTGCTGATCTATGGGATGGGCTGTGTGATGCTCGCAGCGGGTGGGTTCTGGAATGACGGATTCTGAGGTGTAATACGCTGGATTGTGGCTGATAACTGAGTGTTCATATTATTGAGGTCACATGGAATTTCGGTATCTATACGGTTTCTAGATTGTCTGGGATTCTTTTCATTAGTAAGCTTGTATCTCTTTCCACTTCTCAAAGTATGGTTTTCTTCGTCAGAATCAATGTGTGTATTCTCTACCATGACATATTTAGAACTATTGCTGCATTCATAAAACACCTTTCTCAGCTAAAATCATTTTAATGTTTCAGGAACTTACCTCTAAATCCTTCGAAAAAGTATGCTTCAGCCTGGCTGTAGGACTTCAACATATTTACAGCAAACTCAGTCATAAATCCTTCTAGTATGCTATCAACCCAGAAGTCAACTGCTCGTGACAGTGGGCTGTTGATTGCTTTGAGCTGTTCAGTAAGGTCCGGACTCCACTTTGCAGGTACTCTGCCTTGGGAATAATTCTTTCTTTCTACTAGGCGCGATATCCACTCATGTAGCTCGTTTGGAAACGAAGCCCAAAAAATTTCGTGGATGTCCCTCCACAAGTATCTATTCAACCACTATACATCAGATAGATGCGGATGTATGTTTTCTTTCTTTGCAAAATCTCTTTCAATCTTATCACACCAAGTCTAGATATCTTTCTTTTCTGGATGCCAACTGTCGGACATAACTTTTCTGAATACACTATCGCATCACTGGTCTTAGCGCGGAAACGGAACCATTTGTTGGATTTATTTCTGATCTAGAGGTTTTCCAATGTAGACCCAGGTACTTTGCGGTACAAGATACCAACAAAACCCCTATTCACCAGCCCTTTCGGCAACAAACTGCAAGCAGCCTGAGGTCTCACCCGAGGTGAAGTTGAGGGGGTGGTTGTAGAATCAGGTTTCCACAACCTTGTGATGCGAGTGCTTCAACTGGTTAATGTGCAGCGTGGTGACAGACTGCGTACTGCGGTTAGTGACAGTGCGAGGTCTTCTACTCTGCATTGAATGGCGCAGTGAGCAAGGATGTTTGTGCATCCAGCGTATTCAACGACTGGGCACAGGGATTACTTCCACTCGACGATGATAAGTTATCAACAGCTTATCGCACAACACTTCTTATGAGCCGACGTGTCAACTACGCCATGCGGTCGTTTATGAGACCTAACCACTTCTATTCAATCTTATTGGATAATCCTTAATCTTTCATCATTACTTAGATTGATAAACATCATAACTTATACAGATGAGTGAGATGCGTGGTGCTATGTGCTTCGATACCGTGATTCAACCTTAATAGTTTCTACACAGCTGCATCAAGTTATTAAAAAACAAAGACACTCTAATGGAATTTGAAAAACTGATAAATCAATATGAATCATGCAGTAGGAACAAAACCATCTCAACTTTGCACAAACATTCTCATCCACACATCTTTAGCTTCAACGTTTTGGTTGTCTGCATAACTCAGAAAAGCATTCCAATGTTCTTTAGTAGTGATTTCTCCCTGACCATTAAACCTAGGAAGGTATTTATGATAGTCTCCTCCAGGTAAGGCATTTAGAGTCTAAAGTAAAACTAGGGGACCATACCTAGCAACTACCATTCTATCCATCATATCAAGCTGTTGTCCAGCCATTTTGGAATTAGTTTGACTGAATGAGGACAAAGGTTTATTAATAGTTTTACTTGAACTTAGTTGATGGGTAAGAATATGAGGTATAAATTGCAGCAAGGGGAGTAGTTCAGCTTTGACCTTTCTAGGAGACAATGGATTAGTGAAAACCTGAATATCAACCTCCTCTAACTTGGACTTTGAATGCAAAAATGGAGATATTATCTATGATTGATCAAAAATAAGGAAAGATGGGGAAGACTGAGACCTTCGAATTTGTCTAGCTTCTTTCAGAATCTGTTCTGGGTTTAAAACTCCTGGATGTAAAGGTGAAGTAGATTTCCCTCTTGTTCCAAACCTCTTGGAATCCACTATGAACCACTGTTTTTTGGTGAAGATGTAGTTTGAAATATAACTTCTGATCTTGTTCACCTCAAAACCAGAAAAATATAAATACCTAGGGAAAATATTACTTCACTTTCATCCCCGGAAACGGCGCCAAAGATGATTGTGCTAGAAATTGTCCCTAGACTACAGAGGGGCAAGCTAGTACAATCTCAATAAAATGAACAGAAAATATAGTTTGTTTTTATGGTTTTGTGGTTTGAGGGTTTCATATTCAAAGAAGTAATCATTCATTCAAACAAACAAAAAACTAATACATAAACTAAATCATGTAATGTATGAAAGAACTGAGATATATCAGAATTAAAAGATTAAACATAAGCCATCACATTCATAAATACATTATTGGTTCATCCACAACACATGAGCACTCCATGAATAAAACTTTAAGCAAGGAATGAAGTCACGAATTGAGTGATCAAACTGATCAGAAATAAAAACAGTAAACGAGATAAAGTGGCTTATAAGTATATATTTCAATCTCAATCTTCAAAAACTTACATAAGAGTTGTATGTATTAGTCTGAAAATGTATCCAAAGCTTTCAAATATATCTTCCTTGACACAAAAAGCGAACCATTTACCCTCAAAGTTTCTTCCTTTTATCCTTTTACAAAATATGAGTTTCATAACTAACTTTAGATCTATCTTCGAAGTAGTTACAACTTAGCTTTCGAATCTTTAAAACAACATCATTAACAACTATTTTTATGATAACAAAAATAAAATACTGTGACAGCTGGAGATGAGGTGGTCATAACTGCTTGGCTGCCTCAGCTAGCATAGCTATGCCTTCCAAGGCATGTGACTTCTCCTTATCTCGAGTTTGTTGACTCTCCAATCCTCGAACCCTGTTGAGTAGTCCATTGTTTTGCTTATTTAAGTCCTCAATCTGCTTTGCCATATCTTCAACCTACACTTCTACCTATCCTTTTCTCCTTAAGGCTTCTTTAGCAACTACAATTAGCTCTTGGTAATGAGCATTAATTCCATATAAGTCCTCCCTTAGCCTTTTGTTGGTAGTTCTAAGTCTTTCATTAGACTCACTCAAAAATGCCTCCTGTGATTTATATTGCTGAATAGATTTCGTTAGGTTTTCGACCTCTGTGTCTATTCAAACATCTGGATGTATGCTTGAACGTTCTTCTTCCCCAAATGGAATATCTAATTTTCTGAAAAGTGACTCTTCTTCCTGCTTATTTCTGGCAAGTGCACCTGATAGAGGAAATGCTGAAGTAGAAGGTTGTTCAACATTTAAGATAGTTTCTTGCTCTACTGCCATTTCATGTTTTGCAATTTTTTCACATTCTTTGACCAGTTCAGTTATCATGCTAGTCTCTTTCTCTGTATCCATTTGAATCTTCTTTGAATTAAACTCAGCATTCTCAGCATTACTATTTTCATCTTCTCCTCCTGAAGAATCTTCAATAATGGTGACCTTTTCTTCCTTCAGCTTAGGATCAATTAGCCTCATCATATTTAATCTGAGTTTATTAGTGGATCTTGTTTTAGGTCGCCATTTATTCTCTCTCAGTTTGTCAAAGCTTTGACATCAGCATTAAAATCCAGAGTATGGAACACCCTCTCTTCAATACTTACGACAGAAAGACTTAGGGCTGAAGTTTCTACCTCAAGAATACAACTATGCAAACCTTCTTTCGAGCTAGCAGCCTCTTCCTTGTCCATGGGAACAATGATTTTCTGTGAATTATCTTCTAAAACATCTTCATGTTGTCCTTTAGGCATATCTTCTTGCATTGTATTTTCAAAGTTTTGAAATTGTTGTGCATTAACATCATGAGATTCCTATACATTAACACTATGTGAATCATCTTGTACAGTAGTACTCTGCAAATTCTCCTCTGCGTCTCTTTTAAACTTCTTCATAAAGCTGGTTTGTTTGCTTGGTGTACACTTCTCCTCTTGTTCATCCTGTTTAATTATGAATCCTGACCAGAACAAGAACTGGTCCCAATTTTGACATCATTCCTTAGCTAGTAAGTTAGGGCATCATTCTTCAGCTTCTCCAAAATTTAATTGACTGCTCCTTCTTAGAATAATAATGTCAACCTGTAGCTTCTTGTATTAATAAATATAATACTTCTACTCCCCCTAACAATATGCCTCTTTTTCATTTATGCCTTGTGTTCTAAAACACGATCCTTGGACCTGTTTGTATGCTTGGAGAACCCACCATTTACCTTTGAGTTCGACCTCCAATATCATGAACTCAAGGTCTGTCCAACGTATTTGAAAAGACCTCAAATTTGGCTTGCCATATGGTAGCCACCTTCATCTCCTTTTGTGCAATGATCATCAACTTCATTTAGATCTTGAAAATTGTTTTTCATCACTCATACCTTGGAGTGTCCGTGATCTTGATTATTTATCCTTGGATCTTCAATTCTTTTTGCACTCTTTCCTTTCCATGAATCACTGGATCTTCTTGCTGATGTGTATGAAGAACTTCTCATGAAATTTCTTCTTGGACTTCCACATTCCTTGGCTTTATGGCCAACACCACTGTTGATGTATATGTAACTTCGGAATGTATTTCATATATATGTATATTGTATTCCTATAGAGATGGTATTATTCCTCTATACGGAAGTGTCGTTATTTATATTGTAAGTGTCGTAACTTATACTTGATGGGTTATTAGACCACCTTGTTTGGGGTCGGCCCTATATAAGTCATGTGGGTCAAAGGGTTATTAGACCACCCTATTGGGGGTCGGCCATGTGGGTCGAAGGGTTATTAGACCACCCTATTGGGGGTCAGCCCAGTCAGCATTATGTTATGTGGTTAAGTTCGAGCCTACATTAGTTAGGTAAAAAGGCAAGTCAAGTCAAGTATAAATAGAGTGCGGGAGGCACTCTATTTGCTCACTCACTTCTCACTCATGCACTCAAGGAGGAGTGGCGCACTTATGGAGGAGGAGGATCTGCTGCTAGATTATGTCTATCTCTCATGGTTGGTTGTATCATTGCTCTATCTATCTCTGAGGAAGTTATTGGGGTTTTTCACCTTTATGGTTTTCCCCAAGTAAATCTTTGTGTCTCTTGTGTGCTTGCATTATTGTCTCCATGATTGATATGATGTAGATATGCTGTACATGTTGTTCTCTCAGTTAAGATCCTAGATTAGATTGAAGTAAATTCTGAAAATTTAACATGGTATCAGAGCTAGCCTGAAAGAAGGCATGATATGGCATGTATGACACTTGTTGCACTTACGATGCTAGGGCTTGATATAGTAAAAACAAGTCGTCGTAGCACTTTCGCTATAAATCCGTTTTGGCAACGTTTTCGGATCTGAAATTGTTACAGGACGAATATTAAATCTCCAGGTACATTGTATCCAAAGGACAACCTCTAATTCGTTGTACTTTGTGATTTATGATCTGTGCAATATAGGGTTTCTGCCTCTTCCAGATCTGAGTCAAAATCAGGTGACCTTGGGAAAAAGGTCATAACTTGGGCTAGGAAGCTCCAAATGAAATTTAGTAAAAAGTGACAGGTAGTACACAGACTGTACTATCTCAGAAAATGTTTCCAGAGGCCGAAGGTGAAACAGTGACACGTGGCACGCTGTAGAAGTTCACTCTCCTGTATTATCCCATAAACAGGTGATGTTGCGACACTAGGAATAACTCTCTCTCAGAGAGTCCAATTGAGGTAAGACCTGTCAGGATGGAAATATAACAGGCCGAAATATCTCAGGAAACTTTTTCAGAGGCCGAAGTTCAAACAGTGACACGTGGCATGCTGTACAAGTTCGCACTCCTGTATTATCCCAAAACAGGTCACGTTGCGACATTTGCCATAACTCTCTCTCAGAGAATCCAATTGAGGTCAGACCTATCAAGATGGAAAGGTAACAGATCAGGCTATCTCAGGAAACTTTTTTTCAGACCCTGTGGATCAAAAAGTTTGGAGTTACAATAAAAACAATCAGGTACATATTTCTATCAAAACAGAATTATTTTTGAGTACCTTTATTCATGGCTTCCGGAATTTAGGGCTTTGAAGAAAGCTGGAATTTTTGTAATCAGAGACCACGGCTGGATGCTACTCATCAAAATAGAAATTTAGAGACCAAAATCAGAATTTTTGGTTGGACAGAAGGCCGGGTTTGATTAGACCCTAGTTCAGGACTTTGATCAAAAAAGTGGAAAAATTAGGGCTTCTATAAAAATGGGAATTTTTGAAATCTGTGACCACGGCTGGAAGCTCCTCAGAAAAATAGAAGCTTAGAGATTTGGATCAAACCTTTTGATTGGTCAGAAGAGTGGGCTTCATTAAACCCTAGTTCAGGGTCACGTCCAGTGAATCTGTAAGTTTCAAAGGCAAAATTGAGAAGTGAAAATTTGCAGTTTTCAAATTCTGAATATAACAGCTTGATCAGCTCATCAAGGCGCATATTTCTATCCTTTTAGAAGTTTGAAATTCAAAGTTTGAATTTTTGGGGTTTCTCTGACAAACCCATATCCAGCTCCAGGTCTAGTTCCTGCAAATCAAGTGGATTGGGTTAATCCTAGAAGAAGATGGATTGGTCACCTGCATAAGTGAAGAAGTTCCTGTTTCAAAGGGAGATGAGGCTAAGGCCTTACATAAGAAGATTACAAGTGATCTCGACAGGTATGACTCATCAAGGTATGTTTTGAGATTTGTTGATGATTAAGTTTATGGTATGTTTGTCTTCATGTTATTACGGTTAGTACAATATTGATTTTAGATTTGTCGTATCACCTTAACAAAATTATGAATGCATGATAGAAGATATTCATTGGTTAGGTTGTTGACACTTATGATTGTACTAATGCATTATGGTGTTGTATGAGGTTTATGTTGTCTACTAACATGAAAGGTACACCAAGAAAGACAAATCATGTTCCAATTCAAGAACATATGATCATGATGACATGAGGACAAAGATTCATCCATTGTCATGGATCTCATAGAAGATCCATTTACGAGGTATGTATAACTTGGTTTTGTAATGGTTAACATATGAGACATGCAGGTTACTAGCACAAGTCACTGAAGAGAACCAGAAGACATTATGCGGGTATGTTAGACATAAACTAGCTAGCATGCTAATTCAGGTATGTTTTTCCTATATCAAGCTAGAATCCTATCTTGGTTTAGGATCTTATACTGTTGTGTTGTTGATAATGATTATTCATGAAGTCATAAGTTTGAATAATCATGGTTGTATGCATATTATGTTTCTTACCATAATTGATGATATGACTAACCAGAAGAATCATGAAGGTATAGGTTTGAATAATCACAGTTTTTTTATGCATATTATATCTCTTATCTTGACTGATGATTCAACTAACCTGAAGAGTCATAGGTTTGAGTAATTACAGGTTTAGACATGTTATGCTTCTTATGATTTGACTAACCATAAGAATCCCACATAAACCTTGAATGCTAATGCTTATTATTCTGTTTGAAATGATCATGACTATACATGCTTGAAATTATTATGTTTTAATAGTATACTAATGAATGTATGATTTTATATGAAATCACAAGGATAACACAATCATGATACTAATAAGCATGCATAGGGACCAAGGATGAATATGAGTTCAAGAACAGGTAATTCAGGAAGCAAAGATCAAGAGGGAGCACACTCCAGTTGCTCCTGCAAGAAATAAAATGAGCACACTCCAGTTGTTCCTGCAAGAAAGCAAAGGAGCACACTCCAGTTGTTCCTGCAAGAAAGAAAAAGAGCACACTTCAGTAGTTTCTGCAAGGATGCAGACATTCAGAGGGAGTTGACCATCTTTCTACATTCCACAACAGAAAAGTGTAGAAGAAGCTACTTCAGATTAGGACTCCAACAGCTCCTGCAAGGAAGCAAAGACTCAGAGGGAGTCCACCCAACGAACAAAGAAAGATAAGTATTTTAATCATCATTTCTTGCATATTTGTTTGTTTAAATAATACTGTTCAATAATGTATATACTGATGTTCCTAGAATTAGGTTGTGTATTATGCATATTAGAATAGTTGCATTAATGAATAGTATACTGCTAATATACATGGGTAAGTGGCCTATGGCACTGTACAACATTCCATTGCTACTTATCTAGAATGAAACCTCTTTGCTGACATGTTGGGAGTTGTGCACACTCTTAACAATGTTCTGGTAGAGATTGGAAGGCATCTAGAAAGTTATGGGATATGGATAAATGTTGTATTGAAGCATTGGCTAAGATAATTGCATGACTGTATGACATATTTCTTTATGTGTAAGAATTTGTTCTGAAAACTATGAGATGTTTTCTAATCATGCAATTTAACTTGTTGTGTAGGAAAGATCGTATGCCATCTCCTACAAAAGAAGAACTACCACATTTGTTCAGCAATAAAGATATCTATTGAAGATATTGAAGTTCCCAGGATCTGGGATGAAGAAATGGAATGATCCGTCGATCATGAAGAATGATGTTTGGGTTGCAGTCCCAAGACGTGAAGGGAATTTTGTTATGACTTCCAAATGGAACTATCAGATCAAGCATGTTGCAGATAGCAGCATTGAGATGAAATAGAAGATGCACCAAATGGATTTCAAGACAGCATGGTGTAGTCATTTATGTGTGCAGAACTTGGTATGGTAGGATAGACAACTTTCTATCCAGTTTGGGCTTTACCAAGAGTAAAGCGGATTCCAACCCTTACTACAAGGTTGAGGAAGGAAATCTAGTGATACTACTTTTGTATGCAGATAACCTGTTTGTTATAGGTGAAAATAGATTGATTGCCGACACGCAGCGGAAGCTTACTACCGAGTTCGAGATGAAGAACTTGGGGATGATGCACTATTTGTTTTTGGCATGGAGGTGTGGCAGAGTGCAGATGGAATCTTCCTTGGACAAGGGAAGTATGCAGTAGAGATCCCGAAGAGGTTCGGGATGATGGATTGCAAGGCCATGGCCACATCTATGGCATCAAATCTGAAGCTTCTATGTGATGCTTCATCTGAGCCGGTTGATATCACTATGTATCGTCAGGTGATTGGGTCCTTGATGTACCTGACGAACACGAGACCAAACATTTGCTTTGCTGTGAACACATTGAGCCAGTTCCTGATAGATCCGAGGAATGTTCACCTGGTTGATGTAAAGCATGTTCTGAGGTACCTGAAGGGTACAGTGGATTATGGGCTCAAGTATGAAGCGAATCAAAAGTTTAACCTACAGGGTTATGTTGATTCAGATTGGGCTGGCAGTGCTGCAGATAGGAAGAGCACATCTGGGTGCTGCTTCAGTATGGGATCAGGTGTGATCTCTTGGTTTAGCAGGAAGCAGTCCTGCGTAGCACTGAGTACAGCTGAGGCAGAATATGTTGCAGCCTGCTCAGCTAGTTGCGAGGCAGTATGGCTACGGAAGCTACTGTCTGATTTATTTGATCTCCCATTGGAGGCTACTGGTATCTTCTGTGATAACCAGAGTTGTGTGAAGCTATCCGAAAACCCAGTGTTTCATGACAGGTCGAAACACATAGAGATCAAATATCACTATATCAGAGATATGGTGTAGAGAGGAGCTGTGAAGCTCCTGTATGTTGCGACGGACGAGCAGATTGCAGATGTGCTGACGAAGCCACTAGCCAGAGTTAAGTTCAAGTACTTCAGAGAGAGGCTTGGCGTTCTTCAGATCGAGAACACTTCGAGGAAGAAGTGATGGACACATTTGCTGAAGCCATTCCAAGCATGTTGGAAGGAGGATCCTTCACATGGCTGTGGATGTAAGTGCCGGATGATGATCATCAGGATGATGTTCTGGCTTCTGCTTGGATATGATCAGTTGGATCATTTTTATGTATGTATGTACGCATCGTGTTGGATGATGGATATGATCAGTTGGATCATTTTTATGTATGTATGTACGCATCATGTAGATGCTGGATATGATCAGTTGGATCATGTGTATGTATTTTGTATATGCATCATGTTGGATGCTTGGACCATGTATCTGTATATGTATCAGGTGGATACATTGTATGATCAGGTGGATCATGTATGGTGATATGTATCATGTATTTGTATTTGTATCAGGTGGATACATTGATGATCAGGAGGATCATGTATGATGATATGTATCAAGTAGATACTTGGTATGCAGCAGGATGTTGCAGTGATGATCAGGATGATCATAGATGACGAGCTTTAGGATGTTGCTCCAGATGACATACAACAGGATGTTGCAGTGATGATTAGGATGATCATAGATGACGAGCTTCAGGATGTTGCTCCAGATGACATGCAGCAGGATGTTGCAGTGATGATCAGGATGATCATAGATGACGAGCTTCAGGATGTTGCTCCAGATGACATGCAGCAGGACGTTGCAGTGATGATGATCAGGATGATCATGGATGAATCAGGATGATGTATGGTGAGTATCAGGATGATACTCTATGGCTGTGGATCAGGTTGTGCAGATGAGCATGTAATCCGGTGCCCTGGGAGATTTGCAGATGGTCTTTTGAGGTTTTGCCTATGGCATGTAATATCGGTGCCCTGGGACATCTGGCAAATGCTCTTTCAAGGTTTTGCTCTGGGAGGACATGTAATTCGGTGCCCTGGGAGATCTGCAGATAGTCTTTCGAGGTTTTGCCTATGGCATGTAATAGCGCCCTGGGATATCTGGCAGATGCTCTTGCGAGGTTTTGTCCTGTGGCATGTAATAGCGCCTTGGGAGATCCGATAGGTTGGGCTGTGTGCCCGTAATCAGTCCTAGGATGCTCTTGCGAGGTTTTGCCATGACCACATATAATAGCGCCCTGGGAAATCCTACAGGTCAGAGTTGTGTACCCGTAACATCCTGGGATGCTCTTTCGAGGTTTTGTGGTGGGGTCACATGTAATAGCGCCCTGGGAGATCCTATAGGTAGAGCTGTGTGCTCGTAACAGCCTGGGATGCTCTTTCGAGGTTTTGTGATGCACGTAATAAGTCCTGAGGATTCCACAGTATGGCCAGTGATGACGAAGACCTGCAGGTGGTGGTCCTACATCCAGTATGAAAAAGGACTGGCTCTGTAGAACTTCCTATGACGAGTAGATTCAGAGATTGATTGAGATAGCAGCAGCAGTGACGATGATGATGACTCGATGACGATCATCCAGTGACGATGATCCAGAGAAGATGACTTGTGCTAGAAGAACTGTACTGAGAAATACCTTCCTAGTTAAGAGGGAGTGTTGATGTATATGTAACTTCGGAATGTATTTCATATATATGTATATTGTATTCCTATAGAGATGGTATTATTCCTCTATAGGGAAGTGTCGTTATTTATATTGTAAGTGTCGTAACTTATACTTGATGGGTTATTAGACCACCTTGTTTGGGGTCAGCCCTATATAAGTCATGTGGGTCAAAGGGTTATTAGACCACCCTATTGGGGGTCGGCCCAGTCAGCATTATGTTATGTGGTTAAGTTCGAGCCTACATGAGTTAGGTAAAAAGGCAAGTCAAGTCAAGTATAAATAGAGTGCGGGAGGCACTCTATTTGCTCACTCACTTCTCACTCATGCACTCAAGGAGGAGTGGCGCACTTATGGAGGAGGAGGATCTGCTGCTAGGTTATGTCTATCTCTCATGGTTGGTTGTATCATTGCTCTATCTATCTCTGAGGAAGTTATTGGGGTTTTTCACCTTTATGGTTTTCCCCAAGTAAATCTTTGTGTCTCTTGTGTGCTTGCATTATTGTCTCCATGATTGATATGCTGTAGATATGCTGTACATGTTGTTCCCTCAGTTAAGATCCTAGATCAGATTGAAGTAAATTCTGAAAATTTAACAACCACCACAATTGAAGCATCTTAATGTGTGACAATTTGCAGCCACATGTCCAATATAATTGCATGTCCAACATCTCACTTTGTCATTAGGGCTTCCAAACCTTCTTCTTTCATGGGATCTACAATTCAAATCCTTATTACCATAATTAGAACAAGAAAAACAATAACCATTGAACTTGTTTTCATACCTTGGACTTTGATTCCAACATGGAGTTGTCTCTTTGCTTTGAGGATTGGGCCTAGCTCCTTGATGTGTCCTTGAACAACCAACATCTTTGTCATGAGATGCATCCTTTTTCATTGATGGACCAACTTCTAGAGTCTTTGGAGACCACTTGTCTTCTTCTAGATTTTATTCTACCTTTTTATACTTAGGGCCATTTTTGTCATGGGGAGACCTTTGGCAATCCAATAATTTATCCAACATGACCGAGCTGCTATTGAACTTCTCATTATAGTTTGATTTTTCAATTTTTCTTCTTGAGTCCAGCTTCCATCTCAAGCTCTTCGTTTTTCTTCTCATTTTCATCCAAGTGACTCCTCAATACTTCTTCTCTTCTTTTATCTTCCTCCAATTGAATTTTCAAATCAAGGTTAACCCATATTGTCTTGTCTCTTCAAGTTCTCTAGGATCCACATCAGCCTTTTCTTGTTCATTTCCTAGTTGATCCTTCAACCTTTTGACCTCAAGATTTTTATCTTCCAACTCACCTTGCAAATCATTGTTCTTGAGTTTTAACTTCAAGAACAAGTCCTTTGTCTCCTTTTGGAATTTTTCAAAAGCTCCCATGATCTTCTTTTTAAGCCTTATATTGGATTTGACATCTTTATCCAATAGAGCACTAGCAAATGCCTCTTTGATCTTCAATAGGTCATCTTCTTCATCCTTTACAATATCAACTTCATCATCATTAATTTTAGAATTATTGCCAATAGAAGAGTTCTTACCTTCACTAGTGCTTGATGCTTGAACCTCCTTCATTCCTTGTTCTTCATTTTCAGATGTCTTGACTTCCTTTTCTTTGTCCATGTCTTGAATTTTTCTTTTGTGCTCACTTTCAAGTGTACTCCAAAGATCTCTGGTTGAGGTGTACTTTCCAACATTTAGTCTTTCCTTCTCTGACTGAGACAAGGCCATCATGATTAAGCTTAGTGCCTTTTCATTGCTTTCAAGTGGTTTCTTAGCTGCTCCTCCTTCAATTGATTTCCAGATATCATATTCTCATGCCTGTATGTTATACTTCATTCTGATGCTCCAAGACTCATAATTTGATTCATTGAGCAATGGGACTCCATCCTCCGAATAAACCTCCATGACTTTCTTTCACTTGTGTCTACTTATTTCCTTCAAGCTTGTTAAGCTTATGCTGAAGGCCTGCTCTGATACCAATTGTTAGAAACAATGCTCACTAAGAAGGGGGGGGTGAATCAGTGAGCCTATACTTAATCAAAATTCAACTTCTTCAATTACTAAAACTTAAATAATCATTTCACAATTACTTCAACAACATATTCATCAATGAATTATATTTCAGTAATCATCTAAGCACATGTCATAAAATCACCAACACATCACACACAAGGGACACAAGTTATAGTTTTGTAATTTTGTAATTGGTTCAACGGCTACAACCATGAGGCAATTCAGCACCAACTGAAATAAAAGAGCACCAACTCTTTATCTAGGACCCTGCCTAGTTTTTCTTAGATCCTACTAAGAAAAATGATACAAGACCCTGCTTGTATTTACAAGTACATTCTTGTAATCACTGTCACATACATACAAGACCCTGCTTGTATCATGTTACATTTCATCAATCATATAACCAAACACTCATTCTGACCAGCATATCATCATTGTCTTCTTGTTCATCAAACTGTTGTCCTATTCAAAGATATAAGACCATCATTATGTTCATCACCTTCAGCATTCTGTTCATCCACCGAAATCATCAAACTGTCCTCAAGTATATCTATATACTATCCACTTGCACATGATGTCTTCAATCATTTACATTGTCCACAAAATATATCCACAAACTGTCCATCACAATCAGTACCTCAGCATGTTCACCAATTCATATATAAGTCACCATATACATCATGGTACTATCCATGTCATCAAGCTGTCAGGTCAATCTGATGTCATTATCTATCTATTGTAGTTGTCACTGTCACTGCTGCTCATACCAAGGTCACTGTGCATGTATATTGCACCATCATACAGTATCATCAAGTGTTCATCAAATAATAGCATGGGAGATCATCATCATCAAGGTCTGTATACATCAAGGTCTGAACATGCATATTGCATCATCTCATTACTATTCAACTGTCTGTACATACTTCACCCATCATCATACTGTAGTATGTAGCATCATCATAAGGTAGAAAACATCATGTGCATATACACCACTGTATGTTATGCCACTATTGCAAACAAATTCAGGCTTCCAACTTTGTTACCAATTCAAACTTGTTAGGGCATCATTCTGCTGCTGTAAACAAATTTGGGGCAGTCATAAAGGAAGAATTTATGTGAAAAACCCAAAACAAAATTAGGAGATGGACTGCTGCAACTTCCATAGAGTTTCCTCAGTCACCATCGAAATTCTTCTTGTTGTGGCTACCCCAGGGCTGTCATATACCAAAAATTCAGAAATAAAACTTAAAAAAAAATGCCCTGCCGACTATGTTGTAGCAACCCAAAGAAAAACTTCAACAGTGACCTATGTGTGCCTCAGTAAATAGTCAGAAAATCAGAGCTCTTCCACAAATCCGAATTTCCCACTTTTGAATGAGTTATCAAGTGTATTTACACTGGTTTCATCATGGATTTTTACTAAGCCGACCTACTATATTTGTGTAAAATATATTTTTTTTTTTATTTTTATTTGTTTGGTCGGTTGACCCAAAAGATGGGGTATGGACACCAAACCAACTTCAAAAATTCATATATTTTCAACCGTGAGGAGTTAGAGGACGCTCCACATATCAACTGAAAGGGGTTGGCGAGGAATATCATCTTATGAGGGGCATAATTGAAGATACATGGTTATTCATTCTTAATTTCTTCAATTTGTACAGGATGTCAAAGACCCTACACATAAGGGTGCCAAAGACCACACCACAAACTCCAAGAGTTCCAAAGACTTCTTCAAAGTATTCTTCAACATATCAGAGATACAACATCCCAAGCATTCATAACCAAGGATTCCATCATATCAATCAAGCATATGTCCATCAACAAGAGTGTGGTCACCATGACTCCATCAAAACAACAAATGACCATAGAATTGGTCATTTGGCCTATTTGGTGTTCCAATGCCCATATGCCCATAACATGCCATGTCATTATTATTTATGACTCCTTTGTCATTAGTGACTTCAATGCCCAGGTTACCATGTCCTTCTTGTCACTTGCCAAGTCACTTGCCATGCTTCTTTGTCATCACCCTTCAAGCCATCCAATGCTTGCTTGCTCTGCATCATACTTAACCTTTGTCATTAATGTTGTCATCAATGACAATCCTATTCATTAGATTCAGATTCAACCCTTGATCTCTTGGAATTGTTTTGAGCGGCCTCTTCTTCCATCTTGTATTTGTTTCTCTCTTTAGCTGGCACTTTGTCACGGGTTTTGAATCCAGTAGCCCTACCTTGATTGCATGGCATAATCCCACACAAATGATTTCTCACCCAAGTATATGAACCTATGTAAGTTTTATTACAATGGGGGCATATAAACTTTGTGGTTCCACCCCCTCTCCCTCCCCCAAGCCTTGTCACATACTTCCACAAAGGTGTTGTGTCTTTTTGTTTTTTCCCCTGATCACTCTCATTCTCATCATCATCACCCTCTTCCCCTTCCTCTCTTCTCCATGGTATGTGTCACTCTCTACCTCTTCCCCCTCATCACTACCACCACCATATCTGCTTCCCAACACCATCATAATGAGAAGAAGTGGAACCAAAAGCCAAAACCACATACCCAACATGTTTCTTGATTCAATATGAGAGTCACTTATTGCCTGCAATAGAATGATGGAGAAGAAGAAATTGGAAAGAGTAGGAGAAGAGAACATTGCAAGGTTTAAATTTTTTAACATAGTGAAATATTTTTTCAAAAACAAACAAAGATTGGGTTTTTAGAGCCTACCTTGTTAACACAAAAAAATCCCCCACACATCATAGCCTACTTACCATTCTCACATTATTTGATTCCATACCAAAATTAATATAATGAACCTTTATACACCAAAATACATACCATGGAAAGTGGACTTATCCCACAAAATTAGGAAATCCCACCAAAATAGGGATTTCCACCCAAATAGGGCAAAAGCCACCAAAATTGGGCAAAGTCCACATAGAAAATAATTCCCGCTAAAGTTCAAAAATTACTGGTGGTAAAGTGGAAAAACCAGCATCGTTTGAAAACCCTAAACCCTAAGTATCTTTCCTATTTATATGGTATGAAGGTTCCCATTTATGCATCTCCAAACCTAGCATTATTACCCTGCCAAAATTCCCTTTGAACCATTAACCCTCTGTTAGTTGCTCTTCTTCTACCTTGGTTGAGCTTCGGCACCCCCATTAAAAAGTGTGGGAGACACTCGGCTGCTTGGAACCTGGAGCATCTGTCACTGTGCAGCTGCAAGGGCTCATCACTATTCGAGGTAACTCGCCAAATGTATGAGTCCATATTATTTTAATAAAAGGCATTTCCTTAATGTTTCCATGAAGCATGCGTAGGATTATATGAAGGATTTACTGTATATTGTTACTATTTTACATTCACTGCATATTCTTACCGTAGGTTCTTACATTTTTACGGCCCAGAAGCCCAAGATCTAGGGTTATATGTTTAAATGTGTGTGTGGAAAAGAGAAAATGTGAGTTATTTGTTTATTTTTACTAGTACCATTACGTTTACTGAGTAACATTTTTGGTTTATGTTTTTTATTTATTTACGGGTCATAAGCCTTTGCACTTTGGGTTTCTATTTTAATGCACCTAGTTTAGTTCCTATATTTACGATTTTTACTTGGTTTTACTACACACCTCTCACACACAGAGCTATGAGAACCCTTATCTCACAAGCTCTCTACCTTGGCTTCCACAAGCTGGTAGATCCCCCTTTCCTTCTTGTTGGTGTGTGAAAACACCGCCAACAGAACTGGCGACTCCGCTGGGGAATGAACCCAAAATCTCTGGTTTCGCCAAAATTGTAGCTGGTGTTTTCACATCAGCTTGTGCTAAAGAGCACCTACTAAGGGTTAAGGAATCCTTAGTAGCAGTTTAGTAAATGGGTAAAAACTAAATGTAAAATAACATAAAGACTAAACACTAAACTAAAGCATGTGCATGGAAATATTAAGATTTAAATCTAGAATACAACAATAAACAGTAAAAAAATTCATGAGAACTCAGTAGATAAAGATTTACGTTTTTTATTAATGGCAAATAAGGGTTTGCATGAGTTTTACCTCAAATGTTGAGGGTTGTTGGAGCCTTTGCAGCCGTACGGGAGTATTGCACCAGTGCTCCAATGTTTCCTTCTCTTCTCCAAATGCTTCAATGGTGGCCAAGGATTCACCTAGAGTGGAGAAGTCAAGCTCAAATGGTGGGTTAGGGTTCAGTGGTAATTTTGGTAGCATAAGGTTAGAGTGGATGATGGATGTGAAATGGGGTGCCTCCATCACCTTTTTATAGATGTTTCAGGTGGTGGAGTATTGACCCATGGTTTTAGGCACCAAATGGTTTAGGTAAATGGTTTTAGGGTTTTGCCCTCTTTTTTCCCTCTTTTTTCCTGTTTTGAAATTATTTTTATTTTTTTCCCTTTTTATTTTATTTTTGATCATTTTGGACCCCTTTTAAGGGTTTTTGACATTTTTGAAGCAATTTTATTTATTTGAGGGAAATATTGATTTTTTTCCTTTTTGGTAACCATTTGAGGGTTTTTTAAGGTTTTGGAGGCCAAAATGGTAGGGAAAGTGGACAAATGGGTTATGTGACTAGGGAGATGAGCTAGTGAACAACTTTTGGGTGTTAACAGATTGCCCCGTGATGTTTGAGGACATGAGCTCATCATATGGTCGATCGACATCATAGGTTCTATCGTTTTCCAAAGGGTATGAGCATTGTGACAGAGAAGAGCGGAAACGGGTTGGAGACTGGAACACATGCTCCATACGAACTGCAAAGACTAAAACTAAACATACATGTCCTCAATAATGAATGAGGAATAATCTCAATAGATGGACAAGGTGGGAATACCCATGCTCGTATCAAGATATACAAATAATAATGAGGCCCAAAAGGGGACCCAAACAATACATGGAGAACTATTGTGTACATCATAATGGTCCAGAGGGGACACAAATATGGGACATACTCATGGTCTGACCATTACATATCTGAAGAACGGATACATGGACATAATGGCAGTCATACTGAATGTGGTACCATAATAACTGATGCTCTGTTCAGATCTGAGGGTGTCCAGCAACTAGATGGAATCAACGACCGAGAGTCAGAATCTCAAGGGTACACGGAACTGCATCTGAACTAGGTACTCAAGGAAGCATATAACTCGAGTGATTCCGAATACTGTCGCCAAGCGCAACCCGGATATCCGCGGGAACATATAGTTTGGGGTTCCAAACAGACTCACCAATGTGCTAGAGTCAGGGAACATCCGGGGTCTGGTGACGAGGCTCTATGCCTCTGACAAGTGGTGTCAAGTGAACCGTGCTATGGGGATTGGCCCCGCAGGTGCCGAGCACCAACAGGAAGGAAAGGGGGATCTACCGGCTTGTGGAAGCCAAGGTAGAGAGCTTGTTAGATAAGGGTTCTCACAACTCTGTGTGTGAGAGGTGCGTAGTAAAAACAAGTAAAACTCGTAAATATAGGAACTAAACTATGTGCATTAAAATATAAACCCAAAGTGGAACTTATGAGCCATAAATAATAATAAAACATAAACCAAAAATGTTACTCAGTAAACGTAAATGGTATTGGTAAAAATATTCAAATAACTCGCATTTTATCTTTTCCACACACACATTTAAACATATAGCCCTAGACCTTGGGCTCCTGGGCCGCAAAAATGTAAGAACCTACGGTAAGAATACGCAGTGAATGTAAAATAGTAACAACATATAGTAAATCCTTCATATAATCCTACGCATGCTTCATGGAAACATTAAGGAAATGTCTTTTATTAAAATAAGATGGACTCATACGATCGGCGAGTTACCTCGAATAGTGATGAGCCCTTGCAGCTGCATAGTGATGGATGCTCCTGGTTCCAAGCAGCCAAGTGTCTCCCACACTTTGTCATGAGGGTGCCAAAACTCAACCAGGGTGGAAGAAGAGCAACTAACAGAGGTTTAATGGCTCAAAGGGAATTTCAGCAAGGTAACAGTGCTAGGTTTGGAGATGCATAAATGGGAACCTTCATACCATATAAATAGGAAAGATACTTAGCGTTTAGGGTTTTCAAACCATGGTGGTTTTTCCACTTTACCGCCAGTAATTTTTGAACTTGAGCAGGAATTATTTTCTATGTGGAGTTTTCCCAATTTTGGTGGTTTTTTCCCTATTTTGGTGGGAATTCCTAATTGTGTGGGATAAGTCCACTTTCCATGGTATGTATTTTGGTGTATAAAGGTTCATTATATTAATTTTGGTATGGAATCAAATAATCTGAGAATGGTAAGTAGGCGATGATGTGTTGTTTTATGGTGTTTATAGGCCTATATGATGTTTATATACATGTAAATGATATGATGATGCATGTTTATGGTTTACTTCCTAAATGTTGTGATTTATGTGCCAGTCTAGAATATTGTTAGCCATTTGGTCTGCTATACTGTTTTGACTTATTGGGACATGAGTGAATGAAATGGATTCAAACTGCAGGATCATTTGTTTAGTGTGCAGGAACTTTCTCAAAAGGCAAGGATCCCGTACCTGGTAAAAGTTGTTGAGTTGGGCGACAAGAAGCTGGAAGTCAAGAAACACACGAAGGTGACTTATACCCATCTGGAGGGCAGCAGTCAGGAGATCGGTCATAGCATCGTACTCGGACTGGTTATTGGTAGTAGTGCCTATACACACTCCGTCGAGGTGGATCAACTCATGTGAGGGGGAATATAATACCCAAGTTGCGGAGGCGAGGTTTGGATACCAGCGACTTGAACCGTCGGCGAAACCGACATAATGTGGTGGAACAGGATCTATCTGTGGTTATGCAGGGAAGAAAATTGTAAGGTTCTAAATTTGAAAAGTAAAAAACAAAAAGAAATGAAACTGTACAACATGGACAAGTGGGTCCAAAAAGTGTTAAGGGTAAAATCGTTTGAGATACAACCCATTACGGGGGTTGTGCAAGGGGTTTCCTTCGGAATCAGTGAGGATATATGCCCCATAGCCTAGGAAGGTGTGGATGATCTATAGGCCTTGCCACATGGATTCAAACATTCCTTTCCCAGTCTTGTCATGTGCTTGGTCATAAACAAGGACTAAATCTCCTTCTCGAAAATTACGTGGGTGGACATGTTTATCATAGCCGGCTTTGGAGCAGTTCTTTGTGGCCTCAGTGGTTTGGAGGGTTGTTCGGTGATCTTCGTTAGCTTGTTCCAAAAGTATTAAGCATTGCTCAAGAGGTGAGGTGTCCGGGAGGAGTTCAATAGCAATATGTAATGCGGGTATCTGACATTCGATGGGAAGAATAGACTAGACACCATGGACTAAATGAAAAGGGGTAAAACCGGTGGCAGTCTTAGTGGATGTATGGTAAGCCCAAAGTGCAGGAAATAACATATGGTGCCAGTTGGACTTGTGGTGGTCCACAGTGCGTTAAACGATGGTATTCAAAAGCCTCTACTTGGTCATTCCCTTGAGGGTAATAGGAGGAGGCGTATTGGTGTTCATATTTGAGAAAAGTCAACAAATCCTTCTTGATGGAGTCCTCAAAATGTTTGCAATGGTCGGAGATGAGTTGTTTTGGGACCCCAAATCAAGTGATATGGTTGAAAAAGAAATGGGTTGCAATCTTAGCTATGCAATTAAAAGTAGTCATGGCCTCAGCCCATTTGGTGAAATGGTCTACAGCCACAATGATGTAGTTATGGCCATTCGTCGAGGGGGGTTTACACTCCATACAATCAATGGCCCGTTTACAGAAAGGACCAACGGTAACAAATGGATGGAGGGGGGGCAGGAGGGGTCCTCGCCTTGGGGGAAAAGAGCTAGCAATTTCAGCAATGTTTTACTATTGTGATGCAATCAGTAAATAGGGTGGGACAAAAATATCCAACGTGGATAACCTTTTGAGAAGTGGCCATCCCGGAGAAATGACTGCCGCAGGATCCACTATGACAATCGTGGATAACTTGTTCAGCCTCATCTCGAGTTAGGCATCGACGTAAAATGGGGTCGACACCGCATCGATACAGGACATCGCCAAGGAGGATATAATGCGTGGCATGATGGCGTATGTGACGACGATCATCACATCCAATATTAGATCGAAACTTCTGTGTGCATAGGTACACTAGGATGTTGCCGTACCAGGGGTCATCCGATGAAATCATAAACAAGTGGTCATCAGGTAAGCTGGTATTGATTGGTGGTGACGTAGATGAAGATGGTAAATCCATCATGAGTTGTGCCAATGCAAGGGCTTTGGTACTCTTGGGTGTATTAAACATGAGGTCGTACTCTTGAAGTATGATGACCCACTTAGCCTGCAGCCTTGAAGAAGATGACGATTCAGGAGATAGACCATGGGGTTGGAGTCTGCCACAACTGTAGTTCGGCTTAATAAGATATAGTGGTGAACCTTTTGGACTGAGAAGACGACGGCAAGGGCCAACTTCTCATCATGGGGGTAACGTAGTTGTGGGTTGGATAAGGTCTAGCTCACATAATAGATGACGTGTTCTTGTCGTGCACTATCTTCTTGAAGTATCACCCCTGAAATGGCATAGTCAGATGCCGAAACATAAAGGATAAAATCCTTTGAGAAATCAGGAGGTGAAATCAATGGGGCGTTAGTCAAGGCTCTTTTGAGGGCTTTAAAAACCACCTGCGCTTGTTCATCCCAAACGAAAGGAATGTGGGTACGAAGCAAGCGAAGGAAACCATGAAATTTCGTAGCATAGTCCGGAACGAAGTGACGAAGAAAGTTGGATTTCCCTTGAAGAATTTTTAATTGGCGTAATGTAGCTGGGGATGGGAGGTCAAGGATGGCTTGAACCTTCAATTGGTCGACGACAATTCATTTTTTGGAAATGATAAAACCTAACAACCAGCCTGTAGGAACGCAAAATACACACTTGAGGGGTTTCAAGTGAATTCTATACTTGGGACAACGCAAAAATACTTGTCGGAGGTCGTTTAGATGGTCGAACCATTTCTTGGATCTAGCTTTGATGTCATCTAGGTAGACCAAAATGATATGCGCCAAATCATGAAAGCAATATCTCATGGCCCACTGGAATGTGGCACCAGCATTTTTAAGACCAAAAGGCATGATGCGATAGGAAAAGGTGCCCCATGGGGTAGTGAAAGCAATCTTGTATTGATCTTCCTTGTGAATTTGAATTTGATTATACCCAGAGAAACCGTCCATGAAGGATAGAATCTCATGTCCTGCACACGCATCAATAAGTTGGTCAATGAAAGGTGTGGGGAAGTTGTCTTTCGGGCAGGCTCAGTTTAAATCACGAAAATTAGTACAAACATGAATGGTGCCCTGTTTTTTGTTAACAGGCACAGGATTGGAGACCCAGGTGGTGTAAACAATGGGATAAATGAACCCGGCTTTATGTAGTTTCTCAACCTCAACTTTGATAGCAGGGAATTTAGATGGGTGGATGGGTCGTTGCTTCTAATGAACGGGTGGGACATTCGACCAAGTATCAATATGGTGTTCAACGATGGCGGGTTCTATACCAGGCATCTCGGTAAAGGACCAAGCAAAAACCTCATGAAACTCTTGGAAGAGCTTCTTATACTCGCCAATTTCGTATTCCGTACAGGAAGCACCTAAGGCAATGATCTTGGGTTGACCACCTGGAAGGGGAATATCGATTTGTATGGTGGGAAAAATGTTAGCTATATTACCTTCCTCGAAGGCATCAGGAGTTGGGATGGGGTTTTTAAACCAATCCACCTTATCGAGGAGGAAATATTTTGTCTTGATCGAAAGTTGGTTGGTCGCAGTAGTGGTAGACTCCTTAGGAATGAAATAGGATCAATGGTGCATATCATCCCAAGGGTAGTCAGGTGCGTTGAGTGTTTCGAGGATTTCTTCGTCGCTACGAAAGAACTGTGTTAACAAATCGGTAGAGGGGAGACTAGATGCTGGAGGCAAAATGTGTTCACCTACTGTGGAAATCATGTAAATGGTGTTGATTTCTCCCGAGGAGGAGGATGTAGGGGGATGAATCTCCTCAATAGTGGTGATGGACAACTCCAAAGAAGACTGATTTAACTCATGGATAACCAATCTGTACTCGGGTAGATCTGGGCAGTGATGTGAGTAATGACCATAGATTCTACATATGGCGCATGAATGGTTGGTGCGCAGTGACTTGTTCGTTGTTGAGGGGTGGGATCTAGTTCGACCATTAGAATGTTAGTATCATCATCCAACATGTTCATGTGCTCTTGAAGGTTTGGAAATTGTGGACAGTTATGGGTAGCATGGCCCAAGTCGTCACATAAAGAGCACTTAGGAGGTGCGCGGAATGGAGGGGGACTTTTTACTGGTTTTTTTATCTGTGGGGCTGTGTAAGTTTGCGAGCCTCTGCCCCCAGTGTTTTTGGGTGGTGGAGGGGCAGGGTTGGATGTAGATGTGGTTGCCATACCCGGAGGTGGGCGATTTGTGGTGTTAATCGGTTGGACTGGTTGGAGAATGACATGCGGTGTCAATGGAGGAGTAGGAGCAGGTAGGTACCACACAGGTAGTCCCACCTTCAGGAGTTGTAAGTGCCCCAGTTATGGATACGCTGAATCTCCCCGGGTTAACATAGTCCTAGTGTTAACTTGGGGAAATTCAGCGTAGCCATAATTGGGGCATCTACTACTCTTGAAGGTGGGAACAAGAACGGGATAGTGTGGATAGGTGTTGCTCCAACATGACTAGGTACCGATGGTGGTTGCGGTAGCAAAGGTGGTTGTGGGTTAGGCACCGTTTGTTTGGATGAAATGGTGCACAGATCGGATATCTCCACTTCCAGGGGAGGGGGTGGAATGGACCGAAAAGTAGAGGTCATGGGAGTCTCCAAGTAAATTCCAAGTCCAACGGTGGAAACCAAACAAGTAGGTGCACCAAGAACAGGTTGTTCAACCATGGGGAAAATGTTTTCTGGTGCAACAGGGGCATTCAGGTCTTAATACGTGAGTTGATCGATCTTAACAACCCGTCCCTCATGGGGGAACATCATAATGCAGAAGACTGATGAAGAAACAGCCTTTATGGCGTACATGTAACTACGTCCAAGCAAGAGGTTATAATCAAGTTGTGCATTGATGAACTTGATGTCAATAAGGATAGTTTTACCAGCTAATTGGACTGGAACGTTAGCCAAGAGACCTTGGGGTTGAGCTGAGCGGCCATCGTAAGCTCATAAGGTGGTCATGGATGGATGTAGTGTAGGGGATCCGAGATTTTTACACACCAATGTAGACATAACGCATGTGGAGGCACCCTCATCAATGATGCATAGATGGATAACAAGATTCCATATGGACACAGAAACTTGGAATGCTAGTTTGGAAGGCATGCATGGTTCAGATTGGTCCAAATCGAATGCCATCATCTGTGAGTCGGAAGGGTCTATCACACCAATGGCGGATAATAATGTTTTGTGCTGTGTAGGTCTACCACTACTACGGCCAACCAACTTTCGATCGAGACAAAATATTTCCTCCCCAATAAGGTGGACTGGTTTAAAAACCCCATCCCATCTCCCGATGCCTTTGAGGAAGGTAATATGGCTAACGTTTCTCCCACCATACATATCGATATTTCCCTTCCAGGTGGTCAACCCGAGCTCATTGACTTAGGTGCTTCCTGTACGAAATACGAAATTGGGGAGTATAAGAAGCTCTTCCAAGAGTTTCACCGATGTTTTTGCTTGGTCCTATACCGAGATGCCTGGTCTAGACCCCACCATCATTGAACACCATATTGATACTTAACCGGATATCCCACCTATTCGCCAGAAGCAACGACCCATCCACCCATCCAAACTCCCCACTGTCAAAGTTGAGGTTGAGAAACTACGTAAGTTGGGTTCATTTATCCCATCGCTTACACCACCTGGGTCTCCAATCCTGTGCCCATTAACAAAAAACAGGGCACCATTCATGTCTGTACTGATTTTCGTGATTTAAACCGAGCCTGTCCCAAAGACAACTTCCCCACACGTTTCATTGACCAACTTATTGATGCATGTGCGGGACATGAGATTCTATCCTTCATGGATGGTTTCTCTGGGTATAATAAAATTCAAATTCGCGAGGAAGATCAATACAAGACTGCTTTCAATACCCCATGGGGCACCTTTGCCTATTGCGTCATGCCTTTCGGTCTTAAAAATGTTGGTGCCACATTCCAGCGGGCCATGACATATTTATTTCATGATTTGACGGATATCATTCTGGTCTAACTAGATGACCTCATGGCTAGATCCAAGAAACGGTCTGACCATCTAAACGACCTCCGACAAGTCTTTCTGTTTTGTCGCAAGTATAGAATTCGCTTGAACCCCCTCAAGTGTGTATTTTGCGTTCCTGTAGGCCGGTTGTTGGGTTTTATCATTTCCCAAAAAGGAATTTCCGTCAATCCATTGAAGGTTCAAACCATCCTTGACCTCCCATCCCCACGTACATTACGCCAATTACAGAGTCTTCAAGGGAAAGCCAACTTTCTTCGTTGCTTCGTTCCTAGACTATGCTACGAAATTTCATTGTTTCCTTCACTTGCTTAGTACCCACATTCCTTTTGTTTGGGATGAACAAGTGTAGGTGGATTTGAAGCCCTCAAAAGAGCCTAATGCCCCGTTGATTTCACCTCCTGATTTCTCAAAGGATTTTATCCTTTACGTTTCGGCATCCGACTATGCCGTTTCGGGGGTGCTCGTTCAAGAAGATAGTGCATGACAAGAACATGTCATCTATTATGTGAGCTAGACCTTATCCGACCCACAACTACCTTTACCCCATGAGGAGAAGTTGGCCCTTGCCATCGTCTTCTCAATCCAAAAGGTTCGTCACTATATCTTATTAATCCAAACTACAGTTGTGGCAGACTCCAACCCCATGGTCTATCTCCTGAGTCATCGTCTTCTTCATGGCCGCGAGGCTAAGTGGGTCATCATACTTAAAGAGTATGACCTTATGTTCAATACACCCAAGAGTACCAAAGCCCTTGCATTGGCACAACTCATGAGGGATTTACCATCTTCATCTACGTCACCACCAATCAATACCAGCTTACCTGACGACCACTTGTTTATCATTTCATCGGATGACCCCTGGTACGACGACATCCTAGTGTACCTACGCACATAGAAGTTTTGATCTAACATAGGACGCGATGATCGCTGTCGCATACGCCATCATGCCTCACGTTATCTCCTCCTTGGCGATGTCATGTACCGACGCGGTGTCAACACCATTTTACGTCGATACCTAACTTGAGACGAGGCTGAACAAGTTCTCAATGATTGTCATAGTGGATCCTGCGGTGCTCATTTCTATGGGATGGCCACTACTCAAAAGGTTATCCACAATGGATATTTTTGTCCCACCCTATTTATTGATTGCATCACAATAGTCAAACATTGTTGAAATTTCCAGCTCTTTGCCCCCAAGGCGAGGACCCCTCCCGCCCCCCTCCATCCAGTTGTCACCATTGGTCCTTTCTGTAAATTGGCCATTGATTTTATGGAGTGTAATCCCCCCTCGACGAATGACCATAACTAAATCATTGTGGCTGTAGACTATTTTACCAAATGGGCCGAGGCCATGCCTACTTTTAACTGCAAAGCTGAGACTACAACCCGTTTCTTTTTCAACCATGTCATCACTCGATTCGGGGTCCTAAAACAACTCGTCTCCGGCCATGGGAAACATTTTGAGGTCTCCGTCTAGAAGGAGTTGTTGACTTTTCTCAAATATGAACACCAATACACGTCCACCTATTACCCTCAAGGGAATGACCAATTAGAGGCTATCAATAAAATTTTGAAGACCATCCTTCAACGCTCTATGGACCACCACAAGTCCAACTGGCACCATATGCTATTTCCTACACTTTGGGCTTACCATACATCCACTAAGACTGCCACCGGTTTTACCCCTTTTCATTTAGTTCAAGGTGTCAAGTCTGTGCTTCCCATCGAATGTCAGATTCCCACATTGCATACTGCTATTGAACTCCTCCAAGACACCTCAACTCTTGAGCAACGCTTAATCCTTTTGGAACAAGCCAACGAATATCGCCAAACAACCCTCCAAACCATTGAGGCTGCAAAGAACCGCTCCAAAGCCGGCTATGATAAACACGTCCACCCATGTAATTTTTGAGAAGGAGATTTAGTCCTTTTTTATGACCAAGCACATGACAAGACTAGGAAAGGCAAGTTTGAATCCATGTGGCGAGGCCCATACATCGTCCACACCTACCTAGGCCATGGGGCATATATCCTCACCGATGTGCTTATCCACTATCCGTTGGAGGATGGTCTTTAATATTTTATTGATAGCCTCAACCTGGACATTCCCTTGAGGGTAGTAAGATGAGGCATACTGATGGTCAAACTTCATGAAGGTGGACAATTCCTTCCAAACCGAGTCTTCGAAGTGTTTTCCATGATCAAGGACGAGTTTCTTTGGGACCCTGAATCGGACAATGACATGGTTGAAGAAAAAACATGTCGCGGTCTCGGCCTTGCAATTGAATGTAGGCATAGCCTCGACCCATTTGGGGAAATAGTTGACAGCCACAATGATATATTTATGGCCATTCATTGAGGTGTTGTTACATTCCATGAAATCAATGGTCCACTTGCAAAATGGGCCAACAGTGATGACTGGATGAAGAGGGGTCAAAGGGGTCCTGGATTTGGGGGCAAATAGCTGGCAATTCTGGCAATGTTTGACTACTGTGATACAATCCGGAAAAAGGGTGGGCCAGAAGTAACTAGCACGAATGATCGTTTAGGCCATAGCCATCCCAGAAAAGTGGCCGCCACATGCTACGCCATGGCAATCATTTAAGAATTGTTTTGCATCATCGTGTGTGAGGCATTGACGTAAAATGGTGTCAACGCCACGTCGATAGAGGACATCATCCAGTAGAAGGTATCCTAAGGCATGATGGCGGATACGGCGGTGATCGTCGCGACTAAGGTTGGAGCGAAATTTTTGGGTTCGCAAATACACCAAGATGTCCCTGTACCATGGGCAATTAAATGGTGAACAAATGGTCGTCGAGGAAGTTGGTAATGATAGGGGGTGGTACTGACGAAGATGGTAAGTCAGTCATGAGTTGTGCCAGGGTGAGGGCTTTGGTACTTTTGGGTGTCACAAAAGTTAGGTCGTACTCTTGGAGTATGATAAGCCATTTAGCCGCATGGCCTTGAAGAAGAAGGAAACTCAAGAGATAGATCATGGGATTGAAGTTTGCCATGACTATGGTTTGACTCAACAGGATGTAGTGGTGGACCTTCTGGACTAAGAAGACGATGGCTAGGGCCAATTTCTCCTCAAGGGGGTAGCGTAGTGGTGGGAGAGATAATGTTTGACTGACATAATAGATGACCCATTCTTGGTGTGCATTATCTTCTTGTACTAACACTTTGGAAACGGCACATTCAGATGTCGATACATAGAGGATAAAATCCTTCGAGAAATCAGGGGATGTGATCAACGGGGCAGAGGTCAAGCCTTGTTTGAGTGCGTCAAAATCTGCTTGCGCTTGTTCGTACCAAACGAACGGAATGCGGGTTCAAAGCAATCGAAGGAAACCAGGAACCTTCATTGCATAATCAGGGATGAAGCTGCAGAGAAAGTTGGATTTCCCTTGGAGGCTTTGTAGTTGGCACAGTGTACATGGTGAAGGAAGGTAAGGAATGGCTTGGACCTTCAAAGGATCAACTGTGATCCCGTTTTGTGAAATGATGAAACCCAACAATAGGCCTGTAGGAACACAAAACACACACTTGAGGGGGTTCAAGCGAATTTTATACTTGTGAAAACGCAAAAATTCCTGCCGAAGGTTGTTTAGATGGTCAGACCGTTTCTTGGATTGAGCGGTGAGTTCATGCAGGTAGACATGTATTATGTGGAACAAGTCATGAAAACAAAAGGTCATGGCCTGATGAAAAGTGGTGCCAACATTTTTTAGACCAAATGGAATAACTGTATAGGAAAAGGTGCCCCATGGGGTAGTGAAGGCAGTATTATATTGATCTTCTTTTCGAATGTGAATCTGGTTGTATCCAGAGAAGCCATCCATGAAGGATAGAATCTCATGACCCGTGCATGCATCAACGAGTTGATCAATGAAGGGCGGTAGGAAAGTTGTCTTTGGGACACGCTAAATTCAAATTACGAAAATCGATGCAGACATGAATGGTGCCTTGTATTTTGTTAACCAACATAGGATTTGACACCCATGTGGTGTATGCGATGGGATAAATGAAACCAGCTTGGCGTAATTTCTCGATCTCGGCTTTTACCGCAAGGAGCTTGGAAGGGTGGATTGGTTGTTGCTTTTGGCAGACGGGTGGTACATCGGGCCAAGTGTCAATTCGGTGCTCAACGATGGTGGGATCGAGACTAGGCATCTTCGTATAGGACCAAGTTAAAACGTCACGGAACTCTCGGAAGAGCATCTTGTAGGCCTTGACTTCATTGAATGTGCAGGAAGTGCCTAACGTAATGTTCTCAACTATCCCAGTTTTGAATGAAATATCAACCTGAATGGTAGGTGAGATATTTGTTGATGTATATGTAACTTCGGAATGTATTTCATATATGTATATTGTACTCCTATGGAGATGGTATTATTCCTCTATACGGAAGTGTTTGTATTCCTATAGAGATGGTATTATTCCTCTATACGGAAGTGTCATCATTTATATCGTAAGTGTCGTAACTTATACTTGATGGGTTATTAGACCACCTTGTTGGGGTCGGCCCTGTATAAGTCATGTGGGTCAAAGGGTTATTAGACCACCCTCTTGGGGGTCGTCCATGTGGGTCAAAGGGTTATTAGACCACCCTATGGGGTGTCGGCCTAGTCAGCATTGTGTTATGTGGTTAAGTTGAGGCCGACCTAGTAAAGGTTATTAGGCAAGTCAACTATAAATAGAGTGCGGGAAGCACTCTATTTGATCATTCTATTCTCACACACACTCTTTGGAGAGTGGCGTACTTGTGGAGGAGGAGAAGCTGCTACTAGGAGATGTCTATCTCTTATGCTTGGGTTGTATCATTTCTCTATCTATCTCTGGGGAAGTTATTGGGGTTTTTCACCTTTATGGTTTTCCCCAAGTAAACTCTGTGTCTCTTGTGTGCTTGCATTATTGTGTCCATGATTGATATGCTTTAGCTATGTTGTACATGTTGTTCTCTCAGTTAAGATCCTAGATCATATTGAAGTAAATTATGAAAAATTAACATGGTATCAGAGCTAGCCTGAAAGAAGACATGGTATGGCATGTATGACACTTGTTGCACTTGCGATGCTAGGGCTTGATATAGCAAAAACCAGTCATCGTAGAACTTTCGCTATAAATCCATTTTGGAAAAATTTTCGGATCTGAAAATTTTACAAGTCGAATATCTGATCCTCATGTACCTTGTGTCCAAAGGAAAACTTCTAATTCGTTGTAGTTTGTGTTTTATGATCTGTACAATCTAGGGTTTCTGCCTCTTCCAGATCTAAGTCATAAACAAGTGACCTAGGAAAAAAGGTCATAACTTGGGCTAGGAAGATCCAAATGAAATTTCATAAAAATTAAAAGGTAGTGCACAGACTGTACTTTCGCAAGTAATGTTTTCAGAGGCCGAAACTGAACCAGTGACATGTGGCACGCTGTACAAGTTCACTCTCCTGTTTTATTCCATAAACAGGTCACGTTGCGACACTTGGCATAACTCTCTCAGAGAATCCATTTGAGTTCAGACCTGTGGGGTTGGAAAGACGACAGGTCAGGCTACCACAAGAAAAAATTTCAGGCCATGTGGATCGGAAAGTTCGGAGTTACACCAGAAACAATCAGGTGCATATTTCTGTCAAAAAAGAATTATTTTTGAGCACCTTCATTCATGGCTTCGGGAATTTAGGGTTTCAGAGAAAGTTGGAATTTTTGTAATCAGAGACCACGGCTGGATGCTACTCATAAAAATCAAAATTTAGAGACCAAGATAATATTTTTTGGTTGGGAAAAAGGCTGGGCTTGATCAAACCCCAGTTCGGGACTTTGATCGAAAAGATGGAAAATTAGGGCTTCCGCAAAAGTTGGAATTTTGGAAATCTGTGACCACGGCTGGAAGCTCCTCAAAAAAATCAAAGTTTAGAGCACAATATTGAACTCTTTGGTTGGGTAGAAGACCAGGCTTGATCAAACCCTAGCTCGGGATCCTGTCCAGAAGATCCAGAAGTTTCAAAGGCAAATTTGAGGGGTGAAACTTTGCAGTTTTCAAATTCTGAGTATACCAGGTTGATCATCTCATCAAGGCGCATATTTCTATCCTTTCAGAAGCTTGAAATTCAAAGTTTGAATTTTTAGGGTTTCTCTAACAAACCCTAATCCAGCTCCAGATCCAATTTCTGCAAATCAAGTGGATTGGGTTAATCCTAGAAGAGAATCGTTTGGTCACCTGCATAAGTGAAGAAGTTCCTGTTTTAGAGCGAGATGAGGCTAAGGCCTTACATAAGAAGATTACAAGCAATCTCGACAGGTATGACTTACAAGTATGTTTCGAATTCTGTTCATGGTTAAGTTTATGATATGTTTGTCTTCATATCATTATGGTTAGTACAATCGTGATTAATTACTAGACTTGTCGTATCACCTTAATAAAATTATGAATACATGATAGAATATATTCATTGATTAAGGTTTTGACACTTATGATTGTACTAATTCATTGTGATGTTGTATGAGGTTTATGTTGTTCGTTAACATGAAAGGTACACCAAGAAAGACAAATCATGTTCTACTTCAAGAACATATGATCATGGTGACATGAAGACAAAGATTCATCCATTGTCATGGATCACATAGAAAATCTACTTACGAGGTATGTATAACTTGGTTCTATAATGGTTAACCTATGAGAGATGTAGGTTACTAGCACAAGTCATTAAAGAGAACAAGAAGACATTATGCGTGTATGTTAGACATAACTAGCTAGCATGCTAATCCAGGTATGTTTTTCGTATATCAAGTTAGAATCCCACCTTGTGATAGGATCTCTTATATAAGTATACTTGGTATGATTGATAACGATTATTCATGAAGTTATAGGTTGGAGTAATCATGGGTTTAGGCATATTATGCTTCTTACTTTGATTGATGATATGACTAACCAAAAAAGTCATATGGTCAAATAGGAATATGCATGAGTAAAAGAATTGTGATAAATTATCTGTGTATGAAATGATCTTGACCTTACATGTGTAAGATTACTTAGAATCATAATGTTTTTGATAATATTGAGAATATACTAATAAATGTATGATTATGTATGAGATCTCGAGGATATCACAATAATGATACTTGTAAGCATGCATAGTGATCGAGGATGGATATAAGTTCAAGGACAAGTAATCCAAGAAGCAAAGATCAAGAGGGAGCACACTCCAGTAGTTTCTGCAAGGATGTAGATATTCAGAGGGAGTCGACCACTTCTCACAATCTACATCAGAATGGAGTTGCAGAAAGGAAGCAAAGACTAAGAGGGAGTCCACCCTACAACCAAACAAAGATAAGTATTTGAATTGTCATTTCTTGCATATTTTTTTGTTTAAATAATATTGTTCAATGATGTATATGCTTATGTTCCTAGACTTAGGGTGTGTATTATGCATATTAGAATAATTGCATTAATGAACAGTATACTACTAATATGCATCTAATGGGTAAGTGGCCTATGGCACTGTACAACATTCCATTGCTACTTATCTAAAATGAAACCTCTTTGCTGACATGTTGGGAGTTGTGCACACTCTTAACAATGTTTTGGTAGAAATTGGAAGGCATCTAGAAAGTTACGGGATATGGATAACTGTTGTATTGAAGCATTGGCTAAGATAATTGCATGATTGTATGACATATTTATTTATGTGTAAGAATTTGTTCTGAAAACTATGAGATGTTTCTAATCATGCAATTTAACTTGTTTTGTAGGAAAGATCATATACCATCACCTACAAAAGAAGGACTACAACATTTGTTCAGCAACAAAGTTATCTATTGAAGAATCTAAAGTTCCTAGGATACGGGATATAGTAAAAGGATGCCATGGTCGAAAAGTACCAATCGATCATGTTTGGGATGTGGTCCCAAGACCTGAAGGGAAGTCTGTTGTGACTTCCAAGTGGATCTATAAGATCAAGCATGCTGCAGATGGCAGCATAGAGAAATACAAAGTGAGATTTGTAGCTCGTGGATTCTCCCAGAAAGAGGGATTGAGTATGAAGAGACTTCTACACCTATAGCCAGGCACACTTCCATCAGATCAGTACTTGCTCTGGCTGCAGTGATGAAATGGAAGATACACCAGATGGATGTCAAGACAACTTTCTTGAATGGTGTAGTCGAAAAGGAAGTGTATGTGGAGCAGCCACTTGGTTTTGAGACATATGATAGAGAGTCACATGTGTGCAAACTGAAGAAAGCCCTGTATGGTTTGAAACAGGCACCCAGGACCTGGTATGGCACGATAGATGGCTTCCTATCTAGTTTGGTCTTTACCAAGAGTAAAGTGGATTCCAACCTTTACTACAAGGTTGAGGAAGGCAATCCAGTGATACTACTATTGTATGTGGATGACCTATTTGTAATAAGTGAGGATATATTGATTGCCGACACGAAGAGGAAGCTTGCTGTCGAGTTTGAGATGAAGGACTTGGGGATAATGCATTATTTTCTAGGCATGGAGGTGTGGCAGAGTACAGATGGAATCTTCCTTGGACAAGGGAAGTATGCAATAGAGATCCTGAAGAGGTTCGGGATGATGGACTGCAAGGCCATGACCACACCTATGGCATCGAACTTGAAGCTTCTGTGTGATGCTTCATCTGATCCGGTTAATGTCACGGTGTATCGTCAGATGATTGGGTCCTTGATGTACCTGACGAACACGAGACCAGATATTTGCTTTATGGTGAACACATTGATCCAGTTTCTGATGGATCCTAGAGGTGTTCACCTGATTGCTGTAAATCATATTCTGAGGTACTTGAAGGGTATGGTTGATTATGGGCTCAAGTATGATGTGAATCAAAAGTTTAACCTACAAGGCTATGTTGATTCAGATTGGGCAGGCATTGTTGCAGATAGGAGGAGCACATCTGGGTGATGCTTCAATATGAGATCAGGTGTGATCTCTTGGTTTAGTGGGAAGCAGTCCTGCGTAGCACTGAGTATAGCCAAAGCAGAGTATGTTGGAGCATGTTTAGCTAGTTGTGAGGCAGTATGGCTTCGGAAGCTACTGTCTGAGTTATTTGATCTCCCGCTGGAGGCTACTGGTATCTTTTGTGACAACTAGAGTTGTGTGAAGCTGTCTGAGAACCCGGTGTTCCACGACAGGTCGAAACACACTGAGATCAAATATCACTATATCAGGGATATGGTGCAGAGAGGAGCAGTGAAGCTCCTATATGTTGAAATGGATGAGAATATTGCAGATGTGCTGACGAAGCCACTAGCCAGAGTGAAGTTCGAGCACTTCAGAGAGAGGCATGGTGTTCTTCAGATTGATGACACTTCGAGGAAGAAGTGATGGACACATTTGCAGGAGCCATTCCAAGCATGGTGAGAGGAGGATCTTTCCCAAGGCTGTGGATGTAAGCGCTGGATGATGAGCATCAGGACGATGCTTTAGTTACTGCTCTGTATATGCATCATGTTGGATGCTTGTTATGATCAGTAGGATCATGTATACGTATATGCATCATGTTGGATGCTTGTTATGATCAGTTGGATCATATATATGTATATGCATCATGTTGGATGCTTGGATCATGTATCTTTGTATGTATCAGGTGGATACATTGTATGATCAGGTGGATCATGTATGATGATATGTATCAGGTAGATACTTGGTATGCATCAGGTGGATGCATTGTATGATCAGGATGATCATGGATGACGAGTTTCAGGATGTTGCTCCAGATGACATGCATCAGGACGATGCAGTGATGATGATCAGGATGATCATGGATGACGAGCTTCAGGATGTTGCTCCAGATGACATGCATCAAGATGATGCAGTGTTGATGATCAGGATGATCATGTACATCAGGATGATGTATGGTGAGTATCAGGTTGATACTTTGTGGCCATGGAACAGGTTGTGCAGATAAGCATATAATTTGTGCCCTGGGAGATTTGCAGATACTCTTTCAAGGTTTTTCCTATGGCATGTAATTTGTGCCTTGGGATATCTAGCAAATGCTCTTTCGAGGTTTTTCTTGGGAGGACATATAAGTTGTGCCCTAGGATATTTGCAGATACTCTTTTCAGGTTTTGCCTATGGCATGTAATTTGTGCCTGGGAGATCCGATAGGTTGAGTCGTGTGCTCGTAATCAGTCCTGGGATGCTCTTTCAAGGTTTTTCCATGACCACATGTAATTTGTGCCCTGGGAGATTCGATAGGTTGAGCCGTGTGCTCGTAATCAGTCCTGGGAAGCTCTTTTGAGGTTTTGTGGTGACCACATGTAATTTGTGCCCTGGGAGATCCGATAGGTTGAGCCATGTGCTCGTAATCAGTCCTAGGATTCTCTTTCGAGGTTTTGTGGTGGGGTCACATATAATAGCACCCTGGGAGATCCGACAGGTAGAGCCATGCACTCGTAATAGCTTGGATGCTCTTGCGAGGTTTTGTGATGCACATAATAAGTCCTGATATTTCCACAGGCCAGTGATGATGAATACCTGCAGGTGGTGGGCCTACATCCAGTATGAAAAAGGATTGGCTCTGTAGAACTTCCTATGACGAGTAGATTCAGATATTGATTGAGATAGCAGCAACAGCGATGATGACGATGACTCGATGAAGATTATCCAGTGACCCTGATCCAGAGAAGAAGACTTGTGCTAGCAGATCTGTGTAGAGAAATACCTTCCTAGTTAAGAGGGAGTGTTGATGTATATGTAACTTCGGAATGTATTTCATATATGTATATTGTACTCCTATAGAGATGGTATTAGTCCTCTATACAGAAGTGTTTGTATTCCTATAGAGATGTTATTATTCCTCTATATGGAAGTGGCGTCATTTATATTATAAGTGTCGTAACTTATACTTGATGGGTTATTAGACCACCTTGTTGGGGTCGGCCCTGTATAAGTCATGTGGGTCAAAGGGTTATTAGACCACCCTATTGGGTGTTGGCCCAGTCAGCATTGTGTTATGTGGTTAAGTTGAGGCCGACCTAGTAAAGGTTATTAGGAAAGTCAAGTCAAGTATAAATAGAGTAAGGGAGGCACTCTATTTGATCATTCTATTCTCACACACACTCTTTGGAGAGTGGTGCACTTGTGGAGGAGGAGAAGCTGCTGCTAGGAGATGTCTATCTCTTATGATTGGGTTGTATCATTGCTCTATCTATCTCTGAGGAAGGTATTGGGGTTTTTCACCTTTATGGTTTTCCCCAAGTAAACTCTATGTCTCTTGTGTGCTTGCATTATTGTGTCCATGATTGATATGCTTTAGATATGTTGTACATGTTGTTCTCTCAGTTAAGATCCTAGATCAGATTGAAGTAAATTATGAAAAATTAACAATATTCGCCATATTTCCTTCCTCGAAGGTGTTCGGAGTTAGGATGGGATTCTGTTAGGATATTTAGACACTTAGGAGTTAGTTAAGATCAACTTGTGTAATATATCCGTTAGGGATAGTGTGTTTCTTTAGTATGCATTAGTATGCATTTGTAAATACTTAATCCGATGGTCACGATATGTTCCCGACATAGAGTGATCCCACGGCTCAACTTCTCTTAGATCAAACCTAACCTTGATCCGTGGCTTAACACCCGATTGGTCCATGATCTCTATTTAAAGAGCATGGAGGGTCATTGTTTAGTTGATCGATTATGAGAAGCTCATTTGTAACTTTATTTCTTTGCATAATAAATTGTCCCATAGAAGCTATTTGGCCGGGGCCGTGGAGTGTTTCCCTCAAGAGGGTTTAAACCACGTCAAAACATCAGTGTGTTGATCTCTGATCTATTTGTGTGAAGTGGTTGCTCTTGGTGTTCAGTCCTTTGGTAGTACCCTGTGTACCCAAACATGGTATCAGAGCTTTTATGAAGTGCCGCTTCCGGTTATGATGTAGATCTTGAACTGCTGTTGTCGAAACTAAAAAGGGTTTCTAGT
Source organism: Larix kaempferi (assembly GCA_027924585.1). NCBI lineage: Eukaryota > Viridiplantae > Streptophyta > Pinopsida > Pinales > Pinaceae > Larix > Larix kaempferi. The sequence goes on from BSBM01001288.1 coordinate 1,842,216, forward strand.
TCTAGTATTTTTGTGCATTTTTGGGCTATGGCAGGTGTTCCATTGCGTCCGGAGCATCATTTCCATTGGGAAATAGTTTTCGTTTGATAAAAAACGATTCCTGGTTTCTCCAGAAACACGTATTTCATCAGATCTAAAGGTATAATGTTACAGTGACGCATTTTTTTATTTTCTTTTTTTTAAAAGGAAAAAATCTCATATTTCATCATTTTGTACTGTTAGATTTTTTTTTTGGGTTCGAATTTTTGCTTTCACGTCTGCGTATGCTCTTTTCCATGCACCTTGAGTGATCTCGGCAAATCAGAAACAGAAAGGGAAAGGGTTTTTCTCGGCTGCGTATGCTCTTTGCCGTGCACCTTGCGCAATCTCGGCAAATCAGAAACAGAAAGAAAACGTAGACTTTCTGGGCAAGCTAACAAGATGTAACTCCACAAGTGTGGAAAAGTTTTTTTTGTTTCGATTTGTGGTTTGTTTTACAGGCAAAATGGCAAGCACGCAAACCGAGCAAGAAGAGTAAAAAAACAAAAAAACCCTTCCTCGTTCCCATATTTTACATACCTTTTAATCTAGCTCACTTGGTTCAAAGTTTCTTTATTCCTTAATAGGTCTTGAGTTCAAGTCTTAGGAAGTTACTTTTAAAAGAAAAAGTGCATGCAATTTCTATTTTCAAGTTATTTTATTGTAAAAGTGCATATCACTTAAATAATAAAAAATAAAAATACAAGTGAGTCACTTAAGTTTTTTTTTTATTGTTGCACTATTTAAAAGTAATATCATTGTAAAAGTGAAATCACTTATTTTACAAAAGTGGTTCACTTAAAGCAACTTTCTTGTAAAGTGATTGTCAAAAGGTTCATCTTGGGAAGAGGGGGGTTCTTTTTTTTACTAAACATTCTCTAGCTGCCACGTCACTATTGGGGACATCTTCAACAGTTTCTTTGTTGAAGCATAACTTCATCATACAGAGTCAGTTTTCACTGCCGTTTTTTTTTTAAACCGCCTATTTTTTCGAGCTCTTCACATCCAAACTATTGGTTTCTGCTTTTATAGCCATGAATTTAAAAATATGGCCGCCCCTTGTGATATTCTACTTAACAGTTCCAACTATTTCTCATGGAAATCTTGTATGGAGGATGTTCTACGAAGTAGGGGAATTTTCAGAATTACCTCAGGGAAAGAAAAAGAACCCACTGATGATGATAAGAAAATAAAATGGGAAAATAGATGTGATGAAGCTCGTGGATTGATTGGAATGTCAATCTCTACTGATTTACGATTCCACATATCTGGAATTGATGAACGTAATGCTGCTTGGGACAAGTTGGAATCTGTGTTTGGTAAACACAATGAAATTCGAGGTCACCAACTCGAAAATGAGTTGATTTCTTTAAATACAAGTGACTTTTCATGCATTCACGATTATTTATCTAAGTACAAAACTCTTAAACTCTTCTGTGCAGAATGTAAGATTGAGAGAGAAGACAAACAATGCATTTATCATATTCTTTCCAAACTTAGACCTGCATATTCTGTTTTTGTATCTACATTTTACTCCATGAAAGCATCCTTTAATGCAGCTAGCTATCAAGAGCCTAGTCTTGAATCCTTTTGTGATTCCTTGATTAGAGAGCAAGATAAACTCATTCATCTTAGAATAATCAACAATGCAGATACATCTGGGAAAGCCTTATTGTCCCAACAGAAAAAAAAAGTCCAAGCCTCCCAAGAAACAAAAATTTTGCAATAATAAGTCAAACAAGGGTCCAAAACCCTCTAAGTCAACTCCTTCTTTAAAAAATGACAAAGGATCCAAGCCAAAAGGCAAGAAGACTGAGCGTCATTGCAACTATTGTGGGAAAGATAATTATGATGAATCTAAGTGTTTCAAGAAGATGGCAGTCTTGGAAGCAGCAATGAAGAAGCACCACATCAGCCTAGATTCGCCTTCAAAATCTGCCTCTCATGGACATGCACTTTGTGCTTCTGGTTATTCTTATAATGCATCTTCTTCTTCTACTTCAAATGAATGGCTCATTGATTCTGGAGCATCTTATCATATGGCTAAGGATCAAGCCATCTTTTCTACTATGCATGAATGTAACACCAAACAAATATTTGTTGGTGATGATAGATCTCTAAGTGTTGTAGGAACTGGAACAGTTCCAATAGATAATGGTCATTTTAGTGATGTACTATGTGTTCCAAGAATTTCCTGCAATTTGTTATCAGTCTATCAGATCACTCATTCTGGTGAAGGTAAAACTGTGACCTTTACACCTCACCAAGTTGTAATCAAGGATTTTAAAGATCCTCAACAGGTCCTAGCTACCGGAATTGTTGATGATATTACCAGGTTGTACAAGTCTAACAACTTTGGGTCATCACCTTTTCCTTCAGTTTTTGTTGCTCATAGTGATAACTTGAGCAAACTTTGGCATGAGTGATTTGGTCACTTAAATTATCGCTCATTGCAACAACTATGTAAAAAAAATATGGTGACAGGTCTTCCGATGGTATCTTGCAGAGATGGTGTTTGTTCCGGTTGTGTATTCGGAAAACATCATCGGGACAGTTTTGACAAACGTGCCTCTTGGCACGCCTCGGTTCCCTTGGAGCTTGTGCATAGTGACTTGTGTGGTCCTCTTCCATCTGCTTCCTTTTTTGGTTTCAAATATTTCTTAACTTTCATTGATGATTACACCAGATGCACTTGGGTTTATTTCCTAAAACTTAAGAGAGAAGTATTTAACATGTTCTTGGCCTACAAGGCCCTTGTTGAAAAACAATCTGGTCATCAAATTATTAAGTTAAGATCTGACAGTGGAGGAGAATATGTTAACAAAAATTTCACTACTTTCTGCACTGAACAAGGCATCCAACAACAGCACATTGTTCCATATACACCATAACAAAATGGTGTAGCTGAGCGGAAGAACCACACTTTAAAAGAAATGGCTAATTGTAGGATCCAATCTAAGGGACTAAGTCTTCAATTTTGGGTTGAAGCCATTAATTGTGCAAATTACATAGTAAATCGCACCCCCACTAAATCATTACAAGGTATAACACCAGAAGAAGCATGGAGTAAAACTAAACCTGATCTAAGTCACTTCCGTGTGTTTGGTAGTGAAGCATGGGCTCACATTCCGGCTGAAAAACAGAAAGCATTGTAGCCTAAAAGTGAAAAGTGCATATTTGTTGGATATTCTAAAGATGTAAAAGGTTATAGACTTGTTCAACCACATTCTCATGATATAATCATTAGAAGAGATGTTAAATTTGATGAAAATCTCTTGGCCTGCGAGCCTAACTCAGCGATTGTGACATCTTTGGCCTGCGAGCCTGATTCGGCGTTTGTGCCTTCTTCTTCTTCTTCCAACTTCCTTGATAGGTTTCCAACTCCAGTTTCTGATGATGACAGTGAGGATGAAAATCCATCTCCGCCTACTCATGTTCCTCCAGTTGCACCAGCACAAGTGCTTCCTCGATGGGTCCGTTCAACATGTGAGGCAGCTAGTGATCTTAATGGTGATCCTAGAGATCAACGTCGAACACGTTCTCAGTTTCAGCGACCCTCTTCTCTTTTGGCTCAAGTTTCCGAGAATCATGATCCAGAAACTTTTGCAGAAGCTTCAGGGAATCTAGATTGGGATGCAGCCATGGATGAAGAATATCGTTCCTTAATGGCGAAGGATACTTGGGATCTTGTACCTCTTCCAAAAGGAAGAAAACTTGTCAGATGTAAATGGGTCTACAGAACTAAGTATGCATCAGATGGAAGTGTTGAAAGACTTAAGGCAAGGTTAGTTGACAAAGGTTTTTCCCAAGTTGAAGGGATTGACTACAATGAAACCTTTGCTCCCATCGCAAAAATGAACTCCATCCGCCTTGTTCTTTCCCTTGCAGCCTTACACAACTGGGAAGTCCATCAAATGGATGTCAAGTCTACCTTCTTACATGGTGATTTACAGGAGCAAATTTACATGGAACAACCTCCTGTCTATGTTCAGAATAACTCTAGCCTTGTCTGCCACCTTAAGAAATCCTTATATGGCCTTAAGCAAGCTCCTAGAGCTTGGTATGCCAAAATGGATAACTTTCTCCTTGACACTGGTTTTTCTAGATGCCATTCTGACCCCAATGTCTATTCCAAGAAAGTAGGAAACCATCTCATCATACTTGTTCTATATGTTGATGACCTTATTCTTACTGGTAGTGACCCTAAGCTTATAACCCATGTGAAATCCAGTCTTAAACAAAACTTTGAAATGTCAGACTTAGGACATTTGCATTATTTTCTTGGTCTCCAAGTCCTGCAAACCAAAGAAGGAATCTTTCTTTCTCAGTCTAAGTATGCTTGTGACCTTCTTCGTCGCTTTCACATGGAAGATTGTACACCAGCCCCTTCTCCCTTCCAGTATGGAGTCAAACTTTCTGCCACTTGTACTTCACCTGAATTCGATGCCACCTTATATCGGCAGCTTGTTGGTAGTCTCTTATACTTGACTCATTCCCGTCCTGACCTTTCCTTTGTCGTTGGTCGTGTTGCCCATTATATGCAGACACCTCATGAAAGTTAGTGGAAAGTAGCTAAAAGAATACTTTGATATATTCGAGGTACAGTTCAATTTGGGATTCATTACAGTACAGAGGGGAAACCTTTGTTGGTTGGTTTCACTGATTCAGATTGGGCCGGCGATCCTGATGATCGAAAGTCTACTGCAGGTTATGTTTTCAGTCTGGGATCTGGACCTATTACTTGGGCTTGTAAGAAACAACAAGCTCTTGCTCTTTCTTCAGCAAAGGCAGAATATCGAGCAGCAGTTAATGCCAGTGAGGAAGCTTTATGGCTTCGACAGATCCTTTCAGAGTTTGGATTTGAGTAGCAGCAGCCTACTCCACTTTGGTACGACAATCAAAGTGCCATCAAGCTTGCCAAAGATCCAGTTCTACATCAACGCAGCAAACACATTGAGCTACATATGCACTTCATCATAAATCTTGTTCATGATCGTGTTCTTGAAGTGCTCTTTTGCCCTACAGATGATCAAGTTGCAGACATTTTTGCCAAGTCTCTTACAGAAGCGAAGTTTTCTAAACTTCGATCTATGTTAGGAGTTCAGGAACTTGTCATTAAGGGGGGATAGGCTCTAATGCCTCCTTCCTTCTCCTAATAGTGTCACTTTTGTAAATCCTTAAATCCTATCCCAAGTTGTTCTTAAGGGGGGATGTTAGGATATTTAGACACTTAGGAGTTAGTTAAGATCAACTTATGTAATATATCCGTTAGGGATAGTGTGTTTCTTTAGTATGCATTAGTATGCATTTGTAAGTACTTAATCCGACGGTCACGATATGTTCCCGACATAGAGTGATCCCACGGCTCAACTTCTCTTAGATCAAACCTAACCTTGATCAGTGGCTTAACACCCGATTGGTCCATAATCTCTATTTAAAGAGCATGGAGGGTCATTGTTTAGTTGATCGATTATGAGAAGCTCATTTGTAACTTTCTTTCTTTGCATAATAAATTGTCCCGTAGAAGCTATTTGGCTGGGGACGTGGAGTGTTTCCCTCAAGAGGGTTTAAACCACATCAAAACATCGGTGTGTTGATCTCTGATCTGTTTGTGTGAAGTGGTTGCTCTTGGTGTTCAGTCCTTTGGTAGTACCCTGTGTACCCGAACAGATTCTTGAACCAGTCTACTTGACTATGGATGAAGTCTTTCGACTCAACTGAGAGTTGGTTGGTGGGCCCAGGTGTAGACTCCTCGGGAATGAAGTAGGATTGATGATTCATATCATCCCAAGGGTAGTCAGGTGCAGTTAATGCCTCCATGATTTCCTCATCACTGCAATGTATGATTGGGTGTTGTGGGAAAATCCGGATTGCTACTGGTAGAAATAACGTAGATGGTGTTAATTTCTCTCGAAGCGGAAGACTTGGGTGGGTGGATCTCCTCAATAGTAGTGATGGATGACTCTAAAGAGTACTCTTTTAGTTCGTGGAGAACCAGTCGATACTCAAGTAAGTCCGGACTATGGTGGGAATAATGTCCGTATATCCCGCAAATGGCGTAGGGATGGTTGGTGCGCAGTGATTTTTTCTGCGGTTGAAGAGTAGATTGTAGTTCGACCACCGGAATGTCGGGGTCGTCTTCCAATGATTTCATGTGTTTTTGTAGGTTTGGCAACTCTGGATAGTTATGGGTAGCATGGCCCAAGTCGTCGCACAAGGAACACTTAGGAGGTACGCAAAATGTAGGGGTCAGTTTCACATTTTTGTTTTCCTGTGGGGTGATGTGAGTGTGTGTGGCCTTACCACCAGTGTTGTTAGAGGAAGATGTTTTCCCCACTCCAGGGGGTGGACAATTGGTCGTAGTGACTGGTTGGACCAGTTGGAGGATGACTTGTGGGGTAGGGGTGGGGTTGGGGGGTTGTTAATACCACACAGGCAGTCCTAAGGTTAAACTGGGGAGATTTAGTGTATCCTTTACTGGCACACTTACTACTCCTGAGGGTGCGAATAAAAATGGGATTGTGTGGATCGATGTGGCTCCGACATGGCTAGGGACCGACGGTGGTTGGGGTAACAATGGTGGTTGTTGGTTTTGGCGTCATTTTCTTTGATGAAATGGTGCACAAATCAAATACCTCAATTATTGGTGGAAGGGGCGGTAGAGACGGAAAAGTGGAAGTCATAGGGATCTCTGAGAAAAGACCAGAAGCAATGGTGGAAACCAACGAAGTGGGCGTGCCAAAAGTGGACTTGTCGACCATGGGGAGGACGTTTTCTGGTGTCGCGGGGGCGTTCGGGTCATAGTAAGTGAGTTGGTTAAGTTTAATGACCTGTTCCTCATGGGGGAACATCATGAGCTGAAATATGGATGACGCAACAGCCTTCATCGCGTACATGTAGCTATGTCCTAACAGGAGGTTATAATCAAGTTGAGCATTTACGACTTCTATGTCGATTAAAATGGTTTTGTCAGCTAGTTGGATCGGGACATTGGCAAGAAGGCCTTGGGGTTGGGCTGCGCAACCATCATAAGCTTGAAGATCCATTGTTGATATTTTCAAAGGAGGATATCCTAGCTTTTTCCACACGAATGTGGACATAACACATGTGGAGGCGCCCTCATCGATGATGCACCTATGTATAACCAAGTTTCATATCGTTACTGATATTTGAAATGCAAGAGACGTGGGCATGCAGGGTTCTGATTGATCTAAGTCAAATGCCATTAGTCTAGAATCTGAAGGGTCAATAGCACCTAGTGCAGATAGCAATGCTTTTCATTGTCCAGGGTAGTTATTTAGAACTTCTAGGGCTGACATGGCAATGGGAGACTGGGCCAAGTCATCTACAATGTTGTAATTGGGGGCGGCACAAGCATTGGGGTTATTAGTAATGCGGCGCAACGATAACTTGGGGGCTTTGAGAGCTCATTCGTTAGGTGGTGTTGGAAGGCGTAATGACTAGTCAACAAGGGTTGACACAATGGCCTTATCGGTTGGGGTGGGATCTGTAGCCACACCATATTGGTTACATCAAGTTTGGATATTGATGTCAGTTGACGACATCATTAGAAGATGATGGACTCCAGACTCAGAGGCTAGACTTGTGGAAGCAACAAAGGTGGTCAGGGGTTGTGTGTTGGGGGCCCCTTGCGTGGGTATAGGATTGTGTGCTGTCATAGGTTGTGCCGTAATGACCCCTTGTGTAGGTAACGGGTTTTGTATACCATAGGAGGTTGTGTCGGCTGGGGTGGTTGAGGTTGTGCCTAAGGAGTGGCGGTAGTGTTACAGTGATTATCCTCATCCCAAAGCTGGTGGGCTGCCGCTAAATGAGGGAAATGGTGAGTATAGTGTCCGTACACATTACAGAAAGAGAAAGGATGGTTGGTTCGTAACTGTGGGTTCTTACCTTGTCGAGGGAGTTGATTGGGGTCTTGATTCATGGTATTGGGGCCATTATTAACCGATGGGTTAGGGGGAGGTCCTCCCCTCCCTTGGCATTGATTGTTTTGGCGATTGCGTCCTTGTCTTTTGTCTTGTTGGCCTTGTTGGTTATTGGGGGCAGGTTGATTTGGTTGTTGGTTCTACTGAGCATAAACCTGTCGTTGTGGTGCAAGGGGAGCCTGCAGTTGGGCGAGAGTAGTTGGTGCCTGCGGTGGGTAATAGGATGGGGGAGCCTAAGGTTGAGCGTGGGAAGGTGGTTCCTACAATGGATAATGGGTTGGGGGAGCCTGAGGTTGAGCATAAGCAGGTGGTGCCTACGAATGGTAGTAAGTTGGTGGGGCTGCATGAGGGGTGTACACGTGTTGGTTATGACCATAGCTAGACGTTGTGTATGTGGGCCCGTATGGTTGGGCATTGTGAGCTGGAGGGGCGTATGAAGATGTTGCTCTAGAATGGCTTGTTGCACGCGAATAGTTGATATGTGTGGATGGTTTATCTGTGGACGTAACATGGCCGATGATGTCGTCTGCTGCGTGGGATGCCCCTGGTGTATCTTTCCAAGAAGTATCACCAAGTGGGGCGTCTGGTAGTATAGTGTATAGGTAGCCCGATTGGGCATAAATGAGGTCGAATTGTTGGGATTTAAGGATAGCTTCTTCCTCAGATTGTGGTTGTTCAGATGCCACATCCTTAGTGATGGGTGATATAAGAGACTTCAGGAACCAATCTAAGAAGATGCAGTCATCCAATTTGATCTTGCACAAGCTGCGTCGTTTGCGCAATTCATGGATATGGTCCATGATATGGGTGGCTATGTTTTGTCTGCAAGACAAGAGGATCTCGACACCAGCATCGTAACGAACTGGTAACTGGAAGAACTACAGGAAAGTTGAAGCAAGGGATGTGAATGTGAAATGGGTCCCTTATGGCTAGTCGATGTACCACTTGGTTGTAGCACTAGTGAAGGTTCATTGTAATAACTGTAAGTGAATAGAGTCATCCACAATGGAGTTAGAGGAACACAATAGGTGGAAGGATATGATGTGGTTTTGGGGGGACCTCCCATCCCTTTCCCTTGAACTTGGGTATGTCCGACGAGAGCTTGGTGGGAATGGGAGGCCATGCGGGGTCATGTCTAATGGGGTCATTGGTCAATCTAGCCAGGTCAGGGAGGTTGAGGTTGGCCATGAATGGAAAACTTCCAAGAGGATGTGGCATGGGTGGGCCAACTTGTGTGGCTATGGTGGGGCCACTACCACCAAAGGCGAGTATATGAAGGTTGGTTTGGATGGGAATTGAAGAACTACCTATATGGTGGGGAGGGTTCTTAAAAGAAGTAGTGGTGCCCCCTAATGTGACTAGGGGGGTGTGTTTGTTGGGGCGGGACCGCTACCTGTGGGTATGGATGCAGTGGTTGTGTGTAAGGGCCCTGTGGCATTGGGAATGACTAGTCTCGAAGTAGTGGGAATGGAGGGTCCCATGGCAATGGGAATGGGGGGTACCATGGTGGTAGGAATGGAAGCTCTCGAAGTAGTGGGAATGGAGGGTCCCATGGTGGTGGGAATGGAGGGTCCTGTAGTATGTCCGCCGCCAACGACCCCTCCATAGAATGGGTTGGGTATCAAGCCGACCATGGGGCTAGAGGAAGGTGTGTGTATGGGTGACTCTGCCTCTGAATCGGATGTGAAATAAGGTGCGTCGGGATGGAGATTCGGCGATGATAACATGCGTCTCAATGGAGCGTGACGAGTGGGGTTTAAAGGACCATGTTGAGGAGACTGCCCTCGCAACCTACGGGAGTACCTCGGGGGATCAATGGTGACTAGTGTTACATGTGTAGGAAAACATAAATGCTCAAAAATCCAACTACAGTTGTGTGTGCAGAAGGAGAGCTCTCAACAAAGGTGGTGCTTGGGCCAACAAAAGACTCTAAAACTCCACTACGATTGTGTGTCGCAGCAGGTGGGTAGCAAGGAACGACCAGAATGCCAACAAGAAACACTATCTACAAATAAAAAGACTCACTAACCTAGGGGGTTTCGGAGCATGCACACACCTAACTAGAAGATCTGGAAGCTCACGCAAATCGTATCCCCTGCAGGGTGATGAAATCCGCAGTCAGACGATACAAAATGGAGAACCAAGTAGGTGGGGGATATCCCTCTACCGAGAGGGATCCTTGGTAAAATATCCCTAGGAGAATGGAAACTAAGCTAGCCCATTCATGGAACATCCATAAAAAACAATTTTCGTGTCAGTACTTTGGTCGCTACACCCCTGGTATGGAGGCCTGGCAGTGCAGCGAGGACAACGAGTAGGTTTCCTTCGGAACTAAGTGGAGAGTGGCAGTCCACGTAGTCCTCCGGAACCAGTCTCATGACTTACCCTCCCAAGGGAGAGGCCTTTTCCGACAAATCGGTTTTTAACCATGCCAACAAATAGTAGGGGACTTTGGTTCCCTAATGGTCAACTGCTAAGTTTCAAATGTGAAGTGGAAAATGGGGGTTATTTGTATGCCTTCCCCCAGTGCCCTACCTAGCTAGAATATTGTTTTTGGGTCCCCAAGTGGGGTTAACTGTGTGTTGAGTTAATAAATTTTAAGTCTCACTTGATGTTTTAGGGTGTGAGTGGGTGCACAAGTGGCGTGTATGGCTACGCTAGATGGGAAACATAAATGAAACTAATTTAAAAACCGAAATGAACTTTTTCTTTTCTTCTTTTTGAAAACTGAAATAAACTGCTAGGAAATTAGTATAGGTACTGATCATGCCACAATCACTCAAGCAAGCAAACAATATGCTATAATTAGTCAATCATGCAACTCAGACGGTCAATGCTAGGAAATGGAGAAATTTCTATGAAAAAAATATTAAATCTAACAGCATATTTGGATTCCTCGTTCGAAAACACCCAATTTGAAAAAACAAATCGTCCCAAACAGAGTTCGGGAGAGGGAGATATGGGTGTTTCAAACCTGGGTTTTGGAGCGCACTTAACTGAGAAAAATGAGCGCTCTAGGGAGCACTTAACAGGGCAACAAAAGCACTCTAGGACGCTCTTAAAAGGGGAAAAGAAGTGCTCTAGGGATCTCTTAATAGGGGAAAATGTGCGCTTTAGGGCGCACTTAACTGAGAAATAGGTGTGGCCTGAAAACTGGGAAATGCAACAAAAAAAATTAAGCTTACAAAAGTGCTGAAAGGGGTTGTTAGGGGTTGGTCTAGGCCGGTTTGGGAAACTAGGGGCTAATTGTAGTGTCAGCAACACACAAAACCAACTAGTAAAGGAGATCTAACACTTCCAAATTTATGGTAAAAAACTAATAAAAAACTTAACATAAAACTACCAGAGATCTATAGGGCTCTCCCTAGCGTAGTCGCCAGTTCTGTTGGCAGTGTTTTCACACACCAACAGGCATGAAAGGGGGATCTACCAGCTTGTGGAAGCCAAGGTAGAGAGCTTGTGAGATAAGGGTTCTCATAGCTCTGTGTGTGAGAGGTGCATAGTAAAAACATGTAAAACTTGTAAATATAGGAACTAAACTATGTGCATTAAAATAGAAACCCAAAGTGCAAAGGCTTATGACCCGTAAATAAGAAAACATAAACCAAAAATGTTAGTCAACTAACATAAATGGTACTAGTAAAAATAAACAAATAACTCACATTTTCTCTTTTCCATACACACATTTAAACATATAACCCTAGATCCTGGGCTCCTGGGCCGTAAAAATGTAAGAACCTACGGTAAGAATATGCAGTGAATGTAAAATAGTAACAACATACAGTAAATCCTTCATATAATCCTATGCATGCTTCATGGAAACATTAAGGAAATGCCTTTTATTAAAATAAGATGGACTCATACATTCAGCGAGTTACCTTGAATAGTGATGAGCCCTTGGAGCTGCACAGTGACGGATGCTCCAGGTTCCAAGCAGCCGAGTGTCTCCCACACTTTGTCACAGGGGTGCCAAAGCTCAACCTGGGTAGAAGAAGAGAAACCGATAGAGGGTTAATGGCTCAATGGGGATTTCGGTAGGGTAACAGTGCTAGGTTTGGAGATGCGTAAATGGGAACCTTCATACCATATAAATAGGAAAGATACTTAGGGTTTAGGGTTTTCAAACCATGGTAGTTTTTCCACTTTACCGCTAGTAATTTTTGAACTTGAGCGGGAATTATTTTCTATGTGTACTTTCCCCAATTTTGGTGGCTTTTGCCCTATTTTGGTGGAAATCCCTATTTTGGTGGGATTTCCTAATTTTGTGGTATAAGTCCACTTTCCATGGTATGTATTTTGGTGTATAAAGGTTCATTATATTAATTTTGGTATGGAATCAAATAATGTGAGAATGATAAGTAGGCTATGATGTGTGGGGGAATTTTTTGTGTTAACATACCTCTTTAGCTCTTCAATGGTGATTGAATGTCTCTATGGAAGCCTTCAATCTCCCTTCCAAGCTCTCACAAATAGAAGCCTTCAATATCCCCTCCAAGCTCCCACAAATTTGCTCTCAAACAACTAGCAAACCCACTCAAATCCCTACCAAGAGAAGTGAAATCAATGAAATGAGGAATAGAATGAGTCCAAATGGAGTCCAATAGACTTTATTTGACTAAATGAACCCTATCCAATCCCTAAAAAACAAAAAAAAATTACAAAATGGAGAAAAATCAGACTCAAGTTTGCCAAGCCCGCGGAATCGCTCAAGAAGCGTTTTCGAGAGCGATTTTTTTGGTCCAGGGTTTCTCTGGAAGCGACGGGGAATCGCTCTGGAAGCGTCGATTCCTCATCGATTCCTGAGTGATTCCTAAAAAACCAAGGATCGTTTTTTTTCCCCGGAATTATGAATTGGGAAATCAATCCCGGGAGGAAGCGATGAGGAATCACAATTCCATGATCGTTTCCTCATCGCTTCCTCTGGAATCGTGAATTAGGAGTGAAGCGAAGGGGGCTAGAGAGATTCCTCGTAGCTCAGTCTTGAACATCTCATAATCATAAGAAAGGTATTCCAACACAACTCAATCGGTTGAGAAGTGTCGTCAACTCAACTCAGTCTATCGAGGAGTCAACAGCTCAACCCAATCCATCAGGGAGTCAATAAATAAAAACTCAACTCATTCCATCTAGGAGTCAACAACTCAATCCATTCCATCGCGGAGTCAACATATAACAACTCAACTTAGCCCATCAAGGAGTCAAATAAATCAACCCAGTCCATTGGGGAGTCAACACGTAACAACTCAACTTAGTATATCGAGGAGTCATCAACTCAACCTTGTCCATCGGGTAATCAACATGTAACCACTCAACTCAGTCCATCTAGTATTCAAAAACAACTCAACCTAGTCCATCGGGGAGTCAACATGTAACAACTCAACTCAGTCCATCGTGGATTCAACAACATAACCCAGTCCATCGGGGATTCAACAAGTAACAACTCAACTCAGTCTATCGAGGAGTCAACAACTCAACCTAGTCCATCGGGTAGTCAACATGTAACAACATGTAACCACTCAACTCAGTCCATCGAGTAGTCAACAACAACTCAACCTAGTCCATCAGGAATTCAACATGGAACAACATGTAACAACTCAACCCAGTCCATCGTGGAGTCAACAATTCAACCCAGTCCATCGGGGAGTCAACAAGTAACAACCAAATCCCTCCCACACCATTATCCATGTCTCAAGGAGAATGTCTCACTGATACTACAACATCAATCCTCCCTCTCAATGAGGGATACATTCTCCACTACTCCAAGCCGTTCATGAAAGTACACAAACTTTTCCTTGGGAAGAGGCTTGGTTAGAATGTCAACAGTCTGATCATTTGTAGGAATATACTGGAGTTGGACTGCACCTTTCTGCACCATGTCACGAATGTATTGGTACTAAATCCTAAAATGCTTTGATTTATCATGAAATATTGGATTCACTAATAGTTGTACACAACTCTGGTTATCATAGTGAAATAATGTCGGCTCTAGCATCTGATCAAACAATCCGGCAAGGATTTTCCAAAGTCACATTCCCAAGCCGCAACTGTCACGTCCCCATTTTGACCCCCTTTTTCATTAAATTGTAAATGATGTAAATATTGTTATTTAATCATGGTGAGGAGCTCAAGGCCAAGGCCCCACCATTGATTTAGCGTTTTATGTATCAGCAAGTAAAAAAAAAATAGATGCCTATGGTTCTTGTGCTAGATAGGCACAATGTAAATTAAGACATCATGTAAATACGGATTTTAACGAAAAACCAACAACTAGCTATGCAATGCAACAAAGAGATGGGGGCATGATTCTACAAGGAATAGGGAGGGAAATTATTCAAACCATTGAGCCAATGGTGTAATCCATGTGTCATGAGAAAACCCATAAACCACCAACTACCCATTTTGGGTTATGGACCCAATCATTTAATTCTTCCAGAAATTGGTTGAGGCAGTTAATGCCTTGGGAATGAAGAGGTATGGCAGCCAATTTCGTGCATGGGCAAGCCATCAACCTGGAAAAACGTACTTTTTCTTATGGGGCAAGAAAACACCCACGAAATGGTGCCCAAAGCCATTCTGAACCCACAGTCTTTCCTCTCTCACGCAGTCTGAACTACTGGGTCTTTCCTTCATCACGTTTTTCACCAATTTCTTGCATTTTCCATAGCTGGGAGCTCGTTTTTGTGTTGCACAGCAGCGGAGAGAAAGGTAGTCACGTTTTGGGGGTTTATAGAGGTCGTTTTTGCCCCAAAATACCCATGGGCGTTTTTCTGAAAACGGTTTTTGCTCTCCAGGGTTGAATCCCCAATTGCCATTTCGTTTTTGGGTCTTCCCACATTTTTCTGGACTGGTAGAAACCCCATCTTTGGGCATCTCACTGTAAAAACGTTTTATCATGCCCAATAATTGTGGTTCTGCTGTTATGTGCATCCTTGTTTTGGTTTGAATATGTGAGCAAGAGATTTGGAGTGGTAGTGGATAGAATTGGCTTGATAAACCTAGTGGGGGGAATAACCTCTCAAGAAGATCAAGAGGGTTGGCTACTCTTCTATGCACACCTTAGACACTCTAGATTGGAAGGTGTGGCCTGAGGGACTGTGCATTGGTGAAGGGAATAATTCCTTGAGTGGCGTGAGTAGGCATTGTGGGTGCCAAGCTAGATAGATCTTGTAGAGGTATCCCTGGCTCTGTGCTTGAGCTCACTAACTTAGCAATTCTTCCTTTCCATTTCCTAGCAACCCGATAAACCCAATTGTAGATTGGCTTGGCTCATCTTGGTGTATGCTTGGCTATGTGTGAGTCTGTTGTTCCCTGATTCCTTGTAGAGATCATGCCCAGCTCGGGGGTGGCCATGTGTTGAGATATTGATGATCACAACTGGCCTATGGTTGGGTGGAATGTTGCAGTTGCATAGCCAGTTGCTTGGGACTACTTTGTTATAAGATAAGTACTCTCTTGTGTTAACTTTGCATTTATTTATTTGATGAATATCTTGAATGTATGATGGATGTGTTATTGATATTACTTCCGCTGTGTTTTTCTTATAATTATACATTTCCATATGTTCTTTTATATTATGTGAATGCTTATTTAAAAGCTCATGGGGCTAGATGCCCGGTTTTAGCATCACGATCCTCTCCATCGCACTGGTATGATGGGAGGGGACATGACAGCAACACTCATTGCAAGATACTCAACCTTTGTTGTACTCAGTGCCATTGAGGTCTGCTTCTAGCTACAACAAGAAATCACAGCAGATCCCAAATTGAAGCAACACCCGGAGGTGCTCTTCCTATCTATAACACTCCCTGCCCAAGCAGAATCAGAATACCCCTGTAATCTCATGTCACCACTGGAAGCATAACTCAGGCCATATCCCACTGTGCCAAGCAAGTACCTCAACACATGTTTTGCGGCAACCCAGTGTATCTGTCTTGGCTCACTCATGAAATGTTCAAAAAGTCACTTTATATCTCATAAAGTGGAAATTAACTTCACATCACATGAAATTAATGCCGAGGGTCATGCTAGACATTTCCCCTTTTTGACTAGTCACAAGTCACTTAGAGGAACACTTGTCCAAGGTTCAAATTTCAACAACGTACCTCATAGGCATATCAAAGAGATACAATAGCATGGCACTTCCTTGATGACCCGAGCCAATTTATTTTTGGAGATTACTATTAATGGTTGAATGTTGTTTTATTTCATGTGATTATGAACTGTATTTCAATGTATCATGTCATATCACTTTCACGATGACTTGTAATATTTATATCATTTTGTTGCCATGAATTTCATATTGGCTAAAAAGGTGTTGTATCTAAATTTTACACTTGCAAGTATCTTAACAACCTTTAGCCTAGAGTGTGTCTTATTCTCAACCCTTTAATCTAACTAGGACACCTTTATTCCAAAACACAAACTAGATAAGTACTTGAGACAACTAACATTTGTTGGTTCATATCAAGGAAAATATGGTTAGCGTCACTCCCTTGGTTAGTCTAGGTATACTTGCCTATAGGTCTAGGAAACCTAAAAGAGGGTTTTCTCTTTGATAGTGACATGTTTGGAGGGGAATCCCATAGTTGTGTTGAGTTAGTGGTTGATTTTCCTTGCTAATCAGGAGGCCCCTAGATTGTACAACAACATGTCCCATCCTTCTTCTTGAATCCTTTCTTGCTACCCTTCTTTTTCTTCCCAATGAGATCAATATCATTTACTTTCGCTTGTTGCTCTAGGCAAGACAACAATATGATTTCCTCCTGCACAAGCTCTACCCAAAGCTTTGGGAAATTTGGTATATTTTCCCGAGCACAAATACCCTAAACAAAACACACCTAGGAAGGAGCAAGCCTTTTAAAGGCTATTGATAGTAGCTCCCAATCCTTAACCTTAGTTCCAATGGCAGCCAATTGATTCTTCAATTCACTAGTCATGGTAAAAAAGCTATACCATTCAGAGTTGGTTTCATAAGAACATCTATTGAAAAGCATGAGAATTCTTAAATAACTTGACCAAAGCATCAAGCATGCCCTTATTTGACTTCTTGTCAGTGACTTGTGAGATGAAGTGATCCGTCATAGAATCAAGAATGATTCTCTTCACCTTGGCTTCCTTCTTCCAATGAGCGGCAACTATGATAGATCGCTAGTCCCTAGAATGTCCTAACATTCTCCCAAATATCGACCTCTTCCATAAGGAACTAAATCCTAAGCTTCCATTGAACAAAATTTGAAGCTCCATCCAACTTGTCACACTCTCTTAAACCAAGAGTAACTTTACACATCCTAAAAACGTCTCTAGTGTACAAAATCAGTAGTATATGAAGTAGTGTAAGGGAAATGGTTCTTATATCAAATAGCCTAGGGTTTCACACCCATGACCTTAACTAGCTCAAGTACCTGTCCTAGGTCATCACTAGCTGAAATTGAACTTCCTCTTATACAAGAGTGATCTCAACTACAACCGCTTCGATACCATGTTAATTTAAGAAATTTCACTTTCTTTCTCGAAGATTCCTTGGATCTTAATTTACAGCAATCCTACCCTAGGACTGCTGTAAATTAAAGTACAAAACAACAGCAAAATAAATACAATATTTCACTTTGAAACAACCCTAAACTTCCAACAATTAAGGAGAAAAGACACCAACCATTGAGATAAGTGTTTGGCCCTTCTAGGGAAACTTATCAATCAATATTCAGATCTGAAAATGTACTTTTACAGCAGAAATAACGGTAGTATAACAACAGTAAAATCAGTCCCTTTATCTTCTTGTTTAGATGTGAAATCACGTAACAATTTTCCCTTTCACTTATTCCCAATAAGTTAAATCATAAATAGATGTACATAAAAAAATGTGAAGAACACATGTAGCTGAAAATCAAATCTAAAATTGAAACAAGATATATGTATGGCTAGAAACTTCATATATAAGCTCAATGATGAAGTACATACCATATCATCCTCTCAAGGCTACAAAATCCAACCATGCAAAATGCTCTAGCTAGGGTAAATCATCAAACCCTAGTTTAACCAAGAAGAACAAGTCCAAGAATCCCTCCAACAATATCTCCAAGGAAAGACGTCCTTTTGTCTACTTCTTCATAAGTCCACCCTAGGGTTTTCTCCCAAAACCCTAGTCTCCAATCTCCAAGGGTAAAACCTTAACTCTAGAACTCCAAGATGCTCCAACAAACTCCAAAGAGACCAAGAAACCCTAGTGCCCAAGAGAGAGAGAGAAAAATTAAGTACAAATGAAGATCGAGAGAGAGAGAGAGAGAGAGGACAAGTGCACTCCTCTTCTAGGTCACATCTCTACACAAGAGTGAGGAAGAATGAACACACAAGTCATATTAATGAAAGACTCTCTCCTAACTCTATTTATATGAGAATTAAGGGTGGCCAACAACACTATGTGAGCACAATCCCTTCCAATGAACCTACATGAGCCCTTGTAGGCCACACAATTGAGACATTCAGTCTAGAGTACAAGTGTCATGCTTCAATGATGATGTTGTGTACAATAAGGATCCAAGGTGATGTAGATACACAAGGCAATTCCACACCACTCTACCTCGAGCCACAGATTCCATCTATCCTCCGAAGCAAAGTACTCCACTGGGGCATCTACCCCCTACAAGAACACTGTCGAAGCCCCATGCATACCCAAGCCATCTCCAATCCTATAAACAAGAACCCATGTTGCCACATGCCATTTAGGGCTTCAGGTCATCCTCCATGAAGCACAATACACATCTTACTTCCTCACCAAGTGAATCCTCTGTGTGGCCATCATGAAGGATGACATCAAGCCCTAGGTACAAGTGTCATGCTTCAATGATGATGCTGTGTACAATAAGGATCCAAGGTGATGTAGCTACACAAGGCAAGTCCACACCACTCTACCTCAAGCCTCCATAGATTCCATCTATCCTCCGAAGCAAAGTAATCCACTGGGGAATCTACCCCCTCCAAGAACATTGTCGAATCCCCATGCATATCCAAGCCATCTCCAATCCTCTAAATAAGAACCCATACTACCACATGCCATTTAGGGCTTTAGGTCATCCTCCATGATGCACAATACACATCTGTTGTAAGGTGTTTCCTCACCAAGTGAATCCTCTGTGTGGTCATCATGAAGTGCATCCACCATCTAGGCAAGAGATCTCCAATGCCCAATTGAAATACATTGAGCCAACAATAAACTGAGGTCAAGCATCCACTCAGCAAATTATCTCAAGTGTGCATATCCATCCTAGACCATCTCTCATGCTACAATCCACCTCGAACCATCCAAGGGTTGAACCATCCCTTGGTATCACATACCCTAGGCTTAGAGCAAACATGTTAAGGCATTGTATCATTTTTTAGTGGGCTGTATCATATTGAGTTTTAATATCCTATGTAATAAGGGAGAATTTTCATGAAGGTTGGGTATATGGAACAATGCATGAAATATGGGTATATGGATGACTAAAACGATGTCATCTATGAGGCTCATCATTCTCCCCTACCAAAACTGTTGCATGTCTCCTATGCAACTTCTCCTGCTCGTTGATCCAGATAGTTTCCAGGGTTACCCAATCTGCAATATCTAGCTTCAATCCCTTGAAATATTTGATATCAGACACAATTTTCCCAGTATGCCCAGTGCTTCATTAACTGAGAGAGTACTTGAGAAATTACTTCAGACCATTTAAGTGGATGGATTCCAAAGTCTTCTACTCCATCAAGATTATTTGCTTGTTGTTTGGGTTGCAAAAGCATTGATTCAGTTCTCACAAGCAAAAAAAATGGTGTCAGTTTCGCAGGTGTTCCCTGAATTTCACAAACCCTACTACTTGAAGTAATGACGATAAGCTAGAAATGTAAGGCTTGCTGCTGCTTTATGTAATTGTCATGGCAAAATTCAGTATAGTAATAATATTTCCCCTCTCTTCAGCATCTGGCTTTTGCCTACTACTTTTGCCCAAATCAACATTTTTATCCTTCAGCTTTATCTCCTCTTTCAGTACAGAATCATAAATCTCTTCCAACAGCTTCTTGGGAGCACACTCTTAAGTGTTACTTGTTGATTTCATCCAAACAAAATTATTATTATTATTATTTTGACATTTTTGGTATCACTATAGGGTTGTGTGCATATGTATTTAGCATTATTACTACATAGGCAAGTACGTAAGCTTTATCAGCATTCTTGAAGAGTCCCGAATTTTTCCAACAATATCGTTCCGTGAATTTCTCCATAATACGATTAACCTTTTGAGTGTCATCAGGTAGGCGAAATCCTTTAAGAACCACGAATCGCCTTACCAAATTTCATGCCAGCAACGTTTATTGCATATATATAAGCATGCATAACAACAAGTGGGAATTTTTTATGTTGATCCAATAAAATCAATAATCATTGCCTTATCCAGGGCTGGTGTTTAGAAAATGTGCTACTGCAGTGGGTGTCTTCTCGACCAACATATTAGACTTAAGATAGTCAACACTTTGTTATCCATCCTATTAAACTCTGCAATGGAAGCTTCCATTGTTGAGCTTTGGCCAATTCAAACTGACTAGGTATATCCTCTTTGATCCTAAGTTCATCGGTTGACACGGACCCATATGAGCTCCTTTTCAGAAAGTGTACAATCTATTGCATGCTCCTTCGATGCTTGACGAGCATTTTCCCATACAACTAGTGATTTCGGTACATTCACAAGACACTGTAGTGATGATACTTTTATGTATGGGTTCTGTGCAAGAGTTATGGAGATGGGATCTGTATTTAATGTACCCTATTCAATTAGAGGATTGATCCTTCAGTTAAGCAGAATTGATGTAATGTCCCCTCCTATCATACCAACATGATAGAGAGGACGTGATGCTAAAACTGGGTATCTAGCCCCATATCCATTAATTAAAAACTCATTAATAAAAAAGACATATACATGTGCATGTTATAGAAATACTGCGGAATTAAAAATCATGTTTAATATCTAACATACATTCAACATTTCTGTGACAGCCATTAAATAAAGACATTGTAGAATTTATAAAAGAGAATACTTATCTTAACAAAGTAGTCCCAAGCAACTAGCTATGGATCTACAACGTTCCACCCAACCATAGGCTAGTTGTGCTTATCAACCTCTTGATACAATTGCCACTCCCGAGCTGGGCATGATTTCTACAAGAAACCAGGGAACAGCAGACTCACGCATAGCCAAGCATACACCAAGATGAGCCAAGCCAATCTACAATTGGACTTATCAGGCTGCTAGGAAATGGAAAGGAAGAATTGCTAAGCTAGTGAGCTCAACCACAGAGCTATGGATACCTCTACAAGATCTATTTAGCTTGGCACCCACAATGCCTACACACCCCACTCAAGGAAGTATTCCCTTCACCAATTCACAGTCCCTCAGGCCATACCTTCCAATTCTAGAGTGTCCCAGGTGTGCATAGAAGAGTAGCCAGCCCTCTTGATCTTCTTAAGAGGTTATTCTCCCCACTAGGTTTATCAAGCCAATTCTGTCCACTACCACTCCAAAACTTTTGCTCACAGATTCAAACCAAAATAGGGATGCACATAACAGCAAAACCACAATCGCGGGGCATGAGGAAAAACTTTTCTTCTGTGGGATACCCAAAGAGGAGGTTTCTACCAATTCAGAAAAACGTGGGAAAGCCCAAAAATGAAATGGCAATTGGGGAACAACCCTGGAGAGCAGAAATCGTTTTCAGAAAAACGTCCATGGGTATTTTGGGGCAAAAACGACCTCTATAAACCCCCAAAACATGACTCCCTTTCTCCTAGCTGCTGTGCAACACAAAAACGATCTCCCAGCTATGGAAAATGCAGGAAATTGGTGGAAAACGTGATGAAGGAAAGACCCAATAGTTCAGACTGCATGAGAGAGGAAAGGCTATGGGTTCAGAATGGCTTTGGGCACCATTTCATGCGTGTTTTCTTGCCCAAGGAGACAAAATACGATTTCTCAAGTTGATGGCTTGCCCATACATGAAATTGGCTTCCATACCTCTCCATTCCCAAGGCATTAACTGCCTCAACCAACTCTTGGAAGAATTAAATGATTGGGTGCATAACCCAAAATGGGTAGTTGGTGGTTTATGGGTTTTCTCAATGACACATGGATTAACACCATTGGCTCAAGGGTTTGAATAATTTCCCTCCCTATTCCTTGTAGAATCATGCCCCCATCTCTTTGTTGCATTGCATAGCTAGTTGTGGGTATTTTCATTAAAATTCGTATTTACATGATGTCTTATTTACATTGTGCCTATCTAGCACAAGAACCATAGGCATCTATTTCTTTAATTGCCGATACATAAAATGCTAAATCAATGGTGGGGCCTTGGCCTTGAGCTCCTCACCATGATTAAATAACAATATTTACATCATTTACGATTTAATGCAAAGGGGGTCAAAATGGGGACATTACATTCCCCTCCCCTTATATTAGCACTGTCCTCAGTGCTCATCAAATTTGAACAAAAATGGATATGCCACCCTCATGGCATCCTCCAGCTCCCATGCAGCCTCATCGGGACCATAGTGCTTCCATTGCACCTTTACCTGTCCGATGGCTCGGTTCCGGAGCAATGTTACCTTCTTGTCTAGGATGCACAACGGTTCGGTTTGGAATTCTCCCTCGGGTTCCACCTAGATCACATCCCAATTCCACCTGGATGTACATATTTCTTAAGTAAAGAGACATGAAAAACATTATGAGCTCTAGTGCTAGCAGGCAATGAAAGTCTATATGCAACTGGCCCTATTCTTTCAAGCACTTCAAATGGCCCACAATATCTAGGTGATAGCTTGCCACAAATCCCAAGCTTCAAGGAACTCTTCCTTGATCTCACTCTAAGATACACATGATCCCCAACATTGAATTCCCTATGCACTCTATGTTTATTTGCATAGCTTTTCTGTCTATCCTGGGCTGTTTTTAAATTCTGTATAATCTTGGCAACTTCTTGCTCCATTTCCCTAAGCAATTCTGGCTCAAGTACAATTCTGTTCACTGAATTGTCCCAAGTCACTGGTGTCCTACACCTTCTTCCGTACAAAGCCTCATAAGGACTCATTCCCAACGATGCTTGTTGCCCATTGTTATATGCAAATTCTACCAAGTGTAGATAATCTTCCCACTTGGATGGTTTGTCCATTACATACATGCGGAGCATGTCTTCAAGCACCCGATTTACTCTTTCTGTTTGCCCATCTGTTTGAGGATGGTATGCGGTACTAAAGCTTAGCTGTGTACCCAAATCTACAAAGAGACCCTTCCAAAAATTGGAAGTGAACTTGGTATCCCTATCAGAAATTATTGCCTTAGGCAACCCATGTAATCTGAAAATTCCCTTCATGAAAATATTTGCAATGGCATCGGCTTTATGTGTGGACTTAACCGGTATAAAATGTGCTGCCTTTGTTAACTTGTCCACCACAACCATGATGGAATCATGTTGTCTCACAGTCATTGGCAATCCTGTAATAAAATCCATGGAAATTATTTCTCATTTTCATTCTGGAATTGGCACGGGGTGCAATAAACCTGCGGGGTGTTGGTGCTCAACCTTTACCTGCTGACATTTCATGCACTTAGAAATGTATTCAGCGACATCCTTCTTCATGCCCGGCCAGAAATAATATTTTCTTGCTGTAGCAATTGTTTTCTGATATCCTGGGTGACCAGAGTATGGAGCTTTATGGATTTCATCCATAACAGTTCTCCTCAAATCTGCCGCATTTGGAATATAGACTCTATTCTTATAAGTAAGAAGTCTGCCTTCTTCCAAATGATAGCCTTCATACTTCTTGCCAAGGTCTTGCTGCTGCAATTTGTCGTTTATCTGTACGTACACTTCATCCTCAACAATATGGTTAACAATTTGTTGCTTCAAATCTGGTTGGCAAGTACTAAGTGCTGCCACATTCATTTCATGTACCTTCCTGCTGAGTGCATCAACCACCTTGTTTTCCTTCCCTTTTATGTGTTTGATTTCAAAATCAAATTCATACAAAAATTCCAACCATCTAGCTTGCCTAGCATTTAAAGTTGGCTGATCAAACAAGTATTTCAGACCACAATGGTCTGTCCTTAACTCAAATTTTCTTCCCATTAAGTAATGCCTCCACATCTTTAAGGCATGTACTATGGCTGCAAGTTCTATATCATGAGTAGCATAGTTCTTCTCATGCTCCTTCAACTTTCTTGACTCATAGCATATCACGTGGTTGTCTTGCATAAGAACTCCTCCAAGTCCTTGATTGCATGCATCGGTACACACCACAGAGTCTTTTTCTGGGTCTGCAATTTTCAAAATTGGTGCACTTGTAAGAAGATTATTCAACCATTGAAAACTTTCCTCACATCTTGGTGACCATTCAAACTTTATCCCCTTCTTTTGCAAAGAAGTGATCGGGTTTGCAACCTTGGAGAATCCTTCGATAAACCTCCTATAGTAACCAGCAAGGCCCATAAAAGATCTCACATCAGTCACATTCCTTGGAGTTGGCCAATTCATAATGGCTTCAATCTTCTCAGGGTCTACAGATATTCCTTCGTCGGAGATGATGTGACCCAAATAATGAATTCTATCTTTATAAAAGTCACATTTGCTCAACTTTGCATACAGCTTATGCTCCCTTAGTAATTGCATTGTCATTCTCAAATGTTCTTCATGCTCTTCTTCATTCTTAGAATAGATGAGAATGTCGTCTAGGAATACAAGAACAAACTTGTCCAAATACTTGCTAAAAACATTATTCATGAGACACATGAATGTAGCTCGTACATTTGTGAGACCGAATGGTACCACTACAAACTCATAGTGTCCATATCTCGTTCTAAAGGTGGTCTTATGAATATCTTCTTCTTTGATTCTTACCTGATGGTAACCAGACCTCAATTCAATTTTTGAAAATACCTTTGCTCCTCTCATTTGGTCAAAAAGGTCATCAATTCGGGGCAATGGGTATTTGTTCTTCAAAGTGACTTTGTTCAACTGCCTGTAGTCAATACATAACCTAAGTGTTCCATCTTTCTTTTTCACAAATAGAACAGTTGCTCCCCACGGGGACACACTTGGCCTAATATATTTCTTTTCCAGCAACTCTTGTAATTGCATTTTCAATTCTAGCAATTCCGGTGTACTCATCCTATAGGGTGTCTTAGACACTCGTGCTGCTCCTGGCACAAGTTCAATTGTAAAGTCAATGTCTCTCTTTAGAGGAAGTCCTGGAATCTCATCAGGAAAAACATCCCTGAATTCTTGCAATACATGATAGTCCTCCAATTTAAGAGTTTCATTCTCTGCTGCCTCTAAAACGTGGGCTGCATACAATTGACATCCCTTCCTACAGAACTTCTTCAGCTGCATGGCTATAACCTATCTAACAGAAGTCACCTTTGGAATGCCTTTTACAACCCTCTTGTTTCCTTCTTCGTCCATGCATTCAAATGTCTTGTTGTAGCAGTCAAGTTTACCCCTGTGTGCTTCTAACCAATCCATTCCAATGAGAATATCATAGGAACCAAGTGGAAAAATATTCAGATCTGCATAAATGAATATCCCATCCATCTCTAATGGACATTTCTCTATTACTTCACTAACTTTTCTCTTGGTTCCAATGGCTAGTTGAACTAACCATGATTTACTATGCTTTAATTTCTTGAAAGCACAAATCTCAACAATTCTAGGAGTGACATAACTGTGAGTAGATCCAGGATCAATCAAAATAGAAACAGATTGCTTAGCAATCTTACCTTCAACTTCAACCACAGTTGACTGATGATCTTCTTGGCGGTCATCTAGTGCTGCATAGATTCTAGGGATTGTCCTCGCCACTTGACCCACAGTTTCAGCTCCCTGGATGTTGTGGACTTGATTTGTATTCCCATTCCGATGTGGATAGTTCCTAAGCATGTGGTCTCCTCCACAACCCCAACATTGAAGTGGTTCTCTTGGCTCCTTTGGATCTCTTGGCTTGTCTCCCATCATCCTAGTTGGCTTAGTCACAACCTATGATGGTTGCCTTTGCTGATTCCAGAATTGAGGAGGCTTGAACCCCTTCTTCCTTTGATCAAACTTTTTCGTTTTTCCTATCCTTTCATGCCTTATGGAATTCTGGTTTGCTTCTGTTTTGATCAAATCAATACTTGGCCTTTCTTATGGCCTCCTCTAGAGTTCGAGGTTCATCAAACTCAATTCTATCTTTATATGACTGGGGCAATCCACTTAGGAAACATTGAATTTTCACCTTATCATCTCGAATATACCTGACATACCTCAGCAACTCCAAGAACTTGTTTGCATATTCCTCCATGGTCAATTGTCCCAATCTCAGCTCATGGAACTCTTTGATCTTATCATCATAGTACCTATCAGAGAGGTACTTCTGCTTGAAGTATTTCTTGAACTGCTTCCACACAATCTTCCTTTCATTGACCTTCTTCACTTGCCTGATGTGTTCCCACCATATAGATGCTCTTCCATTCAAGTTGAAGATGGCTACCCTTGCCTTCATATTTCCCGAGTAGTCTTGGACTTGGAAATATTTTCTCATCCCAAGAAGCCAAGCTTCAGCTTCTTGACCAGACTTTACCTCTCCAGCAAATGTAGGAGGTTTCTCCTTCTTAAATTCCCCATGTGAATTGTTCTTGTAGTGCTTCTTCCTCTTACTTCTGCGAGATGAAGAGCTTGAACCCTCAATGGATTCTTCAGAGTTAGATAATTCATTAGAAGAGATTTCTGGAGTATACGTTCGGTCTGTAGAAACTCTTCTTGAGCTACTAGCCCTCTTACGGGAATTCCTTCTAGAGCTACTCCCACCCCTTTCTGGATTTGATGTTCGATGCCCAGAGTTTATTTACCTTTGGATGTCTGTTAAACTCTACAGCATGGCTGCATTCAGCTGATTTTGTTCTTCCTGAGATTTAATCATCCTTTCATTATCTTCTCTGCAACTTTGCAATTCCACCCTTAGGTTTCTCATGGTGGCTACAATACCTGGAGGAGTCTCTTTATTTCTTCTCCCATTAGATTCTGTTTCAGCATTTTCAATATGTATGTTCTCCCCCATGGCATCTGTCTCGGGCTCATAGGGATCCTGTGCATCATCCATAATGTTGATTTTCTTAGCCCAACCAAGATCCAAAAATTTCCAACTATACTATCTAGAGTGCTGCCCTGATGTAACTGTGATTCTGCAACATGTGTTCATCAACACAATTGTTAGCTACATTATATTCTCAGAATTCATAACTTACTTTCATGCACGTGGGAAAATGTTATATTGACAATTTGTCAGATCATAGAATTTTCTCACAATCAACGATTTCTCAGGTTGATGGCTTTCCCATACATGAAATTGGCTTCCATACCTCTCCATTCCCAAGGCATTAACTGCCTCAACCAACTCTTGGAAGAATTAAATGATTGGGTGCATAACCCAAAATGGGTAGTTGGTGGTTTATGGGTTTTCTCAATGACACATGGATTAACACCATTGGCTCAAGGCTTTGAATAATTTCCCTCCCTATTCCTTGTAGAATCATGCCCCAATCTCTTTGTTGCATTGCATAGCTAGTTGTGGGTATTTTCATTAAAATTCGTATTTACATGATGTCTTATTTACATTGTGCCTATCTAGCACAAGAACCATAGGCATCTATTTCTTTAATTGCCGATACATAAAACGCTAAATCAATGGTGGGGCCTTGGCCTTGAGCTCCTCACCATGATTAAATAACAATATTTACATCATTTACGATTTAATGCAAAGGGGGTCAAAATGGGGACATTACATTTGAGCCTCTGGATCACAGTCATAATTTATAAATATATCTGCCAGCATCTGAGAGTCTTTGCAGACTCTTTCAAGCATCATGTTAACAAATGTCCTGAATCATACTGAAAAATTGGCGAAGATGAGGAAACACATGGCCTGAGCAACACATATGAAAGGTAAGTTTTGACTGAGTTGATAAAATGGAAGTTTCATCAGTTTCCATCTGCCTGAAGATGGTGTTGATCATTTGAGTGAGCATAGCCTTTTCTGAAGACTGATTTATTGCGCTCTTGATGTAACGTGCAATATTATAGCATGTGTGTATCACACTTAACAGATCCACTCTCCATGAAATCTGAATTTTGTTGAAGCCAAAACAGTTAGGAGCACTTTCAAAACTGTATTACAGCGCTGTCTGATGCTGTATTATCCATGCAACCACATACCATATTTGTGATGTTAGTAAACATTGCACCATTCTTACCTCCTAGACCACCATCACCTTCCAAATTCTCATATGCTATTAAGCTCAAACAATCAAGAGTAGGTTCAACAAGCTTTGGGTTCTTCATCTCAAATGCAGGTCTAAGTTGCTGAAGGACAAACTTTGCTTCCAATCCTTTTAATGTATGACCATCCATTGACAATGTTGCTAAAAATACTTGTATTCAAATTTCAGGGACAGTGATACTCTCCAGTATCAACAGACACGTGTGATCATGAAGCTGTGATATCTGCTTCCTCTTGTGTTGAATTTTCCCCATCCTTCTCATCTGAAGTTATATTTGTTGTAGGCTGGTCAAATTGAGATGGGGGCTGGTGACCTATTTCCTTTGAACTCTCTCAAATAGAGCACTTGTTAATTGCTTAAATTAAAAGAGAACCTTCTAACAATGTATCTGCAAATGATAGGAACAGAGTTGTAACAGAGATCTGGAGCAGATTACTGCAGTAAGTAAATATGTGGAGCGTGTTACGCCTCAAAGTGCTTGATGCATCCTTTCCAGACATACCAGAGCAAGGGGTTTCATTTTTTTTGTAAAGGCCAAGTTTTTGGGGCTATATTATATGGAGTGCTGGTTTTGGGGATAAATACCCCTGATCAAGTCATGGCAGGTCCTCTTGGTCTTCATTCCAGGAAGTGTTGGCTTAGTCGCATTGTTGACTTCCCTGTGTTGGGTCATTTGAGCCCTGGGTTGGTGTCCAGTGCTTCTTGGAGTGGGCCCATTTGGACACATGACCACACTCTTATTTTGCTTTGTAAAGGTGATAACACATGTAAGGGTTGTCATACTCGGTTTAGCACACCTTATTTTACCCACTTGGATCTATTGTTTTGACAGAAAACCCCTCCTAGTCTCTAGACCCAATGACCTCGTTCCATAAGAAGAAGCCTACATGGTTAAAAAGGAGGGTGTTTAGGGACAAACATCTATTGGGGTTAGTTGGGGGCATGACGCCCTCCTTTTGGCTCACTTTGCACTTGGTGGAGCCCAATTTCACATTTTTTTTGTTATTTTATGTCATTGTGTGGCCAACTCCCTAAATTTATGGGTGCACTTACCCAAATTTTTATATTTTATCATTAAATTGTAGGCTTAATCTTGTAAAAGGTTGAGGGTTGTCTCATATAAATAAGACATCCTTGCCTCATTTGTAAATCATGGACAAGGGTTCAAATGATGTATTCTTTTATCTTTCTCTTGGTTTATTGGAGCGTTTGAGCTAGTGCACACATCCCTTGGGATGCCTTTTTTCCCTTTCATGAATGGTGAATGGAAGAATTTTTATGGTTTGATAGTGACATGTTAAGTGGATGCTAAGAATAGTTGTGAGAACTTGTGCTCATTCCTTGGTTAATGTTGGTAAGTTTATCTCCTAACCCTAGTTTAACGTCATTCTTGAAGTGCTTTGGACTAAGGTAGGGTTTGTTTGCTAGCATTTTGTCTACTTGCTTGAAGAGACCTTCCTATCAAAGAGCTCTCCATAGTTCTATTGGGCCTTAGAATTCTCTATTTTCTCTAAGTAGGGTTTTGCTACCTAACCCTAGATGGTTGCTAGCTTTTCCCTAAGTGCAAGTATTGGAAGCCATCTTAAGAGGAGGGACATTAGCCTCGAAATCTCATAGCCCTAGGGTTTGAGACAAGAATTTAGAACCCTATCCTTCAACTATCCTCTTTTTATCAAATTTTACATGTCTTATATTTTATTTTAAGAGTAGAAGTATTTTATAGCTGGAAAAAGCCCTAAAAATCTAAATAAATAAATAAAATCCAAAAGTAGTGGTGAACTTGTTTTCTTGGTCCACCTTAAAAAATTGCCCTAGGGTATTAGCCACAAACCCCAGAGGGCATCCTCTTTTGAGGAAGTGCATTGGGATACGTGAAAACCTTGTAATTGGTGAGTTAAATGTGATTTGGTATTTTTAGTCCACCCTAAAATTTCACCCTAGGGTTTTAGCCACAAACCCTAGAGGGTGTCCTCATTTGATGAAGTTCCATTGGGATTTATGAAACCCTCGTAAATCATGAATTGGAGGGTGTTTTGTATTTCTAGCTTATCCTCTAACTTCACCCTAGTCCAATTGACTTCTTTCCCTTAATGGTGTACTTTTTGGAGTGCTTGCCTTGGGAAGTGTGACATTGCCTTGGGAAATGTGAAATTGCCTCAAAAGGCGTGATTTTATTTGATAAAGTGAATAACTCCATTTATATATGATTCTAGTGTCTAGATTTGATATTGTTTGACTCCGATAAGGCACTATTCATAGCTATAAAGGTTTCGTGGAAGGTATTTTTGTCTTGTTGGTGGTTGCAGGTATCTTTCACTCATTAGGGTCTCCCCTTGGGTTTTGGAGTTACCCAAAGTGTTGAGAGGTTAGACTATGGTGACATTGGGTTTAACTTTCTCCTGAGCTTACCTTCACTAGCACCAAGTATACATAGCCTTGAGCTGCTAGTTTGAGAAACAACAGAGTGAAGCAGCCCGAGAGACTTGGAACAAAGTACAACTTGAAAATAAGTAGGATAACCAAGTAGCTCAACATTGTAAGCGGGCTTAGTTACTTTATCGAGTGGGTTAGGAGTGGGGTGAGCAGGAAGTTAATAAGGTCTTTGTGGAGGATTGTTCAAGGTATCTAAGTTGTCGGGCCATGTGTCCAAATAAATACCCTTGCTAGCCCTGTTGCCAAAGTTGGTGTTGGGCTTGCTGAGGTGGGAATCATTTCCATGGCCTGGGTGGAGATTCAATCTAATGAAGACAGGGAGGCCATAGTGAGGGAAAGTATGGATATGATGACTTCTTGTGATAACATTTGGTTTGAACTGTGGTAGGGTAGAATGAGAACTTGACATAATCACCGTGGGGACTCTAGAGAGCCCATAGAGTGTCTCATTATCTGTGAATTTTTCCACACTTTTGTATGAAAGAACGAGAACTTTTTGGTATGAAAGAATTAGAACTTGACATAACCACCATGGGAACTCCAGAGAGTCCACTGAGTGTCTCATATTAGGATCTGAAGTTTACTCCTGAATCACCGCCTCCCCTTACTGGTGTTCCTGCAAAATGGTTAGTACTTTGAGTGGCTTTTACTGCGCCACGAAATATTCCTGGTGGATCTTCTAACTCTATGCATGTAACTATAAATTTAAATGCATCACATGGCATATGAGATTCCACATAGATGGTAGTTGACAATTCCTTTTGCTGATCCCCTTACTATGTGTGTTTCCTAAAACCAGTCCAAATAAATACTACTCTGCCTTTGACATCTCCTCGACAACGATGCCAAAATGACAAGCTAACTAATTACCCTAAAATTGGCATGAAAAGCAATCAAAGAGGTTGTACATTTAAATTGTCAACTCAGAGTTCTAGAGAAACTTGCGAGATGTCATGCATTGTATGTGCAGGCACTAGATTCTTTGTTTACATCTTGTTTTCTACATGCTTCTACAGAAAATAAATCTCATTGCTATCTAAGGAATGAAATGTCACTGCGGAAACTCGAACA
This sequence comes from Larix kaempferi, assembly GCA_027924585.1. NCBI lineage: Eukaryota > Viridiplantae > Streptophyta > Pinopsida > Pinales > Pinaceae > Larix > Larix kaempferi. Next base: position 1,874,008 of record BSBM01001288.1, read on the forward strand.
CACCATATGTAGCAAGAAAGTAAACATGCGAATAATTAATCTACATATCTCATAAATGCAAAATAAAACCTAAAGCTTTCAAAACTAAATAAGTATTAACAATTCACAACACTTGTTCTCATGGAGTGGGACCCACCCCCAATGTGAACAGGGTGCTGGTATAAGCTACAGCGCAAAAGAGCTACTCCAAACTCAAACCATATTATTCATAAACTGGAAATTACGTTTTTGCCATCTCCCGCACCTCCTCCATATAAGTGTTGGCCTTCGTATTTAGAGTTCGGGGCAGATTCTACATTAATGGAAGCTGAAAACCAAAGTGAACTAAAACCCTTGATTCCAGGATTGATACCCTGTTTTAAATATACAGTTAATTAGGATAGTTGTAGATAGTGCAATTTTGATGAGGGTTGCGGCATCTCCATTAATGTAAGAGCTATCTTATAAAATGTTTCTAACTTCCTCCCCGACATTGGCATCTTCAATTATTATTCTTGAATGCACTGCTGGTATGACGTGTTTGAATATTGATGTATACGTGTAAATCATGCCCTCCGGATGCTATGTGAATTCCCTACAAGTTAATGATCTGGACAGAGCATTTGGGATTCGGGAAGCTTCTGCTGGAAGACCGATATAAAATGCCATGGTTTTATCATGCTCCAGTTATTGTGACGAATGCCAAAGCCACGAATGCTGAGACTGTTATAGATTTGAGCGACGGTAGTATAAGTGCATTCCTTGAGCTTTGCAAATGAACACTAAGGTGGATACGTTGATGTGGAGCTGAATATGCAGGCGCATATTATGTTCTATTGTACTATTTATTTATCTCCACGTTGTATCCTTGATGCCACATCACCATTGGATGTTCCAAGAACGCTGCCACCCAAACAATATGACCCACTGTATTCTGTGTGTGTGTAATTGCTTCCAAATGATTTAAAATCTTAGCAAGATGTTGAGACTGATACCTTGTCGCACTTGTAAGTCAAATCCTGACAAATGTTGTATTGGTAAAAACAAGTATGGACAGGTAAAAGGTAAAATGCATGAAATAAGGGTTTATGGATGATGTAAACGATGTCATTTCTGAGGCTCATCAGTCATTGCTGCTGCTTTATCATGTCAGATTTCAAAATCTGGTTTGTCTATTTCAAGAGATTGCCCTGATGCCTGAGTGTTGCCCTCTTGTTTTCGTGTAGCGTTCATTCTAGCAGGTTTCTTGTTTGCATAGTATCAAAGGTCAGAGAAATAAATGATAGTCTTACTCCTTTTTGTTGTCCTATAACCTTGGCAGAAGCACAATACCCAGAACAACACAAAGTCCGGAGATTATAGTAGCCAAGATAGACTCATAGAAAACATTCAGACTCACCAAATTTAGTGCTTATGTTCTTCCAAGCTCCCCCACTAATCTGGAAACCATAGTTCTCCTATATGTAGGAGAGAACAACACAAAGTCTGGAGCATATAGGTTCCAAACTCGACTCATGTAAACGCTCAGTCTCACCAAATTTATTGCTTAGTTTTGCCAAGCTCCCCCACTAATCCGGAAACCAGAGTTTCTACTTTAGAATGAGTTGGGAAATTAATCATCATTGGTGCCCAAATAACTGTTGCATCTAGCTTAATCAATTTCAAAAAATGTGGCACTGGTGTAAACTGGAAGTATGACAAACGAAACCAGCAAGATGGGTGTTGTTCCCAACAAATACTTGTAGTTTAAGCTGTCTTTGAAGGGTTGTTATACAATGCCCAAATGGTGGAGCGTCCCTCTTGAAATGGCACTTTGCTCCCTTTCCTTAACTACTTATCATACCTCTTTAATGGTGGGCACTTCTCCAAAGATGACTGTTTGATTGTGCTTTCAAGGGTTAGGACGAAGTTAGAACAAAGGTACTAGACCATAAGCCTCATGTTTCTACCTCATCAGTATGCGCAGAAAGCTCAAGAAGTTGTCCTCCAAGCAAAACACTGGACTCGACAACTGCTTGATTGATGATTGAAAATGTTGATCATTAGGATGAATTACAGAGGAAAGGACAAGACAGACCTGACACATACCAGAAAGCACCACCAAAATCACCATTTTGTGATAGCCAAAAAGGCTGTAAAATCGTATCCATAAATTTCTGTTCACGAAGATAACCCAATCTGCGATTAATTCTGCCCTAGATCTTTGAGATTTAAGAGCACAAACATGCTGGAACAGTGCTGAGGAAGATCTGTGAATGGTGATAGGTCTAAAAAAGTACCACTAAAAACATCCATCCGGGCCTGATCCTTCAATATTTGAATGTGTGGAGTATGCTGGAAGATGACTATGCAGTTCTTGAAAAATAGTTTGTTCTGCTCCTTGTCACTAAAGATAATCTCTGGATCTGTATTGCTAGACAAATTGTCTTGAAGTGCCATGCATTTCGAGGGGTACAGATTGTATATACAAATCCAATATAATGGAGAATCTGAGAGTATTATCCCATGTTCACCATTTCTTTTTGGCTATAGTCCTTTTAGAGTTGATACCTTCTTGTATCCTTTTAACAATTAATCTAATTGCTTCTTTTGTTCTTTAGTGTTATTTATTTGTGGTATATCTACCTGCAACGGTCCTTGATTTAGTTTGATCATGACAAGCACATACTTCTTGCATTGTTAAATATCTTTGCTTTATGGGCTGAAACAAGAGAGATCTTTTGCCTCCCTTGTATTCTTTAGCCTACACTTGTTCCCCCCCTTATTAGAATATCATATCTATCCCACAAGATAAGGGCTGCCAAAAACTACTGCACGTATATCAAGTGGCACTACATCACTTTCAGAATTCTTTCCCACATCAGAATTCAAGTGTAGCATTGGCTTTCTTTTCCCCTCGTTCTTTTGGAATTCTTTCTACTTGAAGAAGTGATTTTGGTTGCACCGAACTAAGTGGTTCATACAAGCTTCTTTCCCACATCAGAATTCAAGTGTGGATGTAACTTCTAACAACTTCCTTTGGTATGCCCCATGTGTAACACAACGTTCACAATGGTTCCGGTGATCTTTGCATACATGTGTAGCTTTGCCTTTGTTTTCCCCTCATTCTTTTGGAATTCTTTCTTCTTGTAGAAGTGATTTTGGTTGCACCGAACTAAGTGCCACTGCTGCCTGTTTCCTGCTAAACCATGTTATCATACATGAACCCAAACTGAAACAGAACCTTGAAGTTCTTATCTTGGCATATAAATCACCTGCCCATTCAGAATTTACAAAACTATGCATTGGAGCACACGTTTTGCAGTTAAGCAGTGAATTTGTTGTGGCCCAATGATAGACTGGTCAAAAGTGTTTATTTGAAAAAAATGTTAGGTCTGGTATTCACTAGATACAAAACGGAACCAGTCAATTGCTCGTACCAAATCTGAATATGAATTTGTACAATCCATTTTCTAGAATCCCTTTAGTATCCTGACTGCATACATAACCCCATCCAAGGAAGGCCTCCCCTCGACTTTGCCAATCCTCTAGACAGAAGAATTAGTGCATAAGGTCGATGCCCTACATATCAAACTTGCACCATGTTATGAGTTTCTCATACCTACCTATAAGGTCATCTACATATAGGTCTAAAACACTTATATTACATCTCGTAATAAATAATTAAGATTAGGATTTGCAATTGTTTTAGTAAAGCCTAAACCTAAACAGGTACTCAATCCTGGAGTACTAGGCACATGGTGCTTGCTTCAACCTATAAAGGGCCTTCTTCGATTTAATTACATGGATCTGTTGAAATTTCATTTGCACCAAGCAATTAATGCAAACCTGAAAATTCACTTTCTTCCAAAAAGGTTCCTTAGATCTTAAACCTAGAATTTTGAACATTTATGACTGCTGTAATTTTTTAACATATGTATTTTGTAAACTAAATATAAATAATATATATTATTAATACAATGAATATTTTATTAAAATTAAGTCTAAATTTATAAGTACCTACTACTGAAAAATCAGTAAGTATAATTAATTAACATACTTATTTTGCAAACAAAATATACATAATACACAAATATCATAAAAACTTACACATTTCAAAATACATATCAACATTATAGACAACCATTTTAAATACACAACTATCCAAAAGAATCTCAAATAACAATCATAAACACATCAAAATTAATAAATACATAAACGTCAAATTTGGATCATTACACAAAAATATTAACATTGCATTTCAATTTTTTTATCACTATCCTAAATTTGGATCATTACACAAAAATACTAACGTTGCATTTCAATTTTTTTATCGCTACCCTAAAATATCTTATCATTTAATTTATTTTAAAGTATATATCCATTTGTACTTCAAATACACAAAATTAGGATCAATACACAAAAAATGTTGTAATACATTCATTTCTATGTTGATGTATTAATAATGCTTTGTGTATTTATTATTTGATGGTTATGTATTTACAACGTGTATAATGATTGATCATTGATATGTGATGTTTTGCATGTTTATATATTGCAATATATTTCCCGTGATGTTTTGCATGTTTATATATTACAATATATTTTGTGTAATAATCGAAATTTGATGTGCATTCATTTGTAGATTAGATTTGTGCTCATGATTGTAGTTGAATTTCATATGTATTATGTGTTTTTATGATTTATTTGTGTAATGACCAATATTTGATACGTGATACATGTATGTTTATGTATTTACAATATTTTTTTGTGTATTAATCAAAATTTGTTGTGCATCCTTGATTATAGATAATAAAAAATTATGCATCATTGATTATGTATAACATCATTCCTATGCTTTGTATATTTACAATTTCTTTATCTGTTTAATGTTTTGTGTATTAAAATATTGTGTTTTTGTATGATTATGTATTTACAATTCGTAATTATTAATATTTGATACTTATGCTTGCATGTTTGAGTATTGATCAAAATTTGATGTGCGTTATTTGTTTGTTATTTAGGTTTCATTTATGCATTTTTTATAATGAATATGTATGACATACTGATATGTTATTTAAATAAATTAAAAGGTGGGGGAGTGATTACTATTTATAGATTTGAAGATGACATTATACAACGGTTGAATTATTGGCAGTATGGTGCCTTCTAAAATTTGCTTCCTCCCTTGGTATTGACACATTGAGGATATGAGGATATAAAAAATTTGTTCCCTTCATATTATTTCCTTTTACCAATGGTGCATTAGGATTGAAGAATTGATGGCCTCTTTTAATGATATTCAAATTGAACACATTTTCTGTGAGCATAATACTATTGCAGATTCTCTCTTTCCAGGAGGGCCTTGGAAGGGGTCGTAGGTTATCTTCAGGTGAAAGAATTTCTGGAAGGTTCTTTGGAATTTTGGGACTCTGTTTTTTACCTTCTTTGATGCAGATGATGTTAAATTTCAATCTGTTGTATGAATCTTTCTGATTGTAGTTCTTCAAACTGGTGGGTTTGCCTTGGTTCTTGTTAGGGAGGCTTTTTTTGTTGTTTCGAAGATAAGGTGTATGTTTTTGTTAGGGAGGATTTTTTTGTTGTTTCGAAGATAAGGTGTATAACATCATTCCTATACTTTGTATATTTACAATTTCTTTTTGTGTTTAAGGTTTTGTGTATTAAAATATTGTGTTTTTGTATGATTATGTATTTACAATTCGTAATTATTAATATTTGATACTTTGATGCAGGTGATGTTAAATTTCAATCCAATGTATGAATATTTATGTTTGTAGTTCTTCAAACTGGTGGGGGGTTTGCCTTGGTTCTTGTCAGGGAGGCTTTTTTTGTTGTTTCAAAGATAAGGTGTATGTTTTTTGAAGGCCTTCTTTTGTAAAGTGACTTTTGATATGTATGGTTATGCATTAACAATTTGTTTTCATAATGATTAATATTTGATACTTATGCTTACATGTTCATGAGTATGTGTTTGTTATTAATACATGTTTTTTTATCAATTTTTTAATTTTAATTTTTATTGTTTTAAATTTTTAAATTTCACTTTAATTGCTTTTAGTCTTAAATTTTGGTTTTTTAATATTTTAAATTGTTTTAGTATATTTTTAAATATCTATATATCTATATATATATATATATATATATATTCTTATTTTTTAATATTTATATTTTTTTATAAACTTTTTGATTTTTTTTTAAATTTTATTGTTAATTATTGATTTTTTTCAAAATTATAATTGTGTAATTTTATATTTTGCATCAATAATAAGTTACATAATTACCAATTTAATTATATAAGTAAATCAAGTCCTTCATCAAAATGTACATTCATAAGTATGTATAACAACATTGGTAATGAACATATTATAATACACAAACATATAAACATTACACTAGCAAATTATAAACACAACCATACATTAAATTTAAGCAATCAAGAATACACATGAAATTTTGTAAATACACACACAAGCATTGTATTGAAATTTTTTTATCACTACCCTGAAATAATAAATTACTTAAATAAATAAATATTTATATTTGAAGATATTTTTTCATAGATTTGAGAATCATAAATTCTCTAAATTACTTAAATAAATAAATATTTATATTTGAAAATGATTTCTCATAGATTTGAGAACATAAATTCTCTACTAACTAGGCTAGCCATAAGTAGATTGAAACTCATTTGGCCACATTCTCTTTCCTACCCACAAACACACAATTTTTTATCACTACGCCAAAATAATAAATTACTTAAATAAATTTGCATACTTGAAAGGAGCTTCTCTTAGCTTCGAGAATCATATATTCTCTACTAACGAGGCCAACCATGGGAAGGTGGAAGCTCATCTAACCCCCCCCCCTCACTTCTATTCTATAATTACACTACGCTCAACACTCCCCCAACCTAACCATACTAATGAAACTCAATGAACAAATATATTATTGTCAAAGAAAAAATATACTATCATCAATTACAAACACAATGTATCGTCAAACAACAAACGTATCATCATCATCATCATCATCATCATAATCAAACATATCATCATCATCATCAAACATATCATCAATCGCAATTACAAACATATCATCATCATCATCATCATCATCATCGTATCATCAATTATCAATCACAAACAACAAATATATCATCATCATTATCATCAAAGTATAAAATATCATGAATACACAAACATAAACATATCAATCACAACTTCAAACATGTCATCATCATCAAACTTTTTGTTTTTATTTTTTATTTTTTATTTATTTTTTAAAATTTTATTGTTAATTCTTGATATTTTTCAAAATTATAATTGTGTAATTTTATATTTTCTGTCAATAATAAGTTACATAATTACCTATATAATTATATAAGTAAAGTAGGTCCTTCATCAAAATGTACATTCATAATTATGTATAACAACATCTGTAATGAACATATTATAATACATAAACATACAAACATACAAACATTACACTAGCAAATCAAACACACCATACATTAAATTTAAACAATCAAGAATACACATGAAATTTTGTAAATGCACAAACACACAAACATTAGACATTGTAAATACACAAACATTGTATTTCATTTTTTTATCACTACCCTGAAATAATAAATTACTTAAATAAATAAATATTTATATTTGCAAAGAGTTCAACCCCAAAATAATAAATTACTTAATTAAATTTGCATACTTGAAAGGATCTTCTCTTATCTTTGAGAATCATATATTCTCTACTAACGAGGCCAACCACGGGAAGGTGGAAGTTCATCTGCCCCCGCCCCCCACTTCTAGCATTTAATTACACTACGCTCATCACTCCCCCAACCCAACCATATAAATGAAACTCAATGAACAAATATATTATTGTCAAAGAACAAATATACTATCATCAATCAAAAATAAAATGTATCATCAAACAACAAACACATTATCAATTCCAAGGAAAAACAAACACATTATCAATCAAAAACAAGAAATGTATCATCATCATCATCATCATCAATCATCACCATCATCATCATCATAATAATCAAACATATCATCAATCGCAATTACAAACATATCATCATCATCATCAATTATCAATCACAAACAACAAATACATCATCATAATAATCATCAAAGTATAAAATATCATGAATACACAAACATAAACATACCAATCACAACTTCAAACATATCATCCTCATCAAACTTTTTGGTTTTTATTTTTTATTTTTTTATTTTTTATTGAACTAATTCTTGATTTGTTTTCAAAATTATAATTGTGTACTTTTATATTTTTTGTCAATAATAAGTTACATAATTACCAATATAATTATATAAGTAAAGTAGGTCCTTCATCAAAATGTACATTCATAATTATGTATAACAACATTTGTAATGAACATATTATAATACAAAAACATACAAACATTACACTGGCAAATTATAAACACAACCATACATTAAATTTAAACAATCAAGAATACAGAAGAAATTTTGTAAATACACAAACACATAAACATTGTATTTGATTCTTTTATCACTACCCTGAAATAATAAATTACTTGAATAAATAAATATTTATATTTGAAAAGAGTTTTTCATAGATTTGAGAATCATAAATTCTCTAAATTACTTAAATAAATAAATATTTATATTTGAAAATGAGTTCTCATAGATTTGAGAATCATAAATTCTCTACTAACTAGGCTAGCCATAAGTATATTGAAACTCATTTGGCCATCTCCTCTTTCCTACCCACAAACACATACCGTTTTTTTTTATCACTACCCAAAAATAATAAATTACTTAAATAAATTTGCATACTTGAAAGGAGCTTCTCTTAGATTTGAGAATCATATATTCGCTACTAACGAGGCCAACCACGGGACGGTGAAAGCTCATCTACCCCCCCCCCATGTCTAGCTTATAATTACATTACGCTCATCACTACCCCAACCCAAACATACAAATGAAACTCAATGAACAAATATATTATTGTCAAAGAACAAGTATACTATCATCAATCACAAACACAATGTATCATCAAACAACAAACATATTATCAATCAGAAACATCAAACGTATCATCATCATCATCATAATAATCAAACATATCATCAATCACAATTACAAACATATCATCATCATCATATCATCAATTATCAATCACAAACAACAAATACATCATCATCATTATCATCAAAGTATAAAATATCATGAATACACAAACATAAACATATCATCAATCACAACTTCAAACATATAATCATCATCATCATAATATCATCAATTATCAATCACAAACAACAAATGCATCATCACCATTATCATCAAAGCATAAAATATCATGAATACACAAACATAAACATATCATCAATCACAAACACAAACAAAAACATATCACCAATCGCAATTACAAACATATCATCATCATCATCATCATATCATATCATCAATTATCAATCACAAACAACAAGTGCATCATCATCATTATCATCAAAGTATAAAATATCACGAATACACAAACATAAGCATATCATCAATCACAATTTCAAACATATCATCATCATCAAAATATCATCAATCACAATCACAAAAATATCACCAATCACAACTACAAACATATCATCATCATCATAATATCATCAATTACCAATCACAAACAACAAATGCATCATCATCATTATCATCAAAGTATAAAATATCATGAATACACAAACATAAACATATAATCAATCACAAACACAAACATATCATCAATCACAATTACAAACATATCATCATCATACCATCAATTATCAATCACAAACAACAAATCCATCATCATCATCATCATCATATCATCAATTATCAATCACAAACAACAAATGCAACATCATCATCATCCTTAAAGTATAAAATATCATGAATACACAATCATAAACATATCATCAATCACAGTTTCAAACATATCATCAATCACAATCACAAACATATCATCAATATCAAAATATCATGAATCACAACTACAAACATATCATCATCATCATAATATCACCAATTATCAATCACAAACAACAAATGCATCATTATCATTACCATCAAAGTATAAAATATCATGAATACACAAACATAAATATATCATCAATCACAAACACAAACATATCATCAATCGCAAGTACAAACATATCATCATCATCATCATCATCATATCATCAATTATCAATCACAAACAACAAATGCATCTTCTTCATTATCATCAAAGTATAAAATATCATGAATACACAAACATATCATCATCATCAAAATATCATGAATCACAATCACAAAATATCATCATTATCAAAATATCATGAATCACAACTAAAAACATATCATCATCATTATCATCAAAGTATAAAATATCATGAATACAAAAACATAAACATATCATCAATCACAATTACAAACATATCATCATTATCATCATCAAAATATCATCAATCACAATCACAATCACAAACATATCATCAATCACTATTACAAACATATCATCATCATCATCATCATCAAAATATCATCAATCACAAACATATCATCATTATCAAAATATCATGAATACACAAACACAAACATATCATCAATCACAGTCACAAACATATCATGAATCACAACTACAAACATATCATCGTCATCATCATAATACCATCAATTATCAACCACGAACAACAAACATATCATCATCATCATTATTATCAAAGTATAAAATACCATGAATACAAAAGCATAATAAACATATCATCAATTGCAATTACAAACATATCATCATTATCAAAATGTCATGAATACACGAACACAAATGTATCATCAAACAACAAACATATCATTATTACAACATCAACAATCAAATACAAAATATCATGAATACACAAACAAAAGTGTATCATCAATTACAATCACAAACATATCAATATCGTCAAAATATCATCAATCGCATTCAAAATACCATGAATACACAAACACAAACATATCATCATCAATATCATCATAATATCATCAATCATCAATCACAAACAACAAAGACATCATCATCAAAGTACAAAATATCATCATCATTATCATAGCACAAAATAACATGACTACACAAACAAAAACACAAACATGTCATCAAACAACAAATATATCATCACCATCACCTTCATCAATCACAAACAAATTACAAAATATCATGAATACACAAAGACAACATTTTAAATGCATTTTCAAACATACAAATATTAAGAAAATTTAAAATGCATTTTCAAACATACAAATGTGAAGAAAACTTAAAATGCTTAAAGCACACATATTACAATTAACAAGTTAATGTATTTTTCAATTATATTTTATAATTTATATCAATGTATTATTAAATAGTTTAATTTAAAAATGATCATGCTAGAAAGCTACTTTTAAAAATTGATAAAAAAAAGTGGAGTGAAAAAAAAACAATGGAGAGAGGGTGCACAAACCCTTTAGAATGACCATGGTTCATTCTTAAGGGCATTGAGAAGGGGATTTTTTTAGCCCCTTCAAACAAAATAATTTTTTTTATTATAAGATTTTCAAGAGTAATTACATAATAAACAAATAAATAAATGTTAGTTTATTTCGAAAGTAAATAATGCTACAACTATTTCCAAGTCTTCCATAATGAACATGTAGATGCTTCATGGCCATGTATGTATGTTCCTTTTGTTCTCTGCAAAAGTCATGTCTTTTAGAATTCAATAATAATCCATTTTTAATGAAACAAAATTTACATAATCTAAATTCATCGTTTAAGCTATTGATTAAGATAATTTTACGATTGAAAATTTTCACACCTGAATTTGGTTGAAGAGAGACTCTTCTCCATAGAGTCGATGTTGGAGCTTGTAATTTAACTAAAACAAAAAGAACCATAGCCACTCGTAGCCTAAGAAAACAAAAAATACCAATTATGTGATAATAAACAACTGAACAATGCAAATATTGAATTGTGCAATAATAATGCAAACCCAACGAGATAAAAAAGTACTTACTTTATGAAATTGTATCTATAATGCATACTATAAAATTTTAATAAATTAAGAACATTCAAATATGGACATGACATAAATTAATACAGAGGCACATAAATTAATACAGAACCGATGTTCATGTGGTGTGTGTGTGTGTGTGTGTGTGTGTGTGTGTGTGTGTGTGTGTGTGTGTGTGTGTGTGTGTGTGTGTGTGCGTGTGTGTGTGTGTGTGTGTGTGTGTGTGTGTGAGAGAGAGAGAGAGAGGTGGGGGGGGGGGGCAGTGAATTAGTTGAAGGATGGTTTCAAGAGTCTCTCAACTTAGTTAGGGAATGTTCAAATTACCCATGATGAACTTGTACAAATATTTTATAAAAGGTCAAAGGGATTAAAACAGTGGATAGAAGTGAAAGACATTTTAATGATAACTACATTGAAGGTTGTTGCAGGGAGAAAAAAGACTTAATGTGGAGTGGATATAGAGAAAATGAAAAAAATACTAGAAACATGTGGTCTTTTGAAAGGGTAACAACTACTCCTTTGAAAAAAAATTAAGCTTGAAAAAACTCAATAAAGAATAGCTAAATTGGTGGGTCCTAGAAATGCAAAATGACACTCTTTGATTGGATATCACAAGGAGATTGAAGTAACGAGGCATTTGTATATTTGTTAGTATCGTTGCTTGTATATTATGGACAACATAGTATCATGAATATGGTGTCTTCATTTTGGAATTATAGTGATCAATGTTCATGATGACCATGGCATTGCCTTTATTGACTTTCATGATAACAACATTAGGGTTTTTGTTGACATGAATGAGGGATTCTTCTTTGGTTAAGTTTAGTTTGGAAAACTTTTCTAATTGGAAGACACAAGCACAATCTTGAAGAATTTTTTGAGCTTCACTAGTGGAAAGGAGTGACAAACTCAATGCTTTATTATAATAGTGACAAGTAGAAACAAAAAGAGGGGCCTTCGACCAAACTTAGACATCATAGAGTTATACAAAATGCAAGAGTGGACTATTATTCATAAGAGGGGTCCATCTTTCTAAACAATGGGATGATGGACTTTCCCTCTTTCAATCTTCATTTGTTGGCTTACATAACTACCTTTATATTTTTTTACAAATTCATTCCCTAACATAATAGGGAACAAAACATCTTACTTTCAAGAGGATCCTCACAGAAAGTAGCCAAATTTAGTTACCGAGGACCGTGGGCCTATTGCTTTATTGAGCTTCAGCTCTTGTTCTAATGCTTCCTTCCTCATCTTTCTTCGTTTGGTTGTGTGCAGTGAGCCGAGACAGTTTGAGCACCCCAACATACGATGGAGTCCATTGGCATGTTCACTCTCGCTTTAATGAGCTCATATCTACCATTGGTTCTTTTCCGATTTATTTCTCCATGATACAATCTCTACCTCCTTATGCTCTTTGCATTTTTTTCACTTCCATTGAATTTTCTTGGTCCTTGTCCTCATTGAGGACCTCAAATTGATTAGTCAAGGTTGTATTTGAGGGAAAAAATGGCAATTTAGCTTTTGGTTGTGATTTTGATTGTTAATTGCCAAGACTTTTTTTGTGTAAGCGTTTATATCAATTTTTCTCAGGGATGCAAGGGAGAAGCCCCCTTTCTACAGTTTTGGCCAAAGTGTCCATACTCAAGGAGAATGTTACATTTGAAGGTTAGTTGCTTGTAATCCAACTCCTATATGTGGGATACTAGACATCCAAGTTCACTTGGAGTACCACTATAAACCCTTTTGATATGTCCACTTTGGTGCATATATTTGCATAGGAATATTGGCAAGCCTTTGACCCTAGACTTTCTTAGAAATTCCAATTTTTTTATCAATGAACTAGAAGGTCTAATCATGCAAAAAAAAGTTGGAAGATGTGGGAGTATATCCATAAAATAAGGACCACTTTGGAAAATGAGATCTCAACCTTCGTTTAGTTGGAAGAGGAAGGTTATCTATTCTCTTCCATGCATGAATAAATTGATTGGACCCTTCATTAGAGGGTACCAAAATTATTCTAGTGAGAGCTCTAGATGCTTGTAGTTAGATTGTTGTCCCATAATATTTCAGAGCAATGTTTTTTTATATGAAAAAATGAAGGTTTCATGCCTTGCGGTTGAGGTGGAGATTTGTGTCTTTGGGATATTGGAAGCTTTCTTCAGAAACGTTTTGCTTGAGATTTTGTCTGACTACCTTTCTTCGTTGTAGACTCAATGGTAGTATGGAATTTATCTGCTTCTCTAGACAAAATATTTCTAAGGTTAGAATAGTTTAGTTTTGCTAGAGAGGAGGTCAATTTCCCTATAGGGTTCACCATGAATTCCCCATCATGCATCCTTTGCGGATCAGAGAATAGCTCAATAAATGCTTAACATTGGAGGAAGGTAAGTAGTCTGAAACATTGTCATATAATGAAATGTGAAAAAATATAATACTATGAATGCAAAACTGCTATGTGATTATTCTTACCATAGGAGGCATGCTTGTCACAAATTATTTGTTCATAATATAGATTAGGGTAGTCTAAAAAATGACGATTTTGACTATATGTCAAGCCATTTTTCCAAAACCTGGTTGGAGTTGTTGCAATTGCTAGAAACAATGGAAGCAACATCAAAACAAAAGGATGTTTACCTCTGATCCTGCACAATGGAAGATTATGAAGCTATAGAGCCCAATATGGAGTAATCAAACCAGAGAAACAAATATTGCCCCAAGACTATATATAATATCATGGGATATTTGTTAACATGAATCAACACAAAAAAGACGAGATTCTATTATTAAGACTCTTAAGCTATTATGGATACGATAAGCCTGAGCTCCCATGAGATCAGGTTTGTTTCCGAGTGACACAAGCAAAGGAGATTGAAAAATGATACCTAGATCATTATAAGAAGATAATTGGGTTGCATGTCGGTTGACACACAACCATCAACGCCTTGATTATCTTTTGACCTCTGGTTTTGTTTTGTATAGGATTGAATTATTGATGATGCAGCAAAGGATTAATAACATCAAGTTATATGATGAGGATGCCTAGGAACGTTTGTTGAGACTCTCATCTAACTACCCACAAGCTTAGTAATCAGTTAAGAAGAGGTTTGGGCAGGCTTGTGAATAGAAACTTGTTAAGAATCATATATAACCCATATCTTCTCGAATTATAACAATTGAGGGGAAGAAAGAAAATAAGACATAGGTTAGTATTGAAAGCTAACAAGTAATTAAGTTAGTAACTCCATACCAAAATGATCTTTACCAAGTCTCTGTTCTACGTTGTCAAGAAATAGATAGGGCTTTTAAGTAACTAGAGATATAAGAAAGAGAAGACAACTCTCTCTATTGTTTTTTTGTGGATGATTTTATTGATCCATTTAAGGGTGTTGCTTCTCAAAAGGTTAGGGCACCTTTTTTGCTCACCCTAGTTCATCTCGTACTTCTATACCTTGGATGATATAGTCAAGATGATCATCCCCTCGTCTCGTTCGTATTATCGGGCTCTTAATAAATCCCTCCTTTACACTTACTGGCTCACCTTTCCCACCTCCTAAGCATCATCCTAGGCATCATCTCGACCTCATGTTTGCTAGTTATTGGGCTTATAATCTGGCAGCGACCAAATTTTTTGAAGCTGAACTCCATCTACCAATTGTCCCATCAAAGTGGCGAACCTTACGCTCCAGAACCAAGTATAAATAATCAAACCTTAGAACTTGAACCTCGTAGACCTCGTATTTCGAATTTATGGGAATGGTATTTTCACTTAGGCAATTTGTACGTTATAGCTCACCTTCCTCACCCTTATAACTCCATCTAGCCAGATCCTTCTGAACCCTTATTAGGATAAATAACACTAGTAGTAGGGTTTCATCAATCTCCCCTTAATGACCTTTGCTTAATAAAAGCAGGCAAATCATTCTATTTAAAATATGTAACTCGACCTCATGCCACTATTAGGTCCCCCAGTTGGTCATTTTCCTTATAAGCAAGCCCAAACCTCGCAATAGTCTAAACAATGAAACAACAAACAAACAAAGAAACAAATTGATATTCCTGTACAATATGGGAGTCTAAAGAATGAACCAACGACCTATGGTTATAGCAATCACAAGACTCTAGAAGCGAGTCGAAGAGCCGTGGGTACACGCGGTCAAAGGTATGAAGACTCCTAAGTCATTCTATTTAAAATATATAACCTGACCTCGTGCCACTATTAGGTCCTCCCTATCTAGTCATTTTCCTTATAAGCAAGCCCAGACCTCGTAATAGTCTAAACAATGAAACAACAAACAAATAAACAAATTGAGATCCCTGTACAGTATGGGAGTCTAAAGAATGAAACGACGACCTATGATTTTAGCGGTCATGTGACTCTAGAAGCAAGTCGAGGGGTCGTGGGTGTACGATTCAAAGGTAAGAAGAATCCTATTGTGGATTTAGCTCGGTAAAATTGGGGAAGGGAAAAAATCCAATCCAATCCAAGGACCTCAATTGTTCGTAAACTACCAAAACCTTTGGATTTCAAGCACATTTTCCAAATGGACTATTTCCATTTGCTCTTGGATGAGGATCTCACACGACTCCAAAATGGTAATAAATGGTCAGTTATTCATAAGGCAATAATAATTTTCATAGGTAGCATCTAATGAGCTCTGGTTTTCGAAAGGGTTCATCATCATCTCTTCATCATCTTTCATTCACTTTGATGGTGACCCCTATTTAAATATTCTCACAAATATCTCCACATACTCATGTTCAGGTGATGCCAATCTTCTAGCAGAGATATGAGCTTCGCCTTTCTTAGTCGGATCTTGAGGACCACATATGATAGAGGGTGGTTCTCATAACTGCCCACTAACCCATCTCTAAATAATGTCATTGTGATCTAAATACCCTGGCATAAGTTTCAACATGCTGTAATTCTGCATTTGAATTCAAATTCTAACTTCTCTGTTGCCTCTTTATGCGAGAAGATTGGCTTATAGGAGGATTCTTAGTAATCATGCCAAGGAGAACATGTAGAGGTTACAATGATTCCTAAGCAGTTTGAGAATCAATTGAATGGGTCTTCAAAAGAAAATGGATTAGAGTTTGCTGGTTTAGAATCTATACAAACAGTTGGAAAGCATGATAAGGTCAATGACAAATGGAAATAAAACCCATTTATGAATTTTTGCTATCCAAAATAGATTGAGAAAAACATTTAAATGTCTTCCACAAACATTGTCAAATGTTATGAAGGTTGTTTGGAAGAGAGCCATTCAACATATAGATTGCATGACTGTTCTGTAACAAAAAAATGCTGCCATTCTGGTTGAAGAGGGTGAGGGTCTATTTGATTGTATGCAATTTTAGGATTGTGTATTTAGAACATTGGAAATGGGGATGGTGTACAACAAATCAGAGTGAAATTCAACAATTGAATTAATGAGGTTAGGAGAAGCTGCACAGAGGAAAATGCTTTCCATTCACTCAGATCCAAGATTTCCACTATAGGGAAATTATTTCAAAGAGATCCCAAGAATAGGTGGACCAGTGCATCGCTTTTGAACCATCCTTTCTTAATGAGGACTGCTCTGTCATGGAGGAAGAGGAGGTCATTATGGGTTTTAGGTTCCCCAACCAATTGTATGGATTCTAGTTTTTTGTTACGACTCTTCTCACACTACTCCATTATGTCTTTCAGCATCCCAACCCCACTAAGGAAAGCAATGTAGATGAGAATAGGTCATTTGAGCAATGCCCAAGGACTACGTGGACACAAATGTGTTGAGTTGATTAGGATTCTACAAGTTAAGTGGGTGTTCTAACAGAGTGCTATAGGGATTTTCCATTGCTATGGTTGGGGCGATCTGTACTCGCATCGCCATTACAGTGGGGTATAATAATGCAGATCCAGATCTCCGCAATCAATGACATTCGGAGTGGAGGACAATGCCCTCTTTCTCTATCCCTTATCTTGGTATTGTTACTTTTCAAGACGGTGAGGTTGATGCTACCCTTGATTGTAGTCATTGATAAATTTTGGAAGGTTGATAAAATGTCAATGCCCAAATTTCTTACTGTAACAAGAATGGTCTTACCAGAATTAAAAAAAAAAAAAGAATTCAGAGGCCAGCCCTTAGCAGAGATCACTGAGGGAAAGTTCTGTTCAGTTCAATGCATTGTTAGTAAGTGAAAACAAAGCCACCATATAAATATTGGGTAGAACACTTCTTTGGAATCTAGACTAACTATTTGTCTATGCCAATAACATAGATCCATCTCCTCAATGCTTGATAGATTTGAGTTTAAGGTGGATCTATGTTAGTTTTGATTCTATGACATGAATTTTTTTAACTATTTTTTTTATTATGTTAGGAGTAGGACACCTTTTTTTAATGTTTAGACACTAGATAAATGGAAATGGAATGAGATGATAATATTGGCAATGGTACCTTTGAATTCACTCATTGAGAATGTTGTAGTGACATAGGAGAAGAGGTCTAGAGCCTATTATGTGATTCATTCATCTGGAGATGGCTTAAACATCAACAATTGACTTGCGATCAAAACAAGGAACCATGTCCAGGTTGAGATACAAAGAAAAGAAAATAAATGATTGGAGATAAATTATTCTTATGAGCAGGGAAATGTACCGGTCTTGTTGATTAGAGAGAATTTCCCACCATCATGATTGATAATGATCACCATTGTCAATCGATTTCACCCCTTGAAAGTGTTGTAGTAACATAGGAGAAGAAAACTGAAGCTTATTATGTAATTCATTCTTTTGGAGATGTCTTAAACATCAACAGCTGACCTGCATTCAAAACAAGCGACCATGTTCAGGTTGAGATACAAAGAAAAGAAAATAACTAATCGGAGATAAATTATTCTTAAGAGCAGGGAGATGTACCATTTCGTTGATTTGAGAGAGTTGCTCACCATCATGATTTATAATGATCACCATTAGAAAATCCAAATGAACTATAATAACCACTGTGAATGAAAAATCAGTAAACTCTCAAATGAACTATAACAACCACTATAAATAAAAAAAATCAGCGAACCCTCTATCTCTATTTCTGCAAATTAGGAGTCTCTCATTGCCATAAATGTAGAGCATATTCTAACCAAATACATAGATTTAATGATTATGAATATAAAGTTTCAACTGCTATTTACCATACTCAGATAATTTGTAAGCTAATATTCCAATGCTCGAGGAAGGAATGAAGCAAAACCAAGAAGCCACCCAATTTTCAATAGGAGCAAGATCCAAATTCTTAAAACATGTTGATCCATGACACTTAATATCAGAAAATAAAAATAAAAAAAAATAAAAACATTCATGATTTAACCTGGGTTAGCAAGATCTAATGCTATACCATAGTGCAACCAACTTAGAGCTCGAACAAACTATTTAGAGATGGTATGAAACAAACCAACCTAAAAGTGAAAAATTACAAATGGCTTCAGCCAATATAAAGTTGCAACTGCTATTTACCATACTCCAAAGCCAAAGTCAGGACTGAAGCAAAACCAAGAAGCCACCCAATTTCAGTAGGAGAAAGACCCAAATTCCTGAAACATGTTGATCCAAGACACTTTAAGCAAATCTCATGAAAAATGCATTGATAATCTAATATGAGCTAGCTAGATCTAGTTCTAGACCATAGTGCAACCAACTTGGAGCTCAAACAAACTATTTAGAGATGGTATGAAACAAACCAACCTAAAAGTGAAAATTACAAATGGCTCCAACCAATCTTCTAGTTACCATCAATTATATGGATGTTGACGATGTCTACAAGGTGTTATCTCATAACTTGAGGGTTGTTATACCATTACAATGATCGTGGAAGAGTTGATTTGACAAAATAGACTAATAGTTTGAAGTTGAAAAATAATTAAATAATTAATATCAATATTAACTATACAATATAAAAATTACATTTTCATCTTATGTATTAAATGGTTTAAACATTTAATCTTCACTATGAAAATTGCAAGTTCCCCAATCAAAGAGGAGGCATCTGGAGAATGTCTGCACTCGTATCCTCACAAAAGTCCATTCTGCTTTCTGGAAGAGTATAAAGAGATTGTTGGGAAGATTTCTCCAGAAATAAAAAGAAAAAAACATCAGGCTGGTTTGATATTTTATTTCCAACCGTAATTTTTTCATAAATTTGTGCATAATTATTTGATCTTCGGTCATTGTTTGGCAGATATAGAGGGAAAAAATATCTTTCTGCAACAGAATCACAGGATAGAGTGTTTGGAAGATATAGAGGGAAAAACATATTTCTGCAGCAAAATCACAGGACAGAATTGGTCTTGGAAGTTGATACCATATTGTAAGGTGGTGTTTGAAAAAAAAATAGCTTTTATGGAGGTAATTCTGAGTTTTTCTGAGGTTAATCAATTCTATCATTTGTTCTTGGTGTTTAGTTGTTTTAGATGAGTTAAGTTGAGATTTATTAATGTTCAACAAATGATCACAGTAACAGGTCAATAGGACTCAAAAGTACAATCCAGTAAAAGTAAATAGTGGGAATGCAAAATCAACTCCTATCACTCATCCACATTAAAGCAAAATAGCTAAGGACAAGAAACAACAATAACTAGAATCAACAAAATGTCAATGTCTATGTCAAACAAATATGATTATAAAATTAAAACAACTACCCATCTCCAACTAAAAAGGGGACCAAGAGAGCATCTCAAGGAATATTAGAGAGAGAAGCAAAATGAGGGTATGAAGAATAAAATAACACCCCAACAGACTCATCAACCATATAGCAAGAGCCAATACACTCTCCAATAATCTCCTCTAGAGAAAATTATGGATTGAGGGGATTGGGTGGAAGTCGAACATCTATCAGAGATTTTTTAACACCCAAGGTCATCAAGAAGAACATGTTGATGGAACTCCATGTATTTGTGAGGGTGGAGGATTGAGTGGCTAACCTATGTTGTAAATGAAGCATCCTCAAGAACCTAGTGGGGACAAGTCTACTAGCTATAGGTCGAGAAGAAGTATGTCTCCCCAATCCAGTAGTAAACTTACAATCATATATCACTGAGATAGGGAAACAAGGAAGTGATTAGCTTGATAGTATTTGTCCTTTGTGGACCTTGTAAAACATGTCCCCTGATTCCCACTACTTCCCCTCAAGGAGAGCTATAAACCTCTAGTCCCATTATCAAAATATAATAGTAAGTGGTCCTCTTGGCTTGCTGTAAAGACAATGAAACCACCCCTTGATCTCATAGTACACAATGCAACAAAAGATAAGTGCTCCTCCAACTAAATGTCATGCAAGTGACAAACCTGATAGAGCATCTCGGATCTCCGAATGTAATGATATGTTTGAATCCAAAGGCAAAGTGAAAAAATTGTGAACTTACCCAAAGAATCGCAAGGCTATGCATGCATTGTTTTTGAATATACACGGGTCTATCAATAAAGCCATCTCTCATTTGCATGAAATGCATAAAACAATGAGCCATCTTTGTGACTGAGGACCTAAATATATTGCCTATAAATATTTTATATCCTCTCCTATCACCTTACTCAACCCTTCTTTGAAGGCAGGAGGTAACCAGGAGCATCAAAAGAGTACTTGAATAGGGGAGGGAAATCAATAGAAATGCCAACAGATTGGAGGAGCAAAGATGCCTTAAAGAACCAACACCATTGTCATCCAAGGGGGAGGCCCACAGAACCAATCTCCTCTAAGGAGCAGAGTGCTAGGGAATGGTACTTCTCTCTTCCCAGCACTAAGTCACCTATAGATCAAATCTTGTGGAGGAGTGAGACAAATATGAAAATAATTTTGAGATAAATAGGATGAGAGCCAAACATTCTTGTGGAACTGTCTGCTTACAACGAATCATGCATTGGTAGTATAAGCAAGAAATGGTAAGTTTATCAAATATACTATTGGATTGCAATGAAGATTAAAGGCAAAGGGAAGGGAAAAAATGAAGAAAATAATAGCAACAGTGGAAATCCCTCTAATGTTACATATTATGGAAATAAATTTTGGCAAGCAGGAGGGAAATTCCTTTTTGAATTATGGTAATTAAGAGAAAGCAATAAGACATCAGCTCTTTTTGTGTGTGTCATAAACATACACACACAAATGAAACACTGGAGATCTCCCCCACCCAGGATGTAGAACATCTTGCTTCTGTCAATGCAATTCAGATTTATCTGTAAACTTAAGGTGTAAAGGAGGTTGCCCCCTCAAAGTGGCATTGTTATTCATTCACTTGTTATCATTCTGAAGGTGTGGTTTCACTAATTCTTTCTATTCTTATGCCACTTGGGTCAATTATACTATAACATTTGGTATCAAAGTGGATGACCTTGGTTTGATTCCTTCAAACAAGTCATCTTACCATTTTTTTCTCAAACTTTTTGTTGGATCGTTGTAATTGTGTGGAAATCACAAGGTTGAGAAAGAAAGAGCAGAGTGTAGTGTTGACAGAGGAAAGAGCAAAGTATAGGGAAAAAATTACAAAATATGGTTCACCATATTTTCAAAGTTATAGGTTGTACAAATTAGGGTTTTTGTCTAGTCCTCAAACTAGGCTTAAATGGGTGGTTTCAGTAAAATAGTGATAAGACTGCAAGATCCAAATTGAGTGCCCCGTATGGGTTTGGAAAGAAAAAATATGCAAGTACCGTCGATCAAAATTTCAGATTCTAGTTTGCTATAATTTTGCAATATATACTAGAATTTAGGGTTTTTTCTTAATCACAAAACCTTGTTTAAAATAGGTTCTACCAAAAATATCATATCTAGAAATTAAGAGATCCAATTGAATGACAACCAATTCCATTGGAAAAAAGATGGATCAAGGTATTAAAAATCCAAATTTCACATCTCGAAGTGCTACAAGTGAAAAGACTGTCTGTAAAACTTTAATCTCTGAGGCCCAAACCCACACAAGACATGTCATAGTCTGTATAACTTTAATCTCTGAGGCCCAAACCCACGCAAGACTTGTCAAGGATATCCTTGAATATCTTAGGAATCATTGCTTATCAGCCTGCAAACGAGAGACCTAAAACTTGAGAGGTGTTTGATGCTTGTGAGAGGTAGCTTGTCTTTACCAAGTTTCCCATTGGCATCATGCATGTGGACAGAAATATATATATTTGTGTACAATTTTCAATACAAAGAATGTGAAAAAATGCATTAGAAATAGACTTGTTAGTTATTTACTCTCTTCTAATCATAAAAAGGATAATTTAAAAAATAACAATTAATCAATTCTCTCTCAATATTGTATTGAGAGAAGTAAAACACTCTTACTATACAGCACATTCAAAAAAATATCTATATATATATATATATATTTTGTATTTTTTTAAATTACTAAATAAATTTCAAAATTCAAATAAATCCTAATACCAAAGTTCAAATAAATCTTCAATATATGCCAATAGAGATCATCTTAACCCTATGTTCATATTCATAAACTTAAAAATATCAAATTATCCTAAGTTAAATAGATCTATAGAAATTGATAAGCTCTTTGTTGGATAAATGACTATGAGATCTAGACAGTCCATGATGTAGCTTGTTACTTCCTCACACTGAACAAAATGGCAGAAATTATCCATGGATTTTAAGGAGAAACGAAAAATAAGTATCTAAATTGTAAATAATTTATTGCACGCCCATGAGAATGAATGGAAATAAAAATATACTGTACAGAAACCCAGAATTCAGCAACAAACTCTCATATCATTTTCATTATCATATAAAGATTATCTATTGATTTTAAGGAGATCTAGAAACAGGCATCTAATTTGTAAAGAATTATTTGTTGGTTACGGAGCATGATCTCCAGATTCATAGGTATTATTATTCAGCCGTGTCCATACCCGTGGTATTTTCCCATTGTATTTCCCTTATAAAAGAAATACATTGTAACATGGATAGGGTTGATGTATTAGGTTTTATGCATTGTAAAGATCTCTAAGATCAGAAAGAGAGACTGTAAGACAATGAAGAGGAAGTGCAGCGGTTTTGCTGCAGGTTGTATCCCTTCACTTTGCTGGATGGAATAATAATAAACACTGGCAACTTCAGTGTGGACGTATCCCATCTTGGGGTGAACCACGATATATCTTTGTCTCTCTTGTAATGTGTGTGTGATTATATTTTCATTTATGTTTATTGTTATTGCTCTGCAATCCTGTTTTTCTAATAATTGGTATCAGAGCCAAAGGTCTATTTGGCAGATAAACCCGCAGGAAGCTAGGGTTTCTGGTTCGAGTGGGAGCAATGGCAGAAGAAGGAAAGTTTAAGGTCGAGAATTTTAATGGCCAAAACTTCCAGTTATGGAAGATGCAAATGGAGGACTATCTGTACTAGAAGGATCTATTCCTACTGTTGGGAGGAAGAGCAAAGCAGCCGGCGGCTATGAAGGACAAAGAATGGGAGGTTCTTGATAGAAAGACTCTTGGAACAATACGGCTGAGCCTGGCTTCATCGGTGGCTTTCAATAACTCAAAATAAACGACAACGGAGGGTTTGATGAGCGCATTGGGTAAGCTGTATGAAAAACCCTCGGCCTCCAACAAGGTATTTCTAATGAAGCGTTTATTTAATATAAAGATGTATGAATGTGGATCTGTTACTGATCATTTAAATGAGTTTAATACAGTTACAAATCAACTAAGTTCTGTAAGTGTGAACTTTGATGATTGTAACATCCCCCTCCTATCATACTAGTATGATAGAGAGGACGTGAACCTAAATGCGGACATCTAGTCCCATACTTAGTAAACAAACATTCAATTTAAAATGGAGCTTTTAACTAAGCATTCAAGTAATTGAAAGAACATATGGAAATACATAAACATTTGAAAACACATCGGAAGTAAATTCATTTAACACATCCATCATTCATTCAAATATTCATCAAATAAAAATTGCAAGATTAACACAGGAGAATACTTATCTTATAACAAAATAGTCCCAAGCAACTGGCTATGCAACTGCAACGTTCCACCCAACCATAGGCCAGTTGTGCTCATCAATATATTAACACACTGCCACCCCCGAGCTGGGCATGATCTCTACAAGGAATCAGGGAACAGCAGACTCACACATAGCCAAGCATACACCAAGATGAGCCAAGCCAATCTACAATTGGGTTTATCAGGCTGCTAGGAAATGGCAAGGAAGAATTGCTAAGATAGTGAGCTCAACCACAGAGCTATGGATACCCCTCCCAGATCTATTCAGCTTGGCACCCACAATGCCTACACACCCAACACAAGGAAATATTCTCTTCACTGCCACACAGTCCCTCAAGTCATACCTTCCTTTCTAGTGCTCTCAGGGTGTGCATAGAAAAGTAGCCAAAGCCCTCTTGATCTTCTCGAGAGGTTACTCACTTCACTAGGTTTATCAAGCCAATTCTGTCCACTACCACTCCAAGTTTCTTGCTCACAGGTTCAAAACAAAACTGGGATGCACATAACAGCAGAACTACACTTATTGGTCATGATAAAACATTTTTACAGTGGGATTCCCAAAGATGGGGTTTTCATTAACTTTAGAAAAACGTGGGCAACCCAAAAATGAAACTGGAAGATGGGGAACCACCCTGGGAAGCCAAATCCGTTTTTAGAAAAACGTTCATGAACATTCTGGGGCAAAAATGGCCTCCATAACAGTCCCAAATCGTGGTCCTTCTCTCCCAGCTGTTGTATAATACAAAAACGAGCTCCCAGGCATGGAAATTGCAGGAAAAAATGGATGAAAACGTGTAGGGAAAGACCCAGCTAGCTCAAAACTGCGTGAGAGAGGAAAGACTGTGGGTTCATAATGGCTTTGGGCACCATTTCGTGGGTGTTTTCTTGCCCAAGGAGACAAAACATGATTTTCCAGGTTGATGGCTTGCCCATGCACGAAATTGGCTTCCATACCTCTTCATTCCCAAGACATTAACTGCCTCAACCAACTCTTGGAAGAATTAAATGATTGGGTCCATAACCCAAAATGGGTAGTTGGTGGTTTATGGGTTTCTCATTGACACATGGATCAACACCATTGGCTCAAGGGTTTGAATAATTTCCCTCCCTATTCCTTGTAGAATCATGCCCCCATCTCTTTGTTGCATAGCATAGCCAGTTGTGGGTTTTTCATTAAAATTTGTATTTACATGATGTCTTATTTACATTGTGCCTATCTAGCACAAGAACCATAGGCATCTATTCCTTTAATTGCCGATACATCAACGCTAAATCAATGGTGGGGCCTTGGCCTTGAGCTCCTCACCATGATTAAATTACAATATTTACATTATTTACGATTTAATACAAAGGGGGTCAAAATGGGGACATTACATTCCCCTCCCCTTACATTAGCACTGTCCTCAATGCTCATGAAAATTGAACAAAAATGGATATGCCACCCTCATGGCATCCTCCAGCTCCCATGTAGCCTCATCGGGACCGTAGTGCTTCCATTGCACCTTTACCTGTCTGATGGCTCGGTTCCGGAGCAATGTTACCTTCTTGGCTAGGTTGCGCAATGGATCGGTCTGGATCACATCCCAATTAATCACATGGTTAGGATCATGTACATATTTCTTAAGCAAAGAAACATGAAAAACATTATGAGCTTTAGTGCTAGCAGGCAATGCAAGTCTATATGCAACTGGCCCTATTCTTTCAAGCACTTCAAATGGCCCACAATATCTAGGTGATAGCTTGGCACAACTCCCAAGATTCAAGGAAATCTTCCTTGATCTCACTCTAAGATACACATGATCCCCAACATTGAATTCCCTATGCACTCTATGTTCATCTGCATAGCTTTTTTGTCTATCTTGGGCTACTTTTAAATTATGTTTGATCTTGGCAACTTCTTGCTCCATTTCCTTGAGCAATTCCGGCCCAAGTACCATTCTGTTCACTGGATTGTCCCAAGTCACTGATGTCCTACACCTTCTGCCATACAAAGCCTCATAAGGACTCATTCCCAACGATGCTTGTTGCCCATTGTTATATGCAAATTCTACCAAGTGTAGATAATCCTCCCACTTGGATGGTTTGTCCATTACATACATGTGGAGCATGTCTTCAAGCTCCTGATTTACTCTTTCTGTTTTCCCATCTATTTGAGGATGGTATGCGGTACTAAAGCTTAGCTGTGTACCCAAATCTGCAAAGAGACCTTTCCAAAAATTGGAAGTGAACTTGGTATCCCTATCAGAAATTATTGCCTTAGGCAACCCATGTAATCTGAAAATTTCCTTCATGAAAATATTTGCAATGGCATCGGTTTTATATGTGGACTTAACCGGTATAAAATGTGTTGCCTTTGTTAACTTGTCCACCACAACCATGATGGAATCATGTTGTCTCTTAGTCATTGGCAATCCTGTAGTAAAATCCATGGAAATTATTTCCCATTTCCATTCTGGAATTGGCACTGGGTGCAATAAACATGCGGGGTGTTGGTGTTCAACCTTCACCTGCTGACATTCCATGCACTTAGAGATGTATTCAGCGACATCCTTCTTCATCCCTGGCCAGAAATAATATTTTCTTGCTGTAGCAATTGTTTTCTGATATCCAGGGTGACCAGAGTATGGAGCTTTATGGATTTCATCCATAACAATCCTCCTCAAGTCTACCGCATTTGGAATATAGACTCTATTCTTATAAGTAAGAAGTCCGCCTTCTTCCAAATGATAGCCTTCATACTTCTTGCCAAGGTCTTGCTACTGCAATTTGCCCTTTACCTGCTCATGCACTTCATCCTCAACCATATGGTTAACAATTTCCTGCCTCAAATCTGGTTGGCAAGTACTAAGTGCTGCCACATACATTTCACGTACCTTCCTGCTGAGTGCATCAGCCACCTTGTTTTCTTTCCTTTTTATGTGTTTGATTTCAAAATCAAATTCACACAAAAATTCCAACCATCTAGCTTGCCTAGCATTTAAAGTTGGCTGATCAAACAAGTATTTCAGACCACAATGGTCTGTCCTTAACTCAAATTCTCTTCCCATTAAGTAATGCCTCCACATCTTTAAAGTGTGTACTATGGCTGCAAGTTCTATATCATGAGTAGCATAGTTCTTCTCATGCTCCTTCAACTTTCTTGACTCATAGCATATCACGTGGTTGTCTTGCATAAGAACTCTTCCAAGTCCTTGATTGCATGCATCGGTACATACCACAAAGTCTTTTTTCGGGTCTGCAATCTTCAAAATTGGTGCACTTGTAAGAAGATTTTTCAATCGTTGAAAACTTACCTCACATCTTGGTGACCATTCAAACTTTATCCCCTTCTTTTGCAAAGAAGTGATCGGGTTTTCAACCTTGGAGAATCCTTCGATAAACCTCCTGTAGTAACCAGCAAGGCCCATAAAAGATCTCACATCAGTCACATTCCTTGGAGTGGTCCAATTCATAATGGCTTCAATCTTCTCAGGGTCTACATATATTCCTTCATCAGAGATGATGTGACCCAAATAATGAATTCTGTCTTTATAAAAGTCACATTTGCTTAACTTTGCATACATCTTATGCTCCCTCAGTAATTGCATTGTCATTCTCAAATGTTCTTCATGCTCTTCTTCATTCTTAGAATAGATGAGAATGTCGTTTAGGAATACAAGAACAAACTTGTCCAAATACTTGCTAAAAACATTATTCATGAGACACATGAATGTAGCTGGTGCATTCGTGAGACCGAATGGTACCACTACAAACTCATAGTGTCCATACCTCGTTCTAAAAGCTGTCTTATGAATATATTCTTCTTTGATTCTTACCTGATGGTAACCAGACCTCAAGTTAATCTTTGAAAATACCTTTGCTCCTCTCATTTGGTCAAAAAGGTCATCAATTCGGGGAAATGGGTATTTGTTCTTCACAGTGACTTTGTTCAACTTCCTGTAGTCAATACATAACCTGAGTGTTCCATCTTTCTTTTTCACAAATAGAACAGGTGCTCCCCACGGGGACACACTTGGCCTAATATATTTCTTTTCCAGCAACTCTTGTAATTGCATCTTCAATTCTAGCAATTCCGGTGTACTCATCCTGTAGGTTGTCTTAGACACTGGTGCCGCTCCTGGCACAAGTTCAATTGTAAAGTCAATTTATCTCTTTGGAGGGAGTCCTGGAATCTCATCAGGAAAAACATCCCTGAATTCTTGCAGTACATGATGGTCCTCCAATTTAAGAGTTTCATTCTCTGCTGCCTCTAAAACGTGGGCTGCATACAATTGACATCCCTTCCTACAGAACTTCTTCAGCTGCATGGCTGAAACCTGTCTAACAGAAGTCACCTTTGGAATGCCTTTTACAACCCTCGGGTTTCCTTCTTCGTCCATGCATTCAAATGTCTTATTGTAGCAGTCAATTTTAACCCTGTGTGCTTCTAACCAATCCATTCCAATGAGAATATCATAGGAACCCAGTGGTAAAATATTCAGATCTGCATACATGAATAGCCCATCCATCTCTAATGGACATTTCTCTACTATTTCACTAACTTTTCTCTTGGTTCCAGTGGCTAGTTGAACTAACCATGATTTACTATGCCTTAATTTCTTGAAAGCACAAATCTCAACAATTCTAGGAGTGACATAATTGTGAGTAGATCCAGGATCAATCAAAATAGAAACAGATTGCTTAGCAATCATACCTTCAACTTCAACCACAGTTGACTGATGATCTTCCTAGCGGTTGTCTAGTGCTGCATAGATTCTAGGGATTTCTCTCGCCACTTGACCCACAGTTCCAGCTCCTTGGATGTTGTGAACTTGATTTGCATTCCCATTCCTATGTGGACAGTTCCTAAGCATGTGGTATCCTCCACAACCCCAACATTGAAGTGGTTCTCTTTGCTCCTTTGGATCTCTTGGCTTGTCTCCCATCATCCTAGTTGGCTTAGTCACAACCTGTGATGGTTTCCTTTGCTGATTCTTGAATTGAGGAGGCTTGAACCCCTTCTTCCTTTGATCAAACTTTTCATTTTTCCTATCCTTCCATGCCTTATGGAATTCTGGTTTGCTTTTGTTTTGATCAAAGCAATACTTGGCCTTTCTTATGGCCTCCTCTAAAGTTTGAGGTTTATCAAACTCAATTTTTTCTTTATATGACTGGGGCAGTCCACTTAGGAAACGCTGAATTTTCACCTTATCATCTCGAATGTACTTGACATACCTCAGCAGCTTCAAGAACTTGTTTGCATATTCCTCCATGGTCAATTGTCCCAATCTCAGCTCATGGAACTCTTTAATCTTATCATCATAGTACCTATCAGAGAGGTACTTTTGCTTGAAGTATTTCTTGAACTGCTTCCACACGATCTTCCTTTCGTTGATCTTCTTCACTTGCCTGGTGTGTTCCCACCATATAGATGCTCTTCCATTCAAGTTGAAGATGGCTACCCTTGCCTTCATATTTTCCGAATAATCTTGGACTTGGAAATATTTTCTCATCCCAAGAAGCCAAGCTTCAACTTCTTGACCAGACTTTACCTCTCCATCAAATGTAGGAGGTTTTGCCTTCTTAAATTCCCCATGTGAATTGTTCTTGTAGTGCTTCTTCCTCTTGCTTCTGTGGGATGAAGAGCTTGAACCCTCAATGGATTCTTCAGAGTCAGAGGATTCATTAGAAAAGATTTTTGAAGTATATGTTCTGTCTGTAGAAACTCTTCTTGAGCTACTAGCCCTCTTACAGGAATTCCTTCTAGAGCTACTCCCACTCCTTTCTGGATTTGATGTCTGATGCCGAGAGTTTATTTGCCTTTGGATTTCTGTCAAATTCTGTAGCATGGCTGCATTCAACTAATTTTGTTCTTCCTGAGCTTTAATCATCCTTTCATTATCTTCTCTTCAACTTTGCAATTCCACCCTTAGGCTTCTCATGGTGGCCGCAATACCTGGAGGGGTCTCTTGATTTCTTCTCCCATTAGATTCTGTTTCAACATTTTCAACATGTATGTTTTCCCCCATGGCATCTGTCTCAGGTTCATATGGATCCTGTGCATCATTCATGATGTTTATTTTCTTGGCCCAACCAAGATCCAAAACTTTCCAACTGTATTATCTAGAGTGCTGCCCTGGTGTATTGTGATTCTGCAAGAATGTGTTTATCTACACAATTGTTAGCTGAATTATATTCTCAGAATTCATAACTTACCTTCATGCACATGGGAAAATGCCATATTGACAACTTGTCAGATCATAGAATTTTTTTCACAATCAACGACATACGAGGGGGAGAAACAAAAGGGGGTCAAGGGGGCTTGCAGTTGCGGAGCGATTCGGTGAATGATTCCGCAGTTGCGGAGCCATTCACGGAATCCTTCCATAGTTTCAGAATGATTCGGTGAATGCTCCCGCAGTTGCGGAGCCATTCGCGGAATCCTTCCACAGTTTAGGAACGATTCGACGAATGCTCCCGCAGTTGCGGAGCCATTCGTGGAATCCTTCCACAGTTTCAGAACGATTCGGTGAATGCTCCCATAGGTGCGGAGCCATTCGCGGAATCCTTCAGCAGTTGCGGAACGATTCGGCGAATGCTCCCGCAATTGCGGAGCCATTCGCGGAATCCTTCCGCAGTTGCGGAACGATTTGGCGAATGCTCCCGTAGTTGCGGAGCCATTAGCGGAATCCTTCCGCAGCTACGGGAAGATTCGCGGAACTCTTCCGCAGTTGCGGAACGGTTCGCGAAACTCTTCCGCAGTTGCGGAACTCTTTCGCAATTTCGGAAGACATTCCAGAATTCCTTCCGCAAATTTCGGAAGAGAATTCCTTCTACAATTTCGGAAGAGAATCCCTTCCGCAATTTCGGAGGAGAATTCCTTCCAAAAATTTCCTTTCGACGCCGAACACTTAGAAAAATTTTCCACTATTTCAGAACAGTTCGCCGAATTCTTCCGCGTTGCGAAACAACTCACGGAATCCTTCCGCAGTTTCGGAAGAGAATTCCTTCCGCAAATTTCGAAAGATAATTCCTTCCGCAATTTCAGAAGAGAATTCCTTCTGCAATTTTGGAAGAGAATTCCTTCCGTAGTTTCGGGGCGGTTCGCGGAACTCTTCCGCAAATTTCGGAACGATTTCCCGAACTCTTCCCGAAACAGACTTAAACAAAAATTTCCAAAAAGCTTGTAAGAAAATTTTTAAAATCTTCCCTTCTTTCAGTGATGACTGCTGCTCAGCAGGAGGTGATCTTACCTCTGTAATCTATCCAACTTAGCCAGTTTAGGCCCTATGCTACTATTTGTGGTGATTAGGAAGGAACCTTCCCAAGTGGTTGTGATTGGATTTGGCCCATAGAGGCCCAATGCTGCAACCAGCAGCTCTGATACCAAAATGTAACGTCCCCCTCCTATCATACCAGTATGATAGAGAGGACGTGACCCTAAATGCAGACATCTAGTCCCATACTTAGTAAACAAACATTCAATTTAAAATGGAGCTTTTAACTAAGCATTCAAGTAATTGAAAGAACATATGGAAATGCATAAACATTTGAAAACACAGGGGAAGTAAATTCATTTAACACATCCATCATTTATTCAAATATTCATCAAATAAAAATTGCAAGATTAACACAGGAGAATACTTATCTTATAACAAAATAGTCCCAAGCAACTGGCTATGCAACTGCAACGTTCCACCCAACCATAGGCCAGTTGTGCTCATCAATATCTTAACACACTGCCACCCCCGAGCTGGGCATGATCTCTACAAGGAATCAGGGAACAGCAGACTCACACATAGCCAATCATACACCAATATGAGCCAAGCCAATCTACAATTGGGTTTATCAGGCTGCTAGAAAATGGCAAGGAAGAATTGCTAAGCTAGTGAGCTCAACCACAGAGCTATGGATACTCCTCCCAGATCTATTCAGCTTGGCATCCACAATGCCTACACACCCAACACAAGGAAATATTCTCTTCACTGCCACACAGTCCCTCAAGTCATACCTTCCTTTCTAGTGCTCTCAGGGTGTGCATAGAAAAGTAGCCAAAGCCCTCTTGATCTTCTTGAGAGGTTACTCCCTTCACTAGGTTTATCAAGCCAATTTTGTCCACTACCACTCCAAGTTTCTTGCTCACAGGTTCAAAAAAAAACTGGGATGCACATAATAGCAGAACTACACTTATTAGTCATGATAAAACGTTTTTACAGTGGGATGCCCAAAGATGGGGTTTTCATTAGCTTCAAAAAAACGTGGGCAACCCAAAAATGAAACTGGAAGATGGGGAACCACCCTGGGAAGCCAAATCCATTTTTAGAAAAACGTTCATGGACATTATGGGGCAAAAACGGCCTCCATAACAGTCCCAAATCGTGGCCCTTCTCTCCCAGCTGTTGTATAATGCAAAAACGAGCTCCCAGACATGGAAATTGCAGGAAAAAATGGATGAAAACGTGTAGGGAAAGACCCAGCTAGCTCAAAACTGCGTGAGAGAGGAAAGACTGTGGGTTCATAATGGCTTTGGGCACCATTTCGTGGTTGTTTTCTTGCCCAAGGAGACAAAACACGATTTTCCAGGTTGATGGCTTGCCCATGCACGAAATTGGCTGCCATACCTCTTCATTCCCAAGACATTAACTGCCTCAACCAACTCTTGGAAGAATTAAATGATTGGGTCCATAACCCAAAATGGGTAGTTGGTGGTTTATGGGTTTTCTCATTGACACATGGATCAACACCATTGGCTCAAGGGTTTGAATAATTTCCCTACCTATTCCTTGTAGAATGATGCCCCCATCTCTTTGTTGCATAGCATAGCCAGTTGTGGGTTTTTCATTAAAATCCGTATTTACATGATGTCTTATTTACATTGTGCCTATCTAGCACAAGAACCATAGGCATCTATTCCTTTAATTTCCGATACATCAACGCTAAATCAATGGTGGGGCCTTGGCCTTGAGCTCCTCACCATGATTAAATTACAATATTTACATCATTTACGATTTAATATAAAGGGGGTCAAAATGGGGACATTACAATGATGAGGTTAGGGCTCTTCTAATCTTGTGTTCATTGCTAGAAATCTGGAATAGCTTGGTCATGGCTGTAAGTAACTCTGTCTCTAGTTCAAACACCTTGAAATTTGATGATGTTATTGGTGTTATTCTTAGCGAGAAAATGCGAAGAAAAAGCACAGGTGAGACATCACGTAATGCATTGACCATGGAGACCAAGGGAAGACAAAAGGAGAGAGGAAAGAACCAAGGTAATCGTGGGAAGTCTAAAACGGGCAGATCCAGGTCCAGACTAGGAAAGATAGAGTGTTGGAACTGTGGAAAGAAAGGGCATCTGAAAAAAGACTGCAGATCTCTAAAGAAGAAAGGAGATGCACAAAAGGAAACTACCCAGGAAGCAAATGTAGCAGGTGATGTGTTACAAGATTATTGGTTCTTGCATTAGATAATACTAGTGATTATTGGGTAGTAGATTCAGGGGCTTCATGTCATGCTACACCTCATAGGAAATACTTTCATGATTATGTTCCAGGCGATTTTGGACATGTTTTATTGGGTGATGATGAGCCATGTAAAATTGTTGGAATGGGTAAGGTATGGATAAAAGTTAAGAATGGAACTGATTGGCTGTTAAAAGATGTTAGGCATATTCCTGCTATGAAAAGAAATCTGATCTCAACAGGGCAGTTGGGAGATGGCGGCTATCTATCTACATTTGTAGAAAAGTGGTGGAAGATCACTAAAAGATCAAAGGTGATAGCAAAAGGAGACAGGGTAGATACATTGTATTTATGTCCTCATAATACTAACCATTCTATCTCTTTAGCTTCCACAGGAACAAATACAGCATTGTGGCATCATAGGCTTGGCCACATGAGTGAGAAGGGGATGCAATTCTCCACTCGAGGAAGTTGCTACCAGATTTGAAGCAGGTAAGTTTGGAATTCTCCGAGAACTGTGTTTATGGAAAACAGAAGAGAGTCAGATTTCTCAGGGTTGGAAAACAGAAGAAGAGTGAAAAGTTAGATCTAGTGCATACAGATGTATGGGGACCGGCTCAGGTACAATCTCTTGGTGGCTCTCATTATTATGTTACATTTATTGATGATGCAACTAGGAAAACTTGGGTTTATTGCATTAGATAGAAATCTGATGTGTTTGCTACTTTTAAGAAGTGGAAAGCTTTGGTTGAGAATGAGACAGGAAAAAGGTTGACGTGTCTCAGATCTAATAATGGAGGTGAGTACTGCGGCAAGGATTTTGATAGTTATTGTTTATACCATGGGATTTGTAGAGAGAAGACAGTCCCAGGAACACCACAAGAAAATGGTGTCTCAGTAAGGATGAACAGAATGATCATGGATCGTGCAAGGTGTATGAGACTGCATGCAGGGTTTCCCTTACAGTTTTGGGTAGATGCTGTAAATACTGTTGTTTATTTAATAAACAGAGGACCTTCAAGTGCTTTGGATGGTGGTATTCCAGAGGAGACATGGACAGATAAAAAGGTAAACTACTCATTTCTGAGAACGTTTGGTTGTGAAGCATTTTTCCATATTGATAAAGAAAATAGAACAAATCTTGAAGCTAAATCCAAGAAATGTACCTTTATTGGATATGGGGTTGATGATTTTGGTTATCGTTTATGGGATTATGAAAATCACAAAATCATTAGAAGTAGAGATGTCATATTCAATGAAAAGGTCATGTATACAGATCAGTTGCAGGGAAAGAAACAAAAAAAGGAAAACACAGAGTACACAGTACTTGATGAGATTACAGAAAATGAAGTTCCAAAGGTGCCAGGAAATCAAGAACAGCAGCAAGTGTCTAAAACTCCTGTAACTGCAAGAAGATCTACCAGGTTAACTAGACTCCCTAAACGATACTCTCCTTCAATGTATTATTTGTTGATGACTGATGCTGGTGAACCAGAATGTTATGAAGAAGCAATGCAAGTGGAAACTAGAAAGAAGTGGGAGCAAGGCATGAATGAGGAGATGGACTCATTGGTAGGAAACCAGACTTGGGATCTGGTTCAGTTGCCTGCTGGTAAAAGAGCATTGCAGAACAAATGGATTTACAGGTTGAAGAAAGAAGAAGGAGATAAGAAGCGATACAAGGCGAGACTTGTTGTAAAGGGGTTTGCACAGAAGAAAGGTATAGATTTTGATGAAATATTTTCTCCTGTTGTTAAGATGACTTCAATTAGGACTATCTTAAGTCTAGTGGTGGTAGAAGATTTGCATCTTGAACAGTTAGATGTAAAAACAGCCTTTCTCCATGGAGATTTGGAGGAAGAGATATATATGCAGCAACCACAAGAGTATGAGGTCAAAAGTAAGGAAAACTTGGTATGCAGGTTGAAAAAAAGTTTGTATGGATTTAAGCAAGCTCCAAGGCAGTGGTATTTAAAATTTGACAGGTTTATGACAGAACAAGGTTATAGTAGATTTTATTCTGACCACTGTGTTTATTTCAAGAAGCTAGACAATGAAAAATATATTATCTTGTTATTCTATGTGGATGACATGCTTGTTGTAGGGTCTAACATGTAGGATATAAATGTGCTCAAAAGGAAGCTAGCTAATTCATTTGCGATGAAGGATTTGGGTGCTGCAAAGCAAATCCTTGGTATGAGAATAATGAGAGATGGAAAAAATCGCAAATTGACATTGTCTCAAAGTGAGTACATACAAAAGTTGTTGGAGAGGTTCAGAATGCAGAATGCAAAACCAGTAAGTACACCTTTGTCCAACCATTTCAATCTAAGTAAGGAAATGTGTCCCAAGACACAGGAAGAGACAGATTACAAGTCCAAGATTCCCTATCAATCAGCAGTTGGCAGCTTGATGTATGCCATGGTGTGCACAAGACCAAATATTGAACAAGCAATGGGAGTTGTGAGCAAATATATGAACAATCCAGGTAAAGAACATTGGAAGGAAGTACAGTGGATTCTCAGGTATTTGAGAGGTACTACAATTCAGGCATTATGTTTTGGAGGTTCAGACATTGTTCTACAGGGATATGTTGATGCAGATATGGCAGGTGCTAAGGATAGCAGGAGGAGCACCACAGGGTATGTGTTTAATGTAGGTGTAATATCCCTATTTTGACCCTATTGCATTAAAATTGTAAATGATGTAAATATCGTTATTTAATCATGGTGAGGATCTCAAGGCCAAGGCCCCGCCATCGATTTAGTTTTGTATGTATCAGCAATTAAAAATAGATGCCTATGGTTCTTGTGCTGGACATGCACAATGTAAATTAATACATCATGTAAATACAAATTTTAATGAAATACCCACAACTAGCTAAGCAATGCAACAAAGAGATGGGGGCATGATTTCACAAGGAATAGGGAGGGAAATTATTCAAACCCTTAAGCCAATAGTGTTAATCCAAATTTCATGAGAAAACCCATAAACCACCAACTACCCACTTTGACTTATGCGCCCAATCATTTAATTCTTCCAAGATTTGGTTGAGGCAGTTAATGCCTTGGGAATGGAGAGGTATGGAAGCCAATTTCGTGCATGGGCAAGCCATCAACCTGGGAATTCCTATTTTTGCTTCTTGGGCAAGAAAACACCCACAAAATAGTGCCCAAAGCCATCTTTCACCCATGGCCTTTGCCCTCTCATGCAGTCTGAGCTAGCTGGGCTTTCCCCACCACATTTTTCATCATTTTCCTACATTTTTCCATGGCTGGGAGCTTGTTTTTGTATTGCACAGTGGATGGGAGAGGAGGACCGCGATTTGGGGTTGTTATGGAGGTCGTTTTTGCCCCAGAATGTCCATGGACATTTTTCTGAAAATGATTTTTCTCTCCCAGGGTTGTTCCCCATCTTCCATTTTCGTTTTTGGGTTTCCCACGTTTTTCTGAAGCTAATGAAAACCCCATTTTGGGCATCCCACTGTAGAAACGTTTCCCTTCATGCCCAGCACTTGCACTTTTGTTGTTATGTGCATCATTGTTTTGGTTTGAACCTATGAGCAATAAATTGGAGTGGAAGTGGACAGAATTGGATTGATAAACCTAGTGAGGAAGGTAACCTCTAAAGAAGATCAAAAGGGCTGGCTACTCTTCTATGCACACCTTGAACAACACTAGAATGGAAGGTATGGCCTGAGGGACTGTGTATTGGTGAAGGGAATACTTCCTTGAGTGGGGTGTGTAGGCATTATGGGTTCCAAGCTAGATAGATCTTGTAGAGGTATCCTTGGATCTTTGTTTGAGCTCACTAGCTTAGCAATTCATTCCCTCCCCTTTTCCTTAGCAGTCTGATAAACCCAACTGTGGATTGGCTTGGCTGATTTTGGTGTATTTTGGCTATGTGTGAGTCTGTTGTTCCATTTTTCCTTGTAGAAATCATGCCCAGCTCGGGGGTGGCAGTTGTATCAAGAGATTGATAAGCACAACTGGCCTATGGTTGGGTGGAACGTTGCAGTTGCATAGTTGGTTGCTCAGGACTACTTTCTTTTAAGATAAGTACTCTCATGAGTTAAATTATGCAATGTATTTATTTAATGACTGTCATGAAAATGTTTGAATGTATGTTAGACATGTAGATGATTTTAATTCCACTATGTTTAATTACTATATGCATATGTACATGTCACTTATTATCAATGAATATGGGGCTAGATGCCTGGATTTCGTGTCACGTTCTCTCCCTGGCTCGGTCTGATGGGAGGGGACTTGACAGTGTGGTATCATAGCCATAAGCTACAGCATTGGGCCTCTATGGGCCAAGTATCATCAGAGTTACACAGGGAAGACTCCTTCCTTATCACCACAGGTTACCATGTTGGGCCTAAACAGGCTAAGGTTGAACAGTTTGCAGAGTTGCAGAGGAAAAGTCACCTCCTGTTGAGCAATAATCATCACAGAAAGAAAGGAAATTTTTTTAATTTTTCTAAGTGTTTTTGAAATTTTGCCTAAGACTGTGGCGGGGAAATTAATGTTAATTTCTGCAACACGGTTGGCAGGTTTAGCGCTAACTTTGGAGACTCTGTCGGTGATTTTAGCGTTAAGTTTTGCGAAACGCGGCGGCGAAATTAACGTTAAATTTTGCGACGCAGCGACGAACTTAATGTTAATTTCAGTGACGCGGCGGCGAAGTTAATGAAAAAATTTGCGACGCATGCGCGCGGCTAAATTAACGTTAAGATCCACGAACGCCGACGGCAATTTTAATGTTAAAATCTGCGATGCACGCGGCGAAAATAACCTTAAAATCCGCAACAAGGGAGGCGAAGTTTAGCTTAAAATTCCGCAACAATGGAGACGCTTTTTAAGCTAAAATATTCGCGACACCAAAGGCAAAAATAACGTTAAGATCCACGACACCGGTGGCCATTTTAACCTTAATATTTGCGCCAAACGGGAAAATGCAGCAGCTTTTCACTGAGATTCTCAGGTGCCGAAAATGGAAAAATCGCCATGAAAGTTATGCGCTAGATTGCGCGAAATCAAAGGAATTACAAAAAAAAATGAGGGCGTTGTCCTCAACCCGCCCTGCAGTGGCGCAGGGAAGCCATAAGGGGGCAAGCCCCCTTGACCCCCGTCGTCCCCCTGAGACAGTTGTCCCCTTGAGACCGTTGTTGATAGTGAGAAAGTCTATGATTGGACAAAATTGTCAATATAGGATTTCCCCACATACATGCAAATAATTTATGGTATTATAATGCAGCTAACAGTTGTGTTTATAAACACATTTTGCAGAATTATAGGCACATCAAAGCAATATTCCAGATAAGTGCAGTTGGAAAGTTTTGGTCTTGGTTGAGCCAAGAATATCAACATCATGGATGATGCAAAGGATCCCTATGAGCTTGAGACAGATGCCATGGGGGAAAACATACATGTTGAGAATGCTGAAACAAAATCCAATGGGAGAAGAAATCGAGAGACTCCCCCAGATATTGCAGCCACCATGAGGAGCCTAAGGGTGGAGTTGCAAAGCTGTAGAGAAGATAATGAAAGGATGATTAAAGCTCAGGAAGAACAAAATCAGTTGAATGCAGCCATGCTACAGAGTTTGACAGATATCCAGAGGCAAATTAATCCTGGATATCCGTCGGAAAATCCAGAAGGGAATCGGAGTAGTTCAAGTAGAAATTCCCGCAAGAGGTCCAATATCTCAAGAAGAGTTTCTAGAGACAGAACCTATACTCCAGAAATCACTTCTAGCGGATCATCTAACTCTGAAGGATCCATTGAGGGTTCAAGCTCTTCATCTCTCAAGAATAAGAGAAAGAGGCATTACAAGAACAATTCACATGGGGAATTTAAGAAGGCAAAACCTCCTACATTTGATGGAGAGGTAAAGTCTGTTCAAGAAGCTGAAGCTTGGCTTCTTGGAATGAGAAAGTATTTGCAAGTTCAAGACTACTCTGGAAATATGAAGGCAAGGGTCGCCATCTTCAACATGAATGGAAGAGCATCTATATGGTGGGATCACATTAGGCAAGTGAGGAAGATCAATGAAAGAAAGATTGTGTGGGAGCAGTTCAAGAAATATTTCAAGCAAAAGTACCTCTCTGACAGGTACTATGATGATAAGATCAAAGAGTTTGTTAGGAACCTATGTCAACCCTTCTCTTTACTATGTTAGTATATTGTTGTTGGACGCATATGCTTTGTAAGTCGTCCCGTAGTATTTGTTGATCCGTAGTTTATATTAACCCATAGTATTGGATGCATATGCTTTGTAAGTCGTCCCGTAGTATTTGTTGATCCGTAGTTTATATTAACCCATAGTATTGGACGCATATGCTTTGTAAGTCGTCCTGTAGTATTATATGTCCCATGGTTTTGACTCATAGTATTGGGCATAGACTTAGTATATAAGTGTGTGTTGAGGTCATTGAAGGCACCGGTGAAGTTAATTGTATTGAGCTTGCTCAAAGGAGGTTGCCACCTCGAAGTGGCCCGTGATCAATATAAAAGTGATTATGTTCTATTATTTCTGATATCTCATGTATTTGCATTAATTAATTATTGAAGGTACTTCACATCTGGTATCAGAGCACTTTCTTGGGCTCGCTGGGTGAAATTTCTGCCAAATTTTTTTTTCACATCTGTTGCAGGTTCGGATTTGGGAATAATCCCTATCCGCTTAACTGTGGGAAGTACTTAGGCATAAGCCGTAAAACTCATTGTGAGGAGTACCACAGGAACCCCGAAGTAGCTGGCCCATTGAGAGGACCTGCCAGCGAAAAGGGCAATGACCCCTACCTGATTGACTAGTTCCCACCCGTGAGGTAAACCAAGAGCTGTCGTTTGTGGCAAAGCGGTTATCAGTTTTACCTGAGCCGTGGAGTGAGGGCTACTGCCCCAATACGCAAGCCGTCAGACAGCATTGGTGGCCGAGTGAAACCCCTGAACTGTTAAGAAGCCGCACATCCCTGGGGTCCATATCTATTTTCAGTTGAACTGTTGCTGATCACTTCCGCTCCAGATCCAGCCGTTTCAGATCTATTCTGAAAGTCATTCCAAATCCAGTCGTCATTTCAGATCTAGCCGTTGCAGATCTATCTGTTGCGGATCCCTTCCGTGCCGTTGCTGATCCATTTCTGGAAAAAAAATAATAAGAAGAAGAAGAATTCAGTTTTTTCTCCATATCTCCCTTATTTTCACTCTGTTTCCCTTGAAATTTTCGGGGAACCCCTGTCATCCCATTCTGCATATTTAATTCCTGAGGACCCTATCCCCTATTCCCCTTCCCAAAGCCCAAAATCCCACATTTGTCTATTTTTAGGGTTTTCCATAACTTCCTCAGATTTCACCCAATCACCTTCAAATTTTACCACAGAATTCATTTCTGAATTCTGCTTCTTTGTCCCTCTTTGCCAAATTTTCTCATTCTATCACTCCACTTCTGAAATCCCCCTTTTTGCTTTCTTGTCCTTTCGACAGTGTCCAAAATCTAGTCAAACCCCAATTACCCATCAGATTGTTTCCCCAATCCAAATTTCCCTTTACTAAATCAGCTTCTGTTTGTGTTTTTCTACCCATTCCACCCAAAAAAAAAAAAAAACCTGGTTATGGTTGTCACCCGTGTAGGAGCAAACACCATGGAGGAAGCACTTGCAGCCATCCAAACCAAACTCCAAGATCTAGATGAAAAAATTTCTCAGCCTCCATCTTCAGCATTCAGCCATGAACAATAACCGACAGCCAGAATCTTTTGCAGCCACCGGGTTCTCTTCTTCCAACAATTTTCGTGGGCCGAATCTTGATTTTCCTCGCTTCAATGGTACTGATCCGACTAGATGGATATACCGATCAGAACAATATTTCAGTCTACATAATACTTTTGATGTCCAGAAAGTTCCACTTGCATCCTTTCATTTGGAACAGGAAGCCCTTCAATGGTACCGCTGGTACATCAAAGCTCATCCCGAGCCAAATTGGACATATTTTTGCCAACTCATTTTGCCACGATTTGGTCCTAATGCTTTTGATGATTTCACAGGAGCACTCACTAAACTTCACCAAATTGGCACAGTGAGAGAGTATAAGACAGAATTTGAGAAATTGGCCAATCACACAGAAGGATTGTCTGATGAATAGTACAGGAGTTGTTTTATCAGTGGTCTCAAGGATGAAATCCGCTTAGAGGTCAAAATTTTTTATCCCAACACAATGATGGAAGTCCTAAGGTTGGCTAAGCTGGCCGAGGACAAGATCGCAGCTCAACAACACTCCAAACCCACCCTTGTTCCCTTCAGAAATATGGGTTCCCAACGACCTTCCATCACGCCTTCTCCTCAACCAACTCCTATCAAGCATTTGTCTGAAATAGAAATGCAGGCACACCGAGAAAAAGGGCTTTGCTATAATTGTGATGAGAAATTCACTCGGGGACATAGATGTGTTCAACAAAATCTCTATCTCTTGGATGTGGATTCTCTGCCTGCCTTAGAACTTGATGAAGAAGCTACATATACAGTAGATGATCAGGTCGACATTCAACACCCGCCTATTGACACCCCATCTCAGGACGACCCACCCGAGATCTCTCTCCATGCTGTAACTGGCATCACCACCCCACAAACAATGCGGGTCAGGGGATACTTCAAGAAGCTCCCTCTTACCATACTCATTGATTCTGGTAGCACTCATAACTTCATTGACCCGCGGATTGCCAAACAGGCTGATTGTTTTGTCCATCCTTGCTCCAACTTTGAAGTCATGGTTGCCAATGGGGGCACCTTACCTTGCAAGGGGAAGTGTCACAATGTGCGTATCTCTATGGAATATTATAACCTACGCTCTGACATGTTTTCCTTGTCCTTAGGAAGATGTGATGTGGTTTTGGGCGTTCAATGGTTACGCACACTTGGCCCCATCTTATGGGATTTTGCTGAACTTTGGATGCAGTTTAAAGTCAACGGGGCACAACACAAATTTATGGGCTTACAACCAGGGTCTCTCTGCATCATCAGTTCACATCGCCTGGAAAAAATCCTTAAGAAGAATTCACATGGTGTCATCGCTCAGCTCAATTCCATTCAGATGCACCCATCAACAGTCTCCACTACTTCCTTGGATAGATATGCAGGTATCTTTGCTGAACCAATGCGCTTGCTACCTTCAAGAGACCTTTCCGGTAAGAATTTATCCACATCTACCTCTCAGCTGGAAATGATGGCTATTTTTCATGCAGTACAGAAGTGGCAGCCATACCTATTAGGGAATTATTTCTGCATCCAGACTGATCTCCCGAGTCTGGAAAATTTTCTGGAACAATGGGTCTCATCCCCAACACACCTGAAATGGGTTATCCACCTCATGGGTTATCCCTATGTGATCACTTACAAGAAGGGTAAGGACAATATGGTGGAAGATGCTCCTTCTTGCACAATTGATGACCCAGTTTCTCTTACAGCTCTTTCTCTGCTTGTTCCAAATTGGTTGCAATATGTTCAACAGGGCTCTCTCTTCTATGAACTCCATGCTTCTTCATCAACAGGGCACTCTGGGTTCTGCAAAATGTATGACCGGGAACAATGTAACTTCTTTTGGCATGGACTAAAAATGACAATATCAACAGATTGTGGCTGACAATGGTACTTTCTAAGTCAACAAGGGTGAAACGACACTCCTTTCGAGATTGCTCAAACCCTTGCCCATCCCTACACGGCTTTGGCCAACTATTTCTATGGATTTCCTAGCAGCGCTCTGGTGGTACAATACCCCATCTCAAAGGACACCATATGAAGCAGTCTATGGAAAAACACCGCCAGTTCTTCTTCCATACACCCTTAGCAGCTCCCCAGTTCAGGAAATTGACTCGGTTCTTCGAAACCGCGATCAGATTCTTCTCATTCTGCAGGACAATCTTCACATGGCCAGAATTCGCCTGAAACAACAAGCCGATCAGCACCATTCTGAGCGGCATTTTCCATGCAACTGACAGGCGTCTTCTTCATCTACAGCCTTCCAAGCAATCCTCCTTGACACTCCAAAGGCGTCAGTGGCCTGAAATGCAACCCGAGGATGCTACCGGGGAACCACTCCTTCAGATTCTGCAGCAATTTCTCCAACCAATGCTTTGAGGACAAAGCTTTTTCTAAGGGAGAGGGATGTTAGGAACCTGTGTCAACCCTTCTCTTTACTATGTTAGTATATTGTTGTTGGACGCATATGCTTTGTAAGTCGTCCCGTAGTATTTGTTGATCCGTAGTTTATATTAGCCCATAGTATTGACCCATAGTATTGGACGCATATGCTTTGTAAGTCGTCCCGTAGTATATTGTCCCATGGTTTTGACTCATAGTATTGGGCATAGACTTAGTATATAAGTGTCTGTTGAGGTCATTGAAGGCACCGGTGAAGTTAATTGTATTAAGCTTGCTCAAAGGAGGTTGCCCCCTCGAAGTGGCCCGTGATCAATATAAAAGTGATTCTATTCTATTATTTCTGATATCTCGTGTATTTGCATTAATTAATTATTGCAGGTACTTCACAGAGTTCCAAGAGAT
Organism: Larix kaempferi; assembly: GCA_027924585.1. Lineage (NCBI taxonomy): Eukaryota > Viridiplantae > Streptophyta > Pinopsida > Pinales > Pinaceae > Larix > Larix kaempferi. Next base: position 1,919,003 of record BSBM01001288.1, read on the forward strand.
GAAATTGGGACAACTGACCATGGAAGAGTATGCAAACAAGTTCTTGGAGCTACTGAGGTATGTCAGTATATTCGAGATGATAAGGTGAAAATTCGGCGTTTTCTAAGTGGGCTACCTCAGTCATATAAAAATAGGATTGAATTTGATGAACCTCAAACTCTAGAGGAGGCAATAAGGAAGGCCAAGTATTGCTATGATCAAAACAAAAGCAAACATGATTTCCATAAGGCATGGAAGGACAATAAGAATGAGAATTTTGACCAAAGGAAGAAAGGTTTCAAACCTCCTCATATCAGAAATCAGCAAAGGCAGCCATCACAGGTTGTGACTAAGCCAACTAGGATGATGGGAGACAAGCCAAGAGATCCAAAGGAGCTAAGAGAGCCACTTCAATGTTGGGGTTGTGGAGGATACCACATTCTTAGGAACTGCCCACATCGGAATGGGAATGCAAATCAAGTTCACAACATCCAAGGAGCTGAAACTGCGGGTCAAGTGGCGAGGACAATCCCTAGAATCTATGCAGCACTAGACGACCGCCAAGCAGATCATCAATCAACTGTGGTTGAAGTTGAAGGTAAGATTGCTAAGCAATATGTTTCTATTTTGATTGATCCTGGATCTACTCACAGTTATATCACTCCTAAAATTGTTGAGGTTTGTGCTTTTAAGAAATCAAAGCATAGTAAATCATGGTTAGTCCAACTAGCCACTAGAACCAAGAGAAAATTTAGTGAAATTGTAGAGAAATGTCCCTTAGAAATGGATGGGTTGTTCACTTATGCAAATCTGAATGTTTTTCCACTTGGTTCCTATGATATTCTCATTGGAATGGATTGGTTAGAAGCACACAAGGTTAAACTTGACTGCTACCATAAAAATTTTGAATTCATGGACGAAGAAGGAAACCCAAGGGTTGTAAGAGGGATTCCAAAGGTGACTTCTATTAGACAGGTTTCAGCCATGCAGCTGAAGAAGTTCTGTAGAAAGGGTTGTCAATTGTATGCGGCCCATGTTTTGGAGGCAACAGAGAATGAAACTCTTAAGTTGGAGGACTATCATGTGTTGCAGGAATTCAGGGATGTTTTTCCTGATGAAATTCCAGGACTTCCTCCAAAGAGAGACATTGATTTTACAATTGAACTTGTGTCACGAGTTGCACCAGTGTCCAAGACACCCTACAGGATGAGTACACCGGAATTGCTAGAATTGAAAATGCAATTACAAGAGTTGTTGGAAAACAAATATATCAGGCCAAGTGTGTCCTCGTGGGGAGCACCTGTTCTATTTGTGAGAAAGAAAGATGGAACACTTAGGTTTGTATTGACTACAGGCAGTTGAACAAAGTTACTGTGAAGAAAAAATACTCATTGCCCCGAATTGATGACCTTTTTTATCAAATGAGAGGAGCAAAGGTATTTTCAAAGATTGACTTAAGGTCAAGTTACCATCAGGTAAGAATCAAAGAGGAAGATATTCATAAGACAGCCTTTAGAACAAGGTATAGACACTATGAGTTTGTAGTAGTACCATTTGGTCTCACAAATGCACCAGCTACATTCATGTGTCTCATAAATAGTGTTTTTAGCAAGTATTTGGACAAGTTCGTTCTTGTATTTCTAGACGACATTCCTATCTATTCTAAGAATGAAGAAGAGCATGAAGAACATTTGAGAATGGCATTGCAATTGCTAAGGGAGCATGAGTTGTATGCAAAGTTAAGCAAATGTGACTTTTATAAAGATAAAATTCATTATTTGGGTCACATTATCTCAGACGAAGGAATATTGGTGGACCCTGAGAAGATTGAATCCATTATGAATTGGCTAACTCCAAGGAATGTGACAGATGTGAGATCCTTTATGGGACTTGTTGGGTACTACCGGAGGTTCATTGAAGGATTCTCCAAGGTTGCAAACCCGATCACCTCTTTGCAAAAGAAGGGGATAAAGTTTGAATGGTCACCAAGATGTGAGGAAAGTTTCCAGCGGTTGAAGAATCTTCTTACGAGTGCACCAATTTTGAAGATTGCAGACCCAGAAAAAGACTTTGTGGTGTGTACTGATGCATGCAATCAAGGACTTGGAGGAGTTCTTATGCAAGACAACCACGTGGTATGCTATGAGTCAAGAAAGTTGAAGGAGCATGAGAAAAACTATGCTACTCATGATTTAGAACTTGCAGCCATAGCACATGCTTTAAAGATGTGGAGGCATTACTTAATGGGCAGGAAATTTGAGCTAAGGACAGACCCTTGTGGTCTGAAATACTTATTTGATCAACCAAATTTGAATGCTAGGAAAGCTAGATGGTTGGAATTTTTGTGTGAATTTGATTTTGAAATCAAACACATAAAAGGGAAAGAGAACAAGGTGGTTGATGCACTTAGCAGGAAAGTACATGAAATGCATGTGGAAGCGCTTAGTACTTTCCAACCAGATTTGAGGCAGCAGATTGTTAACCATATTGTTGAGGACGAAGTGTATGTGTAGATAAAGGACAAATTGCAGCAGCAAGACCTTGAAAAGAAGTATGAAGGATACCATTTGGAAGAAGACAGACTTCTTACTTATAAGAATAGAGCCTATATTCCAAATGTGGCAGATTTGAGGAGGATTATTCGGGATGAAATCCATAAAGCTCCATACTCCGGTCACCCAGGATATCAAAAAACAATTGCTACAGCAAGAAAATATTATTTCTGGCTAAGGATGAAGAAGGACATCGCTGAATACATTTCTAGGTGCATGAAATGTCAGCAGGTGAAGGTTGAACACCAACACCCAGCAGGTTTATTGCATCCATTTCCAATTCCAGAATGGAAGTGGGAAGTAATTTCCATGGATTTTATTACAGGTTTGCCAATGATGGTGATACAACATGATTCCATCATGGTGGTGGTGGACAAGTTAACAAAGGCAACACATTTTATACCGGTTAAGTCCACACATAAAGTCGATGCCATTGCAAATATTTTCATGAAGGAAATTTTCAGATTACATGGATTGCCTAAGGCAATAATTTTTTACAGAGGGTACCAAGTTCACTTCCAATTTTTGGAAGGGTCTCTTTGCAGATTTAGGTACACAGTTGAACTTTAGTACCTCATACCATCCTCAAATAGATGGGAAAACAGAAAGAGTAAATCAGGTGCTTGAAGACATGCTTCGCATGTATGTTATGGACAAACCATCCAAGTGGGAGGATTATCTACACTTGGTAGAGTTTGCATATAACAATGGGAAACAAGCATCATTAGGAATAAGTCCGTATGAGGCTTTGTACGGCAGAAGATGTAGGACACTAGCGACTTGGGATAATCCAGTGAACAGAATTGTGCTTGGGCCATAATTGCTTAAGGAAATGGAGCAAGAGGTTTCAAAGATCAGGCAGAATTTAAAATCAACCTAGGATAGACAGAAACGCTATGCAGATAAGCTTAGAGTGCATAGGGAATTTAGTGTTGGGGATCATGTGTATCTTAGAGTGAGCCCAAGGAAGAGTTCCTTGAAGCTTGGGGGTTGTGCCAAGCTATCACCTAGATATTGTGGGCCATTTGAAGTGCTTGAAAGAATAGGGCCAGTTGCATATAGACTTGCATTGCCTGCTATCACTAGAGCTCATAATGTTTTTCATGTCTCTTTGCTTAATAAATATGTACATGATCCTAACCATGTGATTAATTGGGATGTGATCCAGGTGGAACCCGAGGGAGAGTTCCAAACCGATCCATTACGCATCCTAGACAAGAAGGTAACATTGCTCCGGAACCGAGCCATCGGACAAGTAAAGGTGCAATGGAGGCACTACAGTCCCGATGAGGCTACACAGGAGTTGGAGGATGCCATGAGAGTGGCATATCCATTTTTGTTCAATTTTGATGAGCACTGAGGACAGTGCTAATGTAAGGGGGAGGGGAATGTAATATCCCGATTTTGAACCTATTGCATTAAAATTGTAAATGATGTAAATATCGTTATTTAATCATGGTGAGGAGCTCAAGGCCAAGGCCCCGCCATCGATTTAACTTTGTATGTATCGGCAATTAAAAATAGATGCCTATTTGTTCTTGTGCTGGACATGCACAATGTAAATTAATACATCATGTAAATACAAATTTTAATGAAATACTTACAACTAGCTAAGCAATGCAACAAAGAGATGGGGGCATGATTTCACAAGGAATAGGGAGGGAAATTATTCAAACCCTTGAGCCAATAGTGTTAATCCAAATTTCATGAGAAAACCCATAAACCACCAACTACCCATTTTGACTTATGTGCCCAATCATTTAATTCTTCCAAGAGTTGGTTGATGCAGTTAATGCCTTGGGAATGGAGAGGTATAGAAGCCAATTTCATGCATGGGCAAGCCATCAACCTGGGAATTCGTATTTTTGCTTCTTGGGAAAGAAAACACCCACGAAATGGTGCCCAAAGCCATCTTTCACCCATGGCCTTTGCCCTCTCACACAGTCTGAGCTAGCTGGGCTTTCCCCACCACGTTTTTCATCATTTTCCTGCATTTTTCCATGGCTGGGAGCTCGTTTCTGTATTGCACAGTGGCTAGGAGAGGAGGACCATGATTTGGGGCTGTTATGGAGGTTGTTTTTGCCCCAGAATGTCCATGGACATTTTTCTGAAAATGATTTTTCTCTCCCAGGGTTGTTCCCCATCTTCCATTTTCGTTTTTGGGTTTCCCACATTTTTCTGAATCTAATGAAAACCCCATTTTGGGCATCCCACTGTAGAAACGTTTCCCTTCATGCCCAGCACTTGCACTTTTGTTGTTATGTGCATCATTGTTTTGGTTTGAACCTGTGAGCAAGAAATTGGAGTGGAAGTGGACAGAATTGGCTTGATAAACCTAGTGAGGAAGGTAACCTCTCAAGAAGATCAAAAGGGCTGGCTACTCTTCTATGCACACCTTGAACAACACTAGAATGGAAGGTATGGCCTGAGGGACTGTGTATTGGTGAAGGGAATACTTCCTTGAGTGGGGTGTGTAGGCATTGTGGGTTCCAAGCTAGATAGATCTTGTAGAGGTATCCTTGGATCTGTGTTTGAGCTCACTAGCTTAGCAATTCATTCTCTCCCCTTTGCCTTAACAGCCTGATAAACCCAACTGTGGATTGGCTTGGCTGATTTTGGTGTATTTTGGCTATGTGTGAGTATGTTGTTCCCTTTTTCCTTGTAGAAATCATGCCCAGCTCAGGGGTGGCAGTTGTATCAAGAGATTGATAAGCACAACTGGCCTATGGTTGGGTGGAACATTGTAGTTGCATAGCTGGTTGCTTGGGACTACTTTGTTTTAAGATAAGTACTCTCATGCGTTAAATTCTGCAATGTATTTATTTAATGACTATCATGAAAATGTTTGAATGTATGTTAGACATGTAGATAATATTAATTCCGTTGTGTTTAATTACTATATGCATATGTACATGTCACTTATTATCAATGGATTTTACTTAATGGATATGGGGCTAGATTCCTAGATTTAGTGTCACATTCTCTCCCTGGCTTGGTCTGATGGGGGGGGACTTGACAGTAGGTGGAACAGCAGTAAGTTGGATTTTGAAACTACAGAAGGTTGTTACACTTTCAACAACAGAAGTAGAGTATGTTGCTATTACAGAGGCTAATAAAGAGATGATTTGGTTGAAGAGGTTTATGGAGGAATTAGGTAAGAAGCAGAAGGATAGCAGGTTGTACAGTGATAGCCAAAGTGCCATTCATATTGCAAAGAACTCAGCATTCCATTCCAGGACTAAACATATACAGCTTAAGTACCATTTCATACGCTCTGTTCTGGAAGATGAACTATTGAAGCTGGAAAAGATACACACTAGCCAAAATCCTACAGACATGTTCACAAAGGTAGTGACCAGAGAGAAACTGAGTTCCTGCTCGGTTTCAGTTGGCCTTATAGCATGAAGGTGAAGAGGAGAAAGTTGCCAAGTCCAAGTCCAACAAGTGCAGCAGCGGTGGAGTTGTTGTGATCAGTCTCCAAGTGGGAGATTGTTGGTTATGGAGCCTGATCTCCAGATTAAGAGATATTATTATTCAACCATGTCCGTACCCCAGGTTTGGTTATGATCCCGGCACAATCCCCAGGGGGTCCGGAGGAGTGGTTTCACTCCCCCGGCGTGGGGGCCAGCAGGCCCCCGAGGAAAATTTTTGGGGCTGTTTTCGCCACCAGTTTTCGGGCCCATAGTTTTGGGTAACCCGTGGTATTTTCCCATTGTATTTCCCTTATAAAAGAAAGACATTGTAACACAGCTAGGGTTGATGTATTAGGTTTTATGCATTGTAAATATCTCTGAGATCAAAAAGAGAGACTGTGAGACTGTGAAGAGGAAGTGCAGCGGTTGTGCTGCAGGTTGTATCCCTTCACTTTGTTGGACAAAATAATAATAAGGACTGGCAACTTCAGTGTGGACGTAGCCCATCTTGGGGTGAACCATGATATATCTGTGTCTCTCCTGTAATGTGTGTGTGATTATATTTGCATTTATGTTTATTGTTATTGCTCTGCGATCCTGTTTTTCTAACATTATCATATGCCCAGGATTCAGCTACAGTCGCTCATCATTTTATTATCATATAGAGGTTATCCATGGATTATAAGGAGACCTGGAAAACAGGAACTTAATTTGTAAAGAATTTCTCACACACCCACCCATGAAAAGGAGTGGAAAGAAAAATATACTATATAGATGCACAACATTTAGCTACAGGCTCTTTCACGATTAGCGCTGTTGATAATGTGTGCAAGGCATTATACCATTTCCAAATCATAAATGGCAGGTACAGATATGAGGGTCCTCTTCCAGGGAGGACCCTTTAGCAAATTTCTTTATTCATCATTTTTTGAGGAATTGGGATTTAAAGGGCAGGCACAAATATGAGGGTCCTCTTCCAGGGAGGACCCTTTAGCAGATTTCTTTGTTCATCAGTTTTTGATGAATTGGGATTTAAAGATGTGGAGCCATTAAGATGAACCCTACATGCATAAATCAACAACTGGGGGAAGAGATGATCTCTAAAAGGCTATATAGGTAAAATATAGCAGTGGTCTCCTATAGCTCTATATAGGTAAAATGGCATAGATTATCCGTGGATTTTAAGGAGAAACATAAAACAGGTATCTAAACTGTAAAGAATTTCTTGCACACCCGTGAGAATGAATGGAAAGAAAAATATACCGTACAGAATCCCAGCATTCAGCGACAAGCTCTCATGTCATTTTCATTTTCATTAGATATTATCCACTGATTTTAAGGAGATATGGAACATAGGCATCTAATTTATAAAGAATTCCTGGCACACCCATGAGAAGGAATGGAAAGAAAAATATACTGTACAGATGCTCATGATTCAGCTATAGTCACTCATCATTTTTATTATCATATAGAGATTATCCATGGATTTTAAGGAGACCTAGAAAACACGCATCTAGTTTGGAAAGAATTTCTCACCCACCCATGAGAAGGAATGGAAAGAAAAATATACTGTATAGATGCACAACATTCAGCTACATGTTCTTTCACGATCAGGGTTGTTGACAATGTCTGCAAGGTGCTATACCATTTCCAAATCAAAAAGGGTAGGTACAGATATGGGAGTTCCCTACATGGAGAAATCAACAACTAGGGGAAGAGATGATCTCTAAATGGCTATATAAGGAAAATAAAGCAGTGGGTACCTATAATGTGGAGCCCATAGTGCTCTGCTCTGTACTGGTCCAATCCCATGCGTAATTGTCTTCAGTAGATTTAGATCACAGCGTTGAAAATATCATGTGCTTGCTTCCAAATAAATCCATGCCGATTGCACTGGCACGATCTATCAAGGCATTTTCTGTTGATGCATTTGTGTGTTTCCTCCCTCCACCTCTCAGAGAATACACACACCAAACAGATGACACACACAGTCAGACCAATACAGACATAACAACACAGCGTGACATAGTAGACTCAACAAAACATAACATGGAGCTCCAGAACAGACTCATACACCGTTAGATCCCAAAGCCACTTGATGCATTTGATAAGATCTACATATTATCTCTATGAAACTGTAAATTGAATCCTGGAAGGCTGGACCATCCCACAGCCACTCTCGGGTTTGATAAGAACTACGAAATATCTCTCTGAAATTGTTGACACTGCAAATTGATTTGTTAAAGACTAACAATTCTGCTACCATATGGGATTGCAATTACAAGTTAGAAAAAATCCACCATCATCAAAGACAGAATCCATGGTATCCACCCACCATCATCTAAGGCAGAATCCACTATCATCTTGGTTACTAAAATTTAGATAATTCATCCCCTATACCATCTAATATACATACTCATGGTTTCCAATTGAAAAGTAATTCTTAAATAGTTAGGTTACATACTTATGCTTTCCAATTGAAAAATAATTCTTAAATAGTTAGGTTTTCATTTATATAGGTCAATAAACTAAATAAATATATATGCAATATTTTACAAAAACTTTTGAAGAGATGCTTCACATTAATAATTACAAATAATTACAAAGTATGGTTATTTATATTTATTTTGATCATATACACAATATAAAAATAAAAATAAAGTAATGACAAAAATGAGTTGCATACTCAAAGATAATCCCATTTTGAATAGAAGGTCTACTAATCTTGCATTAGTTACACACTACAATGGAAGCCCTATATGTAAATCACTCTTTGAAAAGTGATATATTTCAAGAGGAAAGTCCTTCATGGATAGGAGATCATAGTGGACAATATATTGACTTGTAAAAAATGAATTTGATTTAAGAGGATATTGTAATCATTCAAAAAGCAAAACAACATATTGATAAAGAAAACATGAAAATCTCATGATAGTAGGTAACTTGTTGCTCTCGCATTTCCTCATGTGGTATTCCACATTAGCTGTAGAGTCTATGTTTTTGCAACATATAAACACCAACATACCATGATCATTATGACAATGGGGGTGTCCACATAGTTTGTGGCCTTTCCACTAACATAATGGTTGACTAGTTGCAAGATGAATGCATCATGCCCTTCAATCTCAATGTGATTAAGTCATGTAATTGAGCAATTATTCTTCTCAAGCGCTCACACTACTATGAGTTATATAGCATGCACAACCCCTAATAAATCTATTTTTAGTAGATTTTAACTTTTTTTTAAGTTGGCTTTAGCACATGTAGATGACGAGAATGGGGGGGGGATCTAGATATAGGAAGAGGAGAACGTTGCTAGGAGGTACCATCCTCTATCAATGAAACACATTACAGAGGTGTCAAGAAAAAGGCATGATGGATATTTGTTGTGTTCAACTCTCTTGACAATGTAAAAGAGGTTGCCATGTAATCCCTTTCATTTCTATAATGCTAAACATAGTTGTATGTGACATCCAAAACCATTTTGATGGATTCCATATCATGACTATCCACAATGCTTATGATCCAAGATCCTTGATAATGTGAGATAAAGGGCACATGTTTTTGCTCAAGGATGTTTATCAGGTCATGGATGATAAGATCCACATTGAAAGAGGCTTGAGTAATGCATAGTTGATTAGTGGCACCCACAGTTAAATTTAGTATGAAAGAGATGGCAATGATGTTATTTTGGATTGTTGTACTAGCCTTTCCATCAAACCGAATGTTGATCCCTATGTTTAATAAAAATTCTTAGTTGATTTTTCAAACAATGCTAGTGGTGATTCTAATGGAGGGGTGGGATTCGACAATGTGAAAATATTCATCTTCCAAAGGAGTAGGATGAAGCGAGATTTTACATTTAGATACTAAGAACACAATTCACATCATCTTAATATATTTAGCACAGGAACATAATCTATGTCATCCTAGTTTACTCATAGGGACGTAAAATCAATTAGAATTCAAATAAGGGCAAAAAATAATATTCCGTATATAATAGTTAATAAAATGACGGTATGCATTTGTTAAATCTATTTCAATAAATATAGGAGGATATGATAGGATATTTTTAAATTTATAGAAACTATTTTATGATGTAAGAGCATCAAAGGTACTCTAGCGATATTTAGTTTGAGAACACCAAGGATGGCATGAACATGCAAACCAAGAATGGTTTGGAGTCCAAGACAAATGATAAATGTGAGGGGATCAATGATAGATAGCTCCATGAATGGTAAATTCACAAAGGGTAAGAGATTAGTTTCAAAGAGAGAAGGCCTGAAGTATATCGGGTATTAAGAATACAAGGAGACTTTGACATATTAATAGGTTGTCAAAGTGGAGGATGCATGCATAAAAGATAACAATGCTTTGGATGTGACCACATAATCACAAAGATATTAGAATCATATAAGACAAACTACAGGTTGTGAAAGGCATCAAAGAGTGGTGGAATAAAGAGAACCTAGTAGAAGAGATTGCATGTTGAATGGCATCAAAATAGAGGCATCATTGAGATGATGAGAAGAGGAACATAACAGATAATAGGGCGGTGATGGTTAAATCACTGAAGTGGGTTGGAATATAAGAAAATATGGCAATAAAAACGCGTTATGAAGATAAGTGATATTGTAGGACATGAGTAGTGCCAAAAAAAAAACAATGCACTATAAGAAGAGGACACCTAGTAAAAAAGGATTGGAGTTGAGTTTTAGAGAGTTCATGGAGTATGCAAAAGGAAACTTCTATAAATAAGCTAGATAATAACACATGCATGAAATGGAAGTGAATTGTTAATCCCAATGGAAGAGCTTGGTCTTGATAACACTAAGGATGAATGCAAATTTTTCATTAGAAAATGCTACTGAAACTGAAGAGAGGGCTAGCATTGAAATAATAGACACATGGATTAGGAATGACCATCACGATAGTGACCAATATGAAGAATTGTGGGGAGAAGGTGGATCATTTTAAGTAGAAAAAAAACAACATGAAAGAATTAGGGAATCAAATAGCCATAAGAAATTGTTACAGATAAGCAAAGTTGAATAATAGAAAGCACAAAGAGATGGAGGACAACGAGCTTGAAATCGGAGAATGATCATATCGCCTTTGTAAGCTACCATGGAATTTTCCCTGGCATCAATGAGTTGTCGTAGTGGTAGATGGAACCCACAATTAGATTAGAATATTAGAATATAGTCCACAATTAGATTAGAATATTAGAATATAGTATACTAAATAAAATTTAAGTGGTTGATTTTAAGGGATGAGTGCCTAATGTATGTAATTTGTATTCGTATCCATGTATTAATGAAACAGGGGAAGTTGATCTCCATATTCTTGTAAATTTTCATCTGTTTGTACGCCCACTTATGAATTCCTTGATCATTAAATGAAAGTGAAGAGATGTTTTATTACGTGTATGGGTAATTTAGTTATTGTAGTGTACCAGACCCCTAAACCAAGGTCACGGGCACATGTAAACCCAAGGGAAGGCTAAATAAAGGTATTGTACAATGGAATAGGGTCAACCAAAGGCTAGGCCATAAAGCCATAAATAAAAATAAAGCAAATATTCATCCCTTAAAATGAATTGTGACCCTTTAAAAGAATACAATTATAAAACTCCCCAAAAGCTCATGCAGATGCAAGACCTCACAAACATGATAATTAAACCAGACTTACAAGCTTATTAAAAATTAGACGTTAGCATCATTAAAAAATTCATGGGTGACCATAATCATCCCAATAAAACCTATATATCATATTTACAGATTCCTTTGCAAACTATCACAATTCAATATTTTCAACAGATAAACTATGCAAATTCAAGACACTTCTGTAAATCCAATCTATGGCACTTTCTTTAACAGTTTTGCATTACTTATAAGATTATATCTGAAGCTAACATATATAGACATTGAATAATTAATAACAACAGGTACAAATCAGCCATATACATCCACTAACTCATACAAAAAAATAGATCTACAATTAGCTATCAATTTCACAACCAGAACACCTGGTAAGCATCCAATTCCCTGCAAAATCAACTGTGAGTCCCGAATAAAAATCATAGAAGTAATACGGGGCACTCTACAACCACCAAGGGAACACTATCATGTTCATGTACAACTAGTAAACATTAGATAATCAAATATACATAGAAACTATCAAGACAATCCAATTTTTAAGCAGTGAAACTCATAAACTAGTCATCAAAACTTAGCAATTTCGACTATAAAACTCAAACATGGATAAACCCAGCCACAAAGGGTAAAATTGAAGGTTAAGATACAACAAATAAACATTAAAATCAATTACTACAGCTTCTATCAATATCAAAGAAGATATAACTAAGATTTTCTACCAGATCTCAAGTAGTAAATCGAGCAACCTGCATTTGATCATCAAAATAAAAATCCATATGCATAAACACAATTAAACTCAGCCATATAGGGTGAAATAGAGACATGGAGAAAAAAATATAAAAATATATTTCAATCATATCTACTATATATAAAGTATAAGCAATATCCCATGAGGAAAAATCCATCAATCTGCATCCATAGAATTACACAAAAACCACTTTCACAAATAAATATCAACTTAACTTCCATGGCTGAAATAAAATAAAAAAATGCTTCATATAAACATATGAATTAACATAAAATGGAACACTTATTTCATTAATATGAAACTGGCATCAACCGGATCACGTTCCACCCAACTTTAAGCATTGCCAAGCCAAATCTCAAATTGATAGGCCACCCACGAGATGAGGCCACAAATCGACAAGAGAGGTAAACTCAAGGATAGCTCAAGTATTAGTTTGATAATCCACAACTCAATTAATCACCACCTCCTTTCTCCTCCAACCCACTACCAGGTGCAATGGTAATCCCTTCATCCCCTAGTTATCTCAAGACATCACCATTCCCCATTAGGATTTATGTGCAAGTCCAGGACAAAGACAAGCAGTGGACATAAAGTAACTATAACAGAGTTGTCCAAGCTTGCCACAAACACCATACAAGATCACAGTGCTTCAATCACAAGGTTAATTCACATAGTAGAGCATACATGGATTCCCAAATTCACAAGCTTACCAAGCTCTCAACATCAATGGCATGAACAACCAAGAACAACCAATAATAATCAACAACCTTAAACAAGGAGATAAACCATGGATTTATAGACCAAATAAGGCAATTCGAGGTAAGCCAATTTGAGTCAACCCAAGGGGGGTTAACTCACCACAAGAGGCTAACTCGAATCCAACCCAAGCAATTCAAATTTCAAGGAGAGTGGCTCCAAGTCACTCCACCCAAATCAAATCCATGTGGGGACACTTTATCCATGTAGAGGAATTCAAAATAGTGAGATGAGGGGTTAGACAATCCAAAGCATCTTACCAAAATAGCAAAGGAGGGGTTACACAAGGAGTTACACAAACCAAGGCTAAAGAATAGCCAGTGAGGGCGCACTTGTGCAAGTGGGGGTTACAAAACCAAGTGTAACCTCCAAAAAGGAGTTACAAAACCACCAAAAGGGCTCAATCAACAAGTGGAATCCACCCAAGCACCGAGGAGGGTGCATTCACTAAGGGAGGCCCACTAAATCATGAATTAGGATCAATAGTACCAACATAGGCTAAAATAATCAAAAGTTGGGTCCGTTGTACAATGTTTGGGTGATCATCAACTAATAAAGCCACCAAGGCATAATACAGACCAAGCTCAACCAAACAAATTCTAAAGTGATAGGAATGTCCCATTCCCCTTCACATTGTGGATCTATGCCTCCCATACTCTTTTAGTGGTTCTCGTTGTGCCATTTATTTTTATTAATTAATTATTTACAAAATAATAATAATAATATCTCTAGGTCCTTAAAGACCCATGTCTCGACACCTAGTGCCACAATAACAAATAATTACAAATTGCATATGTTAGGGGCTTAACACACAAGGTATTACAGTTATTGAATTAACCTTTGAATGCAATTTATATTTTTTAAAGAGTAATAATCATTGAATCATGTGGTTGAAAATTGTTTTAAATACCTTTGGGTAGTACTCCAAGAGAAATATCGATGCCTTGAAGGTTTTGAAGGTGTGTTTCAAGGAAGTGGTGTTGATATGAGAGCTTGTTCATCATCAATTGAGTTGGTATGAGTTTTGGGCTTGCCATGATCTATCGCATAAGTGGTATCATAAATGGTAACAACTATGGGACAAGGAAGATAAGGCCTTGCAAAGCGAGATGTTGAAAGAGGAGGATGTTGCAAAGAGAATGAATATGAGGAAGGTAGGAGAAATATGAACAAGATGACAGAGATTGGAGAAGAGTGAAGACTACAAGAAAACAATGGTGAATTTCTTTGAGTGAGTGAAGACTCTACAAAGAAAAATAAGTGTAGCCAAATCCAATAATGTTGACTTGGGTAGATGTTGCAAGGTGATTGACAACTCTAGTATAAAGAAGATGTTGTGAATACTACCTTGGAAAGTAGAAACATAGGTAGAAGTGATGGTATGGTTTAAGGTCTTGGTGGTGAAAGAGTGATGAGTCAAGAGTAGTCTTGCCATGTGACGCTTGGAATCTTGTTGGAAGGTTTCCATTTGAATGAGGTTATTATATTAAGTTATTCTAAAACCCTAAGACTATTTTCCAAAACCCTGATTTGAATTGTTATGTTTAGTGGCCATTCTTACCAAGGTTGACTTTCCAAATTTTGATTCCATATTCTAAATTTGATAACTCCAAAACCTACCTCTTCGGTATATTTGACATTTTCATCATTTGTTAAAAGCTTGATTTTGACTTTTGAATATTGTCCTTGCATGCAAATACATGTTAAAATGTATAAATATGTTGTTTGTTAAAAAGAAAGAAAAAAAAGTATCCTTCAAAAATAAAAATAAAGTCAAGCAACAACTTGTTGGAAGGTTTCCATTTGAATATGGTTATAAAATTATGATATGTCAAAACCTAGTAAATTGATTTCCAAAACCCTTATTCGAATTGTTATGTTTACTGACCATTCTTACCAAGCTTGAATTTTCAAATCTTGATTCCATATGCTAAATTTGACCACTCCAAAACCTATTTTGACCTCTTGGGTATATTTGGCATTTTTAATTGTTTGTTAAACGTCTAAAAGCTTGATTTTGACTATTGAATATTATCCTTGCATGCAAAGAAAGGGTAAAAGGAATACATATTTTGTTAAAAATAAAATAGAAAAAAAGCATCCCAAAACAATAAAAAGGTCAAACAAAAAGGGAAAACATTCCAAAAGCAAAAAAGGAGATCTTCTCTAGTTTGCATGTTGAGCTTTTTCCTTAATGAGTTTATTTTCTCTTTTGCAAGAAACTAATATGAATTGAGGTTCTATATATACATAATTTAGAACAAGAGGAAGGGTGGTATATTTGATAGCTCTTCACTCTTCCATCTACACGACTTTAGACTACTACCTAAATTGCAAGCAAGGAGATCCATGACAACTTGTCACCTATGAATCACTATGATGAAATCAATATCTTGGGTTATATGTGATTTGGTACAATTATTCTTTGCTCTAACTCTTTGAATCTTTGAGTTGTTATAGAATAAGTTGTTTGTTGTGTTTTGGTAGCTTGCAGTGCACTTATTTTGAATTTATTTCCCCTAAGGCACACATTCACTCCACTCATTTCCTTCAGTTTGTTTTTGCAAATATATCTAGATTTTACTCCCAACCATTTAAAATTATTACTTGAAACTTACCCTCACTCTTGATTGTTTATGGACAACCCAAGAGAGAGTCTTTTGTGTGTTGAACATCTTGTATTTTGCATAGATTTATTGATTAGAAGCCAACATGCAGCTTTTAGGGACATCCCCTTGAGACTGAAAAAACACTAGTTTAAACGGAGAGGCATCTAGTGGTGACATGGGTAGGTGACCTAAATGTTTTTAGGTACTGGGTTTACTAGTGCAAATTTGTGTTATAACAAATTGGCGTTATTGTCGAGGACTTTGTCAATTCTAGGAAATCAAAATGACATTTTTGATATTTGCTTTTTGTTGTAGGGTTTTATTACACCAAACAACCAATGAATAACTCCACAATTTGAACCTACACAAGGCACAATTTTAGGCCTTAATAAACCTAGATACCTATTTTGGAACACAAGGGTAGACCACCTGAGTCTTCCCTAGTGACTCCATATGTGGATGGATCATGATTTTTAATGGATATTGAATACATAAAATGGATGTAGGATATGAATCCTTGATGGTGGATCTCTCTCACATTAAGAAGAGAGAAGATGAGATTATACCTAATTTTCAGGGTAAATTTATCCATGCACTGTATAAGATTCATCCATTCCAACAAAAAGGTGTTGTATTGGATTATGTTTTCGCTTTTGATCTAGAGTTTCATTCCCTCTTATGGAATCAGAAACCAACAATTACAAGGCAAGATTTTTGCATTGCCATAAGAGTGCATGAATTCCCTGGTGATGAGACGGAATGAAATAGAGGAATATTTACATGTGATGAAATTCCTAGTGATGAAGAGGATGAAGATGACCCATGCTTGGGTGATCATGAACTAGTGGTTATACCACTTTCTCCATATGAAAAATCCCATGAAGAAGAAGAGGAAGAGTCAAGTTTACAAGTGGATTTGTTGATTCCTCCTAATAATTATGATCAAGTTAAAAAAGAAGAGGAACAAATCAACAATGTGGAATTGAATCAATGTGAGGGTTTGTCCTTTCATATCCCCACAGTGATTCAAGAATAGTTCGATGAGATACCATTGTAGCAGGGGGAGCAAATTTTAGTTCAACCAAAAGATGATCTTCCTAATAGTTTTCCCATGATCATGGACACATATTTTGTTCTTCAGGGAGATCCATCGATGAATCAATTATTGGATATCAAGATTGGTCATGATCTGATTTTGGTTTGAATATGATAGAGGTGTTTCTTGGGGAAGAAGAATTTTGGCTCTTCTACTTTTTATTTGATCATTGTTGAGGGACAATGTTTCAAGTTTCACCTAATAAATCTCCTTGGTTTCTTGATTAGTAAGCACATGAATGCATATTTCCATATTAGGAGACTTCATGATAGGTTGCATTGGAGGGTTGACTATGTTGATCTTTCTTGCATGATCGATCACTTGGTTGCATTGTTAAATTGGTCATTCAAGTATGTTGGTTGATCATGAAACCTTTGACCAACTTCCAAAACTAGATCTTTTGGGTTTTGCTAATTCAAGAAAAGATGAAAAAGAAAAAGCAATTGTTTTTATGTTCAATTGGGTAGTTAGCATCCTTTATTTGTTGCTTTTGTTTCTATTGGAACCTAATCCGTTAGGTTTAGGTGAAGACGAATAGTCGTGAGGAGTCCAAGGGATAGCTTGGAAGATGAAAACCAAGTGTCATCTTACAATATATTTATATGTACATTCTTAGTGGGAAAACTAATGAGATTTCATGCCTAATTCTCTATGTCTTTGATTATCTTTGTTTAGTATTTGATTATCTGCCCAACTGGGCATCCCAACAGTCATACCATAGCACCTAGATTCTGTCTTCAGTGTGTCATATTCCTAGCCAGACATGCATTGCACTCATCAATTCTTCTCTGCCTTTCTGTGCTACCTGTAATTTTCTCTACGCCTCTCTGCCACCCCTAGTATGTCCTTCTTAGCATATTATTATATTCAGGTCTACTCCTCTGCATACTATTTTTCCAGACCTGCAACTTATAAAACCTAATTTTTTTATCCTTAGCCTCACACAATGGTTACTCAGTCTCCCCACTTGCTCACTCTCTTGGGTGAATCAACTAAAGCCCATTTTTTTTCAACTGTGTAAAATTATCCTCATGCAATAATACTTGTGTTCCTCACTAACATTCTCCTTCTCATCAGTCTTCAAGTGACTAGTTTCCTTCTCTCCATGACCTTGTTGGTTGTGGATCCTCATCTTCCTGATTCAAAGATGTTTTTGTTTCAGCCATGTTTGTACCCCAGTTTTATATGATATGCAGGTGGACTGTACACTCATCCCAGCGGGGGGTTGTGGGGGGGTATTTCCCCCCACGGGGTGTAATGTACCCACCTGCGGACCCAATTCGAAGAGGGGAATATGCTACCAATCTATGGGGCTTTTCATAAAACTCAGTCAACTTCATAGATGCATACAGTTAAAAACAAATGTGTGCAGATGTAAATCAAACAAATATGCACAGCGGAAATAAACTCATCCACACACATGTTTTCATATGCACTCAATATATCAATAACAGTCATTAATTTAAACACTGCAGAGGTAAAACACATAGATAGAAAACACTTATCTTTGTTGTGCAATTGTCCCAAACAACTAGCTATGTCGCTGCAACGTTCCTCCCAACCATAGGTCTTTGCCCAGCCTGTATTCTTTCAGCACTTAGAGACCACCCCCGAGTTGGGCATGATATCTACAAGGAAAAGGGAACCCTCAAGCACAGCACAGCCCAAAGCAATGGATACCCAACTCAACCCCAGCATTCTCTTGTACACCAAACTCAGATATGGGCTTTGGAACACACTTTCAACAATGGGACTTAGGAGCTAGATGAACATGGGTTTTCCCCAAAACGTAGGCACACCAAAAATGGATTTGTGAGAGGGAAAATCGACCATAGGGAAGAAAAGGATTTCTCCCATAGATATACCAGCAATCAGTGAGCCAAAACAGCCTCTATGGTCCCCAAATCAATTTCCCTTTCTTTCCCCACTGTTATACAACACAAAAACGCCCTTCCCAGCTAGGATGATGAAGGAAACACAACAAAAACCATGGATAAAACGCCCAGGTAGCTCTAAACTCGTGGGAGAGAAAAGCTGGTTGATGGATAATGGCTTGGGGAACAATTCATGGCTCTTTTCTTGCCCAAGAATCCAAACACGTTTTTCCATGCAGGGTGGCTTTCCCATACTCGAATTTGGACAGCCATACCTCCCATTCCCCAAGGCATTAACTACCTCAACCAACTCTTGGGAGAAATCAATGATTGGGTACAAAAGTCAACATGGGTAGTTGAGGGTTTGATGGGTTCTCTCATTGACACTTGGCTTGACTTGATTGGATCCAAGGGTTTGAATGTTTTCCCTCCCAATTCCTTGTAACATCATGCCCCCATCTCTTGTTGCATTACATCGCTAGTTGTGGGAATTTATATTAAAATTCATATTTACAATTCCCATGGTTCACTAGCACATGGGTAGCATAATATCAAATACTTGCCTCTCCTAGATCGAGTGTTCACTAGCGGGACCTTGGCCTTGAGCTCCACGCTATGAATCATACATAATATGCATACATTATTTACATTATAGCACAAAATATTACAAGGGTCAAAATGGGGGACATTACACGGGGGTTCGGGGGGACCATCCCCCCCGACCCATGGTTTTGGGTAGCCCGTAGTATTTTCCCATGGTAATTCCCCTTTAAAAGGAAGACATTGTAATACAACTGTGTAATGTATTGTAGCATTGTAAAGATCTCTGTGATTGTGCAAGAGAGACTGAGAGAGATTGAAGAGGAAGTTGTTGCGGATGTGCTGCAGGTTGTATCCCTTCATTTTGTTGGATGGTATAATAATAAGGACTAGCAATTTCTGTGTGGACGTAGCCCAGATTGGGTGAACTACGTTATATTGGTGTCTCTCTTGTATTATGTTTATGTGATTTATATTTTCATCTTGTTTATTGTTATTTCTCTGCGATCCTGTTTTCTAACAGACCTAGAGTTGCTTGTTTCACATGCTAGGGTTTATGTTGTAGTTCTTAAGTTTAGTAACATTTGATGTCTTTGTGTGTCCGAGTGAGCGCATTCTTGTTAAGATTTAATATGCTAAGACAGAAAATAGCAGCATTACATTCCATTTCACAATAATAGCATATACAGGATCACTGAAGAAACAACAAGCATAGCATAAACACAAGAGACACAGATTTATCCTGGGAAACCCTCATGAGGTAGAAAACCCAGCAAAGCTTCCTCAATATAGATGACCAGGAATATACAAAGATGCAAACCAAAGACATGATCTCCTCCTCCACCATAGCAGACCTCTCCTCCACAAGTGCGCTTCTCTCAAGTGAGTGAGTGTGTTAAATGAGGAATACACCTCCTCTATTTATACACTACTCCGACTTGTCTTTTACACAAGTCATGTAGGCTTGTATTTAACCATTGGGTTAAATACCCCATTACAACTAACTGGGCCAACCCCTCTAGGGTGGTCTAATAACCCTTTGACCCACATAACACATACAGGGCTGACCCCCACTAGGTAAGTCTAATAACCCAAGTTACCACATTCCGACGGAGGAATAAACATCTCTAGATATACAATAAGATCTTCATGGAGGAATGAATCATCTCCAGAATAATAAAGTACAAATATAATATTCTTTGAAGTTACAATATCTCAACACTCCCCCTTAACGAGAAGGATATTATAACAGCATCTGCACAAGCAAGGAGTCATCAACGTCATACATGATACATCTATAAATCATTGGAAGCTTTCTCAACATCATCAGTAACTCAAGCAGTTACTGGAACATCAACATCTTCAGTACTGAGTCTTTATCTTCTGCAGGACTCGAACAGCTACAACAACATCAACATCTGGATCCTCACGATCATCAGCATCGTCATCATACGATCATCAGCATCGAGATCATCTCGATCTACAGCATCTGGATCATCACAATCTACAGCATCTGGAACATCTCGATCTACAGCATCTGGATCATCACGATCTACAGCATCTGGATCATCTCGATCTACAGCATCTGGATCATCTCGTTCTACAGCATCTGGATCATCACGATCTACAGCATCTGGATCATCTCGATCTACAGCATCTGGATCATCTCGATCTACAGCATCTGGATCATCACGATCTACAGCATCTAGATCATCTCAATCTACAACATCTGGATCATCTCGATCTACAGCATATAGATCATCTTGATCTATAGCATCTGGATCATCTCGATCTACAGCATCTGGATCATCATGATCTACAGCATCTGGATCATCTTGATCTACAGCATCTAGATCATCAGTATTAGTATCCACACCAATACAAGTATACACATCATCAATACAAGTATCCTCATCAATACAAGTATACACATCATCAATACAAGTATCCTCATCAATATCAATACAAGTATCCTCATCAATCAAGTATGCATAGCAGCATACCCTGCAACACACACGATCATATTACAGGATGATCAATCCTGCTCTCTTTAGGACATAGGTCCATGGATGATACAATCTAGATCAAGTTCCAGGATGATCAATCCTTATCACTTTAAGACAAGTCTCATGTCTAGGGACGATGCAATCCCATCACGTACATTTTGAACCCAGTTCACGGACGATGCAGTCCTCTCACGTACATTTTGAACCTAGTTCACGGACGATGCAGTCCTCACACGTACCTTTAAGACAAGTCTCATGTCTAGGGACGATGCAATCCCATCATGTACATTTTGAACCTAGTTCATGGATGATGCAGTCCTCACACGTACCTTTAAGACAAGTCTCATGTCTAGGGATGATGCAATCCCATCACGTACATTTTGAACCGAGGCCCAGGGACGATGCAGTCCTATATTCAATTCTCGGAGACATCAGTCTACGGATCAATTCTGGGACCTAATTCCGGGGAAGATACAATCCCCTACTTGTTCATTCAGGACTTCATTATCGGAGACCCAGTCTACGGCTCAATTCTGGGACCTAAGTCCGGGGAAGATACAATCCCCTACCTATTCATTCAGGACTTCATTATCGGAGACCCAGTCTACGGCTCAATTCTGGGACCTAAGTCCGGGGAAGATACAATCCCCTACCTGTTCATTCAGGACTTCATTATCGGAGACCCAGTCTACGGCTCAATTCTAGGACCTAAGTCCAAGGAAGATACAATCCCCTACCTGTTCATTCAGGACTTCATTATCGGAGACCCAGTCTAGAGCTCAATTCTGGGACCTAAGTCCAGGGAAGATACAATCCCCTACCTGTTCATTCAGGACTTCATTATCGGAGACCCAGTCTACGGCTCAATTCTGGGACCAGAGTCCGGGGACGATACAATCCCCCACCTGTTCATTTAGGACTTTATTTTTGGGGACATCATGTCTACGGCTCTCTTTTAGAACATGTGTTCAAGGATGATACAATCCCTCTTCTTTCTCGGAGACATCTGTCTACGGCTCACTTTAGGACTGAAATCCAAGGATGATTCAATCCTCACATGTCCACGAAGGACTTCATTCTCGAAGACATCTATCTACGGCTCCTTTTAGAACATGTGTTCAAGGATGATGCAATCCCTCTTCTTTCTCGGAGACACCTGTCTATGGCTCCTTTTAGAACATGTGTTCAAGGATGATGCAATCCCTCTTCTTTCTCGAAGACACCTGTCTACGGCTCACTTTAGTACTGAAATCCAAGGATGATTCAATCCTCACATGTCCACGAAGGTATTCATTCTCGAAGACATCTGTCTACGGCTCTCTTTAGGACTGAAGTCCAGGGATGATCCAATCCCCTCATGTCCACCAAGGACTTCATTCTCGAAGACATACGTCTACGGATCTCTTTAGGACTGAAGTCCAGGGATGATCCAATCCCCTCATGTCCACCAAGGACTTCATTCTCGAAGACATACGTATACGGCTCTCTTTAGGACTGAAGTCCAGGGATGATCCAATCCCCCTTTTTTTTTCTCGGAGACACCTGTCTACGGTTCCTTTTAGAACATGTGTTCAAGGATGATGCAATCCCCTTGTCACCTTAGACCCTGTCTAAGGACCATCCACCAACCTCTCTGTCAGCATCACCAATATAGGTATCCACATCATTGACCTCACTGTCGATGTGGGAAATCTCATCATAAGTGATCACATCGCTCTCCCTTTCGAGGAGGGTCCTTCTGAACTATTTTAAGTTTGTCTCGGAAAACTTTACTTGAGGTAGAGGTTTGGTTAGTACATCGGATCGATAGAGGTTTGGTTAGTACATTGCCAACTTGTTACAAATTCAAACTTTAATTTTTTTCTGCGCCATATCTTGTATATAGAAATGTCAGATCTCTATGTGCTTTGACTTATCATGGAATACTGGATTCTCTGCCATTTTCGTACAACTCTATTTGTCACATAGGATCACATTTGGGTCCATCTCTAAGTCAAACATTTCTGAAACCATACTACTTCATAACTTAGCAGAGCAAGAAGCCATATGTTCTGCTTGTGCTAAGAGCCACACTAGATTGTTTCCTGCTAAACCACAAGATCATGGCTGATCCCAGACAATAACATCCTCTCAATGTGCTCTTCCTGTCTGATACACTTCCTGCTCAATCAACATCTGTGTAGCCATCTGAAGTCATGATCTCCAAGATAACATAGATCAAAGTCTATCATATCCTTTAGGTACCGCATCACATGATTTGCAACTTATCAGTTGAACACATCTAGTTTCCACTAGATACTGACTCAAGGTGTTCACAGCAAAGCATATATATGACCTAGTATTCATTAGATACATCAATGACTCAATAATTTATCTGTACAAAGTTATATCTACTAACTCTGATGAGTCATCTGCTAGCGGCTTCGAGTTGGAATCCATGAGAGTGGCCATTCCAACACATCAAGTCCTTTTAATATTTATCGGCATATTTTCCCTAGTTGAGAAAGATTCCTTCTGAGCTTTGCCATGCTTCCAAACCTAGGAAGTAATGCATCAATCTGATATCTTTCATTTTCATTTCTTCAGCCATCTTCTTCTTTCTTTTCATGATCTGTTTCTCATTCCTTATCAGAAAGAGATCATCCTCATACAATAATGATATGATAGGTTCATCATCCACGACCTTAAGGTAAAGGTTAGGATCAGCTTTACTTCTATTAAAGCCCAAGCTTTGTCAAGAAGCTGTCAATTCTCCATCATTCACACTCTGCATTGAGTGATCTTATGCATATCTATCTATGCCATCTCTCATCAGATGGGTCTACTGATATGAGCCTCAATATCATTCGAACTCTGTGGTGAGTTCCTTCTTGCATCCATGTCATTTGTATAGAAGCCATATTCAACCTTATAGCAAAGGTTGAGATCCATATCACCCATGATGATCATTAAGGGTACCCATACAGAACCTGATTCACACTTCTTCTTTAATTACACCATTTAAGAGAATGGTCTTATCTATCCACTTGGAGCAAACATCTTGTCATGATTCTCTTCCTCTTTCTAAGAGAATATTCTAGCCATGAGCCTTCTATATTTTGTTTGATTTGTAAATCTTCTTGTTGAACATCCATCACTTGTTCGGTGTTCATCATTCTTCATGATCTTTCCTACAAAACAAAATTAAGTACATGATTAGTAATACTTCATAATCATCAAATCATGTTGACATGATAACCTATTATGCATACAGATATCATTTACATAGTTATGCAACTATCTTGACCAATACTTTGGCAGAACACTTTTCCATAACCTGTATGCATACAGTGGCTATCTAGATGCCTTCCATCTCTACCAGAACATACTATTGAGAGTGTGCACAGCTCTCAGCATGTCAGCAAAGAGGTTTCATTCTAGACAAGCAACAATGGAATGTTTGTCCAACTTACCAATCATATGCATATTAGTAGTATATTGTTCAATGCTCTATGAATGTTTACACTCAGCATGATATATTCTAGGAATACAAATATGCATACAAGCAATATCATTTACTATTTCAAATAACAACTCAAATACTTATCTTTTATGTTTGTGTGGTTGCTTCCCGCTTGATCTTCTATATGTCTTTTGAACTTCTATTCATTCTGTACCACTGTGCATGCTCAAGTGTGCACTAGTGTCATCATCATGATCTCATACACAAACATACATTCATTAGTATATTCTCAATATTATCAAAACATTCTAATTCTAAATAATCTTGAATATGTATAGTCATGATCATTAGTATTCAGGGTTTCAAGGAAGTCTTCTTTTACTCATGCATATTCTTGTTTGATCATAGTACTTTTCTGGTTAATTAAATCATCAAGATAAGAGACATAATATGCATAAACCCTTGATTACTAACTTTATGAATAAGCATAACCAATCATACCAAGTATACTTATATAAGGGATCCTAACACAAGGTAAGATTCTAACTTGACATAGGAAAACATACCTGGATTAGTATACCTGCTTAGTTATGTGCAACATACCTCGTAAGTAGAACAAAGATTATGGATGAGTCTTTGTCTTCATGTTGTCATGTTTAAGGAACTTGATTTGTCTTTTGTGATGGACCTGTATCTTGTTAGCAGACAACATCAACCTCATACAACACCATAATGCATTAGTACAATCATATAGCCCTAATCAATGAATGTCTTTGATCATTCACATGCATTCATACTGTTACTAGGGTGATAAGACAATTCTAACATTAATCAAGATTGTACTAATAAATAATATGAAGACAAACACATTATGAACTTAATTAGGAATCAGATTTCAAGACATACCTGAACCTCCTTAAGTCATACCTGTCGAGACTTCTTGTAGTCTTCTTATGTAAGGCCTTAGCCTCAACTCCCCCTGAAACTTGATCTGGAGCTTGATTAGGGTTTTCTAGAGAAACCCTAAAAATTCAATCTTTGACTTTCACACTTCTAAATGGATGGAAGGATGTGACTTGCTGAGCTGATCAAACTAGCATACTTCAATTTTGAAATCTCCAAAATTTGACCCCTCAAAATTGCCTTCGAAACTTCTGGATCTTCTGTACAGGATCCCAAACTAGGGTTTGATGAAGCCCACCCTTCTTCCCAATCAAAAGGTTTGATCCAAGGCTCTAAACTCTTATTTTTCTAAGGAGCTTCCAGCCGTGGCTACAGACTTCAAAAATTCCAACTTTTGCTGAAGCCCTACTTTTCCATCTTTTCGATCAAAATCTAGAACTGGGGTTTGATCAAGCCCGGTCTTCTAACCAACCAAAAAATTCGATCTTGGTCTCTAAATTTCGATTTTCCTAAGTAGCATTCAGCCGTGGATTCCGATTCCAAAAATTCTAACTTTCTCCGAAACCCTAAATTCCGGAAGCCATGAATGAAGGTGCTCCAAAAATAATTCTGTTTTGACAGAAATATGTACCTGATTGTTTCTATTGTAACTCCGAACTTTTCGCTCCACAGGGTCTGAAAACTTTTTCTTTGGTATCCTGACCTGTCATCTTTCCATCCCAATAGTTCTGACCTCAATTGGATTTTCTGAGAGAGAGTTATGCCAAGTGTCGCAACGTCACCTGTTTATGGTATAAAACAGGAGAGAGAACTTGTACGGCATGCCATGTGTCACTGGTTCAACTTCGGTCTCTGAAAACGTTTCCTGAGATAGTACAGTCTATGTACTACCTATCACTTTTTACGAAATTTCATTTGGAGCTTCCTAGCCCAAGTTATGACCTTTTTTCCTAGGTCACCTGATTTTGACTGAGATCTAGAAGAGGCAGAAACCCTAACTTGTACTGATCATAACTCACAAAGTACAATGAATATGAGGGTTCCCTTTGGACACAAGGTACCTGGGGATGTTATCTACGACCTGTAAACTTTTCAGATCCTAAACCTTCGCATAAATGGATTTATAGCGAAAGTTCCACGATGACTGGTTTTTTCTATGTAAAACCCAAACCTTCAAATTGTCGCAAGTGAAGCAAGTGTCGTAAGTGCCATACATTGCCTTCCTTCAGGTTAGCTCTGATACAATGTTAAGATTTAATATGCTAAGACAGAAAATAGCAGCATTACATTCCATTTCACAATAATAGCATATACAGGATCACTGAAGAAACAACAAGCACAGCATAAACACAAGAGACACAGATTTATCCTGGAAACCCTCATGAGGTAGAAAACCCAGCAAAGCTTCCTCAATATAGATGACCAGCAATATACAAAGATGCAAACCAAATACATGATCTCCTCCTCCACCATAGCAGACCTCTCCTCCACAAGTGCGCTTCTCTCAAGTGAGTGAGTGTGTTAAATGAGGAATACACCTCCTCTATTTATACACTACTCCGACTTGTCTTTTACACAAGTCATGTAGGCTCGTATTTAACCATTGGGTTAAATACCCCATTACAACTAACTGGGACGACCCCTCTAGGGTGGTCTAATAACCCTTTGACCCACATAACACATACAGGGCCGACCCCCACTAGGGAAGTCTAATAACCCAAGTTACCACATTCCGACGGAGGAATAAACATCTCCGGATATACAATCAGATCTTCACGGAGGAATGAATCATCTCCGGAATAATAAAGTACAAATATAATATTCTTTGAAGTTACAATATCTCAACAATTATGTGTGTATAAGCAAGCATGACCTGGTGCAATCCATCCTCACATAGTTGTTCCTCACTTCCGTGTGTACAATTTAAGTGGTATAATCCTCAGAGGCTACGTGGAAGAAACTCACCTCAATTGCTAACAATTCGCTCACCTCATCGTGACATAATTTCCTCAATGGCCCAACGGTTAACTCACCTCAATCACCAATTGTTCACTCACCTCATAGTGGCAGAATTTACTTAGCGGTTGTAGTTAAAACACTTTGCAAAATTCCATTGATCTCGTTACTCAAATATTGAGTCTTTGGCGTTGAAGCATGATGATGAAAGGATAAGATCACGGAAATATTGTTAGTGGATCACATATCTTCCTACATACATAAGCATTGGTGCTAAATGATTCAGTTTGACAATGTTTATAGAAAAATGGGATGGTTCATACGTAAATGCAAGTGGGTGTAGTCCTACAAACCTAGTTTGTTGCCTTGTTGATATTGTTATGAATTTTGATTCCTCTGGGGTCATTGGAGATACTTTTTTGTGAATATTGTACTAGGAAGCTTCAGTTTCATTGTGATTCATGCTACTCGTATGTCTATATAGTTGTTTGAAGAAGAAAGTATTCGTTCTCCAAAAATTCAAGAGGTATGTAGACCACTGCTATTCCTCTTGAAGAGATGTTTACAAAGATAACATCTTATTAACATGGTCAGGTGAATGCTTCTCACTCTCTACTGATAGAGCTAGACAATTTTGAAGTGATTCTTAATATCTATAATTTTCATACTTTGCAGTAAGTAGGGACTGATATGTTACCTTAGCTTCTTTAAAATGATCAAGCCATAACATTAAAGAATCAAGTCATTCCTTAAAATTTAACTTGTCGACAATTCTAGTCACCTTCTTACTAAGTTCCTCAAGTGCTCCTTCTGAAGATCCACATTCCTCAACAAGATAGATCTTGTACAAAAGCGTTTAAGGGGGGAATGTATGAACCTAATCCGTTAGGGTTAGGTGAAGATGAATAGTCATGAGGAGTCCAAGGGAGAGATTTAAAGATGAAAACCAAGCGCCACCTTGCATTGTATTTGTATGTACATTCTTAATGGAAAATTGTAAAAGCTTTCACGCTTAATTGTATGTGTCTTTGATTGTCTTTTTTTAGTATTTGATTATCTTCCCAACTGGGCATCCCAATAGTTTCATTGACCTACCTTTTTCAACTTTCTATTTTCATTTCCAAATTTATGTTCATCATGCTTTTTTTCTTTATTTTAGCCTTAAAATTATTTATTGGTCAATAAGTATGGTAGATTATCTTGAATCTATTAGAGTTGTCATAGATTCTTCATTTTCGTTGTTTCCTCATATTTTTACCCAAAATTGTTGCATTTAGTTCATATTGTTAAACTCAATGTCATATAATAGCTACTTTATCATTCATAGCCTTCTCTAGGTTAATCTTGTATGCCAGGCTATCATTGCTTACATTGTATTGTCATATTAGAGTCTCGAGTCTTCAAGGTATGGGCAATGTTGAAGAGACAATAGGTTGAGTCTTGAGTATTATTCTTGGTCTTGTCTATTCATGTTTATGCTATTGAGTTATTCCTTGCTATGTCATTGCCTCATCCAACACTAGGGATATGACACTTATATAAGAGCATCAGTTGCAAGGCAAGATTAAAAAAATGAAAGTGAAAAATTCTATAATTAATACTTTGCAAAGGTGGTTGTGAAGGTTACAATCGGTGCGCATCTAGATATGCGTGCACCAGTGCACTTACCATGTTTAGGTGCACCGATGCGTCTATTAAAAAAGGGCTCACCAATTACTTAAAAAATTGTAAGGTGTTGTTTGTTTCCCCATTTTTATTTTAAGAATCTAGACATGTATTAATTGTATTTTTTACTCAAATGCAAGGGCAAAAAGAGCAATAAATCAAATGGTCGATTCTTTAAACTCCAACTCATTCCGTATCATTCCAAGTTCAAGTTCAAAAATACTATTAATTTAACTATACATAAAAACATAGGAAAACTAAATCAACTATTAAAATAATTAATTAATTAATTAAATACTTAAATACAATAAATTTAATATTAAAAACAATTATTACCTCCAATAATATGATAACTATGACTAATAATATAAAAATAATAAAGAATGAATAAATAAAAGCAAATTTGTTACTAAAACTAATAAAATATAATTGTCTCAAATACCAAAGGAAAGAGAAGAAAACTATAAAAAGGATGAGGATTGGAGGAGAAGGGTATTCATTCTTCTTAAAATTGGAAGGAAGGTAGGAATGGATATGGAAGGTAGGAGAACAGATCTAGATATGGTTTATTGGTTGGGGGCTCAAGGGCTCTCAATGTCTCACTAAGGGGTTGTTTGGGTAGAGAGTCGTCTCCCACACATTGTTTTCCCTCATTGCTTGAGGAGATCTAGAGGTAAATCTTTCAACAATCCATTGACTCACATGTACACTTTCTCATTTTCTCTATTAGATCATTGTGATGATATATTATGTATTAGATACACTTACTCGTGAAATTATTTTTTTAGTTAATTGTTATAAAATATTGATTTTCTAATAAATTTTGTTCTTCGGGCCCATTGGGACCTTAAATTTGATAACATAGCAAAGGTTTCTAACCCTAGGACCTATGGACCCTTCCTTAATTGCATGGATATGTATAGATCTCATAGATTCTTGCTAGATTTCATAAATTTATTCTAGATCTAGTAGGTTTGCATTGTATCCATGTTAGATTTAATATTAAATAGATAATTAAAAAAATGGCTTATTTCCTATCTATACAGAATATAGGTCTAGAGTAAAATGGTATATGAATTAGCCCACAAGGGTGTAGCTCAATCAGCGATTTGATTGATATGAAGGCCATGTTGTAAATGGAGGTCACGAGTTCAAATCACCCCGTCTTACCCGTTCCCCATGCTTGTGGGCTGTGTGGGTGCACCTAGGGCTATAATGGTAGCGGGATTGGATAGCTGGACCCTATGTCACGCGAGTACCAGTCCAGTCCCCAGTTGACGATTCCCCTAGTACAAAAAAAACGGTATATGAATTTGAAATCAAATATCTAAAAATCTATATATACATATATAGATTTTCCTCTAGAACTGGTACTCCTATTATAACTTAATTTTGTATATCTGTAGATCTATTTGCAAAACTATGGTATTTTCTAGAGTCAAAATTTACCATAGACCTTTCTATTTGTCTTCAAATATCTATTATCACTGGTAAATCATTGTGTTCTGCAACCCACGGGTAGAATTATGCCTAAGCGCAGTGAAGGGTGGCTTCCACAGGAAAGAGAAAGGATAGACCACAACCAAATCACATATTGAGTAAACCCCTTCAGCCTACTGAGAAATCACCACGATATGGGAGGAAAGAAACACTTATTGTTTCATGATGAAACCCGACCCTCAAGACAACAAACAAGAGATAACCAACGCCCCAAATCGATCCTCAAACTCTGGAAATGTGTGGTATGAATGTGATGTGTATGCTGAAAATTAATGTATTTTGATACTCTCTTAGGTTGTCATAATTCTGATCAAACCTGTACTAGATCCTATTTATGACATCAATCCTCAAAGGTTGTTTCTCCCCAAAATGCAATTTGCCATCCTCTATAGACTCAACACTGCTTAACACATGTGTATTGAGAACATTTTCTCAATATAACTCCATAGCCATGCCTAAATGTAACGCAAGAATCCATGAAATCATATTGTAGAATATGTCATCCAACAGAAGAAAAAAAAAATTTAATTAATTAATTAATTAATTAAAAATTAAAAATTAAAATAAATAATAAATAATAAAAAAATACCACCCCCATAGCTCAATTTGAAAAAGAGATGCAACATATTATCTTAGAAAAAAAAAGGAGGAATTTTAAACATGTCGCCTTGCCGCTTGACATATATACTAGTTGATAGTAGTTCAAGCCTCTATGTTGCACCTAATTGTAGTACATGTATCCAACACCCCTCGCATTGAAACATATCTCATAGATCTTGAAAGCATATGGCTTTGGATTCATATATACATGGAGAGACACGGATTTGAAGGTAGATGGATAGATGTACAATTTGAATACCATATATGTTGAAATCAGGTAAATATTTGATGGGTCTATCATATTTTAAGCCTATGGGACTTAAGTTGGTGACAAAGCATTTGACATCTGATGATTTTAAGTCTTGGATCTAAAATGGATTTGTGAGTGTGCAGATCAACTGTATAAAATTATTTGAGAATCGATGGTTTCTAACGAAGCTTGGATGGTTTATGACAACTAACATATGTATCATGTAGTTGTGGCATGATAATGGTTGATTCACATTGCATAAGGTACACTAAGAAGAAATTGTTGTTGCTATTTGTTTATGAAATAGGAAGCACACAAATATGGAAAAGAGAATCAATAGACATATGATTCTCAAGCCAAAAAACTGGGTATGATTCATAGCAGAGAACAAAATCTTGTGTTGCAAAATATTTGGTGGAGGAACCCGTGAAAACCTATGCAATTATTCCAGATGGGACCCTGAGCAAAGGCAGCCTCACCTCCATATCTACCTATGTCTCTTCCATTTCCATTAGTTACATATCATAGAGAGTGCACCCAACATATCATATGATGATATATGAGAACCTTCAAAACGCTTTAAAAAATCGAATCCCGAGCTATTTATTTCAATCTTCAAAACTTTGGAGATTGTTTATTTAAAAAAAGAGAGGAAGTTTTCATGATAATATCAGCACATATGATTTATTTGTAGGGATCTTTGGATTTTGTGTGGGTAGCTATCACCGCTAGTAAGAATATTGTAATCAATATGGTAAAAACATATACCAGTATTGTAAATGGAAAAAATATATATTAATGATTAAAATTAGAGAGATGGGCATAACAATATGCAATTATTGATTATAAAAAAAATCTGGGAGTGTAGATCTGCGAGGAGCAATTTCGTATGGATCAGCCATCGATTTGCAAAATTGAAGGAAAACTCATATCTACCTATGCAAGCATACGATCCCACGTGCTACTGTCATCTAGAAACAGAGCCACAACATCAGTAATGTTGTAGGAAATGGATGCCCAGTAGATACTACATAGAGTGATCATGCCAGAGGATATGATAGTTCTCACTTCATAGTGCTATGCTCCAAGCAATTTGTAGGCAAATCCATTAAACGCTGACCACAAGTTGTGTTCACATCATTGTTCCATACCCACAAATTACTCTCAAAGTTGAAGTGCATGGGAACGAGTTTGGCAGGATCACGGTTGCGCCATATTAGCAAGTGAAGCTTATCCATTAAATACAGCTTTCCTTCCCAGTGGATGGGTATAACCTGACCATGGAAGATTGAGCACTGTGGAAGAATTGGCCACCTTTCAGTGTTTATATCTAAGGACAACCTTCATGCTTTAACATTATGAGTACCCAAAAACGCTATGTATCCAAAGCCCAAAAAGTCTAATAAGAATTATGCTTTAACTTTCCACACATTCTTTATGTTGCAAAGGCTCCCTGTTTGTTAAACTTATGCTTGAACATAATTGTAATCGTGAAGTTGTTTGTGCAATATGTCATTGGATGTTTTGGTCAGAGAGCTACTAGAAAATAGGAGTATGATGTGCAAAGAGTGACAGTTGTAAGGCCCCTCCTGACCAATCTAGTTAACTCGTTGGGTTATCCAGCTACTAGTATGCAGAAACAGGTAGGCCGTGATCAAGGAACAATAAGGACTGGGTGTTTAATTCTTGTTAAGTGTTTTTCTTTTAACTTTTAACATGTGATTAGTTCAAAGATGAATGATCCATAAGTCTAGAGTTGTACCCAGCACACACATCGTAAAGAAACTCATGACATAAAAAGTATGTACATGTAATTGGTTTTCTTTTTATCAACGTAGTATATTTTGATCAACACATTATTAACTCAAAATTCATTTTTAAATACTACAAGTCATTGTCTTAGAAACATAAAGCCAACGATGATACTATAATAATTTACTTAGTTGGAGAAATGATTAAAATGCCAAATAGGTGGTGTCAGCTTGGTGATAGATAATCTTCCAATTAGTTAAAAAGCTACACTAGAGTTGGAGTTTATCAATACTTCTATTGGATTGACCACATTCCAAATTATGAATTATAACATGCCCTTGTGATAATAGGAGGAATGAGTTTACATGTGATATGTGGTGCTAGTTTCGGGACTAATAATAGGCCTCTGGAGCACTATTAAATAGCTTTCTTAAAGTGCCTCTAGAGCAACTTTAAAAGACGACTCGAATACGCCAAATCTAGTCAAATTTACTTTGTTGAATGTTACAAAATGTAATAAAATTGAACGGATGAATTGCCATATGCAACTGATCTTAATTTAACCCCCTTGCGTAATGGTGCTAATTTAGTTTACTAACAAGTTCAAGAAATTGAGTTTGATCTTTCCATTTGCTTCAATTCATTAAGCATGTTTGTTAAGGTTAAGGGAAAATAAGTTTTATTGAGTGGAACTAAATCTCACCTAGTTGTAAGGTAGCATATGATCTAGAATTTATTAGTCTAGTTTGAAAAAAAAACAAGTTAATTGAATCCGAAAACATTAACCAATGTAAATTTGGTATAAGATGATTCTTTGCAAAATTATTAAATGAATGTCTTTTGGATAAACTAATTGTCAACAATGTAATTAGTCAATTGCATGTGTACTTTTGGGGAAAAATTCCATGCTTCTAATAAATGTTTGGTGTAATATTTCAACATATTAAAAGTATTATGTTTACTAATATCATCAATTTAATGTACAATATTTTTGCAACCAGGATTGATGATGATCAACCTATCTACCATCGATCATTGCACCTCGGTATTATGTCAACTTGAGAGAAGGACACTAAATGTGTAGAGCTCAGAGAGGAATCATACAAAGCATGGTTGAATCAACCACCTATTCGATTCCCACTACGTCCATAGTCACCAATTCAGAACATCTACAGTAACACTAGTTATTCACAGGTTGGGGATGAAAACAATGATACAGAGGTTGGTATAGATGATTTCTTATGAGATACCCATGCCATGGAGGGAATGTTGTTAAATGCATTCCAACATATGTGCAAGAACGAAACTGCAGAACAAGGAGGATGCGCAGTATCGGTTGAATTTGCAGATGCACAGAAACAAAACAATATGATGAACCAACGTGCAAATTGCAGGAGGTTATGAAATATGAGAACCATTAAGCAATATTGAAGCAGTGAAGTGAAGTATGTGATATAGTACAAAAATTGCAAAATCACAGTATACAAAAGGTGCGCACAACGGAATGCATTGTAGTAAATTTGAAGAGTGCATGGATCAATAAACAACAAGAAGAATCTACTAAAGTCATATCAGGGTGGTAGGACGGGGCAAGGAAAATGGAGTTGGTGCTTCCTTCAGGTTGGTGACTATAAAACCAGTGGATCAGAGCCTCCTTCCAGTTGGTTCTGGTAAATCAAGGAGTTGGTGCTTTCTTGAGGTTGTAGTTTGTAAATCAGGGGTTTGGAGCCTCCTTCCAATTGGTGCTGGAGAACTTTGGAAGTTGGTGATTCCATGAATGTAATCTTTTTAAAATAAGAGAGCATTACGTGGTTTTCTTCCGTTTGGGTTTACACATAAAATGTTTTTGTTCTGTGTATTGCGCATGTGATGTTGAATGACATTGTTTATGATGAATGTTTAATATAAGTGATGTTTATATTTGGAAAAAGTAAAAATTGTTTATAATTGTGCTTAATAAAGATTCAACCCCCCTCTCAGTATTAATAAGATTCCAACACTTCTTTATGGAGGCACATATCATTAAAAAACCGATATATTGGTTGTTAGGAGAGATCTCATTTCTTCAAATACCAAAAGGAAACATTGGCCAAGAAAAGAAAGTAGAGGAGAGTTCGGAACCTCTCCATTTTTTAAAGAAGGTGATGTCCAATGGATTTTGAAGAAAGATGATCTTTATTTGTCAAAGAGTGTTATATTGAATGTGAAGGTACCTTCATTATATGGGTCGACTATATATGATAGTGCTTCACAGTAAAAGAAGGATATTAAGGTTTCAAATTACATAACCATCTAAACCTTCTAAGGGTATTATGCCATTTACATGCTTTAGCCTCTGCATTGCAGGTTATAATATCTATGCATTCACAATTTTATGCCAATTAATTTTGTACGTGTTTATTTTGTAGTGTCATCATCCTTTGCTTGTGCTTGGTTGTGTGAACCATGACTTCCCCCAATACCTACGAAAATCCATATCTAAATTATTTGCATTTGTACATTGGATTACATAAAAGGAGATTTATATGGCTAGCATTCCACGATGGCGTCGAGAGATCATTGAGATTGTTTGTATGTTTGAGAAGGAATTGCCCACAAGTTTCATGGACTTATAGGTTTATATTCTAATTCACCTAGATGATGAGGCTTAATTAGATGGTGTGGTCTCATGTCGTTGGATGCTCTTGGAGAGGTACATGAGAAATTTGAAGGGTTTGTGCGAAAAAGGTAAGAACCCAAGGGGTCTATGGTGGAGAGGAACATATATGAGCCATTTTATATGCTAGCGAATACATCAAGTAAATTGAAAACACACTGAGCATAGTGGTTTGGGACAACCAAACAGATGAGGACAAAAGGGAAGGGGAGATACTCCAAAGAAATAGAAAAAGGCACATGATAACAAATAACTCACTTACCCTTTGTCAATTTTATACAAAGTAATTATTTACGTTAAATTTGATATTATATATTTGATATCATGCTAATCATTTTCATTTCATGAATACATCAATGAATGCAGAAATTGATGCCATCAATAAATTTGTTCTTTGAGATGAGGAGGCAATGCAACCATGGGTCGCATCGTATGAATAGAAGATAAGGAAATGGGATAGTGACATGAAATAATTTAATCGGTTTAACGGTAGAAGAATTCCTTATCCCAAATCATTTAAAACAAAATATGCCAATGACATGTCCGAATAGTTGGGTGGCTGACAAGATCAGAGAGAAATATGGCATGTTGGGTCGTTACCCATGTGGTGAAGAGGATGCACTAAACATAAGGATTGGTTGCAACAACTTGGTAATAATCTCTCTATGTGCTTTGTAATTCACTTTATAATGTATGTTTGAATTATAACATGTATTATGTTTTTATTATAGCTCAACTTACTAATTCATGGGGAAGCTAAAGGAGACATAAGGTGGGGATTGGTAAGAAGAAGTAGGCGGGAAATTACGAGGGATATAGGGATGAAAGTGGGGATTAATTAAAGATGATGAAGCAACATTGATGAGGTTCCCTATCTTGAAATCAAAGCCTATATTGTTATATAGCATATCAAAATTTTACCCTAACTATTCAAAAAAATGTTGACACTTCTAGATACTCTTTGAGTGTTTGAAAGGTGAGGACAAGATACCTACTCGAGGGGTTTTGACATTATTATAATATTATTCTTATCTTATAATAGCAATATATTATAATAGTCTTATAACATGATATAGTATGTTATTATTATATTGTTATAATGGTTAGTTATTGTTGGTCAATTTAATTGGGTTTTTTATAATGGTTTATTGTTGAGGCTAGGGTTAAGGGTTACAATTAATATCAAGGGTTAAGGAATATGATTTATGAATTTAATTTTAGCAACAATATTGCACAATTTTAATTTTTTTTTAAAGATTTGTTGCTTATTATTTAGAGTTTTACAATTTCAAGCTATAAAAAAAATTTCTTATTTAGAATACACGTCATCATCATTGGTACAATTTAATGGTTCACTTTTATTGTTTATTAAATTTAAAAAATATATATTTTAGTTTATTTGTCCAGTTATTATTATAAATTTCATTTTAGAGATAAGACTGGAACTTATTACAACACTATTAAAAACAAGATATTTTAAAAGTAACATTCAATGGAGATGCCACATGGTTGGATACAAATTTAATTACATATTTCAAATTCATTTGAAATTTTTTCAAATTCATTTGAAATTTATCTTATTGTTTACCCACTTGCACAAATGAAGTTTTCTAAAACATATTACAACCATCCATGTCTATAGTAACCTCATCCAATGACTAATGAAGGTATGCAATTCCTTTGAAATACACTGAATTATAAGCAAGAGAACTCAAATAATTGTGCATGATTATTAGTTAATCATTTTGATATTTTAACAAAAATATAACTCTTGTAAATTCAAAGAAAAAAACCATCGCAAGCAATATTACTTGGCCTTATGATTCCAAAATGGCATATCTCTCAATGCTAAATAATTCCAACCATACCAATTTTTCAAAAAAAATTAATATTAAATATTAATCAAATAAATTATGGAACAATATTCGTCGAAATTAAAAGAATTACCGAAAAATTCATCCACATGAACATGATATGAAAAGGAAAATATAAATACATTCAAGCATAATTTACAAATCTAACATCATCAATGATATGCAAATCAATAATATATACATCTAAAGTGAAATATACATATCAAAAATCAATATAA
Source organism: Larix kaempferi (assembly GCA_027924585.1). Classification (NCBI taxonomy): domain Eukaryota; kingdom Viridiplantae; phylum Streptophyta; class Pinopsida; order Pinales; family Pinaceae; genus Larix; species Larix kaempferi. The sequence continues at coordinate 1,957,049 of BSBM01001288.1, forward strand.
TCATCAACTCATATCTCAACAATGAAATACACTAGGTAGGTCCACCACCAGAGCCAAACTTATCAGCTTCATGTACATCATAAGAGGTAGAGGGTACACGACTACCCATGTCATGTGACAATGCAATGAATAGAAACTAACGCATATCTCCATCTAAAGCTATGCTAGTCGATGACATCAAATAATGTAAATATCTTGGTGCATCAATGGATGTTGTAGCTAGTGCACTAGTGGACGTTGTAACTAGTGCGAGAGGGGGTGGTGGTGGTGGGCATGCTAGAGGATGGGATAGTGGTGGTGGGAATAATGCATCGGTGGATGGGGCATCCTTGGCTGGTGGTGTGGATGCTGGAGGAGGGGATGGTGGTGCTGGGAATAATGGATGAGTGAATGGGGCATCGATGGATAGTGGTCAAGATGCTAGAGGAGGGGATGGCAGTGGTGGGACTAATGGATTAGTGGAAGGGGAATAAAGGAATGGTGGTGGTGGAGAGCCTGCTACATAAAGTATGACGATGGTGGATAAGAGGTAAATGAATGTGCAGTGCTAGATGGTCTAATAGCTACTAGATCGAGAAACATAGGAGGTGGTTCAGGAGGTGGAGTAGAATCATCCTTGGAATATGTATCTACAATACATGCCCTCAAGTCATCAATGATCCTGAGGGAATTGACAATATGATGCATCAATATAATCATATCGCAGGGAAGGGTGTACCACATGGGAGATATCTCGAGGCCCTGTATGATATCTCAATGTCGTACAGGCTCCACCCATGTCGAGCCATAAAGTGACAAAGACATCCCACCACATGATGACAGAATATGGGACCTTTCTTGTGCTGCTCTATGCCAGGTCTATAGTTAGGAATTGGCTCATCTTCCTCAGCCATGTCCACATCATACCATGGTGGTTCATCCTCGGAAACATGCCAATATCTGCAAAATATTGGACAACAATAATTAGACAAATTAAACAAAATATTATGATCAATAACATGTGCACTAAATAAGATAAAATGTATGCAACTACAGTAATCAAAATATAGCAATCATATATATTACCTCTCATATCTTATGTCTCATCCTGCGTAAATCAAATGTTTTCACATCCTCACCAGTCGATCCCTACATATAAAAATTGTATGTAATCAATGGCTGACTACTGGTACTAACTGTGCAACATCACCAAAACCTCTGCACCAAAAACCATACACATGATCTCGATGTGTCCTCCCTTGGGAAACCCCTGCCCCTAGATGTGCATGTGCACCTCAATCATAGGTCTCACTGGAACGCGGTTATATGTACGCACGAATATGGGTCAAGTCGTTGGAAACCTCTCAAAAAATAGAGTGAATAACTATGAAGCAAAGGGGAGAAACTATCTCCCCTGCAACTGGCTATGACAGTGGTCTAAAGCTATGAAAATATATTGTAAAAAAATAGTTGCCCACTTGATCAACTTGGGAATTTGAAATAAACTCTCCACATAATACAACATAACACAACTAATGTGCTTCCCATTAGTGAGATGGTGGGATATTATGGTAACAAAAAGGCTCAAGCATTAGGCTTCCTCTAATGAAAATGCATGTAGCCTCAACTGGACCCCACTCACCCAAAACTCACTAGGCCAAGTAATATCATCACTAAAAAAATCTTTGAACATAACTCAATTTAGTGTCAACTGCAACACTAGGTGGTAGATTGGGAAAATGGGGAAAGTCCTCCCCCCTCCTAGACAAACTGGTAATAAAGTACAAATCCTCTTATGTTGGTTGGTACCAAATATCAGGACCAACCCTGAAGGCCTACCTTTCATGATCCATCGATGGATCAAATCTATCAATAGCTCAGTCTAGCCCCTAAGCGAATTATCCTTCTCACAAAAATTGAGGCCAACTTGAAATAATATATGACGAGTGGCATCAGAAAGAGGACCAGGAACCAAATCCCTCTCCCTCTCTCTCACATGCCACACCCGAATGACATCATAAGAATTGAACTGAGGTGGTTATGGTGCCTGTCTCTGATTTACATACAAATTTCATCATTAATTATATGAATAAAATTTAAAAAATCTATACAAAATACGTACGTGAAATACTTATTATAAAAATAAATAAATAAACTAGGCACAATAAATAATTTCATAAGCGGTGCATACATTTTAAATAACGCGCACCGCTACTAGTTCTCTTTATTTTTATTAAAGTAACACTACTAGTGATTCAAAGTTTAACATAGAGCACTATCCGCATAGCACTGCCACAATGATATATCCAAACACACTAGCAAAGGTGTGCCTGCAAAATTTTTACGGTGCGCACAATAATGTATTAGTGAATTATACTATTTAGAATAGAAATGTGTGTCTAGTGCGTATAGTGTATAGCGACATATGAGTAAAGGTGTGCCATATAACCCACCGTTTACTACTTTAAGTGTGTCTTACAACACATAGGGTGTTGGTTTATGGTGGTGTACGATGTATGTTGTGCCTTATCTCTATAGACGCGCCGGTCATATAGTGGTCATATGGTGGTGTACGATGTATGGTTTATGGCGATGTGCATGTACAGTGTGCCTTATCTCTATAGATGCATCGATGATGACCGGTATGTGATGCCATGCCCCGATGGTAAGCCCCAGACATATGTGTTGTTGTTATTTGTTACTATTGTGGCACTAGGTTCCTGGACATTAGTATTTGGACAACATTATTATTAGTATTATTATTATTTTATTTTAACTAAAAGACTAGCTCAACATGGGCAACTAACATGGCTAGGGGGTCATGGATTCCACATGTGAGGGGGTTGGGGTTAGGATTTGTTGCTCTCCCTAACAATACTCTGTGTTTCCTAATTTTTATTTTATTGGAGTATGTAGGTCCTAGTACACATAATTAACGCTTTGCATGTAGTAATGTGCCTTCATGTGAGAGAATATTCCTATCTTTGGTAAGTCGAGTTATTCTCCAGTTAAACTGAGTATTTTTGGGTAATTTGAGTTATTGTCTAGTAAAATTGAGTAATTTGAGTTACTCTCTAGTTAAATAGAGTAATTTTGGATCAATTTGATTTGTCTCCAGTTAAATTGAGTAATTTTGGGTGATTCAAATTATTCTCCAATTAAATTCAGTAATTTTGGATCAATTTGAGTTGTTTCTAGTTAATTTGAGTAATTCTGGGTAATTCGAATTATTATCCAGTTAAATTGAGTAAATTTGGGTCAATACGAGTTGTCTCTAGTGCATGAGAGTGATTTAAGGGAATTGCGTCAGTCTGGGTGAATTCAAGTTGTATCCAGTGCACAGGAAGTATCTTTCCAGTGAATTTGAGTTAGTCTAGGTGGATTTGAGTTTCTCTCATGAGAACTCAAATGGTCATCTAGTGATTTGGGAAAACTCCTCAGTGAATTAGAGTTGCTTTCCGGTGAACCTAAACTAGCCTCTTCCAATGAATTCAAATTTCTATGAAGGGATTCAAATTAACTTTCATCCATTCATTCTTGGTTTGGAGACACTAGTACATATGGGCGGATTTTTCCATGAAATATTTCCACGCTTCAAACATTCATGGAAAAATACAATGAAATTTAAGATGTCTTTTCATTTTTTTTATCATGGTAGAAAAACCTTCGCAATATCGACGCTTTTTTTAATTTTCGACGAACTTTCGTCTCTATATTGACGAACTATGGCTATCTTTGCACACCTGCAAAACCAATGCTAGATTCCAAGTACAACTCTTGGATTTTTAAGCACGGGTCAACTCATGCATTTACTTCGATAGATCGATGATCGTCGATCTATAAATACATACTTTAAGACACTTTTTGACACATTTGCTATAGTTGCAACAAGGTTCCTGGTGATTGATTGAGCCCGGATTTTGAACTTGTGACAAATTTCATCGTGATTGTTTGAGCTGGGATATTCTACATAGCTCGGATTTTGAACTTGCAAGGTTAGTATTTTTATATTTTTTTGTCAATATGTTAAGAAAAAAAATCAGGATTTTTTTAACATGCATGTTTGAACGAAATTTAATTTTTTTGTTTTTGTTTTTTAAATTTAGCATTGCTACATATATTTCGTGTGATTAATTAGTTATACCTACATGTTTTTATAGGATTTGCATACGATGATTATATATTAATTACTAATTAAACCTCTTCTTTTTTCTATAGTTCTATTAAACCCGAAATCAGAATTGAAAACCACCTCAGTAGTATCCTAGAACTTCCAGTTATGCTTGTGATAGCCTTGGATTCTCGACACTTGAACTGCGAGCTTCAACTGTGTCACATGGTTCTTCCGCCCTTGTTCTTTGTTTTCTCTTGTATGTTTGTCAAATAATATAAGCCATACAATCAGATACCAACAACAAGTGTTTCCTAAATACATTCTTTATCAACCATATCCAAAACTAGAGAGAGTCATACTCAACAATCATCTGGTAAATTCATAAAAGGTAAGCATGCATCAAGGACAACTTTCATTTGGACCATTTGGGTCACCTAGTGTTCCAATGCCCAAACTATCAAGGTCTCCTTGTGAGTAAATCAAAGGCCATTGCACAACACTTGTTGGTATCAATGAAAACTTCAGTCTTCATATTTTTCTTTATAGAAATTGGTATATAATATATTTTATTTATAAATATACTTATATCTAAGTATTTGACAAGTTACTATTTGGTATGGTGTAGGTAAGACAAAATGAGTAGACCAATTTCTTGAATAAAATTGAAAATGCAACTTCTTAGCCAATTCAAGAGAAGGTAATTGTTTTGTAAAAACTTTATAAATATTAGAAAATCAAAAGAGCCAAATAGAGGAAGACCAAGAGTCACCTAGAAAACCAAAGGTCCACAAAAAACTAAGAGTATTTTTTTAATTTTGTATAAAAATGGACTTTTGACCCCATTGGAAGGGGGGAGTTCCTATTTGTAAAATTTTTGTAAACTATTTTGGAGGTTCTAATGAGGAGAAGCCCTTGTTGACTGAGTTGTTTGGAGATGAATTTCAAGCCTAAAACCTCAATGTGTAGAACCTTTTTTATGTGAATTTGTTGAGTTTCAAGATTGGTGTGATAATGTTTTTCTATTCTGTACATTGTTTTGTAGTAGTAGCATGCCTTTCATTGATTTGTCTTTGGAATGGTTGTCTATAGATGTAGGCATAGTACTATAATCAATTGTTCACTTTTCAAATTGTTTTGGTATGTATTTGGTTACTTATGTTTTTTTTCTTGTTCATGCAGTGACTATTTACTGAAGATAAAAACAATGGTGAATTTGGTGCTATGTTTGGGTGTTCCCATGAAGATGGGTCAATCGAGGGTGTAACCAATCGCTCGATTGAGATTTTTTTAAAAGCTCGATCGAGGTTTATCTAAACCCTTGATCGAGGGTTTAGATAACCCTCGATCGAGGTAATTTGCAAAGGAAAAATATGTAGAAAATAGCTCGATCGAGCTATTACCCATGAAAATATGCAAAAAATAAATATGTAGAAAGTAGCTCATTCAAGCTATTTTATTAACCACAACTAAACCCCAATCAAGGTATTTTAAAATCGTTCAAACCCTCGATCGAGTATTTTTAAGACCTCAATCGAGCTAATAGCTTGATTGAGGGCTTTAAAAACACGCCTCTAGCCCCTTTTTGTGCATTTAGTTTTATTGGCCTCTTTGAAAGGCATAAACCTTATCATTAATTGCACCTTAGGTGGTAGACTTGATGTCGGTGGATTCATCAATGAATTGTCTATCCACTAACATATAATTCATGCATTTTTGAGTTCGTATGATAGTTTTTTATTTTCTTTTAAAACTTGCACTTGAAAACCATGACCACAACTTCGAAGCAACTGAAAGAAAAATCAACTATATAAAAAGTACACAACCAAAAAATTTAAAAAATATATATATACACCCCACATCAACACATCCTCTTCAAAAGGGTATTTCTGGGTTTTTCAATTTTTTGAAGCATTAAAAAAAAAGTTTATGTGCACACAAATGTATTCAAATATTCAATGGTCAGTTTCGAAAATTAATAAAAAATATGATTTTCCAAAATAAATTAAAACATGTATATATATATATATACTCCCTAGTGCATTCTGTGTAGATTATGTTCATATGTTTTTTTCAAAAAGTATACATTTAACATTAAATTATTTTATGTGCACATAAACCACTTGTTAACTTTTCATAAAATTTGCAATGACAAACATTTTATTAAATGCAATTTTGACACATTAAATGATATTAGAATTTTTTTAAATATCATTGGAAAGACAACATAATTCTCTACAATTTTCTTTATTGCATGTCAAAATTCACAAGGCATAGATGAGTTTCAAGGGTTTCGATTTAATAAATGAGTAAAATATTAAACTTTCACCATCACTTTTGGCCAAAAAATGTTACCTATCTTCATGGATTCACCTGTTTGCATTTTTTATTATGTTAGTTAGCCCAAGCATCATTATGCATTATGCATATTAGATGAGTTGCATTTCATCTATTGCATTAAAAAACCCTAAACGGTGGATCAGGCTATAGCCGATAAAACCTCAAACCATGATGGCTACCAAGCCAAAATGAAGATGGGTTCTCCATTCCAAATGATGTCAAGTCTGTTGGACACACCGAGCACACTGAGAGGGGGGGGTGAATCAGTGTGTGTATCTTTTATTACTTTTCAAAACTTAATTATCAGCAGCAGCATTTATTAATACATTATTAACATTTACATTTCATAAGCATATCATCATCACATAAGAAGCATAGCAAGATACACATTACCCAAGATTTTTACGTGGAAACCCAAGTACTGGGGGAAAAACCACGGAATATTTTTAATAAAAGTTTTATCAGCAACAACTAGTAGGAGGAAACCACCCCCTTGTTACAAAACTTCAATTCTCCAGCTACATTGGAAGGAGTCTCCAACCCCCTAGTTTACAGGTTACAACCTGAAGGAAGCTCCAACTCCCTAATTCTCCGGCTACAACCGAAAGGAGGTTGTAACCCCCTTTCCTTGCCCCGTCCTTCCACCCTGATATGAAGAAGGAAACTGAAACCACTGAGCACCAACTGCACTGATCCTGCTAATCATCAACTGTGCAAAACTGCTCAGCACATGTACCACACTGCTCAATATCTGTACAATATTGCTCAACCTATATCACACTACACAAAACTGTACCACCCTGCTCAACAACTATCAGCTGCTATCCAACTAGGACTCTGTGAGTCCTACCAACTGCATACACAACTACGTCAAACCAACTGCTCATACACATCAACCAATCTGAGTCAAATCATCTGCTCATGTAACCTGCTCAACTGCCCAACCAATCAACTTGTCATTTGCTGGACCACAACTGCTCTATAGGGTAACCTACTTTCTTGCTTGGTCAAAACAAGGTTAGGACAGTACATTCACAGCTCATCAAACACATTCATCTCAACCAAAACTTACTCATCCAATCATACTCAGCTCAACCAACATTAACCTTAGCCAAGTGAGACTTGACAGTTACACAACTTAATCAAACCTCAACCAACCAACTGAGAACATAAGAGACTTAATTAAAATCAATCACTCACAACCAATCACTTCCTGTCAAATCCGCTAGGTCAAAACACAATACTTGCACTCAATACTAGTCAAGCCAACTTAGCAAACTGATCAATCCAAAACCACCTTTGTCAAGCCAACCTTCACACAGCTTCCCAAACAAATCAAGTGAGGATAACTTTAGGCAACTTGCAAGTCAAGACAGACTTTCCAAACAAAACACTTCCAGACAATAGTCAAACTCCAAAGAATAAATGAAGTGTACAGCCACTTAGCAACAGTCAACAAACTGTATCATTCAATCAATCAATCTCCACTTGGTTAAATCAAATAGTCAAATAGGATCAAGGTAAGGTCACGACATTTCTCAAGGAGAGACTTTTAAACATAGTCAATACTATTGCAAACATTTTATTCAATACTCTAACAGTCAACCGCAATCATAAGACTTCACAATCACATCCAACTTGAGAATATACTAAGTAGACTCTCGGGCTAAATATAGTCAACCACTTTTAATCACTACTTAGCAATCGGATAGTATTGTCAAGATCAAAGGGTTACAAACAATCCTAGGTCAGTCAACTTAACTAATCAAACTAGGACAACAACAAACTACAATTTAAACACTGTCAAGGAGTACTTTAAAAAAGTATTGGCAATTTGTCAAATCACATCACAAACAACCTCAATGAATCTCATAACTCTTAGGCACAAAAAGATCTTTTGACTTCAATCAAATCAAGTCAACGCCACCTCAATGAATCTCATAACTCTTAGGCACAAAAATATCTTTTGACTTCAATCAAATCAAGTCAACACCTCAGTCAAATCTCAAGCCATTAACCACTTACAACATTGTTAAAGGCTATTATTATTAGTCAAAAGAGGTTATGACACAGTCAAACTAACTTGTAATCAATACATAACAGAAGGTTACAAAACTCAGTTTAAAGCAAGAAAAACAAAAAAAAAAGATACAAAAATTGTACCTTGAACCTTGACTGTCATCAACCAAAAAAGGCTTTGGGTTGTCCACACTAAACCAGTAAACACTTCAAAAGAGACTGTCAAAAGAGGACTATAACAACCAACCTTAAACAAGATCACATATTGTCAAAAGGTATTGTAAAAGATACTGCACAATCTATTGCTACCTTGGATCAGACCAACTTATTATGGCTTCCTCAGTCCGAAATCAGATATACTTCAAAACAGTGCTTCGGATGCCTTCAAAAATCAGTCAATATGTATGGGTTTAGGGCTTGGATCTGCGGCTATATCTTCCTTTGACACCCGAATTTTAGAGAAGAGGTCAAGCTCGTTGCTTTCCAAAATGAAAAGTGGAGAGTGCTATATATATATATATATATATATATATATATATGTCTCATGTGGAGTATAGGAGCCGACTTGCAAAATCCATTTATATTTTTTATTTAAAAAAATGAGAGTAGACTTACTTATGAAGAGGCAAATTACCACATTAACTTTAAAAATCATTATCTCTACAACCATGAGGAGTTAGGGGGCATTCTACCTATCAACAGAAAGAGCTTGACGAGGACTATCTCCCTATGAGGGTCTTATTTGCAATAACATGGCCCTTCACCCTTCTTTTCTTCAATTTGTGCAGGATATTAAAAATTGATTTGAAATCTTCTTGATGGCTTCTTCAAGTATTTTTATGGCACCAAGAGCTACATCACCAATCAAGGGCATATTTTGTGTCCAAGGTCTCCATCATATGCAACGCAAGTGCTTCATCATCATTAACAAGGGATTCTTTAAGCTATCAAAGGCTTCATCAACATGCAAGGGTTCCATAAGAAATATTATGGTGTACAATTCCTTCATGTAATATGAGAAAGGGTTTCATCAACATTCTTGTGGGCTTATGGCCAACAAGCAAGGGCTTCTTCATGGCACAAAGAACTAATCTTCATCAATCACCATACATCAAGTAGCTTACATCATAAGTTAAGGGCTTCTTCTTTTTGCAAAAGGGATTCATCAATGGGCTTCAAACATTAATTAAAGACTTCTTCAACAAGGCAAATACTCCAAGATCAACATTCACAAAGAGGTCTTCATTGAGGGGCATGAAGAATAGGTGCAAAGTGTCATCCATAAGTACTCCATCATGTAGACATAAGCAAGGGCTTCACCATAAAGATAAATAAGCATCAAGGGTATCAAGGACCAACTTAGAGGTACATAACCAATGACCAAGGACACCACAACATCAAAGGGGGCAATAACCAGATGCCAAGGGAAACACCAGGGCTACAAGGACATCAATGAGGACCAAGGCATCAAGGACAACCACAAACAACAAAGAGGCATCACGAGGGCTTTTCCCATTGTTCCAAAGGCTCCAAGGGCTTCGGACTTGGGCTTGGACAAGGTCAAAAGGTCTCCACAAGACTCAACAAACAACCATCACCAAGGGCTCCACAAAGGGCACCAAAACACAACAAACCCTGACCAGGGCACTATTGGCATCGATGACAACCTTAATCAACAAAGTCTAATTGGGACTTTTCATAGGGGACAACCCCTTCTATTTTCATAGGAAAATTCCATCCTATCAATAGATCCTTGAACACATCTTTGTATTCTTCAGTTACTTTGTTGACTTGCTATGACTAAAGTCAAGTGTGTTGGTCAGTGATGAGTCGACTACTTGTTGTGCTCTTCTTGGTACATTGAGGCTTAATCATCAACAACATGAATTTATCAACATGGTTGATCAACTTTCTTGCTTAGCTAACACTAAATATTTTGTAGACTTGGGTCGGCATCTAGGAATGCCATACCATTGTTGCTTGATATTGAAAATCGCATTTTGTGGTAGAGACTTGTAATTTCCATGTTTATCCCATGAGCACAATTTTCCAAATAGTCCATCAACTTATGAGAGTGGGACTACACCACAATGCACTTCATCCTTAAAAAAGATTGATAAAATAGGCTAGATTGCACTATTGGGTGATTCTAAAGTCTTGTTACTCTTTCATCCAAACAATGTTGTATGGTTGTAAATGTGGAGTTGTAACAAGACCCAATTTCTTCACAATGTCTTCAAAGACAAGTTCTTTTGACTACCATTATCCCCAATCAAATGCAAATGTTTGACTTTCTACCATATCTATGTATGAAATAGTTTATCATTCTGCTCCATTGACGATAATCGAATTTGTGAGGGTTGTCAAAGAAGATGCAATCAAAGTCATTGCTTCAAGATCATATTCCATCATAGATTTACCTTTCACACCACTCTGATGTGGATCTAGACCTATGTCAAAAGTAGACATCTATGATAAGAATGTCGTACGGTTGTTGCATTCTTATTTCATGTGGTTGGTTTGGTTGGCAACTCCACAGTATTTGAGATGTAACGTGCATTTTTCTGCTATAATGATATTGCAACACTGTCTTTGAGTGGAGCAATCAATGGCAACAGTTTCTCCATGCAACAATGTTGTTCATTATGACATTTTTCTTACAATGTGTTTACGGTGATTTTATATCCATTCAATGGCAACATCGTAAATGACCAAAAATGGTTTGGACGATCATTTGAAAGCTTAAAGGAATGACAAGCGAAACTTCAAGGAATGTCAATTAATAAAAACAATTTTCACAAGGCCAAAATGAAGGCTCTAATACCACTTGGCATCAAACGATGCTAAATATTCAAAAATAATATAAAATAGAATGTGTATTTCAAATATATATTATTATCCTTCAAATAAATGATGTTCATAAAATTCAACAAAGTATAAATTATTGAGATGTGCAAAAATACAATTCAACAATATAGCCTCAAGGGTTTGCTCAATCGATTGGTGCCACTATTGCTAGGATGTTGTCAATAACCTGGAATGTTGTGAAGGTCCCTGATTTAATTCCCACGGGGTTAGGTGCATTAAGTCTACATGCCCACTTTACACTGGTACCATCCTCACTATGAGAGGAAGTGCCCAGGAATTTCTAGGGATCTGTTTCCAAGGAAAAAAATAATATCGTAACAAGATTATTATTAACCTTGAGAGTTAGCTCAATTGGTTGATGCCACCTGTTATCACCTATTTTGTACAAATAGTTGAAACCTTATTGAGCCGCTAATGTTGGAACACATTAGTGTTCACTTCCAGAGTATCTGGGTTTCAGATTGCAACAGTTAGCCAATTTTGGCTAGCCAGTTTTTGTTTTTAGTCGATATGACCATGACCCCATGGGGGTTTGTAATAAAGTGTGCTAGTAGGATTTTGAGTGTCTCGGTCCCCCATGACTTAACTAAGCAACTAAGGTATTCCAGGGAGTTTTTTCCCTTGTCAATTATACTTTGCCGATAGCTAAGCTATAATCGATGAGGTTTTCTCCCACTTCCTCCAAAGCTGGAATGCCCGATTTTGAAAATTTTAGCCATGGGGGGTTATTAGAGTCCAACTAATGTCTATAAGCCTACTAGACACTATTAGAATAGGTTTTGGTCATGTCCTAAGTCTCTAGGACCCTCAAAAAAAATTTCGAAAAATTTTTACCAGGTCCGTCGAATTTGGGTTTTTAATTATTTTTTTAATTTTAATAAATTTCTCTATAGTTTAAATAGAGAAATTTCAATTTGTAATATGTCAGTCATCTGAGATCCGATTTCAGTGATTGAAGGCTCCAGACTTAAGCCAAAAATCATTCATGATCCCCGGACCAACTAACCTTAAGTTTCAGACAATTATTTGGCCTCATAATTAATATTTTCTCAAAAAATCAAAAAATGAGAAATATTAATTAAAATATTCAAAAAATAATAAATTGGAGATAATTTAAATCTCTCCAAAAAAGGCCAAATTGAATAAAGTAAAAGTCAAAATGACATGGCAAAAAGCATTTATGATGATTGGAATCTTCACCCACCTGATTCAGATCAGTTTCGGAGCACTAGGAGTGATCTACAGTTGAGAAATCCGCCCACCTTCATGCAAATTCGTTTTTGTGATTTGGCAATTGATCAATGGGTTGTTGGATTTTGAAATCAATGCATGTGGGGCTCCTTCCTCAAATTATGGGCTCCAAACTCAAGTTTAAAGATGAGTTAAGACTCCAAGCTCGATTTGGTTGGTGTTGACATGGATTTGATTAGTTTTTTATGGAGTTTTTGGCTCTCCTTATGCCAAATTCGAATTAGAGTTTTGGTAGCTAGCCTTTGCTATATAAAGAAGCCATTTGGGCTCTATTCTTCATGGAAATTTTGAGCATGAACACTCTACCAAAATATTGTTGTAATATTTGTTTAATATTGAATAAAGTTTAGACTTTGGAGGTCCATGCTGGAGCAAATTGAGATGTTCTTCACACTATTGGTGATATCTCTTTCATTTGTTTATTGTTCATGCAATTTCATTATTAGATGTATGTTTTAAATTTAATTAGAAATACATCTTTCGGTTTTTGTATGCTTCATAACAAGTTTTTTGCTGAGATTTCCCAAGGTGGAGAAAGGCTTATTAAAGACTAAGTCACTCTTCATTCAACGGTGGTTCTTGGCATCTAATCAATCTATCTTGCAGGTCTTCAAGGTCTTCTCTTCACTTCAAGAGAAGAAACGCTTTAAAAGAGATTTGTCCCTTTCTCCATCAACAATCTCTCACTTTCTTGGTTACTGGTTACATGTGATCCACCTTCACGCTTTGTGGAAAAAATTTGCCTACCTAGATCCAAAAGATGAAGTTCGTTTTTAGGGCCTAGAATAGTTTACCATCCTTCCTTTTGTTTTTGCCCTAAAACCTACCTCCTCCTCTTCATCCATTCGTCCAACCTTCTCTTGCCATCTTTTTTCCTCCTTCTTAAACTTCCCTCATCCATTCGTTTTTGTCTTCAAACTTCCCCTCGTCCATCTCCATTTTATTAGCTTCTCTCTCCCTCATTCGCTTCCCTTCCTTGTGAGCCTCTTCCTTCCCATTCACTCCCTTCCTCTTCCACCTTTTCCTCCTACCATCTATCTTTACAAAATCAACAAAAAACACAAGTTAGATTTAGTTTTAATTAAAGTTGGTTAATTTTGCTTTAGAAAGAGTCAAGTTTAGGCATCTTAGAAGGTCACTTAGAGCTTGCATCTCAATATTTTTCCTAGTTTCTTAGTCTCATATCAAAGGTAGATAAGTTGGCATATAAAATAGTGTAAAGTTTTGTTGTTGCATTCTCATTTCCATCATTATTTGGAGCATTTTAGCTTGCTGGTCCATTTTATAAAAATTTCATTTTAAATTCAAAATCTCATGCACATTGCATTTAGGGCCTCTTTTTCCAATTCTAGATTCAAGTAGTTTCAAGTCTTAAGTTTTTGATTCACTAATGCTAATGGGTATTTAAAGTGTTACATTGTGATAGGATTTTTTTTTAGAAAGAGAACTATTGGGAAAGACCTTTGAAGCATAAGAAAAGAGAGCAAAACCAAATTGGAAAGACAAACTAAGGAAGAGAACATTTGAAGTTTGAACCAAGGAGGAAAGCCAAACTATGAATGTCTTTTGAAACAAGCTATTATCCTTTGTACAAACTCATAAGAGTTTTCTCATTACTTTCAAAGTTTACTTTTCTCAAAAGTCCTTCAATGTTTTAAAACCCAAGGCACTTGTAATCTCATAATAAAAGTTAAGTGGAGGCGGCCTCCACTTTTTTTGTTTTCTTCACCATTTGGGGAAGAGTGTGGTGATTGGTTAAGTTAGATCTTTCAATTTTTGCTTTAGAGTAGTCTTTTGTTTCATCTTGTATTTCTCTTCCAAAGCCTTTGACCGGAAGTTGTATCCTTGAGACTTCGGCAAGATCACATTATTTTGTGGTTACTCTTCCTTCCTTGTCGGTTTCCTTGGTAGAGCTTTCAACTAGCGGGAGGTTCTCAAGTGCAGGCGGTTCTAGTGGTTGACCTTGTTCGGAGGTTGATCCCACCTTAGAATAAAACTGTTGGTAGAACACTAAGTCTTTTTTTTTAGCATTATTTCATTCTACAAATAGCATGCTAGTTGTCTCTTACTTTATTTGAGCTATCACATGGTTTAATTCCACAAAGCTTCATAACTGTTTTTCACAACTGCTTCAATTTTCTTAAAATAAACAAAGCCTCTTGAAGTTGGCCAAATCCAAGTCAAGAGCACTCTCTGTCGGAGAGCATTGTTAGTTTTGCACTTTCCCCTTGCATTAGGCATTTTAAAGTAGGAAGTCTCTTGAACTGTGGTCTTAAGACTAAGTCAAGAGCGCTCTCTGTCGGAGAGTTGAACAAGTGCTCTTAATAATAAAACTTTTCAATCCACATTTCCCCCTTTAATTAATTTATTTTGGTCGTTTGTCCAACACCCGTATGCTCTACCAACCAGAAACGGTTGGACTAGTACTCAGAAAGGTGAAGGACTTGATAAGCTCATAAGTGATAATTAATTAAAACTTTCACCCCCATAACCAACGAACCAGCGTTGTTCAAAAAGTATTCAAAGCAGTTCTCAGGGGAGGCGCCGGGTTGCCCAATCTGCGACACAGTGGCTGGTTAGCATTGCGCGCCTCGCTGTGATTCCAGACAGGTCCGACATGTCTCTTAAAGGAGCTGCTTAGAATGTCTTTCCGGACACCCTTTTGATATCCTTGGTTTTAGCCATAATAATCAAGAACACCTAAAACACTTAAAATTTACCAAGAACAATTTCAAAACGATCTCACAAACAGCTAGTTTTGACTTACATTTTCCAGCATCACAAGCATTTCTTTTCACTCCATTTGGCACTGGTCTTTAAAAACTCTTATGTATCTTGTGGATGCTTTGTTTTAATTCTAAGTCAAAGTATATTGTTCATCTTCTAAATTGTAACTTGTGGAATTTGCAATGTGGATTGCGTGTTTAATTGTATTCTCATCATTATACAAAAACTTCTAAACAACACTCATCCACATCACCCCACACAAAAAACACTTAAAACACAAGAGCCTTAAACAACTCTTTTTTAGGGACTACCCCCCTTGGCTTCGTTAGGATTTAGCCTAAACGAAGGAGCTGGGATTCAAGTGACAGCACCTGGCTCATTACTTTCCCCCAGGGTCACACCTCTCCCCACTTTCCAGTGAGGGAGACAGCTTTCGAAAGATTTCCGCTGCTGGTGTGCAGTTTGGCGGACAACATCTTTGGCGCCGCTGCCGGGGACAAATCTTTTTGTTCGTGGACGACCTTAGTTTTTTCTGGTTTGTTTTACCTTTTTTTGATAGATTTCATATCTATTTGGCGACTCCACTGCCCCTTTTAGTTTTACTTTTGGTAGATTTTTAGTTTAATCACTCTCTGAAATTAAACTTGGATCCACCTGGCGACTCCACTGTCAGTTAACACCTCAAGGTATTCAACTAGAAGAAATTATGAAGATTTGCTTAGTTTTATCCATGAGCCTGAAAAGGTTTATAGGAGAAGATTAAACAAACTTGCTTTTCGTAAAATCCTTGAAAATCTTAGATCTGAATCTATTTTAGACATCCATTCTTTGTTTCAAGAAAATCAAGAAAATTTTGAAGACAATAATTGTTTCCTTTCCACCATGGATGAGTTTTTTACTCAACTAAATTTCACTCAGATAGCAGGTCAACCCCATGATATTCCTGAAAAAGCTGTCAACAAACTCACAAATTTCAGTAGCAATGATGCCTCTACTTCTGCTGAGCAGCATATTAGAAACTTCAACAGACTTTGTGGTTCCTACCTCAAAGGCACTGATAAACATGAGGATGTTTACATGACCCTTTTTGCCATATCCTTAGAGGGCAAAGCTGGGAACTGGTACGACAATTTACCAGACAAGTCTTTCGCCACCATAGCAGCTTTCAAGACTACTTTCCTCAACAAATTTGGCAGCAAAAAGGAGCCTAAACATCTAGTTGCAACCTTAACCAACATGAAGAAGACAGAAAATGAGACTATGGATGAATTCAATACTAAATTTCAGGAGTTGTCAAATTCCATCCCTAAGACTTATGCACCTCCTGCAGCTTCATTACTGGACTACTACATAGAGGCACTGAATGGTAAGATACAATATCAACTGAGAGATAAAGAACCTACTACTTTGGCTGAAGCTCAGAGTTTAGCCGTCAAGATTGACAAAAACATGATGTCTTCCGGTGAGTCCAACATTCAAGGTTACTCAAGATCTTCAATCCCTTTGAAAAATAATGAACCAAAAGATAAAGATCATTTATCAATTATGAAAGAAACTCATGAAAAACAGATGTTAGAAATGAGAAAGGAAATAAAGAGAAACATGGAAGAAGTCGAAGCAAAACACCTTGCTCAGCTAAAAGAAATTCAAAGTCAGGTTATAAATGTTGAAAGGACTCAACCTCAACCTCAACTTAGGGTTTTTGCTACAAAGCAGAATTGGCAGAGAAAATCTCCCAACCATGAACAGAGGCCTCCTAACCAATTAGAGGCTGCTAATATGATTGAATCATACAAGCCATTTTGTATGCCATGCAGAGATTTCCACGAGGAATCTGGTTGCTACCATGCATGCTATATTCAAGAGCATGGTTTTCCTGAAAGTTGTGGTCCTAGTGCATCAACAAGCGAGCCTGAATTCATTAATAATGTGGGAGACATCTGTGGCATTCCCAGGTTTGAACCTTACACGCCATTCTGTAGGGCATGCCAAGAATTCCATGAAGAAGACACTTGTCACCTTGCATACTATATCCAAAAGCATGGTTTTCCTGAAGGGTTTGTTGGTCAGTCTTCATCAAGCGAGCCTGAGTACATAAATTATGTAGGTGATACTTATGATATTCCTGAAGAGAGTTGGAATCAGTCGGATCAGCCTATTACAGAAAAATATAACATTTTCCCATCAGATTCTTGATGATCCTATCGAAGAAATTTATCAAATACTGAATATTGTTGAAGACCCTCCTCATGCCATCGAAACAAAAGACACTTTGGAGTGGGAAGTTTTTCAAGACTACTTCAGTGATGATGAACATCTATGTACTCTTGACCCATCTCTAGAAGAAACCATTACAAAGATCAACATTCATAAAGAAATCCATAAAAGTTGTAGTATGTGTGATAACACTCCCATTTGTTCTCCACATGGCAGTGAATATTCGGAAGTTTTGGTCCCTTGTGATATTTTTGAAACACATCTGTTTGAGGAAGATTATTATGAAGTTGAGGAGGATAGGCATAGCTTGAAGGATGACATAAGTGATGATGAGTCCATCGTGGATGACATAGATATTGGCAATGATGAATGGACTTTTTTTGAGAACCATATCTATGCCATGTCTGAAGAAGTTAATGATGAACAAAATCCCCTTGGAAATTTTGTTAACAATCCCACTTATGAGCATAAAGATAGATATGGCCAGGAATATGGTAAAATTCATGAAGACTCCCCCATTTTCGGCAGGAGTATGGATTTTGAACAATTGAGCATAGAGGAAGATATTATTTCATATGAGAAGTCAGTTGAGCATACATCTTGCCCATCGGAAATCCCTTGTATATTAGAACAGTTCGAGGCATGCACTTTCATGGAAAATTATTTTCAGAAGAGCATCTTGGAGGAATATGATAAAGTACCAGAATTGCCTTGTTATCTTGAATTTCATCACCCTATCCTGTTCTGGATAGAGTGTGCCTACAGAAGGATTTCTTACTATATTGGGGAGCACTTCAAATATTTATTACATTCTTATGATTCCCCATCTAGCCCCCCCCATTCAAAAGATTGAAGCAAGTTTGCACTTTCTGATAAGCATGCCCTTGTCCTGGCTGGTAACCAGAGACAAGGTAAAAAATTGTTTTTACATTGGTTACATGCTTAAATGGTTACATTGGATTTCTGATTATACTTAACATTTTCTTTTTTGTATTATATTAGAATAGGAAAAGATTTAATTTACCTTCTGCATTTTAGATTTCTTAGAATTCATTTTCAAACAATAAAATATAGTTGGTATTTCATTTTAGTTTTTTCATAACACATGTGCTACTGAAGGTTTTCTGTCAAGTTGAGATGTTTTTACAGGCTATATATATAAACCAGAGATTCTGGTGTTCTCGTATTCTCTCCTTGCATGAATTCCAGATTGAGCACACGTCCCGCAGTTGGAGCCAGATGTTATCACCTATTTTATACAAATAGTTGAAACCTTATTGAGCCGCTAGTGTTGGAACACATCAGTGTTCACTTCCAGAGTATCTGGGTTTCAGATTGCAGCAGCTAGCCAATTTTGGTTAGCCAGTTTTTGTTTTTAGTCGATATGACCATGGCCCCATGGGGGTTTGTAATAAAGTGTGCTAGTAGGATTTTGAGTATCTCGGTCCCCCATGACTTGATTAAGCAACTAAGGTATTCTAGGGAGTTTTTTCCCTTGTCAATTATACTTTGCCTATAGTTGAGCTATAATCAATGAGGTTTTCTCCCACTTCCTCCAAAGCTGGAATGCCCGATTTTGAAAATTTTAGCCATGGGGAGTAATTAGAGTCCAACTAATGTATATAAGCCTACTAGACACTATTATAATAGGTTTTGGTCATGTCCTAAGTCTCTAGGACCCTCAGAAAAAATTTCGAAAAATTTTTACCAGGTCCGTCGAATTTGAGTTTTTAATTTTTTTTTTTAATTTTAATAAATTTCTCTATAGTTTAAATAGAGAAATTTCAATTTGTAATATGTCAGTCATCCGAAATCCGATTTCAATGATTGAAGGCTCCAGACTTAAGCCAAAAATCATTCATGATCCTCGGACCAGCTAACCCTAAGTTTCAGACAATTATTTGGCCTCATAATTAATATTTTCTCAAAAAATCAAAAAATGAGAAATATTAATTAAAATATTCAAAAAATAATAAATTAGAGATAATTTAAATCTCTTCAAAAAAGGCCGAAATGACATGGCAAAAAGCATTTATGATGATTGGAATCTTCACCCACCTGATTCAGATTAGTTTCGGAGCACTGGGAGTGATCTACAGTTGAGAAATTCGCCCACCTTCATGCAAATTCGTTTTTGTGATTTGGCAATTGATTAATGGGTTGTTGGATTTTGAAATCAATGCATGTGGGGCTCCTTCCTCAAATTATGGGCTCCAAACTCAAGTTTAAAGATGAGTTAAGACTCCAAGCTCGATTTGGTTGGTGTTGACATGGATTTGATTGGTTTTTTATGGAGTTTTTGGCTCTCCTTATGCCAAATTCGAATTAGGGTTTTGGTAGCTAGCCTTTGCTATATAAAGAAGTCGTTTGGGCTCTATTCTTCATGGATATTTTGAGCATGAACACTCTGCCAAAATATTGTTGTAATATTTGTTTAATATTGAACAAAGTTTAGACTTTGGAGGTCCATGCTGGAGCAAATTGGGATGTTCTTCACACTATTGGTGATATCTCTTTCATTTGTTTATTGTTCATACAATTTCATTATTATATGTATGTTTTAACTTTGATTAGAAATACATCTTTCGGTTTTTGTATGATTCATAACAAGTTTTTTGCAGAGATTTCTCAAGGTGGAGAAAGGCTTATTAAAGACTAAGTCACTCTTCATTCAACGGTGGTTCTTGGCATCTAATCAATCTATCTTGCAGGTCTTCAAGGTCTTCTCTTCACTTCAAGAGAAGAAACACTTTAAAAGAGATTTGTCTCTTCCTCCATCAACAATCTCTCACTTTCTTGGTTACTGGTTACATGTGATCCACCTTCATGCTTTGTGGAAAAAATTTGCCTACCTTGATCCAAAAGATGAAGTTCGTTTTTAGGGCCTAGAACAGTTTACCATCCTTCCTTTTGTTTTTGCCCTAAAACCTACCTCCTCCTCTTCATCCATTCGTCCAACCTTCTCTTGCCATCTTTTTTCCTCCTCCTTAAACTTCCCTCATCCATTCGTTTTTGTCTTCAAACTTCCCCTCGTCCATCTCCATTTTATTAGTTAGCTTCTCTCTCCCTCATTCGCTCCCCTTCCTTGTGAGCCTCTTCCTTCCCATTCGCTCCCTTTCTCTTCCACCTTTTCCGCCTACTATCTATCTTCACAAAATCAACAAAAAACACAAGTTAGATTTAGTTTTATTTAAAGTTGGTTAATTTTGTTTTAGAAAGAGTCAAGTTTAGGCATATTAGAAGGTCACTTAGAGCTTGCATCTCAATATTTTTTCCTAGTTTCTTAGTCTCATATCAAAGGTAGATAAGTTGGCATATAAAATAGTGTAAAGTTTTGTGGTTGCATTCTCATTTCCATCATTATTTGGAGCATTTTAGCTTTACTGGTCCGTTTTATAAAAATTGCATTTTAAATTCAAAATCTCATGCACATTGCATTTAGGGCCTCTTTTTCCAATTCTAGTTTCAAGTCTTAATTTTTTGATTCACTAATGCTAATAGATATTTAAAGTGTTACATTGTGATAGGTCTTCTTTTGAGAAAAAGAACTATTGGAAAAGACCTTTGAAGCATAAGAAAAGAGAGCAAATCCAAGTTGGAAAGACAAACCAAGGAAGAGAACATTTGAAGTTTGAACCAAGGAGGAAAACCAAACCATGAATGTCTTTTGAAACAAACTATTATCCTTTGTACAAACTCATAAGAGTTTTCTCATTACTTTCAAAGTTTACTTTTCTCAAAAGTCCTTCAAGATTTTAAAACCCAAGGCACTTGTAATCTCATAATAAAAGTTAAGTGGAGGAGGCCTCTACTTTTTTGGTTTTCTTCTCCATTTGGGGAAGAGTGTGGTGATTAGTTAAGTTAGATCTTTCAATTTTTGCTTTAGAGTAGTCTTTTGTTTTATCTTGTATTTCTCTTCCAAAGCCTTTGACCAGAAGTTGTATCCTTGAGACTTCATCTCAAGGACAGGACCACATTATTTTGTGGTTACTCTTCATTCCCCATCGGTTTCCTTGGTAGAGCTTTCAGCTAGCTAGAGGTTCTCAAGTGCAGGCGGTTCTAGTGGTTGACCTTGTTCGGAGGTTGATCCCACCTTAGAGTAAAACTGTTGGTAGAACACTAAGTCTTTTTTTTTAGCATTATTTCATTCTACAAATAACATGCTAGTTGTCTCTTACTTTATTTGAGCTATCACATGGTTTAATTCTACAAAACTTCATAACTATTTTTCACAACTACTTCGATTTTCTTAAACTAAACAAAACCTCTTGAACTTGGCCAAATCCAAGTCAAGAGCACTCTCTGTCGGAAAGCATTGTTAGTTTTGCACTTTCCCCTTGCATTAGGCATTTTAAAGTAGGAAGTCTCTTGAACTGTGATCTTAAGACTAAGTCAAGAGCGCTTTCTGTAGGAGAGTTGAACAAGTGCTCTTAATAATAAAACTTTTCAATCCACATTTCCCCCTTTAATTAATTTATCTTGGTCGTTTGTCTAACACCCGTATGCTCTGCCAACCGGAAACGGTTGGACTAGTACTCAGAAAGGTGAAGGACTTGATAAGCTCATAAGTGATCATTAATTAAAACTTTCACCCCCATAACCAACGAACTGGCATTGTTCAAAAAGTATTCAAAGCAGTGCTCAGGGGAAGTGCCGAGTTGCCCAATCTGCGACACAGTGGCTAGTTAGCATTGCGCGCCTCGCTGTAATTCCAGACAGGTCCAACATGTCTCTTAAAGGAGCTGCTTAGAATGTCTTTCCGGACACTCTTTTGATATCCTTGGTTTTAGCCATAATAATCAAGACCACCTAAAACACTTAAAATTTACCAAGAACAATTTCAAAACGATCTCACAAACAGCTACTTTTGACTTACATTTTCCAGCATCACAAGCATTTTTTTTCACTCCATTTGGCACTAGTCTTTAAAGACTCTTATGTATCTTCTGAATTTGGACCATATGTCCTTGTCATTTGTTTGATCTTTATCTTGTGGATGTTTTTTTTTAATTATAAGTCAAAATATATTGTTCATCTTCTAAATTGTATCTTGTGGAATTTGCAACGTGGATTGCGTGTTTAATTGTGTTCTCATCATTATACAAAAGCTCCTAAACAACACTCATCCACATCACCCCACACAAAAAACACTTAAAACACAAGAGCCTTAGACAACTCTTTTTTAGAGACTACCCCCCTTGGCTTCGTTAGGAGTTAGCCTAAACGGAGGAGCTGGATTCAGGTGACAGTACCTGACTCATTGCTTGCCACCAGGGTCACACCTCTCCCCACTTTCCAGTGAGGGAAACATCTTTCGAAAGATTTCCGTTGCTGGTGTGCAGTTTGGCGAACAACACCACCATTACTAGGGCTTTGCCGATAATCTGGTGCACTATGTAGGTCCTCAGTTCGATTCTCAGTGGGTCAAGCACACCAAGTTTATGCCATCCACTTTACACTACTTTACACTAGGTACCATCCTTGGAATAGGGGAATGTGCCTACAGCTTCCAATGAAAAAGTTAAGATAGAATTCAACAAAATTCAAGTTATTGAATTATGTGGCAGTAACATTCTCTAGCCAAACAATACCTAATATAACTTATGAAAATTCTTTTAATCAATGGGTACAAATCAATTTTGGACACAACAATATTATGTGTGTATAACAATGGAAATAAATAAATTGGGGCAGTTAGTTTACCAAAACTATATAAACACAATATACAAATCTTTGTCAGCAATAATGAATTGGTTTCTAACAATCATTTGGAAATAGAAGAAAACTGTCAAAAACACCGTCTAGGTAATTTGTGAAAAGAGGAGATGAAACAACTAATCATAAGATAAAGTAGAGAAAGGCATGCATTTTGTTCATAAAATGGGTAAAGTCAAGAAAGTCAAGTCAATAGATAGAATCTGCATAGTTATGTCACAATAATAGAAAACCAACTCCTTCTTGGAGTGGCTATTTATATCAACTTTATGCCTATTTTCAGTGACCATTTGCCTAATATATTGACTCTCCAATCAAAAACAAGCAAATACATAACCAATTCCATATCAGTAGAAACAAATATGGATTCTCCGTCCAGAGTTCTCCAGCCATGGTGAGATTGCCGGGGTCTAAAAAGCACGGAGTTGCATTTGAGCCCTGAGTTTTGCAAGCACAAAATCGAAATCAATATCTACAAATTGATTTTAATTTTAGTTTGTAGGGTTATGCTATTGGCCTCTTTACTACATCCCTCTACAGTAAAATTCGTCCACTGATAGATTTGTAGTTCCACAAGACTCACAGATATGATGGCTAACAAAATAGTCTAGAGAGCTCCAATGGCCAACTACTATTTCATGCCCAATCCACTTTAGCATGCCATAATGAAATTCAATAATTACAGAGGTCAAAAGTTGTGTCTGTAGTTGAGACACGATCTTAATGTTACGCAAATTCCTGTATTAAGTTTCACTCTTAGATGTCATAAAAGCTTCAACGAACAATCAGCTTCTTAGCGGTTATCTCACACTCTTGCATTAATCATTTGTAAACAACATGTATCAGTAAGATCTTTCGAGGCTTTGCTCTAAGGTTGACTAGAGAGATGTCACCAGGAAATCTTTCTCAGGTCGAAACTCTTGCCTACATATATACGTAAGTGACCAAGCTAATGGGAAGAATCCCCAGATTGTGTCGAGTTTTGTTACATTACTTTAAGATTAACTTATGTCAACTCCTGGTGCAAAGGTTTGACAGGTGTATAGGTCATAATTTGGTTTCGTGTTTGGGAAACAACTTGATGGAGCAGATATTCTAAAAATAAATCCTTTAATGAAATGGGTTTTTGAGTTTTCATATATAAACATTTGTACTGAAATCATTTTATATACTCATTGGTCTAATATGTGTAGGCCAAAGAGTGGAGTGGCCACAAGCATATGGGCATGGGTATAGAATCTGATGAATATATATATATATATATAACTCAAGGGGTTAACTCAACTGGTTGTCACAATGTTGCATGGCATTTGGCTAGTTCCATGTTAGCAGGTGCCCTGTTCAAACCCACCTGTGTGAGGTACTAGTCTATGCTGATGAGTTCATTATGGATGTCACCAAGAATGTGGGGAAGCATCCCTTGGGTTTCCCTGCAAGGTTTTCCTTGGAAAAAAATTTATATATAAATATATGTGGACCTGTGTCAAATAATTAACACAATACAATACTTAGTATATATAAATTATTATATACTTGTCATCATTGGTGTAGCATGGGACTCAGCTCTACCTTGTGGACCTATAGGGTTTAATGTTTATGCAGTGTAGGCTCATTGGGCCCTGTGGGTCCATAAAACTCATACCGTGGGGCACACAAGGGTTATGATATGGAGGTTTACTGTCTTTTTAAATGTGGTTAGATAGAGTTGTGGGACCAAAAAGCTTGTATATCCACTGGGTTCTAATCCTTATGCCTTGCAAGTCTGTACTAGTTATGCAGTATATGTTCTTTAGGCCCTGCAAGCCAAAAAAAACTTAATGGTGTGGGCCCATAGGGCTCATGCTATAATAACCCACTATCTTTATAAACGCGGTCAGGTGGTGGACATACAAATGGACAGATTAAATTGTAGTTGTACACATGAAAATATATCTGAAAATGCCAATCAAAGCAATTAGAAAACTTGCCCATAGGGCATAGAATAGACGGTGAATGGGTGTACTGTTAAGAGACTCCTTGCATAAGGTCACCGTTTCGAAACTCTGTGGATGCAAGCCTTTACAAAAAAAAGCAATTAAAAAACTTGTGAAAGCTGCTAGTTGCAGCAGCTAGAAAGTAAGCATGCTTGCATCGGCAGCTCAATCCTACAAAAGTGCTTCTATGTCTACAACGATAATAATTACCAAATGCATTGCCAAGTACAACGTAATTTTTGAAGATGCAGAAATAAAGAAAGAGGCTGGATTGAGATCCATTAAGTTAGATTGAATATTCAGGGAGGAAAAATGTTGCATTTCCAACCTGAATAATATCATTGACAAAAAACATCTATAAAGCATGCAAGTCAAAAACCTATTGAAAAATGGATAATTACAATACCAAAAACATGTCTGATTCCAGATTTTCAGTCATGTTACAAGAACAAAGTGGATGTAAAGATATTTGCATATTTCACCAACTTCAGGACCAAATAATAAACAAAGCGGTTGACCTTGATTTGTTTCAGATAATCTTCTAGAAAGGCCTAAAACCTGTTTGTTAACAGCAGCGGGTCCACCTGGAATAAGAAATATCTTTGCAGGCCCTTTACCGGTAAAAATAATATGAATGAGGCTAAAGCAGAGAAGTACAAAGAACCTCTGCATTATTGAGAAGGCATAAATCCATTCGAATTAAGACAATAATTCAAAGGAAGCAAATCGAAATATTATCATTTGAATTCACACAACCACTATAAAGCACGCAAGTCAAAAACCTATTGAAAAATGGATAATTACAATACCAAAAACATGTCTGATTTCAGATTTTCAGTTATGTTACAAGAACAAAGTGAATGTAAAGATATTTACATATTTCACAAACTTCAGGACCAAATAATAAACAAAGCGGTTGGCCTTGATTTGTTCCAGATAACCTTCTACAAAGGCTTAAAACCTGTTTGTTAACAGCAGCGGGTCCACCTGGAATAAGAAATATCTTTGCAGGCTCTTTACCAGTAAAAATAATATGAATGAGGCTAAAGCAGAGAAGTACAAAGCACCTCTGCATTATTGAGAAGGAATAAATCCATTCGAATTAAGACAATAATTCAAAGGAAGCAAATCAAAATATTATCATTTGAATTCACACAACCACTCAAAGGAAGCAAATTAAAACATTATTAGATTTGGAGATGGCGAGGAACTGAAATGCACAAGCATCCAACAGGAAAGTCAAATAGTTGTGATGCTTGGTTTTCATTATTATCATGAATTGTCAAAGAGAATGAGCTTTGTTGACTACTACATTTATAATTCCACCAATGGTATTAGAGTCTCCTGCATTTTTTTGTATAAAAGGCTACAAAAATATAAGTGATTTGATGGAAAATATAGCCATTCAAGGAGTCTCAGATCCTCCTTTAGTTGAATCATAAATGCGAAACGCAGCCACCAACATTGTAAAATTACCAACCAGAGTCAATGCAGCTTGCACTGCCACCAGAATCTGCACTACAAATGCACATATATAAGGATGAATGTAATAATAGAGATCAGATATGAAGAATTAGAAATGCAGAATCAAAATCCAGTGATATCATTGAACTGCTTCAGTATAGTGAAAGCCCAGGTAATGAACAGTTGTCATTCTCTGGTTAATTTCGCTGAAATTTATCAGTGACATGATGTCTATAACGAAAGGAAAGACAACGACTTCCTATGTTGTCCATGATATAACAGAGCAGACTACTTTGCTATCAAATCTAACATATTTCATTATAAACACCAAATTGCCTTAGCATGACTGTGCCTTGTAAAAGTTTAGAATTTATTGTTCATAAATAGAAGTATATCAACCATACCTATAAAAGTCCAATATATCAGCCAATCTTTTTCATTTTGCCATAACCAGATAGTATATTGTTTAAGCAATGTTTGGTGCTCTTTATTTACAAATATTTGATTTGCTGTTTGATATCTTGTTCACAATGATGCATCCACAGATTTGTGCACTTTTACTTTCAACCCATTACCAACAGCTGGTGGACATTACTTCCTTTTTTAACTGAGATGTGTGGGTCAATCACAGAAAAAATTTAAAAAACTCATACAAAGAACTTAACTACAATAAAGAACCTAAGATGCACTACCTAGTCATCATAATGTTAGAGCTACTCCAAGCAACACATCCTATTAATTTCCTATATTTTCATTGATTGAGAATTTGTACATGAGGTTAGGCTTCTCTTCTAGTAGTGATATTCTTAGTCGATTATCTTTATGCTGTTGGGGTCCTGCTGTACAGTGTATTTCTGCTAATGCTAACGGGGCTCCAAATTTAAGAAAAGAAAGCGGACTGTATTCATGTTCTTAGTAGAACTAGGTTTAACAGCCTTTTAGCCTTTTTCCCCAATTGTTAAAAAGGGAATAAAAAATTGTCAGCAACAATTCGGGATGGGATGGCTGCTGTCCTCAAGAGTCAAGAGTCAAGACACAGAGAAATTCCTTTAATGTACCAGACATATCCCCTAAATGTCCCCTGACGTTGAGGACATCACCACCTATTTTGAGAGCATTACCCAATATCACCAAGTACCTGGGTCCTGGAATGCTGGGGGATGCAAGGGGCAATAATCCCCCATTCCTAGGGAATCATCCCCAGGTAATATAAGTTTTTAAGGCTTTGAGCCTTTCTAACTTGATCTGGAGTAACATCAAAAGAACTTGGGGCACAATAACTGGTTTGAGACTACCCACATCAGTTGGTTTGGACCATGGTCATGACATATATTTTAAAAGTGTGTACAGTAACCTAAAAGTAAAGCAAAAATATGACTTACAAAATATGAAAAGAAATTGAAAATATATGGTAACATATGGTTTTTAAAACTGAAAAAGGAAGTCATAAAACTTTGTGAAAGTATGCATTCAGAGTTCATCGTGTTCTCATATATGACGTGAAAATCAGAATATATCATGTATTCAACATAAAATATAATTCTTAACACCCCTTTCCCCTTTTATTTTTCTATATGTTTCTTCCTTTCCCATCCAGCTATTTTCCCACCCAGATTTTATCTTTTTAGAATACAAACTTTACTTTCCACTTTCTTTTCTTAAACTTGGAGCCCCACCACGTCTCTTGTTTCCTCCCACACTGCCCTTCCCTTTTTTTTCCAGCATGCCCCGTTTTCTATTCATTTAGTTGTTAGGAGAGCACATCGCAAACTCCTACCATCGAGGATAGTTCCACCAGCTACCCTCAACCTGGGCCATTTTCTAGATGACATTCTTAGACTCTGCCTCAGGGGCTTCCTACAGATTAAACGTCCAACTAATGCTTCCAATGCTACTCTGTGAGTTAGCACGAATTACTACACATAGTTGCTTACATTGTATCCCATCTGTGTTGTAGTCTTTAGTTGTTTGGGCATGTTCTCCCATGCTTTGGGTGAAAAGTGTTCTACTTTATTTTATTTTAGTTTATTAGATTAGATTTCATTCAACAGGCATTAGGAGTTCCCTATAAAGCCTAAAAAATGAACAAACCTGTAAAGAATGTGGACATAGACCGAGAATAAAAGTATTATGCATGCAGAGAAGTTCATATACTTGTATAGAAAGCCTCAAGTGTGGACCGAGCCAACCAACATTGAAAGCAATTGTAGAGCTGAGAAAATTGTTTCAGGTTGTAGTTCAGAATCAAATATCTACTTTAAAACTTTAAAGGGAGGAAAATAGAATATAATTATATCGTCTTATGGTTGCTTGTAGACTGTACAACTTTTTAAAATCAATATGGTGAAATAAAAATAAATGGTGTAATTTGGTGTTTTCTTCAAAAATAGACATGTCCTGCAACTATGATTTGAATTACTCAGGTGGATATTGAAAGTAGAACAGGACAGAACTTCAGAACTATGATGTGCTGTTATCGGACAAGCTAGCAAGGCTAGTGTCCAATAGACAAATGTAGGGAGAGAGTGACCACTGTCACCTCAGCCACATCTCCGACTTCTTAGGAGTGTCGTAACCTCCAAGGGGAGAGCCCTTCTACAAGACACTAGAAGAAAACAACAGTATCTTCTACACAAAGATATTAGTGACCAATGCCTTAAATTAATCAACTTGAGAATGAAGAAGACATACTATGTAAAATATGAATCTTGTCGATGCAAGCCAGTATATCAATCTTATTAGTGAAACAGTGTTCATATAACATTCATAGTAGATAAGTAATCATTCATTCAATGAACAGCAAGATGCATATACAGTTGCAATAATGTCATGAAAGATAATAATGACAATCTTTATGGCAGTGATTTTTCAAGTAGTAGACAGTTCACTAACATTTAACCATTTAACCATTTAAGCGATCATTCACCATTAACAAGAAGACAACATAGGAATGCTGTAACTTCAACAGTAGTCACCACTTATGATCACGATATACAGCAGTAAGCAGTCCAGTTATGACAGTAAATGCAGCAGTAAATAGTAAACCAACTGTCAAGCAAAGAAGATATATTTGTACACCAAATCAACTCTAACTTTTAACTTTTAACTTACAGCAGTATTAGCAATTTGTCAAAGTCTAATGTGTGTCATTTATGGTATGCAAACAGTAGCAAAATCAGTCCTTTCATCAAACAGTCAATGTGAAATTTCAGACCTTTATAACACCTCTCATTCAACAGTAATTAACATCCACTTTTTACTAACCCTTGAATTTGTTTGTGTTCCCTTTGTTACAGGTTTAGGGCTGTCCAAGGAGATGGTGACAGTCTGCAATATTGCAGACCTCAGAGAGTAGCAACAGGGCTACTACAGCCTGTAAAAGTCTGGCCGAGCCTAGGGCAGACCTTAAGGAGGAGGGGTGAGCCCTAGAAGAGTGAGGCCGAGGCCTAATAGGAGGTGGCCAAGAGTTTTGCATGCCTAAAGGGGAGCAGCCAAGGGTAATGTGATTAGGCCAAGGGTGAAGGGAAGCTAGGGGAATGAGGCCGATGGTAGGAAGAGGATATAGGAGGGGGCCGAGCTCAGCTAGGGAGAAGGAGAGGCTTTTGGAGATGAAAGGAGAGCGCCATGAGGAGGAAGAAGGGGGAAACGTTAGGGTTTTAGGTTAGATTTTTAGGACTGTTTTTAGGGTTTTAGGTTTTATGTAAATTTTTTAGGGTTTTATAATAATATAAACATAAAAAAAAACTAATTATAAACAGTAAATAAAATGCAGACCTAAACTAGCATGAAATAAAAATTGAATATTTACACATGTACATGCAAGAATAATTTCGAAAATTGTGATAACTAGGGTTTTTATGGATGAGACCCTTAACCCTAGCCCTAGAGGAAGGTGAGCAGCCTTCCTCTTGGAATATTTTCTCCTTATCTACTAAACTAGGGCTTCCTATAACAACCTCTAGGGTTCGTTATAGGAGAGCCTAATCTGGGGCAAAATTGGAGATCCAAGGCTAAACTTGGGAAACCTCCTCTAGGGAGTGTTTTCCACCATGCAAAGGAGATAGAAGGCAGACAAAAAGGCCCTATTCGGAAAAAATGCATCTCTAAGGCCACCATTCAATCATTCAAAAAGCAAGAATTTACATACCTTCACCAAGCAAGGCTAAAAACTAGACTTACTTGAGCTCGTGTTCTTCCAAAAATTCCTAGCATCCACCAAGCATGAGCAAAACCAAAGACAAGCATCCAATTTCATGCAGAAGAACAAGAAGAGCCTGCTTCAAGAGGGGCGCACCACTTCCAAGAAAGCTATCTAGGGTAAAAGAGAAACATTATGAATTTTGTCCTATGAGTTATGATTTACAAATGAAGTGAAGACTTTTATTTATAATGTCCTCAACTCAATTTTACAAAATAACCAGGCCAACGGGCCAAATATAATGTCAATGTAAAAATATAACATGAAATAATATAAAATAGTATAAAAGATGGCTAAAAGGTGGCCACTTGAGGTATTTTCCGCCTAGGTGACAAAAAACTGCTAAAAATAGGTAAAACTAAACAAAAGGCTTCACTTTGAAAGGTGGAAGAGTAGGGGGGATCGTCATGCCCCATCTAACCCCAACAATGCTGAAAACCCCTCAACGTCCCTTCTCTACAAGCCTGGGGGCCTGGTGACCAAGGATGACGTTATCACTGAAAATGCAAGAAGGAGAGAGGGCACTCTGCTGGAAAGGGGCCTGGTGACCAAGGATGACGTTATCACTGAAAATGCAAGATGGAGAGAGGGTGCTCTGTTGAAAAGGGGCCAAGATCGATGCAGAGGGTGACCAGAAGAGGAGGCAAGTGCCTCAGAGCTGAAATACTGTCACTAGTGTAGAAAACAAGTAGGGCATCATATGACCCAGTGACCTACCCTGGGAGCTTTGTACACCAACCTCAAGGCTACAAGCCCCTTCATGAGGCAGTTAGCAATGCTACTAAGCCATAGTAATCTTGAAGGAAGGTCCAAAGGGTCCGGCCATAACCACCTCTCGGAAAGTACTGATAATACTCCCATCATGGCCCTGAAGAAAAATACAACCCTTCTCCTTGGGCGGACATATGAACGTGCGTTGGTACAGGTACCATGTGACACTGGCTCCAACTACGGGACAAGTGCTCTTCTCAAGAGTACTTGAGAACCTGTGAATCTTCTGGGTACCTGTGGACCTACACACATATCAAATATCCAAGGGCATTAAGAGCATCATGAGGCAGACACTTAAGTCCTGCCTTGCTCAGTATGATGACATGAAATGCAAATAACTGAACATGCAAGAACGACAAATGCAATGCAAAGGTAACAGTATATGCCAAACTCAAATGAAACTAGACCTACCTACGCTAAACATGATAATAAATTGGGTTAAGTGAAATCCTACCACCAATGTAGCCAGCTGAGTAGGAAATTGTTAGGAACCTATGTCAGCCATTCTCTTTACTTTGTTAATATATTGTTGTTGGACGCATATGCTTTGTAAGTCGTCCTGTAGTATTATATGTTCCATGATATTGATCCTTGATTTGTATTAGCCCATAATATTATTTGTTCCATGGTATTGATCCATAGTATTGGATGCATATGCTTTGTAAGTCGTCCCGTAGTATTATATGTTCCATGGTATTGATCCATAGTATTGGCGCATAGACTTAAGTATATAAGTACATGCTGAGGCCAATGAAGGCACCAAGAAGTTATTTGTATTGAGCTTGCTCAAAGGAGGTTGCCCCCTCGAAGTGGCCCGCGATCAATAAATCTATTCTGTGTTCTGTTATTTCTGATTTATCATGCATTTTCATTAATTAATTGTTGGAGGTTCCTCACATCTGGTATCAGAGCACTTTCTTGGGCTCGTTGGGTGGAATTTCTACCAAAAAACACTTTTGCATATGTATTTGTTCCTATCAATTGCAGGTTTGGATCCGGGAATAATCCCTATCCGCTTAACTGTGGGAAGTACTTGGGCATAAGCCCTAAAACTCATTGTGAGGAGTACCACAGGAACCCCGAAGTAACTGACCCATTGAGAGGACCTGCCAGCGAAAAGGGCAACGACCCCTACCTGATTGACTAGTTCCCACCTGTGAGGTAAACCAAGAGCTGTCGTTTGTGGCAAAGCGGTTATCAATTTTACCTGAGTCATGGAGTGAGGGGTACTGCCCCAATACGCAAGCTGTTAGACAACATTGTTGGCCGAGTGAATCCCCTGGACCTTTAGTAAGCCGTGCATACCTGCGGTCCATATCTATTGTCAGCTGATAAATCGCAGATTACATCTGTCCAGAACTGTTGTTGATCACTTTCGCGTCGTTGCAGATCCATTTTGTTGCCGATCACTTATGCGTCGTTGCAGATCCTTTCCGAAAAAATAAAAAAGAAAAGGTTATCAGTTTTAACTCTGTTTCCCTTGAAACTTCACTGACACCCCTGCAATCCCATTCTGCATATTTAATTCCTAATGACCCTATCCCAAATTCCACTTCTCGAAGCCAGAAATCTCACATTTGTCTATTTTTATGGTTTGCCATAACTTCTTCGATTTTCACCCAATCGCATTCAAATTTTGCCACAGTGTTCATTTCTTATTTCTGCTTCTTTCTCCCTCTTCGACAAATTTTCCCATTATTTCACCCCGCTTCTAAAATCCCCATTTTCTACTTCCCTGTCCATTAGAAAGTGTCCAAAACCTAGTCAAACCCCAATTACCCATCAAATTTTTTCCCAAATCCAAATTTTCCTCTACTAAAGAAGCTTATGTTTTTGTTTTTCTACCCATTCACACAAAAAAAAACTCCTGGTTATGGTTGTCACCCGTGCAGGAGCACAAATCATGGAGGACGAACCTGCAACCCTCAAAACCAAACTCCAAGATCTAGATGAAAAATTTCTCAGCCTCCATCTTCAACATTCAGCCATGAACAATAAACGACAGCCAGAATCTTTTGCATACACTGGGTTCTCTTCTTCCAACCATTTTCGTGGGCCGAAGCTTGATTTTCCTCGCTTCAATGGTAATGATCCGACTGGATGGATATACCGGGCAGAACAACATTTCAATCTGCATAATACTTTTGATGTTCACAAAGTTCCACTTGCATCATTTCATTTGGAACAGGAAGCCCTCCAATGGTACCATTGGTACATCAAGGTTCGTGACGAGCCAAAATGGACAGATTTTTGCCAACTCCTTTTGCAATGATTTGATCCTAGTGCTTTTGATGACTTCACAGGAGCACTCACTAAACTTCGTCAAATTGGCATTGTGAAAGAGTATCAGACAGAATTTGAGAAACTGGCAAATCACACAAAAGGATTGTCTGATGAATTCTACAAGACTTGTTTTATCAGTGGTCTCAAGGATGAAATCCGCTCAAAGGTTAAAATGTTTTGTCCCAACACAATGATGGAAGTCCTAGGGTTGGCTAAGTTGGCGGAGGACAAGATCACAGCCCAACAACGCTCCAAATCTACGCTGCTGGGAATCGACCACCCCCCCCCCTCGAATCAATCCCAAATCGCGCTCCGAACGGAATCGATGAGGGAGCGATTTTGGAATCGCGATTCCTCATCGATTCCGTCCGGAATCGATTTGGCAATTCGCGAATTGGGGGAAAAAAAAAATCCCTGCCATTTGGTAACTCGACCCGGAATCGTAGCTTCCAGGTCGATTCTGAGTCGATCCCGAATCGAATCCGCATTGAACCCAACCAATAAAAATCGATTCCGAGATCGATTTCGCGGACGAGCGGATTTTTGAAAAAAAAATGATTTTTGGGATTTTTTGGGGGGTTTTTTTGGGGGGGATAGGTCACTTTGGGCCAATAAAAGGTGAATGAGTCCATTTGGACTCATTCCATTACTCATTTGCTTGATTGGGAAGAGTTTGAACTTGGAGTGAGTTTGCTAGTTGTTTGAGAGCTTTGAGCATTGGAGGGGAGATTGAAGGGGAGAGCTTGCAAGGGAGATTGAAGCTTCCATAGAGACATTCAACCACCATTGAAGAGATAAAAGGTAGGCTCTAAAAACTCATCTTTGTTTTTTTTTGCAATTTTTTTTCACTATGTTAAAAAATGGAAAACTTGCAATGTTCTCTTCTCCTACTCTTTCCAATTGCTTCTTCTCCATCATTCTATTGTAGGGAACAAGTGAGTCTCATCTTGAATCAAGAAACATGATGGGTATGTGGTTTTGGTTTTTCATTCCACTTCTTCTCATTATGATGGTGTTGGGAAGTAGATGTGGTGGTGGTAATGATGAGGGGGAAGAGGTAGAGAGTAATGCATACCAAGTGTTAGAAAAACAGGATCGCAAAGCAATAACAATAAACAAAAATGCAAATATAATCACACATACACATTACAAGAGAGACACAGATATATCGTGGTTCACCCAACTTGGGCTACGTCCACACTGAATTTGCCAATCCTTATTATTATTACCGTCCAGCAAGTCGAAGGGATACAACCTGCAGCACAACCGCTGCACTTCCTCTTCTCTGTTTTACAGTCTCTCTCCCGATCTCAAAGATCTTTACAATGCATAAAACCTAATACATCAACAACCCTAGCCGTATTACAATGTCTTTCTTTTATAAGGGAAATACAATGGGAAAATACCACGGGATACCCAAAACCATGGGCCCGCAAAACAGCTGGCGAAAACAGCCCCAAAAATTTTCTTCGGGGGCGCTGCCCCCGGACCCCCCAGCCAGGGGGGATGGTCCCCCCTGGAACCCCGCTGGGGTGAGTGTACAGTCCACCTACATATCATATAGAACTGGGGTACAAACACGGCTGATACAATATCATCTATGAGACTAGAAGATCTGGCTCCACAACCAACAATCTCCCACTTGGAGACTGATCACAACAACTCCACTGCTGCTGCACTTGCTGGACTTGGACTTGGCAAATTTCTCCTCTTCACCTTCATGCTAGAAGGCCAACTGAAACCGAGCATGAACTCAGTTTCTCTCTGGTCACTACCTTTGTGAACATGTCTACAGGATTCTGGCTAGTATGTATCTTTTCCAACTTTAACAGTTCATCTTCCAGAACAAAGCGTATGAAATGGTACTTGAGCTGTATATGTTTAGTCCTGGAATGGAATGCTGAGTTCTTTGCAAGGTGAATGGCACTCTGGCTGTCACTATACAATCTGCTATCCTTCTGCTTCTTACCCACTTCCTCCATAAACCTCTGCAACCAAATCATCTCTTTACTAGCCTCTGTAATGGCAACATACTCTGCTTCTGTTGTTGAAAGTGCAACAACCTTCTGTAGTTTCGAAATCCAGCTTACTACTATTCCACCTACAGTAAACACATACCCTGTGGTACTCCTCCTGCTATCCTTGTCACTTGCCATATCTGCATCAACATATCCCTGTAGAACAGTGTCTGAACCTCCAAAACATAATGCCTCAGTGGTAGTACCTCTCAAATACCTGAGAATCCACTGTACTGCCTTCCAATGTTCTTTACCTGGATTGTTCATATATCTGCTCACAACTCCCACTGCATGTGCAATATCTGGTCTTGTGCACACCATGGCATACATCAAGCTGCCAACTGCTGATTGATAGGGAACCTTGGACATGTAATCTGTCTCTTCTTGTGTCTTGGGACACATTTCCTTACTTAGACTGAAATGGCTAGCCAAAGGTGTACTTACAGGTTTTGCATTCTGCATTCTGAACCTCTCCAACACCTTTTGTATGTACTCACTTTGAGACAATGTCAATTTGCGATTTTTTCTGTCTCTCATTATTCTCATACCAAGGATTTGCTTTGCAGCACCCAAATCCTTCATCGCAAATGAATTAGCTAGCTTCCTTTTGAGTACATTTATATCCTGCATGTCAGACCCTGCAACAAGCATGTCATCCACATACAATAACAAGATGATATATCTTCCATTGTCTAGCTTCTTGAAATAAACACAGTGGTCAGAATGACATCTACTATAACCTTGTTCTGTCATAAACCTGTCAAACTTTAGATACCACTGCCTTGGAGCTTGCTTCAAGCCATACAAGCTCTTTTTCAACCTGCATACCAGATCCTCCTTACCTTTGACCTCATACCCTTGTGGCTGCTGCATATATATTTCTTCCTCCAAATCCCCATGGAGGAAGGCTGTTTTTACATCTAACTGTTCAAGATGCAAATCTTCTACCGCCGCTAGACTTAAGATAGTCCTAATTGAAGTCATCTTTACAACAGGAGAAAATATTTCATCAAAATCTATACCTTTCTTCTGTGCAAACCCCTTTACAACAAGTCTGGCCTTGTACCACTTCTTACCTCCTTCTTCTTCCTTCAACCTGTAAATCCATTTGTTTTGCAATGCTCTTTTACCAGCAGGCAACTTAACCAAATCCCAAGTCTGGTTTCCTACCAATGAGTCCATCTCTTCATTCATGCCTTGCTCCCACTTCTTTCTAGTTTCCACTTGCATTGCTTCTTCATAACATTCTGGTTCACCAGAATCAGTCATCAATAAATAATACATTGAAGGAGAGTATCGTTCAGGGAGTCTACTTAACCTGGTAGATCTTCTTACAGTTGCAGGAGTTTCAGGTACTTGCTGCTGCTCTTGATTTTCTGGCACCTTCGGAACTTCATTTTCTTTAACTTCATCAAGCACTATGTACTCTGTGCTTTCCTTTTCCTGTTTCTTTCCCTGCAACTGATCTTTATACATGACCTTTTCATTGAATATCACATCTCTACTCCTGATGATTTTGTTATTTTCATAATCCCATAAACGATAACCAAATTCATCAACCCCATATCCAATAAAGGTACATTTCTTGGATTTAGCTTCAAGCTTTGTTCTATTTTCTTTATCAATATGGACAAACGCTTCACAACCAAACGTTCTCAGAAATGAGTAGTTTACCTTTTTATCTGTCCATGCTTCCTCTGGAATACCACCATCCAAAGCACTTGAAGGTCCTCTGTTTATTAAATAAACAGCAGTATTTACAGCATCCGCCCAAAACTGTAAGGGCAACCCTGCATGCAGTCGCATACACCTTGCACGCTCCATGATCGTTCTATTCATCCTTTCTGACACACCATTTTCCTGTGGTGTTCCTGGGACTATCTTCTCTCTACAAATCCCATGGTATGAACAGTAACTATCAAATTCCTTGCCGCAGTACTCACCTCCATTATCAGATCTGAAACACTTCAATCTTTTTCCTGTCTCATTCTCTACCCAAGCTTTCCACTTCTTAAAAGTAGCAAACACATCAGATTTCTGTCTAATGCAATAAACCCAAGTTTTTCTAGTTGCATCATCAATAAATGTAACATAATAATGAGAGCCACCAAGAGATTGTACCTGAGCCGGTCCCCATACATCTGTATGCACAAGCTCTAATTTTTCATTCTTCTTCTGTTTCCCAACCCTGAGAAATCTGACTCTCTTCTGTTTTCCATAAACACAGTTTTCACAAAATTCCAAACTTACCTGCTTCAAATCCGGTAGCAACTTCCTTGAGTGGAGAATCTGCATCCCCTTCTCACTCATGTGGCCAAGCCTATGATGCCACAATGCTGTATCTGTTCCTGTGGAAGCTAAAGAGATAGAATGGTCAGTATTATGAGGACATAAATACAACGTACCTACTCTGTCTCCTTTTGCTATCACCATTGATCCTTTAGTGATCTTCCACCACTTTTCTCCGAACGTAGATAGACAGCCGCCATCTCCCAACTGCCCTGTTGAGATCAGATTTCTTTTCATAGCAGGAATATGCCTAACATCTTTCAACAACCAATCAGTTTCATTCTTAACTTTTATCCATACCTTACCCATTCCAACAATTTTACATGGCTCATCATCACCCAATAAAACATGTCCAAAATCGCCAGGAACATACTCATGAAAGTATTTCCTATGGGGTGTAGCATGACATGAAGCTCCTGAATCTACTACCCAATAATCACTAGTATTATCTAATGCAAGAATCAAAGCATCTTGTAACACATCACCTGCTACATTTGCTTCCTGGGTAGTTTCTTTCTGTGCATCTCCTTTCTTCTTTAGAGATTTGCAGTAT
Source organism: Larix kaempferi (assembly GCA_027924585.1). Taxonomy (NCBI): domain Eukaryota; kingdom Viridiplantae; phylum Streptophyta; class Pinopsida; order Pinales; family Pinaceae; genus Larix; species Larix kaempferi. The sequence goes on from BSBM01001288.1 coordinate 1,995,825, forward strand.
TTCTTCAGATGTCTTTTCTTTCCACAGTTCCAGCACTCTATCTTTCCCAGTCTGGACTTGGATCTTCCCGTTTTAGACTTTCCACGATTACCTTGGCTCTTTCCTCTCTCTTTTTGTCTTCCTCTGCTCTCCATGGTCAACGCATTACCTGATGTCTCACCTGTGTCTTTTCTTCGCATTTCCTCGCTAAGAATAACACCAATAACATCATCAAATTTCAAGGTGTTTGAACCAGAGACAGAGTTACTTACAGCCATGACCAAGCTATTCCAGCTTTCTGGCAATGAACACAAGATTAGAAGAGCCCTAACCTCATCATCAAAGTTCACACTTACAGAACTTAGCTGATTTGTAACCGTATTAAACTCATTTAAATGGTCAGTAACAGATCCACCTTTAGATATCTTCATATTAAATAAACGCTTCATTAGAAATACCTTGTTGGAAGCCGAGGGTTTTTCATACAACTTACCCAATGCTTTCATCAAACCCTCTATTGTCGTTTCTTTTGAGATATTGAAAGCCACCGACGAAGCCAGGCTCAACCGTATTGTTCCCAGAGCCTTTCTGTCAAGAACCACCCATTCTTCGTCCTTCATAGTCGTCGGCTGCTTTGCTTTTCCTCCCAATGGTAGGAATAGATCCTTCTGGTACAGATAGTCCTCCATTTGCATCTTCCATAACTCGAAGTTTTGGCCGTTAAACTTCTCGACCTTAAACTTTCCTTCTTCTGCCATTGCTCCCACTCGAACCAGAAACCCTAGCTTCCTGCGGGTTTAACTGCCAAATAGACCTTTGGCTCTGATACCAATTGTTAGAAAAACAGGATCGCAAAGCAATAACAATAAACAAAAATGCAAATATAATCACACATACACATTACAAGAGAGACACAGATATATCGTGGTTCACCCAACTTGGGCTACGTCCACACTGAATTTGCCAGTCCTTATTATTATTACCGTCCAGCAAGTCGAAGGGATACAACCTGCAGCACAACCGCTGCACTTCCTCTTCTCTGTTTTACAGTCTCTCTCCCGATCTCAAAGATCTTTACAATGCATAAAACCTAATACATCAACAACCCTAGCCGTATTACAATGTCTTTCTTTTATAAGGGAAATACAATGGGAAAATACCACGGGATACCCAAAACCATGGGCCCGCAAAACAGCTAGCGAAAACAGCCCCAAAAATTTTCTCCGGGGGACCGCTGGCCCCCGGACCCCCCAGCCAGGGGGGATGGTCCCCCCTAGAACCCCGTGGGGGGGCGATGCCCCCCCACACCCCCCCGCTGGGGTGAGTGTACAGTCCACCTACATATCATATAGAACTGGAGTACAAACACGGCTGATACAATATCATCTATGAGACTAGAAGATCTGGCTCCACAACCAACACCAAGGAGAAGAGGAGGAAGGGGAAGAGGGTGATGATGAGGAGGATGAGGGTGATGTGGGGCAAAAACAAAAAGACACAACAGCTTTGTGGAAGTATGTGACAAGGCAAGGGGGAGGGAGAGGCGGTGGAACCACAAAGTTTGGATGCCCCCATTGTGGGAAAACATACACAGGTTCATATACCCAAGTGAGAAAGCATTTGTGTGGGGTTATGCCATGCGATGTAGGTAAGTCTCATGGAGTCAAAACTTGTGACAAAGTGGGAGCTAAAGAGAGAAGCTAATACAAGATGGAAGAAGAGGCCACTCAAAACAACTCCAAGAGATCAAGGGTTGATTCTGAATCCCCACAGAGAATGTTTGGTAGTGGAGCTGCTGTTGGATCATCATCGGCTCAATCGGGAGCCTCATCTCCCCATGGAGTCTCGCCTATACGAAGAACATTATCCAATTTCCTTGACCAAGGTTGTAGAGATGATGTGGATTCAAAAGTTTATAGGTTTCTCTATGCATGTGGTGTGCCATTCAATGTTCTTCGCTCACCCTATTGGCATGAAATGGTACAAGCCATCAATGGTGGCCCTAAAGGATACAAAAGCCCTGGGTATGACAAAGCTAGAACCGTGGAACTTGACAGGGAAAGAGCCAAAATCAATAGTGCTCTTGGAAAGTTCACAAATGATTGGTCCAACTATGGGGTATCCATTGTATATGATGGGTGGACAAATGTTAAAGGCAAGCCGTTGATAAATATTCTTGGCGTTTCTGCTAGCAGTGCGGTCTTCCTTTCAGCCCATGACTACTCAGATTGCTACAAGACCGCTATTAATATTGCACAACCTTTACTTAAAACCATTCAGGAGATTGGGCCATACAATGTCATTCAAGTCATCACTAATAATGCTGCTAATTGTAAGGCAGCAGGAGCAATCATTCTGGATAAGTATCCCAACATAATTTGGTCAAGGTGTTTGGTTCACACATTAAACCTTTTGATGAGTGATATTGTTAAGATGAAGGACAATAATTACCGATGCATTGGTGCCTTGTACAAGAGAGGTAAGAAAATGATCAAATTTATTACCAATCATAGCATGGCCCACCACATTTTTCGCAATCACTCTAAGTTGGAGCTATTGAAGATTGCAAAGACTAGATTTGCTAGCTACTACCTCAACTTCAGGAGGCTTTTGAAGGTAAGAGAGGCATTGGCTAGTATGGTCTCAAGTGATCCATGGCAGGAATTGAAAGACAGAGTTGCAAGTGCATTAGATAGAAGTGACTTTCAGGAGGTGGAGGACACCGTTCTTGAAGGTCATTTTTGGTCACAGGTTAGGTATGTTCTGCAGTTCACCAAGCCAGTTTATAACATGATTCGTTTTGCAAATACAGATCAGTCGGTGATTGGGGAGGTATATGAGCAGATGGATAGCATGCTTGGTCAAATCAAAGACATTGTTGAGCAAAGAGATGCAGTCTTGTATGACCATATTCATAAACTTGTGGTCAAAAGGTGGGATAATCTGAATGTTCCACTCCATGCCCTTGCATATGTCCTCACCCCAAAATACTATTCTCCAATTTGGTTGGCCCAACCTGCACCTGGGAGTGGAGTCAGGAAAAAACCCCACACAGATCCAGAGGTTGTTGCTAGGTATATGCTTGCATTAGAGAAGTTGGTCCCTGATGAGGAAGAGTGTGCTCAAGTACGGAGTGAATTGAGCATATACATAAGTGAGCATGGACGCTTTGGTTCCCTATTTGCAACCAAAGATCGAGACAGATTGGATCCTATCCATTGGTGGAACATGCATGGCTCTGGAGCCACATATTTGCATAAATTGGCATTGAGGGTGCTATCACAGGTTGTTAATAGCTCTTCTGCAGAGAGGTGTTGGAGCACCTACAACTTCATCCACAGTGTAAAGAGAAACAGTCTGAATGTAGATCGCACAGAAAGCTTGGTTTATGTGCACTACAACTTGAGGTTGTTGTCCCATTATTGTGAGGCGACCAAGAATGATAGAACATTTTTGACTTGGGACAACAATCCAGAGGAGGCTAATGTGGAGGATGGAGCCATAGCATTAGAGCGCTTGGACACTGAACTATTGGGTGATCATGATGATCCAATTCATGACTACCCATACAGAGATGCCACCCCCAAGCAGAAGTAGCTTTCCGGATGTAGGAGTTTAGCCTTTAGCTTCACAACGTCCAATTTCAGCCCGCGGGGGCCATTCATCTTCTACTCATGTTCCACGATCACTTCCACCAGCACCTATTCCACCTAGAACACGAGAAAAGAAATTGGAAGTTACTCGTGGCAAGCGGAAACCTTAGTAGATTCATAGTACTTTGTAGTTTGTATTTCATTTTCATGTTTATTTTGGCAGTTGGCCTATTTTGTAAACATTATGGCCTAGTTTGATGGCAAATATTATATGTTGAAATTTGAAGGTTGATGTTGTTGATGATTGATGATTGATGATTTGATGATGATCATTTAATGACAATGTTATAAGTTATAGCTCCTAGAATCTAGAAGATGAGATGATTAATGTTATATCAATGTGTACTAAATGGTTATATGAATATCTAGATTCTATGTTTTGATGTTTTCTATAGCTAATTTGGCATAATACATGTTTTTTTTAATTTATATGCATCAAAATATATTAAAATATATATTATATAAAAAACGCTCCTGAAACAGAAGCTTTTGAAAATTTCGCTTTTCGCTCCCACTCCCGCTCCCTGCTCCCTACTTCACTCCCGCTCCCAACAGCGTTGCTCCAAATCCACTTTTGTTCCATTCAGAAATATGGTTTCCAACGACCTCCCATCACGCCTACTCCTCGACCAACTCCTCGGCCAACTCCTATCAAGCATTTGTCTGAAGCAAAGATGCAGGCACGTAGAGAAAAAGGGCTTTGTTATAATTGTGATGAGAAATTCACTCGGAGACATAGATGTGTCGAGCAACAGCTCTATCTCTTGGATGTGGATTCTCTGCCTGCCTCTGAACTTGGTGAAGAAGCTCCCGATACAATAGATGATCAGGTCGACATTCAACAGCTGCCTGTTGACACTCCGTCCCTAGAGGACCACCCAGAAATTTCTCTCCATGCTTTAGCCGGAGTCACCACCCCACAAACAATGCGGGTCAGGGGTTACTTCAAGAAGCTCCCTCTTACAATACTCATTGATTCTAGTAGCACTCATAACTTCATTGACCCTCGGATCGCCAAACAGGCTGATTGTTTTGTCCATCCTTGCTCCAACTTTGAAGTCATGATTGCCAATGGGGGCACCTTACCTTGCAAGGGGAAGTGTCGCAATGTGCGTATCTCTATGGAGATTATAACCTACGCTCTGACATGTTTGCCTTGTCCTTAGGCGGATGTGATGTGGTTTTGGGCACTCAATGGTTACGCACACTTGGCCACATCTTATGGGATTTTGCTGAACTTTGGATGTAGTTTTCAATCAATGTGAAAAAACACACATTTACGGGCTTACAACCAGGGTCTCTCCGCATCATCAGTTCACATCGCCTGGAAAAGATCCTTAAGAAGAATTCACACAATGTCATCGCTCAGCTCCATTCCATTCAGATGCACCCATCAACGGTCTCCACTACTCCCTTAGCTCTACAACACATTTTGGATAGATATGCAGGTGTCTTTGTTGAACCAGTGGGATTGTCGCCTACAAGAGACCTTTCCAGTAAGAATTTTGCCACCTCTACATCTGAGAAGGAAATGATGGCTATTTTGCATGCAGTACAAAAGTGGCAGCCATACCTATTAGGGAATTATTTCTACATCAAGACTGATCACCGGAATCTGAAAAATTTCCTGGAACAACAGGTCTCCTCCCCAACACAACTGAAATGGGTTAGCAAACTCATGGGTTATGCCTACGAGATCACTTACAAGAAGGGTAAGGACAATCTGGTGGCGGATGCTCTTTCTCGCACATTTGATGACCAAGTTTCTCTTTTAACTATTTCTATACCTGTTCCAAATTGGTTGTAATCTGTTCAACAAGGTTATGTGTTTTATGAACTCCATGCTTCTCCATCGACAGGGCACTTTGGGTTCCTCAAAATGTATGAGCGGGCACAGTGTAACTTCTTTTGGCAGGGAATGAAAAGGACAATTCAACATATGGTGGCTAAATGTGATACTTGTCAGGTCAACAAGGGTGAAACGACACTCTTTCCAAGATTGCTCGAACCCTTGTCCATCCCTACACGGATTTGGACAGGTATTTCTATGGATTTCATTGAAGGGCTTCGATGGTACCATACTACATCTAAAATGACTCCATATGAAGCAATCTATGGTCAGGCACTGCCAATTCTTCTTCCATACACCCTCAGCAGTTCACCAATTCAGGCAATTGACTCGGTTCTTCGAAACCACGATTTGATTCTTCGCATTTTGCAGGACAATCTTCATATGGCAAGAATTCGAATGCAACAACAAACCGATCAGCACCGTTCTGAGCACACTTTTCAAGCAAGTGATATGGTTTTTCTTCGTCTACAACCTTCCAAGCAATCCTCCCTGAAACTCAAAGGGCGTCATGAGCTCGCTCCAAATTTCTATGGGCCCTATAAGGTTCTTCAAAATATTGGGTCCGTTGCTTATAAATTGGAACTTCCTCTTTCCTACATTCATCCAGTATTTCATGTCTCTTGTCTGACGAAAGTTCTTGGCACCAATATCAAAGGACCAACTATTTTACCAGAATTGGATAATGAAGGATCCATCCTTTTGGAGCCGGAGGCCATCCTCAATAGGTGCACTCGCCAGCTTCGCTCTCAATCTATCACAGGGGTATTAATTCAATGGCACAAAATGCAACCAAAGGGATGCTACATGGGAACCACTCCTTCAAATTCAGCATCAATTTCCACATCTAAAGCTTTGAGGACAAAGCTTTTTCTAAGAGGGAGGGGATGTTAGGAACCTGTGTCAACCCTTCTCTTGACTTTGTTAGTATATTATTGTTGGACGCATATGCTTTGTAAGTCGTCCCATAGTATTATATGTTCCATGGTATTGATCATTAGTTTGTATTAGCCCATAGTATTATTTGTTCCATGGTATTGATCCATAGTATTGGACGCATATGCTTTGTAAGTCATTCTGTAGTATTATATGTTGCATGGTATTGATCCATACTATTGGTGCATAGACTTAGTATATAAGTACGTGTTGAGGCCAATGAAGCCACCAAGAAGTTATTTGTATTGAGCTTGCTCAAAGGAGGTTGCCCCCTCAAAGTGGCCCGCGATCAATAAATCTATTCTGTGTTCTGTTATTTCTGATATATCGTGCATTTTCATTAATTAATTGTTGGAGGTTCCTCACAGCAATTCATACCTGATCTTTTCCTTTGTCTTTAGAGACAATCCATGACAAGATCTCATTGACGATGAGCTGAGTACATACCAAGATCTACATTAGGATGGGGAATGAAAGTTGAATAACTGTAGGAACCCGGAAGCCTCGATATTGTTGCCACAGAGAAGGATTGCTTTCACAAGCTTCATTTATCCATGCTTCTACTGGGCTTATGTATGGGCCATCTTCATCATACACTGGCATTGACAAAAAAATTGCCTGAAACTGGTCACCTGATTTTGAACTTGGGAGACTATTTGTAAAGGTGGACGTTGCAAATCGTTATATGCTAGCTGCAACTTGTCCCTACACCTGCTTAAACATTCCTTTGGATACACAAGCATATTGTTCATCTTTGAAATAATCATGTTGGTGTCCCTAATAATATTTAAAATTTTGAAGTTACTAGCCACATAATTTATACCTTCACTTTTCAATCGAAAAGATAAACAATAAATATTTTGGCAATGCAAAGTGAATAACATACCTATGGTGGTTCTGTTGAAATGGATCATTGGAAACTTGCCAACATTGGACAGGAAGGGTTGAACAACTTCAATAACACTTTTCGAAAAATGATGTTGATTAGGGGGCACCACGGGCAAAACGTCTGTAAAGGAACCCTTTGTATGACATACTCCACCCCTCTTGATACTAGATATGCATGAATGATTTGGGCTCATAGAAGTCTCATCAAGAACAAGGCTTTCAAAATCTTCAACCCCTTCATCATATTGAAATATCTACATATGGTGATCATCTATAATGGCAAGAGGACCCACATCTTGAGGTACTTCATCAACAAGTGTAAGAGCAAAAGGGTCAACCCAATCTTCATTATAAGAAGATGGAATAATCTTATCTTGTTCAACCAAGATTTAACTGATTATGTCTTCGATGTCCCTCCTCGAGGTGATCTTGACTTCTTCATCCTAAACAGTGTCACAATCTGGCTCAAGCTGATCCATGGGCCTTTGGTTCTCCTGTGAATGGCAGGAAAACTTTATTGACTTCCTCTTCAAAGTATTCGTCATTGAAGGGTCTGGAAACAACGCTGCTAGGTCTTGAAGAATCATAAAGTGGTGGACCCATAAACCTCCAATAATCATGGTCTTCAATTCTAGGATTCTGAGCATATTCATCTTCATGAGGATCTTCATCTTTGGATACTAGGCTTGAGACATCATTGACCAGATCCTGAACATTGGTTTCTTCAAGTAAGTCTTCTGAGACCCGATCCTCATCGTTGTGCTCTTCTTCATTGTTTTCTTTCTGGAACCATTCCTTTGCCATTTCAACATAGGGAACTGTTATCACATATATAGTAGTCGGGCTACCATAGATTATTTTTCTGATTCCAGTATACTATTCAGCTAGTTCCCTTACATTGAGATGCTGAGATGAGCATCTATATTGGATCACTATCAGATTTTGGACAGCAGTATGTATTCCCCATGCCATGACTGAGTCTCAGGACACACAAAGAGATGACCAATGTAGCCATTATACCAGTTGTACAGAGCAGTCAGTAGTGCCCAGAGTTACAGTAGCAGTTTCAGAGGATAGATGATGGTTTAGGTGATGAGCATTCAAGTATATGACTCAGCAGGTATATCATTGTGTTATGGTTATATTGCTTTTATACTTATTCTTATAGCATGTCTTAGCACTTAGTGTCATGATCTGGCGATCATATAGATATGTGGACCTGGTTGATCTTATTATATATATTATATTGTCCCTACTCAGACTTAGAAGTTCATTATTCATACTCATTGGTTTTACCCTCCTTAGGGAGAATAGAGGTGATCATTCCACCATACCTTGGCTTGCTAGTGTTGGCTCCATTATTCATTGTCTTCATCCATCCATTGCCTACCTTTTAGTTTATCACCCTGACTTACTACTTGACTAGTGACGTGGAGGATCTTTTCCCCACTGTAGCCTCTGTATTGGATGAGCTTTCCTGTTTATTGTGTCTCGGCTCTGAGTTGGTGACAAAACTTACCTATGGTGAGTTGGAGTTCCTTGTGAATTCCCCCTAGTCACTAAAGTTGTGTTGGCTAAACCTAAAACTTTTAGTGCTGCCATGAATATAAAATCTGGAAAAAATGAAATGTTATATCTTGTATGAAAAGCCCATTCATGCAATGTGTTTCTAAACACACATGAATGAAAGGCATGCCAAATGAAAATGGCCATGAAAATAAAATGTTATATCTTTTGGAAATGAAAATACCTAGGTAAACAAGCTGTCTGTGACACACCTAGAAGTGCTTAGGTAAACAAGTGCCTTAAAAACACACCTGCAGCAGAAAGCCTAAAATAAATGTAAATCTATGCAATGTGTTTATAAACACACATAGATCAAAGGCTATGGAAACTTTAGGCCCTAAAAGCAATGGAACTTAAATGCTATATCTAAATAATTGCTGGCCTCATTTGTATTATGGATTGTGCACATCTGTTAAAGATGAATAAACCTTCTTTAAACAACTCATCCATTTGTGAGACACCGCCATTCCCTGTGTTGTTGCTCATTCAGTATATACTATGGTGTGTATTCCCATTCCCTTTTCCAAAGTGTCACAAAGTTAAGTCAGTCAAGTCATCCCTTAGCCTAGCCAGTTATTTTAGCCTTCACCCTTCACTAGCAAATTGATCACAGCTATGAAGTGAGTATGATCTTGAAAGTCTAATCTGAGTAATAATAATAATTAATGACATTATATATTTGGATTTAGATCGCCAGTAATGATTACTTTGTGTTATAATTGTTATTTGAATAAATTGTAAAGCATGCATTAACCTTTGACACTTTGCAGCAGCTTCTGATGATAATCTGGGTTATATTTGGTCATGTTGACTTGGTCAAACCTAGTTTGACCAAGGTCAACCATAGGACATGAGATGGTTGGACCTTGTGATGATATGGATAGATGATATATGGTCTATGTACATGTACATCATGATTCTATGCAACGGATACAGGTTTATGATGATGATTCATGGTTTATAGTAGTATTTGATCATTTACAGATTATTATTATTTGACCTGTTCCGGTATATTGGATATATTTTATGATCATGCAAAGACTCATATGGTGTATGAGTACACATCTTGGATGGATTTGAACCTTCTAAGTCCAATGAGACAGTTTGTTTTCAGTTTCGGGCACTTACAGTGATGATTTAGCCTCAACAGGCTATCCTAGTGCAGTTTTGGTCTGTCGGAGACCCTGTCAGAGCAGATGTGATTTTTATCCGGTTGACCTAGGGCGCTGTGCTTGGAGGGGGTGGTCCAGCCACTTGTTTTTACCATATTACCCCTCTCCCGGACACACTGGTGCCCTCACCTTGACAGCGCAGGCACTCCAAGAGGCAGTTTGGGGCAGTTTCACGCTTCCCGAGGCATTTCAAGATTGGTGGAAATGGTTATTGAGGAATACGATTTGGGCTACTGAGGCAAGGTCTTGGCATGGGATGATCAGTGATGATGGATTGATGTCTTCTACACCTCCTCCAACAGTGTCAACTTCATCGGGACCCGCATCCATCACTTATGGCACTTTCTGATGTTTTCTGAGGTCTTTTGAGGCCTACGATTTGTCCATAGAGGCACGATTTGGTACATTGGTGACTATTTTATTATTATTGTGCTATGGGGATTGACCAAGGGTGGCTAAAATTACCCCTTGGACCCACCATAAGCTTCTTATTATATTTTGTCATCATGATATGGTGGGATTCCCCTCTCCTAGGGCGATTTTGTCCACTTATGTTATATTTTATTAGTGATCCATGTATTTTTTTGTTGAACTCATCTCAACCATTGATTAGACATTTGTATCTTTTAATCTTAGCCACTCATTCAAAAAGTGGTTAGGATTTTGATGCCTCTCCTTCCTATTTAAAGGAGAGAGCTTCTCATTGTAAAGGGACTGGTGGCTCTGGATTATTGGAATAGAAAATTATTATTGCATCTATCTCCAGTGTTGTAGTGAATGTTTTTTGTGTTCGTTCGTTGGTTCTTCCTTTGCACTGAGTTATTGGAGATCTTGTTTTGCCATATCTTTTGTACCACGTTTTTGCATCTACAGGTGGAGGCCGATTTGCTTTGAGGAGAAGGTATTGGTAGGGGAAGACTCTCCCTACTTCTTCTTTGGATCTCTTCGTTGGTAACAAGGAGTATTACTGTCCCAGGACCTTCTATTCTATGTTATCATTGCATTTTACTTGTATTTCCTCCATACTTGACCTCTCTGATTGAAATCGATTTTCCTTGGATTGACAGGTAGAGGAGGGCGCACTTGTGGGCTAGGTCATCGATTTGGCAAGCAAAATCAAGAATTTCTCATTTCATCTCGACGGGAATCTTCCTCAACGTCAAAGCATCTCTCTTCATCACTCAGGTATGATCTCAAGGTAAGTTCTATCTCCATGATCTATCCACTTGTCTAAAACATTTAAACCCTAATTAATCAAAACCCCCATTTTTACATTTTTTTAGATCTACTGAGATCTAGTGGGTTGTTGGGTATAATTTTGAAAACCCACCTCTATAGTATCCAAGGCATCTTGGATCTATAGTTTGGTGAAGATTGGCCTCCATTTGACCCTCTTCCCAAGGCACTTAGCCTCTCCAAGCAAGGGCGCACCTCTTGGTTTGGGTGGGTTAACCTAGATCCAGTACCTGGGTAGTTGAGATTCCACTTGATTCGTAATCTACACATCCAATAACCTACCCCCAGATTGTCACTTTTCTGATTTCTACCTTGTGGGCCCTATTCCACATTTTAAGGGATTTATTCCCCATTTTGGACCACTTGGTATCTTTAAACTCAGATCTAGTAAGATCTAGCCATCGAATTGCCGTGAAATTGTAGATCCATACTCTCACTTGTTTAAACTACTTGGATCTAAAGTTTGGATGCCATTGGACTTGTCTTGATTCATTTATCCCATTTTTTAGCCTCCTTGGGTAAAGTCCCACCACCTTGGAGAAGTGATTTGGTCCACTTCTAGGACGTGGGTACTTGAGTTTTTAGTGGATTTGGAACGAGCATAATTCAAAACCTAGGTCTAGTTGGTCACTTCCTCAAATCTTGCCTTGGGGATAGCATTCCTTGTTTTTAAGGGATTGTGGTCCGCTTAGGTCAAACCCTGAATCTCTAGATCTAGACCTATTCATCCATCAAGACTTTAATTGCCCACTTGACTCATACAATAGGAGTTATCAATCACAAGTTAACTACACTTTGACTCCATTATCCCAATTCCCAAGGCACTGGTCTCTCTCCAAGTCAATTCGACTTTCCTAGATTGTTGGATTAACTTGTGGTTTGACTCTTGTATGGTAAACTAAACCCTTTGATGTCATCATGTATCATGATCAAGCTTGTCACTTGTACTAGTTAGCGCCAATTCAACCCTTAAACTACCCTGCATTGGACACGGTTCCCAAGGCAGTGGATTTTGTCACATTGAATTAGTACTTCAATCCTGGATCCCATTTCAAATATTATAAGTCACTCTCACATCAACAATGAACCAAAGCTATACTCATTGAACCCCTCACTTATCTTGTGACTTCATCCTTAGGTCTAGGATAAACCATACACCTTACTTCACTTAGAATTAACTTGATTTGGTGTCTTGGTTTGATCTCTCCTGTCGGTAGTAGATCGGGTCTCCCCCTTTGTTGTCTGGGCTAGATAACATAAAGTGAAGGTTGCCTCGACTGGCGTGACAACCATCTATTGGAGGTCGAGGTGATCATGGTTGCACCTTTTGAGTTGCCCTTCCCTATTGCCATCCATAGGGGTAACTACAGTTTAGGTGATAACAGGAACCCATTCCTCATGCTTCGTTGGACACCAACAACTGCAAAATACCTGTATCATCTATGCTAAAGAAGATATTGTACATTTTCCCAATTGTCAAAACCAATCAAGTCCCTCATCATCTAGATGACATGCAAATGCCTTCATATACACTTCATCATCCTTTTGAGCGATAAAAGACGAGACAACTTCCATAAAATATTTGACAAAGTATAGGGGATCATCATCACATCCCGCCATAAAAGCTTCTGGTAACTGCTTCAAACCATTTGGCAAGTTAAGAGGAGAGAGATGTTCTTTGGGAGTTATTTCGACCGGTTCCTTCGTGGGAAGAGTTATAATGGTCTCAATAGTTTGTTCCTCAAGATTAGGATCCCACTTTTTTCCAAATGCCTTGACCAATTGCAAGAGCGAAGAAATCCCCTGAGGAGGGGACCCATGATACCAATCACTCATATCTCTGTTATTCGGTAGATCAAGAGAAATCACAAACCCCGTCATTCGTAGATCCTCATCCATAATATCCCATGTTATAAGATATTCTTTGAACTTCACTATATGTTTTGCAACTATATCTTCTTGTTGATGGAATATTGGGATGGCCTTGATTGACCCGTGTTTGCGTGACCGATTTGGATATCCTGGAACATTCGAGAAATCCAATGGAGCATATGGATTATGGACCCGTATTTCTTCAATGGAAGCCATATCATTTCTTATTGGTTGTTCTCTTTAGCGAAGTCGCATTATATCGCCTACATGGTTAGCCTTTAACGAAAATATTATAAAATGACAAAACAAAGCTTACCTCTTTGCCTCCCTCTTGGAGAGTACTTCTTTTAATTTTCTTCAGTGGGAGTCACCAGGAGAGACCTGCCAAGTTAGACTCAAACAAATCTCACCAAAGTACTAAACAAGAACGTACCTGACTAACGAAAGGAGCAATCACCAATGGAGTCGCCAAATAAGACCTGTAGGGTTAGTCCTTACAAAATAATATACTTCAATCTTTGAAACGTCCCCAGCAATGGCGCCAAAAATGTTACCGAACAAACTCGTAGGGAGAGTGTGACCACTGTCACCTCAGCCACACCCCCGACTTCTTTGGAGTGTCGTAACCTCCAAGGGGAGAGCCCTTCTGCAAGACACTAGGAGAAAACAACAGTATCTTCTACACAAAGATATTAGTGACCAGTGCCTTAAATCAATCAACTTGAGAATGAAGAAGACATACTATGTGAAATATAAATCTTGTAAATGCAAGCTAGTATATCAATCTTATTAGCAAAACAGTGTTCATATAACATTCATAGTAGATAAGTAATCATTCATTCAATGAACAGCAAGATGCATATACAATTGCAATAATGTCATGAAAGATAATAATGACAGTCTTTGTGGCAGTGATTTTTCAAGTAGTAGACAACTCACTAACATTTAACCATTTAAGCGATCATTCACCTTTAACAAGAAGATATATTTGTACACCGAATCAACTTTAACTTTTAACTTTTAACTTCCAGCAGTATTAGCAATTTGTCAAAGTCTAATGTGTGTCATTTATGGTATGCAAACAGTAGCAAAATCAGTGCTTTCATCAAACAGTCAATGTGAAATTGTAGACCTTTATAATACCTCTCATTCAACAGTAATTAACATCCACTTTTTACTAACCCTTGATGTTGTTTGTGTTCCCTTTGTTACAGGTTTAGGGTTGTCCAAGGAGATGGTGACAGTCTACAATATTGCAGACCTCAGAGAGCAGCAATAGGGCTGCTACAACCTATAAAAGGCTACCCAAAGGCTGGTCGAGCCTAGGGCAAACCTTAAGGAGGAGGGGAAAGCCCTAGAAGAGGGAGGTCGAGGCCTAATAGGAGGTGGTTGAGGGTTTTGTTGGCCTAAAGGAGAGCAGCCGAGGGTAACGAGACTAGGTCGAGGGTGTAGGGAAGCTAGGGGAATGAGGTTGAGGGTAGGAAGAGGATATATGAGGGGGATCAAGCTCAGCTAGGGAGAGGGCAAGGTTTTTGGAGAAGAAAGGAGAGAGCCATGAGGAGGAAGAAAGGGGAAAGGTCAGGGTTTTAGGTTAGAATTTTAGAACTGTTTTTAGGGTTTTACGTTTTATGTAATTTTTGTAGGGTTTTATAATAATATAAACATAAAAAAAAACTAATCAGAAACAGCAAATAAAATGTAGAGCTAATTTAAAGACCTAATCTAGCATGAAATTGAATGTTTACACGTGTACATGCAAGAATAATTTGGAAAATTGTGATAACTAGGGTTTTTATGGATGAGACCCTTAACCCTAGCACTAGAGGTAGGTGACCAGCCTTCCTCCTGGAGTATTTTCTCTTAAGTTGCCAGGGTACTCAGGTACTGGGATGGATATGGGTACACCACTTTTTGAAAATAGGGTACTTGGGTACGTCGGGGTACTATAGCCATATATATATTATTATAAATATATATATATATATATATATATAATTTTCAAGTTTAAATTATAAATTTATAATTAATAATTATATTAATATTTTATTATTAAGTTAATAAGTTTTCAACAAGTAACACACATTTGACATTGGTATTGTTGCTTGCACATTAATTCAAATTACATATATTATATTGATATTGATATGAATCATTAGCATAATAGCATGATATATGTCCATGACTCCATGAGTCCATTGTCATACTACATCCAAAATTTGGCAAATGGCATGCCCCATTTGCCATAGTTCCGAAGTTCGAACATGAAATACAAAATAGCAAAACGAAAATAGTCAAATACTAAAGTCTAAACATAAAGCAAGTAAACATCATAGTTGATTTGGCTTCCTCAAGCCATCTCTGCTAGGTCAGTAGCATCTGCAACATCACTGTCATCTGCATCAGCATCAAGGAGGTCCTCGGCCAACAAGCTCTCCAGGTAAGCATCACTATCAAGTGGAGGCTCCTCATCTATAGCAACTAGAGGTATCTCGACAAGGCCATCTGGTTCTATTTCCTCGTCCACACATATGGCATCATCCGTGTATTGGTCCCATATCCTGAAAGGACCCTCTTTGTACCTAGGGTCTTTTCGAGATATGAGACGAAGTGTGCTATGAATGTAGACTAGGTTCTCTGCCTTCTTCGACCCCAACCTGTTTCTCTTCACGGAATGGATGAAACCATAAGTGCTCCAATTCCTCTCACAAGACCAGGAACTAGCTACCTACAAGTGTAATCAAACTGTTAGGGAAAGGCTACCAAATTAAATTAATTAATAATAATATAGAAACAAGTTGTGGAAGTAGCTACCTGCCCAAGTAATCGTATGGCAAATTGCTGCAACTCAAGAGCATCAACACCATGAAGCCACCACCAATCAATCGGATCCTCCTTCTTGTGCCTATCATCCAAAGAAGCATGTGAACCAAAGACACCTCGCCCACGTGAAAATTGGGCAAATTGAGATCGTATCTCAGAAGCATCTTCTGTAGAACCATATATTTTTTTAATTGCAGTCATAAACCCTTTAACCACCTCTCTATCTTGGGAAGGAGGCCTCCTTCCTGTTGTGGAATCATACCATTTGGGATTAACTGCATAGGCTTCCATATGAAGTGGGCTATTCAATTTATTCCATCGCCCATGTATAAATGATTGCAACTGTGGCCATAAAGTAGGATCTTTCTTGTTTGTGATGGATTCGATCCTCTCACACATAGAGTCCATGTTCTCATAAATCTCACCTAGACATGGACCATCTGTGTCTGCATAGCGAAGCATATCACATATTGGCTCTACAAATTCCACAACAAATTTTACATCAGCCCAAAACCAAACATCCAATATCAACCACTTCACCTCTACAGCTGCCTCTGAGATAGATTGTCTCCATTGCTCCCACATATCACTGATAACTGTGGCAGCTAAAGCCCCTTTCATCTCCACAAGTCGCCTAAGAAAAATGTAGTAACTTGCAAATCTAGTGTCAGCCGGCTTAAGAAGCTCCATTTTGGCATGCTTGCGGTAAATGGCTTGTGAATCTGTGATTGGTGGTGGTTGCATATGAACATTTGAATTTTACGACCATTCTCAATTAATAACCGAACCCATTCAAGTTTCCCAATGACTTTCAATGCATTATTCAAAGAATGCACTGCACATGGTGTCCAAAAGATATGCCTATGGTACATCAAGAAATCAAAAATTAAAAACAAAATTAAATTTTGCAGTGATTTATAAATTATGAATAAGACTTAAGTACTAAAAATTAGAAAAAAAAAGCATACTTGTAATTAAAAATCAGACTTGGAAAGTTGGAAGTTGACACTAACCTATACTCCTTTTGAACCATCACCCCAGCTGCTTTGCAAACTGGAGCTGCATCAGTAACAACTTGAACAACATTGGTTGGTCCCACCTACGCAATGGCATCACATAATTGGTCTTTCAAGAACACAGCGTTCTTTTCTTAACCAGAACAATCAATGGCCCTTAGAAAATATGGACCAGCTATGGAAGAGATAATGATGTTTATCAATGGACGATTCCGATAGTCAGTCCAACCATCCATGATAGTGGAGCACCCATCTACACTCCAAGATCCCTTCAATGGTGCCATTGCCTTCTCAAGACGATTTTTCTCCTTGTCCACCAACACTGTTCGGAGCTTCTCATAACTAGGTGGCTTATACCCCATAGGTCCATTATTAATTGCATGAACCATTTGCTCAAAATATGGTGAGCGAGCTGCATTGAAAGAAATCCCACATGCAAGAAAAAATCTTGCTATGGCAAGATCAACACCCTCCATGCCTTTGACATCAAACATGTCATAAAGGCCACCAAGTTTTGGTCTTTTGTATCCCTGTTTAGTGCTTTTTGATGATCTTGATGGCACATGCTCATCACCAAGCTGAACTTCTTCATCATCCGATGGAATTTCATCCTCATCGGTGTCATCCCCAATAGCATGAGCTAGAGACCTTGAGATTTCCTTCCCTGCCTTACCCTCTGCCCTAAGTTGCTCCTTTTGTACAATAGGGAGTCTTAAGGGATCCTCCGGATCTCCAGTACAAGCTTCAACACCCATCCTTGGAATATTCATGAAATGGGTTTTCACTCTAGTATAGGTCCCTTTCCACTCAGCCTTACAAAGTTTGCATTTTATTAAGGCTGTCCCCCCTGAAGACTTTTCTGGTTTTTTCTTCTCCACATGCTTCCACAGTGGATATTGTGGATTACCTAAAGACATTTTTTATTACCTGAAATTGACAGTGGACAGCTGAAAATTAGCATGAAATTCAAAAATTCTGAAATTGTCACTCTTTTAATTTTATTTATATTACAGAATTAGCATGGTTTTAAACTTTTATAATTTAATAAATTTATTGTTTGTAATCTGGATATTTGGCTAAAAAAATAAAAATTTAAAATAAAATCTCAGAGATTTCAAATTAATGATTATTATAAATTATAATTTTAAATTTATAATTAAAAATTAAAATTTAATAATTATAAGTTATTAAGTTATAACTTTTAAGTTTTGTTCTAATTCTACAAAGTTGTTAACGTTGCTGTCATGCTGATCAGTGATCAATTATTAAATTGATAATCCTATTTCATGTGGGCAGAACAATCAATGGCCCTTACAAAACAAAATCTCCTTTTCTGAACTAAACAAAACCACAAATACTGTAATACAGCTAAAATTCAACCTAATTAAGACTGCTACAGCCCATTTCATGAGTCATTTCAAATTTTTAATATATTATTAATTTATTAATTATATAACTAACAGGCTACAGCAAATAATATAAATTTATAAATTTAAATTATAATTATTAATAAGAATTAGAAAACTGAAAATGAACAGAAAAAAATTAAAAATTAAAAATTTAAATTGGATAGTGGTCGACCTCCAAACTCTACAGCGTAGACCTCCTCCAAACTCGCAAGCGCAAACCTCCAGCGGCCTCAACCTCCAATCTCGACGGCACAGATGGATAGAGGGTAGACCTTCCAAACTCAACGGCCTCCAAAATGACAGCGACAGCAACGTTCAAGACTCCAAAGTGAACCCGCGGATGGACACACAGACAAAAAATAATTTATAAATTAAAACATCCCGCGGATGGACTTACCGACGGAAGGAGGTTATTTGTAGCTTCGTTTTAGGTTTGTGGTTTTCTACCCCACCCATACTCACCTCAAAACCGAAATAAAGCCAAAATAAAGGGCATTTTCCAAGTCCGCGGGTTAGGTTTGAAGGCCGGAAGTACCCGCGGAGTACCCAAACTCACGGTACACGACCCTTTTTAAGTACCAGTACCCAATTTTTTTTACCAAGTACTCGGTACTCGGGTGAAGTACCCGATACTTTCACGATACTCCCAGAGCTACCCGTTCTGATACGGCGGTACGGGTACCCGGTACTAGTACAGGTGCCCAACCTCCCAGTACGGGTACCCTGGCAACTTAGAAATTTTTCTCCTTGTCTATTAAACTAGGGCTTCCTATAACAACATCTAGGGTTTGTTATAGGAGCCTAATCTAGGGAAAAATTGGAGATCCAAAGCTAAAGTTGAGAAAACCTCCTATAGGGAGCGTTTTCCACCATGCAAAAAAGATAGAAGGTGGACAAAAAGGCCCTATTCAAAAAAAAATGCAGCCCTAAGGCCACTATTCAATCATTCAAGAAGCAATAATTCACCTACCTTCACCGAGCAAGCCAAAAACTAGACATACTTGAGCTTGTGTTTTTCCAACAATTCATAGCATCCACCAAGCATGAGCAAAACCAAATACAAGCATCCAATTTCATCCACAAGAGCAAGAAGAGCCTACTTCAAGAGGGGCACACCACTTCCAAGAGAGCTATCTAGGGTAAATGAGAAACATTATGAATTTTGTCCCATGAGTTAGAATTTACAAATGAAGTGAAGAGTTTTATTTATAGTGTTCTCAACTCACTTTTACAAAATAACCAGGCCGACAAGCCAAATAAAATGTCAATGTAAAAATATAACATGAAATGATATAAAATAGTCTAAAAAGATGGCTAAAATGTGGCTAGCTAAGGTATTTTCCCCCTAAGTGACCAAAAACTGGTAAAAATAGGTAAAATTGAGCAAAAGGCTTCACTTTGAAAGGTGGAGTGAGTAGGGGGGATTGTCATGCCCCATCTAACCCCAACAATGTTGAAAAACCCTCAACATCCCCCTCTACAAGCCTATGGGCTTGGTGACCAAGGATGACGTCATCACTGAAAATGCACCAAGGAGAGAGGGCGTTGTTATCCACTAAATTGCACTTAGTGGATTCCGAGTGAGCCTGTGAAGATGGAACAAGTTTACTTGTTCATATTTAGAAGATCAAAAGTGCTAGTAGGCCACCTTGGCCCTTTTTTTAAAATAAAATCACATGTCCATGCCCTACGGGGAAATTGTAAAAAATGTCTTAGCATGATGATTTTGTAACAGACTCAGCTTTCCTAGGACTTAGATATCAATCCGACTAGCCCAGAGTGTTTTTCCCTTGTCAATTATATCTTGTTGAATAAACGACTTATAATTTTCGATTTTTTCACTCATACCTTCAAAGTTGGGGTGGTCGGCATGATTTCTCGACCCTAGGAGGCTATTAGAGCCCAAGTGTCAATGTATATTACCATGCTAGACATTAGAATTGAGTCGTATGGACATGTGCTAGGTCCCCTTAAGTTTTTTTTTAATTATGAGAAAAATAAATTTTCCCAAAAATTAGACTAGTTTTTAATAGTTTAATTGGAAAAATTAAAAATGTAATAAAAGTATGGTTTGTGGGTGTAATTTGTCAAGTGGATGCTCATTTTCTAAGCCAGAACATCCACTAAACCCATAAACCCACTTATCTTAAGTTTTGAGTAAGTATTTATCTCAGACAATAATATTTACTCAAAACCCAAAAAGACCAATTTAATTGGCAAAAAAGACATAATAAAGGCAAAATCCCAATCCCACGGATCAAGGAAATGTGTTGGAATCAAATCTCCTTTGATTGGCAATCAAATCGGGGAGAATATTGAGCAAATAAATGATGATTTGATTGAAGATTGGAGATCCACCAAAGGGGGGCGAATTTGTGGTTGGAGAGGTGTCAAGTGGAGGTTGAAAAGTGTCAAATGGTTGGAGAAAGGTGTCATTAACCTCCCCAAACCACTCACATGTGTCAACAAGCCTTTTCCAAGTGTATCAACTCATTTCTCCAAGTGTCAAAGAGGATTTCTCTTGGTTTTGCTATATAATGAGGCTTCATTCTCTCATTTAAATTAGTTGGAGTTGTGGAGAAGGGTAGTCTTGCTTGTTGTAATTGTCTTATGCTTTGCATTGTTGGAATAAAAAGTTCAAGCTTTGGAGGCCCATTGGTGTAGTGTCTTGTTTTGGATGATCATGGCCATGCATGTTTGAGGTAACTTGTATTTGATCTAATTTTTTCTTGTAACTTTGTATGGTGAATCTAGATTTGGTAGGATTGTTCTCAATCAATAAGAAGGAATCATTTAATAAGTTTATTTCTTGGTTCTTTTTGCTCATATATGTGGAAGAATATAGATCTAGCATACTAATAAGTTTATTATTATGCTTCTAGTTTTTTTCATGCATGTGTAACAAGATCTCACATTTTCTTGTTGCAAGTATCTTTCGAAATAGCTACAGTAATCGTGGATTGGAGCTTGAAAAAGCTTGTTCTGCTTCTCTCCAAATTTTCATATGGCTTAGTCCAATAGCATTTCATCAAAAGTTTCTACAAGAACTCCTTCCAACATCAAGATTGCTTCTCCTTCTCTTTCTCACCTTAAAACAATTTTTTCTTGGTTACCGGTTCTCTTATCCTCAGATCTAGTTGCTCTTTCAAATTAAAATTTACTTATCTTTCTAGATCTGATTATATGTTTAGATATTGCAATTAAAAGCTTTATTTTTCTAGATCTAACTTAGCTAGCTTCATTTTATGCAAGTCATTTCATTGCAAAAGTTTAAGGCTTGAAATAGAAGTTAGTTTATGCATTTTAAAAGTTTTATTTGGCAAGTTAAAAGTGTTTCATTGGCTGCCCTCAAAAGCAAGCCAAGATCCTCAAAAGGACTTGTCCTTTTGAATCATTTTAGTCAATTTTTGTAAGTAGTTTGGCTTAGAAGTTTTTCCATAAATTTTTTAAGACGCCGAAATCACTTTTAAAGTGATTTTGGGCATTTTTTAGTACTAATTAGCTCACTGTCTTGTTTTACTTTTTAGCAGGTTTTGGCACTTTTTGGTCAAAATTTTCAAGTTTTGGCCATTCCGGAGCTTCCCGGGCATCCCAGCTTCATCCGACATTTACCCTTTTCATTTTTGTAAGCCTTTTGGATCTGTAAATATCCAAGGCATTTTTGCTTTAAAAATTTCATTGTAAGTCATAATAAAAGGAAGAGCAAGTGGGCTACCCAGCACCCACACCCCATCCCCCCTGGGGGGATTCACATTTTTTTTATGGCGTGATTTTTTGTAACTAATTTAATTTCTTGTTTAAATAAACCAATCTAGAGTTAAAATTTAACGTTTGAGTGTCCAAACCAAATATCGGCCTTCAAACTCACTTAGGACATAGGAACACTTAATTTCTTATTTTTGCAAGCAGTATACTTTACATTCCAAGCAAGTTTTTTTTTTTAAGTATTTTTGCCAAGGAAATCAATACTAACCCACCACGCTCTACCAAAGTACCGAAAGGGAAAAGATATTCGTGGTGTAGTAATTAGTCCAACATTTTACTTTCAGTTTTTGATTTTATCAAAGTAACGAACTTGGCATTGCTTTCCCGAAGTATGCTCTCGCCGTCACATAAAGGGATTTTCCTAAGTACGTGATCAAATGATCAGAAAAGAGACTCTTTGCCTGTAGTAATTAGCATAACATTTTTACTTTAGATATTTATCTTTTATGCAATAAAAACGGAACAAATATTTAGTTTTCAACTCAAAGTATGCTCTTTCCCCTTGCGGGCATTTGCCTGGGCCTATGGGAAATCAGAAAGAGTTGCAACTACTCCATTATTCTTCACATCTAATAAAAACGCATCCTAATAAAATCAACTACCCTGAACATAGTGAAAATCCGGCACTAAGAGCTTGATTATTGTGTGGGTAAATTTCTCAGGAGAAGTGGAAACCACTGGGAGGCGACCTCAGGGCACAGTTAGACTACACCCTTGTTGGTGTAGTGTTGAACACCGCCATCGAGACTCCATTCCAACCCACACGTCTTCGTGAGGAGCCACCATTAATTAACTTCCGGACATTACTCCTTGTACCTCACGGTATAGCTGGAGCTCCCCCCTTCCCGTAATCAAATCCCATATCATAATAATTTAAAACTGATCAAGAAGCACTCGCAAAACATTTACAATACAACAACACGCATTTTTTACTCCATTTTGGCACTGATCTTGTTTATAGTATTTCAATCTTTTATCAGACCTTGTATTGCTTATAACTATCTTATGTTGTTGATCTTAATTCATATTTGCAAGTGACTTTTTTGCTTTCAGTTAAATCTTATTCAAAACTCCTAAAAAACTTACCCGCTCATAAACCTAAAGCTTAATCAGCCTTAGTAAATCATAGGGACTACCCCCCTTGGCTTCGTTAGGAGTTCTACCTAAGCAGAGGAGTCAAGATTAAGTGACAGTACTTGACTCAAGACTTGCCACCCAAGGAACGCACCTAAGCAGCTTGAAGATTTCTGCTGCGATAACCCTTGGGTGCGTGTTCCGATGGCAACAGGCGCTCTGCTGAAAAGGGGCCAGGATGGGTGCAGAGGGTGACCGGAAGAGGAGGCAAGTGCCTCAGAGCTGAAATACCGGCACTAGTGTAGAAAACAAGTAGGGAGTCATGTGACCCAGTGACCTGCCCCTAGGAGACCCGGACACCAACCTGAGGACTACAAGCCCCTCCATGAGGCAATTAGCAATGCTACTAAGCCATAGTACTCCTAAAGGAAGGACCAAAGGGTCCGGCCATAACCACCTCTCAGAAAGTACTGATAATACCCCCATCATGGCCCTAAAGAAAAATACGACCCCTCTCCTTGGGCAGACATCTAAATGTGCACTGGTACTGGTACCACGTAACAATGTGTCATCGAAAATTGAGTTCCTTTTATCCTTTCTTTAGCATACAAATTAATGAAAGGGGTGTGGTTTAAAGTTCGCATTGCCCATATCGAATTGAAATCCTCATAAACCAAACAATCAACAAGTGTCAATTGCCAAGAAACCATTCAAAATTTATTTGGGTACCTTACTTGTTTTACTAGCCTATGAGCACCATTATATTTCAATCTCATGGAGTTTCATATGTTTCTTCCTTTAATTTTTAAATAAGCATTCTCTACCAGCCCACCATGCAATGCATTTTCAATATTCCAAGTAATATACACAGGAAACATAGACTAACCTCGAGTGATTCAGCATTATAGAAGAAATGCCATGTACATGCACACAATGCTCCTCCAAGGAGAGGTACCTGAACGACATCATTACAAGATGCATAAGGAGCAAGCATACAAATCCTGATTGAGATACTCATAAGCCAAAAGAAAGATAAAGAGATCAACTTGGTAGCTGAATAGTATATTTATATCTACTCAATTGAAACTGATACCTTCTTTCAGAGCTCTAACCTGCACACAATGTAAATATGATATATCTGGACAGAAGTAAAAAGGTGGAACTGACGAAAAGGCAGAGTTCCTTTTTTGAACTGTGCCTTAGCACCTGCTGAATGTATTTTTTATTCTAACTGGAATAAAAAATACAATTTTCTCCTTGGAAAAAAAGTAAAATGGTGGAATCAAATTATCATTGTCTTAAGCATAAGCTTAATCAAATGGCCACAATAAACATACACAAATACGAATGGTCTAAAGTGCACAAACCAAATTTCACTCATGATCATGCTTTCAAACTTTCCAAATTATATTATTGGGCAAGAGTAGTGTCAGGGATTTGTTCACTTTATACTCACAGAGAACTATATACAGTTTTATTATGCATGTGAAGCTCCAAGAAGAGCCAATGAAATCTATTTTGCACAGTACTCAAAACTATTACATCAACATCAAGGATGTCAGCCAAATCATCCTTTAGCTGCTTGTTCAAAGTTCAAACCACCATATCTTAGGATGCTGGTTCCTGTAATTCAGGAATCGATATCAGAGTGAAAGTTGTAGCGGTTTTGGTATAGGAAGAGAGTCACTTTGATAACAAAAGATAAATGTTCCTCCTCTTAATACAATTAACTATTACTCAATTCAAGCTTGAGCTTCATTTTTTCAAACAACAGGTTTATAAGTTTTCTTTACACAGACAACCTGTAACTTCACATGCTTCAATTCAGGATGTGGAAACTCAAAAGGTCAAAATTCACACATATCAACATTTAAACTTTAGATTGAATGATGAGAAACCACGGAGACTTTCACTCTGCATCTCAGAGTATTTACAGCACAAGGAACTTTTCAAGATGCCTTTGGAAAATCCCCATTTTGGTTTGAAACATAGGAACCAACTGTTGAAAAAAAACAATTGCATGACAGCTATGAAAACAATTGGGACCACTATGGAAGCAATGTGGGACTGCTATGAGCACAATCATAAATGGAAGCCATTCCTAGGCTTGTAGAACTAGTCACTGGACTCCTAGTATCTGAACCAGTTATGAAACAAAACTATCATTAACCTGAACCCTCTTGTACCATGTGCATACTCGACCACAGTTTCGACATGTAATATCTCTCCCTACTAAACTGGAGTTATTTCCTTCATGAAACATGTACAATTATGAATATCTATTCCCATTACTGAATTGGGTTTATTTCCCAGCTCGAAGATTTAGAATTATGAACAACCTATCAGAGAGAAAAGGAAACAAAAAATGCCCTTTAAAATTCACTGCACCGTCGCCTTAGACATACATAAATTAGAATTAAAATAGTGAATCGTTTCTGAGCAGCAACATATAAAAAGATAAAACAACATACCATACCCCAGGAGAGTCCTTTCCAAGCTTGGCATCCTGGCTTATCCCCATACTGCCAAACCAAAGCCATGGCCACCATCCTGCACCACATTATCCCAATACCCACAAGGCCGCGCTGCCTCTTACAACTACATCCATACTAATTTCGGCTATAAATTTATATGTATGAATGAATGAAGCTGATAATAAATTGTACCATTCCACAACACTGGAAACATGAATGACCCATGTGGGTAAAGACAAAGCATTCTTGGGTTCCTGTGCAATCAGAGCTTTTGCAGATTCCCATTGGGATTCGAGCCCAACTGCAAAAGCGTCTCCTGCTAAAGCTAGTGTAAATAATGTGGCAGTCCCTACCCCAAGACCAAGGATCCTGTGAGTCTCTACACAAGTTAATGTGCTCCAGATCTTAGATTCAGTAGACTTGTTAATTGCACTGATTGTAGGATGATTTTCTGGTTCCTTGTATACATTTTGTGAATATTTGGAGGCTTGAGTGTAGTTTTTGGGGCAGAATTGATCAGAGATTCGAGATGAAGAAAGCTTTGTATAATTAGAAAAGAAGGCCAAGGGACATGAAAGACTTGATGCCATGGAGAATATCTACCACCATAGGTGAAATGTGCTACCGCTGGTTTTCCAATCGAATCAATTCAAATGAAATTAAAAACGAACGGAGATCAACCATAAGGTGATGATAAGGGGATAACAGTCCCTTCAGTGGTCTTCAATTTAGTTCTTGCCTTGGTTTTATTAGTGAAAATGGTGCTCCAACTTATTTTCAACTTTTAAATCCTTCCAGTTTACCCATTTTTAATCTACAAGCATAGATTTATTAATATTTAAAATTTAAAATAATAATATTTTTTTCAAAAAAATAAATTAAAATAAATTTATATTTTTTTTAACTTTATATGATTATAATTAATAAATGTATAGTGAATTTTATCATATACCTATCAAATATAAAAAGAAATCATCAAATTTTTCAATGTGTAAACAGTTTTTAATGTATAAAAGATAAAGTCAAATCTCGCTAGCTCATTCAGTTAAGGTGTGGGTCTCATCAGTAGGGTGACCCAGGTTCAATTCCCCTTAGGGATGAGCTAGTTGAGAGGAGACACCCAAAATCCAACCAGTTGAGGGGTAACATTTTATCAACTTCAAACCCTGAAAAGGATCCAACTAGTTTAAGGTATTAGCATCACATAGCGAAGGAGGAGGAGCTATAGTGATACAAATGCAGTGACTGCGGCAAGCTTCACTGCTCCCACTTCACTCGCAGGAGTAGCACCCCATATGACCACCCGTACACTAGATGCCATGCACCCATCATTTGTAAGGTTGCAATGGCTACCACCAATAACAAAAGGAGTGACAGTACCTAGTAATAAAGAATTGTCAATCCAACCTCCCATTTGATCACTCACAACATCGTTTGGTTTTCTTTTGTTTTCAAGAAAATTCTCTCTACGTTCTTTTGTCGTCGATGAGGTCAAAGGAAAAATGTCATTGTGGAGGGAGGATGTTACATTACCCCCTAGTCTATCTCCTTATGCTTATAGAAGATATGGTCGTGGATGTTGTCATAAGTTCCATTGCTAGATTCGATGGAAGATATTTTGGAAAAGAGAAAAGGCCAATGAGAAGGGTAGTGTTATCACAGCGACTAAGGAAGACAAAGAAAGGCAAGATAGCAACAGAGTCCTCTCTTGAGACCTACAATTCTTAAACTGTGTTAGATATGTATTTTGGGACGGATTGAGACATGCCAAACAGACGCAAAAGGAAAACACACACCACACCAAGATATAGTACATATTGTACAAAGCACCACGTGGAGATGTGGTCTATGTGTAACAATCTTTATGAGAAAACCCATGCCCCATTTCCCTAGGATTCCCACAAATAATGTCACTTCCGGCATGATTGGCAGTGGTTGGATGTTTCTTCCCAACATGATGTCCAGAGGTTGGTGAGATGGCCCTAGCATGACTCGCAGAGGCTAGTGGCTTGCCCCTAACAGGATTACCAAAGGATAACGATTTTCCCCCACTAGGATTAGTAGAGGCTAATGGCGTGTCACCACCAAGATTAGCAGAGGCTAATGTCTCTCTCCTTCATCTTGTTTTCTTTCGCTTATGCCTATGTTTCTTCTTGGTTGTGGAGATGTTTCCCAAGCACCCTATCAAAAGCAGGTCATGTGTCGTAATGGGAACATGGTCACCAAGAAATGGCATGGGATCAAAACATGGAAGCTCATCACGAGTGGATGATGAAGGAGGAACAACAACATTAATATGCTTTATTGGCGATGATCCCATAGGTATCAATGAGCCTGCAGGGATCGGGAACGATGCAACGTAACAAAGCGGAGGGGGTAAAGGAAAAGTACCCATAAGGGAGGAGTCCTTAAAATAAGCCATCCCCCACACTTGCCATGGTAGAGTTGGAAGCACTTACAAGGGGAATGTTTTAACCATTAGAGACCCTTGGGTCGGTGGTACAGTAATGTAACTAGTCAATAGTTACCACTTTCCCTTCATGGGAAAAACGAATCACTCGAAATACAGAAGAAACCATCGTGTGCATGGCATGGGACCAGATCTGTCCCAATAAGAGATTATAATCCAATGGAGAATCGACAACCTCTACATCGGCGTTCATCATCTTTCCACCTAGTTCAATCAGAAAACCCACTATGACCCCTTTTGGTTGAAATGAATGTCCATCCTATGCTTGTAACATAGTAGGTGAAGGGGCTAAAGTGGGAGAACCCAATGCCTTCCAACAAGATGCAAACATCACACAAGCAGAGGCTCCCTCATCCACCATAGTGTGATAGATAGTAATACCTCGTGAGTTAACTTGGATTTGAAAAGCCACTTGAGAGGGAAGCCTAGGTGTAGCCTGGTCTAAGTTGAAAGTAATAATGTTTGTATCGAATAAGTCAACACCACCAATGGCACTCAACAACACCTTTTTAGGCCCAAGACAACTTTGGATCACTTTGAGAACTGACATGGCATGAGGGGATTGCGCCAAGTCTTCAACAATGTCGTAGTGATGGGAAACTCTGGAAATAAGATTGGACTTCTTAACCAAGCCTTTGGGAAGGTGAGGTAATGGGTCAAGAGTAGGTTTCTCAATGTGGAGAGAATCATTGGGTTGTGTGGGAATAACTTTGATGGTGACAAGATGTTTTCCTGAGGCATCATAGTTCTTGGAGCATGTTTGTAAACTGATGTCTTGCTCACACAAGAACACAGATGCATTTGATGAGGACCCCCAGTATGATGTTGGTCATGAGTGCCCCCTTGCGAGGGTGTGGGGGGTGCATCTACCATTTGTTGTTGTGATTGAGGGAAGGGGTTTGTGAGGATAGTAGGTGGAGATGGGGTCCCTCGCTGAGCCAAGTACTTGTGAACATCCTCCAAGAAGGGACATTGATGAGTGGGATGGTCTCCCTTGCACATAAAGCATGGATAATGGTTTTTCTTTTTCCCACCTTCTTCTTTAGCGGGAGCATTGGTAGGTTGAGGTTCTGTCCCTTGCTCGGTGTTGTTTTTCTCTCATCGATTATTCTTCTTTTTACCCCCCTATTGTTTTGTGTTGCTGGATTGGGTTGGTTGCACAGTATTAATTTGAAAGGTCTGGGTAGGGACAAGTGGCATGGAAGCCACAGGATGGGAAATAGCCGAGGGAGTGGTGACAGACATTTGGCTCATTTGATCTATGAGGTGGCTCACCGACGGATTAGAGATAGCCTCGATCACTCCATCAACATGAGGACTGGGGGAAGGTCGTTGAGGATCCATATAAGGACGAGAAGCATGAGGTATGATGTCATACAATGTGCCAAACTGTGGATAAATTAAGTCCAACTATTGTGCCTTTAGGATGAGTTTCTCTTTAGTTATTGCTCCTAACACGGAAACATCTTTGGCAATGGGTGGTAGTAAGGACTTCACGAACCAATAAGCCAAGAACTTATATGGGATTTCAACGTGAATCAAGTGTTGCCTCCTTCTCCGTTCATGGATATGATCGAAGATGTGGGTAAAGGTACTCTGACATAGGGAGGTCATGATTTCAGTCTCAGTTTCATAGCGAATAGGTAACTGGAAGTGGGTGATGAAGGCCATGGCCAAAGAACTAAAATCATGGTAGGATGCATTAGGAAACTCAATGTACCATTTGGCTACCGTGTTAGTCAATGTGCGTTGAAATAACCTCAAATAGACAATGTCATTGACAAGTGAATTGGATGAGCACCATAGATGAAATGTCATCACGTGGTTTTGTGGGTCCTCTCCAAGTTTCCCATCAAACTTAGGAATGTCTAATGGGATTTTGGTTGGTATGGATGGCCAATGGGGTTGATGATAGATGGGATCGTTCATGAGCTTGGAGAGGTCAGGTAAGTTCAAATTTGCCAAGAATGGTAACCTTGTGTTTGCAAAGGAATTTTGGGAGCGGACTGGATAGTTTTGGAATCCCCCTTGTTGCATGGACTAACCAATGTTAGCACTTTGAGATGGAGGATAAACCTCAGGTGTTATGTTGCCCCCTGGCACTGGACCTATGATAGTAGATGGGCTAGCAGTCAAAGCAGGAAAACCTACATTGGGGGAGGTCAAGGGACCAATGGGAGCATGGGACATAGTAGTTTCCCCCCATATGTCAGCAATAGTAGGAATACTGGTGCCAATAGCTAAGTTCCAACTAGCAAGGAAACTCACTGTGGGATTAACAAAACTAGGGACAAATCCTGATGACATGCTAGTCCCAACATTTGTGGGATTGATCTGACCAAACACAAAGGATGGACTTGGTAAGGTGGCGTGAAGCATGGGCATGATGGTTGGTAGAGTCGAGGATGAGAAGAATGACGATATCTAAGTGATAGAACTATGTTTTCCTGTGGGTAAACTCATGAATGGAGCACTAACCATGAAAGGTATCGATGTTGATACCGGTGTGCTATAGACAGGGGTCAAAGGGGAATTGCCTAAGGTTTCCCCTGTGAGTTTGCAACACTTGGGGTGGACCCCCTAGGACTAGGTCACATACCCATGCCCGACATCATGTGGGAAACCTTGATTCTAACTTTTGGATCAAGAGAAGGTAAACCCCTAACTTGGACTAAGACAGGATCATGAAGATCCGTCAATGGTGGATTAAAGTGGAAGTTTTGACCTTCTTTTACTATTTCAATTTAAGGTGGAGTGATTGTTCCAAGACTGGAATTTGTGGGTGTGGCATAGAAAATAAATGAGCTTCAAACTCTTCGATGGTAGGTGAATTGATTGAAGGATTAAGCCTCCTTCATTGGACCGATGGACCCTCAAACTCAGGAGAATCCCCATGTAACCGCCTTGAGTGGCATAAAGGTTGGTCAACCACGATGACAATAGAAAAATCACCAATAATAAAAAATGACTCAAGCTATGGTCCAACTAGTCAACTAACATCAAAGAGCACTCTCTACAAAAATTCTTAAAGCAACAACAAGCAAAGTTACCCTCCCTTCGAACTCGGTTAGTAGGGGCACCAATACCCAGTAGCTTTGCTTGTTAGGTGAGTATGGCTAAAGGATGGAGAATCAGTTACCCACAACTCCTCATAGCATCAGCAGTGGGGCTAAGCACTGTCAATGGGGATCGGTACCCTCTTTGTAACATCCCGAAATTTCACAAAAATTTAAAATTTTCAATTAGCATTAAATGCTTGTATTACTTGTGCGAAAGGGTTATTAAAGTTAACTTTAATATATCTGAACACTAACAAGTCGTTTCAATGACGACAACATCTAAAATTGGTCGTTGGTGATTAAAAGTTTACGACACGTATAAGCGACTACGATTTTCGCAACTGCTATTATTCTATCTCACTGTAAGATAGTTACTTAAATGTTGTAATGTCAGTAATTGTCATTTAATGTCCGAATGTTCTATTATTACAATGTTTTCAAAATGTATTTAATGTTTGATACTTGAATTAACTTCTTATTCAAAGTGCACATTGTCAATTTTCGTTCTATGTTATAAATTTGATTATAGAGACTAACTGGTCGTCTCATTGTAATGAAGGCATCCTTATGAACGCCCCGAGGTTTACTTAGCTATTTGATAGCTAACACTCATAAATTCTATTTGCAAATTACAGGTAAGAAAGGGATTACTACTGACGCATACCCTGATGTATGTAAAAGGACTTTACTTATCTTCAATTTGTTTTGATATAAAGATGTATAGAGGACTAGACTCATGCAAGGGTGATATCTCCCTTAGTTTCGATTATCCATTTTAAAAGGTTTAACATGCCCACCCATACCTTTATATGGTTTGAAACCACGTTATGAAATTTTATTGAAGTCTTGCATAATTACTTATATTTCCTAAGTGTTTATGTTTCTTTTAAATAATAACATATTTGTGCCTTTTTAATTCTTTTGTAGTAAATCCTGGATTAATATAATTTTGCATCCCATATGATTTTTATGCAATATTAAACTTTAAACAAAGGCTTATTACTAAGCGCTATCATATGTGTCATTTATTTGTTGCGCCGAGAGGCGCTCTACAGCCTAGTATGGGGGAGATCTTGTAATGTGATATAACGGTAGTAAAGTTATAAAGTTGGTAACATGTCGGCAAAATATAATAGTGATAGTGAATATTATGGGAGAGATCTTGTAACGTGATATAACATTAATAACGTTATAAAGTTGGTAACATGTTGGCAAAAAATAATAGTGATAGAGAATATTATGGGAGAGATCTTGTAAAGTGATATAACATTGGTAAAGTTATAACATTGGTAACATGTCGGCAAAAAATAATAGTGATAGTAGTGAATATTATGGGAGAGATCTTGTAACGTGATGTAAAGCTCAATTGATTTTACAATGTTCAATAACCCACAATGAGAGTTTGACAACCAACAATTACCCCTTCACATACAAAATCATGCCTATTTATAGCTTATGCCTGTAGGCATATTTTTACAATTTGTAAGCAAAAACCCTTAGGTCTACAAAACTGGCATGGCCAGTTGCCAGCCTGAGTGTCACCATCGACAGCTTACTCTGTGTGCTCCAAGCCGTCCAGCTAGACCACTCGTGGTTCACACGCTTCTCTAACAGTTGCAGCCCTCAAAACGGTTACACTGCATCATGGCCTTTCCCTTTCTACTGCTTCTGCCTTCATATCACCATCAACATCGTGGCCTAGCTAACGTTATAATGTTAGTAACATGTCGGCAAAAAATAATAGTGATAGTAACATGTAAGTTTGTCGGCTATTAATAAAATTTAACATAAAGTAAAAAATTATAATACGAGGGAGATCTTGTAACGTTAAGTTTGTGATATTATTGTCAGCTATAAACAAAAAAAGAATAATACAAAATAAAAAGTAGTAAATATTATGTCCGCCATAAACAAAAAAAAATAATACAAAGTAAAAAATAATAAATATTATGTCGGCCATAAACAAAAAAGAATAATACAAAGTAAAAGTAATTAACATACTCAAGTAATTAAAAGTAATACAAAAATAATTGTAAATTTTGTTTAATATACTCACTTTTAAAAATAACAGTTTCAAGTGTAGTGCTTTAAATTTGAATTTAGTTTTTTTTAAATAGAATTCTAAATTTTGTTTAATATACTCACTTTTTAAAAATAATAGTTTTAATGGCAGTGGATGTGTAAAAACATAAAGAAGTAAAAAAAAAAATTATAGCTAACATAAAAACTAAAAACATAAAAAGTAAAGAAATAAAGAAGTAAAAAAAAAATATTATAGTGGACATAAGAAGTAGAAAGCAAAGAAGTAAAAAAAATATTATAACCGACATAAGAATAGAAAAGAAAAACAGCCATAATAATAGTTAGATTTGTTAACTAATAATTAGAATTGATAACTAAATATAACTCCAAACAAAAAGATATTTGAATTTTGGTCTCTACCTTAAGATAAGTTCAATCACCTCACTACTTACTAATAGATCACACACAAATGGTGTTAAAAAAAATAATATGCCTATTGATTTGATTGATTGCATTAATTTCAATAATGCATTTTTTTTACATGTATGCATTGAATTTATCAATTGAATAAAAAAACATGCTTGCATTGATTTCAAAAATGCATTGGTTTTTGTTATTTATATTTATACATTGAATTTATCCATCTAATAAAAAGATGTAAAAAGATATATTGTAGCCAACATAAAAACTAGAAATATAAGAAGTAAAAAAATATTATAGTGGACATAAGAAATAAAAAAAAAACACAAGATGCATGTTGATTTGATTCGTTGCATTGATTTCAACAATGCATTGTTTTTTTGGTTTTTTACATATATGCATTGAATTTATCAATTTAATAAAAAAACATTGTTGCATTAATTTCAACAATGCAATGTTTCATAGACCACAAACAAATGTTCTTAAAAAACACAAGAAAAAAAACATTGTTACATTGATTTCAACAATGCAACCATAATAATAGTTAGACTTGATAATTAACTATAATTCCAAGCAAAAAGGGTTTTGAACCTTGTATCTAGGTTAACACAAGTCCAATCATATTAATTCTTACCAATAGACCACACACAAATGTTGTTAAACAATAGAAGATGCATATTTATTTAATTCGTTGCATTGATTTCAACAATGCATTTTTTTTGTTTTTTACTGGTATGCATTGAATTTATCAATTTAATAAATAAATAAATCTTTCATTAATTTCAGCAATGCATTGATTTTTGTTATTTACATCTATACATTGAATTTATCAATTTAATAGAAAAAACTACTCTGTAATGATTTCAACAAATTAAATTTTGGTGTTCTCTATTTCAGGGTATATTGTGGATCCTCATGATAATATTGCAAATAATGAAGATATTGATTATTAAAGAAGAAAAGTACGACAAATGTATAGAAGAGAAAGAGAAAATAATCTTTGTAGCAAGATTTCTATGGTTGTTGATTTCATGAGGTTTTGGAGAATCCACTGTATCCATGTTCTTTAGTCGACGTTTCGAATCCATAACATAAAAAGAAGCATACGAACATACAAAAGAACAAAAAAAACATGACCGTGAACTAAAGAGATCGGGAAGTAGTGTTATTTGTGCAAAGGGATTCTCAAAAACATGAATGAGAGATAATTTCAGGGTTATATAGGAATCAATATAACTACCAATGAATATGACATACTTGGATACATGGAATGTGATAACAAGGAAAATTTGAACTCTAATTTTGTTGATATGGAAACTTCCAATCGTGCACTGCAGTTCATATCTGAAAATCGACAATATTGATACCATTTGAAGAAATGTATACTAGACAAAGAAAATTTCATGAACGAATTGATCAATTAGTAGAAGTTCAAATGTGTCATGTCTGCCAGGAGTCATGTGCTGAAATACAAGTACGTAATACAAGTACAGGCCCAATGTAGATTCTCATATGATCGATATGACAAGATGTCAAAACTACCAGGTGTGAAGATAAGAAAAGATGAAGAAGATAGACTGAGAATGATCACGATGTGAACTATATTTTCATTTATTTAATCCTTACAAAATTATTGTCTCTATTTTTCAGTTTAACAATTTACTCATACTTATTACTTACATTATTATAATCCTCATAATTCTTTCTGTGTTTTCAACTTAACTTGTTCCTTACAATGCTGAAATTTTTTACTACATATTTTTCAGTGTAGATGTTTTTATGTGGACGCATTGATTTCACTGTATGGATGCATAGATTTTAGTGTATGGACGCATTGATTTCATTGAATGGAAGCATAGATTCCAGTGTATGGGGCTTTTTATTGCATATTTTTCAGTGTAAATGTTATTTTGTAGACGCATTGATTTCAGTGTATGGACACATAGATTTCAGTGTATGGACGCATTGATTTCAGTGACAACAAAAGAACGAGAAGAAGAGTTGAAACGAAAAGCAAAAGAACAAAAAGAATTTTGAAAAAGGAAGTTGGACGAAATGAGAGTAGAAGAACTAGAAGAATGAAGAAAACAAAACGCAGATCGACAAAAAAAATATTGAAAAAGAAAGTTAGACGAATTGACAATAGAAGAACGAGAGGAACAAAGAAAACAAAACGTTGATCAACAAAAAGTGTATCCAGAGAGAAAGTTGAAGCAGTTGGAAGAACAAAGAAATCAAGTTGCAGAACAACAAATAAATCAAAATGTACGAAATGGCGAAATGATGACAAAAGAAAGAGAAAAATGAACAAAACAAAATATAGATCAACAAAAAGAAAATTAAAAAAAAAATTAGGCGAATTGACAGCGGAAGAACAAGAAGAACAAAGAAAATGAAATGTTGATCGACAAAGAGCGTATCAAGAGAGAAAGTTGAAGCAATTGGAAGAACAAAAAAATCAGTTTGCAGAACAACAAATAAATCAAAATGTACGAAATGACGAAATGACGGCAGAAGAAGGAGATGAAAAAACAAAACAAAACGCAAATCAACAAAAAAAGAATCGATAAAAAAAGTTAGGCGAATTGTCTATATTTTCCAGTTTAACAATTTACTCAATCCTTAATACTTATTAGTTACATTATGATAATCCTCGTAAATGTATCTGTGTTTTCAACTTAACCCGTTCCTTACAATGCTGATCAAACTCCAGTTTTGTGTCACCGCCCACGACTGAAGCCAGCCTAGATCCAAATCCTAGGCTTTATTAAGCGCTAAGAGGGATCAAATCTCCTGAGGTGCAAACCTCTCCTTGAGTGCAATACATGAGCCGAGGTTTACACCTGAGGAGATTTGATCCCTCTCGACGCTTGATAGAGCCTAGGATTTGGATCTAGGCTGGTAACTATATGCAATTATACTAAGGTTAGATATTATAGATCTTATGCATCTATACTAATGCATCGATATTGTATGTTATATGCTTAAACCTTATACTATAGTCATAATATGGCTCTTTTGAAATTCGAACTATACATTATTAGTTTGACTAGGCATATAACATAATTTATGATGCAACAATGATGATAACCGTGACTTGAGCCTTGGTGAATCTCTGCATTGGTAGTCTTACGTGCACCGGTAGATATGATTCTTAAATGTTATTAAAGTGTGTGGGTGGATTTCTCGTTGGCAGCCCTCGTGGCAGGTCTTCACGTGATAGCTCTTGGGAAAGGTGACAAACCCTAACTGCATTCGCACTACTCACCGAGACATCAACCTGGAGCATTCATTTCACAGTAGAGGTGGGAGAAGAGGCCGACAGGCTCTCTACCTTTCAGGGTTTGTAAACCTTGATTGTATTTGCCTCTCGGGGGTTTGATGTTGTGACCTTGCTGCCTGTATAATAGTTACAGGAGCTTGCATGTAAACGCATTCCTTACAGGGTTTGTAACTCTTACAGATTCGATGTCGAAACCCTACACTACCATCGTATGCATTGATGAAGGACAATGTACAGTCATGCTTAAGTTTTGCAGGTAATGTTATACAAAACCATTTTATATTTTTCTGAGTGTCTTATTTATAACTTCATTAGGTCTCAAACTTTATGTCTGAGCTGGATAAGTTTTAACCCGTTTATACATTGATGTTTCCAGGCAAGTGATTTCCATGGCAGAGTTTTGAGTTCGGCCAGACTGGCAAATGAGCTTATAAGGCCCTGGTAAGCCTCGGTGACTCCTTGTGGACACCTCTTTTCACTTTGGAAGAGTGTGGGAGACTTGGCACGATACAGGTCTTCTGTTTGGTTTAGCCGAGATTCGACTTTGTTTCAGAATTTAGTTTTATAGTTGGTTGTAAAAATGTTCTAAGTCATATGGAAAATTTTTGTATTGAATGGATTAAACCCTGGATCTATAGCTCGCATCGATTTCTTGATGTTTTTCCTTGAATACTGTTTTTAAGAACTTAATGTAATGGTTATTTGAATTACCAGAAGTTTGGTCCACTGTAAAGCAAATTCTTTTTGGCAAAACAGATAAATGAAAGAAATCTTTTGATCTACGTTCTTGGTGTTTTAGGGTTTGATACCCAGTTCTGGTTTATGTTTGTTAGATGTAGGGAGGTTTGAACCCTCGACCTGCGTAGATTCCTTCGTTCTGTTCTTTATAGTGCTATGATATTTACATTTTTAGGGCAGGGCCCGTTGCTGTTGGTGAAATGATATAATGTTATAGTCTTAAAACTATTTGTAATAAAAGGCTGTGAGCCTGAGTTTGAAACCCTATCGAAATGATTACCGTGTTTTGATTTTTTTTGTAAAAATGATGAGGGTTTCGAACCCTACAAAATGTAAAGATGAAACCCTTGCAAGTTGTTATAACTTAGTTTTGACGGGGCTAACCCTTAGGGTTTTGGACCCTGGTCTCGTGAATATCCTTCGTTTTGTTTACACGATTGCAATGTTTTTTTTTTCCTCGAAAAAAAAGCGTAATTTCATTTCATCCATGGAGTACGAAATTACAATGATCAACACACTCATCTAGAGTGGAGTATAGATCTGCAGTGACAATCACCCTGAAGTGTGCCCAAAAATAGCTCCGATGTTCTCACTATGTGAGCAATAACATCTTTTACAAGATGCAAGTATAGACTTCTTTTGTATCTTACATTACGAGTATTGACAGTTACAAAAATAATTTCAAAGTTTATATACATAGCTGAATATGTAAATAACTGTTTGTAGTTTTCTGACTCCTCAAGAATATAAAACTTGTTGCAATAACCAGTAAGAAAAAACCCATATTCTGATCAATCTATGAACGGTCTGTGAAAGAAGGCACGCTAATTTCCATTCAGATATTCATATATTTTCCAAGTGCCGACCCCCAAATTGAGCCCTTCCTTTGAGGCCTTGTCCGCCTCAGCATTGTTCTCACGATAAATGTGCCTGCAAGTAAAAGATTCCAAAGTGAGAGTGACGTCCTGAATTTGTTCCAAAACAGAAGCAATCCTCCGACTGCTGCAGGTGTATGTTGCAATAACCCAGTTAACCACATTCAAAGAGTCTCCAAAAACACTAAGTTTCTGGGTAGATAGTTCCACAGCAAAAAAAATCAATAGTTTGAGACTTAGAATCTCTGCCCAGTTGTTTGTTCCCCTCCCAAGCCCAATAGACATCGCATAATAGTGAGTAGGAGAAATATAAAGAACAGCCCCTCCCCCACATAGTTCGTTTTGGTAGGCCCCATCAAAAAAACCCCATGGCTGGGATCTATCAATTTCCACAGGTTGTATAAAACGAGGACTAGATGCTTGACAAGCCTGCTTTAGAGCTAGGAATATCCCACAACTGTTAATAGCCACTTGAGCCGGAGTTCCCAGTTTGTCTTTGAACAAACCACTGTTGCGCATGAGCCATAAGCCCCAGATCACCACCGGAGGAAGAGCTTTATATCCTTTCAATGCAGCATTGTTTGTCCACCTTCTCCAAGCGTCTTCAAGCATGTTTCCTTCCCATGGCAGAGGTGTTTTTAAAATTCTGGATAAAATGCTCCAAACCTCCTTTAAGAAACGACACTGCAGAAATAGGTGTGGAATAGTTTCCCCAAATAGTTTGCACAGGTAACATCTGCTAGGACCGTGAAGGCTACGTTTCTGCAAATTTTCCCACGTCGGAATCCGATTTGCCAAAGTACACCACATGAAAAGTCTGGTTTTGGGTGGGCAATGAAGTTTCCAGACCGTTTTCCACCACCAAACCATATCTCTTGGCTCAAAATTTTCACTAATCCACTGATACCCACTTCTTGGTGTGTAATTTCCGGACGGGTCCCCATCCCAGATTAGGGTGTCATCTTCCTCGGTCAAGAAAATCTGTTCCCTGCAAAGAGCTCTTAAGTACTGTCTTAATTCATCCACCAGCTCCACTCTTAAGCCGAATGAGTCTGCCCTTCTCCATACAGGTCTTCCCATCCATACATTCTCCACATCCGCTAACTGACTGAGAAAAAGTATTCCCTGTTGCCTCAACGCCTCCATCAGACCTTCAAACAGTAAGTGTTGAGCTTCACATCCTACCCAAGGATCGCGACCAATCCTCACCCTATGTCCATTGCCAACATCCCAGGCTAGGTTATGCTCAATGACATCAAATGAGGTTACCAAGGCTTTCCAGATGACCGAACCACGACAATGTCCCTTATGAGAAGACCTAATCCAATCTTCCACATTGTCGGGCTCAACGTATTTCTGCAACATAACCCTAGCCCATAAGCCATCGGACTTAATTAAGCGCCATCCACACTTAGCAGCCAAGGCCTTAGAGAAGTGAAAATATTCTTTAGACTCCACCCCCCCAAAGCTTTTGGAGATGCAATTCTGTCCCATCTCACCCATGGGGTAACATGAACATCTTCCTTTCCATTCCACAGAAAATTAAAGCATATCTTCCTTGCTGCTTCCAAAATCCCTTTAGGGATCCAAGCAAGTGACATCCAATATACCGGGATGGCCTCCAGCACCGTCTTAACAAGAACAAGCCTCCCTGCACGCGAGAGCCACCGAAAACTCCAACACTTGAACCTCTTTTCCAACTTCTCCAACAACCAGGCCCAATCCTTTTTTAAGTAGTCATTAGGCTTCAAATTGAATCCCAGATATTTTAACCCATCCGATAGATTTAGAATCATGAAAGGAAAAGAGGTGGTATAGAACATGAATTCCTCCTCCCTCAAAAGAGAGACAGTTAGAGTGGATTTCCCCTCATTAATCTCCATTCCAGTTGCAGTTGAGAAGAGTTTCAGGATCTCTTTGAGTTTTTCGGCATCCAATCTAGAGCCAGAGCAAAAGATCAAAATATCATCCACAAAGAGCAGGTGAGTAAGAGAAAGGCCTGGCACAACCATTATTCCTTCGAATTCTCCATCCCGTTTTGCTTCCTTGATAGCTCTACTCAGACTCTCGGCCACCAACAAAAATAACAATGGAGAGAGGGGACATCCCTGTCATAAACCACGACCAGAATGAAAGAACGGGGTCGCTTCTCCATTCATTAAGATAGAGAAAGATACAGTAGTAATGCAGCTCATGATCCAACGTATAAAGCCAATCTCAAAACCTAAATGGGTAAGCATGAGACGGATATAC
This sequence comes from Larix kaempferi, assembly GCA_027924585.1. Classification (NCBI taxonomy): domain Eukaryota; kingdom Viridiplantae; phylum Streptophyta; class Pinopsida; order Pinales; family Pinaceae; genus Larix; species Larix kaempferi. The sequence goes on from BSBM01001288.1 coordinate 2,036,654, forward strand.
AACCAGCTCACCTTATCAAAAGCTTTGGACAAATCAATTTTTAGAATTGCTCCTTCAGTTTTTTCGTCTTAATGCTATGCAATCCTTCCTGAGCGATTCCAATCACCTCATGAATCTGACGCCCTTCCAAGAAACCAAACTGCTCTTCTGAAATGTGAGTAGATAGAATAGGTTTAAGCCTACTAGCAATCACTTTAGTAACAATCTTGTACACACAATTGCACAATGAGATAGGCCGGAAGTCGTTTAAGGAAGAAGGAGTATCCACCTTAGGAATAAGTGCTATGAATGTGGAGTTGATGCTGGCTGGCACCCTTCCAGTTCTCCTCGAGTCCTCCACAAGTTCAAGTAGATCATTTCCGATGATATCAAAAAGAGCAATAAGAAATTCAATAGTTCACCCATCAGGCCCAGGGCTCTTATCCTTCTGAAAACTTCCCAAAACCTCCTTCAATTCCTCCCCAGTAATGGGGGCCATCAAATTCCTGTTATCCTCCACTTCCACAAACCTAGGGAATAGCTGGGCTACCCGAATCACCTCTTCAATATTCACTTGCTCACTGGCTTTGAATAGATCCCTGAAATGAGTAACCCCAACAGAAGCCAACCCTTCGAAGGTAGACATAGAATTGCCATCTACATCCTCAAGACTCCAAATAGTATTAGCAGACCTTCTTCCTTTTGCATAAGCATGGAAGAATTTGGAATTTTCATCCCCACTTTCCAACCAGATGGCCCTGCTTTTCAATCTCCAAGTCTCCTCGTTCTGAAGAAGTATTATGTTCCTCTAGTTTTCCAAAAGAGCTAGGTGGTCCCTAGACGTCTGAGAGCTGTAACCACCACCCACCTCTTCAGAAATAGAGGCAATTTCTCCTTCAATTGCTTTAAGGACCCTATCGTCCCTTCTCCTCTTCTCAGCAGCCCAAGATTTTATGGGTTCTTTAAGTGTTCTGAGATTCTCCGCAAAATGGAAAGCTGCTGAATGAATCGACTCAGGATGATAAGGTAACCAGTGCTGCTGTATCAGCTCCATGAAAATTGAATCTTTCAGCCAGACTTTATTAAATTTAATAGGAGCAGGCGGTTTAGTTGGACCATCTTTCATCTCCAAATATATTGGATCATGATCAGAGTTTCCCCCCTATCCAATCCATTGTCGTACAAAGAAAGTTGCCTCCACTAGATGCTCAGAAAGGAGAAAACGATCCAACCTCTTTGCCACACAGTCCAGTCCAATTCTCTTATTCCTCCAGGTTGGCTTCAAAAGTACAGGCTCCACATCAATCCAGTTGCCTTCAACTAACTTCCGAACAAAAAAGTTTGTAAGGGCATCCACATTTGAGTGCGGCCCCCAAACCTCCACATTACCCAGAGAGAAATTTAGATCACCCCCGAATACCACAGAATCCCCGCTGAGCAGGTTCCTTCCCAGCAAAGACGTCCAAAACCTTTCCCTCTCACAATAAGGGCCATAGATATTAACAATAGTAAAACTACGTTCAAAATCCAGGAATTTGCAAGAAATTCCCAAAACCGACTGCATCCCCCACCGGGAGGATACACACACCTTAGCCGCGTTCCATCCAATCACCAGACCTCCGGACCGATCCCTAGCATCCAAGGCTTCAAAGCACCACCCAGGAAACCAAACCTTAATCCTGTCAATAGCTTCATCACCGCCACACATAGTTTCTTGTAAAAGCAGAACATCAGGATGCTCAAGGAGCAGCATCCGTCGCAAGGCTGGTCTTTTGGAGGGACCAGCAAGACCTCGACAATTAAAAGACATAATCTTCATCACAACCCATCCTCATGGGCAGTCACTGCTCTAAGTGCCCTTTCAATTGAAAGTTGTGTTCCATTCCTAAGATCCGAGCGCGCTCTAGTCTTAGCATGTGAGAGGAAGGACTTCCTTCCTTTGGTTTTAGGTTGTTTAGGTTTTTCCTTCCCTAAACCACCTCCAGTGGCTTTATTCATGGAGCGCAAAAAATATCCAGACTCCGAAGAGCCGGTGGGTGTAGAGGTCTCAACCATCACTTGAACAAGTACAGGGGAATCATCATGAGGAACAGGGGCAGGACATTCAATCCGAAAGGTTTCCAACACAGTAGCAGAGCCAACATCACCCTATAGAGAAGGTAGAAGGGCCAACGACTTTGCAGAAATATGTAAATTCCTAAATCCATCCACCCAATCGAGTCCAGGAAGAGATAAGTTTTTAATAAAAAGACTGAAGGAAGGGTTTAAAAAGGGAGCAGAAAGAGTACCAGCCACAGTGTCTGAATCCCGAGACAGTGAAAGCAGGGAAACCTCCGATGTCTTGTCCAAAGGCATAAAGCATTCGTTCTCTGCTGTGCCCGAATAATCATTCGACTCAGGTACAATGCCGTCCTCCTCCAGAATGTTCTCGACTTCCACAACTTCAGTGGGAATCTCCTCAGATGGACGATCCTTGTCCTGCTCTCCCAGTGCTTCTTCTCCCCCTAATTCCCCTACCTCCTTCTCCATAGACCTCCTTTTCAAATTCTTGCCAATCTTCATACGAACCGGCAAAGAACATTCAACGGCCGGGTGCCCATATTCATGACACCTTCTGCAATGATACGGCACATTTTCATAGTCCAATGTTTGTGTGAAACAGTAAGGTCCCCATTTCAAATCCATGCTTTCAAATAAACCCTCCCTTACATTTATGCTTACCAGAATCCTGGCCACCTTCTGGATTGCCGTTGTTTGAAATGAGAAGTCGGCTTCCAAATAAATACCCAAAAGATTACCAATTCTCCTAAAATGCTCCTCCGCCCAATACTGTAAGGGTAGCCCCTGTAGCCTTACCCATAGGGGTATAGTGTCCAATCTTTCATGGCTCGTGTCAAACAGCGGATTCCACGACTTAAGTAGAAGAGGAGCCTTGAAAATCGACCAGTTCATGCTAAGTGCCCATACTGCATGTGCTTCTGTGTTAAAATGGAATGCAAACCAACCTCCCGAGAGGCCCACAATCCGCGGTACATACCCACAATGTCCCAGCCAAACACCGGAAGCCCACTGAATCATCGATTTAAGTCTCACCGCCCTGCCATATACCCTGCCCACCAGCACAGATTTAACCATTTCAATTATCTGCTGGAAGCCGATGTCCTCTCCTAGAGCGTAGTTCGGGGCTTTGCCCGTGTTCTTGATCCACCTCCTACGCGTCTTCGCCTGGGGACTCTTGGAACCCTCAAAACCTACACCACAACCTACAACCTTCCTTGCCGAGTCTCCAGTCGGGCTAGAAAAGCCCCGATGTTCCTCCCAGTCCAGAGCCGTAGCACAGTTACCTCCCTGCATAGCCCCACTACCATACACCCCTAGTATATCCTCCCGTGTAATCGATACCCCGCTTAACTCCCGCACCGAAGTTTCATGAGAGCCGTCCAAAGAAATCAGTAAGTTAGGAAGATCACCTATACCCGCACTTACAGGTTCCGGAGAGAGTGAGCACGGGACCTTGACACCCCAGATAGTATCAACTCTGCCCGCCGATACAAACCCCTCGCCATTCCTGTCCCAGAACGAAGATGTCAACAGGGATGGTGCCGAAGAAAACACCGGAGAAGCCTGCCCAGCAGGAGGAAACAAACCCTTGGTCAGATGGTAGTCCGCTACACTACCTCCACCAAAACCACCATCGCCGCTCAAAAACCGAGAATCGCCAGGTGGCGAGCTCCAAATATCCCGATGCCGTAGCGTGTCACTGCCATAATCCACTTCATCCAACTGTTCCATACCGTGGTATTCGAGGAGCTACCAAAAGGGAAAGAGGGGTAGAAAGATAACATTAAAAGATACTCACCCCTGTATCACCTACTAAACTGACCTTGGAACCATAACAAAGCTGCCTAGGGATCCGAGCCATCCCCTGACGCCGCTGACGGCCTGCTGCCGTCTGCAGTGGGAATGGCTGGCGCCACCATCACTGTTCAAACCCTCGCCGCCATCCATTCAAAAACTCTCCATCACCACCACCTCTAACCTCTTGTCTCCATATGGGCTTCTTTTGGAAAAGAAAAAGTGAAACTCTCTTGCATTTCCAAAGCATTCTTAGATTTTTGGATAGAATGCACACAACAAAGAAAGCTTTGACAAGCCACATGATTGCAATGTTATTATAGTAGATGATAAAAATAACTGATGAGAGGGTTTGGAAACGAAAACAGTCGACAAACTATTGGTATTGTTAAATGCTTTGTATTATTTAGAATTATTTAATAAATAACTTAGCATGTGCGTTAAAATGACCTGGTTTCATAATACCCGTCTCGTGTGATAGATGGGTAAATGAATTCTATCTATTTTCTTGCACTTTTTACAACTTAGCTTGTGTTTATGAAATCGTGTACTATGTATTTCGATATTATTAGGATTATGCATAAACATTGTTTATAACTTGAAATGTTCTCTGAAATGGTTTTAAAAGTATAATTCAATACTGAAATAAGTCAGGTTGCTTATTTATAAACTGAGTTGCCTTTTCATTAATTTATTATGTTTATTTAAGATAATTTTAATTAGGATTAAAGCATTGTTTTTAGATTACAATTCCTAAAACAGATCTCTTTATGAGAATATGGTGATTACAGGTTTACTATATGTACGAAACTATTTATAAAACATTCCAAAACTCTGTCCTATTTATTTTGTTTATAGAGTAGGATATATATAGATAGAAAACCTACACTATAAAAGTTTACTCAGATGTAAAGAAAGTTAAAATTCCTGTTGTTAATCTATATGTAGAAATACATTTGAATCTATTTAGAGTACATCAATAATCAAATCTATTTCTTTAAATACTCTTCCTTGCAATAGAGTACGACACTGAAATAGTGTGTGGAAAAATCCAGGGACGCATTTATTATTCTATCATTCATTCATTTAACTATACTAGCCAATTGCATTTTAACCTAACAACTATATGGATCTTCAGAATAGATAAATTTCAGAAGTAAAACATTCATTTGCAGTACAAAATATCTAAGACTTAATTGAAAAACTGATAACGTAATAACATTAAGATTCTTAGTAATACTTTGACAGAAGTAAATAAGATAACACAATTTGAACGTGGTAACTGTAGAAGAGACAAACAGCCAAAGGAGCCCATTTCGCCCAACCTTTTCCTGAATACCGCCAAGGTTACTTGCCTTAGGTTCCCCGAGCCTATTCACTGAACCACCAGGACGAAGATGCTATGTGGAGAAATGGAATAAATTCCTTCACAACTCAGCAGTAGTACTTCCTACTTTTAGCAATATTGAACTCAACAATGTGGCTGCACTAGTTCAGAATGCAGTTTTAGTTCACTCAATCACTTCTAACCTTCCCCTCATCGAATATCTTGTGCTTAGAAATTATTACAAGGTAATAAATGAGCAGCGCCATGCTGAATTCGATGGGTAGATATGTAGCATGACTAGGTCTTTGGTCAATTTTATTTAGTAAATGAGCCACTTGATAAGTTCCACTTTCTTGGGGAACATGACCATAAAAGTAGGGAAGTTGCCCCCTGCAACAGTTAGAAGTGAGTTGAGGATGCTGCCAAGTGTCAGTTTGCTCTCCACCCCAGTCCATTACTCCTACTGGGTTAGTGAACACTCATTCATCAGTCTCCTTTGGATATTTGTCTCCACTTTTATTTATTAATAATAAAATATTCAAAGTAATTAATTATAGTCATCTTTGACCCCACTTGGTCAATAGTCATAAAACTTTACAATAAAAATAAAACATAATTTTTTCTTCATAACATAAAATGTCAAGAACTTGGGTATGTGACAAACACTCCCTATTAAGTTCAACATCGTCCTCGATGTTACTTTATTCATCATCCTTTTGTTCCTCCTAGAACAACATTGGATATGCCACCCGCATATTACTTTCCAATTCCCAAGTTGCTTCATCCAGACTAAGGTGCTTCCGTTGCACCTTTACCTATCCAATGGTACGATTACAAAGCAAAATTTCCCTCTTGTCGAGGATACAATCCGATTCCACCTGTACATCATTCCAATTAATCACACGAGTAGCATCATGCACATACGTTTTCAAAAGAGAGATGTGAAATACATTATGTACTTTAAGATTCGGTGCAAAGCCAACTGATATGCCACTGGTCCTACCCTGGACAAGATTTCAAAAGGTCCGCAATACCTTGGTGCTAATTTAGCACAAATTCCCAATTTTAGGGAGCTCTTTTTAGGTTTTACTTTGAGGAACACATGTTCACCAACCTAAAACTCTTTCTGAGTTCTTTTGAGATCTGCATGACTTTTCTATCTATCTTGTGCAATTTTCAAATTGCCTTGAACCTGTTTCACAGTTAGTTCCATTTCTTTTAATAAATCAGGTCTTAGCATTAACCTGTCAACTGGATTGCGCCAAGAAATAGGAGTATTACATTTTCTGCCATATAAAATTTCAAAGGGACTGAGTTTTGCTAAAGCTTGGTAATGATTATTATAAGCAAACTCAGCGAGATGCAAATATTCCTCCCATTTACCTGGCTGATCTCTAACATACATTCTTAACATATATTCAAGAATCTGATTGACCCTTTCGGTCTGCCCATCCGTTTGTGGATGAAATGCGGTACTGAAATTTAAAGTAGTATCTAAACCTTTAAATAAAGACTTCTAGAAATTTCCTGTAAACTTTGAGTCTCTGTCAGAAATTATAACTTTCAGAATCCCATGCAAACGAAAAATTTGTTTCATAAAAATTTCAGCAATGTTAGCAGCCTTTTAGGTTGTCTTAACAGGTACGAGGTGGGCTGCTTTACTAAGCTTATACAGAACCACCATTACAGAATCATTCTGTTTCCAATTTTTAGGTAAACCATTAATAAAATCGGTACTAATTATGTCCCACTTCGAATTTGGAATAAGTAGTGGCTGCAACAATCTAGCTGGGTGTTGATGTTCTGCATTTACTTGCTAACACTCTATACACCTAGCAATATATTCAGCTACTTCACTTTTCATACATGGCCAAAAATAATCCTTTCTTAGTATTGTTATCATCTTTTGGTAACCAGGATGCCCTGAGTATGGAATTTTATGCAATTCATTTAAAATCAACAACTTAATTTAAGCAACATTGGGCACATAAAGTCTGTTTTTATACAACAATAAACCTCTTTCATCAATTCTAAAATCTCTTATTAAATTTTCAGCATTATCTTCAGCAACCTTAGTAGGTAATTTCTGATATTTTTCATCCATTCTGATTCCTTCCTTAATTTGATTTTCTAGATTAGTTTTATAAGTGCTGATTGTTGAAATAAAATTTAGCCTAACATTTTCTGCTTAAGGCATCAACAACTTTATTCTCTTTACCCTTAATGTGTTGAGTCTCGAAATCATATTCGCTAAGGAAAGCTAGCCACTTAGCTTGCCTTGCGTTCAGATTTGGTTGATCCAACAAATACTTTAAACCTTTATTATCTATCATTAAAGTAAATTTTATTCCAATTAAGTGATGGCGCCACATCTTTAATGCATGTATTACGACATCCAACTCTAGGTCGTAAGTTGCATAGTTCTTATCATGAATCTTTAACTTCCTATATTCATATGCAATTACATGACCCTCTTGTGTTAAGACCCCACCAAATCCATCATTGCATGCATCAGTGCATACAATGAAATCCTTGTTTGGATCAACAATTTTTAGAATAGGTGTTGTTGTTAACAACTCTTTTAGTTTCTTAAAACTTTCTTCACATTTTTTATCCCACACAAATTTCTTACCTTTCTTTTGTAAAGAGGTTATAGGATTCGCTATTCTAGAAAATCCCTCTATAAATTTACGATAGTAACCTGTAATTCCCATAAAAGATCGTACACCAGTTACGTCTTTAGGGGCAGGCCATTCATTAATTGCTTTTATCTTGTCCCGGTCTACTGTGATTCCATCCTTGGATATCACATGCCCTAGGTGTTGTATTTTATCTTTATAAAAATCACATTTGTTGAACTTAGCGTAAAGTTGGTGTTCTCTTAACACTTGTAAAATTATTTTTAAGTGTTCGTCATGCTCTTCTTTTGTCTTAGAATAAATTAGAATATCATCAATAAAAACAATCACAAATTTATCTAAGTACTTATGTAAAACATTATTCATAAGGCACATGAAAACTATTAGAGAGTTGGTCAGCCCAAAAGGCATAACCACAAACTCGTAGTGCCCGTAACGGGTTCTAAAAGCAGTCTTGAAGATGTCCTAATCTTTAATTATGACTTGATGGTACCTCGACATCAAGTCTATCTTAGAAAATATCTTCCTGTCGCGTAGTTGATCAAACAGATCATCAATGCGAGGCAGAGGATATATGTTCTTTATGGTCATTTTATTTAACTGACGGTAATCTATGCATAAACGCATAGTTCCGTCTTTCTTTTTAACAAAAATTACAGGTGCTCCTTATGGAGACACATTGGGCCTTATATAATTTTTATCAATAAGTTCCTTAAGTTGTGATTTAAGTTTATTAAGTTCCAAAATGTTCATTCTGTAAGGAGCCTTCGAGTTTGATATCGCTCCCAGTACTAACTCAATGGTGAAATCAAGTTCCCTTTTCAGAGGTAGTCCCGGAATTTCTTCTGGGAATACATCAGAAAATTCATTTAGAATGGGTATGTCTTCCAACTTTAATTTATCTTCCTTAGTTGATTGTTCGTCATTAATCACATTTATAGCAAACAACTTACACCCTTTACGAACAACCTTTTTAACTTCTAGAGCAGAAATTTGTCTAACATATATCTTCCTAGGAATTTCTTTTATTATTACAGTTTCACATTCATCATTCAAACAGGTAAAAGTCTTTTCAAAGCAATCTAATACTATCCTATGCTTCTCTAAGCAATCCATTCCAATGAGAAAATTGTAAGAACCTAAAGGTAACACATTCAACTTAACATGGGTCCTAAACTGATTCATCAATAATTCACATTATTTTACATAATCAGTCACTTTTCGCTAATGGAACCAACCATGATTTATCAAACTTATCTATTTTCAGGTTGCAACATTTAACTAAATTTGGTGACACATAGCTAATACTTGCTCATGGATCAATTAAAATAGAAATGGGTTTATTTTTCAGCATACCTTCCACTTCCACCATGGAATTTTGATGATTAGCTTGTCTATTCTCCAAAGCTACATTTATCGTGGGCATCTCCCTTGCTAAGTCACCAACTGTAGCCTCCTCCTGTACTGTGTGTATGTTGTTGACAATCCTCTTTCTAAGTGGGCATTTTGATGCATAGTGAGGTCCCTGATAGTCCCAACATTTAATAGGTTATTTCTATTCATTATTTTTAACAAAATTTTTAGGTGGATCACTGTTTCTTGCAGCTGTAAATTCTGACTGTGTATTACTTACTGCATTATTTCCTTGAAATTTTCTGTGAGAGTAATTACGTGAATTATTATTTCCAAAATTACGATTAAAAGAGAACTGCTTCTTCCTTTGTTCAAAGTTGTTAGGCCTTTTTGCTTTCCAGCTTGGTATGCCCTCTCTTTTCTTATTATGTTCATAACAAATATTTGCTTTTCTCACGGCCTCTTAAAGGGTTCGAGGACCATCATTCTCGATCCTGTCCTTTATATGAGAGGGCAAACAACTCATAAACCTTTGTATCTTAGGTTTTTCTTCAATGATATAAGGCAAATACCTTAATAAATTTAAAAAATTGCTGCACAACTCCCTCATATCCATGGAATCTAGCTTTAACTCATAAAACTCTTTAGCTCGTTCCTCATAATATTGTTCCGACAAAAACTTCCTTTTAAAATATTTCTTAAAATTACTTCAATTTACACTTTTCTCTTTTAAACCTTTTACTCGTTTCAGATCTTGCAACCAGATGTCTGCTTTTTCCAGTCAAATTATAAATTGCCATTTTAGTTTTTAGATGACTTGAGTAGTTGTAAATTTGGAAATACTTATTCATACCGGACAACCATGTTTCGTCTGTCTCACTCTTTTCTATTTCTCCATTAAATGATGGTGGTTTGATCTTTTTAAACTCGCCAGAAATTTCTTCGTATGGCTTGTACTTCTTTTTCCTAGTGTCGTAGTCATAGTCACTAGAATACTTGTGCTTTTTTCTGCGTGCCTTTTCATCAAATTCAGAAGATGAGCTGCTGTCATAATTAGTTAATTTTATCTTTTTATCCTTACGTTGGTAGGACATAGTTCCAGATTCAACATTATTTTATGTTTCTTTATCTTTATCATTATTATTATGAAAATTATTCAACAAGATTTGATTCAACTCCTCTTGAGCTTTCAGAATTTGTTCATTTTCTTCCTTAACAGTTTTTATCTCAATCTTTAAATCCTTTACTGTTCTTAATAATTCAGATGAATTATCATTCATTTCAAATAATAATTTTATTGCATTAATGTGTCCTTGTTCATTATTAAGGGACCTATCTTCAGCTGACTCTTCTGGTCCTTCCATATCTGTAGATGAAATTTATAAAATGCTGAAACTGAAAACAAAAATAAAATAAAAATCAATAATTTGCAATTATGTACTAAATTTTTATTTGCGCGAATGAGCCATTTCAGGCCTAGTATTTGAACTTGCGCTCTGATACCACATGTAACATCCCTAAATTTCACAAAAAATTAAAATTTTCAATTAGCATTAAATGCTTGTATTACTTGTGTGGAAGGGTTATTAAAGTTAACTTTAATATATCTAGACATTAACAAGTTGTTTCAATGACGACAACATCTAAAATTGGTTGTTGGTGATTAAAAGTTTACGACACTTATAAGCAAGTGACTACGATTGTCGCAACTGCTGTTATTCTATCTCACTGTAAGATAGTTACTTAAATGTTGTAATGTCAGTAATTGTCATTTAATGTCCGAATGTTCTATTATTACAGTGTTTTCAAAATGTATTTAATGTTTGATACTTGAATTAACTTCTTATTCAAAGTGCACATTGTCAACTTTCGTTCTATGTTATAAATTTGATTCTAGAGACTATCTGGTCGTCTCATTGTAATGTAGGGGTCCTTGTGAATGCTCCGAGGCTTACTTAGCTATTTGATAGCTAACGCTCCTAAATTCTATTTGCAGATTACAGGTAAGAAAGGGATTACTATTGACGCATACCCTGATGTATGTAAAAGGACTTTACTTATCTTCAGTTTGTTTTGATATAAAGATGGATAGAGGACTAGACTCGTGCAAGGGTGATATCTGCCTTAGTTTCGATTATTCATTTTAAAAGGTTTAACATGCCCACCCATACCTTTATATGGTTTGAAACCACGTTATGAAATTTTATTGAAGTCTTGCATAATAACTTATATTTCCTAAGTGTTTATGTTTCTTTTAAACAATGACATACTTGTGCCTTTTTAATTCTTTTGTAGTAAGTCGTGGATTAATATAATTTTGCATCCCATATGATTTTTATGCAATATTAAACTTTAAAAAAAGGCTTATTACTAACGCTATCATATGTGTCACCTATTTGTAACTATATTCAATTATATTAAAGTTAGATATTATAGATCTTATGCATCTATACTAATGCATCGATATTTTATGTTATATGCTTAAACCTTATACTATAGTCATAGTATGGCTCCTTTGAAATTCAAACTATACATTGTTAGTTTGACTAGGCATATAACATAATTTATGATACAACAATGAGGATAACCGTGACTTGAGCCTTGGTGAATCTCTCCGTTGGCAGTCTTAGGTGCACCAGTAGATATGATTCTTAAATGCTATTAAGTGTGTGGGTGGATTTCCCGTTGGCATCCCTCGTGGCAGGTCTTCACGTGATAGCTCTTGGGAAAGGTGACAAACCCTAAGTGCATTCGCACTACTCACCGAGACATCAAAATGGAGCATTCATTTTGCAGTAGAGGTGGGGGAAGAGGCTGACAGGCTCTCTACCTTTCAAGGTTTGTAAACCTTGCTTGTATTTGTCTCCCAGGGGTTCGATGTTGTGACCTTGCTGCCTATATAATAGTTACAGGAGCTTGCATGTAAATGCATTCCTTACAGGGTTTGTAACTCTTACGGATTCGATGTTGAAACCCTACACTACCATCGTATGCGTTGATGGAGGCCAATGCACAGTTGTGCTTAAGTTTTGCAAGTAATGTTATATGAAACCATTTTATATTTTTCTGTGTGTCTTATTTATAATTTCGTTAGGTATTAAACTTTACATCTGAGCTGGTGAAGTTTTAACCCATTTATGCGTTGATGTTTCCTGGTAGATGATTTCCATGGCAGAGTTTTGAGTTCGTCCATATTGGGAAATGAGCTTATAAGGCCTTGGTAAGCCTCGATGACTCCTTATGGACACCTCGTTGCACTTTGGAAGAGTGTGGGAGACTTGGCACGATATAGGAGTTCTGTTTGGTTTAGCCGAGATTCGACTTTGTTTCAGACTTTAGTTTTATAGTTGGTTGTAAAAATGTTCTAAGCCATATGGAAAATTTTTGTATCTAAGGGATTGAACCCTGGATCCATAGCTTGCATTGGTTTTTCGATGTTTTTCCTTGAATACTGTTTTTAAGAACTCAATGTAATGGTTGTTTGAATTACTAGAAGTTCGGTCCACTGTAAAGGAAATTCTTTTTGTCAAAATAGATAAATGAAAGAAATGTTTTGATCTACGTTTTTGGTGTTTTAGGGTTTGATACCCAGTTATGGTTTATGTTTGTTAGATGTAGGGAGGTTTGAACCCTCGACTTGTGTAGATTCCTTCATTCTGTTCTTTATAGTGCTATGATATTTACGTTTTTAGGGCAGGGCCCGTTGCTGTTGGTGAAATGATATAAGGTAATAGTTTTAAAACTATTTGTAATCAAAGGCCGTGAGTTTGAGTTTTAAACCCTGTCGAAATGATTACTGTGTTTTGATTTTGTTTGTAAAAATGCTGAGGGTTTCAAACCCTGCAAAATGTAAAGATGAAACCCTTGCAAGTTGTAATTACTTAGTTTTGATGGGGCTAACCCTTAGGGTTTTGGACCCTAGTCTCGTGAATATCCTTCATTTTGTTTACACAATTGCAATGTTATTATAGTAGATGATAAATATAACTGATGAGAGGGTTTGGAAACGGAAACAGTCGAAAGACTATTAGTACTGCTAAATGATTTGTATTATTTAGAATTATTTAATAAATAACTTAGCATGTGCGTTAAAATGACATGGTTTCATAATACCCGTATCGTGTGATAGATGGGTAAATGAATTCTATCTATTTTCTTGCACTTTTTACAACTTAGCTTGTGTTTATGAAATCCTGTACTATTTATTTCGATATTATTAGGATTATGCATAAACATTGTTTATTACTTGAAATGTTCTCTAAAATGGTTTTAAAAGTATAATTCGATACTGAAATAAGTCAAGTTTCTTATTTATAAACTGAGCTGCCTTTTCATTAATTTTCTATGTTTATTTAAGATAATTTTAATTAGGATAAAAGCACTGTTTTTAGATTACAATTCCTAAAACAGATCTCTTTATGAGAACATGATGATTACAGGTTTACTATATGTACGAAACTATTTATAAAACATTCTAGAACTCTGTCCTATTTTTTTTTTTTATAGAGTAGGATATATAGAGATATAAAACCTGCACTATAAAAGTTTATTCATATGTAAAGAAAGTTAAAATTCCCGTTGTTAATCTATATGCAGAAATACATTCGAATCTATTTACAGTACATCAATAATCAAATCTATTTATTTAAATACTCTTCCCTGTACTAGAGTATTGTAGGGCTCGTCTAGGTAAGCTAATTTATATATATATATATATTTTAACATAAAATTATAAAAGGATAACACCCTTCTCAAAGTTAAAAGATTACTCAGCCAAGCAATCCTATCTATGATTTATGCTACCAGGAGTGATGTTCATAATAAATTCATGATATCTTTTCTAAGCACAAAGTAAACATAATATAAAACTCTCAATCAATCCAATAGTTCTCTCAAAGAAATAAAAGGTAAAGAATGTTTACATTTGAGATGTAAACATAAGTTAAGATTCTCTCCCTAAGCCATCGTAAACACAAAGAATTTAATAACATTAAACAAATAATTATCACTATTAGATATATGGAAAGAAATGTTTAAATTGGATTACAACAATGAAATTCTCAATTTCCTAAATCCTTTGTAAGCATAATGAAATTAATATCTCATTTGACCTATTAACATTTATCTTTTATTAGGCAAGCCCAAGAATGATCTTTTATAAAAGTTGAATTATAAAAGAATGGTCATATTCTTTTCTTCATATTTTTCTAACATGAGAATGGGTATTACAATATCAATTAAATTAAAAATAGAAGAGGAACAATAAATCAAGTGTGTATCGTATCAGTAACTAACATTTGTAAAGCGATTTTAGATGTCACGATTCACCTTGTAAAAGCATATATATATATATATATATATATATATATTTAAAGCATAAGAATGCACAACTCACAAATCCTATCCATTCAAACATGGGTAAAGTAACCATATCTCAATATAACAGGTTAAAGAACAGCCGAGTTATTATCACTATCTTTGTGGATATGCATGAACACTTATCAAGTCATAACGAATACTTAACAAGTAATCTATAATGGTTCCGGCTTTTGCATTACAAGCATATTATAACTAAGACAATTCAGAAGGGCAATTTTTGACGCTTGGTAATTATCTAACTATACCAGCAGTATATTAAAAGAGGGAAAACGCCGATTGCTAATACTAAGGATGTGTGTTCCAGATCTTCAATTTGGCAGGGCTTGTCAATCACTACACAATCGCCATGACTCCTTAATTCAACAATAACTTTTAAAACAGTTATAAACAATACTAACAATATAAAAATTAACAAAAATTCTCGCCACGACTATCTCTTCACAATTAATAGAACAGGCATTCGTTTTACCGAACCCTTTATGGAGATCAAATGGAAGAATAAAACTTAGAGCTCAACTGCTCGACCGACGTTTACGGATCTTATCTTCAACTTTTGCCAAGCGTAAGCTCCATCCGGCAAACTCAAGGTAAGGTCGAGTTTATGCATAAGTGATAGAAAGATTAAGTGATCCGTCCAGGTGTGAAGGTCGTTTTCAGAATTTTGACTTATTATCGATAGAATTCTTTGGATATATCCTTGGTTACAATCAAAGTACAGGGAATTGAATCACATTTCCAGAATTTCAAAGATATAGCATCAAGTCGATTTATTTTAATCACATATAGATTTAGCAACCGAAATTATCTATTAACTGAGCATGATAGATCAGTGTCAGGCGGTGTCAAGAAATCTTTCTATCAATCTGAACATACCTAATAATACACGAGTCAAGCACTTCCAGTGCTGTAAAGCGAAACTGATCCGAATTCGACAGTGCTCCTATTTTCTACAAATTAGGAATCGAGGGACGAGTGCTGTGATTAAGACATAGAATTGATCTGTGTCAAATCTTGAGAATCAAAAGAAAATTCTAAAATAATTCAGGCCAAGCCTATGAAGGGTCGATCTGTACTCTTTACTAAATAAAATGTAAACAGACATACACCGTCCGAACCTGTTAACAAATTGACTGTACCTAGTAATTCTTAAAATCACAGTTAATTTAAATTTGTAGCTAAACCTATGCTGATTAGATCTATTGTAAAGATTGGTAGCATCTAGTACTCATAAAGTCACAGTCAAACAAATTGGTAAATAAACATTCGTTGATTAGATCTATGGACCAGATCGGTGGAACCTAGTACTAAAAAAGTCACAGTCAAGTAAATTGGTAAATAAACATTCGTTGATCAGATCTATGGAACAGATCGGCAGTAGCTGGTGCTCACAAAGTAACAGTCAAGTAAATTGGTAAACAACCATTCGCTGATAAGATCTATGGAATAGATTGGTGGCAGCTGGTGCTCACAAAGTAACAATCAAGTAAATTGGTAAACAAACATTCACTGATCAGATCTATGGAACAGATCAGCGACAGCTGGTGCTCACAAAGTAACAGTCAAGTAAATTGGTAAACAACCATTCGCTGATCAGATCTATGGAATAGATCGGTGGCAGCTGGTGCTCACAAGTAACAGTCAAGTAAATTGGTAAACAAACATTCGCTGATCAGATCTATGGAACAAATCGGCGGCAGTTGGTGCTCACAAAGTAACAGTCAAGTAAATTGGTAAACAAGCATTCGCTGATCAGATCTATGGAACAGATCGGCAGTAACTAGTACTCTTAAAATCTCAGTCCAATAAATTGTAACAAAAAGAATTATGTCGACCCCGATCTATTGACAGATCTAACTCCTATTAAAAGAAGTCAATTAAAACTTTCTTAACTAAAACACAGTAATGGAAGCTCAGCAATTGAAATGCAGAATCAATCTAAGTACAGGACCAAATTAAAATATGATTGTAACTAGCATTCTCTAATCGGTTTCATTATACTGGTGGTTCTCTGAAAATGACATTCTGCATTAATCTAATTACCAGATTCAAACTGGGATAATAGAATTTCAGTCAGAATTCCTATGTCACGAATTATCTAATTCAAATACAATTTTCTGAATTTGAAATGTAGAGCCTACCTCAACCACATACCAAAAAAAATAAGACAACATATAAACTCTTAAAGACGTTCGACAAATTCTGCCAATAAATTTCATTGATCATTCGAAATACAGCTAGAGTTTTGTTCAGAAGATTTCAATGAATAACTGCAAAAAAATAAATTAGAAGAGTTACCTCTCTTGCCACTGAAGTTCTGCAAATAATGTTGGAGTTGGTCCTCACTATTATGCTCCTCGAAACCTCGATCATTCACTGGTGGACACCTCGGTAAACCACCCAACCACTCTGGAAGTACTCTTCTTCCTTCCAGACCCCTAAGCTAATCGGGTCGTAGAGTTCACACACATATTTTAGAAATCCAGCTTGGGATTCCCCCCCCCCCACCAGGATTTCTTAACCAAACCCTTAAATAGAAGCAAGTCTTTGAGGTACTCGAAAATTATGACAATCGTCCAAATTATGGGTCCTTTCCCCTTCCCAATGTCTTCCTTATAAAGGAAGACCTCCTGCAACACATGTCGCTTCATGCACAATTATATAATTATTTTTAAATTTTTTTAAGAAAAACCCTCACCCATCCAAGTGTCATCTTTTCTAGGAAATGCACCTAAACCCCTAGGTTTCCTCAAGTCTGTCCCCCAGATACTTTAGTTAACTCCTAGCTTTTAGTTGACTAGGTGTCTAAGCTTAGGATTCTATTTTGCTCCTAAATAATGATTTCTATTATTTTAAATGCTCAACAAAATAACTATTCATGTGCAAATGCTTAAATTATTTTTATGCATTTGCTAAATAATAATCTAGAGTTAATCTTATAAGTTTTTATACAGTTAAATTTGACAATCAAACTCACTAGGATCACGGTGCCGCATCGTTGGGCTCCTAGTTCCTTAATTTTAATTCCCTGACATGGCACCACTCCGTCGAGTCCAGTCATCCATGGTTTCCATTCCTTGGCATGGTACCGCATCATTGGGTCGTTGCGTCCATTCTTTCCGTTCTCAACAGGGTACCGCACCGTCGGGCCCTTCTACCACCATCTTTCCGTTTTGATTTGCGGGAACTCTTGTAGGGGTTTCAGGAATGGTTACCATCCATCCTCCGTCTACATGCTATCTAGGGACTAATGGCGCTGAGGAGTGAGTCCGTTCTCACTGCGCGTCCCTCAACTTGTACGTGACCATCTCCGTCGTGGCCCACCTCATACGCCCTCACGCATTCCTCTTGAGCAAGCGGATCAGTGCTTATCTGCTCATGCGTGGTATTCTTGTCGGAATTCAACATCGTCGTCGCTCCCCCTGTGTGTGATTTACTCGTACTCTACAACCCTTCATGTTCCTTTGTGTGTCCGTTGGTGAACCGTCTTACTTGTTTCTACACACACTTCTCACAACAAGTTATTAGTAGCACTGTCCTTAATAATCATCATCTGATTTCTAAATCTAGTATTGTTAAACATTTATGATTTATTCAAACTGATCATTCATCTAATCAAATATACATTTCGTCGACAATTACATAATCACCGTATTGCTAGTCGTTAAGCATTATCCATCAACATAATTTTCCATAGTCATAGCTAATCGTTTAACATATGCAATTATTCATTTACATCAACAATTCAGATACACACACACAAAAATAAGGTCAAAAGGTTATTTAATTAATGTTTCAATCGGCCGGGTCGCTCAGCAGGTGCCCTCAATGTCTACAAAAGTCTAGGGGCACTACAAGTATGACACTGAAATAGTACGTGGAAAAATACAGGGAAGCATTTATTATTCTATCATTCATTCATTTAACTATACTAGCCAATTGCATTTTAATCTAACAACTATATGTCTCTTCAGAATAGATAAATTTCAGAAGTAAAACATTCATTTGCAGTACAGAATATCTAAGACTTACTTGAAAAACTGATAATGTAATAACATTCAGATTCTTAGTAATACTTTGACAGAAGTGAATAAGATAACCTAATTTGAACCTAGTAACTGTAGAAAAGACAAACAACCAAAGGAGCCCGTTCCACCCAACCTTTTCCTAAAGACAACCAAGTCTCCTTGCCTTAGGACCCCTGAGCCTGTCCACTGAACCCCCAGGATGAAGATGCTGTGTGGAGAAATGGAATAAATTCCTTTGCAACTCAGTAGTAGCACTTGACAGTAGTACTTCCTGCTTTTAGCAATATTGAACTCAACAATGTGGCTGCACTAGTTCAGAATGCAGTCTTAGTTCACTCAATCACTTCTAACCTTCCCCTCATTGAATCTCTTGTGCTCATAAATTATCACAAGGTAAGAAATGAACAACCCCCTGTTGAATACGATGGGTAGATAAATAGCATGCCTAGGTCTTTGGTCAGTTTTGTTTAGTAAATGAGCCACCTGCTCAGTTCCACTTTCTTGGGGAACATGACCATAAAAGTAGGGAAGTTTCCCCCTGCAACAGTTAGAAGTGAGTTGAGGATGCTGCCAAGTGTCAGTTTGCTCTTCACCCCAGTCCATTCCTCCTAGTGGGTCAGTGAACACTCATTCATCAGTCTCCTTTGGATATTTGTCTCCACTTTTATTTATTAATAATAAAATATTCAAAGTAATTAACTACAGTCATCCTTGACCCCACTTGGTCAATAGTCATAAAACTTTACAATAAAAATAAAACATAATGTTTTCTTCATGACATAAAATGTCTAGAACTTGGGTATGTGACAAACACCCCCTCTTAAGTTCAACATCGTCCTCGATGTTACTTTATTCATCATCCTCTTGTTCCTCATGGAACAACATTGGATATGCCACCCGCATATTACTTTTTAATTCCCAAGTTGCTTCATCCGGTCTAAGGTGCTTCCATTGCACCTTTACTTGTCCAATGGTATGATTACGAAGCAAAATTTCCCTCTTGTCGTGGATACAATCCGGTTCCACCTGTACATCATTCCAATTAATCGCATGATTAGCATCATGCACATACTTTTTCAAAAGAGAGATGTGAAATGCATTATGTACTTTAAGATTCGGTGGCAAAGCCAACTGATATGCCACTAATCCTACCTTGGACAAAATTTCAAAAGGTCCGCAATACCTCGGGTGCTAATTTAGCACAACTTCCCAATTTTAGGGAGATCTTTTTAGGTTTTACTTTGAGGAACACATGTTCACCAACCTGAAACTCTTTCTGAGTTCTTTTGAGATCTGCATGACTTTTCTATCTATCTTTTGTAATTTTCAAATTGCCTTGAACCCGTTTCACGGTTAGTTCCATTTCTTTTAATAAATCAGGTCCTGGCATTAACATGTCAACTGGATTGCTCCAAGAAATAAGAGTATTACATTTTCTGCCATATAAAATTTCAAAGGGGTTGAGTTTTGTTGAAGCTTGGTAATGATTATTATAAGAAAACTCAATGAGATACAAATATTCCTCCCATTTACCTGGCTGATCTCTAACATACATTCTTAACATATCTTCAAGAATCTGATTGACCCTTTCGGTCTGCCCATCCATTTGTGGATGAAATGCGGTACTGAAATTTAAAGTAGTATCTAAACCTTTAAATAAAGACTTCCAGAAATTTCCTGTAAACTTTGAGTCTCTGTCAGAAATTATAACTTTCGGAATCCCATGCAAACAAAAAATTTGTTTCATAAAAATTTCAGCAATGTTAGCAGCCTTGTAGGTTGTCTTAACAGGTATGAAGTGGGTTGCTTTGCTAAGCTTATCCACAACCACCATTACAGAATTCTGTTTCTGATTTTTAGGTAAACCAGTAATAAAATCGATACTAATTATGTCCCACTTCCAATCTAGAATAGGTAGTCGCTGTAACAATCCAGCTGGGTGTTGATGTTCAGCCTTTACTTGCTGACACTCTATACACCTAACAATATATCCTGCTACTTCACTTTTCATACATGGCCAAAAATAATCCTTTCTTAGCATTGTTATCATCTTTTGGTAACCATAATGCCTTGAGTATGGACTTTTATGCAATTCATTTAAAATCAACAACTTAATTTCAACAACATTGTGCACATAAAGTCTATTTTTATATAGCAATAAACCTCTTTCATCAATTCTGAAATTTGTTATTAAATTTTCAGCATTATCTTCAACAACATTATTAAGTAATTTCTGATATTTTTCATCCATTCTGATTCCTTCCTTAATCTGATTTTCTAGATCAGTTTTATAAGTCCTGATTGCTGAAATAAAATTTAGCCTAACATTTATGCTTAAGGCATCAACAAATTTATTCTCTTTACCCTTAATGTGTTGAATCTCGAAATCATATTCGCTAAGGAAAGCTAGCCACCTAGCTTGCCTTGCGTTCAGATTTGGTTGATCCAACAAATACTTTAAACTTTTATTATCTGTCATTAAAGTAAATTTTATTCCAATTAAGTGATGTCGCCACATCTTTAATGCATGTATTACGGTAGCCAACTCTAGGTCGTAAGTTGCATAGTTCTTCTCATGAATCTTTTACTTCCTATATTCATATGCAATTACATGACCCTCTTGTGTTAAGACCCCACCAAGTCCATCATTGCATGCATCAATGTATACACTGAAATCCTTGTTTAGATCAACAATTTTTAGAATAGGTGTCGTTGTTGACAACTCTTTTAGTTTCTTAAAACTTTCTTCACATTTTTTATCCCACACAAATTTCTTACCTTTCTTTTGTAAAGAGGTTATAGGATTCCCTATTCTAGAAAATCCCTCTATAAGTTTACGATAGTAACCTGTAATTCCCATAAAAGATCGTACACCAGTTATGTCTTTAGGGGCAGGCCATTCATTAATTGCTTTTATCTTGTCTGGGTCTATTGCGATTCCATCCTTGGATATCAGATGCCTTAGGTGCTGTATTTTATCTTTATAAAAATCACATTTGTTGAACTTAGCGTAAAGTTGGTGTTCTCTAAACACTTGTAAAATTATTTTTAAGTGTTTGTCATGCTCTTCTTTTGTCTTAGAATAAATTAGAATATCTTCAATAAAAACAATCACAAATTTATCTAAGTACTGATGTAAAACATTATTCATAAGGCACATGAAAACTACTGGAGTGTTGGTCAGCCCAAAAGGCATAACCACAAACTCGTAGTGCCCGTAACGGGTTCTAAAAGCAGTCTTGAAGATGTTCGCATCTTTAATTCTGACTTGATGGTACCCTGACCTCAAGTCTATCTTAGAAAATATCTTTGCGTCGCGTAGTTGATCAAACAGATCATCAATGTGAGGCAGAGGATATATGTTCTTTATGGTCATTTTATTTAACTGACGGTAATCTATGCGTAAACACATTGTTCTGTCTTTCTTTTTAACAAAAATTACAGGTGCTCCCCATGGAGACACACTGGGCCTTACATAATTTTTATGAATCAATTCCTTAAGCTGTGATTTAAGTTCATTAAGTTCCAAAATGTTCATTCTGTAAGGAGCCTTCGAGTTTGGTACCGCTCTCAGTACTAACTCAATGGTGAAATCAAGTTCCCTTTACAGAGGTAGTCCTGGAATTTCTTCCGGGAATACATCAGAAAATTCATTTAGAATGGGTATGTATTCCATATTTAACTTATCTTCCTTAGTTGATTGTTCGTCATTAATCACATTTATAGCAAACAACTTACACCCTTTACGAACAACCTTTTAAACTTGTAGAGCAGAAATTTGTCTAACATATATCTTTCTAGGAATTCTTTTTATTATTACAATTTCACATTCATTATTCAAAGAGGTAAAAGTCTTTTCAAAGAAATCTAATACTACCCTATTCTTCTCTAACCAGTCCATTCCAATCAGAACATCGTAAGAACCTAAAGGTAACACATTCAACTTAACATGGGTCCTAAACTGATTCATCAGTAATTCACATTCTTTTACATAATCAGTCACTTTTCTTTTTGTTCCAATGGCTAATTGAACCAACCATGATTTATCAAACTTATCTATTTTCAGGTTGCAACATTTAACTAAATCTAGTGACACATAGCTAAGACTTGCTCTTGGATCAAATAAAATAGAAATGGGTTTATTTTTCAGCATACCTTCCCCTTCCACCATGGAAGTTTGAGGACCATCTTGTCTATTCTCCAAAGCTGCATTTATCCTGGGCATCTCCCTTGCTAAGTCACCAACTGTAGCCTCCTCCTATACTGTGTGTATGTTGTTGACAGTCCTCTTTCTGAGTGGGCATTTTGATGCATAGTGAGGTCCTTGACAGTCCCCACATTTAACAGGATCTTTCTATTCATTATTTTTAACAAAATTTTTAGGTGGATCACTATTTCTTACAACTGTAAATTTTGACTGTGTATTACTTGCTGCATTATTTCCTTGAAATTTTCTGTGAGACTAATTACGTGAATTATTATTTCCAAAATTATGAATAAAAGAGAATTGCTTTTTCCTTTGTTCAGAGTTGTTAGGACTTTTTGCTTTCCAGCTTGGTATGCCCTCTCTTTTCTTATTTTGTTCATAACAAATATTTGCTTTTCTCATGGCCTCTTGGCCTCTTCAAGGGTTTGAGGACCATCATACTCGATCCTGTCCTTTATATGAGAGGGAAAAAAACTCAGAAACCTTTGTACCTTAGGTTTTTCTTCAGTGATATAAGGCACATACCTTAATAAATTTAAAAACTTGCTGCACAACTCCCTCATATCCATGGAACCTAGCTTTAACTCATAAAACTCTTTAGCTCATTCCTCATAATACTGTTTTGACATAAACTTACTTTTAAAATATTTCTTAAAATTACTCCTATTTACACTTTTCTATTTTAAACCTTTTACTCGTTTTAGATCTTGCAACCAGATGCCTGCTTTTCCAGTCAGATTATAAATTGCCATTTTAGTTTTTAGATGACTTGAGTAGTTGTAAATTTGGAAATACTTATTCATACCGGACAACCATGCTTCGACTGTCTCACTCTTTTCTATTTCTCCATTAAATGTTGGTGGTTTGATCTTTTTAAACTCGCCAGAAATTTCTTCGTATGGCTTGTACTTCTTTTTCCTAGTGTAGCAGTTACTGTCACTACTATCACTAGAATACTTGTGCTTTTTCCTGCATGCCTTTTCATCAAATTCAGAAGATGAGCTACTGTCATAATTACATAATTTTATCTTTTTATCCTTACGTTGGTAGGACATAGTTCCAGATTCAACATTATTTTTTGTTTCTTTATCTTTATCATTATTATTATGAAAATTATTCAACAAGATTTGATTTAGATCCTCTTGGGCTTTTAGAATTCGTTCGTTTTCTTCCTTAATAGTTTTTATCTCAATCTTTAAATCCTTTACTGTTCTTAATAATTCAGATGAATTATCATTCAGTTCAAAAAATAAGTTTTCTGCATTAATGTGTCCTTGTTCATTATTAAGGGACCTATCCTCAGCCGACTCTTTTGGTCCTTCCATATCTGCAGACTAAATTTATAAAATGCTGAAACTGAAAACAAAAATAAAATAAAAATCAGTAATTTGCAATTATGTCCTAAATTTTTATTTGCGCGAGTGAGCCACTTCAGGCCTAGTATTTGAACTTGTGCTCTGATACCACATGTAACATTCCGAAATTTCACAAAAAATTAAAATTTTCAATTAGCATTAAATGCTTGTATTACTTGTGCGGAAGGGTTATTAAAGTTAACTTTAATATATCTAAACACTAACAAGTCGTTTCAATGACGACAACATCTAAAATTGCTCATTGGTGATTAAAAGTTTACAACACTTATAAGCTACTACAATTGTCGCAACTGCTGTTATTCTATCTCACTGTAAGATAGTTACTTAAATATTGCAATGTCAGTAATTATCATTTAATGTCCGAATGTTCTATTATTACAATGTTTTCAAAATGTATTTAATGTTTGATACTTGAATTAACTTCTTATTTAAAGTGCACATTGTCAACTTTCGTTCTACGTTATAAATTTGATTCTAGAGACTATCTGGTCGTCTCATTGTAATGAAGGGGTCCTTGTGAATGCCCCGAGGCTTAATTAGCTATTTGATAGCTAATGCTCGTAAATTCTATTTGTAGATTACAGGTAAGAAAGGGATTACTACTGATGCATACCTTGATGTATGTAAAAGGACTTTACTTATCTTCAATTTGTTTTGATATAAATATGTATAGAGGACTGGACTCGTGCAAGGGTGATATCTGCCTTAGTTTCGATTATCCATTTTAAAATGTTTAACATGCCCACCCATACCTTTATATGGTTTGAAACCACGTTATGAAATTTTATTGAAGTCTTGCATAATTACTTATCTTTCCTAAGTGTTTATGTTTCTTTTAAACAATAACATACTTGTGCCTTTTTAATTCTTTTGTAGTAAGTCTTGGATTGATATAATTTTGCATCCCATATGATTTTTATGTAATATTAAACTTTAAATAAAGGCTTATTACTAAGCGCTATCATATGTGTCATCTATTTGTAACTATATTCAATTATACTAAAGTTAGATATTATAGATCTTATGCATCTATACTAATCCATCGATATTGTATGCTATATGGTTAAACCTTATACTATAGTCATAGTATGGCTCTTTTGAAATTTGAACTATACATTATTAGTTTGACTAGGCATATAACATAATTTATGACGCAGCAATGATGATAACCGTGACTTGAGCCTTGGTGAATCTCTGCGTTGGCAGTCTTACGTGCACCGGTAGATATGATTCTTAAATGCTATTAAAGTGTTTGGGTGGATTTCCCATTGGCAACCCTCGTGGCAGGTCTTCAAGTGATAGGTCTTGGGAAAGGTGACAAACCCTAACTGCATTCGCACTACTCACCGAGACATCAAACTAGAGAATTCATTTCGCAGTAGAGGTGGGGGAAGAGGCCGATAGGCTCTCTACCTTTCAGGGTTTGTAAACCTTGCTTGTATTTGCCTCTCGGGGGTTCGATGTTGTGACCTTGCTGCATGTATAATAGTTACAGGAGCTTGCATGTAAACACATTCCTTACAAGGTTTGTAAGACTTACAGATTTGATGTTGAAACCCTACACTACCACCATATGCGTTGATGGAGGCCAATGTACAGTCGTGCTTAAGTTTTGCAGGTAATGTTATACGAAACCATTTTATATTTTTTTGAGTGTCTTATTTATAACTTCATTAGTTCTTAAACTTTACGTTCGAGCTGGATAAGTTTTAACTCGTTTATACATTAATTTTTCCTGGCAGGTGATTTCCGTGGCAAAGTTTTTAGTTCGGCCAGATTGGGAAATGAGCTTATAAGGCCCTGGTAAGCCTTGGTGACTCCTTGTGGACACCTCTTTGCACGTTAGTAGAGTGTGGGAGACTTGGCATGATATAGGTCTTCTATTTGGTTTAGTCGAGATTCGACTTTGTTTCAAACTTTAGTTTTATAGTTGGTTGTAAAAATGTTCTAAGCCGTATGGCAAATTTTTGTATCTGAGGGATTGAACCGTGAATCCATAGCTCGCATCGATTTCTTGATGTTTTTCCTTGAATACTGTTTTTAAGAACTTAATGTAATGGTTGTTTGAATTACCAGAAGTTCGGTCCACTGTAAAGGAAATTCTTTTTGGCAAAACAAATAAATGAAAGAAATCTTTTGATCTACATTCTTGGTGTTTTAGGGTTTGATACCCAGTTCTGGTTTATGTTTGTTAGATGTAGGGAGGTTTGAACCCTCAACATGCGTAGATTCCTTCGTTCTGTTCTTTATACTGCTATGATATTTATGTTTTTAGGGTAGGGCCCGTTGTTGTTGGTGAAATGATATAATGTAATAGTTTTAAAACTATTTGTAATCAAAGGCCGTGAGCCTGAGTTTGAAACCCTGTCGAAATGATTACTGTGTTTTGATTTTGTTTGTAAAAATGATGAGGGTTTTGAACCCTACAAAATGTAAAGATGAAACCCTTGCAAGTTGTAATAACTTAGTTTTGACGGGGCTAACCCTTAGGGTTTTGGACCTTGGTCTCGTGAATATCCTTCATTTTGTTTACATAATTGCACTGTTATTATAGTAGATGATAAATATAATTGATGAGAGGGTTTGGAAACAGAAACAATCGACAGACTATTAGTACTGCTAAATGCTTTGTATTATTTAGAATTATTTAATAAATAACTTATCATTTGCGTTAAAATGACATGGTTTCATAATACCTGTATCATGTGATAGATGGGTAAATGTATTCTATCTATTTTCTTGCACTTTTTACAACTTAGCTTGTGTTTATGAAATCCTGTACTATGTATTTCGCTATTATTAGGATTATGCATAAACATTGTTTATAACTTGAAATATTCTCTGAAATGGTTTTAAAAGTATAATTCGATACTGAAATAAGTCAGGTTGCTTATTTATAAACTGAGTTGCCTTTTCATTAATTTTCTATGTTTATTTAAGATAATTTTAACTAGGATAAAAGCATTGTTTTTAGTGTACAATTCCTAAAACAAATCTCTTTATGAGAACATGATGATTACAAGTTTACTATATGTACGAAACTATTTATAAAACATTCCAGAACTCTGTCCTATTTATTTTGTTTATAGAGTAGGATATATATAGATATAAAACCTGCACTATAAAAGTTTACTCAGATGTAAAGAAAGTTAAAATTCCCGTTGTTAATCTATACGCAGAAATACATTCGAATCTATTTAAAGTACATCAATAATCAAATCTATTTCTTTAAATACTCTTCCCTGTACTAGAGTATGACACTGAAATAGTTTGTGGAAAAATGCAGGGAAGCATTTATTATTCTATCATTCATTCATTTAACTATACTAGCCAATTGCATTTTAACCTAACAACTATATGGCTCTTCAGAATAGATAAATTTCAGAAGTAAAACCTTCATTTGTAGTACAAAATACCTAAGGCTTAATTGAAAAACTGATAACGTAATAACATTCAGATTCTTAGTAATACTTTAATAGAAGTAAATAAGATAACACAATTTGAACCTGGTCACTGTAGAAGAGACAAACAACCAAAGGAGCCTGTTCCACCCAACCTTTTTCTGAAGACAGCGAAGGTTACTTGCCTTAGGACCCCCGAGCCTGTTCACTGAACCACCAGGACGAAGATGCTGTGTGGAGAAATGGAATAAATTCCTTTGCAACTCAGCAGTAGCACTTGAAAATAGTACTTCCTCCTTTTAGCAATATTGAACTCAACAATATGGCTGCACTAGTTCAGAATGTAGTCTTAGTTCACTCAATCACTTCTAACCTTCCCCTCATTGAATCTCTTATGCTCAGCAATTATCACAAAGTGAGAATTGAACAGCCCCCTACTGAATTCGATGGGTAGATAAGTAGCATGCCTAGGTCTTTGGTCAGTTTTATTTAGTAAATGAGCCACTTGCTCAGTTCCACTTTCTTAGGGAACATGACCATAAAAGTAGGGAAGTTTCCCCCTGCAACAGTTAGAAGTGAGTTGAGGATGTTTCCAAGTGTTAGTTTTCTATCCACTTCAGTCCATTCCTCCTAATGGGTTAGTGAACACTCATTCATTAATCTCCTTTGGATATTTGTCTCCACTTTTATTTATTAATAATAAAATATTCAAAGTAATTAATTGCAGTCATCCTTGAACCCACTTGGTCAATAGTCATAAAACTTTACAATAAAAATAAAACATAATGTTTTCTTCATGACATAAAATGTCTAGAACTTGGGTATGTGACAAACACCCCCTCTTAAGTTCAACATCGTCCTCGATGTTACTTTATTCATCATCCTCTTGTTCCTCATGGAACAACATTGGATATGCCAGCCGCATATTACTTTCCAATTCCCAAGTTTTTTCGTCCGAACTAAGGTGCTTCCATTGCACCTTTACCTGTCTAATGGTACAATTACGAAGCAAAATTTCCCTCTTGTCGAGGATACAATCCGGTTCGACCCGTACATTATTCCAATTAATCACATGAGTAGCATCGTGCACATACGTTTTCAAAAGAGAGATGTGAAATACATTATGTACTTTAAGATTCTTTGGCAAAGCCAACTGATATGCCACTAGTCCTACCCTTGACAAGATTTCAAAAGGTCAGCAATACCTTCGTGCTAATTTAGCACAGCTTCCCAATTTTAGGGAGCTCTTTTTAGGTTTTACTTTGAGTAACACATGTTCACCAACCTGAAACTCTTTTTGAGTTCTTTTGAGATATGCATGACTTTTCTGTCTATCTTGTGTAATTTTCAAATTGCCTTGAACCTGTTTCACGGTTAGTTCCATTTCTTTTAATAAATCAGGTCCTAGCATTAACCTGTCAACTTGATTGCTCCAAAAAATAGGAGTATTACATTTTCTGCCATATAAAATTTCAAAGGGACTGAGTTTTGCTGAAGCTTGGTAATGATTATTATAAGCAAACTCAGCGAGATGCAAATATTCCTCCCATTTACCTGGCTAATCTCTAACATACTTTCTTAACATATCTTCAAGAATCTGATTGACCTTTTCGGTCTTCCCATCCATTTGTGGATGAAATGCGGTACTGAACTTTAAAGTAGTATCTAAACCTTTGAATAAAAACTTCCAGAAATTTCCTGTAAACTTTGAGTCTCTGTCAGAAATTATAACTTTCGGAATCCCATGCAAACGAAAAATTTGTTTCATAAAAATTTCAGCATTGTTAGCAGCCTTGTAAGTTGTCTTAATAGGTATGAAGTGGGCTTCTTTACTAAGCTTATCCAAAACCACCATTACAGAATCATTTTGTTTCTGATTTTTAGGTAAACTAGTATTAAAATCGATACTAATTATGTCCCACTTCCAATATGGAATAGGTAGTGGTTGCAACAATCCAGCTGGGTGTTGATGTTCAGGATTTACTTGCTGACACTCTATACACCTAGCAATATATTTAGCTACTTCACTTTTTATACATGGCCAAAAAAATCCTTTCTTATCATTGTTATCCTCTTTTGGTAACCAGGATGACCTGAGTATGGAATTTTATGCAATTCATTTAAAATCAACAACTTAATTTAAGCAACATTGGGCACATAAAGTCTATTTTTATATAACAATAGACCTCTTTCATCAATTCTAAAATCTGTTATTAAATTTTCAGCATTATCTTCAACAACCTTATTAAGTAATTTCTGATATTTTTCATCCATTCTGATTCCTTCCTTAATCTGATTTTCTAGATCAGTTTTATAAGTGCTGATTGTTGAAATAAAATTAAGCCTAACATTTATGCTTAAGGCATCAACAACTTTGTTCTCTTTACCCTTAATGTGTTGAGTCTCAAAATCATATATGCTAAGGAAGGCTAGCCACCTATCTTGCCTTGCGTTCAGATTTGGTTGATCCAACAAATACTTTAAACCTTTATTATCTGTCATTAAAGTAAATTTTATTCCAATTAAGTAATGGTGCCACATCTTTAATGCATGTATTACGGCAGCCAACTCTAGGTCTTAAGTTGCATAGTTCTTCTCATGAATCTTTAACTTCCTAGATTCATATGCAATTACATGACCCTGTTGTCTTAAGACCCCACCAAGTCCATCATTGCATGCATCAGTGCATAAAATGAAATCCTTGTTTGGATCAACAATTTTTAGAATAGGTGCCATTGTTCACAACTCTTTTAGTTTCTTAAAACTTTCTTCACATTTTTTATCCCACACAAATTTCTTACATTTCTTTTGTAAAGAGGTTACAGGATTCGCTATTCTAGAAAATCTCTTTATAAATTTACTATAGTAACTTGTAATTCCCATAAAAGATCGTACACCAGTTACGTTTTTAGGGACAGGCCATTCATTAATTGCTTTTATCTTGTCCCGGTCTACTGTGATTCCATCCTTGGATATCACATGCCCCAGGTGCTGTATTTTATCTTTATAAAAATCACATTTGCTGAACTTAGTGTAAAGTGTTAAGATTTAATATGCTAAGACATAAAATAGCAGCATTACATTCCATTTCACAATAATAGCATATACAAGATCACTGAAGAAACAACAAGCACAGCATAAACACAAGAGACAAAGATTTATCCTGGGAAACCCTCATGGGGTAGAAAACCCAGCAAAGCTTCCTCAATATAGATGACCAACAATATACAAATATGAAACCCTGAGACATGATCTCCTTCTCCACAATAGCAGACCTCTCCTCCACAAGTGCGCTATCCTCAAGTGAGTGTCTGTGTATAATGAGGAACACACCTCCTCTATTTATACACTACTCTGATATGTATTTTACACAAGTACATGTAGGCTCGTATTTAACCATTAGGTTAAATACCCCATTATAACTGATTGGGCCGACCCCCACATGGTGGGTCTAATAACCCTAGTTACCACAACCAAATCGGAGGAATAAACATCTCCGGATTTATAGTATAATCACATCGGAGGTATGGAACATCTCCGGAATAAATAATATACAAATATAATATTCTTTAAAGTTACAATATTTCAACACTCCCCCTTAACGAGAAGGATATTATAACAGTATCTGCACGAGCAAGGAGTCATCAACATCATACATGATACATCTATAAATCATTGGAAGCTTTCTCAACATCATTAGTAACTCAAGCAGTTACTGGAAAATCTTCAATACTGGAACATCGACATCTTCAGTATTGAGTCTTTATCTTCTGTAGCACTTGAACAGCTACAACAATATCATCATCTGGATCCTCACGATACACGATCATCAGCATCGTCATCACACGATCATCAGCATCGTCATCTCACGATCATCAGCATCGTCATCACACGATCATCAGCATCGTCATCACACGATCATCAGCATCGTCATCACACGATCATCAGCATCGCCATCACAGGATCATCAGCATCGTCATCTCACGATCATCAACATCGTCATCACACGATCATCAGCATCGTCATCACACGATCATCAGCATCGTCATCACACGATCATCAGCATCGTCATCACACGATCATCAGCATCGTCATCACACGATCATCAGCATCGTCATCACACGATCATTAGCATCGTCATCACACGATCATCAGTATCGTCATCATACGATCATCAGCAGTACAAGTATTCATGCCAATACAAGTGACCATATCAACAATACGAGTATCCTACCAATACAACTAGCCACATCATCAATACAAGTATCCTACCGATACAAGTAACCACATCATCAATACAAGTATCCTACCGATACAAGTAACCACATCATCAATACAAGTATCCTACCGATACAAGTAACCACATCATCAATACAAGTATCCTACCGATACAAGTAACCACATCATCAATACAAGTATCCCACCGATACAAGTAGCCACATCAAAAATCACTTTCTCGGAGACCATACGTCTACGGATCAATTCAGGGACCTAAGTCCGGGGATGATACAATCCCCACTTCTCGGAGACCTCACGTCTACGGATCAATTCAGGGACCGCAGTCCGGGGATGATACAATCCCCACTTCTCGGAGACCTCACGTCTACGGATCAATTCAGGGACCTAAGTCCGGGGATGATACAATCCCCACTTCTCGGAGACCTCACGTCTACGGATCAATTCAGGGACCGCAGTCTGGGGATGATACAATCCCCACTTCTCGGAGACCTCACGTCTACGGATCAATTCAGGGACCGCAGTCCGGGGATGATACAATCCCCACTTCTCGGAGACCTCACGTCTACGGATCAATTCAGGGACCGCAGTCCGGGGATGATACAATCCCCACTTCTCAGAGACCTCACGTCTACGGATCAATTCAGGGACCTAAGTCCGGGGATGATACAATCCCCATCACGTACATTTTGAACTTAGTGGTTCCGGGATGATGCAATCCCCATCACTTTATTCTCGGAGACCTCACGTCTACGGCTCTCTTTAGGACTGAAAGTCCAGGGATGATCCAATCCCCTCAACTGTCCTCTAAGGACTTCATTCTCGGAGACCTCACGTCTACGGCTCTCTTTAGGACTGAAAGTCCAGGGATGATCCAATCCCCTCAACTGTCCACTAAGGACTTCATTCTCGGAGACCTCACGTCTACGGCTCTCTTTAGGACTGAAAGTCCAGGGATGATCCAATCCCCTCAACTGTCCACTAAGGACTTCATTCTCGGAGACCTCACGTCTACGGCTCTCTTTAGGACTGAAAGTCCAGGGATGATCCAATCCCCTCAACTGTCCACTAAGGACTTCATTCTCGGAGACCTCACGTCTACGGCTCTCTTTAGGACTGAAAGTCCAGGGATGATCCAATCCCCTCAACTGTCCACTAAGGACTTCATTCTCGGAGACCTCACGTCTACGGCTCTCTTTAGGACTGAAAGTCCAGGGATGATCCAATCCCCTCAACTGTCCACTAAGGACTTCATTCTCGGAGACCATACGTCTACGGCTCACTTTAGAACATGTGTTCAAGGATGATACAATCCCCACATGTATTCTCATCAATACAAGTACAAGTATCCTCAACCATACAAGTACATTAATCAATACATGTGTCATCAAAAGTATGTATTCTTACCAATACATCTTATCATCAAAAGCATGTATTCTTACTAATACATCTAACATCAAAAGCATGTATAAGTAAAACTAAGTATTCTAAGTATAAGAGTCCTAAATCTAAATATTTCTAAGTATCTAGGTGTGGAGAACAGGTTACCTCATCATCGACCTTGTTGTTCGATGAGACCAACTTATCATCAGTGACTATACTACTCCCCCTTTCGAGGAGAGTCCTTTTTGAACTACACCAAGCTTGTCTCGGAAGTATTCAAATTTCACTCGAGACAGAGGTTTGGTTAGTATGTTGGTAACTTCTTCACTTGAGGTAAAGGTTTGGTTAGTACAAAGGTAACCTGTTACAAATTCAAACTTTATAGTTCCTTTCCGCGTCATATCTTGTTTGTTCCCTATGTTCTTTGACTTATCATGGAACACTAGATTCTATGTCATCTTGATACAACTCTAATTATCACATAGGATCTCAGTTGGTTCTATCTCTAAGTCAAACAATCCTGAAGCCAAACTTCTTCACAACTAGCGGAGCAAACAACCATATATTCCGCTTGTGCTGAGAGCCACACTAGACTGCTTCCAGCTAAACCACGAGATCATGGCTAACCCCAGACAATAACATCCTCTCGATGTGTTCTTCCTGTCTGATACACTTCCTGCCCAATCAGAATCTGAATAACCATCTGAAGTCATGATCTTCAAGATAGCATTCTATCGTGTCCTTTATGTGCCTTATCACATGCTTTGTAACTATCAGGTGAACACATCTAGTTTCTACTAGATACTGAATCAAGGTGTTCACAATAAGGCATATCTCTAATCTAGTATATGTTAGATACAACAATGACCCAATAATTTGACTGTACAGAGTTATATCCACTAACTCTGATGAGTCATCTCCTAACAGTTTCAAGTTGGAATCCATAAGAGTGGCCATTCCATCATATCAAGTCTTCTCAAGATTTCTCAGCATACTTTCTCTGGTTGAGAAGGATTCCTACTGAGCCTTTCCATACTTCCAGACCTAGGAAGTAATACATTAATCTAAGAACTTTTATTTTCTTTTCTACAGTCATCTATCTATGCCATCTCTCATCAGATGGGTCTACTGATATGAGCCTCAATATCATTCGAACTCTGTGGTGAGTTCCTTCTTGCATCCATGTCATCTGTGTATAGAAATCATATTCAACCTTGTAGCAAAGGTTGAGATCCACATCACCCATGGTGATCATTAAGCTTATCAAAACCTGATTCACGTTTCTTCTTTAATTACACCATTAAGAGAATGGTCTTATCTAGCCACTTGGAGCAAACATTTCATCATGATTCTCTTCCTCTTTCTAGGAGAATCTTCTAGCCACAATCCTTCTATAGTGTGTTTGATTTGTAAATCCTTTTGTTGAACATCCATCACTTGTTCATCATTCATCATGATTTTTCCTACAAATCAAAATTAGGTACATGATTAGTAATACTTCATAATCATCAAATCATATTGACATGATAACCTATTATGCATACAGATATCATTTACATAGTTATGCAACTATCTTGACCAATACTTTGGCACAACACTTTCCCATATCCTGTATGCATACAGTGGCTATCTAGATGCCTTCCATCTCTACCAGAACATACTATCGAGAGTGTGCACAACTCTCAGCATGTCAGCAAAGAGGTTTCATTCTAGACAAGCAACAATGGAATGTTTGTCCAACTTACCAATCATATGCATATTAGTAGTATACTGTTCAATGTTCTATGAATATTTACACTTAGCATGATATATTATAGGAATACAAATATGCATACAACCTATTACAGGCAATATCATTTACTATTTCAAATAACAACTCAAATGCTTATCTTTTATGTTTGTGTGGTTGCCTCCCGCTTGATCTTCTGTATGTCTTTTGAACTTCTATTCATTATGTACCACTGTGCATGTTCAAGTGTCATCCTCATGATCTCATACACAAACATACACCCATTAGTATGTTCTAAATGTTATCAAAACATTATAGTTCTAAATAATCTTGAGAATGTATAGTCATGATTATAGTTAATAAACATTAGTATTCAAGATTTCAGGGAAGTCTTGTTTTACTCATGCATATCATCAATCAAGATAAAAGACATAATATGCATAATCCCTTGATTACTAACTTTATGAATAAGCATAACCAATCATACCAAGTATACTTATATAAGGGATCTTAACACAAGGTAAGATTCATGGGAAACATACCTGGATTAGTATACCTACTTAGTTATGTACAACATACCTAAACAATCTCTTCAATGATTTAGAGATCCTGAGCTAGAACCTGCATGTCTCATAGGTTAAGCATAATACAACAAGGTCATACATACCTCGTAAGTAGAACAAAGATTATGGATGAGTCTTTGTCTTCATGTGGTCATGGTCATGGAACTTGATTTGTCTTTTGTGATGTACCTGTATCTTGTTAGCAGACAACATCAACCTCACACAACACCATAATGCATTAGTACAATCATATAATCCTAATCAATGAATGTCTTCAATCATTCACATGCATTCATACTGTTACTAGGGTGATAAGATAAGTCTAACATTAATCAAGATTGTACTAACAAATAATATGAAGACAAACACATCATGAACTTAATCAAGAATTAGATTTCAAGACATACCTGAGCCTCCTTAAGTCATACCTGTCGAGACTTCTTGTAGTCTTCTTATGTAAGGCCTTAGCCTCAACTCCCCCTGAAACTTGATCTGGAGCTTAATTAGGGTTTTCTAGAGAAACCCCTAAATATTCAACCTTTGACTTTCACACTTCTCAATGGATGAAAGAATATGTCTTGCTGAGCTGATCAAACTAGCATACTTCAACTTTGGAATTTCCAAAATTTGACCCCTCAAAATTGCCTTTGAAACTTCTGGATCTTCTGGACAGGATCCCGAACTAGGGTTTGATGAAGCCCACCCTTCTGCCCAAACAAAAGGTTCAATCCAAGGCTCTAAACTCTTATTTTCCTTAGGAGTTTCCAGCCGTGGTTACAAACTTCAAAAATTCCAACTTTTGCTGAAGCCCTAATTTTCCATCTTTCCGATCAAAATCTCGAACTGGGGTTTGATCAAGCCCGGTCTTCCACCCAACCAAAAAATTCGAAATTGGTCTCTAAATTTCGATTTTTCTGAGTAGCATTCAGCCGTGGACTCCGATTCCAAAAATTCTATCTTTCTCCGAAACCCTAAATTCCGGAAGCCATGAATAAAGGTGCTCAAAAATAATTCTGTTTTGACAGAAATATGCACCTGATTGTTTCTGCTATAACTCTTAAATTTTTGCTCCACAGGGTCTGAAACCCTTTTTCTGAAGTAGCCTGACCTGTTATCTTTCCATCCTGACAGGTCTGACCTCAATTGGGTTTTCTGAGAGAGAGTTATGCCAAGTGTCGCAACGTGACCTGTTTATGGGATAAAACAGGAGAGAGAACTTGTACGGCCTGCCACGTGTCAATGGTTCACCTTCGGCCTCTAAAACAGTTTCCTGAGATAGCTCGACCTGTTATCTTTCCATCCTGATATGTCTAACCTCAATTGGACTCTCTGAGAGAGAGTTATGCCAAGTGTCGCAACGTGACCTGTTTATGGGATAAAACAGGAGAGCGAACTTGTACGACGTGCCACGTGTCACTGGTTGAATTTCGGCCTCTGAAAAAGTTTCTTGAGATAGTACAGTCTGTGTACTACCTGTAAATTTTTACGAAATTTCATTTGGAGCTTCCTAGCCCAAGTTATGACCTTTTTTCCTAGGTCACCTGAATTTGACTGAGATTTGGAAGAGGCAGAAACCCTAACTTGTACTGATAATAAATCACAAAGTACAACGAATTAGAGGTTTTCCTTTGGACACAAGGTACCTGGAGATGTAATCTTCATCCTGTAACAATTTCAGATCCGAAAACTTCGCCAAAACGGATTTATAGCGAAAGTTCTACGATGACTGGTTTTTGCTATGTAAAACCCTAACCTTCAAATTGTCGTAAGTAAAGGAAGTGTCGTTAGTGCCATACCTTGTCTTCCTTCAGGTTAGCTCTGATACCATGTTAAGATTTAATATGCTAAGACATAAAATAGCAGCATTACATTCCATTTCACAATAATAGCATATACAAGATCACTGAAGAAACAACAAGCACAGCATAAACACAAGAGACAAAGATTTATCCTGGGAAACCCTCATGGGGTAGAAAACCCAGCAAAGCTTCCTCAATATAGATGACCAACAATATACAAAGATGAAACCCTGAGACATGATCTCCTTCTCCACAATAGCAGACCTCTCCTCCACAAGTGCGCTATCCTCAAGTGAGTGTCTGTGTATAATGAGGAACACACCTCCTCTATTTATACACTACTCTGATATGTATTTTACACAAGTACATGTAGGCTCGTATTTAACCATTAGGTTAAATACCCCATTATAACTGACTGGGCCGACCCCCACATGGTGGGTCTAATAACCCTAGTTACCACAACCAAATCGGAGGAATAAACATCTCCGGATTTATAGTATAATCACATCGGAGGTATGGAACATCTCCGGAATAAATAATATACAAATATAATATTCTTTGAAGTTACAATATTTCAACATAAAGTTGGTGTTCTCTTAAAACTTGCAAAATTATTTTTAAGTGTTCGTCATGCTCTTCTTTTGTCTCAGAATAAATTAGAATATCATCTATAAAAACAATCACAAATTTATCTAAGTACTGATGTAAAACATTATTCATAAGGCACATGAAAACTACTGGAGCGTTGGTCAGCCCAAGAGGCATAACCACAAACTCGTAGTGCCCGTAACGGGTTCTAAAAGCAGTCTTGAAGATGTCCTCGTCTTTAATTCTGACTTGATGGTACCCCAACCTCAAGTCTATCTTAGAAAATATCTTCGCGTCGCGTAGTTGATCAAACAGATCATCAATGCTAGGTAGAGGATATCTGTTCTTTATGGTCATTTTATTTAACTAAAGGTAATCTATGCATAAACGCATAGTTCTGTCTTTCTTTTTAACAAAAATTATAGGTGCTCCCGATGGAGACACACTGGGCCTTATATAATTTTTATCAATCAGTTCCTTAAGTTGTGATTTAAGTTCATTGAGTTCCAAAATGTTCATTATGTAAGGAGCCTTTGAGTTTGGTACCGCTCCCGGTACTAACTCAATGGTGAAATCAAGTTCCCTTTTCGGAGGTAGTCCTGGAATTTCTTCCGAAAATACATCAGAAAATTCAATTAGAATGGGTATGTCTTTCAACTTTAACTTATCTTCTTTAGTTGATTGTTTGTCATTAATCACATTTATAGCAAACAACTTACACCCTTTATGAACAACCTTTTTAACTTGTAAAGCAGAAATTTGTCTAACATATATCTTTCTAGGAATTCCTTTTACTGTTACAGTTTCACATTCATCATTCAAACAGGTAAAAGTCTTTTCAAAGCAATTTAATACTACCCTATGCTTCTCTAACCAGTCCATTCCAATCATAACATTATAAGAACCTAAAGGTAACACATTCAACTTAACATGGGAACTAAACTGATTCATCAATAATTCACATTCTTTTACATAATCAGTCACTTTTCTTTTTGTTCTAGTAGCTAATTGAACCAACCATGATTTATCAAACTTATATATTTTCAGGTTGCAACATTTAACTAAATCAGGTGACACATAGCTAAGACTTGCTCCTGGATCAATTAAAATAGAAATGGGTTTATTTTTCAGCATACCTTCCACTTCCACCATGGAAGTTTCATGATCATCTTGTCTATTCTCCAAAGCTGCATTTATCCTGGGCATCTCCCTTGCTAAGTCACCAACAGTATCCTCCTACTGTACTGTGTGTATGTTGTTGACAGTCCTCTTTCTGAGTGGGCAGTTTGATGCACAGTGAGGTCCCTAATAGTCCCAACATTTAACAGATTCTTTCTGTTCATTATTTTTAACAAAATTTTTAGGTGGATCATTGTTTCTTGCAACTGTAAATTTTGAATGTGTATTACTTGCTGCATTATTTCCTTGAAATTTTCTGTGAGACAAATTACGTGAATTATTATTTCCAAAATTACGATTAAAAGAGAACTGCTTCTTCCTTTGTTCAAAGTTGTTAGGCCTTTTTGCTTTCCAGCTTGGTATGCCCTCTCTTTTCTTATTATGTTCATAACAGATATTTGCTTTTCTCATGGCCTCTTCAAGGGTTCAAGGACCATCATACTCGCCATCCCGTCCTTTATATGAGAGGGAAAACAACTCATAAACTTTTGTACCTTAGGTTGTTCTTCAATGATATAAGGCACATACCTTAATAAATTTAAAAACTTGCTGCACAACTCCCTCATATCCATGGAACCTAGCTTTAACTCATAAAACTCTTTAGCTCGTTCCTCATAATACTGTTCCGACAGAAACTTCCTTTTAAAATATTTCTTAAAATTACTCCAATTTACACTTTTCTCTTTTAAACCTTTTACTCGTTTAAGATGTTGCCACCAGATGTCTACTTTTCCAGTCAGATTATAAATTACCATTTTAGTTTTTAGATGACTTTAGTAGTTGTAAATCTGGAAATACTTATTCATACCGGACAACCATGCTTCGACTGTTTCACTCTTTTCTGTTTCTCCATTAAATGTTGGTGGTTTGATCTTTTTAAACTCGCCAGAAATTTCTTCGTATGGCCTGTACTTCTTTTTCCTAGTGTAGTAGTCACTGTCACTACTGTCACCAGAATACTTGTGCTTTTTCCCGCGTGCCTTTTCATCAAATTCAGAAGATGAGCTGCTGTCATAATTAGTTAATTTTATATTTTTATCCTTACGTTGGTAGGACATAGTTCCATATTCAACATTATTTTCTGTTTCTTTATCTTTATCATTATTATTATGAAAATTATTCTGCAAGATTTGATTCAACTCCACTTGGGCTTTTAGAATTCGTTCATTTTCTTTCTTAACAGTTTTTATCTCAATCTTTAAATCCTTTACTATTCTTAATAATCCAGGATAGTTATCATTCAGTTCAACAAATAAGTTTTCTGCATTAATGTGTCCTTGTTCATTATTATTATGTTCATTATTAAGGGACCTATCCTCAGCCGACTCTTCTGGTCCTTCCATATCTGCTGACTAAATTTATAAAATGCTGAAACTGAAAACAAAAATAAAATAAAAATCAGTAATTTGCAATTCTATCCTAAATTTTTATTTGCACGAATGAGCCACTTCAGCCCTATTATTTGAACTTGCACTCTGATACCACATGTAACATCCCGAAATTTCACAAAAATTTAAAATTTTCAATTAGCATTAAATGCTTGTATTACTTGTGCGGAAGGGTTATTAAAGTTAACTTTCATATATCTAAACACTAACAAGTCGTTTCAATGGTGACAACATCTAAAATTGGTCGTCGGTGATTACAAGTTTACGACACTTATAAGCGACTACGATTGTCGCAACTACTGTTATTCTATCTCACTGTAAGATAGTTACTTAAATGTTTTAATGTCAGTAATTGTCATTTAATGTCCGAATGTTCTATTATTACAATGTTTGCAAAATGTATTTATTTTTTGATACTTGAATTAACTTCTTATTCAAAGTGCACATTGTCAACTTTCGTTCTATGTTATAAATTTGATTCTAGAGACTAATTGGTCGTCTCATTGTAATGAAGTTGTCCTTGTGAACGCCTTGAGGCTTACTTAGCTATTTGATAGATAACGCTCCTAAATTCTATTTGTAGATTACAGGTAAGAAAGGGATTACTACTGACGTGTACCCTGATGTATGTAAAAGGACTTTACTTATCTTCAATTTGTTTTGATATAAATGACGACTAGACTCGTGCAAGGGTGATATCTGCCTTAGTTTCGATTATCCATTTTAAAAGGTTTAACATGCCCACCCATACCTTTATATGGTTTGAAAGCACATTATGAAATTTTATTGAAGTCTTGCATACTTACTTATATTTCCTAAGTGTTTATGTTTCTTTTAAAGAATAACATACTTGTGCCTTTTTAATTCTTTTGTAGTAAGTCCTGGATTAATATAATTTTGCATCCCATATGATTTTTATGCAATATTAAACTTTAAACAAAGGCTTATTACTAAGCGCTATCATTTGTGTCATCTATTTGTAACTATATGCAATTATACTAAGGTTAGATATTATAGATCTTATGCATCTATACTAATGCATCGATATTTCATGCTATATGGTTAGACCTTATACTATAGTCATAGTATGTCTCTTTTGAAATTCGAACTATACATTATTAGTTTGAATAGGAATATAACATAATTTATTATGCAACAATGATGATAACCGTGACTTGATCCTGGGTGAATCTCTGCGTTGGCAGTCTGACGTGCACCAGTAGATATGATTCTTAATTCTATTAAAGTGTTTGGGTGGATTGTCCGTTGGCAGCCCTCATGGCAGGTATTCACGTGATAGCTCTTGGGAAAGGTGAAAAATCCCAACTGCATTCGCACTACTCACCGAGACATCAACCTGGAGCATTCATTTCACAATAGAGGTGGGGGAAGAGGACGACAGGCTCTCTACCTTTCAGGATTTGTAAACCTTGCTTGTATTTTCCTCCTGGGGGTTCGATGTTGTGACCTTGCTACCTGTATAATAGTTACAGGAGCTTGCATGTAAACGCATTCCTTATAGGGTTTGTAACTCTTACGGATTCAATGTTGAAACCCTACACTACCACCGTATGCGTTGATGGAAGCCAATGCATAGTCGTGATTAAGTTTTGTAGGTAATGTTATACGAAACCATTTTATATTTTTTTGGGTGTCTTATTTATAACTTCATTAGGTCTTAAACTTTACGTCTGAGCTGGATAAGTTTTAACCCGTTTATACGTTGATGTTTCCTGACAGGTGATTTCCATGGCAGAGTTTTGAGTTCGGCCATATTGGGAAATGAGCTTATAAGGCCCTGGTAAGCCTCAGTGAGTCCTTGTGGACACCTCTTTGCAATTGGAAGAGTGTGGGAGACTTGGCACGATACAGGTCTTCTGTTTGGTTTAGCCAAGATTCGACTTTGTTTCAAACTTTTGTTTTATAGTTGGTTGTAAAAATGTTCTAAGCCGTATGGAAACTTTTTGTATATAAGGGATTGAACCCTTGAGCCATAGCTTGCATCGGTTTCTCGATGTTTTTCCTTGAATACTGTTTTTAAGAACTTAATGTAATGGTTGTTTGAATTACCAGAAGTTCGGTCCACTATAAAGGAAATTATTTTTGGAAAAACAGATAAATGAAAGAAATGTTTTGATCTACGTTCTTGGTGTTTTAGGGTTTGATACCCAGTTCTAGTTTATGTTTGTTAGATGTAGGGAGGTTTGGACCCTCGACCTGTGTAGATTCCTTCATTCTGTTCTTTATAGTGCTATGATATTTACGTTTTTAGGGCAGGGCCTGTTGCTGTTGGTGAAATGATATAATGTAATAGTTTTAAAACTGTTTGTAATCAAAGGCCGTGAGCTTGAGTTTGAAACCCTGTCGAAATGTTTACTGTGTTTTGATTTTGTTTGTAAAAATGCTGAGGGTTTCGAACCCTACAAAATGTAAAGATGAAACCCTTGCAAGTTAAATAACTTAGTTTTTTTGAGGCTAACCCTTAGGTTTTGGACCCTGTTCTCGTGAATATCCTTCGTTTTGTTTACACGATTGCAATGTTATTATAGTAGATGATAAATATAACTGATGAGAGGGTTTGGAAACGGAAACAGTCGACAGACTATTAGTACTGCTAAATGCTTTGTATTATTATGAATTATTTAATAAATAACTTAGCATGTGCATTAAAATGACATGGTTTCATAATACCCGTATCGTGTGATAGATGGGTAAATGAATTCTATCTATTTTCTTGCACTTTTTACAACTTAGCTTGTTTTTATGAAATCCTGTACTATGTATTTCGATATTATTAGGATTATGCATAAACATTGTTTATAACTTGAAATGTTCTCTGAAATGGTTTTAAAAGTATAATTCTATAATGAAATAAGTCAGGTTGCTTATTTATAAGTTGAGTTGCCTTTTCATTAATTTTCTATGTTTATTTAAGATAATTTTAAGTAGGATAAAGGCATTGTTTTTAGATTACAATTCCTAAAACAGATCTCTTTATGAGAACATGATGATTAGAGGTCTACTATATGTACAAAAATATTTATAAAACATTCCAGAACTCTATCCTATTTATTTGGTTTATAGAGTAGTATATATATAGATATAAAACCTGCACTATAAAAGTTTACTCAGATGTAAAGAAAGTTAAAATTCCTGTTGTTAATCTATATGCAGAAATACATTTGAATCTATTTACAGTACATCAATAATCAAATATATTTCTTTAAATACTCTTCCCTGTACTAGAGTATGACACTGAAATAGGGTGTGGAAAAATCCAGGGAAGCATTTATTATTCTATCATTCATTCATTTAACTATACTAGCCAATTGCATTTTAACCTAACAACTATATGGCTCTTGAGAATAGATAAATTTTAGAAGTAAAACATTCATTTGCAGTACAGAATATCTAAGACTTAATTGAAAAACTGATAATGTAATAACATTCAGATTCTTAGTAATACTTTGACAGAAGTAAATAAGATAACACAATTTGAACCTGGTAACTGTAGAAGAGACAAACAACCAAAGGAGCCTATTCCACCCAACCTTTTCTTGAAGACAGCTAAGGTTACTTGCCTTAGTATCCCCGAGCCTGTTCACTGAACCACTAGGACGAAGATGCTGTGTGGAGAAATGGAATAAATTCCTTTGCAACTCAGTAGTAGCACTTGACAGGAGTACTTCCTGCTTTTAGCAATATTGAGCTCATCAATGTGGTTGCACTAGTTCAAAATGCAGTCTTAGTTCACTCAATCACTTCTAACCTTCCCCTCACCGAATCTCTTGTGCTTAGAAATTATCACAGGGTAAGAAATGAACAACCTCCTGTTGAATTTGATGGCTAGATAAGTAGCATGCCTAGGTCTTTGGTCAGTTTTATTTAGTAAATGAGCCACCTGCTTAGTTCCACTTTCTT
The DNA here is from genome assembly GCA_027924585.1 of Larix kaempferi. Classification (NCBI taxonomy): domain Eukaryota; kingdom Viridiplantae; phylum Streptophyta; class Pinopsida; order Pinales; family Pinaceae; genus Larix; species Larix kaempferi. The sequence continues at coordinate 2,080,981 of BSBM01001288.1, forward strand.
GGGGAACATGACCATAAAAGTAGGGAAGTTGCCCCCTGCAACAGTTAGAAGTGATTTGAGGATGCTTCCGAGTGTCAGTTTGCTCTCCACCTCATGATCCAAATTTTAGGGGGCATATTGTCTATATTCGGATGTAGAAGCCATAAAAGCATTAAATGGAAAGGCCACCCTCTCCCATCCATGGTATTTGGTAGCACATAGGTTTGGCCCATGGTATGGCCTCAAGACACATTGTAATAATGTTATATAAAGGCCGAGCAACCCTTCTCATAATAACAGGTTACTCATTTGGTTTCTATCCTACATTTCTCTTATTTTATTGAGTTATTACGGGGGTATTGGTTCTGAGTGTCTTTCTTAGTATAGTTTGAGAGGTGAAGCTCAAAGAACCCTCTTTGAGCCTCACCCCTCCATGTGGCATATTTAATATATGTTTGTCTATCTATGTTATTCATAGCCCAGATCTCACTACTTTGTCTTTCTCACAGTTGGTTCATTGTTTGCTGAAGCTATCTCTTCTCCTCCTCTCTCGGCATTCAATCCTTCCGGTTCTCAGCTCCCAAGATCCGGATCAGTGGCATCAGAGCAATCTGCTCTTTGATTGTTTCTCGGTGCATGTCCCCGACAAGGTCAGGATATAGAGAGTTGGGTCTCGAACTAGTTTCACTTGGGGAAGATCACTCTCGCCGCCCCAAATAGCCTCCCATGGCGGATGAAAAGAGAGACAATGGAGTAGGAGATCCTATCAAGTTGTTGCTCGAGGAATCCCTCGCGCGACAGAGGAACGAGATGATGGATAATTTCACCCAGATACTTCGATGCATGCTGATGGCAACATATACACCTTCGACATGCAGTCTTTTCGGAGATGCGACTCCATTCAAGGTACAAGTAAACTTTGATATCCCTTTATTTGAAGGCCAGATCGATGCCGATGCCATAGATAAATGGTTGAATATACTAGAAGGGTATTCCTCTGTCCACAATTTGTTCGACAGGGAAAAGATCGTCTTTGCGCTCCTCAAGGCCATCCCCCATGTCAAAAATTGGTGGGAAACTTATTGTGAGCAAAACTCATCAGATGAGTCTGGATTGTTTGAATATCCCAATCCCACTTGGGCCTCTTTTATAGATGCCATCAAGGAACAATATTACCCTATTGGAAACTATGATGACCAGTACACAAAATGGACCATTATGCACCAAGAGAGGGACCAAATGGTGTCGGAGTACACCAACAAATTTCATACCTTGCGCACAAAGCTAGGTATCAAGGACTCCGAGCGGCACCTAGTATTGAAATATTGCAGTGGCCTACACTGGTACATACGAATAGAGATGGATTTCCTGGAAATCTCTTCACTCGGATCCTCCTATCGATATGCTGTCAAAATTGAGCATAAATTTCAGCAAAAGAACAAGTGTGACTTCGGACTTGCGCAAAAGCAGGGCAAGGGAAACTCTGGCTTGCAGAACACGGGGAAGGGAAAGGACAACCAGTCCCAACCACAAGCGAAGAAGGGTAACGAAAAGACAAAGAAGGACATCGGGAAGTGGTGCAAGTTCCACAAAATCCCCTGGCACAACACTGATGAATATCGCTCAAAACAGTCATTGGTGGCTGAGATCAAAGCTTCAGAATTAGATCGCAGTTTTGATTCTGAATCAGAACCTAATTTCATAGCTGCGCAAAAAGGGAAGCAGATCATTGATTCAGAACACAGTGCCATTATTGCCACCACGCAGATTCAGCCAGAGGAACCTGAAGAGTCAGAGGCAGAGGAGTGCCTTTTCCACTCACAGATGTGGGTGAAGGGAATTCCCCTACACTTTGTTGTGGATAGTGGCAACCAAAAGAACATTATCTCAGAAGAAGTCATCAAGAGATTGGAGCTACCAATAATGCCACACCCACAACCATACACCATTGGATGGCTAAGCCAAGGACGAAAGATCTGCGTCAGTCACCAATGTCGCCTACCATATGGCATCAAGCCCTTCAAAGATGAGGTATTGTGTGATGTGGCCCCACTTGAAGTATGTGATGTTCTTTTAGGACAGCCATATATGTGGAAGCGTCATGATGTATATGAATCACGACCTCGCAGTGTTATTGTCACTTTGGGAGGACAACTCTATCGGATACCAGAGACAGTTTCACCTACCCTAACCAAGCAGGGCAGGAAGATAATCTTTCACACTGGAAAATTTTCCCTATTCACAATTGCCACTAAAGGAGAACATCAGATCGCAGAGACACCCACAACCTCTACACATTATCCCTCTACTTAGCGAAAACAAGAAGAACACAAATTCAGTGCAGCATCGCCTATTCGAGTACCTCTGTAGTGCAAGGCCACGCATTCAAGGTGCTCCTCCAAAAAGAAACCATCCACACCAGTGCATACCAATGATACCACAAAAACCAAAACTATTGAACAGCTCCAGCGCATCCAACAACAACAATTACAACCTTCTGAAGATTTCAAAGAAAGGAAACCTCTTCGCTTCAGCAAACGCCGCACCTAGAGCTCAAGTCAACACATAGTTCAACATATGATAAGGGATTTGACGCAATGGATACCATTGCTTCCTAAGGATGGAGGATTGTTCTAGGTGGATATTGGTGGTGACCCACCTCTTCCAACTGGCTCAAAACAGTCATCTGGCACCTTTGGTAATTTACAATTTTTTGCAGTTTTTCGGGTCCTAAACTTCCGGATCCGTTTTGAGGCCCTAAACGATGTTTTTTTGGCATTGAATGGTTGGAAAAATACGAGTCTGTTCCAAACTCAACTTGATTTTGGATGTAGTCCTTGAATAGATCTTTCCAACGAGCTATTGTGCGCCCCAAACGGAGATCGTATGCAAAAGTTACGACCCCAGGAAGTTGATGTACTAACTTACCCAAACGGGGCCCACATGACTTTTGGCGCTTCATCTCCTAGGGTTAGGTTTTTGGATATTTGGGATTCTTTCCCTCATGCTTATGATAAATAGTCCCTTTCGGCCTCCTTTTGTATTCATCTTGGCACAAATGAGCACAACAGCCACATCTCTTCTCAGAGATAGCTACTACCATTCTAGCTGTTGTATTTACAGTCTGTTCTATTTCCAATATTTAATAGAATATGTGTTTACTGTATCGCTGTGTTTCTTGCCATATATCTGTGTATGTGAATATATATCTCTGTATATGATTTTGTATGTGATTTCTTATTTCGTTCCTGCATAAATCTGGATCAGTGGTCTAAATTTGGATGTATAATCCATAAAAGCATTGAATGGAGAGGCCACCCTCTCCCATCCATGGTATTTGGTAGCACATAGTTTTGGCCCATGGTATGGCCTCAAGACACATTGTAATAATGTTATATAAAGGCCTAGTAACCCTTCTCATAATAACAGGTTACTCATTTGGTTTATATCCTACATTTCTCTTATTTTATTGAGTTATTATTGGGGTATTGGTTCTAAGTGTCTTTCTTAGTATAGTTTGAGAGGTGAGGCTCAAAGAACCCTCTTTGAGCCTCACCCCTCCATGTGGCATATTTATTATATGTTTGTCCATATATGTTATTCATAGCCCAGATCTCACTACTTTGTCTTTCTCATAGCTGGTTCATTGTTTGCTGAAGCTATCTCTTCTCCTCCTCTCTCGGCATTCAAGCCTTTCGGTTTTTAGCTCCCAAGATCTGGATCACCCCAGTCCATTCCTCCTAGTGGGTTAGTGAACACATTCAATAGTCTCCTTTGTATATTTGTCTCCACTTTTATTTATTAATAATAAAATATTCAAAGTAATTAATTACAGTCATCCTTGACCCCACTTGGTCAATAGTCATAAAACTTTACAATAAAAATAAAACATAATGTTTTCTTCATGACATAAAATGTCTAGAACTTGGGTATGTGACACTCTCAAAGGCCTTCGAAGGAGTGTTGTACATATTCCTCAGGTACCATGAGGACTTACCCCTTGTAGCCACCTAGGTACGATCCTTAAAGAAAGTCCACTAAGGTTATAACTTCACAAGAAGAAAACAGGGCAGAACAATTGCAAGTCAAGTTCAGATGTGTGGGTAGGGAGTGTGCTATATATGTCGAAGGCCCGAATATTGGCCAGTAGGTGTCACCCCGAGGACTTTCCAACTAACCAGGCCCCAATACACATAAGAACCCACTAAGCACATGGAGAGGGGATAATCTCTCCAACGTACCTAGCTTGACCTCGTGCTTGACTCTTGTGTTAGAATAACTTTCCCAGCAAGCGTGTCTTGATACTAATGGATTTTCACTCCTTGGCGCAATTATTATTGAATTTTCATGGCCCAAGAACGTTTCTTTTGATGGCCTCGACCGAGATGAGGTTCTTCTGGATACCACTGTCAACAATGAAATGTAGTGGATTCCCCTACACCCACAGTTGTGAATGGAAGAGGCTCTCCAATTCCTCTAGCTCCTCTGACTCTTCTGGTTGAATCTTTGCGGTTGCGATGGTGGCACTAGGTCCTGCATCAATGATATGCTTTCCCCTTTCTTGCTCTGAATCAGAGTCTGAGCTAGAGTCTGTATCTCGATATTTTATCTCAGCCAACAATGATTTTTTTGAGTGGCATTCCTCATTGTTGTGCCAGGGGATTTTGTGGAACTCACGCCACTTTCCAGTGTCCTTCTTAGATTTCCCATTACCCTTCTTTTCCTACGGCTTGGGATGATTGTTAGGATTGGTCGTTCTTGCTCTATCCTTTGCTTTGTGAGTTAGGGCCACCTTTTCCAAGCTTTTGCTGCTATTGATTTGCAAACCCAAACTCCCGCTTATTGTTTTGCTTAAACTTTTGCTCGATCTTGATAACGTACCGATAAGCAGCTCCCAGTGAGGATATGTCCACAAAATCCATCTTTGTTTGAATGTACTTATGTAGGCCACTGCGGTACTTTAGAACCAAGTGTTGTTCGAAGTCTCTAATACCCATTACCGTTCTTTGCCTACAGCTTGGGATGATTGTTAGGATTTTGGTCGTTCTTGCTCTATCCTTTGCTTTGTGAGTTAGGGCCACCTTTTCCAAGTTTTTGCTGCTGTTGATTTGCAAACCCAAACTCCCACTTATTGTTTTGCTTAAAATTTTGCTCGATCTTGACAGTGTACCTATAAGCAGCTCCCAGTGAGGATATGTCCACGAAATCCATCCTTGTTTGAATGTACCTATGTAGGCCACTGTGGTACTTTAGGACCAAGTGTTGTTCGAAGTCTCTAATACCCAATTTTGAGTGCAGGGTATGGAATATGTTGGTAAGATCCGGCACTATCTGGTCTCTCTCCTGGAACAAAGTCGTCCACCTAGTGTACTGGTCATCATAGTTTCCGAGAGGGTAGAATTCCTCCTTGATGACATCGCCAAAAGCCACCCAAGTGGGATTTGTCCTGTACATTTTAGACTCATCTCTTACATGCCTCTCACAATACCCATCCCACCATTCTTTGATATGGGGGAGGGACTTAAGGGGCACAAAGGTGATTTTTTCATTGTAAGAAAAATTTTGAACAGAGAAGTAACCCTCTAACAGATTTAACCATTTCTCAAAGCATATGCATCTATATTGCCTTCAAATAAGGGAGTGTCAAACTTAACTTGTACCTTGAAGGGAGTCGCACCTTCGAAATGATTGCTTGTTGAAGGTGCATCCACCACCGTAGGAATTCGTCAAAGGATCTGGGTGAAATTATCCATCATCTCATTCCTATGTCACACTAGGGCTTCCTCGAGCAACAACTTAATAGGATCTCTTGCTCCATCGTCTCTCTTTTATTCTCCCACCATGTGAGGCTACTTGGGTCAACAAGGGTGGTTTTCCCCAAGCTCAACTAGTTCAAGGCCCAACTCTCGATATTCAGATCTCATGGGGGACATGCACTAAGACACCACAAGAGCAGATTGCTATGATACCACTGATCCAGATTTATGTGAGAACGAAATGAAAGAGCATATATATATTCACATACATAGATATATTGCAAGAAACACAGTGATACAATAAGCTCAGATTCTATTAAATGAATGAAACGAAATAGATTGTAAAATAAAAGCAGCTAGAATGGTGGTAGCTATATCTTTGAGAAGAGATGTGGAGGCTACGCTCATTCGTCACGACCTTAATACAAAAGGAGGTGAAGTATCATAAATCCTTGAAGAGGCAAAAACCCTAAACATAACCCTAGGAGAGGAACCATCAAAAGGTTTGTGGGCCCCGAGGCGGTTAGGTGATACATCAACTTCCCAGAGGCGTAAGTTTTGCATACGATCTCCATTTTTGGCGCTCGATAGCCCATCAAAAATATCTATCTAAGCATTACAACTTTCGACTGGGGACATTGTATGTTGTTGGAAACCCTTGGCCCTCGAATCACCAAAAAATGTCATTTAGGGCCTCAAAACGTCCCCAGAAGTTTGGGACTTGAAAATGTATAAAAAAAAATGCCACCTAGAAAGACTGTTTTGAGCTAGTGGAATAGGTGGGTGGCCACCTATATCCATCTAGATCGGGGCCTGGTGGATTGATATCAATGGGATATCAGACACAATGTATTGAAGATGGCTCATCGGAGGTAGGCTAATGGAGTCTTCAATCGACAGAGCATGTGCAAGGATTAAGGACAATCCAAAATGTGAGATTCGATATATTGGATCCTATATATTGGCAGGGCCTCGTCGAAGGTATTATATTATAGTTATCATGCAGGGTATGGATCATCCAAGATTCATGTTGCAAGTGCGCATGGGGGTTTCTTATAGAATAGAATTCGATATATCGGAGTCGATAAAGTTGGGAGTGCTAATGAAGAGAGAACCCAATGAACATAGAAAGGAGGAAGAAGACAAAGATGTTTATGTAGTTGAATAACACCAACTGAGACCTTGAAGGGTTATGAAGGTGGCCAGGGATATTATATTATGGTACCAGAGTTGAAATTTTTACATTCTGGTGTTGAGGGAGTTACTTGTTAGCCCAAAAGTACTACTGGGACGACTAGTGACATGACAGAGTGGTATTAGAGCTATGATTCAATAATTGTCCTGAGTATAGGAAAATGGGAATAACACCAATTCGATGCTAGTGTGGTAATTTAAATTTAAGTAGTTAGTAAGTTATATTAATATGTTGTTTCACAAAAATTCTTCTTCTGCACAGTTCTTGTAGGAAGCAAAATAAGTAGGAAGGGTTAGCAGTGGAATAATCATCACAAATGATGCACAATATCCCTATGGACCCGAGGAATTTGTCATGGGAAAATATGTGAATGATGATAATGCAATAACATAGTCCAATGGGAGGAGACTATAGGTCACACCTCCAGGAATGGTTGAAACCATGAAAAGTTTTAATGATAGGTTGACTAAGGCACAAGAAGAGAAACATTAGATAAATGCTTCCATACTCTAGAGCCTGAGAAATCTTCAACAAAAGGCCCATTTGGTAGAAAATCAAAATAGTTTATCAAAGACAAGAAGAATGTGGGTATTCACTCTTGGGGAAGATCCTGAATCCTGAGAAGAGGTCCACATGGGGGAACAACAAGAACATATCCAACAAAAACCTCAGATAGAAGATCAAGTGAATAAGGAGATTCATCATGAGCAATTTTGAATGCTCAACCAAAAGGTCAAGAAGAAGAGAATCTCATAGAAATAAACCCTATGCATAATTTAGGAAGGTAATTCCACCTACATTCGATGGGGAATGAAAGGCAAGACAAGAGGCAGACGCATGGATTCTAGGGCTGAAGAAGTACTTCGAGATCCATGATTACTCTGGGAACCAAAAGGCTAGAATTACCATTTTTAGCTTGAATGGTAGAGCTTCAATTTGGTGGGAACACCTCAGACAGGTGAAAGGAATCAAGAAGAAGAGGATTGTCTGGAATAAGTTTGAAAAGTATTTCCAACAAAACTATCTTTCAAAGATGTATTATGATAACAAGAGCAAAGAGTTTCATGAATTAAAGCTAGTACATATGGAAATGGAGTGATATATGAACAAGTTTCTAGAGATTCTACGGTATGTGGATTATATCATAAATGAGAAGATAAAGATTCATAGGTTCTTAAGTGGACTTCCCTAGAGTTACAGATATAAGATTGAGTTTGTAGAGCCGAAGTCTTTGGATGATGCTATTTAGAAAGCTATGCATTGCTATGAAAAAAGAAAGAAAAAAATCAAGGAACAAAAATCAAGAAGAGGAAATCCCAAAGGGAATTTTGATCCAAGGAGAAGAGGATTCAAACCATTACCCTACAAGAACAAACCAAGAAATGTTGAGCAAGGACAACAAGCTCTAGGTGGGTTCAAGCATACCATTCCAGCAGAAGGATGTCCCATAGATTCGATTCAATGTTGGGTATGTGGGGAGAACCACATGCTTCAGGACTATCCTCACAGGAAGGATAAACCTAGAGGACTGCACAACATGGAAGAAGCCATTACTGTAGAGGATATGGCCAGAGCAACTCCCAGAATCTATGCAACTTTGAGTGAACATCAAGTGGATCACCAAGTAGTGGTCGTGGAAGTCGGAGGTAAGATTGCCACACAATCTATTTCTATTCGGATTGACCCATGATCAAGTCATAGTTATATTTATCCTAAATTGATAGAATCCTTCTCTTAAGAAAAGTATACATGGAAAGTCATGGTTAGTTCAGTTGGAAACATGGACCAAGAGGAAAGTAAGTAAATTAGTGGAAAGATGTCCGATTGAACGGTCTCTCCAATCAATCAAACCTAAATATCCTACTGTTAGGATCTTATGATGTCCTTATTGGCATGGATTGGTTGGAAATACATTTAGCCAAAATTTATTTCTATAATAAGGTTCTCAAATGTATTGATAATGAAGGAAGGTTCCAACTAGTGAAAGGAGTACTGGAAAATATCTCGATAAGGCAGGTCTCAACATTGCAATTGGGAAGATACTTCAAGAATAACTGTCAGAAATATGCAATTCATATATCAGACTCACTAGAGGATAGCGTCCCAAATATAGAGGATTATATTGTGTTACAAAAACATAAGGATGTATTCCTAAATGAGCTGCCAAGGCTACCACCTAAAAGAGATATAGATTTCACCATTAACCTAGTGCCGGGAGCATCTCCAGTGTCTAAATCCCCTTACAAAATAAGCACTCCATAGCTAGTAGAATTAAGCTTCGGGAATTAATGTCACGTCCCCCATTTTGACCCTTATAATATTTCGAGCTATAATGTAAATAATGTATGCATATTTTGTATGATTCCTAGCGTGGAGCTCAAGGCCAAAGCCTCGCTAGTGAACGCTTGATCTAGAGGAGGCAAGTATTTGATATTATGCTACCCATGTGCTAGTGAACCATGGGAATTGTAAATATGCATTTTAATATAAATGCCCACAACTAGCTATGCAATGCAACAAGAGATGGGGGCATGATGCTTACAAGGAATTGGGAGGGAAATATTCAAACCCTTGAGCCAATCAAGTCAAGCCAAGTGTCAATGAGAGAACCCATCAAACCCTCAACTACCCATGTTGACTTTTGTAGCCAATCATTGATTTCTCCCAAGAGTTGGTTGAGGTAGTTAATGCCTTAGGGAATGGGAGGTATGGTTGTCCAAATTCGAGTATGGGCAAGCCACCCTGCATGGAAAAACGTGTTTGGCTTCTTGGGCAAGAAAAGAGCCATGAATTGCTACCCAAGCCATTACCCACCAACCAGCTTTGCTCTCCCACGAGTTTAGAGCTACTTGGGCGTTTTCTCCATGGTTTTTGCTGTGTTTCCTTCATTATCCTAGTTGGGAAGGGCGTTTTTGTGTTGGATAATAGTGGGGAAAGAAAGGGAAATCGATTTGGGGGCCATAGAGGTTGTTTTGGCTCACTGATTGCTTGTATATATGTGGGAGAAATCGTTTTCTTCCCTATGGTTGATTTTCCCTCTCACAAATCCTTTTTTGGTGTGCCTACATTTTTCGGAAAACCCATGTCCATCTAGCTTCTATGTCCCATTACTGAAAGTGTGTTTCCAAGCCCATATCTGAGTTTTGTGTTCAATAGAATTCTGGGGTTGAGTTGGGTATCCATTGCTTTGGGTTGTGTTCAAGCTTGAGAGCCCCTTTTTCCTTGTAGATATCATGCCCAGCTTGGGGGTGGTCTCTGAGTGCTGAAGGAATACAGGCTGGGGAGAGACCTATGGTTGGGTGGAATGTTGTAGTGACATAGCTAGTTGCTTGGGACAGCATTACATCAAGATGAGTAATTTATTGTGTTTTACTTTTGCAAATGTATTAATTTGTTGACTGTGTTAAATTGAATGACAGTCATGTAATATGTGTGTGGATGAGTTCATTTCCGCTGTGCATGTTTGTTTGATTTCCATCTGCACACATCTCTGTTATGTGTATAAACCTAATGAATGGATTGAGTTTATTTAAAAATCCCATATTTTAGTGCCATGTTCCCTTCCTTGCATGGGATAGAAGGGTGGATACGTGACAGATGGTATTAGAGTGAAGGTTGCAACATTTGGGCCTTCATGGGCTACATATCACAGCTTGCAGGGGTAAGTATGCTTCCTGCTCATTATAGACCATTAAGAAAAATTTCAAACTTTCAAATTTTTGAAAATTTTTCTAAGTGTTTTTGAAAAAATTTCTAAGTCTGTATCGGAAAGAACTGACGAGTTTTTGCTGAAATGGTGGACCGAAAATTTTTAAGTTCGCCAAACTAGAAGAACTAGGCGAGTTCATCCGCAACGGCGGCGAAACTCAACGAGTTCGTCTGCAACGGCGGAAGGAACTGACGATTTTTTGCTGAAATGGTCAACCAAAAATTTTTAAGTTCACCAAACTGGAAGAACTTGGTGAGTTCGTCCACAACGGCGGAAGGAACTAACGAGTTTTTGCCGAAATGGTTGACCGAAAATTTTTAAGTTCGCCAAACCGGAAGAACTCAGCAAGTTCATCTGCAACGGCGGAAAAAGTTGACGAGTTTGCGCTACAATGTCGGAGGAAGCTGGCGAGTTTTCACCGCAACGGTGGAAAAAGTTGGTGAGTTTCCGCTGCAACGTCGGAAGGGATTGCTGAGTTTCCATCGGAGTGTCGAAAGGAATTGGAGAGTTTCCGCCGCAGTGTCGGAAGAGATGGGCGAGTTTCTCCACAACGATTGGAAGAACTCGGTGAGTTGGTTCGACATAAGTCGGAGGAGAAATGATAAATCCTCTGAAACAGAGAATTTCAGCTGTTTTCCAGGGCGAATTTCTGGTACCGAAAGTTGAAAAATGGCTTTGAACTCATGCGCCAGATTGAAAGTGTGAAATGCATTCTTGGGATGAGAAGCATGAATTGCATGGGAGGTTTGTGGAAGCCCTATTAAAAGTAATTGGTTGTAATATGCCTAGCGGAAAAGCAATGGGAGCAGTAAGGCAACACTGATAAGAGGGAAATTCCTCACCTTAAACTATTTTCTGTTTATAGCATAAGAATTGCATGTTTGGAAAATAGCAAGAATGAATGTTATACATGTATGTATATATTGAATTGCTAGTCCATGAGAAGATCATAGCTAATGATTGCTTGTATGCTTGGTAGGGAAGCCAAGAAAAGGATCAGCTATGATGTGGAGGATGAACTCCATGTCATGAGGGGGAATTGGAAAGGGAGAATTCCTTAACTCCTCTCTTGCTATTGTATTTATATTTTCGGAGTTTTATATGTTGGAAATTATGGCATCGGGATGCTAGAAATGAAAGAGAGTAGTAGATTAAAAATGAATTAGTGGGCATGATTAAAAAGTCATTGCATAGTGCATGTGATGCATGATGTTGCATATGGGTAAAGGTAGTGAAGTTACACATGCAATAGCCCATTAATGGTATTGCTCATGGTTGATCACCAGCAATGTTGCTGATAATGGTTGTATGAATAAGACCATAGAAGCATGATTGAAAATGTAAGAGATTAGATAGCTGAAATGAATATGCACTAGACGGCATATTGATAAACATTGCACAGTGCATGTAAAAATACCTGTGTATATATATGATATTGCATATTGGTAGAATAGTGAGGTTTTGCATATGCAATGAGCCACTTAAAGATGATTATGGTGGTTGTTAAATAACTAGTCGTGTTTGCAATGGTTATAGGACCAAAGACAACCAAAGCATGACTAAGGGCGTGGATGATGATTGTTGCATATGACCAACAACCTTAGGAGGAAAAGATGGTGCAACAAATCTACAAGCATGAGGTTGGAAAAAGAACTATGAAGCCTTAGTAAGAGGCAAACTGATCAAGTAACATCAAACGATGTTAATGACAACCATGCAGGTAATGGTTATTTGTGCTTAATTGCATGAATGTTGAAAGACGATTTGGTAAGATCCCTTCAACTATGTTGATTTGGTTTGCATATGGTATTGAGTGCCTGAATGTGAATGTTAATCTACCGAGTATGATGAGGTGCGGGTAAGTGAGGGAAAGGATTCTTACATCCTAAAATTGCTTAGAAACCTCAATGCATTCATATGAAATTATAACATGCCATTGTGTATGCTGGATTATAAGTTTGAATAACCAAAGAAAGTAAAGACCTATAGCCATGTTGTGGTAGTACATGCCATATGAATGGTTAGGCCATAATATGCTGGAATGCATAGTATCCGCGGATTGATGCAAAGTTCTATTGAGGGATTATGCATTGAGTGAATGCACATTAAAATATTATGTAAATGTTGTGAATGTGCATGCATATGTGTAAGTGCACATGTTGAGATGCATTGCGAGAATGCACAGTTTTGATATGTATAGGTTTCAATGCATTTAGATAATAGATGAAGTGGTGAACCATTGTTAATACTAAGAGAATTTCATGAGCTGCTATTAATGCATGAGAAATATTGCATGAAGAAGGTAGACATGATGATGGGCTACCAGAGTGCTCTATGAAAGGACAGAGATTGCGTGGAATGTGAAGTAATGAGTACTTACAATTTATTTAAATTGCACGGATAGTGTACCCATGTCTTGCAATTTTATTGATGATAACGATGCATATATTGATATATACATATATTTCATTGCACCTCAAATGCTAACAACTGAAGGTGTTTGAATTATTGAGTGTTATAATTCTGAGATTACTTAAGTGACTGCGGCAGCAATGAAATATTATATGCATAGAGACTTACAAAGCGTTTGGCTGATTGAACTTTCAGATTTCAGGTAGATTGTTTTGGGCATGGAAAATGTGGGTAAGTCCATGATGAAGATGTAATCTACCATGAGCAAGAGCCAAACGATATGAGAATAGACTCATGGATAAGCAAATCAATTCCTGTAGAGGACAGAATTGCAAATTCATACTTGAATTTAATTATTAATGCCATTGAATGATTATTGTTAAATGTTGCTGACTGTTTAGCTATTTGATAAATGTGCTAGGAAGACACATTGCAAGAAGACCATCTGTGATGACCTGCAGAAGCCAAACTCCATGGGAAGGACCCCATGCTTTGGAAATGGGTTTCGGGTGAAACACCATTGCATATTTTAAGGATGACATCTTAGCTGAGCTGAATGTTGGAAAACCATGAGAGTGAGATGGTAAAGCTATGCCAAGAAGGCATGTGTGGACTATGGAACGTGGAAAGATTGGGGTGGCAAACCGAAGAACTGTTGACTCAGAGAAGGGAGCCTCCATTCTTCACAAATGAAGGAAAAGATACATCTGCAAAATGAATGAGTATTCTGTGACCCTAGATAAGAACATGCATGTCTAAATTATTAGAGTTAATATGCAGAGCATGCTCTACCTTATTTATATCATTTCAGATTGCATGAGTATGATTAGGGCCTACATGGCTCACATTGGAAAGGGGGTGCACACCTTTTCTGGTGCCGAGTCATGATAGGGTTGTCAATATTGACTACACCCTAAGGGAATGGAGACATTCCTGGTGTTCCAATACTTGATAGTGAATGTTATGGAATGTGGTTACAGTTTTGAGGAGCAATATTGATAAGCCTGCTTATCCTTCTTGTGTTGTCAGCCTACACAGATGCAAATTGGTATTGCACATTATGAGGCAAAGTGAAGAAGGGTACACAGAAGGACTGTATAGGAATTGGTAACCTTTCTATGCTCACACTAAATAATACTGGAAGGGATGGACAAACCCAAGGAGCTATGTAGTGAAAAGGGGTATCATCCTTATGTGAGTGGGGCCATGCTAACTTACAGTCAAGAAAGTCACCTATAAAGTTCCTAAAAGGAACCACCGATTCGCACAAAAGAAGGAGTAACGTCCTTGTATGAATGAAGAGTTGATGTGTGTGTGAAGGGTTGTGGTGCGAGAAGGTGTGGTGGCATTGGTGAAGGCATAAAATCTCTATTGGGTTAGCAGTAGGAGGGGGGCGCCAAGAATGACTGAAAACCCTGAGATTCCTAAGGCTCCATAGTAGAGCCTTGACCTATAATGGTCGGTGGCGTAGTTTCCTTCCATTGGCTGATGACCCAGACGAATGTGCTGGCTCGGCACTAGAGAGGGACAACCAGGTATGGGACTGGTTGGGCACCACCAAATTCTTGGTAAACCCAGTCGGCGTGAAGGTGTACTGGTTAAGCATTAACTACATCAAAGTCCATAGGCGATTCCAAGGCTTGCAAAGCGAAGTAGGACCCTGTGGACCAGAGGGGAAACACACAATACAGATAAGTATTCGTTTTCATTTATGTCTTGTTTGGAATAATGAATATTTCAGGTATAAGTCTTCTAACAGCTAAGCTAATACACTATTGCTTCTTTGTTGGAAACCTTGGTCATTGCAGGAAAGAAAGACCCTGAAAGAACTATAAGTTACTAGTAAATCCAGAGAGTAAATGGGTGGGTGATATAAATTACTAGTAAAATCCAGAGAGTAAATGAGTGGGCGATATAAATTATGGAGAAATCCAGGGAGTAACTGGTTGAACGCTATAAAGTTCTTGATAAGTCCAAAGAGTGACTAGTTGGGCATTAAATACTTGATATTATAAAGCAATGTGTATGCTAGCCCAACATTCCTTAATTAATTAATAAAATCAATCGGAGCACTGGCCTAGCATATTGCTAAAGGAAATGATTGATAAACCCAGTTGGCATACTGGCCCGTCATTTCCTATTCGAATGATTGAGGAGTAGCCTACGTGCTGGCCCAACATTCATAATTGTATCCACGGGAAATCCAAGGCTCATAAAGCAAAGAAGGATCCCGTGGAATAAAGTGAAGACATCTAATACAGATAAGTATTCGGTTACCTTGCAGCTTCTTGCTTATGAATATACGTGTGTATCTGGTTGGGTTATGATTTCCTAAACTCTTGTTTAAGAGATAAACCATATGAAAATAAACTAAACATATGATTTGATTCAATGTTTGAGTGTAGTATTGCTGGAAGCAAGGATTATGAAGGCATCATAGGGGATGTAGATGGACATGTGACCATCCTAAAGAGCTTAGTATGAGCAGTAATGAAAGATGGTGCTAGTGGACATGAGTGGGTCCTAGCAGCCAAAGGTATGTAGGCCACAATGGAGAAGGGTTCCTTAGTTGAAAATCCTTAGACAGATCTTAGACACTAAGTGTCATAGCCAAGAAAGGAAAGTCAAAGCATTCACATTTAAGTGAAAGAGACTAAGGGGCATGAAACCACAGTGACGGTGTAGCTTCATAATATAACAAGACTAAGAGGGAGAAAACTCCTACTCTTCTCTTTCCTTTTGATTGATGCATTTATAAAACAAAAGATATTTGAGTGCATGTCATGGCTGAAAATAGATTGTATAGAATTGCTTGAAATGAATTGTGAATGTTGAAATAGTAAAATTCTTGTGAAAGGATGAACATGAATGAGTTTATGTGTATGTTGGGAAAGCATGAAAAGTGTGGAAGTCCCATGAATAAAGCGTGGACATTCCATGTCAATTGGGAAAATAATTGACTAATATTAATGGTTATGTTATGCTTGTCCTAACAAAGGATTTCCATGATGGATTTCACAGGTAAGAAGGTGAAACAATTGGTTGCAGCCGGCACAAGAAAGTGTTGCTAGTAAGCAAAGTGTGGTCAGTTTTTTCCATTGACCATGGAAGCAGACCAAGGGCTATTAGAGTTGGCTGAAAGTCTTCTTCAAACAATTTTCAGGACCCAAGAAAATCTTGGAGAAATGCTCAAGCTACAAAGGCAACAGAATGAGATGAACCACAAGGTTTTGCAGGACTCTATTCGTCTGCAAAAAGAGGTAAAAAGCATTCTGGGAGCAATTAGTAAGGGAAAGGAAAGTGGATCCATGAAGAAGCATTCATCCAATCGGCCAATTAAGAAGCGTTCCAGGTGGGAAGACTCAAAGGAATTTGAGTAGGAAAAGGTAAAGCAACCAATGAAATGTTGGGGATGTGGAGGAAATCATTGCCTCCACGACTGCCCAACAATGGAACATCAAGAGGGTAGCCGCCATAAAGTTTCCAGACTTGTAGATCAATGGGAAGGTAAAGAAAGGGAAGGGATTGTTTTGGAACAATGCCCTCATGCAGAGCTAGAAGGTCCTAGCCAGCAGGAGCAATTTGTGAAGACTAAAGGACTTTGTCCTAAAAACCCAAGTAAAGGGTGAAATGTAGGACAGACCTGCCACATTTTGTGAATTTTGGACATGTATATAGCGTGTATGTTTTCCTAGGTATTGGAACACTGAGGACGGTGTTATTCCAAGGGGAGGGGAATGTCATGTCCCCCATTTAGACCCTTGTAATATTTCGGGCTATAGTGTAAATAATGTATGCATATTTTGTATGATTCCTAGCGTGGAGCTCAAGGCCAAGGCCCCGCCAGTGAATGCTCGATCTAGAGGAGGCAAGTATTTGATATTATGCTACCCATGTGCTAATGAACCATGGGAATTGTAAATATGGATTTTAATATAAATGCCCACAACTAGCTATGCAATGAGGAGCTCAAGGCCAAGGCCCCACCATTGATTTTCTTGTTATGTATCGGTATATATATATATATATATATATATAAGAATCCCATGGATGATTGTGTAAAGCAACAAGAATCAAGGAGGCATGATATTCACAAGATAAGTTAGGGAGAGAGTTATTCAACCCACGATCCATTAACTCCCAAGTTGACCTATGAAATCAATCATTCAATTCTTCTAGGAAGAAGTGGTTGAGGCAGTTATTGTATTGGGAAGGGAAATCCATGTATGCCAGTTTCATGTCTTAGTCATCATGCAGTTTTGAAAACGGGGATTGCTTGTTGTATAATAGAATGGATAAGAGTTAAATCCCATCCTTTCATTAATTATTGGTCTTACTCTCTCATAAAAGAGTTCAGTTCTTCTTGGAGAGTTTGTATTCCTGAGAGACTCAATGAGTCTTAGCTCTCTCAAGTTTGGGTTGGCTAGAGGAATGACCACTGAGCTTCATGCATGCAATATGTTATGCCTGAGTTAGTATGCCTGAGTGTTCATTCAACATCAACCTGTTAGTATGAATCATATGAATAATTGAGTCTTGTGTATGAATCCAAGTGTAGATGAGGTAATTGGGATGTTCTTGATAAATGTAATGAAGGTTGGAACCTCCTTGGAAGATGACCATGGTTTGGGTTACCTTTATATGCACACATTGAATAGAACCTGTAGGAAGGTATTTTTGAGCAGAGAATGGGACCTTATTGATGTTGTGTGGGTTAGGTATTGTAGGTTCCATGTGGGCTGGGTCTTCTCGAGGTTCCTTTAGCTTTGTCACTTGATATCATTAGCTTAGAAATCCTTCCCTTAGTTCTCTTGTCAACCTGATAAACCAAGATGTAGGTTGGTTTGTCTGTGTAATTATGTCTTGGTCATAGAGTGGGATTTGGTATATTCTTGATATCTAGTGAAGACTGAAACCTCCTTGGAATATGACCATGGTTTGGGCTACTTTTCTACGCACACATTGAATAACACTTGGAGGAAGAGAATGACCGAGTGACTATTGATCAGAGAAAGGGACCTTCTTGGTGTTTTGGGAAAGTATTGTGGGTAATAGGATGCCTGAGTCTTCTTGAGGTGCTTGTAGCTCTGTGGTTGAGCTCATTATCTTAGAAATACTTTCCCTTAGTTCTCTTGGTAGCTTGATAAACACAGCTATGGATTGGCTTGTTGTGAAATTGTGTTTACATGACTGTGAGTGAGCCTTAGTAGTTCCCCTTTTTTCATGGAAATCATGCCCAAATTGAGGATGGCTTCTCAATAGAGAAAGTATATGATAGAAATAATGCCTACGATTGGGTGAAACTTTGCTCTTGTGTAGTTAGTTTCTTTAGGAAAGCTTATTTCAAGATAAGTGTTCTATGGATGTGTTTTGTTGATTTGATTGATTCATAAATTAATGTTGAATGGAATGAATACTTCTATTTTGTTATATCAAGTGGTATATGAATATACAATTGATGCAGGAGCACCGGGGCCTAGGAGAAACAATTGAAGTTGGTCAACATGAGAAGTCGACCAGGGGGATTGTCGACAACCACTGGTGCGAAGGAAGACTGGATGTCGAAGCCAAGTAGTCGAGCAGAAGCTATCGATATGCGGTCGACAGGAGGAGAAGGTCGAGAGTCGACAAGTATGATGTCAACATATGACAGGATTGCAATGAAAGAGGTCGGGTGTCGACAAGTTGTCGAACAACGACACCGACGGATTGTGGCGAAAGCCAAGCGTGGAGGACAGGGTAGACTGGAAGCCGTGGAAGTTAAGCAAAGCCTACAAGTAAGGTGGAAGAGTGACGAAGTGTAGTATGGTAGAAGCATGGGGCCGACAACTGTAGTAGATTCAGAGAAGCGCATAAGTCAAGATGGCGTAGTTAGCAGCCGTTGGAGGTTGTTGAGGAAGTGATAAGAAGTAATGAAGGTGGTTGGGATCATGACAGATGTCACCACAATCAGAGGTTGTGTAGCACGACCAGAGGGTGCTGAAAACTGCAAGTCTGCAGGATCTGGAGGATTCGGCGGTCAGAATAAGAGTGTCTTGGGGAACAGAGTAGACCTTGGGAAGAGAAGAGCAGAGTAGAAGAGCAGTGCGAAGGCACAGAACAAGGGATCGGTCATCCATTGCTCATCGAGTGCTTTCATTCAGCAAAGGCCATGAGAGGGAGGAAGATTGCACACAGCCAAAAACACACTTAGAGATATAGTCCTAATTATGTATATTGTAATAGGCTAAGGCCGACTAGTTTCATAGATTGCTTTGTATTTCCACATTGTAATTTGATTAAGTTTAATAGAAGCTACCTTCTGGAATTCAGTTCACATCCAGTCTGTGTGAGCATCTGTGTGTTGTTATGTTTCATTGTTAAGCAAGAGGGTCCGATCGACCTGCCTTGCACTAGTTGGTATTACAACTGGAAATAATCCAATGTTGAGCAGTTAAATACGGAGAGTTGGAAGAACCTGCGTGTGCATAAACACTCCAACCGCGGTTGGGTAGAGTTGTGCACAGTTGTGAAGTCCAGTTATGATTGGATGAGTGGGAGATTCAGCAGAGGTTGAAAATGGATCAAAGAGGCATTAATGTCCGAGGTATAGGACGAAGAGCGTGTGGCACAACACTCACAGTTGATCATGAAATGTTCGATGAGTGCATGCGAACAATGCGAAGTTTGACGAGTGAAGTCGCAGCAATCAAAGAAATCCAAAGACGTGGATGCATTCCTGATGCGCTAGACCACAGCGACTGTTGAGCCCAGAATTGGCCCCTTTTAATCATCCTCGATCACCTTTTCTTCCCCTGTCCTACACCATTTAGCATGCTAATCAGACATGTTGTCCTCACTTTATTGCCCCAAGCTACCAAGTTATGACTGATCATTGCTTTATCTTATTAATGCTTATGATTGTGATAATTAAGGCTGTGTATCTCTCAATTGTGCTAACATGTTATGATTTATGAAGGTAGTTTGAGTAAGTGGACTGCAGGAAGGTGGGGCTGAACAAGTCTTGAAAGGAGGGATGTTCGCTGCTTAAAAGGATCCTCGGGGCTCCGATCATCAATTAAGGCACGAGGTTCCAATGTAACATTCTAGACAGAGCTGTGACAGGGCAGCTGTAACAGAATGCGTTATAATTGGAGATCTTTAGTATATTGCTGCTCGAGTATAATTGTGATTTGGAAAGATTGCCACTCCTGGGCTAATCAATAGCTTTCTCACATTTTTCTATGTCTCTATTATGCCATGTTTGTAACAGCTAGTATTATTTAGGGCGCCTGAAGATCAGAGATCTTCATGGCTGCCCATTATTAGGATTGGATGTTATGATCTGCATGTATAAATATGGGGAGCTGCCTCGACCCAGGGGGTTGAACAACGGAGAATTCATTCATTGTATTAGCAGTAGAAGCAAACCGTGTAATCATCCTTCTGTTAATATAAAGAGTTACCTTTGAGTTAAAGAAACTTTACGTTGTTCAGCCAGCATCTTTGTGTGAAGGCTGGGCCCATCTTCCACAGGGATTGCTGAGTTAAAGTAGGACTTCTCGAATTTATTGTTGTGTGATGTTTTGTTAATGATATTTCCTTTGTACGCAGCAGTAGTAAGTGTGGATTTGCAGTATAATTAGGATTACATTTCCTTGAGATTGGTAAGTGGTACAGAGTGACAGTCGACTGAGTAGGAAACTTTCTTTATGCAATTTGTGTGATAGTTGTACATAGCCTTGTTCATCCTGCAGTTTAAGTTGTTATCCCATGAACCCTTGCAAGTTATCTTTCCTGATCGTTGATTTTCATTCCTGTAATTCAAACTCTTAGAGCAGTTGAACTCAATCCCTTGCAATTGAATTTCTAGATTAATATTTGAGTTTATGCTTATGGTTTTCAAGAGTGATCAGATTGAAGAGGTGATTGTTCTAGGATGTGAATAGGATTTCTTTTTATCTGCAATTGTTGTTGAATCTTACATCATTTCTTGTTGATGCATGGTAGAAAGGAATTGAAATTGTAGCATTTAGAAGGCAATTGGGATTACACAGATCCTTGGGATGGACATAGTTGTTAGAGGATAAAAGTGTTCAATTATAGTGATTTGGTGTTTAAGCATTGATTGTGCATTTATCCTTTGAAATAAAAGACTTTCTCGGGTTGACAATAAATCTCGCATGCTCTGTATGTTGGTAATAATCTATCTGCATATTGGGTGCTCGACATTTTGGCACCGTTGCCGGGGAAGGATAAAAATTAAACACTAATCATTAGTTGCATCTGGTAATTGTTTCTAGTCAGTCTTTTCTTTGTTGAAATGATTCGGTTCGCATGAATACAAGGAGGGTAAAACGTGACCATATCCCAACTCCCAAAACCCCACAAAATACTAACAGTGCAGGTGGCTCGGGTCGCGGTCGAGGACCACCATTGGGCAGAAGAACATTCATCGACGATCTTGTTGACAGAACTGATTCATCCACCAGGGCTCGTCATCAAAAAACTCCTATCAGAAGAAACCTTGCTGATCCTGGGGTGCCAGCGTCAGATCCACGGTGGAGAATACACGAGCAGCCATGACTCCCTCATATATCCCAACTGAGGAAGACACAGCTGTTACAACTGGACTTGCTGCTACAACTGAGGAAGATACAACTGTTACAACTGGACCTGCTGCTACAACTGAGGAAGACACAGCTGTTACAACTGGACCTGCTGGTAGAGGTCCGATCTGCCACATTTACGGGAAGGCTGTAACTGAAGAAGAGTGGACGCAGTTCCACTAGAAGTTTGATGATCAGGAACAAAACAAGGACGAAGGAAAAAACGAGGAAAAGAAAGCAGGAACGAACGAAGAGGAGATGAGTAACAGACACGAGTCTGACGAGGAAGAAGCAATGGTGGAAAAATATCATCATGAAAATCACTCCCTGCCTGAGGGAACGACGACTACACTACAATTTCCGATTCGGCAGCCAGAAGGGACAGCCCCTATGAAAAACATCTCACCATCAGTGTTGCCTCGCTTCCATGGAAGGGCGGCAGAAGATCCAGATGAATTCCTTTTGAATTCGATATCCTCTGTCGCAGCTATGATTATGTCAACGATGCCCAAAAGCTAAAACTTTTTCCCGCCACCCTGAAGGACAACACATTACGATGGTTCATGAGCCTTGGGGGAGGAACCGTTGCTAATTGGGATAAGATGAAACAAGTGTTCCTGGAGAAATATCAGGAATATTGCAACACCAAGGACAAAAGAGAGGAATTATTCAAAATGGTGCAGAAGGAGGACGAAAGTCTGGAGGATTTTGTAGAAAGGCTGCTATACAATGTGCAAAGAGACGGGTAGACGAACATGGGGTTGGACGTGCTCAAGATAATTTTGCTTCGTGGGATCAGGGATGATTGTTTAGACATGTTAAACCTGCTAGGAAAGGGAGATATCTCCAAAGAACCTTTTGGAAAGATTGTGGAACTATGTAAGAGATACTCCAGGGGGTCTTCCAGGAACAATAAGCAGGACAAACGGGATAAGCTGGAACGTGATGTCTTCGACAGAACTCAGAAGTCGTCCAATGGAGGAGCTACCCATGCAGAGATAGGCAATCTCCTTGAAAATTTTAAAACAGAAATGATGAGCTCCATCTCTTCGGAGATCGATGTCCTGAAGGCAAAACAAAAACAGGCAATGGAGGATCTCACACTAGGTGTGTTCTGTCCCCAATGTAGAAAGAATCATCCGCTGAAAGAATTCCTGCTTGACAAAGTAGAAGTATGTCAGCTGTGTGAGCTGAACCATGACATGAAAGAATGCCCCTCACTTCCCCAAGTGAAGGCTGTTCTGCAAACATCAACTCCAGAAGTGGAATCAACCTATTTCATTGCACAGAAGAAACCTTGGCAGCCTCGAAATCAAGGTATGCCTCTAGACTCGTTTCCATTTTTGAACAATATGAGCAATTGGAATAATAACATGCAAAATGTGAATACACAATTCCCTTCAAATTATGCTCAGTGGAATCCTTCCCAACCTACAATGCAAAATTATAACTCATGGAGTCCCCGGACACAGCCACCACATCAACCTACGTCGTGGTCTCCTGGATGGAGGAACTTCCATCTTGGGAACCAGTTTCCTCAACCACCTCCACCTCAACAGTCACCATATTCTCCTCCATACCCTCAATTTCCTCAATATCCTCAATACCCACCTCGGCACTCGCAGCTGCAGCTGCAGAATAATTCTGTCCCTAATATACTAATACGGCCTCAACTGCCTGCCCAACCTAATCCTAACCCGAATAATAAAACAGTCCATCAATTGGAAACTATCAACATGCCGGCCTACTCCCTTTCCCCTGTACCTTGTAATGATATTCGTCTACGATCTGGGAAAATAGTAGAACCCGTGCTTACAGAAGATGCTCCACCTTCTGTGCATAAAGAAGGAGGGAGTTCACAGCATCCATCCGATACAGTTCCTATCACCGAAGATGCTGAGCATCCCTTAGATGGGATGGCTGAAACATCAAACGAGAAATCAGACAATACGCAGCCTACCCAGCTGATAAGGAAACCACCATACCCCAAGAGACTAATGCTACCAAAAATAGGGGGGCAACCTCAGTTTAACCTCCTAGGGGAGTTAAGGAATCTTTACGTCAAAATCCCCCTTCTTCAAGCTCTTCAAGACGTGCCTATTTATGCTAGAACCGTTCGGGACCTGTGCACTAAGAAACCAGGGAGGAAACCCAGAGATCCTCCCAGTGTTCACGTCATAGGGAATTTATCTGCTTTGATAACAGGAAAAACCCCTGTGACCAAGTATGACAACCCTGGAAATCCTACTGTCACTGTACATATAGGACAAACGCAGATACCCAACGTGTTAGTCGACTTAGGAGCAGCAATCAATGTCATAACAATCGAGACTGTAAAGAAGCTTGGACTCACTAATTTTAGACCAACCCCTACCATTTTAGAATTGGCAGACAAATCCACCATTAGACCCTAAGGGATTCTGGACGACCTTGTCATCTCAGTAGATTCATGGGAGTACCCTGTTGAATTTTTGGTATTACAACCAAAATCACAGCTGGGGGGACACCCATTGATCCTAGGGAGGCCTTGGTTGGCCACAACTGATGCTTGCATCAGCTGTCGATCAGGGTCCATGACTATATCTGACGGTACAGAGACTAAAAACCTCACCCTGTATCCTCTAGCTCGGCCAAATCTAGAGGCTGAGACTTCCCTTTGGATAGAGCAGGAGGAGGAGGAGGATGTTCAACCACTATTAACTATAGGGAAGGCCTTAACTTTTAAAAATGAAACAGAAGATGCTATTAGTAATTTTATTAGTGAACCCGCTTCAGTGGATAAAGAAGTCTATCAAATCCTGAACATTACCCTTGGTAAGGAAGAACAAGAAAATCTTACGGAAGAAGCACTAGTTGGTGACACAAATATAATCCCAGTTTTGAAAAATTCAAAAAGTATCCCTATTGAGGTAGAGCCTGGAAGGACTTTGAATATCAACCCTAGTCTCTCCTCAGAGGAACAGAGGCGCCTAATCAGTCTCTTGAAGGAACACAAGGGGGCGTTCGCCTGGGAGTATACAGACATGAGGGGTACTCCCTCTAATCTATGCACCCACCATATTTATATTAGAAATGACTCCTGGCCTATGTGTCAACCCTGACGATGCATGAACCCCAATTTGAGGGATATAATGAAGGAAGAAATCCAGAAACTTTTAGAAGCAGGATTTATATATCCTATTTCAGATAGTGAGTGGGTTTCCCCACTCGTAATTGTGCCCAAGAAAAATGGTAAATGGATGGTCTGTGTCAATTATAGGGAACTGAACAAAGCCACGCAAAAGGATCATTTCCCTTTGCCCTTTATTGACCAAGTACTTGATACCCTATCAGGGAAGAATTTCTTCTTCCTAGATGGGTTCAGCGGGTACAACCAAATTCAGATTGCTCCTGAGGACCAGGATAAGACCACCTTCACTTGTCCCTGGGGAATGTTTGCCTACAGGGTGCTTCCTTTTGGTTTATGTAATGCACCGGCAACGTTTCAGAGAGCTGTAATTGGCATATTCTCTGAATTAGTTAATGATAGTATGGAAGTCTTTATGGATGATTTTACTCCCTATGGCAAGGATTTTGAGGAAGCACTGGAAAATTTAAAGAAGGTTTTAATTCGCTGCGAACAGACTCGGCTCTCATTAAGCACTGAAAAGTGCCATATGATGATGAGTGAGGGGGTGGTATTAGGGAATTTCATCTCTACCAATGCCATTCAGGTGGATCCTTCAAAAATCAAGGTGATAAAAAATATACCGACTCCTTCAACTCAGAAAGAGATGTGAAGTTTTTTGGGACATGCTGGATATTACTGGAGGTTTATAGAAAACTTCTCCAAACTTGCTTCTCCTTTGTTTTCTCTGTTAGTGAAGGATGCACAGTTTGTGTGGAGTGAAGCATGCCAGACAGCGTTTGATAAGCTTAAGGAGAAGCTGTCCACAACTCCTATCCTAAGGGGACCTAATTGGACCCTACCCTTCCACATTTCCTCAAATGCTTCTGATACTGCCATTGGAGCAGTATTAGGACAGCAGGATGGTCAAGTACCTTATGCCATCTATTATGTTAGTAAAAAATTAGCCCCTGCTAAACTTAATTATACTGTTACCGAAAAAGAATTCCTCGCTATTGTTTACTCTATTAATAAATTTCGGCATTACATTACTGGGTATCGTACATTTGTGCACACTGACCACTCAGCCATTAAATATTTAATGAAAAAACCTGTCACCAATGCTAGAGTGACCAGGTGGCTCTTATTATTACAGGAATTTGATATTACCATTATAGCTAAACCTGGAAAAGAAAATGTTGTTGCTGATTTTTTATCTCGTTTTACTAACAGTGATGACAGTTCACCTGTTGAGGACTCTTTTCCAGATGAACATCTATTCGCACTTTCAGCTCATTCGCCCTGGTATGCAAACGTTGCTAATTATTTGGTTGCAGGAAAGCTCCCGCCACACATGTCTAAATGAGAAGAGAGAAAAATCATCCAGCAAAGTGCCAGGTATTGTTGGCTCAATGGTCATCTCTTCTACACAGGGCCCTATCTTGAGATTAGGAGATGTGTAAGGGAAGATGAGATCTTTCACATACTGAAAGCCTGTCATGATGGACCTTGTGGGGGACACTTTGCAGACAAAAGAACAAGGCATAAAGTGCTGCAGATGGGCTACTATTGGCCGACTCTGTTTAGGGACGCTAAGAGGTATGTTCAGTCTTGTGACAGCTGCCAAAGGATGGGCCAGCCTAATAAAATAGATCAGATGCCTCTACAACCTCAAGTAGTAGTTGAACCATTTGATAGATGGGTATTATATTTTGTTGGCCCTATCATCCCTCCTTCCAGACAGAAAGTTTACATTCTGGTTTGTACTGATTATATGACCAAGTGGGTAGAGGCTGTAGCTTTGGCTAAGGCTAATGTCCAGGCAATGATTGATTTTCTGTATAGTGAAATCTTTACCCGCTTTGGGGTACCGAAAGAAGTAGTTACCAATGGGGGGCCGCAATTCATGTCACACTAATTTGAATCCTTGCTCCAGAAGTATCATGTGTAGCATAGGGTGGCTTCACCTTACCACCCCCAGGCTAATGGTCAGGTGGAAAGTACTAATAAAGTTATTGAAGCAATCCTTACTAAAACAGTTAAGAGCCATCGAAAGGATTGGGCTGACAGGCTTCCGGAAGCATTATGGGCATATCGCACAACTTGGCGCAACACCACAGGGTTCTCTCCCTAAGATTTAGTGTATGGAAAGAGTGCCATCTTTCCAATTGAGTTTGATATCAAAACCCTGAAGACAACCACCGAAATGAATCTGGATGTAACAGAAGCCTAGAAGAGAAGATTGAATCAACTAAACGAATTGGATGAGAAACGGTTAGCTGCAGTGGACCAGACTGTGTTGCTTCAGCAACAGAGATCCAATTGGCATGACCGATTTATTAAAAAGAAAATCTTCCGTGAAGGAGACTCGGCGTTACTATATGAATCCAGGTTCAAAAGGGATTTTAAAGGTAAATTATGTACAAGGTGGCTGGGTCCATATTTGGTCGACATGGTATTTGACAATGGCACTGTCCGTCTGGTGACCATCGATGAAAACCGTATACCATTACTTGCTAATGGCCACAGACTGCGACTATATCGTAAGCCTATTTCGAAAGACGCATTCATTTCGCAAATTGCCGCCGATCCAGATTATCAGTTGGCACCAAAGTAGGAATTTCTCTCTGCCTTTGCCAATCCTTAAATTGAAAATCGCATTTTGAATTACTGTACATAAATAATTTTCTTTCTTTTCTGATGTAGCGTATAATTGTTTTTTTCTCTTTGCATTTGATATTTTCGTTTGCTATTGTTTTTCAAAAACTTCCAGGGAAGCGCCAGGGGAATGACCAGATTGGGCCTGTCAAACGCGAGTCATCTTCCTATGCCTTCCTGTGCTGTATTTCCCTTTTCCTTAAAAATAAATTTTTTCAGGAGCTACGACACATTCTCCGGCAGCTGCAACATATTCTCCGGCAGCTGCAACATATTCTCCGGCAGCTGCGACATATATCCCGGTAGCCGAAAAACCTTTTTCTCGGCAGCTGTGAACCATTTCCTGGCAGCTGCAACAACTTTCCCAGCGGCTGCAACATCTTTTCCCGGCAGCCGTGAACCATTTCCCAGCAGCTGCAATATCGTTTCCCGGCAGCCGTAAAATCGTTTTCCCGGTGGCCGTAAACCCTTTTTCCCGGCAGCTGTGAACCATTTCCTGGCAGCTGCAACAACTTTCCCAGCGGCTGCAACATCTTTTCCCGGCAGCCGTGAACCATTTCCCAGTGGCTGCAATATCGTTTCCCGGCAGCCGTAAAATCGTTTTCTCGGTGGCTGTAAACCCCTTTTCCCGGCGGCCGTGAAACATTTCCGGCGGCTGCAACATATTTCCCGGCTACTGCGACATATCTCCCGGCGCCGTAAAACCTTTTCCTGGCAGCTGTGATTTTTTATTCCGATGACCGTAAAACCCCTTTTCCCGACGGTCGTGAACCATTTCCGGTGGCTGCAACATATTTCCCGGCGACTGCGACATATCCCCTGGCGCTGTAAAACTTTTTCTTGGCAGCCATGACTTTTTATTCCGATGACCGTAAAACCTTTTTCCCGGTGGCCGTGAACCATTTCCGGCGGTTGCAACATATTTCCTGGCGACTGCGACATATCTCCCGGTGCCGTAAAAATTTTTCCTGGCAGCCGTGATTTTTTTTCCGATGGCCATAAAACCTTTTTCCTAGCTACCGTGAACCATTTTCCGATGGCTGCAACATATTTTCCGGTGGCTGCAACATATCTCCCGGCACCGTAAAAATTTTCCCTGACAGCCGTAATTTTTCCCGCTCCCGTAAATCCTTTTCCCGGTGGTCGTGAATCTTTCCTGGCGGCTGCAACATCTTTTTCGTCGGCTGCGATATCATTCTTGGCAACTTGCATTGGTAACTCCTGTGTTAACATAAGAATCGCTTCAAACCTGCTAAGCTATGGCTCTGATTCATCCTATTCGTGCCGGTGAATTCATCATTCCGACCCTGAGGATGCGATGGTTTGTGTTTCACTGGTGGAAGGAATTATTGCATTATCCTGGTCATCATGATCAGATTAATGACTGTGCACGAGTTTGGTTCCGCAACGTCACCAACCGCACGCTCCACCATTCTCCGGAGGACATCTGACGCACAGTCTCATGAGGTATGGCTTTGATTTATCACGTGATTAAGTGTTGATATAATTTAACAATATCAGTCGTACCTTTATTTGTATCACCATTATGGCATAATTAAACCTTTCCCTCATACGACGTAAACACTAAAAACTGCCACCTTCCCCAATTCAGAATGAAAATTTCGAACGTTTTTCTGTGCTCAAATTTCCAAATTTGCCCATTTCTTCAACATCTCCGCTCAGCGATTCGTGCATCCTCTGTGCTGCAACTTCCATTCTCGGATTTTGTAATCTGTGGGATAGCAATTTCAGTCTACAGCTAGGACCATGGGGATTCCAGTTCGTCATGAACCTTTGAATACACAGTAACTCAGGAAAAATCTTCAAGTTTTTGCCATCTTTCAAGCCGCCGGCTGGATCGAATTTTTTGAGCGACTAGATGGATTCAATCGGGAAGTAGCCTTGCAATTTGCTTTAAATCTCACCAAAACACACTCCAAGGTGTGGGGGCTGCGCATAGAAGTCTCCGAGGCCATTATATCCGAGGTTACTTCCATCCCGCAGGTGGGAAGGGCATGGTTTAACCGATGAGTCCCCACGACGACTGCACGGGAAGCATTTTTACTGGAAGGGGAACAAGTTCAATCATCAAGAAGAGGGATCGCACTGCACTCATTGCCGCGGCCATGGGACCAGGTTGCTGTCTTTCTCAAGAAGTACATCACTTGTGAAGGTAGATACCAAACTGTTTATAATTCTAAACTCCCTTTACTTTCTCATCTCCGCCATGGCATTTTATTGAACATTCCATATTATCTACTGCATGACTTGCGTCATATGGCGGCATTCATCCAGTCTGGTAAGCACCCACTTTCCTCCCTCACCCACCATGGTCTTATCAAATTAATAATTTTAAGAACCCTTTCCCAGCATCATATAACTTGGGAGCAATTAACAGCTCAAGCTCAGGAACCTGCTCCCTTGCAGATTGTTCCAATACAATAGGTACGAGTTCAACCACAGCAGGAGGACCGGATTCCCTCCAATGAAGTTGGGGGGGGGATGAAGTGTTCGGATATCCACATCATCTTTTTCAGGATCTTGCATGCAATTAGGGTTTGCATGCAAATTCTAGGGTTTGCATGCATCCCAGTCACTAGGTTGATGCCTCTAGCACCTTAGCCACCTTTTTCTAGCACCCGGGAGCCACTTACTTTAGAGTTTTATCCCTCCTAGCCTGAAAGGCGCCCACTTCTCACCTACTTCTAGAGAAGGGCGCACTTGTTCACCTACCACTGCAGTTCCACTTCAGTTACACTTAGTTAGCTCCGATTCTCCCTGATTTGAGGCTACTTTCACTCATGACTGACTGTTTCACTTCCGTTGGACCTCCAGATTGACTAGATGACTTGTTCTAACTTCAGTTAGCCTCCCATGCACACCCCACTGAGCCTCCTTCCCTTAATCAGTGCTACACACTTCAGTTACACTTGTTACACTCAGTTAGACTCAGATTGACACCTGCATGACTGGTTCTTGTGCATTGATGACCATTACTGATTGATGATGAGGACTCCTAATTGGAGTCAAGCTAATCCATTCAGTGATTCGAATGACCTCCTTAGGCAATTCTAATTGCTCAGTCATTGTGACATTTTGTATTGTAATTCATTCACCCTTAATGGGATATTGAG
The DNA here is from genome assembly GCA_027924585.1 of Larix kaempferi. Classification (NCBI taxonomy): domain Eukaryota; kingdom Viridiplantae; phylum Streptophyta; class Pinopsida; order Pinales; family Pinaceae; genus Larix; species Larix kaempferi. The sequence continues at coordinate 2,111,518 of BSBM01001288.1, forward strand.
CACTGCTGCATGTTTTGCACAGTTTTGCACCATATTTTCTATGTTCATCTGTTGTGATTGATTTACTTGTTCATTAGATCTGCTATGACTAATTTTACATGGTATCAGAGCCATTGCAGGGACAAGATCTCTTTTCTACAGGTGTTTTTACAAGAAGATTTGACTGAATTGCTCAAAATTGCAAAAAGTTTTGGCATGAATTATCTCAAGGGCATTCGCTCCTGTGCATGCAAAGCTTAAAAATACTTCCAATACCACTCCAGAAGCCTGAGTTTCCACATAATTCCTGGATCTGATACATTGGACCCATTCAACATTGCTTGATCTCCAATCCCAGGTGTGATGCAACTCTAAACGGGTGGATTGTTCGACCTCATTGTTCTTGGTTTTACTGTGATTTGCAGGTTATTGTCTCCATCTTTTGCATTCACTACACTGTGCATGCAAGCTCATCTACATCAGTGTGCACTCACCCCTATCAATGGAATTTTCTTCTTCAAAGCCTATCCTCACCCCATTCAATTATTTTGATTGGAAAGATGATATGGAGATCATATTACGTTCAAAAGGTTACTATCGAGTCACTCTTGGTCTTGAATTGGAGCCAAACAATCTATCAGATCGAACCAAACACTACAACAAGCTTGATGAAGCTTATGGTATTCTTTGTATCTCCATCTCCAAATATCTTCACTTCCATCTCAGCGGATTGAAGACCCCAAAAGCTATATGGGAGCAACTTGAAACACTATTTGGCAAGCAGGACGAGCTTAGGGATTTTCAATTAGAGAATGATTTGATTGGCCTTAGTCCTGAGAATTTCGAGACCATTAATGAATTCTTCACAAAATTCAAGAACTTGAACATGCAGTTGAAGAACAGTGGAGTTATCAAAGAGGATAAACAATTGATCGTCTCCATTCTCAGCAAGCTTGGTAAAGATTATTCGGTATTTGTCTCTACTTTCAATTCCGGTCGGCTAACTACCCCGAATTGGAAGATGCCTACCTTGAATGCCTTCATTGAGTCCGTCACAAAAGAGCATGACAAGTTGATTCAAATGGGGTCCATAAGCTCCAAAGATTCAGCCCTATATGTTCAAGGACCCAAGATCTCAAATGGTAAAGGAAAGCAGAAGAAGGAGAAGCCCAAATTCGAGCCTCACAAGCAAAAAGAGAAAGGCAAACAAACAGATGCACCATCCAGTTCGAAGTCCAAGCAAAAGGGAAAATAAGGTAACCAAAAATCTAAATGTACTTATTGTAACCATGGCTTTCATCCCGAAATTTCATGTATGAAGAAGACTATAGATCAAATGGCCCTCCTTTTGGAAAAGAACAACATAACCCTTCCTGACGGAGCAAGGAAGAAGGATAGGAATGCTGATCATGAAAGAGGACAAGCACTCATGGCAACTGTTTCGAATCCCACTACTCTCTTGATAGATTCGGGTGCATCGAATCATATGGCTGCAAATATTGATTCTTTTTCTTCATTCGATCCAAACAGCTCCATCCCCATCCATTTGGGAGATGACTCAAAAATTTCTTCAAAGGGCAAAGGTACGATTCATGTAGATCATGGAAGCTTTTAGAATGTTCTCTATGTGCCTTCCTTAGCTTCAAATCTTCTTTTTGTGTATCAAATGACACACACTGGTGAACCAAAGCAAGTTACATTCATCCCTAATACAATTGAAATTTCTGATATCAAAAGTGGAAGACATGTTGCAGTTGGAAAGGCAAACCACACTGCAAAATGCTATGAGTTTTCGCACTTTATTCCGCTTGCAAAGCCCACTGCTCTTCGCACACATGGTAATGAGGTTAGTAGGCTTTGGCATGAAAGATTTGGACATCTAAATTATAAATATTTGCTTCTGCTATCAAACAAATCCATGGTAGATGGTCTTCCACAACTCTGTTCCTCGAAGGGAATATGCACTGGTTGCATCATTGGGAAGCACCCCGAGCACAGATTCGACCGCGGCAAAGCTAGCAGAGCTTCTACAATCTTGGGATTGATCCATTATGATATCAGTGGTCCACTGCCCCATATGTCATTAAATGGTTCAAGGTATTTTTTGACATTTATTGATGATTTTTCCCGCTTTACATGGGTATTCTTTCTCAAAAACAAGTCAGAAGTGCTTGGAAAATTCAAGGATTTTAAGGCTTCTGTTGAGACCACCAATGAGAGCAAGATCAAAGCTCTTAGATTTGATAATGGTGGAGAATATATTAAATCCGAGTTGCTGCAACTTTGTGCCCAAAGTGGAATTCAGATCCAACATACAGTTCCCTACACACCCCAGCAGAACGGTGTAGCGGAAAGGAAAAATCGGTCACTGAAAGAGATGGCTACATGCATGATTGAATCAAAAGGTTTGGTTGCAAATATTTGGGTTGAAGCAATCAATGTTGCTGCATATATACAGAATCGTGTTCCACATTCATCCATGAAAGGTATGACTCCTTTCGAAGCATTCTTTGGTCACAAACCGGATGTGTCAAATTTGAGAGTTTTTGGCTCTACTGCATGGGCTAGAATTCCTTCCGAGAAGAGACGAGCTTTGGATCCACAAAGTATAGAGTGCATACTGATAGGATATGGGGAAGAATCAAAAGCATATAAACTCATGGATATCAGATCTAAAAAGATATTCATAGAGCGCAGTGTGCAATTTGAAGAACCGCTTCAAGAATTGCAACTAGTCGAGGAAAAGCCTGCCGATTCACCGCCTTCACCAGAAGAAGATCCGGTGCAGCGATAATGAAGGTATGAGTTCTGATATTTCTGATATTGTAGCAGCATATGATGATCATGACATATCAGGTTCGGAATCCGACCATTATGACCCTTCTCAGTTACCAAAGTGGGCCCAAAACACTCTTCAATTTGCTGGTTCGAACCTTGGAAATCCTGCTGATCCGAGACGAATAAGAGTAGACTTTCAAAGAGCAGGTATGGCTCTTTCTATTGCTGATCCATTTCTTCCTGAGATTTTTTATTTTATGGCTGGTTCAGATCCTACATCATACCACTCTGCTTACCGAGATCTGAGATGGAAAAGTGCCATGGATGAAGAGTACAGTTCTCTTCAAAAGAACAACACATGGGAGCTAGTTTCTCTTCCACCTGGAAGAAAATTAGTGAAGTGTAAATGGGTCTACCGTACTAAAGTTGCTGCTGATGGCACTATCAGAAAATAAAAAGCAAGGTTGGTGGCAAAAGGTTTCTCCCAAGTCCAAGGAGTGGACTACACTGAGACCTTTGCACCGGTTGCAAAGATGGATTCCATCCGCCTTGTTTTAGCTATTTCTGCATCCAAGCATTGGGAAGTGCACCACATGGATGTGAAGAGTGCATTTTTACATGGAGACCTTACTGAAGAGGTATATATGCAGCAGCCAGAGGGTTATACATCAGATCCATCATTGGTTTGCAGATTGAAGAAATCTTTGTACGGGTTCAAACAGGCCCCAAGAGTTTGGTACGCAAAGATGGACTCCTTCCTTCTTTCTCAGAATTTCCAAAGATGCAAATCTGATCCGAATGTGTATCTTCAGCGAGTTAAAGGTAATTTGTTGGTTATTGTACTTTATGTTGATGATCTTCTCATTACTAGTAGCACTCTTACTTCAATAAACAAGCTAAAAACTGCCTTAAATCTAGCTTTTGACATGAGCGATTTGGGCTTGCTGAGTCACTTTTTGGGCTTGGAGATAGCTCAAAATTTTGATGGGATCACTATATCTCAGCAAAAATATGCTTCTAAACTGTTATTGAAGTTTAATATGGCTGAATGTAAGGCAGCCCCATTCCCATTCCTCTCAGGAATCAGTCTTGAGGAGGGAGATTCTACATCGCTTGCAGATTGCAGTATGTATCGACAGTTGATTGGTTCACTACTTTATTTGACACACTCACGGCCTGATATCTCATATGTCGTGAGTGCCATGTCAAGATATATGCAGCAGCCACATGAGCTTCATTGGTGAGCAGCCAAGTGGATCTTGCAGTATGTGCAAGGTACGAGACAGTTTGGCATACATTATGCTGCAGATTCTGAGCTTGATTTCATTGGTTTTACTGATTCAGATTGGGCAGGTGATAGCATTGATCGGAAGTCCACTTCCGGTTATGTTTTCATGATTGGTCATGGTGCTATTTTCTGGTCCAGCAAAAAGCAAGTATCCATTGCACTTTCTTCAGCAGAGGCTGAGTATCGAGGGGCAGTCAATGCCTGCATTCAGGCAGTTTGGTTGCAGGGTATTCTTTCCGAGTTTGGTTTTGGTGGCACTACTTTGACTGTCCTATTTTGTGACAATCAAAGTGCTATCAAGATATCCACAGATCCATTTCAGCGGCAGAGGAACAAACACATTGAGATTCATATGCATTACACTCGACAGTTGGTGCATGACCGCACTATCATTCTGCAATATTGCCCTACTGATGAGCAAATTGCAGACATCTTCACCAAGAGCTTCATTGAGAAGAAGTTCTGCTACCTCCGTTCACTGTTGGGGGTGAGTTCCATCATGGTGGAGATAGATTGATTCATTATTATGCTTTAGCTTGAGGGGGGGATTTCTTCCCACTGGGTTTTCCCTCTTTCCTCACTTAGTTTATTTTCAGCATTTTTTGGATTATTGTATTGGGGTGACCTTTGGTCTTAGTTACCAGGGCCCCACATTATTTTTTGCACATCATAGTCTAGCTTGAGGGGGGGTGTTCGGATATCCACATCATCTTTTTCAGGATCTTGCATGCAATTAGGGTTTGCATGCAAATTCTAGGGTTTGCATGCACTTTGCATGCATCCCAGTCACCAGGTTGATGCCTCCAGCACCTTAGCCACCTTTTTCTAGCACCTGGGAGCCACTTACTTCAGAGTTTTATCCCTCCTAGCATGAAAGGAGCCCACTTCTCACCTACTGCCAGAGAAGGGCGCACTTGTTCACCTACCACTGTAGTTGCACTTCAGTTACACTCAGTTAGCTCCGATTCTCCCTGATTTGAGGCTAGTTTCACTCCTGACTGACTGTTTCACTTCCGTTGGACCTCCAGATTAACTAGATGACTTGTTCTGACTTCAGTTAGCCTCCCATGCGCCCCCCACTGAGCCTCCTTCCCTTAATCAGTGCTACACACTTCAGTTACACTTGTTACACTCAGTTAGACTCAGATTGACACCTGCATGACTGGTTCTTGTGCATTGATGACCACTACTAATTGATGATGAGGACTCCTAGTTGGAGTCAAGCTACTCCATTCAGTGATTCGAATGACCTCCTTAGGCAATTCGAATTGCTCAGTCATTGTGACAGTTTGTATTGTAATTCATTCACCCTTATTGGGATATTGAGCACTGCTGCATGTTTTGCACAGTTTTGCACCATATTTTCTATGTTCATCAGTTGTGATTGATTTACTTGTTCATTAGATCTGCTGTGACTAATTTTACATGAAGCTGTATTAGAAAAAGAGCAACTGGGGGCACAAGCAGAGCCATTTGGGGGGGATGAAACTGTATTAGAAGAAGAGAAATTGGGGGCACAAGCAGAGCCATTTGGGGGGATGAAACTGCATTAGAAGAAGAGCAATTGGGGGCACAAGCAGAGCCGTTGGGGGAGGGTGTAGATAAAAACCTTGTGGAAAACCCAGACAACAGGGCAGCTCCGACAGCAGAAGGTGAAATTGGAGCAACACTAAATGCTGCGATAAGTGAACCTGAAGGTGACAGAGCCAGGGCAATATAAGAAAACATTGAGCTGGTAACTATTGAATCCTCACCTGAGTGGGGAGGAGGAACTTTAATTGAAGAAGAACAGCATGAGGAGCAAGAAAACATTCCTTCGACCTCAGCTGTGAATCCCGATATACCAGCTCCACAAAAGAAAACACCACAAAGGAGAAGAAAGAGATCAATCAATGAATTTAACATAACCTCACCAATCAGAAGAAAAAGAACTAGATCAGCTATAGTAACAGAGGCAGCCAGAAAAATATGGGCAACCTTAGAGGCACAGGTTGAGCTCCCGATCCTTGTACCGAGACCAATGGATGCTCCACAAAGGCCAGTTGAGGAAGAACCCGGAATTGAAGGACTTCTGGCTGAGAACACACTATTAAAAGAGGACCTCCAAGTACCTCAAAGGGAATTGGAAACCTGGAAGGAAACCTACAGAAAACAAGGTGAAAGGAAATTGTATACATTGGTAGAGGCTGCAGACCAACTGGAGGAATCAAACTCTACCGAGCCTGGCAAGGAAGATGAACGAGTAATCTGTCCCACCTATGGAGAAATCTTCAAGGAGGTAGGCCACAAGATTATACTTCATACCTGCTCAGCACAACAGCCCACGCCCACAATATAGGAAGCTGCAGAAAAAGAAGATGCTGTCACACAAGAACCAACATCTTTAACCATCCTAGCTGAAGCTGCCACCAATCCTGTGACAGAGGAGCTAAGGGATGAAATCATGTATGATGATGGGGATAAAGAATATATTGTAACCCCAGAATGCTCCCATGACACAGAGATTATAGAGCAGATGGGCGAAGAACCTGGAATGGAGGACACTCTGGAGCTTAATAAAGAATATACTGTAACCCCAGAATGCTCCCACGACACAGAGATTATAGAGCAGATGGGAGAAGAACCTGGAATGGAGGACACTCTGGAGCTTCATGAATAATTCTATACTGTAACCCCATAATGCTCCCACAACACAGAGATTTTAGAAGCTGAGCCACAAAGGCAAGACATTGATAAACTTGAACAGGGTGCTGTAACACAAGAACCAGCAAACCTGAGTATACGTGTCCAATCGGCCGAACAGATGGGAGAAGAACCTGGGATAGAGGACACTCTGGAATTTAATGATGAACTCTGGATTGTAACCCTAGAATGTTCCCATGACACAGAGCTCATAGGAGAAGAATTGCAACAACAGGAGGATGAAGAGGCAAGCCAGGATGTTGCTACACAAGAACCAACATCCTTGGAGGTTGCAGCAGGAACTCCTGAATTTCAATTAGAAGATAATCCTGGAATGGATATCATTCCCGATACACAGTGGAGTGAGGATGAACAGGCACAGACACAATCCTCAGGTGACACCGAAATCTTGGAGGAGGAGCTGCACAATGAGAAAGATATTCGATCCCAGCAGCAGAAGGACAAAGAAGACACTGTTACACAAGAACCAGTGTCTCTAAAAGCAATGAATGTAGCTGCAAAAGAGAGTCTCAAGGATGTTGCTGTTACACAAGAACCAGCAACTCTCGTATTAGACTTAGATGTGCTGGAAGACACTGTCCGACAAGAACCAGTGCTTCTACCTCTTAGAAATGTCATTGATTTGGACTTAGATTAAGATTTCCTTTCAAGTCCTCCCCAGGCACAGCATATAATGAGACTGCAGGAAGTAAGTGACTTCCACTTGCACCAACTACATTGCCAGACACTAGCAGGTAGCATTGGAAGGGAGTAGGCACAGATGGCAGGCTTCCTCCTCTGCACTTAGAAGATGAGATCCTTACTGTTTCAAGAATTTCAAGCAGGCACTTTCCAGAGTCAAGGGCTATGTGGGAAGTATGAGGGAGAGTGGAGTTAATTGGTTGGGTTTGAAATTCAATTTCCCGCTCATTTGGTGGCCAACAAAACCATATAATATGGATTTTTCCTTGACTGGGCAGAAGAGCAGTGATGCTGGAAGTATTGGGTTACTCACAGAGGCTTTTTAAAAGACAGATGAGGTGCCTGAGTTTCCTACCACTTTTCCTCCCTCCATGAACAGAGCTCAGTACAGGACTCAGATTTCGAATGATGCAGGTTGTTGCATGAGGACATGCAACAGGATAGTTGGGGGGAGATGTTGAGCCCAGAATTGGCCCCTTTTAATCATCCTTGATTACCTTTTATTCCCCTGTCCTACAACATTTAGCATGCTAATCAGACCTGTTGTCCTCACTTTATTCCCCCAAGCTGCCAAGGTATGACTGATCATTGCTTTATATTATTAATGCTTATGATTGTGATAATTAAGGATGTGTATCTCTCAATTGTGCTAAATTGTTATGATTTATGAAGGTAGTTTGAGTTAAGTGGACTGCAGGAAGGTGGGGCTAAACAAGTCTTGAAAGGAGGGATGTTCATTGCTTAAAAGGATCATCGGGGCTCCGATCATCAATTAAGGCACGAGGTTCCAATGTAACATTCTAGACGGAGCTGTGACAAGGCAGCCGTAACAAAATGCGTTATAATTGGAGATCTTTAGTATATTGCTGCTCGAGTATAATTGTGATTTGGAAAGATTGCCACTCCTGGGCTAATCAACAGCTTTCTCGCATTTTTCTATGTCTCTATTATGCCACGTTTGTAACAGCTAGTATTATTTAGGGCGCCTGAAGATCAGAGATCTTCATGGCTTCCCATTATTAGGATTGGATGTTATGATCTGCATGTATAAATATGGGGAGCTGTCTTGACCCAGGGGGTTGAACAACGGAGAATTCATTCATTGTATTAGCAGTAGAAGCAAACTGTGTAATCATCCTTCTGTTAATATAAAGAGTTATCTCTGAGTTAAAGAAACTTTACGTTGTTCAGCCAGCATCTCCGTGTGAAGGCTGGGCCCGTCTTCCACAGGGATTGCTGAGTTAAAGTAGGACTTCTCGAATTTATTGTTGTGTGATGTTTTGTTAATGATATTTCCTTTGTACGCAGCAGTAGTAAGTGTGGATTTGCAGTATAATTAGGATTACATTTCCTTGAGATTGGTAAGTGGTACAGAGTGATAGTCAACTGAGTAGGAAACTTTCTTTATGCAATTTGTGTGATAGTTGTACACAGCCTTGTTCATCTTGCAGTTTAAGTTGTTATCCCATGAACCCTTGCAAGTTATCTTTCCTGATTATTGATTTTCATTCCTGTAATTCAAACTCTTAGAGCAGTTGAACTCAATCCCTTGCAATTGAATTTCTAGATTAATATTTGAGTTTATGCTTATGGTTTTCAAGAGTGATCAGATTGAAGAGGTGATTGTTCTAGGATGTGAATATGATTTCTTTTTATCTGCAATTGTTTATGAATCTTACATCATTTCTTGTTGATGCATGGTAGAAAGGAATTGAAATTGTAGCATTTAGAAGGCAATTGGGATTACACAGATCCTTGGGATGGACATAGTTGTTAGAGGATAAAAGTGTTCAATTATAGTGATTTGGTGTTTAAGCATAGATTGTGCATTTATCCTTTGAAATAAAAGACTTTCTCGGGTTGACAATAAATCTCATATGCTCTGTATGTTGGTAATAATATATCTGCATATTGGGTGCTCGACAGCGACGAGGAAGTCGAGGAAGTGGAAGCACAAGAAGCTGTCAAGGAGGAACCAGAAGACAAACTGATCAAGCTACTGTCAGAGATGAGAGGTGGGACAAATATGGATGTACCTACCTACTCAGGAAGTCTAGACTTAGAATACTTGATCGACTGGTTCAGAGAAATGGAGAAATACTTCGACATAGAGCAGATCGAGGATCCTAAACAGGTTAAGACTACATGTCTGAGGTTGAAGGGTCATGCCTCATTGTGGTGGGACAATGTACAGGATGACAGAGTCAAGAAAGGCAAGGAGAAAATCAAGTCTTGGGACCTGATGGTTTCCAAGCTGAAGGGGAAGTTCTTTCCCAGCAACTATGTGATTTCCTTGTTCAGGAAGTTGCAAAAATTTTGACAAAAGGAGATGACCGTGAAGGGGTACATGGAAGAGTTCTATAGACTTTCCATTCGGTCGGGTCAAACCGACGAAGGCGATGAAGCTGTCGCAAGATATGTAAATGGTTTGAAGTATGCCATACAGGATGAGTTGAGCTTGTCAAGGTTCAGAGCGGTCGGTGAAGCCTACTAGTTATCTCTAAAGGCAGAAGAGAAACTGTCGAGGAAAGCCACATCAACTAGAGGTAGGATGACTCGTTGGGGTGCGAATACGGTTTCCGCGAAGGGACAAAGTAGTGGAACTAGGAGAGAATCCGTCGAAGACAACTGACGTGCAGAAGGGACAATGAACAGAGAGAAAACACAGGGAAACCGACAGAATGGTCGAGAGACCCAAGATCAGGGTGCATATGGTCGAATTGGTATGACATACAAGAAAGGAGCTGAAAGACCATCCGTAGTTTGTTATAAGTGTCGCAGTGTGGGACACAAATCCTACGAATGCTTGGAGAATGACATGTGGCATATGAGTTGAAGCCCAGACGTCGAAGGGATGAGCAAGTTGACGAGAGGACGAATTCGACATCCAACAGTGGAGAGGATGGTCGAAGAAGAGGTCGAACTATGACGTCCCCAAGAACGTTGGTTCAGGATTACCGACATGACAAGAAGCAGTCGGCACATCAAAAGGCTATCTTTCGGACTAGAGTGATGATCGGTGATAGGTATTGCAAGACCATAGTCGATGGTGGAAGTACAGAGAATCTTGTGTTGACGGAGGTCATCGACTAGTTGGGTTTGAGATGTCGGGAACACCCAAATCCATACAAGATATCGTGGTTGCAGAAAGGACATCATGTCAATGTAACCAGACAGTGCCTGATAAAATTTAAGGTTAGGAAGCTTGAAGACAATGTACTGTGCAACGTAATCCCAATGGATGCATGTCATCTGTTGTTAGGGATACCATGGAAATATGATCGGAATATGATATATGATGGTCGATCCAACACAGTCACAGTGTGGAAAAATGGAAAGTGGAGGATGCTAAAGCTGAAGTAGGAGGACCAAGATGACTACAAGCAAGGCGAGAGCAACTATTGGGAGAAGCGAGTGTTAATGTGCTCATCCAAGGAATTCCTCGCAGAGGAAGAGAAACAGTCGGGATGTTTCTCCATCATTTCGAAGGGACCATGTGTCGAGAGGTCGATGATGGAGAGCATTCCGGTCGAAGTCGAAGAGATGCTTGATGAGTTCAGGAGCATGGTATTCGACGAAGCGCCGACAGGATTGCCACCAACAAGAAGCATATCCCATCAGATCGACTTGATTCCAGGATCGAGTTTTCCAAACAAGGCATCGCATTGAATGACTCCGATAGAGGGTCAGGAACTCAATCGACAAGTCCAGGGATTGTTGGACAGAGGATTGATCAGAGAAAGTCTGAGCCCATGTGTGGTACCAACTGTACTAGCACCGAAGAAGAGTGGAGAATGGAGGATGTGTATAGACTCAAGAGCCATCAACAAGATCACGATCAAGTACCAATTTCCATTGCCGAGAATGGACGACTTGATGGATTGCTTGAATGGAGCGAGATACTTCACCGATCAACTTGAAAAGTGATTATCACCAGATCAGGGTCAGAGAGGGAGATGAATGGAAAAAATCCTTCAAGACAAAGGAAGGACTGTATGAGTGGTTAGTCATGCCATTCGGATTGATTAATGCACCCAGTACATTCATGCGGTTGATGAATGAGGTACTGAATCCATTCTTGGGAAAGTTCATCGTAGTATACCTAGACGACATCCTGATATTTAGTCGAACACTTGGAGCACATTCGACAAGTATTGCATAAGTTACAGGAAGAGAAGCTGATGGTGAACCTGCAAAAGTGTTTCTTCATGAAGGAAGAACTGGTGTACTTGGGATTTGTAATCTTGGGTAAAGGGTTGGTGATGGACCCAGAGAAGGTGAAGGCAATATTGGATTGGCCAGAATCAACAAGCATGACATGAGTGCAGAGTTTCCATGGACTTGCTATTTTATACAGAAAGTTCATCAGAGGATTCAGTCGGATATGTGCACCACTGACAAAGTGCATGAAGAAAGGGGAGTTTAAGTGGATAGAAGTTTCCCAAAGAGATTTCAAAAAGTTGAAGGAAAAGGTGGCTGAGAGCCCAGTGTTAGCGCTCCCAGATTTCGACAAAGTTTTCCAAGTCGATTGCAACGTGAGTGGAATGGAAATTGGAGCAGTGTTGAGCCAGGAGGCCCGACTAATTGAATTCTTCAGCGAGAAGTTGGATGAAGCGAAGCAGAAAGATTTAGTCTATGACCAGGAATTCTATGTTATTGTCCAAGTGTTGAAGAAGTGGAGACATTATTTGTTGCCCAAGGAATTTGTGTTGTACACAGATCACCAAGCACTAAGGTACTTGAACACTTAGTCGAAGTTGAATCAATGGCACATGAAGTGGTTTGAATTCCTGTAGGGGTATACCTTCATGTTGCAACATAAGTTGGGCAAGTCGAATAAGGTTGCCGACGCTCTGAGTCGAAGTTGAATGTGAATGCATACAAGATATAATCATACATACTATTATATTTCATTCATAGAGGTTATTGAGCACTCTGAATAGGGTTAAGGACCCTGGAAATCAGGGTCAGATGGCCAGGGAATCTATTGTTCAATCTTTGAGAGAACCTAGAAATCAACTAAGTATAGTCCTTCTAACGTGGTTCACAAAAAGTTAGCCATCAGAAACTATAGGTAAGGTAGACATGAAAGTAATCCTATTTCTGAAGCCTAAAAGCACTATTAGATAATGCTCATCAGGGATTGCGACTAAGAGTATATGTAAGGAATGCCGATGGAATGAGGATCCTGATGGATCGGGACCTGACATATTGGAGTCAGAGTAACGAGAATCATAGTTGGGAGTTTATTCGAGAGATCATGTTGGAGCAAAGCCGATGATACATTGGAGGCAATGTATCGAGAATGTCATATCACAAAATTGTGGGGACATAGTATGCGATGGAAGGTAGAGTAGACTGAAGCTCGATATCGTACCGAGAATAATATGTCGGGAGTGTGGTATCCAAGAGCCATGAAATAAGTGTAGGTGGAAGGACTTGATGGAGCGAGGTCCGATGTGATATCTCACCCAATTTATCGGAGAAGGATTATCGGAGGTAGGCTATCAGAGTCTTTGGCTAATAGAGCATGTAGAATGATTAAGGAAAATATGAGAGATGAGATTCGATGTATTGGATATGATATATCAATAGGGCCTCGTCGGAGGTAGTCTATTTGATTTATCACATCAAGAATGGATCATTGGAGATTCACGTTGTAAGTGAACATGGGGGTTTTTGACAGAAGAGAGTGTAGTATATGGGAGCCGATAAAGTTGGGAATGTTGATAAAGAGAGAACCCGATGAAAATAGAAAGGAGGAAGAAGACAGATATGTCTATGTAGCTGAATAATGCTACCTGATACCTCAAAGGGTTATATAGGTTGATAGGGACGTTACCGTATGGTATCAAAGTCAAAATTTTGAATGTGTGTTGTTGAGGTAGTTCCCTGTCAACCCAAAAGTGTTACAGGGATGGCTAAGGACATGACACATAGCCATAAGGAAGATTAAATATCTCTAAAATATTGTTTAGATAGCATGGAAGGTGACATGGGAAAACAATGGGAAGAATTAAAGGAAATTTTTTCCAAGCAAGGAACATATCATAAAAGTGCATTGAAAAGAGTAGAATATACATTACATCGTTAAATACCTTAAGAGAAAATGAGAAAATGTAAAGAGATGAAATAAATAAGATAATTCTAATAGGTTCAATAGAATAATTAATGCAAAGATTGGACCAAATCTCACCTTAGCCTTCACTAATTTCGAATAGAGAATTACCAACAATGTCTCTCTTAGCAAATACACGTAACAATGGATTTCAAGATAGAGATAAGTCTCCTCCACAGAATCCAAGGAACAAAATTAGACAATATGGTTCATCGTCTAGGCAATATTTTGATAACAGTTTGGATATTCACTCGAGTAGTTGGATTCCATGATAATCTTAAATTCCACTGTAGGGAATAAAAATAATAACTTGAATAAAGCACAAATGATGTATTTAAATGAGGCAAATAAAGGAGTATTAGTCTCCAATACTGGAGCACAAATTCATCCATTGGGTTATCCACTTGTATTGGGTGGATGTGGTGGGAAAGTTTCCAATACTAATTAATGATAAAAATCATGTAGCTCAATAATAGTCGAGTTGTCTTAGTCTATTCAAGTTGGATAACATTTGAAAAATAACTATAAAAGAATGTCATTCAAGTGCTCTGGGGAATTTGTTACACATGCAAGCAAAATTGGTGTCAGTTTTTATAAGAGAAGGTTTTGCAACTATTCAATTACAATTTGGGTTTCTAAATAAAAAATCTAGTGTTGAAAGATTTATGAAGAATATTGCAAAATCAATTCAACTTGTATCAGGTTGCAACATGGAATTTAGGATCAATATTGCTTACTTACCAGCTTAAAAAGAGAATATTAGGTCTACAAAAAGTTCAGTTGAGTTGCCAAAATACTTAGCCAATAGCTAGAGGAATTCTTTGATTACCATAGAAGCAGAGCATGGATATGTAGTAGTGGAAGTTGTAATAAACATAAATGTTCTTTATAAATTATTTATTGATTGAATATGAATGATAAGATCATACAATACCTTCATGGTAGTTTACCTATATAGGCATTGACTGGTCATGAAGGTGAACATGTATGTCTCTTGGAATTCCATTAATTACTAATTATATTTATTAATTGTTATTTACTTATATTATTTATTATTTAATATTAGTCCTTATTTATATTTGTTGCATTGCCACTCCCTTAAGGCATGCTTTGTCCTCAAAGCATAATAAATTGGGTTCTCCCTAGTTGAGCAGGATTCCTTGGTGGCGTCATCTTTGACTTTCTCTACCTTTAAGAGTTTGTTGGTGATTCCCATTTGAGAGTTTGCAAGATTCCTTTGCAGTTTGTGCATCATATCTTTAAGTTTTTTGAGTTGGGTTTTTAACTTAGGCTCTTGCTGCTTCTTGGGTGTAAACGTTTTTTGTTATTCCATGTTTCCCGGAGCTTCTTCACTTCTTCCTTGTTGATTTGCTTCTTTTTACTTGAGGATGGAACCTTCATTTCCATATAATTTATAATGTTTACCATGAAGGTGGAATTCCATGTACCGTTCTTTGGTATTGGTGGAATAAGTGCCCAATTGCATCATCCATTCCGCACCTAGCACCATGTCCATCCCATCTAGTGGTAGCACATACAATATCGATTTGATTTCTAGGTATTGTATGTGAACATAAATCTTGTGACATCTTCCCTTGTCATTGATGTGATGTCCATTAGCGACCTTAATAGTGATATCCCTTGTGGGTTACACAAAAAGGTATAACTCTTTAGCTACATTTATGTCTACACAGTTATGCGTGCTACCAGAATCTACAAGGATTGTTAGTTCCATGTTTTTAACAATTCCCATGAGCTTCAATGTGTTGGGCTGTGAGTTTTTGGTCTTAACTGTTGACAAAATTGTCGTTTTTTCCGCCTCTTTTCTTGGAACTTTGACCTCATTAGTCTTCCTACGATGAGGGGGGATATATTTTGCGGTTACTTGTGTTTTATTTTTTGGATGTCTTCTCCCTGTGGCACATTACCATCACTATTATTCGATTCTGTGCATGAAATTGATACTTTTCACGGTGATTCATCACTATTCGAATCTGAATTGTAGGCTACAACAATTTCATTTTCTTGATTTGAGACTTCTACTTGTTTCCCACTCTCTATTCAATAGTAACGTAATGATGCATTTTCACATCTATGCCCCGGAGTCCAATGTTTCCCACATTTACGACAAGGGTTTTCCTTCTTTTTTTCCTTTTTTGCATGGACATATTTGTTATTATCTCTTAACGTGTTATAATTGGATGATTTTTTCATAATAGTAGCCCCATGTTGAGTATTGAGCTTTCTTTTGATTATTTTTTCCATGCTTCTGGTTTCCACCAAATTCATTGGTCTTGAAAGTTTTAGATCGCTGGAGATAATGGACTTCAACCCTTAAAGATATAGTCTCAACAATTGATCATCCGTAAGGTCAGGGAATCTTGTAGCTAGGACTTCCCATCATGGGCATATTCATTCATTGTTCTTGTTTGTTGCAAATGAGTGAACCTCATAAAAGTGTCGTCTTCTTCATCATCATGAAATCGCTTAAGGAAGTATTCTGTGAACATTTTCCAATTTACAGGGAATCCACTGGTTTTCTTAGACCACCAAGTGAACCAATCATACACATCACCTTCTAAGTACAAGGATGCCATTGATAATTTTCTAGTTCATTAGTAGGTGGGTTCATAGCTAGGATCCCTTCCATTTTATTGACCTATGTGATAGCTTTCCGGCCGTCTAATCCATCATACTTAAGAGGCTCAATCTTGATCTTATTCCAATAACCCATGTTATCTTGATGTCTCCTACGGATCTCATATTTTTCTTCAGGGCTTGGTGGTGGTATTCTATGTACTAACGGTTGTGTTGATAATGCATCTACACTTTTATTTAGATTAGTGATTTTCTTTGTGTGCTCGAGAATTATGGCCATTACTTCTTCCTTGTCCTTGATCCTTTTTCTTGACTCCTCTAACCAACGATCTTCAGATTGTTCTTCTACCTTGTTAATTTTGTCAGTGAAAGAATTATTCATGGTCTCATTTAATTTATCAGGTTTGTCGCTTAGAGATTTTAGTCCATCCGCCAATTCTTTTTATAATCTGCCAAATCTTTTTGACCAATTACCAAATCTTTTGACCTTTCTCAATGTTATCGAGACGATGGCTCACACTATTGGCTTCATCTCTATTTCGATATAAATCGGCATGTAATATATCGTTGTTGACCATCTTGGAAATTGTCTTCTTTGTGGTGCCCACTTTTTTTATATCACTCTATATATAATAATGTATATAATTTTTTTTTTTAAATTATTATTTATTTAATTTTGACTCCTTTTTAAAATTTATTTAATAAGGTAACTTTAAATTTATTAAACCTTATAAAAAAAAGGGAGCCAATTTGGATTAAAAAAGTACAGATTGTTGATTTAATGATGAAGGGTCATGACTATATAAAAAGGGTTACGCGTGAACAAGAAGGGCAGTTTTACATAATTGAAATGGTGGAACAATATGGTACGAACAGAGCAATATGGGGGAAACTTGATTCCAACAGTGTACAAACGCAGCTGGAAATGACTTCATGTAGTGTACAAACGTGTGATGGTCAAGGTAGCCTATAGGATGTGTGACAATTGAGGAAGGTGGATATGTGATGGCTTAGGAAGTCAACCAAATTTAACTTTAACATCAGCATTAATCGATGTTTATTTCATGGTTAATTTTATTAACAAGGAGGCCTGTAACTTCTCTCTGATTGATAATTTTGAAACACAATACACCTCTATCTGTAGATGCGTATGGATACTATCTAAATTTGAAACAAAACCTTAAAAAATAATTATTTAAAACAGTGTTAAAGGTGTCTATGAGCTTATCCGTTATTATATTAAAAATTATTATAAATCAAATTGCTTTATAAAAATAATAAATATTATAAACCTTATTTATAAAATAAAATGATGTAAATGTTTTATTAGCTTATAATTACAATAACCATAAGTTATACAATATATGAGCTTATCCGTTATTAGATTAAAAATTATTATAAACCTAAGTTATAAAATGTTTCAATTGTTTTATAATAATAACATTAGATTAAAAATTATTATAAACCTAAGTTATAAAATGTTTCAATTGTTTTATAATAATAATAAATATTATAAATGTTATTTGTAAAATAAAATGATTTGAATGTTTTATTACCTTATCAAATATCATAATAGTAAGTTAATAAAATGATTTAAACGTTTTATTAGCTTATCAAATATAATAATAGTAAGTTATGAAATATTTTAGATATGTTGTGATAATAATAAAATGTTATAAATATAAAATATTTTAATTGTTTTATAATAATTTATTTTAAGGTTATATGTGTATAAAATTAAGAATATTTTTGTAAAGATATTTTAGAATTTGAATTCAAAAATATATTATAGTATTGAAAAAACTTTACCAACTTTATGTGTTTGTAAAATAATCATAATTTTTAATAAGAATTATCTAATTATAATTTTCTACTTCTCAAAATTGTGATAATAGCAAAGTTAGATATTAGTCATAGAATAAGGGAACATGAAATTGAAGTAGAAAAAAACAAGTTAGCAATCTAAGATTATAGGAGTGCGAATCTTAACATTCATGGAAAGAGTACAATTTTGATTCTTTGTTAATAAATACTATATTGAAGACTAAGTTTGATTTTTTGTTAAGCGCTTGTAGATACATTTACAAGTAAGAATCTTATTTTTTTTATATGAAAGTGACAATTTTTTGTACAAATAGTTGGAGGATGAAAGGAATGAGGATGGAAAACATCATAATTGAATGAAAATAATCGCATGAAAATTTTATACTTGTAAATGTGCTTATTTATTAAGGATATAGTTACTTATACAAAACTATGTTTTATAAAATTAAGGAATTTTTTTCTAACCTATTAAAAAAATTATAAAAATGAATTAATACTCAAAATTTATTTAAAAATTCAAGATAAAATAAATTGTGCATTTTCTATATATCTGCTTTTACTTTTTTTAATATTCATTTATATATTGTTTAATTTAAACAATAAATAAATTTGTGCATTCTCTATACACTTGTTATTACATTTTACATTGATAAAAATATATATGTTTTAGGAAAATAATATTTACAATTCAAAAATAAAATGAATACAAATAATATTTCATATCTCCAATATAATATAGAAAATATCTCCAAACTTGTTATGAAAAAATAATTAAAGCTATGCGAAAATGTTAAGACCAATATTTTTTCTCAACGTGAATAAGAAAAAAGATACAAGATAATTTTCAATTTTTCTTTGTGACAATGTTTAGTGTATTTGTACACTAGTTGTATATTAGTGTATACACAAATGTATACATTACTTGTATATTAGTATATGTCAATATATGTGTTCTTAATTATTGGAATATATGTAAGTGTAAGCATTTTTATAATATTCCAAAAAAAATTGGAGATGTAATGTTGCTAAGAGTGATAAAGAAAATTAATAGGTGGATACTGAAACTCTTATCTCTTGTAGGAAAATTCCAAATTTGTACTAAAGCATTGACTTAGGTACCCATATGTATTATTCATTGTGGTGGGATGTACCTTGTAGTCATGCTTATTCCAAGCTAGAAAATATACTAAAGAATTTTTTGTTGGAGAAATCTAGTGAAGATAAGGGTTTTCCTGGTTGCTCGCCTTTATGTCAACACTAGGAAGAAATAAGGAATGACACCATTAACCTCACACCTTCCATACCTTCCATAGTACTAACCTTCAATTTCTTATTATGAGCTTACATCGGTCCACCCATCACATCGTGTCACAGGTTTCATGGCTCAACCCACGTGAAGGAATCATATGCTAACCCCTATAACCCCAACTCCAACTCGAGAAAAATAATTGAAAATGTTATCATTAAAATAAAATAATTATAAAATAAAAATATATCATAATATATTACATAAATAACAACGATACATATCATATTAAAAAAAAAAACGTAAAATCATATATCACATATTTTTAAAAAGTATAAATTTATTAAACCCATAACACACAATAATTCCACTATCTCTAGACGAACATTGTATGTTTTATACACAAACATTATAGGTATTTGTTTTCCCTACCTTATAGGAGCGTTATGGCAACGCATGTGCACCTAACATAAAAATTTATTTTTATTTAAAAAAATTAATTATATATGGGCGGGCGCACAAAGTTGCTCCCCAAAAGTGTTGCAACGGGGCCGTGCTAGCGAGGAAAAAATGAACTCGCGCATGCACCTAAGGCAGTGCGGACACGCCACTAGGTTCGGTACCGAACCAGGGCGCGTGCACGTTCTTGGCCTGTATGTGCTCAAATGCGTGCATGCGCACCTGATAAGATAATATTAAAAAAAATAGGGCAGACGCGTTGTAATTCTTTCCATTGCGGCCGAGCGTGACTCACCCATTGCGTGCGCGGCGCTACAGACCACCAATTTCACCATTTCCACTCAAAAACTCTCTCAATCCATCCACCAAGTGATCATGAAGTGCATTGGATAGGTAAGATCCATTTTTTTGTCATTTTATTCATTTTTGTTTGATTATTAAATTTTTAATAATTCCCAAATTAGTAAAATAATAGAGAATTTTTCGATTGCAGAGTGTAAACCTACACAATGAATGAACAAACTGTTAACAAGGAGTCTGATGGAACACAAGGAAACACAAATCTTGGAACTAATGAAAACCCTCAACAAAATCCAAATGCCCAAGAAAATCAAAACCCCCAACAAAATTTTGACCAAGACGACTTGAACCATTATGTAAATGAAATGAAAGTGCACACTCGAGAACTAAGAAACACAGGGGAACCACATCGATTGTCCCTTTCCACCTCAATTGAATCCCTCATCCATGCACATCGCCAATTGACTGACATGACTGAATATAGAGCTAGGATGTGGGAGTATTATTCCACAGGCATTTACAAGGAGGAAATAAAAGAATTGTATATTACAAAGGCCCAATTATACAGAATGTTCACCGATCCAAGAACACAACAACCACCTAACAGTAGAAATCCACGCGTTTGCATGGATTTGTGTCATTTCCAACCATGGAGGGACAATTGGATGCATAGATGATTCATGGTTTACGATAAACCTTCCTGCAATAATAGGGAGATTCCACGGTACTTCCTTCAACAACTGTGGGTTGAATTTGGGCTCGGTTTACATGTCAACTATTTTGACATAACCAAGTTCTGGGGTGTTGGGCGTGGCTCTGCCCAAGATCGACCTGCTGCTAGGAGGAACCCACTGAGAGAGCCACCAGCTCCTAGGCGGAAGCCCAACCCCTCTCCCCAGCCACATCAGTTACCCCAAAAACTTGATCAGATCGAGGGGGCGATGAGGAGTGTTGCACGTGGACTGCTTAGACACACTGACTTTGTAGCAACTACTACAATGGAGAGATAGGTTGACCCTGATAGAGACACAAGTGCAGGGCCTTCACGACAGAGTCAGGATAGACGTGTGACTGGTGGTAGCCATGTTGGGACTTCTAGTTCGACAAGGACAATGGCACATCTTTGTCCCCATTGCGGGCACACTTTCCCTGGCGCGATCGAGAGCTGCTATATGGAGCAGGTTAGCACTTTTTTTAATGTGTTTTCAATCATCACTTGATAATTTGTAAAGTAATTTTAAAGTATTTGTTTTTGGCTTAAAATATTATTTCAATGTACAGTTATTTAGAGATGATACATCGTCATGGGAGAACGTAGGATCTCCCAACCTGGATGCAACAATGGCAGCTGCAACTTAAATTGCGGCACCTCACACAGAGTTATTTTCAGTACCTCACACAATATTGTTATTACTTATGGCATTTCTATTTTTATGTATTTATATTTATGACATACATGATGGTAGTTAGTACAATCTTTTTTAATATTTTGATTGACTAAATAATTACTTGTTTAATATGTTCATAACATGCATGCATTTTGGTGTCCATAGGTATGCACAGACTACGATGATCATCCATCTCCTCCAGGGATCGGCAAATCACCATATACACAGGTACAATGTGTAGTTAAAAGCATTCTTTTAATTTGAAATGTTACGACATACTATGGTTTAATTTGATTTTTGTTTACTAAACTATGATATTACAAATTTGTATGCAGGAGCATATCATAGAGACATCTATTGAAAAGGCTAAAAATATTCTGGATGACCATTGTGTTCCTCATGATGAAATTCAAAATTATTATTGGGTGCAAAGTCAATCGTCCTTGAAAAAATATCTTGTGGTTTATTCAAACCAAACATTTAGTTCATGTGATTTCCCATCGGCTATTAGAGGAAATATTTGTAAACATGTAATTAAAGTGAGTGTGTTGCAAGGATATGGTTCTAGGGAAATACATCAATTAACTAGGTTGGATGTTAATGTTGATGTACAACAAATGGTGGATCTCCAATTATGGGATCGGATGATGACATTGTTGAGGATCAAAACATTGAGATTTCCTCAAATGAGAAATTTGATCCTATCATCAATGAGTTGGATGAGTGTGACCTTGGGAGATGTTAAGAAATTCTTGACAAATGCAATAAAATGATTAAAGCAGTAATGGTGCAACCTCCACATTCTATTTCAAGGGAAACCTGTGTATAATTTTGGAAAAAGTATTTATGGTAGTCCTGAAAATGTCAAAACCATTAGATCAATGATTGAACGATCTCTTCTAGGACAAAGTGTTAAAATGAGTGAAGCAAACCACAAGCTTATGTGATGTGTTAAGGTAGAGAGAGAATTTCGGACTGTGGAAATGGAGCCTCAAAGAGACTGTCGTTAGGCCTTTAGGAGCAAACGTTGATAGGGTTATACTTTAAGGTGTTAGGGATACATCCTAAGGGTGCCTATATCTTGGATAATAGTGATAAAATGAACCCAACGTGTCCTTGTTTCCAATTTGTAGTGGACAGAGACGAGATAATTTGTGGTAAGCTAAAACTTGTCTCTAGGCCCAGCGTTGGAAAGTCTTTGGTAAAGAATGGAAAAATGGGGTCCTAGGGTTATGATAGGGACAGAAATGAGGTCAAAGGAGCTCCCCTTAAATTGTTATATCAGTCAACAAACAAAGGGCCAAGAAACCTAACAGGCATAGTTCCCATTGGGAAAAGTTCATAATAGGCACAGTTCCTGTTGGAAAAAGTTCCTAACAAGCAGAGTTCATGTTGAAAAAAGTTCCTGTCAGACATAGTTCCTGTTGGGAACAATTCCTATCATGCACAATTTCTGTTGGGAAAAGCTCTTGTCAGGCACAGTTCCTGCTAGGCAAAGTTCCTAACAGGCATAGTTCCTCTTGGGAAAAGTTCCTATCAATGGTAGCATTAAAGTTCCTATCGAACGAAATTCCTGTCATGCACAGTTCTTGTCATGCACAATTTATGTTGGGAAAGGTTCCTGTCAGGAACAGTTCCTGTTGGGAAAATTCATAACAGGCACAGTTCCTGTTGGGAAATGTTCCTGTCAGGCACAGTTCCTGTTGGGAAAATTTCCTAATAGGAACAGTTCCTGTTGGAAAAATTTCCTAATAGGAACAGTTCCTGTTGGGAAAAGTTCTTGTTATGCACAATTCCTGTTGGGAAAAGTTCCTAACAGGCATAGTTCCTCTTGGGAAAAGTTGCTAACAAGCACAGTTCCTGTTGGAAAAATTTTCTAACAGGCACATGTCATGCACAATTTCTGTTGGTCAGAGTTCCTATCAGGCATAGTTTCTGTTGGGAAAAGTTCCTGTCAGGCAGACTTCGTGTTGGGAAAAGTTCTTGATAGGCATAGTTCCTAATAGGCACAGGTCCTCTTAGGAAAATTTCCTATTAATGGTAGCATTAAAGTTCCTATCGAACAAAGTACCTGTCAAGCACAGTTCCCGTCATGCACAATTCCTGTCAGGCAGAGTTCTTGTTAGGAAAAGTTCTTAACATGAATAGTTCCTGTTGGG
This sequence comes from Larix kaempferi, assembly GCA_027924585.1. Taxonomy (NCBI): domain Eukaryota; kingdom Viridiplantae; phylum Streptophyta; class Pinopsida; order Pinales; family Pinaceae; genus Larix; species Larix kaempferi. Next base: position 2,135,039 of record BSBM01001288.1, read on the forward strand.
AAAAGTTCATAACAGGCACAGTTCCTATTGGGAAAAGTCCCTAACAGGCATAGTTCCTGTTGGGCAAAGTTCTTGTCATGCACAATTCCTGTTGGGAAAAGTTCCTAATAGGCACAGTTCCTGTTGGAAAAAGTTCCTATGAGGCACAGTTCCTGTTGGGAAAAGTTTCTAACAGGCATATTTCCTGTCATGCACAGTTCCTGTTGGGAAAAGTTCCTGGCAGGCACAGTTCCTGTTGAGAAAAGTTCTAACAGGAAAAGTTCCTATTGGGAAAATTTCCTGTCAGGTACAGTTCCTGTTGGGAAAAGTTCCTGTTAGGAAGACTTCTTGTTGGGCAAAGTTCCTGTCAGGCAGACTTCCTGTTGGCAAATTTCCTGTCAGGCATAGTTCCTAATAGGCACAGTTCCTCTTGGGAAAAGTTCCTAACATGCATAGTTCCTGTTGGGAAAATTTCATAACATGCATAGTTCCTCTTGGGAAAAGTTCCTAATAGGAACAGTTCCTGTTGGGTAAAGTTCCTGTCAGGAAGACTTCCTGTTGGGAAAAGTTCCTGTCAGGCACAGTTCCTCTTGGGAAAAGTTCCTGTCAGGAACAGTTCCTAATAGGCACAGTTCCTCTTGGGAAAATTTTCTATCAATGGTAGCATTAAAGTTCCTATCGAACAAATTTCCTATCAGGCACAATTCCTGTCATGCACAGTTCCTATCAGGTAGAGTTCCTGCTGGGAAAAGTTCCTAACAGACATAGTTCATGTTGGGAAAAGTTCATAACAAGAACCTTTCCTATTGGGAAAAGTCCCTAATAGGCATAGTTCCTGTTGGGCAAAGTTCTTGTCATGCACAATTCCTATTGAGAAAAGTTCCTAACAGGCACAGTTCCTGTTGGGAAAAGTTCCTAACAGGCATAGTTTCTGTCATGCACAATTCCTGTTGGGAAACGTTCCTAGCAGGCACAGTTCCTGTTGGGAAAAGTTCTAACAGAAAAAGTTCCTGTCAGGCACAGTTCCTGTTGGGCAAAGTTCTTGTCAGGAAGACTTCCAGTTGGGCAAAGTTTCTGTCAAGCACAGTTCCTAATAGGCACATTTCCTCTTGGGAAAAGTTCCTAATAGGAATAGTTCATGTTGGGAAAAGTTCATAACAGGCACAGTTCCTCTTGGGAAAAGTTCCTAACAGGCACAGTTCCTGTTTGGCAAATTTCCTGTCATGCACAGTTCCTGTTGGGAAAAGTTCCTAACAGGCACAGTTCCTATTGGGAAAGTTCATTTGAGGCACAGTTCCTGTTGGAAAAATTTTTCGTCAGGAAGAATTCCTGTTGGGAAAAGTTCCTGTCAGGCACAGTTCCTCTTGGGGAAAGTTCCTCTCAATGGTAGCACTCATTGAACACCAGAATTATTAAACACTAAACACACAGAGAAATTGCAGAAACAACATACAACTGCATCTTTCTCTCTCTTTTCCATATCCAAATCCATCCTTTAATTGTTGCCGCAGTTGCTCAAATACTCCCTCACTCCACTACAATTTGGGACACTTACAAGCATTCAGAATCTCCAATCACATCAAATATTCCACATCAGCCAACTCTTCCAAGTCCCAACATTCACAAACATTTAGCTCTTTAATATTTGTATGTCGGCCCAACCCTTGAATGCTCTTCAACTTCCCGAGTCCACTCAGATTCAATTTCTCCAAAGAAGTCAAACGTTCCAAACCAGGAAGCTCTCATATCCCATGGCAATCACTAACATCTAGTTCTCTAATCTGTGTTAAATTCTGCAACCCTTGTATGTTCTTCAGCTTATCAAGTCCATTAACATTCAATATCTCCAAAGAAGTCAAATGTTCCAAACCGGGCAGCTCTGCTATCCCATGGCATTCACTAACATCTAATACTCTAATCTTTGTTAAATTCTGCGACGCTTGTATGCTCTTCAGCTTATCAATTCCACCAACATTCAATTTCTCCAAAGAAGTCAAATGATGATGATGATGATGATTGTCTTTAACCTCCATTGATACCAATATTGGTCTATTGGACCTTAAGAAGATAAAGATTACTTGGTTTTCTTTAAAATGTTATTTCTATGCTCAAAAAGTTTACAGAGGAGTGTCCCTAGTTTACTATAGTTTTGGGGATCTAGAAGGCTAGAAAGGTTAGTGCCGAAGCAAATATTTTGAACCTAAGATCTAGAATTGATGGCAAATACTTTCATCCCAAGGCATTTTAGGGGTTGTCCAATGCCTAGTTTCATTATGAAGTTCATTAGAGTTTGTTCTAATCTTAACAATATTAATTTTTTTCTTTGATCTTATTAGGGTTAATGATCTCTTTGTAATACAGAAGCTTTCTTTTTACCTCTAATTCTTCTTTGGACCACATTTTCTCTTTGAATGTAGAAGTAATAATGTAATTAATGTTATCAATATTTTGTAGAGTCCTCCTATAATTTAACGAGGCCGTGGCATCTTTAAGCCATCCTAGGCATGCTTAATTTGTTCTTGTACATTAGATATCTAATCATAGCCATGATTTCAATGGGGAAGGGCCATGCTTTTAAGAGGAGAATAAGATAGGGGGTGTTGCTCTTATATATATATATATATATATATATATATATATATATATAATTTAAAATAAAAAAATAATATCTATTTTTTATTTTGATAATTTGACTTACAAGATTATACGCATTCAAAAAAGCCTAACTAAATATTATAGTGTTGTTTTATGATTAAATTCCAAACTCTAAACAATCATAAATTTTTTTATTGAAAAAATAATAAAAGATATTTTTAATTAAATGTTTTATATTTTTATTTTTATTTAAAATATAAAGCATATTTTATAAAAAAGGTAGTGAAAATAATTGTCATGAGCTATACATAAAATATAAACAAACTATCTAGTCAAAACATACTACTTAAGAGTAATAAAAAAATTAAAAGGCATAAATTCCCACATTGCCTAAGGCAAAAGGCTATAAACACATAATAAACATGTTACCAAGCTAAAGGAATGGACATAGCAAGACACCTTGGGAATCAAACTTGTGTGAGCAAGGTAATATTTCCCATGCACCATTTCCTTGCTTGAGTTATTTAAAATGCCTTGGTTATGAGATGGCTGGAAGAATAGTAGGAAATTTGTCAAACTAAGGGACCTCCGAAGTCCTTACTCAACGCTAACACTTTCACCTCTCACGATGATCTCTTATGGCTTAGCCAACTCTATGTTAGAATCAATAGTCAACTAAATTTATGGACTCTATAGAGTGAGTAGGAGAGTGTCTGTGTCTTTCAAGTGGCACTTTCTCATGAGCGTGTGGCACACTAGGAAAGTAATCCATTAGGTTCCATAGGTTTTCCATTTCCACCTTCCCATGGATCTACAAAATCACGCCACCACAAAGTAGAGGTCACCAAAGAACCCAAATGGATTTCCCTCTTAAAGGACCATTTGAGGCAACCATATACAATGATCATTAAAGAAAATCCCCTCCTTAAGGGATTCCCTTTTCCAATAAAGGTCATGTTCGATTGCCCTTGGGATTTCCAAATGCTTTTGGACACAAAATCCCCTTTCATTTGAGTGAGAATTGGAGTGGTCGACAAATTCTATAAATTCATTTTTATAATTTTTTTAGTAGGTTAGAAAAAAAATTCCTTAATTTTATAAAACATAGTTTTGCATAAGTAACCATATCCTTAATAAATAAGCACATTTACATGTATAAAATTTTCATGTGATCATTTTCATTCAATTATGATGTTTTCCATCCTCATTCCTTTCATCCTCCAACTATTTGTACAAAAAATTGTCACTTTCATATAAAAAAACAAGATTCTTACTTGTAAATGTATTTATAAGCGCCCAACAAAAAATCAAACTTGGTATTCAATATAGTATTTATTAACAAAGAATCAAACTTGTACTCTTTCCATGAATGTTAAGATTCGCACTCCTATACACACATGAGGCTCCTATTTGTCTCACTTTCTTAGAAGAGATGTTATCATTGAGGGTTTCACAAGTCCTACATACCCACACTATTTTTATAGCATTGAAATTTTATTACCAACCACTAAAACAACTCATCTCATCCAATTACATAGAGGCATTGACATTATCTATTTTAGTCTTAAATTCATCAATCTTAGATTGCTAACTTGTTTTTCTCTACTTCAATCTCATGTTCCCTTATTCTATGACTAATATCTAACTTTGCTATTATCACAATTTTGAGAAGTAGAAAATTATGATTAGATAATTCTTATTAAAAATTATAATTATTTTACAAACACATAAAGTTGGTAAAGTTTTTTCAATAATATAATATATTTTTGAATTCAAATTCTAAAATATCTTTACAAAATATTCTTAATTTTATACACATATAACCTTAAAATAAATTATTATAAAATAATTAAAATATTTTATATTTATAACATTTTATTATTATCACAACATATCTAAAATATTTCATAACTTACTATTATTATATTTGATAAGCTAATAAAACGTTTAAATCATTTTATTAACTTACTATTATGGTATTTGATAAGGTAATAAAACATTTAAATCATTTTATTTTACAAATAGCGTTTATAATATTTATTATTATTATAAAACAATTGAAACATTTTATAACTTAGGTTTATAATAATTTTTAATCTAATAACGGATAAGCTCATATATTGTATAACTTATGGTAAGGCTAAACACATACATGGTGGGGCATGCATCCGTGTAGGATGGTGGTTAACTATATGTAAGAGGCATGATGCGCTGGACGTGAACAGACCAAAACCGGGCGAGGATGGGTCCCGGGAGGCGATGATTTGACTCTTGCTGAAAAGATTCTGCCGGAACGATTTTGCCGGACGGGTGAAATCGTCCAATAAACAGAAATGTTGTATATAAATTATTTATTGATTGAATATGAATGATAAGACGATACAGTACCTTCATGATGGTTTACCTCTATAGGCATTGACTGGTCACAAAGGTGAACATGTATGCCTCTTGGACTTCCATTAATTAATAATTATATTTATTAATTGTTATTTACTTTATTATTTATTATTTATTATTTAATATTAGTCTTTATTTATATTTGTAAAGCAGAGAGCATTGCCATGAAATTTGATAAAAATATGAGTCATAAAGAAACATTTAGGGAAGCTCATTATGTTATAAATGGAATCAAATCTTTTTTTAGCTATACCCCATGGACCCCCCAAAGAATTACCAATACCGCCACAATGTTTTTAAGTTGATACACTAGTGATTGTAAACATATGAGAAACTAGTGATTCCAATGTTTTGCATGAAGGGAAACATGAAATTCCAAAAGTAGAAAAAATATCTACAAATGAACAGATCCTGGGGAGCGATTGGTTGCAAGCAATATAAAAATGTGATGTTATCTTGAAAGATATTCTGAACTCTAAAAAGAACTAATTGCTTCCCCATGATGCCACTGATATTCCAAATACTATTGTATATTATGGTAGCATTGGTAGTGTGCCACTAAAAATTGCATTACATAAGAAAGAAGGGACATCCAATGATGAGATAAAAGCATTAGTTCTTGATGGAGGATGCACCATTAGGAAAATTTATGCAGGAAATGATTACCCTACACTATCTTCTAGTTCACTTGATTAGGGAAATTTGATAACTAGTTATAAAGATGAAGTGTTAGAGAGACAATGGTGAGCCTTGAAAATTATTTTAGAAGGAAAAAAGAATAGTTAAGGGCTTCAAGTGACTAGAAAACATGGTTGGTAGTATCTCTTTTGTATTTTGGTTGTGGAAGGTATTTTTTGCTTCCCATTTTTTCTAGTACTAGTGTCACTCAAAGTTCTATAAGTGTAAAAGAGAGGAATGAAAATGGAGGAACCTTCCAGAAGAAGATTCATTTTGGGAAACAAAAAACTTTTTCCAACAACATCCTTCCCCTTGCTTCAAGGACAAAGCAATTAAAAAGGGGGAGACAATTTTATGTGTATAAAATATCATTGACCATTATATATATATATATATATATTTTGCATGGTTCACAGCCTCGACAATTGTGGCTGGGGCTCGCTACATCCACAATAACAATTCTAGGGGAGCCACCTGAAGGGGTCTTGCCCTATGGGCTCCAATTTTTGGGAGCCTAACACCGAAGACACCCAGAGGGTTGGATTCATGAGAATTGAAACTCCGACCTCAATATCAACGGTCTTTGGACTTGGAATCCAACCAACTGAGCTACCCCTTGGGGCTTATATATATATGACTTAAGACTTTAACATATTAAAAGGTGCATTTGTAAAAATATGAATTTACATTAATGGTCACCTCAAGGCCTATAAATGCAAGACCAGTCTTCATTGTAAATCATCATTCATACTTAATTTCAACATTATATATATACAATTGACTTTATCAAATATATTTTTAATCTTCTGCTATAGTTAACTAATTACTCATTTAGGCCTTTCCTTGCCATATAGTAGATAAGATAGCCCAAGGATTTGGGAGGATTTAGAGCCTTGTCTCATATACTCTATTTTTTAATCTTGGAATTTAGAGGTTGTACACTTCATGATACATGAAATGGAACCAAGCCATGGTAATCAAGAAATGCATGTGTGATAATGGATACCATTGGTTGGTTTCCAATCTTGTTCTTCATGTGAATTTAAATCAGGTATGGAGAAATAGGTCTAAGAAAAAAGAGGTGGTTGTACAATCATAAGGATATTTGAAGTCTACCCTATAGCCTAAAAAGGGTTTCTTTCCATGCTCTTGTGTGCTTGGTCACCTAGATCTTAGGAAGTGTTTGAAATACTTAGGTGTGGCTCAACCTAAATCCTCCCTATGTGGAAAAACTGAAACTTCTAACACCATTTTTGGTATTAAAAATTTTCCGGGGTACCCTAGGAATAGGACTTTATGTTATGTAGTAATAATATTCTTTCTCTCGTCTCCTAGAAGATAAACCTTTAAGGAGGTTAGTTCCTTGGGTATTTGAACTGAACACATTATAGGATTCAATTATAGTTGATATCCTCTATTATGTTTGGAAAAATAGAAATACTGATCATTTAAAAATGTGCATCATTGTGATTATTTTACCTAGCATGATAGTTACCTAATGTGTGCCAAACTATGTTTGTAGGTCTAGGTTCAGTAAACCATGTTAGACATGGAAGTGGCACCATTGTGCTTATTGTTAAAATTTTGGATTGGGGATCCTTGTATCATTGGAAAGTATCCATTTTTATTCATTCTCCATTTCATTTTTTCCTTGTCCCAAATATCTATTGATGGACACCCCCAACACAAGGTTAGTTGTGTCATTCTTAATCACTCAAAACATCAAACTATTGGACCTTTTCAATGTTCCAAATGTTTCTCTATTTTATAGTTCCTTATCGCGTCTTTGTCCATTTATAAGATAGAGAAACTTACAAATACTAAGAATGTAACCAACGTGTTGGCACCTATTTAGATTCATCTTGAGCCAATTATTGTTGTAGAGGTTGACTCTTAATGAAAGAGACCCTCCTCCTTATGTGGGTGCTATTACCACTACTATTTGATAGGATGTTTCTTGTTGTCCAACTAGCCTAGGTGCTCTCTTTAATTTTTTTGTACATATATGGTTTAATATTTTTTACAATCTTAATGGTAAACACTTCATTTTGGTCCTACTTAGAAATATTTTGAGTGATTGATTTGAACATTTTCATTCATAGGCCTATTGGGACTAGGTTCACAGCCTTTGTTTTATAAAATTCATGTGTAATATTATTCATTAATATAAACGAGAAGGATTTTATTAGAAAACAAAAGATAACCTAAGGATTCAACAATTATGACATATAGAGTACTATTGTAATCTACAGGATTATATTGAAAGCAATTACTAGGATAGTACATGTTAGTTATGGCATCTTCCTCCAACTATGTTCTATCCCTCTAGTCATAATTAAGTGTTAAGCCCTAAATTTTGGCACATTACCCCCTATATTGTGGCTCATTATATATTGTTGATGTCGGCTTGGGTCTATTAGTGGTAAGTGTCATTAGTATTATTAGACCAACATATATCCATCTTAAACCCAGATCTATCAAGCACCGAGAGGAATCCAATTTATTGAGGTGTAATATTTTTTGATCTTATAATCAAGAAATTTGATCCCTCTCTTGTCACGCCCCCTCCCATAGATCCAACACAAGGAAGGGAACATGACTACAGATCTTGGGATTTTTCATAAACTCAACCCGATTCATTAGATTCATACGAATAAAACAAATGTGTGCAGATGTAAATCAAAATAACATGCACAATGGAATAAAACTGTCCACACACATTCCTCATGCATACATTCAACAAAATTAGAACAACCAATACATTGCAGAATTGAATACACAGAAATAGAATACTTATCTTGATGGTAAAGTTGCCTCAAGAAACTAGCTATGTCGCTGCAACGTTCCACCCACCCATAGGTCTATGCCCAACCTGTATTCTTTCAACATTCAGAGACCACCACCGAGATGGGCATGATTTCTACAAGGAAAAGGGGACTCTCAAGCTTAGCATAGCCCAAACAAACATCACAGCTAAGCCAAGCCAGTCCATAGCTGGGCTTATCAGGCTAAATTTGAACCCTCTTCATTTCTGGATGCTTGCACTCAAGCTCAAGCCAAAACAATGGATACCCATAACCCATACCCCAACATACTCTATCTACACACAACAAGCACAATCATTGGGCATGGATACACATTTTTCACAATGGGATTTAGAAACAAGATGACCATGGGTTTTCTCAAATCGTGGGCACACCAAAAATAAATTGTGGAGAGGGAAATCATCCACAGGGAACAAACAAGATTTTCCATGGGTATTTTGGGCATCTAAATGGACAAAACAACCTCAATGAAACCCCAAATCAGGATCCCTTCCTCCCAACAGCTCTGTAACACCAAAAACGCCCTCTTCCCAGCTAGAAAACTAGGACACACCATAAAAACGTGGAGGAAAAATGCCCCAGCTAGCTCAGACTGCGTGAGGGAGCAAGGCAATGGTGAATAATGGCTTGGGGAGCAATTTCGTGGCTCATTTCTTGTCCAAGAATCCAAACACAAATTTCCATGAAGGGTGGCTTGTCCATACCCGAATTTGGACAGCCATACCTCTCCATTCCCCAAGGCATTAACTACTTCAACTAACTCTTGGGAGATATGAATGATTGGGCACAAAAATCAACATGGGTAGTTGAGGGTTTTGTGGGTTCTCTCATTTTCACTTGGATTGAATTGATTGGCTCCAAGGGTTTGAATATTTCCCTCCCAATTCCTTGTAAAAATCATGCCCCCATCTCTTGTTGTATTACATAGCTAGTTGTGGGTATTTCATTAAAATGCATATTTACATGATATTTGCAATTCCATTGTGCCCGGCTAGCACACAAACCATATGCATCACTAAATCGATGGCGGGGCCTTGGCCTTGAGATCCTCACCACGATTTTATAACAATATTACATCCTTTACATTTTAATGTAATGGGGTCAAAATCAGGATATTACAATCCCCTCCCCCTTAGAATAACACCGTCCTCGGTGTTCCAACACTTAGGAATACATACCCACTTTACACATGTCCAAATTCACAAAATGTGGTAGGTCTGTCCTACGTTTCATCTTTTTACTCTCAACTTTCAGGACCAAATCCTTTGGATTCCACAAGCTGCTCCTGCTAGATTTGATCTTCTAGCTCTGCAGGTGGGCATTGCTCCACAATAATCCCTTCCTTTATTTACCTTCCAATTGATCTACAAGTCCGGAATTTCATGGCTGCCATCTTTCTTGTTGTCTTGTAAACTATTTGAGGAGGATTTTCAGCCAAACCCCATAACCTTTGGTCTGCTGCCATGGCCAATGTGCACAACTGGCTCTCACTTTTCTCACTAGCAACACTTGGCTGGTAATAGCCGCAATCAATGGCTTTCAATTTCTCACTTGTGAGATTCATCATCGCAATTCCTGTTAGGCCAAGCATAACACAATATTAAAATCAGTCAATTATTTTCCCAATTGACATGGAAAGTCCATTTTGGATTCATGAGACTTCCACACTTTTCATGCTTTCCCAACATACACATGAACTCATTCATGTTCATCCTTTCACAGGAAATCTACTATTTCAGCATTCACAATTCATTTCAAGCAATTAAACACAATCTATTTTCAGCCATGCCATGCACTCAACAATCTTATGTTTCTGAAATGCATCAATAAAAAAGGAAAGAGAAGAGTAAGAGTTCCCCGCTCTTAATCTTGTTCCAATCCGGAGCTACACCACCACTATGGTTTCATGCTCCTTAGCCTCTTTCACTTCAATGTGAATGCTTGAATTTCCCTTTCTTGGCTGTGACACTTAGTGTCTAAGGATTTTCAACCAAGGAACCCTTCCCCATTGTTTCCTACAGAACCTTTGGCTGCTAGGACCCACACAAGTACACTAGCACCATATTTCATTACTGCTCATACTGAGCTCTTTAGGACAGTCACATGTCCACATGCATCCCTAGGATTCCTTCATAGTCCTTGCTTCCAGCAATACCTACACTCAAACATTGAATCAATTCACATGTTAAGTTTATTTTCATAGGGTTGATCTCTAAACACGAGTTTAAGAAATCATAACCAAATCATGTACACACGTATATTCATATTAAATAAGAAATAAGCTACGTGTCACTGTTTCAACTTCGGCCTCTGAAACCCGGACCCATGAAACTATAGTCTGTTCTCTAATTGTCACTTTTTATGGAATTCCATTTGGATCTTCCTAGCCCGAGATATGATCTTTTTTCCTAGGTCACCTGTTTAGGACTGCATTCTGGAAGAGGCAAAAACCCTAACTTGTACGGATCATATCTCACAAAGTAGAATGAATCTGAGGATTTCCTTTGGACACAAGGTACATGGACATTTCATCTTCGACCTGTAGAAGTTTTAGATCCCGAACCTTCTCCAAAACTGATTTATAGTGAAAGTGCCACAATGACTGGTTTTTACCATACCAAGCCCTAGCTTCCAATTTGTCGCAAGTGCAACAAGTGTCATAAATGCCATACCATGCCTTCCTTTAGGCTAGCTATGATACCATGTTATTTTTTCATCATTTGATTCAATAGATCTAGGATCTTAACTGAAAGAACAACATGTACAACATATCAAGCATAAGAGACAAGAGACAAGAGACACAAAACATTTTACCGGGGAAAACCAAGAAGGTGAAAAACCCTGCAACTTCCTCAGAGATAGAATAAGCACCAATACAAAGATCACAAATATCAAACCCAAGATATAGATGACTGCAGAAGCTACTCCTCCTCCACTAGTGCACACTCCTCCTCTCTCTCACTAATGCGAAGTGAGTGAATGAGAGAATGTATAAATGAGATAGTCACACTCTCTATTTATACTTTACTTCACTTGACTTTTAACTCTAACTAGGTCGGCCCCAACTTAACCACTTAACATAAACTGACTTTGGGCCGACCCCACTAGGGTGGTCTAATAACCCTTTGACCCACACAACTCATACAGGTCCGACCCCACCAAGGTGTCTAATAACCCATCAAATATAAGTTGTGACACTTACAATAATACTTGCGACACTTGCAAATACAAATGACGACACTTCCAATCGGAGGAATAATACATCTTCGTCGGGGATACAATAAAGTACAAATGTAATACATACAATATATAAGTCAATATCTTCCGAAGTTACAAATACATCAACAAGATCAACTATCATACCAGGATCCATCATTACAATTTCCACCCTATTACCATCCTTACCAACCTCCTCAACAATGGAACACTTTAGGTTGGAAAAATTGGCCACCGCAGTAACCCCCTCAGAATGCTCAATAGAAACAATGGCCACATGGATGGAAAGGACAAGCTTATGCTCAACCACCTCCTCCTATGCCTAACTATCCTTACCCACATAATATCCAGCAACTTTTGCCTGGATTTGTACCTCCTTCAGTACCCCCTATCACAAATCAACCTCACCACTTCCAGAATATGAATCCCCCAAGACCCACAATATTGCTTGCACAACCGATACCAAACCCTAACAACAAGCCAACTCAAGTTATTAATAGCATTGGGTTGCTACCTCTTCCATCATATGCCATTTTGACCGCACCAATGCACGAGATTCAACTGTGGTCTAGAAGAGTTTTGCAAGATCAACCCAAATCATCAGTTGTTATCCAAGAAGAAAATGAAGAAGAAGACATACCTAATGAAATTTTGAATGATGCCATTCTTGAAGATGTGGTTATTCCTAAAGCTTCAACACACAACAATCTTCATGAAGAAGTAATTCCAAGAGAAAAAGCACCCCCATATCCGGAGCGTCTAGTAATAGAAAAACCTGTAACTTATCCAGAGTATGATATCATTAACGAATTGAAGAATATTTGTATCAAGATCCATTTGTTACAAGCCATTAAATATATACCGATCTATAGTAAAGTGATAAAGGAACTCTGTATTAAAAGACCAGGTAAAAAGCAAAAAGACCTCCGACGATTCATGTCATAGGTGAAATGTTAGATTACATAGCAAACCAACCTAGAATTCCAAAATATACAAATCCAGGAAATCCTGTGGTATCTGTTATCATCAATAACACTGCCATAGGAAACACACTTATTGATCTAGGAGCTGCTATTAACCTAATGACTACCACAGTTTTAGAAACTCTCCATTTAGGACAGTTCCTCCGCCCTACCTCAACAATACTAGAATTAGCAGATCGCACTATGGTGCAGCTTGTTGGGATCTTAGATGATATCATTGTATCAGTGGCTTCATGGGAATATCCCGTAGACTTTATGGCTATAGAATCAAAGGACCCTTCCAAAGGCCACCCCATTATTTTGGGAAGACCTTGGTTAGCCACTGCTAATGCATTTATAGGATGTAGGGATGGAGAGATGATTATCTCTGATGGGTTGTTTACAAGAAAACTCGCTTTATACCCACCAGCACAACCAGTAACCGAAAACCTGTTTTGGTTAGATTGTCCTTTTGGGGATGAGAACTTGGAAGAACTTTCCCTTGTTAGTGATTTCTCCTCGACACTTCAAGAACAGAATACCGAGAATGTGTTGAACCAATTTGTCTCTTCCACAACATGTATAGACTTGCTTCAGTCTTTTTCCCAACTTGACCAAATATTTGGAGATGAATTCCAAGAAAACATGAGCCTCTCAACATTTACAAGCACGCCCCGTGTCTTCGCAATCGAAGAACATATAGGATCCTATACCATACCTTGTGAGGTTAGTTTCGAAAAATTTCTACATATAAATGCAGGTTTAGATGAGAGTCAACAAAAACAATTACTAAAAGTTCTCAAGAGTCAAACTGGAGCATTTGCATGGGAATACATTGATATGAAGGGTATACACATAGATACCTCTATTCACCACATTTACACAGATTCAAACATACCTCCCGTCAGGCAGCCCCAGAGAAGAATGAATCCAGCCCTAAAGGATATAGTTAAAGATGAAGTACAAAAACTCCTTATTGCTGGTTTCATCTACCAATTTCTAATAGTAAATGGGTGTCTCATCTGGTAGTAGTTCCAAAGAAAGTTACAAGGAAATGGTGTATTTGTGTTGACTTTCAAGAATTGAACAAGGCCACTCTTAAGGACTACTTCCCTTTACCTTTCATTGACCAGGTGTTAGATACCTTGTTAGGGAAACAATACTTTTCTTTCCTTGATGGGTATAGCGGATACAACCAAATATTAATAGCACCTGATAATCAAGACAAGACAACCTTTACTTGTTCTTGGGGGACATATTCCTATCGAGTGTTGCTATTTGTCCTGTGTAATGCACCTTCCACTTTCCAACATGCAGTTTTAGAAATTTTTGCTGACCTTATACACGACTGTGTAGAATTTTACATGGACGATTTTACAGTTTATGGTAATACCTTCCAAGAAGCCCTTGATAACCTTGAAACAGTTCTTATTCGGTGCCAAGAAATGAACTTAGCCCTTAGTCATGAAAAATGTAAGATGTTACTAACCAAGGGCATAGTTTTGGGACAACATGTCTCTCTTCAAGGTATCAAGGTGGATCCTGCCAAGATAGAAATAATTGTTAATCTTCCTCCTCCAAAAACTCAGAAGGAGGTAAGGAGCTTTCTTGGACATACATGCTATTATAGACGTTTTATTGAAAAATTCACTAAGATAGCCGCACCTATGTTCAAACTATTCATGAAAGATACATAATTTCAATGGAATGAACCTTGTCAATGTGCCTTTGAAACTTTGAAGGCAAAGCTATCAGTGGCACCAATACTTAGGGGCCCCAATTGGTCCCTTCCCTTCCATATATCCACTGATGCTTCCGACATATCTATAGGAGCAGTCTTAGGTCAAAAAGAGGGACAAACATCACATGCCATCTATTTTGCTAGTAAAAATTTGACTCCTGCAGAATCGAAATACACTGTTACTGAAAAAGAGTTTCTGGCAGTAGTCTATGCCATCAACAAGTTTCGTCATTATATCACAGGATATGAAGTTTTCGTACACACAGACCACTCCGCCCTTAGATTTTTAATGAATCAACCAATCACCAATGGCAGGGTGACTCGGTGGCCTCTTTTGTTACAAGAATTTAACATCACTATTGTTGATCGTCTCGGTCGAGAGAACGTGGTAGCAAATTTTCTCTCTCGAATTCAAATTGACGATAATGCCAATCCCGTCGATGATAGCTTTCCAGATGAACATTTGTTCGCTGTGTCTGTTCGAACCCCTTGGTTTGCAGACATAGCCAATTATTTAGCAATTGGAAAGCTACCAAACCATCTCTCCCCACCCGAGAAACGTAGGATTATAGTTCAAAGTTCTAATTATTCTTGGGTGGACAATGATATTTTTCGTACTGGTCCTGATCTTATTATTAGACGATGTATATGAGAGGATGAGATGGCAGAGATCCTCCATGCATGTCATGGTGGACCTTGTGGTGGGAATTTTTCTGATAAGAGAACAACATACAAAGTGTTGGACTCTGGATATTATTGGCCAAGCATTTTTAAAGATGCTGCCAAATATGTCAAGGGATGTGACAGTTGCCAAAGAATGGGTAGACCTACGCCATCCGATGAGATGCCCTTACAGCCCCAGGTTATGATTGAGCCTTTTGAAAAATGGGCTCTAGATTTTGTTGGGCCAATTTCCCCTATGTCTCGCAAGAAGAAGTACATCCTAGTTTGCACAGATTATGTCACCAAGTGGGTGGAAGCTAAAGCCTTATTCCGAGCCACATAAAAATCTGTGGTAGAGTTTATATATGAAGAAATATTTACCCGATTCGGTGTACCTAGGGAAATTGTAACCAATCAAGGATCTCAGTTTACCTCCAAATTGATGAAAGAGCTTACTGAAAAATATGGTATTAGATATTGTAAATATTCACCATATCACCCGCAAGCCAATGGTCAGGTAGAGTCTACCAACAAAGTATTAGAAGCCATCCTAACTAAGACTATCCATTTACACCACAAAGATTGGGCAGATAGGCTTCCAGAAGCCTTGTGGGATTATAGAATAACTTGGAGGAATACCACTGGCCACACACCTTATGAACTTGTTTATGGCAAACAAGTTCTTCTACCGATTGAATTTCAAGTCAAAATCTTTCGTATGGCTGCACAATTAGGGATGGATCTGGAAGAAGCACATAAACAATGAATCTTGCAGATAAATGAATTAGACGAGATTAGACAAGATGCTATTCAACGCACAATTTTAATACAAAACCAACGCAAAAAGTGGCATGATAAAATATTAAACAAAAACAATTCAAAACCGGAGACTGGGCATTACTTTTTGATTCAAGGTACAAAAACTTTAAAGGTAAAGTAACTACTAGTTGGATGGGTCCATATAAAATTGTTACAACTTTTGATAATGGATCTGTTGAGATTAAGACAATTGATGATTCACAAATTTCCTTTGTTGTAAATGGACATAGACTTAGACTTTATCATCAACCAATATCTAAACAAGATTTTGTGCAGAATGCCTTACAATAGAAGGAGATGGAGCTGGTTGAAGAGGAAGTCATTCCTCCTTCTCCCGGTTCTTGAATTATTTTGGGTTATCTTTATTTGTATATATGTAAATATATTTTTGTTTTTTTAATGAATAAGGGTCATTTCTAACAGTTGACCGCTGATTGCATTTATACAAGAAATTCATTCTTATGATCATCCTATGGAAGTTTGTCAATTAAAACACGAAGACTCCTTTCCTTTCCCTAATTTTGAT
Organism: Larix kaempferi; assembly: GCA_027924585.1. Taxonomy (NCBI): domain Eukaryota; kingdom Viridiplantae; phylum Streptophyta; class Pinopsida; order Pinales; family Pinaceae; genus Larix; species Larix kaempferi. Next base: position 2,151,440 of record BSBM01001288.1, read on the forward strand.
AAATTTCATATGACTTTTCTTTGTACATATGTTGTTGTTGTGAATAAATTTGAATCATCTAACAAGTGGTTTTGTAGTTTTATTACAAGAACCATATCTCTATAATCATCTCATGAAATATTATCTAAAAAGGGAAGTGCTCTAAAAAAACTCATAATGCATCCTAACTCCTTCTCTTTCGATTATTGTTGAAAATTGAAAATTTATAGTGAAAAGTTAAAGTGTTCTTTATATCATTTCTAACCACTTTCTTCTATGATTATTTTTGATTAATTTCATTTTTATTCTTTTATATATGGTATTTGATTCAGACATGCACATTTCTGATTTATCATTAGAACAATTGCTTAAGACCTACTTTAATCATCATGTTTTTCAAAGTTCTATATTACACCTATGGACTACTAGTTCATCCTAGACTCATTATCAAAACTTGTCTCTTAAGCATTCTTTTAAAAAAGGTAGCCCAGGAGTGAGTGCTATTTCTACTTGTGGGGAACATTACTAATGTTTTTATGAAGAAGATAGACTAAGAGGTCAAGGGACAACTTTAGGTTATTATTTTTTGACATGATCTATAATCCAGGCCATTATAAATAAAGTTACTCATAAGGTTCACTCTAAAAATTTGAATTATGTGTTTAGCAGGCTTAACACACTCTAGTGCCAACCGACTTCCACATACTAAAATCATTATACGAAGAAAACCCACCGGGGTACTGAACAGGCTCGCTGGCAGCGTGTCCCTGCTAAGTAAAATCTTAAACAAGGAAGCTCGGTAAATGCAAGTAAACCCGTAGGGGTACTGAATAGGCTTGTTGGCAGCGGGGCTATGCTTGCATGGTACCAAGATAAACCCGCCGGGGTACTGAACATGCCTGCTGGTAGCGGGGCAATATCGGGTAAAAGAGATATGGTTAATGCATTACTATGCACATGGCTCATCTAAAAAACCTGAGTATACAAATACATGTTTAGGAAAAATTATTTATACTGTCATTATAGAATGGCTGTAAGTTGGACTTGGACCCTGTCATCTAATTCAAACAATACCTAGGATATGATTATCCTAGAAATGGGACCCATAACTATATAAATCTCACAAATTCCAGGGTGAACTTTATCTATATTCTTTGGATGACAAGAGATCCTTAAAATGAGTCATGGATGACTGGTTTTCCTATGGCATTTTTCGCATCAATTGTATTATCATTATTCATATCGTCTTCCTAAGCACTATTATTTTTTTGATGAATGTACATATCTGAATCATCTCCATTTAATAGTTAGTATTTCTTTTTCTTACGAAAAATAATAACAACATTTTAGAGCTATTGGCTACACTATTAATTGAAAATATTTGCATATTAATTAGTTTTTCTTTGATGGCTTGAGGACACGCCATACTTTTGGTTTGGGGGAGGTTCATAACTGTCTTTACTCTCTAATTATTTATAAAAAGATTCATTTATCTCTGATAAAATGATAGGTGTTTTCAGGATAATGCAAAGTAGCATAAGATTGTTCCGATCCATGATAAATAAAGAGGAGCGCGACCAAAATTTCAGGAAAGCAGGCTAACATCATCCTTTTGTGTGCTGGCAGCCCTAGGAAAAAATTCTCTACATAATCAACAATACTCAAATCCAGCAAAGCACATTTTGTACAGAGGGTCCATATGAAGGATCGAATGAAGGGTCGAATGATGATCCGAATGGAGTGACGAATGAGGCAAATGAACGACGATCCGAATGAAGTGCCGAATGGTGATCCAAATGAAATCAAAGCGTATAATAGCATGATTTAGTATGCTAAGGGATCTAATTTTTTTGAATTCTGCCGGTAAAATCCAATTGACTAACCATACCAGGGATCAATCAAATGTCATTTCTGCACTCGATCCCATTCCTTTACTCATTTTGACTTCCTCAAATGAATCGGTTAATCATGCATTATTGCGATTTTCAGAATCATTTTATGGCTATCATATGGTTTTAACTCTTGATTAAGTTATATGCATACGATTTGTCATTGTATTAATTAAAAGTCATCATGATCTTTCATGTTACCTATGCTTATAATCTCATGATGAAAATTACATTCAACCTGTCCAAAGTTTACTTTGGACATGGTTGAATATATCATAACCATACGAATTCACCAATGCACACATTTTTATGATGGCACATGATTCAAGATTTTTGCATGATAGCATGATCATTCGAACGTGCTAAATCTCTGCTCACGATCATTTAACCGTTCGAACGGATCACATTTTAAACCAACGCCTGCGTGAATTCTGCTTCATTATGCTTGCCCTCATCTTTCTTGAGTCTATCAAGCCGCGTCTCTTGCAATTGATTGCATCCCCTATATCCATTTGCATCTCTCGACCTCTGCTTAACAATGCCGATCCTCTATGAGCCTGGCAGCTACCAGGATTTGCTCCGTATCCAAGAATTCAAAGCGTGCCGTGAAGTGTTTCTTTGAGCGGTTTGGAGTCCATTCCTTCATCTTCTCGAAGGCCACGATGATGAGATTTCAATACTATTCGCCAAAGGATTCGATGGAAAAATGGCTAAGGTTGGCCATCTCACATTTCCTGTGACTGAGGAGTCTATTGCATTGGCCACGAAACTTCCCAGGTGTTGAATTTTCAGAATTTACTTCAATCTGATCTAGGATCTTAACTGAGAGAACAACATGTACAACATATCTACAGTATATCAATCATGGAGACAATAATGCAAGCACACAAGAGACACAAAGATTTACTTGGGGAAAACCATAAAGGTGAAAAACCCCAATAACTTCCTCAGAGATAGATAGAGCAATGATACAACCAACCAAGAGAGATAGCCATAACCTAGCAGTAGATCCTCCTCCTCCATAAGTGGGCCACTCCTCCTTGAGTGCATGTGTGAGAAGTGAGTGAGCAAATAGAGTGCCTCCCGCACTCTATTTATACTTGACTTGACTTGCCTTTTTACCTAACTCATGTAGGCTCGAACTTTACCACATAACATAATGTTGAGTGGGCCGACCCGCAATAGGGTGGTCTAATAACCCTTTGACCCACATGGCCGACCCCCAATAGGGTGGTCTAATAACCCTTTGACCCACATGACATATACAGGGCCGACCCCAAATAAGGTGGTCTAATAACCCATCAAGTATAAGTTACGACACTTACAATATAAATGACGACACTTCCTTATAGAGGAATAATACCATCTCTATAGGAATACAATATACATATATGTGAAATACATTCCGAAGTTACATATACATCAACACTCCCTCTTAACTAGGAAGGTATTTCTCAGCACAGTTCTTCTAGCACAAGTCATCTTCTCTGGATCATCGTCACTAGATAATCGTCATCGAGTCATCATCATCGTCACTGCTGCTGCTATCTCAATCAATCTCTGAATCTACTCGTCATAGGAAGTTCTACAGAGCCAGTCCTTTTTCATACTGGATGTAGGCCCACCACTTGCAGGTCTTCATCATCACTGGCCATACTGTGGAATCCTCAGGACTTATTACGTGCGTCACAAAACCTCGAAAGAGCATCCCAGGATGTTACGGGTACACAACTCCGACCTGTAGGATCTCCCAGGGCGCTATTATATGTGACCCCACCACAAAACCTCGAAAGAGCATCTCAGGATGTTACGGGTACACAACTCCGACCTGAAATCTCCCAGGGCACAAATTACATGTGGTCCACCAAAAAACCTAGCAAGAGCATCTCAGGATGTTACGGGTACACAACTCCGACCTGAAATCTCCCAGGGCACAAATTACATGTGGTCATGGCAAAACCTCGAAAGAGCATCTCAGGATGTTATGGGTACACAACTCCGACCTGAAATCTCCCAGGGCCCAAATTACATGCCATAGGACAAAACCTCGCAAGAGAATCTCAGGATGTTACGGGTACACAACTCCGACCTGAAATCTCCCAGGGCACAAATTACATGTCCTCCCAGAGCAATGTCTCGAAAGAGCATCCCAGGATGTTACGGGTACACAACTCCGACCTATAGGATCTCCGAGACATGCTCATCTGCACAACCTGATCCACGGCCACAGAGTATCAACCTGATACTCACCATACATCATCCTGATGTACTCATGATCGTCCTGATCATCATCGCTGCAACGTCCTGCTGCATGTCATCTGGAGCAACATCCTGAAGCTCATCATCCATGATCATCCTGATTATCACTGCAACATCCTGCTGCATGATCCACTTGATCATCAATGCATCCACCTGATGCATACCAAGTATCTACCTGATACATATCATCATACATGATCCTCCTGATCATACAATGTATCCACCTGATACATGATACATATCACCATATATGATCCACCTGATCATACAATGTATCTACCTGATACATATACAGATACATGGTCCAAGCATCCAACATGATGCATATACAAAATACATACACATGATCCAACTGATCATATCCAGCATCCAACATGATGCATACATACATAAATGATCCAACTGATCATATCCAGCATCCAACATGATGCATACATACATAAATGATCCAACTGATCATATCCAGCATCCAACATGATGCATACATACATAAATGATCCAACTGATCATATCCAGCATCCAACATGATGCGTACATACATAAATGATCCAACTGATCATATCCATGCAGAAACCATAACATCATCCTGATGCTCATCATCTAGCGCTTACATCCACAACCATGTGAAGGACCCCCCTTCCAACATGCTTGGAATGGCTTCAGCAAATGTGTCCATCACTTATTCCTCGAAGTATCCTCGATCTGAAGCACGCCAAGCCTCTCTTTGAAGTACTCGAACTTCACCCTAGCTAGTGGCTTCGTCAGCACAACTGTAATCTGCTCGTCCGTCACAACATATATGAGCTTCTCAGCTCCTCTCTGCACCATATCCCTGATATAGTGATATTTGATCTCTATGTGTTTCGACCTGTCATGAAACACTGGGTTCTCGGACAGCTTCACACAACTCTGGTTATCACAGAAGATACCAGTAGCCTCAAATAACTCAGACAGTAGCTTCCGTAGCCATACTGCCTCACAACTAGCTGAGCAGGCTGAAACATACTCTGCTTCAGCTGTACTCAGTGCTACGCAGGACTGCTTCCTGCTAAACCAAGAGATCACACCTGATCCCATACTGAAGCAACACCCAGATGTGCTCTTCCTATCTGCAGCACTGCCAGCCCAATCTGAATCAACATAACCCTGCAGGTTAAACTTTTGATTCACCTCATACCTGAGCCCATAATCCACTGTACCCTTCAGGTACCTCATAATATGCTTTATAGCAACCAGGTGAACACTCCTCGGATCCGTCAGGAACTGGCTCAATGTGTTCACAGTAAAGCAAATGTCTGGTCTCGTGTTCGTCAGGTACATCAAGGACCCAATCATCTGGCGATACATAGAGATATCAATCGGCTCAGATGAAGCATCACATAGAAGCTTCAGATTTGATGCCATAGGTGTGGCCATGGCCTTGCAATCTGTCATCCCGAACCTCTTTGGGATCTCTACTGCATACTTCCCTTATCCAAGGAAGATTCTATCTGCACTCTGCCACACCTCCATGCCAAAAACAAATAGTGCATCATCCCCAAGTTCTTCATCTCGAACTCGGTAGTAAGCTTCCGCTGCGTGTCGACAATCAATCTATCTTCACCATACCAAGTTCTGCACATATATGATTTCCTATCATGTGTCTCAGAACCAAGTGGCTACTCTACATACACTTCTTCTTCAACTACACCATTCAAGGAAGCTGTCTTGAATCCATCTGGTGTATCTTCTATTTCATCACTTTTATATTTCTCAATGCTGCCATCTGCAACATGCTTGATCTGATAGTTCTAATTGGAAGTCATAGCAAACTTCCCTTCATGTCTTGGGATTACATCCCAAACATCATTCTTCATGATCGACGGATCATGGCATTTCATTTCTTCATCCCAGATCCTGGGAACTTCAATATCTTCAATATCTTCAATAGATATCTTTGTTGCGGGAACACAATGTTGTAGTTCTTCTTTTGTAGGAGATGGCATACGATCTTTCCTACACAACAAGTTAAATTGCATGATTAGAAAACATCTCATAGTTTTCAGAACAAATTCTTACACATAAAGAAATATGCCATACAGTCATGCAATTATCTTAGCCAATGCTTCAATACAACATTTATCCATATTCCGTAACTTTCTAAATGCCTTCCAATCTCTACCAGAACATTGTTAAGAGTGTGCACAACTCCCAACATGTCAGCAAAGAGGTTTCATTCTAGATAAGTAGCAATGGAATGTTGTATAGTGCCATAGGCCACTTAACCATGCATATTAGGAGTATACTGTTCATCAATGCAATTATTCTAATATGCATAATACACAACCTAATTCTAGGAACATCAGTATATACATTATTGAACAGTATTATTTAAGAAATGACAATTCAAATACTTATCTTTGTTTGTTCGTTGGGTGGACTCCCTCTGAGTCTTCGCTTCCTTGCAGGAGCTGCTGGAGTCCTAATCTGAAGTAGCTTCTTCTACACCTTTCTGTTGTGGGATGTAGAGAGATGGGAAACTCCCTCTAAATATCTGCATCCTTTCATAAACCACTGGAGTGTACTCCCTCTTGATCTTTGCTCCTTGGATTACCTATCCTTGAACTTATATACATTCTCGATCCCTATGCATGCTTGTTAGTATCATCATTGTGTTATCCCCTAGGTCTAATATAAAATCATACATTCATTAGTATACTATTAAAACACAATAATCTCAAGCATGTATAGTCATGATCATTTCAAACAGAAATAATAAGCATTAGCATTCAAGGATTCTTATGGTTAGTCAAATCATAAGAAACATAACATGTCTAAACCTGTAATTAATCAAACCTATGACTCTTCAGGTTAGTTGAATCATCAATCAAGATAAGAGATATAAAATGCATAAAACCTGTGATTATTCAAACCTATACCATCATGATTCTTCTGGTTAGTCATATCATCAATTATGGTAAGAAACATAATATGCATACAATCATGATTATTCAAACCTATGACTTCATGAATAATCATTATCAACAACAGTATAAGATCCTAACACAAGGTAGGATTCTATCTTGATATAGGAAAAACATGCCTGGATTAGCATGCTAGCTATTTATGTCTAACATACTCACATGATGTCTTCTTGTTCTTCTTCAATGACTTGTGCTAGTAACATGTATATCTCATAGGTTAACTATTACAAAACCAAGTTATACATACCTCGTAAATGGATCTTCTATGAGATCCATGACAATGGATGAATCTTTGTCCTCATGTTATCATGATCATATGTTCTTGGACCAGAACATGATTTGTCTTTCTTGGTGTACCTTTCATGTTAGTAGACAACATAAACCTCATACAACACCATAATGCATTAGTACAATCATAAGTGTCAACACCCTAACCAATGAATATCTTCTATCATGCATTCATAATTTTGTTAAGGTGATACGACAAATCTAAAATCAAAATTGTACTAACCGTAATAACATGAAGACAAACATACCATAAACTTAATCATGGACAAATATCGAAACATACCTCGATGAGTCATACTTGTCGAGATCGCTTGTAATCTTCTTATGTAAGGCCTTAGCCTCATCTCCCTCTGAAACAGGAACTTTTTCACTCATGCAGATGATCAATCCATCTTCTTCTAGGATTAACCCAATCCACTTGATTTGCAAGAACTGGACCTGGAGCTGGATATGGGTTTGTCAGAGAAACCCCAAAAATTCAAACTTTGAATTTCAAACTTCTGAAAGGATAGAAATATGCGCCTTGATGAGCTGATCAAACTGGTATATTCAGAATTTGAAAACTGCAAAGTTTCACTCCTCAATTTTGCCTTTGAAACTTCCGGATTCACTGGACGTGACCCTGAACTGGGGTTTGATGAAGCCCACTCTTTTTCCCCATCAAAAGGTTTGATCCAAAGCTCTAAGCTTCTATTTTTCTGAGGAGCTTCCAGCCGTGGTCACAGATTGCAAAAATTCTCATTTTTACAGAAGCCCTAGTTTTCCACTTTTCTGATCAAAGTCCCGAACTAGGGTTTGATCAAGCCCGGCGTTTTGCCCAACCAAAAATTCTGATCTTGGTCTCTAAATTTCTATTTTGATGATTAGCATTCAGCTGTGGTCTCCGATTACAAAAATTCCAACTTTCTTCAAAGCCCTAAATTCCGGAAGCCATGAATGAAGGTACTAAAAAATAATTCCGTTTTGACAGAAATATGTACCTGATTGTTTCTGGTGTAACTCCAAACTTTTCAATCCACAGGGTCTGAAATTTTTTTCTGAGATAGCCTGACCTGTTATCTTTCCATCCTGATAGGTCTGACCTCAATTGGATTCTCTGAGAGAGAGTTATGTCAAATGTCGCAACGTGACCTGTTTTGGGATAAAACAGAAGAGCGAACTTGTACGACGTGCCATGTGTCACTGTTTGAACTTTGGCCTCTGAAAAAATTTCCTGAGATAGCTCGGCCTGTTATATTTCCATCCTGACAGGTCTGACCTCAATTGGACTCTCTGAGAGAGAGTTATTCCAAGTGTCGCAACATGACCTGTTTATGGGATAATACAGGAGAGCGAACTTGTACGGCGTGCCACGTGTCACTGGTTCAACTTCGGCCTCTGAAAAATTTTTCTGAGATATTACAGACTGTGTACTACCTGTAACTTTTTACGCAATTTCATTTGGAGCTTCCTATCCCAAGATATGAGCTTTTTCCCAAGGTCACCTGATTTTGACTCAGATCTGGAAGAGGCAGAAACCCTATATTGTACAGATCATAAATCACAAAGTACAACGAATTAGAGGTTTTCCTTTGGACACAAGGTACCTGGAGATTTAATCTTCGTCCTGCAACAATTTCAGATCCGAAAACTTCGCCAAAATGGATTTATAGCGAAAGTTCTACGATGACTGGTTTTTGCTATATCAAGCCCTAGCATCGTAAGTGCAACAAGTGTCATACATGCCATATCATGCCTTCTTTCAGGCTAGCTCTGATACCATGTTGAATTTTCAGAATTTACTTCAATCTGATCTAGGATCTTAACTGAGAGAACAACATGTACAACATATCTACAGCATATCAATCATGGAGACAATAATGCAAGCACACAAGAGACACAAAGATTTACTTGGGGAAAACCATAAAGGTGAAAAACCCCAATAACTTCCTTAGAGATAGATAGAGCAATGATACAACCAACCAAGAGAGATAGCCATAACCTAGCAGCAGATCCTCCTCCTCCATAAGTGCGCCACTCCTCCTTGAGTGCATGTGTGAGAAGTGAGTGAGCAAATAGAGTGCCTCCCGCACTCTATTTATACTTGACTTGACTTGCCTTTTTACCTAACTCATGTAGGCTCGAACTTTACCACATAACATAATGCTGAGTGGGACGACCCGCAATAGGGTGGTCTAATAACCCTTTGACCCACATGGCCGACCCCCAATAGGGTGGTCTAATAACCCTTTGACCCACATGACTTATACAGGGCCGATCCCAAATAAGGTGGTCTAATAACCCATCAAGTATAAGTTACGACACTTACAATATAAATGACGACACTTCCTTATAGAGGAATAATACCATCTCTATAGGAATACAATATACATATATGTGAAATACATTCCGAAGTTACATATACATCAACACCAGGGAGGGTGCTCATTGGCACAATCACCTCTTCCTCCCACGGACGGCTCATCAATTTTCTCTCAAAGCCGAATATCAACACGTTGCAGGCACAAAAGGATTCCACCGGGAGTGGGTTAAGCCAGAATACCTCGAGCCCTTGACTGTCATCATCCAGATGATCACCTGTGAGGGTAAGTTTACTGTCTTCAAAGCCTGCCACTTTCGATTATTAGCCCATTTTGTTAATAATCAAGCCCTAAATTTCCCATTTTATTTCCTGAAGAGCCTTGAGAAAATGTCTAACCAGATTAGGAAAAATGTAGTTAACCCCACTGGCAGTTTATACCATCACTGTCTCATAAAAATCCTGGTCATTCACCAGTTGAAGGAAAATGGGCAAACATGGGATAGCTTTGTGTTTGAAGTAATAAACCCCCATTTGGTCAAGAATCCCCTTGTCAAAGCCTCTGCCTCTCGCAAGCATCACCAATTTCAAACTCGTGCTAATGAGCCCGTTCAAACCTCTACCCAAGCAAAAAGGGACACCAAGTCTGTACAATTTAGTGAGGGTGCCTCAGGAGAAATGCACCTTGTTCATTCATCCTCTCATGAGCTTGTCCACGAGGACACGACCACGAAACCCCCATTCTTTTCACCAATACCCACAAAGTCAAGAAAGGCCAATCGTGATCAGTCTGTTGACTAGACTGTCGTCCAGTTTATCGATCAGTCCGTCATTCAGACAGTCTTGATGACCAGACGAATGAACCTGTCCTTGTATCACCCCTTCTTGTATTAGCCAATTTCTCTTCCCGTTTACTTGAAGATCCTGTCTTTGAACTTGCCCCTATACACATTAAAGATGAGGACCCAGAGGAACACACTACATCTGCTGATCCCGAACCATTTCTAAAGGGATCGAGCCCTCAAAAAGATCTCGAGTCTTTTGCAGAAGCATCCACTCCGATCCATCAAACCGTGGAAAAATTAACCCAAGACATAGCACAGTTAAAAAACCAGAATTAGAAGTATGCTGAAATAATCTCTGAGCTTCGTGAAGAGAACAAAGAATTACACTTACAAGTGAAGAGCGTTGAAGATTTGAACAACGCCAAAACAACTTCCCACACTTCTCTCTAGTTGATGCATGATGCCTTGAAGGACTAGTTCAAGAGGCTTAGGGCTAAATCTACTTCTGCTTCCAAGTCGAAGGTAGCTGCTACCGCAACTCAGCCTTCTTCTTGAATTCCTCTCTGTTTTGCCATGTGGGACCTGACATATCTCCGATTTGGGGGAGTGTTGATGTCCATTTTTGTCATCAGTTTTTGTCATTAAAAGTGCTCTGGTGGCACTACTTTTGTCATTTTTGGCATATTAATCTATACTTATTGCCATTCAGACCGTTAATCAGACCCAGGTATGAACTTATTTACATATCACATGAATCTTGATTAAATCTCATCATTTTACGGTTTATTGATAATTATCTCATATTTATAGACGTGCCTGGCATATAGTTTTTGTTCTACAGGTTGTGGTCGTCATTCATACCTTCATTCAGACACGCGTTCATGCTGAAGACATCCATCTACATTCGAATTGTTGTTCAACCCTCCATTCACACCCGCAGAATCGTTGGTTGGAATATTTTGGGGCATTAAAGACAAAAACGATGATATGGGTTATGTTGGTGACGTGTCCCTCATGGTTTGTGAGCCTCCATTCTAGAAGATCCATCCTCCTATCCGCCTAGCTTGACAACGCATCCTATGTCCACATCAAAAGGAACCAATGCACAGCTGCTCGCGTCAAGGAGAACCAACGCCCGTGGATTCAGGCATACGGCTGGTGTGCTGTGCTAAGCCGTTTCTGTAGCAATTAAGACCTTTATTTTTAGAGAGGTCAACCACTGAAAGGGTCGACCTTCTCTCTTATTGTAAAACTTATATAAAGACACCTCTGGTGAAGAAAACACAACATGTAATAGAAGTTAGCAGTAATTTTATGCATAGAAACGCTGAGTTAGAGAACACTCTGTAATCTTTTTCAGTTAATGGAAGTTGTTGGTTTTTAGCCGTTGATGTTCTGTTGGTGACTGAGCTGAGTTAGCTTCAAATCCCTGATTGCTGAGAAGGGCCCCTCAACAACGAGAGGTTTTTGTGTATATTCTGTATTTCTTTTCTGCAAGTAAATAGTTTATTTTTTAGTACATGTATTCAACTTGGTTTCCTGTAGATGCTATTTTATTTCTTGTAATTTATTTCCCATTGCTAATATAATTTACATTTTCAGAATATAGAACGACTGGTCATGCATAGTTTTTCTTAGTTTGCTTTCAATCTTTTCATTTGCAACTAGATAAGGTTAACTAGTTAATGTTTCAAGTTCAGTCTGTAGTTAGAATTAGTTTTGATTGTTTTCCTCTAGCTGTAGATTAGTTTCACTTACATTTCAGCCTTGTTTTATAATGCAATAGAAATAGTTTATTTCCTTAGATAATGATTAGTATAAGTTGCTTCTTGTTATTCCAGCTTTAAACAGTCTATTTACTGCTTTTCTTGCACTGTAGGTTCATATGCATCAACCAGCTGGCGTTAAGATCATTTAGTCTGCTTATTTCCTTAGTTTATATCGTTTTCTGTCATCCGGACTGTCTTTCAGACTGCCATCCAGATTGTCATATGGACTTTAATATATTCTGCATTGTTTTTATGCTTATTTAGAATTCAATTTCTTAGATTTTTGAATTGTAATATTTCTTGTAATTGATCATCATTTATGCATGTAATTAGGACCTTGTTCTGCACCACAGAGTTTCAATTAAAGCTTCATATTCATTCTTAGTATTTATTCCATTTTCTTAACTTTGCTTTTCAAATTATGTTTCTTTTATCTCTGATTTCTTAATACCTTACTATTCTAGAACTTATCAATTCCATTCTTAGATTAGTCTATTTAATTCTTATTAAGATTGATTTTGGATTAAGCTTAGTAATTTCATTTTCCAAAGCACATTAGTTTTTATGGTTTCTTAGTCCAAGCATAGGATTTGCTTTTCCCATTCACATAGTTAATGAAGATGTTCATAGAATAGGATTTGATTCAGAAATAAGATATCTTTATTAAGTTTTCTACTTGCTTCTTGATTACATTTGTTCCATGTCATTTTCTTATGGAGAAATAATAGATTACGATGTTTAAAGTTAGTTGTAATTGGATACTCTTTAGTTCACATCTCTTTGTAGAAGTTAAACTAGATTTACTTACGTTTTGTTTCCTTATCACATTTGAAAGTCATTTTGATACATTCTCTCCCGTTCCTATTACATTTGATACATTTCCTTAGAATCCTCAAGGAAAATGGAATTAGGTAGCTTAGCTTAGTTTTGAGTATTTGTTGAATGCATGAATAGTTTAACTATTGAATTTATTAAGTAGTTTTGCTTAAGATAATATAGTTTCTTGTTTTCATAGTTCGTTGTCAATTGAATCATTTCATAGATAGGTTTTCAATTTTATTCACAGTTTTTTTCTAATTCTTAGATTAGAGTTTGAATCATTAATCAATAGTTTCCAATTTCATAAGAATAGTTCTTTTTTATTAAGTCTTGTTTCCTAGAATAGTATTGTTGTTTTTATCTTTTCAATTATTGTTTATAGAGTAGAGTAGTATAGATTGATACTATTCCGATCTATTGGTTTAGCTAGGTCTGACCAGTTTAGTAGTTGTATTTTTGAAGTTTGACTCAGTTTTTCATTTTGAAAGATCTTTCGATCTTTTCATTAGTAAACATTTCTAAGGTCGGCCGAGCCGATGTCCTAGGTACCATTCTACCTTAGCATATACTGTGCCACAACTCTAAGATTACCACCCTGGTCGATAATTAAATATTTAGTGATTCCTTAAGACAATAATTACACCCAACAATAAGGTGGTCCAAAGAAGTTTCCTTGCAAAAGAAGGAAATTGGAAGAAAGCAACACAAAGCAAGGTGTTAGTAAAAAGAAGGAAATTGGAAAAAAGAAGGAAAAACACAAAGCGGTGAAAAGCAAACAAGTGCATAAAGTAGGCCAGTGCACAAAGAAGGAAAGTGTAGAAAAGCAGCCAGTTGTGAAAAGCAAGAAACATCAAGAAATCAAGGGAGGGCACAGTTTCCAAAAAGGGAGAAAAACTAAGCATTTCAAAAGCAGGAAAGTAGTTCAAAAGCAGAAAGACAGAAGCTTTCTTATTTTTGCAACTCAGTGAGGATTAGAAACAACCAACTAAAGCTACAAGGTCAAAATTTATCTAAGGAGGACACATTAGTTGAGATAAGGAGGGTCCACATGAGCTAGAATTTACCAAAAGACTTCTCAAGCATGATTGGTTCAAATTCCTAGAAAGCAGAGCATGAAAGAAGGAAAAAACAAGCCAACTAAGGTTAATAAAAGGAGTATTAGAGCTTCATTTCACATCTTTTTTCAATGTGTGTATTTTATTTGGAGAATCCTTGAGCTTTCCAAAGACTTGGGTGATGTGCCCCTTGTCATTGATAGAGAAATGCGCCTCTACTGTTCTTCGTTCTAGTTGAGGTATCGGCTAGAGATTGAGGAGGAAGGAATTCAGCCTCCCTCATTATGTTTATTGTAGGTTTTCTCAGGCATTTTGCAGCCCAATATGTTCCAGTCAGTGTGCCAAGTTCCATTTAATTCAAGCTCTCTCTTCTCTCTCTCATTTCTCATGCTACCGTTCTAGTTGGAGGAGAAATCTTGGGGGATTTTTCCCTTTTTTTATGGATGTTGTTCCAATAAGAATATGATATGTAATACTTTACCTTTTATCAATAAAATAAATTCCAATACTTCCATGTTGTAGGTTACATGTTTTTCTTCCAAGTGTAATTGAACCCATGCTCTTTCCAATGCATTTTTTGACTAGTTTTCAGTATTGAGTTAGCAAATTGACTTTTGTGCATCCATTTTCTATTCCGTCAGTTGTATTGGATTCTTGAGACAATTTTGAACTCAATACCATCCCTGGTTTATATTTTTGAGAGGGTTAGAGGCTATTTGGGTCGAATTGAAATTTAACTAGTTGAGCTGTCATTATATCTACAAATCTTCCTAGTCTTCCAAAATCTACCAGTTTGTCCCTAAATCTTCGTATTATTGTTTCCTTTTTGGTTGGGGTTAAACACAAGCCATCCACCTTCTGATTTCACCCCAAGTTAGTGGAAGGATCTATTTTTCATATATTGGTGTACCCAGGAAGCTTTGGAGTAGACTTCAGCGGTAGCTGTTGTCGAAACATAAATGGTCCTAGTACTTTGTGCAAAGGATTTTGAGTCTAGATCAGCCCCTGTTTTCTAAGCTTCTGTACACCTATACTCACTCACGTCAGATTCTTAGTCCATCTATTCAAGTCTTGGGAGGGTTTAATAGTGATAGTAACTAGTTGTGTCAAATCTAGTTTCAAACTAGTTACTAGTTTACAATTTTTCTGATTTTGCAATGAGTGTTTAATCTAATATCTCCAAGTAATCTGATTGGGCATATTACACATGATATGGATCTGGTTTTAGTACCTTATTTGTTCTCTTATTTTGCATGTGATGATGAGTGTGGGTGCAACTTATTCTTGAGAGAGAGGCTAAGCAAAGTGAAATTTCTCTTATAATTGTTCAATTTACCCTGTCACTCTTCCGGTGGTGAACACATTGATGAAAGAAGGTAAAGGAATAAAAAAAGAATAATGAAAGGTTTTCCTTTCTTCTTTATGATTAACCCGAGGGAATTAAATACAAGGAGAACCGGAAATGCAAGCTTGGAACCTCCATGTTTTGTTAAGAATTACATGAGACATTGTTCTTAAATATATTAATGTTCTTAAATAGAGAAGAAATAAACATGGTATCCTTTTCTCTACAAATGGATGGAACATTGGAAAGGAAATGTAAATGAAGAAACACCCTTTTCTCTACAAATGGATGGAACACTGGAAAGGAAATGTAAATGAAGAAACACATCAGAATATACTAATGCCATTTCACTTTCTTTGAAAAAATACATGCAATAAAATACATTTATAAATTGAAAAAACGCCTAAATTACATTTATAGATTAGTTCCATAGAGATAACAACTTAATAATAACTAGTCACAAGCTAAGGAATACTGGGCTACTATGCTTCTTAATATTGAGGATTCAACTCCCCTTCCAACAAGGATTGAAGTTGAAGGATTGACTCAACTTGAAGCCTTAGTAACTACCTATGATTTTTGGTTGCATATAAGGGACGGACACAATCATTTGAAGTGGTCTCTGCGAGAGGTAGAGATAAATGACCATGTGATTGTCCCCTTCCTTTACTCAGAATCCAGACTTTATGAATGAATACATAGCTTCTCTTGCTTTTGCTCCTCCACTGAATACATCCAGACCTTTGTGGGAATTCCATGTGTTGAATGCAATTTCAGTTGAAGCAGCAGCAAACTTTGTCTTAAGAATCCATCACTCTCTAGGAGATTCTGTGCCTCGGTTGTCTCTTCTTGTTAACTCCACACACAATGCCTCTGATCCCAAATGCCTACCAACTATTCTACAACATAATAAGTCCAGAGACAAAGAAATATCAAGCACTCTTCGATCTGTTCATGATTGGCTTGCGGCATTTTGGTTAACATTTTTAACTATCCTCGATTATGCTGCCAGTTTTTTTATGGAAAAAGGATCTGAATCCATTGACAAAAGATGCTACCAAGATGGTAATTTGAAACTCAAAGCACCTGGCTCACGTTACTCTCTATATGGTGGATATATTATCGGTCAAGAAGGTTGTGAAAGGAGTAGGTGAAGCGTATTTTTTATTTTTCAAGTTTTTCACACAGGCTCGTATATTTTGTCATTTAATAAATTATTATGAGTCTATTTTCATTGCGCGCTTCTGATGAGACAGGATAAGCGGATACATTAACATTTATCATTGTAGACTGTGAATGATGTTATGATGGGAGCCATTTCTGCAGGACTTGTGCGTTATCTCAGTAGGCACAATGTTACCGCGTAGGATAAACAACAACCAAAACGTCCGCTTTTTCCGCGATTTTGGGATAAAAACGGGTAAAAATATTGTGGGAAATTGTTATTTTTGAATTTTTGTAATTTCATCAATTGAGATTGTTTGTTCTAGATTAATTGTCCAATTTTAAAACTATCTAGAAAGCTGAAATTGCAATCTGGGCACTCCTTTACCCGATTCCTGTGAAGGACATTTTAGTTAGCCCTTATACAAATCCATTTATGAATAAATTATGAAAGTCCGTTGTGGGGCCTGGGGCACAACGCCCCAGGCATAAGTCACCTGCACGGAACCAATAAAAAGAAAGATAAATATAATTTAATTTTTTTTTATTTAATCAGTCCAAAAATCATACTATAGTCCAACTTTAGAAAATTCAAAAATTATGAATTCACAGGTTGGATCGTTGAATGTATTGATGAGTTTGGCTATAAATTACACTGCAATGTGTTGTGCTACATGCTTTATCCATTGCAACCTAGATCGTTGTTGCTTTGGTAATGAGTAATCACAATATCTATTACAACCTAGATCGTTGTTGCTTAACCTCCCAATGAGTAATCGCAAAAGTGTGTTGAGTATCTCCTAAGAGCTGATCAGGAGCAGTGTACCAAAGAGTCTCCTGTTGTAATTAATATACAATTTGCATTTCAATGATCAATATTGTAAAATTGTGAGGAAGAAGTACATTGGAAGCAAATCTAAGTTTTCTTGTCATGCTTATAATATATGATAAACAAAACAAACTAAGTGAAATAATAAGTATTTTGTTAAAATTTTCACAAGATTATATTTAAATTATATTTATTTGATTAAAAAAAAAGCCATTGACCCAATTCATTGCTACTCCATGCACATCGATCCTTGGGTGCAAGTAATGAGAAAGCTTTGTGTACATCACATGCATATAATATATAGCATTGAAACTAGTTGTATGTAAATAAGTTACTAATATGTGATTTTTTATTCTTATTCAAACTCTTTAAAAATGCTTCGAAAAATATATATTTTCTTTCCAATTTGGTGCATTTCAAGCTTTAAGCATGTCTTATCTTCTATCTTATCTCCGTTATGCACATTTATGTTTCACCCAAGTCATTGTGAATTTGCAGAGATAGCAGGCACTGAAAATTGACAATAGGTAATGGTTTGAATGTAGAGATGCAACGTATCATAATTTGTGTTTATGTTGTTTTCAAATAGTATACTTCACAATTTCACCTTACACCTGTTAATGTGGCTTATTTATTGAATTTTGTTTTTTTATAAAAAAAATGAGTATGTAAATTAGATTATACTTTTATCATATTGTATTTATAATAATAATGCAACAAATTATAAAACATTGTTTGTAATTTTGATGAGATTAAGTCACTTAAAAAATGTAATCATTAAATATCTCAAGTAAAAATTCGGATTTAATTCTAAAGAGTGTTTTTATAAAGTATCAAAATATTGATGCATTGTATACTACACAATTTCACCTTACCTGTTAATATGGCTTGCTTATTATATTTATAATAACAATGCAACACATTATGAAACATTGTTTGTAATTTTGATGAGATCACATCATCATAGCTTGCTTATTGTATTTATAATAATAATACAACAAATTATGTATTAATACAACAAATTATGAAACATTGTTTATAATTTTGATTAGATCACATTATTAGTGAAAAAATGTTATCTAAGTAAAAAGTTGTCATCATAACTTGCCTGTTTGTATTTATAATAATAATACAACAAATTATGTATTAATACAACCAATTATAAAACATTGTTTATAATTTTGATGAGATCACATTATCAGTGAAAAAATGTTATCAAAGTAAAAAGTTTGTTTTAATTTTAAAGTGTGCAGTATCAAAACTTTGATGCATGGGACATCAAAATTTTGATGCATGGGACATTTATATCAAAGACATAATACCTGCATTGCATTGTGACTCAAATTTGCTATTGCATTGTGGCTCAAATTAAGGAGATCACTAACATATTACATCTATCATGATTGAAGATAATTTGATACTTTAAAGTTTCATAACATACTTTTTAACCTTAAAAGACTGTAAAGTGAATTAAAAGTTCAACTACTTTTTAATTCTTTAACTTTTTAATTCTTTAAAAAACTGTAAAGTGAATTAAAAGTTCAACTACTTTTTAATTCTTTAAAAAACTGTAAAGTGAATTAAAAACAACTAAGGAGATCACTAACATATTACATGTAAAGTGAATTAAAAACAACTAAAGAGATCACTAACATATTACATGTGAATTAAAAGTTCAACTACTTTTTAATTCTTTAAAAAACTGTAAAGTGAATTAAAAACAACTAAGGAGATCACTAACATATTACATGTAAAGTGAATTAAAAACAACTAAAGAGATCACTAACATATTACATCTATCATGATTGAAGATAATTTGATACTTTAAAGTTTTATAGCATAATTTTTAATTCCTTAAAAAAACTGTAAGTGAATTAAAAAACAACTGTAAAGTGAATGATTCAGTGCATTTGCCCAGTTTCTTGAATGTTCTCATAAACGAAGCTAATTTAATCAATTTCTAAAATGTTCTCATAAATGAACCAATTCGAATGATTCAGTGCATTTGCCCAGTTTCTTGAATGTTCTCATAAACGAAGCCAATTTAATCAATTTCTAAAATGTTCTCATAAATGAACCAATTCGAATTTTGCATTTGACGAGATGTTTTTTTAAAATATATTTAAGCATACAATCTGGAGATAAGACGTGTAAACTACCATATATTTATAACAAAATATAACTACAGGCTATTATTTAGGAATGAATCCAATTCCAACTTTGCATTTGACTACATTTAAAAAAAAATATATTTAAGCATATAATCTGGATTTGAGGACATGTAAACTACAATATAATTAAAAAAAAAAATATAATTACACTTTATTTATAAAATAAAAAATCCATTCAGGAAAAAAGAATAATGAATCCTCTCGCTTTGTTTTCAAACCAAGAAAAAGTAGTAGAGTCCCTACGTAAAGGGATCTCTTGGGTAGCATCTATAGGAACATTAGCCCTCAAAGAATAAATATGAACTAATATTTAATCCAAGTGTTTAATGTTCCAGACTTGGCATCCATTACTAAATCAACGCAAACAATGTTTTTAGAACACAGCTTTTGATTATTCGAAATAAGTTTATGCATTGCAATCATTTCAATGCACTCTACATCTGGCAGCCATGCAACAATGCAAACAATGTTTTCAGAACACAGCTTTTGATTATTACGTCGATAGGCGTATTCTTTCAATTTTTGGGGGGTGGGTCGGGGTGGGTGATTTATTGCATTTTTAATATTCATTGGTTAGATTTTAATGATAGAAGGAATATGCTTCGTCTGGTGCATTGATGAATCACTCAGATTTGCTGTGTTAACTCACGCGCAGCTTTAAATTCAAAGGATGCATACTGTTTGAAAATAATTTATTAAATTATTTACAAATGCTAAGTGCCGCTGGAATTAGACCGTCCCTCACCTCCACTCCGCCACACTCCTGTACACGCTGTATGCCTGCCACTTCCCACTGCTGGAATTAAACCGTCGCTCACCTCCACTCGGCGCTGTACCCCCGCTTGACACCACAATTGTAACGCTCAAATGGAAATAGGATAGTGCAGAAGAGCGAGCGTGCATCTAGCCACCAGCAAAGCGACCGGACCGAGCGTGCATTTCAGCAACAGCCACC
Source organism: Larix kaempferi (assembly GCA_027924585.1). Classification (NCBI taxonomy): domain Eukaryota; kingdom Viridiplantae; phylum Streptophyta; class Pinopsida; order Pinales; family Pinaceae; genus Larix; species Larix kaempferi. The sequence goes on from BSBM01001288.1 coordinate 2,172,009, forward strand.
TGCAAAAAAAAAGCAAAATCAGGTACGGATCAGACCGAGAGACCATTGCTTTTTGTAATCACAGACCTGTGTGGTTGTTCGAAATTTGAAATGCATTTCCCAGAATTACGCAGAATGCTTTCTGGTGTTGAATTTCCTGTCCTTTAGGGTTTGGGATTGCTATTGTTTAAAGTAGAGATTGGGGGCGTTCTCTATCCATGACTTTTTATTTGCAAACTTTTAACAATTTCGTTTTGATGCAGAGAGAAGGGCGTTCTCTACCCTTTGCTTTTCTTTATTAATTTGATTTAGTTTGCAGCACAGCGAGGGTGATTCTCAGGAGAGAACAATCCCTATTTCATATTTTATTTGTTGATGTTTAAGTTTCTTATGCGTGAAGGTAGGGGAAGCAAGGCGGCCACTTCCAAGACAGTGGAGCCAGTGATAGGTCCTGAACAAGCTCGCTGCTCTTTTTCACAGCCAAGCCCCGCATGATTGCTGGATGATACGTTATTGTTCTTAGTCTTAGGTGATATTGTGGTCGTGAAACGGTGAAATAGAGCCAAAACCATCTTTGTCATTATCTTTTCGTTTTGGCATGCAAAATGGGAGGGTGACCTCTCAAAGAGGGAGACGCCCCAATGATTGAATTTGGGATTCTTTGATTGCATGATTTTCCTTTAGTTTTTGCTGTGTAATTGTTTGAAAGGGATATTGGCAGGATATCTGGCATTTGATGTTTTGAGCGGAATTAGAGAGGACCTCAAGGGGAGGACCTCCACCATTTTCTACTTTCGATAGTTGCATTATATTAATGTTCTTTTCTTCGCATGTATTGACGATAAAAATATTTCTGCCTGTATGAAGCGAAATAGAGGGGAGATCCTCAATAGCTATGGAACAGTCTTGGTAATGAGAATGTGTTTCCTTGAATTAGTTGTTGCATGTATTCTTTTTGTGCTTGTAGATTTCTTTTTATTTCCGAGAGTAAACAACCACTGTGTGAACAGAGGGACAACTCTCCATAGATCCCAGCCCCTTTATCATTTTGTTTGTTGATATATGCATCTAGCTTCTGCGTGGAGAGAGGGACATCTCTCCATAGAGGCCATCCCCTTTGTCATTATTGTGCCTCGTTATCATTATGTGAGACGACCTCTCCATAAGAGAGTCGAGCCCCAGAATCTTACTGTTATATTCTGCAGTTGTAAAATGAATGGTATAACACCTTGTGTGTATACTTTATTGATGTAGAAATATTCCTGTGTATACTCTTTGTTTTCAAATTTAGAATTTGATTAACAAATTTAAACTAATTATTCATATGAATATGAACTTAGTTCGTAGATTAATTATCGTAATATTTTTATGTAAGTTTGCAATCTTCAAAAGCATTATTAAGGTAGTCCAAAGAACAGCCATTATTAAGGTACTACAAAGATGATGATATTTGAGATTAAACATTATTAAAGTAGATGGTATTTATTTTTGTGTTTTGTAAATATTGTTTTAGAATTCAGGATAGGGTTGGCGTTGGATTTTCTAATTAGATTTGAGATTTTCATGGTATAAATATGTTTTACGGATTTGAATTTGAAATGTTGACATAGGTCAATCATTAATCACTATGTTACAGTAGAACCATTGTTTACCATTATAAAAAACATAGTTTAATATTTGTTTTTATCATTTTATGAGAGTTTAATACGTGTTTTTGTCGTGTCACCGACAGTACACAGTATTCCAGTGTCACCGACTCAGCATGGTCGTCCTCTTAAAATGAATTCAGAGTTGTTATATTTTCGAGATGTCCACACAGTCGTGAATTCAATTCAGATTCCTTATGCTTTCAATATGTCTACAAAGTCCTGATAGAATTTGTCATTATTTTGTATGTTTTTTATCATTTGAAAGATGAAAAAAACAAATAAAATATCCTAATTATGTATTTAATTCACATCTAAATGTTGAATAGCCTGAAATTCTCATTATTTTGTATGGTAGATCACTTAAAAAATTGAAAAACAAAAGGTACACATGCATTTATGAGTCAATCTGTAATCTCTAATGGTTGAACCAACTTGCCCCTTAAAATCCATCATTATTCCATTTCTTTATTTTTGTTGTTTCAGCTTCATTAAAAGTTTTACCATTTCATTATAAGTTTTACCATTTCATTATTCCATTAAAAGTTTTACCATTTCATTATTCCATTTCTTTATTTTTGACATTATGAATTTGCAGAAAGCTTATATATATAATGTTTCAAATATAAAAACTATAAAGTCCGTTCCTTTTTGTTTGTAATAATATTGATATTTTGAATTTGCACAAAATTTACAATGCTTTATCTTATGAATATGATGAAAACTCATTCATTATTATTTGAAATTCATTTGTTTTTCAATTTTTAAAGCCATCGTTCACTGGAAAAACAAATTTGTTAAAAGTTTTTAAATAGTTTTTTTCATAGAAATGGTTAAATACTTTCTTCACTTATGAAGAAATAGTCTATCAAATAAATTTTTAATATATAATTATAAAATATAAATGGTTACTTATTTCATACATTATTCTCTACCAATAATAACTATGTATTAAAATTTGGGATGTCTGAATACTCTATCCTTCAGATCGCTCAATACTCAATCGATCAGGTCACTGATTTATTTAGATTTGTTGGAATCTCTCAATACTTAATCGCTCAAGTCACTATTTGTTGGGATCTTTCAATACTCAATCTCTGGAGTCATGAATTATTCAAATTTGTTGGCAAATATTGTATTGATTTATTTGTGTTAAAATATAGTTTCTTAATGTGTTTCCATATTGCTTTTAATAATATAAATATGATATTATGAATTTGCATAAAACTCATATGTAATGTTTCACATATAAAACTATAAAGTATGCTCTTATTTTATTTTTAATAATATTGATATTTTGAATTTGGGCAAAAGTTACAATGCTTTATCTTATGAATATGATGAAAACTCATTCATTATTATTTGAAATGCATTTGTTTTTTTGTTTTTAAAGTTAAGGTTTACTTAAAAACAAATTTATTTAAAGGTTTTTTCAATAGTATTTTTATGGAAATGGTTAAAGACTTTTTTTATTTGTGAATAAATACTCTATCATTGAGAAAATTTATCTCTAAAAATATATTTATAATATATAATTATATTTAATATAATTTACTATTATTTGATAGTTTATTCTCTTCTAATAATAATTTAATATATTAAAATTTGAAATAGTTAAATACACTATCGCGTAATACTCATTAACTCACATCATTGATTTATTCATATTATTGAGAAATAAAAATTAAATAATAAAAAATAGAAAAAATGAATGATTTAATTTATAAATTTATAATAAATCGATCAACCAATGGTGGAGACTCCAAAATGGATGCAGTAATTTATAATTTAGATTTATTTAACCTCAATGATATTATTTTTTAGAAAATATAAATAATAATTATAATTAATAGTTCAATATTAATGAAATTAATAATAATAATAATATAAAATTTATGTTAATATTAAAGTTTAATGTTTATATTTATATTAATATCATTATTAATATAATCATTAGTATAATTATTAATAAAATTATTAATAATGTTGTTGAATATTTTTTTAAAATCAATTTTGAATCTTTAAAAATAATGTTTAATGTTTAAATATTTAATATCTAAGGATAAATAGTAATGATGTTGAATATTAATTTTTTAATATTTAAAATTAATAATAATATTTAATGTTAAATTACGATATATTATAATAAATCAACTTTAGTCATTTAAAATTAACAATAATGTTTAATGTTTAAATTATAATAATCAATCATTAATAAACATAACAATATTAAAAAAATTAATAATGTCGTTGAATATTTTTTTAAAATCAATTTTCAATTTTTAAAAGTAATGTTTATTATTTTTTAAAATAATATTTAATGTTTAATATTTAATATCTAAAGATAAATAGTAATGATGTTGAATACTAATTTTTTAATATTTAAAATTAATAATAATATTTAATGTTAAATTGTGATCAAATTATAATGTTTAATGTTAAATGATGATTTAATTTATAAATTATGATAAATTATAATAATAATAATTAATAATATTATTAAATTTTAATAGTTCAATATAATGAAATTAATAATAATAATAATATTAAGTAATTTATGATTTATGTTTATGATATTATTTTTTAGAAAATATAAATAATAATTATAATTAATAGTTCAATATTAATGAAATTAATAATATAAAATTTATGTTAATATTAATGTTTAATATTTATATTCATATTAATATCATTATTAATATAATCATTAGTATGATTATTAATAAACTTAACAATATTAAAAACATTAATAATATTATTAAATATTTTTTTTTAAAATTAAATTTTAATCTTTAAAAATAATGTTTAATGTTTAAATATTTAATATCTAAGGATAAATAATAATGATGTTGAATATTAATTTTTAATATTTACAATTAACAATAAAGTTAAATTTTAATATTTAATGTTTAATAATATTTAATGTGTAAGATTTATATTAATATTTAATGTTAATATTAACGATAACATATTCATATTAATATGCATCTTTAATGTTTAAGATTTAATATTGATGTTAATATTAATCTTTAATGTTTAATATTAATATTATTATATTATATGTAAATATTTAATATTAATTAACATTAATATTACCAATGTTGAGATTAACATTATTTTTAATGAAATATCAATATCTACTTTAAATATAACATAATTTTTTAAAATTATATTATTTGTTTAAGTATAATTTTATAAAATTATTATTCTTCTATTTTTCACAATTTTCACAACATTATTATAATACATAAACATGACTTTTACATTATTACTACTTAAATGTGGTTATATGAAATAATATGGCACGCTGTTAATATTAGTAATGACTTTAATATTCATATTAATTATGACATTATTATTAACATTAATAACATTGATATTATTGTTAATAATAATAATAATAATGACATTAACAATAATATTTATAATAATACTAAAATTAGCATTAATGTTAGGAAACATCATATTAAAGTCAACCATGGCAAACGAAAGTCAACCATGGTCAACCATAGAAAATCATCATTGCCATGAACATCTAAAGTCAACCTTGGTCAACCATTATTGACCATGGACATCCAAGTCAACCATGGTCGACTAATGAACCATACTCAACCGTGGTCAACAAAAGTTAACCATGCTCAACAAAATCAATCATAGTCAATCAAAGTCAACCATGGTCAACCATAGTCAACCATGAGCATCAAAAGTCGTCCACAGTCAACCATAGTCAACCATGGTTAACCAAAGTCAACCATACTCAACCATGGTCTGCTATTGTTAACCATGAATAGCCAAAGTCAACCATAATGAATCATGGTCAACCAAATTCAACTATAGTCAACGATCATTTACCATGAACATTAAAAGTAAACCATAATCAATTATGGTCAACCACAGTCAACCATGGTTAACCATAGTGAAGGATGATCAACCATAATCAAATATGGTCAATTAAAGTAAAAAAAAGCTAACCACGGTCAACCATCATCACCATGAACATCTAAAGTCAACCATGGTAAGCCATAATGAACCATGGTCAATCAAAGTCAACAAAAGTTAACCATACTCAACCAAAGTCAACCATGAACATTAAAAGTCAACCAAGGTTAACCATAGTCAATTATGGTTTACCACAGCCAACCATGGTCAACCATAATCAAGGATGGTCAACAATGGTCAACCATAGTAAACCATGTTCAACCATCATCACCTTTAATATCTAAAATCAACCACGGTCAACCAAAGTGAACCAAAGTTAACCATGGTCAACCATAATCAAGCATGGTCAACCACAGTCTACCATGGTCAATCAAAGTCAACCATGGTCAACTACGATCAACCATGGTCTACCATGGTTAACATAGTAAAAAATGGTTATAAGCCATAATCATCCAAATTCAACCAAAGTCAACCATGTTTAACTATAGTCAACCATGGGAAACCATTGTTAACCATGAACATCCAAACTCAATCGTGGTCAACCATAATTAACCATGGTCAACTAAAGTCCTCAACCATAGTTAACCTAAAGTCAACTATGGTCAACTAAAGTCAACTATGGTCTACCATGTTTGACCATTGTCAACCATGGCCAACCAAAATCATCCAATATCAACCAAAGTCCCACCATTGATAACCATGGTCAACTAGGGTTAATCATAGTCAACCATGGTGAACAAAAGTCAACGATGTTTAACCATGGACAACCAAAATCAAGCACGGTTAACCAGAGTCAGTCATGGTTGAGTATGGTCAACCAAAGTTGACTTTGGTTGACAATGGTTGAGTTTGGTTGTTTATGGTTGACCATTCTTGACTCTGGTTTAACCATGGTTGACTATAATCATCTTTGGTTGATCTTGGTTGACCATGGTTGACTTTCGTATACCTTGGTAACCATGGTCACCAACGTATATGAGTAATTATACCTAAGTCAACTAAAATCAAGGATGGTCACCCATGGTCAAGAATAATCAACCATGGTCAACCAAACTCAACCAGGTGAAACCATGGTTAACCAAAAGTAAACGGTGGTCAACCAAAGTCAATGGGGATCAACCAAAGTCAACTTGGTCAACCAAGGTCAATCAAAGTCAATGGGGATCAACCAAAGTCAACTTGGTCAACCAAAGTCAACCATGGTGGTCCATGTCCAACCAAAGTCAACCATGATAAACCAAAGTCAACCATGATTGACCATTGTCAACCATGTTCAACCATAGTCAACCATAGTCAATCATGCTCAACCATAGTCAACCAAAAGTCAACCATGATAAACCAAAGTCACCCATGAGCAATGATAGTCAACCATGGGTAACCAAAGTCAACTATAGTCAACCATGGTAAACCAAAGTCAACCAAAATCAACCATGCCCAAACAAAGTCAACCGTGGTCAACAATAGTCTGCCATAGTTAACCATGGTCAACGAAAGACAACTAAAGTCAACAAAGGTTAACTGTGGGTAAACTAAAGTCAACCATGATTTTTCATGGTTAACTAAAGTCAACATCGTCAACCACAGCCAACCACAACCAACCAAAAGTCAACCATGGTTAAACAAATTCAACGCTGGTTAACCATAGTGAGCCATAATCAACTAAAGGTCAACCAAATTTAACCAAAGTTAACCATTTTAAACCAAAAGCAACCATCGTCAAGCAAAATTCAAACAAAGTCACCCATTGTCAACCATAGTCAACCATGGCCAACTAAAACCAACCAGTGTCAACCATGGTCAACCATAGCCAACCTTCCACAACCATAGTCAAAACATAATCAACCATGCTCAACCATAGTTAACTAGAGCCCATCCAAACTCAA